>OY726521.1:42698975-44048369 GCA_963383655.1 Bathymodiolus septemdierum | reverse complement strand
TATTGACCCCATTACCCATGGTATATCGACCCCCCTATCCATGGTATTTTGACCCCCCTATCCATGGTATATTGACCCCCTTACTCATGGTATATCGACCCCCTATCCATGGTATTTTGACCCCCCTATCCATGGTATATCAACCCCCCTACCCATGGTATTTATACCCCCTTACCCATGGTATATCGACCCCCCTATCCATGGTATTTTGACCCCCTACCGATGGTATATCGACCCCCCTACCCATGGTATTTTGACCCTCTTGTCTATGGTATATCGACCCCCTAACCATGGTATATTGACCCCCTTACCCATGGTATATCGACCCCCCTATACATGGTATTTTGATCCCCCTATCCATGGTATATCGACCCCCCTACCCATGGTATATTGACCCCCTTACCCATGGTATATCGACCCCCCTATCCATGGTATTTTGACCCCCTACCGATGGTATATCGACCCCCTACCCATGGTATTTTGACCCCCCTATCCATGGTATATCAACTCCCTACCCATGGTATATTGACCCCCCTATCCATGGTATATCGACCCCCAACCCATGGTATATTGACCCCCTTACCCATGGTATATCGACCCCCCTACCCATGGTATTTTGACCCCCTACCGATGGTATATCGACCCCCCTACCCATGGTATTTTTACCCCCTACCCATGGAATATTGACCCCCCTACACATGATATTTTGACCTCCCTGCCTATCTCTTGATTATAAATGGGGGAGGGGGGTATAATACCATGGGGGTTCAATTTACCATACAGGGGGGTCAATTTTCAATAAGGGGGTTCAATATACCATGGATGAAAATTGACCCCGGTGTCGTATGGTATTTTGAACCCCATGGTAAATTGAACCCGGGGTCGATTTACCTATGATATTTTGACCCCAGGTTCAATTTTCCATATGGTATTTTGACCCTAGGGTCAATTTTTTGTCATTGTATTTTGAACCCCCTCATGGTAAATTGAACCCCCCTCATTTCTACCAAAAGAGAGGAGTTCATAATACCATAAGAGAGGGTTTGATATACCATAGGTAGGGGGGTCGATATTCCATGGGCAGGGGTGTCAAAATACCATGGGTTGGGGGTCAATATACCATGGGTTGATATACCATCGGTAGGGGGGTCAAAATACCATGGATAGGGGGTTGATATACCATAGATAGGAGGGTCAAAATACCATGAGTAGAGGAGTCGATATACCATCGGTAGGGGGTGAAAATACCATGGATAGGGGGTTCAATATATATTAATAATTATGGGTAGGGGGATAATAAAATTTCCAAAGAAGGAGAGGCGTTAACGTGCAAAATTGGCCCCACATTTTTATCAAAAAATAATGCTTGACATAGAATAAAAACAATTTACTAATTTAATTGTTATATTTACAAATTTTCAAAAAATATATCTTTTCGTGAGATTGGGTGCGCTATGACGTCATAATGACATCATGATTAGACGGATAATTGTACAAATGGACTATAAACGACATATTCAATGTACATTTTAGCTATTTTATATACCTCCACAGTCTTCCACCAACACCAAATTGAGCAGTTGTTTTGAGTATAGAGAGTTAATGATTGTATCAAAATATTTTATTGGTGGAGGATTGTGGAGGTTGCTAAATATTAATTTATC
The DNA here is from genome assembly GCA_963383655.1 of Bathymodiolus septemdierum. NCBI lineage: Eukaryota > Metazoa > Mollusca > Bivalvia > Mytilida > Modiolidae > Bathymodiolus > Bathymodiolus septemdierum. Next base: position 44,046,705 of record OY726521.1, on the reverse strand, counting down.
AATAACCTCGTTCACTCTTCTGATTGTATATATGATACCATTATGTATATATACACAATCTCTGTACATTTTATGATTCATTTCAAGTAATGAAATTCATCAGTAAATAACTTGTTTCGGTAAATAATTTTATTTATTTTAAATACAGTTTGTATACATTGAAATCAGGAGAAAAACTCAGTGCATGCAGTCCGGCGTCAATGCGATAAAAAGAACTGGGGACTATAAGTTCCATATATGGCCCCATATTTAATGAATCATATTGTTTATGCTAAAACTTGTTTCCAACAAAATCGATACGTATTTGACATCATTGTGACGTCATAAGCGTTATTTGTTTTCTGTATTTCGTGGAATTTTCCCCGCGATATTTCGACGGTTTTCGAAGAAATTAAGCACCCCCGTAGTCGTGCACCAGACAATATTTTACCAGATTATTAAGATAAATAAAACACAACTACTGTTAAAGTATTTTCTTGGTGCACGAGGTGTTAAATTTCTTGAAAAACGACGGGAAAATGTTCAAATATTACAAGCGCTTAGATGACGTTTTGATGTTTGAGAAGCAATATTTGCCGTAAAAAACGATGGTCTGTCGGCACGTAGCAGTTATATAACATAAAAATAAAATAAACACCACTTCATCCATAATAGTTTTTTTTCATAAGCCCCCAATTATTGATTACATATTTTCTTCAGGGATACTGAAATAGTTATTACTACCGGGATACTGAGGTAGGTTTAAAGGTCTATCGATGCTACTTCTAAAATGAAGTAAAATAGTTTGATCCAAAAGGAGTAGATATTTGTTGGGCACAATCGAGAAAAAAATAAAATATTCTAGACAGGCAGCATATAAACAGTCAATGGGGTTTGCAATTAATATTTCGCATGCACAATAGCGACCGAAGACCACAAGGTGTGGAAAATAGAAATATTCTTCTGTGGTTTAAATGCGTATTAACTGCATTACATGTAAACTGTATTATTCTGTTTGATAAAGTCCTTTAACTAGAGCAGAACAAATTATTGAAATAGTGTTGTAATAAAATATCGTGAACGTGATGTACAAGTGTGAAAGCATTTCAAGGTATATTTTAAATGAGGATGAAGCATGTCGCCATTTGATATCAATTCGGTTGTATTTCAGTTTGACGATTTTAATTACGGAAGATGATCACAACCATATTTTTTTTTTTGACAATTGCAACTCAGCTGTTTTTTTTCATAGCATATAATAAAATGAAAAAATATATATCACACTGTCGGAACAGTTCCAACATTCAATAGAAAAATCGTAGAAATAATATCATTTAGTGTCCGTCGTCTGTTATCCATAACTTTTCATATTAATATTTAATCTTTTTCTTAGAAACTGCAAACCCAAATGCTTTATTTTACGTTATCAAGTTCTCTCAACCCGCACCTTGGTATTTTTTGTTTATAGATTTATGATGGTTGTCCGTAAAAATTTACTGGAATATATCATAACATGAGTTGTCGTTAAGAATAAAATACGGTTAAAAAAGTGTTTAAAAAAATTTCAAATATGACAAAGTTCTATTCCCCAAATAAATCTATCTATTACTTCTTTAAGGTTAATACCAAAATTTCAATCAGTTTTCGACAATCAATGTTAATAAGTTTCTGAATTGATATGATCTCAATATGTACATTATCAATGTCATAGCAGACGATGAAACCAAAATTGGTCTGTATGAGATATATTTTTTAAATGATTAAAGCTTCGTTAAGGTGACGAAAAAATGAATTAAGAAAAAATACAATTTGAACGTGAAATAATAAATGTGGTATGTAGTTCTTACATTTAAAAATGACATTTTTAGATCAGATTTCTTGAGATCATTCATGCAATTTCAGCATCATAATATAACCTCTGACAAATGGAACGATCAAAATAATGAGAGATTTTATCACGTGAAACAAACCGTCGAAAACAGGAGACCGTCGAAAATGGGTGACGTTGCGACATTACTATTTGTTCACTTTAATTTCATAATACAGTTTCGGAACATGTTTTTATTCCTGAAATCAATCCACATTGCATATTAAGTCAAATTTATGCTTTGTTTATTGAGTTTTATTATGCTTTGTATTTGTTTTTGTTTTTTAAAGATATGCATTATAATACAATGATACGTACGTTCTGTATTCTGAAAAAAATGACGTTCAGTACTTTTCATTACCTGACTTTGTCGGTCCGCTGTGAGGAATTAAATGCACATATTAACTAACTGTATTTATTTCTGAAAAGCACATATTGTAAATACATTTTGGAGAAAATTTTATCGACATCTGAGGTGGGGCCGATTTTGGCCCTTATAGCTCCCAGTCCTTTCCAAAAAATCTACATTTTCAAAAAAGTTCAAAATTTCAAAAATTTTATGAAATTTAAAAAAAAATATAAATTAAAATAAAAATTTAAAAATTTTCAAAAAAAAATTCGATATTTCAAAAATTTCAAAAAATTGCAAAATTTTCATAAAATTTCAAAACTAACATATTTCATAAGATTAAAGCAAAATCAAAAAAAAATTCAAAATTTTCATAGAATTTTAATTTTTTTTCCCAAAATTTCAAAATTTGTATATCATGAATCTTAAAATTGGTTTCGCTGAGATTCCCTACATAAACAAAGGTTTACTTGTTTACTTAGTCTTTTCAATGGGTATGGGGTTCAATATACCATGGGTAGGGGGTCGATATACCCATGGTATATCGACCCCCCTACCCTATACAATTATTGACTTTTAATGCAGTCTACTCATGACCATACGGACCTGGTCAATGAATAGTCATGAGTAGACTGAAATTAAAAGTCATTAACTGCTTATTAAATAATAAGGAATTTTTCAAACGGTATATTCAACAAAATAGGCTACAATTGTTTTATCATTTTTCAAGATTATTTAAATATTGAATTTCAAAACTCAAAAATTTCATCATATTTCAAAATTTTAATATTTAACTAATCTTGAAAAATGATAAAACAATTGTAGCCTAATTTGTAGCTACAATTGTTTTATCATTTTTCAAGATTATTTAAATATAGAATTTCAAAACTCAAAAATGTCATCATATTTCAAAATTTTAATATTTAAATAATCTTGAAAAATGATAAAACAATTGTAGCCTAATTTGTTGAATATACTGTTTGAAAAATTCCTTATTATTTATTATGAAATTTTTGAGTTTTGAAATTTTATATATTTTTCTTAATTTTCAAATTTTCAAATTTTTTGAAACTTTTGAACTTTAATTTTTTTGTTAGAAAATTTTGACCCCCTACTGATGGTATATTGACCCCCCTACCCATGGAATATCGACCCCCCTACCTATGGTATTTTGATCCCCCTATCCATGGTATTTTGACCCCCCTATCCATGGTATATCGACCCCCCTACCCATGGTATATTGAACCCCTTACCCATGGTATATCGACCCCCCTATCCATGGTATTTTGACCCCCTACCCATAGAATATCGACCTCCCTACACATGATATTTTGACCTCCCTGCCTATCTTTTGATTAAAAATGGGGGGGGGTGGGGTTCAATTTACCATACAGGGGGGTTCAGTTTTCAATAAGGGGGTTCAATATACCATGGATGTAAATCGACCCCATGTTCAATTTACCATGGGGTTCAAAATACCATATGACATATGACACCGGGGTCAATTTACCATGGGGTTCAAAATACCATATGACACCGGTGGTGATATAATAAGCATTATTTCCTTTGTACTTGAACTACTTGGAGCTATGTGCACCATGATTTATACGAAAGAACAAATTCAATGATTTCAACAAACTATGTTAAATTAGACTGTATGTTTTCTTCAGAAAGGACAAGAAAGGAATTAACAGATTATTAGAAAAGTGTAAAGCTAATATAAAGAAGCTGGAATTCCCCAGAGTTGAAGTCATACACATGATGCAGAATGAAACTGGTCCTAGCAATAACACTGGACCTGATAATAGAATGGGTGTGTCTTCAGATTTAGACAGGCAAGTTAGATAAAAGATATTGGAGCATATAAATATGCCTTAAAAGAAGTTGTAGGAAAAGTCTGGGATCTCTTGAACTTTATGGTCGCAATACTTGTATACGATGGACGCCTTTGTGAAAAAAAATCATAATCATATAGAGTTTTGTTTTTTTTAGGAAAATAACAATACTTGTACCTGTACACTTTGCGTCCCTCGTATACAAGTATTACGATCATAAAGTTCAAGAGATCCAAAGTTTGAAGATATCAAGGGTAATTTTGCCCTGCCATCTTCTGAAAGTCAAAAATCAGGTCAATGACCTTCATTGGACAAAAAAAAAAAACCGGGTCATATAGCATGTAATGGATTTTATTTGACATTTTTTTTTTTCAAACAAAGATAATATTTGACTAATGTTATCCATCTAATAATCATACATGCTGTACAATTGCAAAAAAAAAAAGGGTTTACAATAAATGTCTTGTTGTTTCTTATTTGTTAATGTATCATAAAATATTGTCCTCTATGAAATAGTGTCCATGAGACAAAATTTCATAGGAAATATCTTCCGTGGACAAAATTTCATTAAATTTTATTATGAAATATTGTCCGGAACAATATTTTCAGCTGCTATAAAATTTTGTCCATTCAATGGACAATATTTCATGTAAAATAATGTCTACAAATGGAAAACTTACCCATTGAGAAAAGGTACTAAAGAAATCTTTTAAATAAATTCCATCTGAAAAATTTTGAATATTAAATGTTACCAAACTTAAACGGCACACTATAGGAAATAAATACAGCAAAATATGGAATGCGAAAATTATTTAGTAATGAAATGTATATATCATACAAATTAATCAACATTTTTTATCGTTATATCTAGTAATATTAAAAAATGTAATCTTGTTGAGATTAGAATTCCTACAAACCCTATCAAGGGTATTCTGGAAATTAAAAATTTGACCCCCGGTGCATTCCGATGGATATTTTGGCATGGACGGATTGTGTCAGACCAAGTGCAGGTAAGATTTCATAAATAGACATATTTTTTAGTTCAAATCTGCAAAAATATTGATATTTTCTTACCTTTTACAATGTCTATAAGATAAAATAATCCAACATCCACTTCGAACTGTCCGTCATTTTAGTGAACTCATGAACTACACCACGTGATCAAAATCGCAACGGATATTGTTACAGCTTGTTTCTAGATTCAAGATGTCGATGTCAAATATTTTATTATAATTTATAAATCCCATATACATGGCTTGAACTTTTTTTATTTTGTTATAAATATTTTATTAAAACCAATCAACAGCCCATAAAGGATATGCTTGCAAATACACAATAAATATTTGACATTGACTTATTATCTAGAAACAGGCTGTAACAAAATCTGTGACGATATTGATCACGTGGTGTAGTTCATGAGTAGGCTGTATCAGTTGTGAGTTGGTTGTGGCGATCTCCACATCTGATATGAAGATATCACATTACTGTCCCAAAGATTACTATCCCAATCTTTGGGACATCAGCCTAAAATTAGTGACAAATATATTATATTGTTTTTAAAAAATTTAATTCCTAATTGCTAATTGCACATATCAATATGGTCTTGTGTAGTCTACATTGATTTTAAGTTATTGTGAATTTGAAAGTGATTACTCAATTTATAAATAACAAATAGTTCATGACACTAAGGGTCATATGGCAGTATATGGACTGGTCCGTCACCAAAAAAATGTTATATGGACCGAAGCTTCTGAGGTCCATATAATATTTTTTTGGTGACGGACCGGTCCATATACTGCCATATGACCCGAAGTGACATGAACTAGTTGCTATATTATACTTTTTATCTAAAATAATAATGCAGGTACCGTTCCAGAACCGAATCGAAAATGAGGCAGTCCAGTCCCGGTCCATATAACGTTATATTGACTGGCTGTGCTAACAAAGACAAATAGGGAAAATAAAAACGTAAAGTATAATTTTGGCATTATGTGAAAATTAAATATGATGTGCTTGGGTGTCAAGCTAACTAACTTTACAATAAATACATGGTTTTTATTTAATATGTTACTGGAATGTTGTGAAATTGTCACAGACATAGCTAATATTAGGCAAGCTGAATAAGATTTTAATGCAAATAAACTTTTTCAAATGCCAAATGAAAAGTTGTTTTGGAATGCTTCAACAAGTCATTTCCTGTTCAAATGTATCGTATGAAAAGACCACCACCACCATAGTTTAATTCCGAAGAAATTCGGTTTCCTAACATTATGAATACTTTTTTTCTATTTAGCCGAGTTGCACACATCTAATTACTGATCCTGACATCTATATCTCTTTCGTCCAGATATATTTTTAACTGAAGCAATATAGATTATTAGAAAACTACTTACAAAACTGACCTAAGACTAGTTTTATAGCCAAACATGGAGTTCTCTCAATCAATTTGATCATAATCTAATTTCCTGTAAAAAAAAAAAAAAATAGTAAGATTACAACACTTTCATGGGGTCAAGAGTGGAATCCCTAGATGTGACTCACAAATAGGGTGTGTTGGTGGATTTTAGTAAAATTGAATAGGCCCAAAAAAAAATTTATGGTGGGGGGATTGCCTCCCCAGAAAATTTTTGTAAGACACAAAATCCTGGATTCTGACACATTTCTGGGGTTCAATCCAGAGTCAAAATTGTGTCATTAAAATGATGTTTTTCTCTCTTTTTCAGGTGAAAAAAAATCAGAATCACTATATAAGAGCTTTTTATATATTACCGATAATTGTCACATAGCTATATATAGACTGTTATCATTTGTTTCAGGATTATTTAGAACAAGATATCAAACACATTTATTTACCAACATGAATAAAAATAGATAATTTGACACACTGACACTGCATTAAATCCACACGGATGAATAGTCTAAGAAGTTTGTAAGGTATAAATCCTTTAACAATGGAAAAGAACATGTCACTTGAATCTATAGATTCTCATCCCCACCCCCACCCCAATTTAATAGGACAATTGAATTTTGTTTTATTATGGATTTTGGAAAACAATAATACAATTAAATGAGATTTTCAGTATTTGTTTCTTCTCCGCTAAGCATGCAGCATTAACTTGAGAAAGAGTAAAGACTGGTTGGCTCAAAATCGGGATAATGTGTCCGAGTGGGTGACATATCTATCTGAGGACTGTTGTTTCAGTGAGCTAGCACTAACTAAGCTGTTAGTCAAATACAAAGTGGACCTCATCATCATCTCATTGAAAATTAATTTGTTCTTGCCATGATTTAGCTGAGTTGCTGAGTTGGTGTTAAACAACAATCACTCACTATAGTGACACTAAAAGGGATCTGTAACATGATATTTGAATAACAATATGATATATATTTTTTTTGTTTTTAAATAAGCTTATTGCATACATATAGTGTGATGGTACAAGACTTTGCATATTGCTGAAATATTGTTGAAATTGGCATTAAACGCCATCAAACAGACTAACAAACACTCAAGACTTTGTATCAGGTATTGCCTGTCTTGTGAACTAATCACATCGCTACTCATCATTTTTGCGACTCTTGTAGTGATATTGGTTCACACAACAGACTTGACCTGATACAATGTCTTGTATGTAATGGTAATGGGTATATAATTTACACTGTTTATATTTACAGATGTAGAGAATTAATTTTGAAATTGACAGATACTTTAGGTAAAGAACAAGATGTGGAGAAATGTAATAGGATTGAAAAATGGAGGTAAGGGTGTATTACACTTAAGAAATAAATCTACTAATATCCGCCAAACCATGTTAAATTTCAAAAAACATTCTGGCTTCTATGAATTATTTCGATTCTGATATGTCTAAGAGTACAAATACGGTAGAATACTTTGATTGGAAGATGGTAATTTATATTTACGTTTGCGGACAATGTTGCATACATTTTATGCTGCCAAATTTGAGCAGACGATAATTAATCAACATGTACATTTATGATGGGAAAGTCAGTCGCATGCATCAGCGCATGTGCTAATGAGATTATATCCAATCGATAAATCACTCATTTGTTCACAAAGCAAAAGAAGGACTTCATGTTAGAATCAATTTTATTTATTATGTTCCAGCTGTTAGATGTCAGGGGGCATTAAACTTTATCCATGTCTGTAAATTATGTACTTCCCACATTTTGTTCCACCACTAAAACTGGTTGCCATGATATAGCTGTTGTATTGTTGAAAGTGGCGTTAAACACCAAAAGTCAAATCTAATCATCTATCAAACCACTATAAATTTTCATTGAATTTATTTATTCAGAAAACAGTTAAAGGAACTTGAGGGTAAATGTTCCATTCCAAGTGTAACTGTAGCAGTGGTAGGGATTACTGGAACAGGAAAATCCAGTCTATTAAATGCCATGATAGAAGAATATAATGTTTTACCAACGTCAGGCACCCAGGCTTGCACAGCTGTAGTTGTAAAGATCCAGAATAACTACAAAAATGATCTTTATGAGGCAGATATAGAGTTTTTATCCACAGAGGTAATTTGTATAAAACAATTTTAAAAAAGGAAAATGGTTAAATTCTATATATTGTTACGAGTTTGCGGTTACTCATAATCACGTTTGTTTACTCTTTAAAATACTTCGGAATTTTCACGTGTTTTGTGCAAGCAGAACCATTTGACCACTGGTTGACAGTTATCGTGAATATTTGAGGTTTGTTTATTTAATTATGTGTATTTATTGCTTAATTGCTAACTGTATAATGCATTTATTCATCTGTAATCCCTCACATTCCAGTTAGATACTTTGTTGTTTACTACATCAGCCATTAATATTTTAGTGTATTTATGTATTGGCGGGAATTCTTGCAAGACGTTATTTTATAGAGCAGACATTTGATTGGCCGAGACCAGGGGGTGGGACCAATAAATAGGGGTCTTGATCAACCTTCGGGAGAATCTTTTCTCATTGGTGTTCAAGAGCAGACATTAATTCTTAGCAATATAAATAAATAAATCAGCCTTCGTCAGCCTTAAGAAACATGGCTCAGAGAGGAGTTGAGAAAATGAAAAACCAGTTGGGAATGGTAATTGTTTAAATCGGTGAAATTGATGCCGATATTTAAATTAGCCATGTGCTTGATTATCTGCTCTTGAGGTATCCTTCCTGATTAGCTAATAATCAGCCTTCGACCTAAAAACTTATGTACGCTCTATTTGGCATATAAATAGTAAAGCTATGGTAAAGTTTGACGGGAAAGTCATATTTTTGCAAAGTTTAAGAAACTTTGTTTTTAAATTATTTAATAAATGTTTTTAAAGGCTGAAATCATCCTTCATCTAATTTTGTACAAATCAGCCTTCATATGTCTAGAGGGATTACAGTACATATTTGTTCTACAAATATTATTGTGTAATAATTATAGTATATTTAAGAAATAAATCATGGAAGCCAGAATATGTTGGGAGTTTTAACATGGATTGGCGGTTATTAGTATTTTATCCCGAGCCAGAAGCGAGGGATAAAATTTACTAATATCTGCCAATCCATGTTAAAATGCAAAACACATTCTGGCTTCCATGATTTATTTCGATTCTGATATGTCTAAGAGTACAAATACGGTAGTATACTTTGATTGGAAGACGGTAATTAATATTTACGCTTGCGGAAAATGTCGCACACAATTTATGTAACTTGAATAATACTGCACCCTCTATCGGCACTATTGCTAGATGAGTTAATGTAGCGACCAGCAGGAGTGTAATATAGCAACTGGATTATTCGGGTTACACTCACCGGCACATGTGCTAATGAGATTATACCGAATGGATAACTCGTTCGTTTGATTACAAAGCGAAAGAAGGAAGTCATGTTAGAATACTATTTAATATATATCTTCATAAAGTAGAATTAAACTTATCCTGACTTATATTTTTATTTATCAACCTATAGCCACTTCAAAGGATCCATGCAAATAATTGTTCCTGTTTCAGCCTTCTGATATTTCCCTTCGTAATCTCGGCTTAAGGGGGCTAAACGGCAACAATATCTCTATACCGTAACAAAATATGACAAACAAAAATAAAACCTTGAGAACTAACCGAAAAGAATAGAAGTAAAAAGAACCATTGGTATCTAAGACATTTATTTTTATGATGGTCAAGAAAGATTGATTGCTATAGTATCTTTCTCGATATCGATGCCAAACAATAGGTCAAAAATTTGCAAAAATGGTTGACCTGCTTCAATCATATCAAACCACAATCAGTCTGTAGCCCTTTGTTTTGAGGTGGGTTAGAAGTATGTTCATACATACCTTTTTACCAACCATGTATTTATCTAGATAAATTGAATAAAAGGTAAGACCATTGCATTTTTGTTTTCAGGAGTGGAATTATGAGCTTCAACTTCTGAAAAAAGATTTAACTGATAAAAATGGAAAAATGAAGATGAAGAAGAAAATAAATCCATCTCCTGAGTCTGAAGCTGGTATTGCCTATCTTAAAATAACAGCTGTTTATGGAGAATTTGATTCATTTGAAGATCTGGAAAAACAGACCAAAGTCACTAGTCATCTAGGCAAGACAGAAACAATTACATCTGAATGGGTAAATACAATTTCTTTGCTGCATAATGTAAAACCTGTAAGACACATTTTAACATAAACTCTATCAGGTAATATATAGAGTAATATGTATATATAATATTCTTCTCAAAAATTCTGATTTTGACCATAACTGGTTACCACCACAGTACACATGACAAAGTGCAAGTTTAAGATTTTTTATGTCATACATATGAACATTGTAAAGCAAAAAGCAGTGAAAACATTAAATTATCAAAGTCAAAACATGAATCTACAGGTATTAATCAAAACAAACAGGATTATAGAACAAAATATTAAAAACAGTATAATCGTGGAATTCATAATTATACCCATCATATCATAAGTCACTGTACATTCAAGGGTCGAAAGTATTTCCGCACTGCGATATTTCCCTATTTCATATAAAATCACTTATTTTCAAAAACTTCTCCTGAAGCCATTTTTATTCTGATTTGCTAATTTTTCAACTTTAAAAGGAGAATTAATAAGAGTATCTTCTGATATTTTCATAGTTTTTTCGAACTTTTATTTTCAAGGACTATTATTTAAATACAAATGTAATTCTCGATGTCACAATTTTCTATGATTATATAGTAATATTTAGTGAAAAAAATGAAACTTCTTATTTTAATCATATTTTAAGGAAAAGTAGAAATCAAATTATATAAATATTACAAGATGAAGAAACTATATTCATTTCTGCTTTTATTTCTGAAAAGTTCATGAAAATCAAGATAGAAATGACTTTACAAGCAATAAAAAAAATCATGGTTTTGATTGAAATAAATACATGTAATTGCATCGGTGGTCTAATGGTTAGCGGGCTCGCCTCGAGTGCGGTAGATCACGGGTTCAAGTCCTGATCGGGTCAAGCCAAGCACTATGTATTGATATTTGGTGGATCCCTGCTAAACATGCAGCATAAAGGAAAAAGAGCAAAGACTGTTTGGCTCAGAATTAGGATAATGTGGGGCGACATGTCTGTCTGCGGACTGTTGTTTCAGTAAGCTAGCACTTTGAAAATCCAACTAAGCATGTTGGTCTAGGACAAAACGGACGTCATCATCATCTCAATGAAAATTAACTAGTTCTCGCCATGATATAGCTGAAAAATTGCTTGAGTTGACATTAAACAACAATCACTTACTCACTCACTCACTCACTCACTCACTCACTATGTAAAATATATAGGGAAATATTTCAGTGCAGAAAGACTTGACTCATCAGTTTTTAATTATAAAAAGTTTTTGATTTGTATTTTATTTTCAGGCACCAGAGTTCAGAAATGAGGTAGATGAATATATACAAAATACTACAACAAAAACAGGAGGCCAGTTCTGGCCGATAATAAAATATGTGACCATACGTATTCCTAGGTGTGGTGTCTGTAGTTCAGGAGTTACATTGGTAGACTTACCAGGTGTCGGGGATGCTAACGCTGCCAGGGATAAAATAGCAAAGGAGGTAAGCAAACTTTAATAGCCCACACTCGTATGCAAGGGGTAAAGGGGTCACATATGAACCTGTCCCCCCCCCCTCCCCCCCCTTTTGAAAACCAAGCACTATGAAAGTCGTGATTTTGGTTGAATTATTACTATCAAATTGAAATTCGGGTTATACTAGGACAAGTAAAGTCCAGATTGTGACCCCCTAGTCGCAGGTCATTGTCACATCACAAGTATATGGCTGGTATACATCATGATGATTTGTATTGGTTATCAGTAATTATTTGGAATTGTTTCTCACCATTCCACATTATTATTATTGCCACTTGTATGATACGTTTATTTGGTTTACATAATTTTCAACTTGTTGAAGGTGTTAAGCATTTGGTAGAAAAATACTTTTCCTAACAAATGAAGGCACCAGGGTTTGAGTGATTGTAGTTTAATGCCAACTCAGTAATTTTCAATAAGATAACGATGAGGTCCGGTTTGTAATAGACGAACACATTTAGTTGGATTTTTATAGTGATAGATCACTGAAACAACAGCCTGCTGATAGATATGTCTCCCCACTTGGACACATTATCCTGATTCAGAGCCAACCAGTCTTTGCTCTTTCTCTTTAATGCTGCATGCTTAGCGGAGAAGCAACAAATACCAATTTTATAGATTTTGGTTTGACTTGATCGAGCCTCTTAAGCCACGATCATACCACACTTGAGGCGAGCATGCTAACTATTACATCACTGATGAGATTAAACAGGGTTTGAATAGTATACATGATGAAAGTTTTGTGCAATAGCTAACATCCTTGTAGTTTCTATGCAATATTTAAAAAAAAAATGACCGAATATTTGTGCATTTTATGACGATGCGTGTGAAAAGAATCCCAGGTTTATTGATTTTCTCATTTTCTCCTGCTTTCTGTAGAAAGGGTGTGACTAGTGATGGTGTTAATTTCTTATACAAGCCAATTGTAGATCTTAAAGTCTTTGAAGGATGTTTATAAACATAATGAAAATGCAAATGGTTGATATGGATATCAATTCTATACATTTTCCACTGTTCACCTAATAAGTGTTGCTTACTTATGTCTACTTCTGCTTCCACTAAACACTGGCCACCTTAAAAAAGTTGAAGATTATGTCAGAGGTTGCACATGACAATGGTATGCTGATTCCAGTCAGATACTAGTATCCTGCCAACATACAGTAGATGTATTACTGTTATGGAATCAGTTTTATCTTGGAGATACAGATCAATTCTTACTTATGTCACATATTTATACAGATTTTATTGCTTTCTGTAGGTCTTTGCACACTGACTAGTTTTGTCCTCTTTACAGGTGGTAGCTCTAGGTTTGTCTACCATGGACAATGGCTAGTGCTGTCCTCTTTACAGGTGGTAGCTCTAGGTATATCTACCATGGACAATGGCTAGCTCTCTGTCCTCTTTACAGGTGGTAGCTCTAGCTCTGTCTATCATGGACAATGGCTAGTTCTGTCCTCTTTACAGGTGGTAGCTCTAACTCTGTCTATCATGGACAATGGCTAGTTCTGTCCTCTTTACAGGTGGTAGCTCTAGCTTTGTCTACCATGGACAATGGCGAGCTCTCTATCCTCTTTACAGGTGGTAGCTCTAGCTTTGTCTACCATTGACAATGGATAACTCTGTCCTCTTTACAGGTGGTAGCTCTAGCTCTGTCTACCATGGACAATGGCTAGCTCTGTCCTCTTTACAGGTGGTAGCTCTAGCTTTGTCTGCCATGGACAATGGCTAGCTCTATCCTCTTTACAGGTGGTAGCTCTAGCTCTGTCTACAATGGACAATGGCTAGCTCTGTCCTCTTTACAGGTGGTAGCTCTAGCTTTGTCTGCCATGGACAATGGCTAGCTCTGTCCTCTTTACAGGTGGTAGCTCTAGCTCTGTCTACCATCGGCAATGGCTAGTTCTGTCCTTTTTACAGGTGGTAGCTATAGCTTTGTCTACTATGGACAATGGCTAGTTCTGTCCTCTTTACAGGTGGTAGCTCTAGCTTTGTCTACCATGGACAATGGCTAGTTCTGTCCTCTTTACAGGTGGTAGCTCTAGCCTTGTCTACCATGGACAATGGTAATTCTGTCCTTATAGGTGGTAGCTCTAACTTTGTCTACCGTGGACAATGGCTAGTTCTGTCCTCTTTACAGGTGGTAGCTTTAGCTTTGTCTACTATGGACAATGGCTAGCTCTCTATCCTCTTTACAGGTGGTAGCTCTAGCTTTGTCTACCATGGACAATGGCTAGTTCTGTCCTCTTTACAGGTGGTAGCTCTAGCTGTGTCTACCATGGACAATGGCTAGTTCTGTCCTCTTTACAGGTGGTAGCTCTAGCTGTGTCTACCATGGACAATGGCTAGCTCTCTGTCCTCTTTACAGGTGGTAGCTCTAGCTCTGTCTACCGTGGACAATGGCTAGTTCTGTCCTCTTTACAGGTGGTATCTCTAGCTGTGTCTACCATGGACAATGGCTAGTTCTGTCCTCTTTACAGGTAGTAGCTCTAGCTTTATCTACCATGGCCAATGGCTAGTTCTGTCCTCTTTAGAGGTGGTAGCTCTAGCTTTGTCTACCATGGACAATAGCTAGTTTTGTCCTCTTTACAGGTGGTAGATATAGCTTTATCTACCATGAACAATGGCTAGCTCTGTCCTCTTTACAGGTGGTAGCTCTAGCTTTGTCTACCATGGACAATGGCTAGCTCTCTGTCCTCTTTACAGGTGGTAGCCCTAGATTTGTCTACCATGGACAATGGCCAGGTCTGTCCTCTTTACAGGTGGTATCTCTAGCTTTGCCTACCATGAACAATGGCTAGCTCTGTCCTCTTTACAGGTGGTAGCTCTAACTCTGTCTATCATGGACAATGGCTAGTTCTGTCCTCTTTACAGGTGGTAGCTCTAGCTCTGTCTATCATGGACAATGACTAGTTCTGTCCTCTTTACAGGTGGTAGCTCTAGCTTTGTCTACCATGGATAATGGCGAGCTCTCTATCCTCTTTACAGGTGGTAGCTCTAGCTTTGTCTACCATTGACAATGGATAACTCTGTCCTCTTTACAGGTGGTAGCTCTAGCTCTGTCTACCATGGACAATGGCTAGCTCTGTCCTCTTTACAGGTGGTAGCTCTAGCTTTGTCTGCCATGGACAATGGCTAGCTCTGTCCTCTTTACAGGTGGTAGCTCTAGCTCTGTCTACCATGAACAATGGTTAGTTCTGTCCTCTTTACAGGTGGTATCTCTAGCTTTGTCTACTATGGACAATGGCTAGTTCTGTCCTCTTTACAGTTGGTAGCTCTAGCTTTGTCTACCATGGACAATGGCTAGTTCTGTCCTCTTTACAGGTGGTAGCTCTAGCTTTGTCTACTATGGACAATGACTAGCTCTCTGTCCTCTTTACAGGTGGTAGCTCTAGCTTTGTCTACCATGGACAATGGCTAGTTCTGTCCTCTTTACAGGTGGTAGCTCTAGCTTTGTCTACCATGGACAATGGCTAGTTCTGTCCTCTTTACAGGTGGTAGCTCTAGCTGTGTCTACCATGGACAATGGCTAGTTCTGTCCTCTTTACAGGTGGTAGCTCTAGCTGTGTCTACCATGGACAATGGCTAGCTCTCTGTCCTCTTTACAGGTGGTAGCTCTAGCTCTGTCTACCGTGGACAATGGCTAGTTCTGTCCTCTTTACAGGTGGTATCTCTAGCTGTGTCTACCATGGCCAATGGCTAGTTCTGTTCTCTTTAGAGGTGGTAGCTCTAGCTTTGTCTACCATGGACAATAGCTAGTTTTGTCCTCTTTACAGGTGGTAGATATAGCTTTATCTACCATGAACAATGGCTAGCTCTGTCCTCTTTACAGGTGGTAGCTCTAGCTTTGTCTACCATGGACAATGGCTAGCTCTCTGTCCTCTTTACAGGTGGTAGCCCTAGATTTGTCTACCATGGACAATGGCCAGGTCTGTCCTCTTTACAGGTGGTAGCTCTAGCTTTGCCTACCATGGACAATGGCTAGCTCTGTCCTCTTTACAGGTGGTAGCTCTAGCTTTGTCTACCATGTACAATGGCTAGCTCTGTCCTCTTTACAGGTGGTAACTCTAGCTTTGTCTGTAACAGACAATGACTAGCTCTGTCTGCAATGGATATACAGTCAAACCTGTATTAAGAGATCACCTTTGGTACAAAGAAAAAGTGATCCGATAAGATAGGTGATCTCTTAATTTTCTATGACAGGACAAGTCAAATCAGAAAAAGGTGAGCATTTAATACAGGTGGATGCTTAATAGAGGTGACTGCATGGTTAGGTTTGACTGTATTTTATAGATATTTCAAGCTGTATTTCTTATTTCAGTATTTACAGAACTGTTCAGTAATATTGATTGCAACAGAAATCTCCAGAGCTTGTAGTAGTAAAACTGCAAAACATTTATTCGATGAGAACTTCCGTAGACAGCTACTAATGGATGGACAGTATGGTAATATAGTATTTGTATGTACCAAGAATGATGTTCTTTCACCTACAGAATTAATCAGGTATTTCAACAATAAATTTCTGTATGGTTCACTTTCATATTATTTTGTGAATTTCAATTTGCGTTTTTTTAAAAAAACTAGAATCTTTGTATTTTACTGATAACACAACAAATAAACAAAATAATATACCGGTACAATGCATGTATGTTTTTTGCAGCATTTTTTTTCTTCACATCAAGTAATTTGGGACTAGTTCATATTTTTTTTTTCAATATACATGTAGCTTTAATTATGAATTATTGTCTCAGAATGATCAACTGACACTCATTACCATTACAATTTTATTAAATGTGGGGGTTATGAATGTTCTATACAATTTTATTAAATGTGGGGGTTATGAATGTTCTATACAATTTTATTAAATGTGGGGGTTATGAATGTTCTATCCAATTTTATTAAATGTGGGGGTTATGAATGTTTTATACAATTTTATTAAATGGGGGGGTTATGAATGTTCTGTACAATTTTATTAAATGTGGGGGTTATGAATGTTCTATACAATTTTATTAAATGTGGGGGTTATGAATGTTCTATGCAATTTTATTAAATGTGGGAGTTATGAATGTTCTGTACAATTTGATTAAATGTGGGAGTTATGAATTTTCTATGCAATTTTATTAAATGTGGGGATTATGAATGTTCTCTACAATTTTATTAAATGTGGGGGTTATGAATGTTCTATGCAATTTTATTAAATGTGGGGTTATGAATGTTCTATACAATTTTATTAAATGTAGGGGTTATGAATGTTCTATGCAATTTTATTAAATGTGGGAGTTATGAATGTTCTGTAGAATTTGATTAAATGTGGGAGTTATGAATTTTCTATGCAATTTTATTAAATGTGGGGGTTATGAATGTTCTCTACAATTTTATTAAATGTGGGGGTTATGAATGTTCTATGCAATTTTATTAAATGTAGGGGTTATGAATGTTCTATACAATTTTATTAAATATGGGGGTTATGAATGTTCTCTACAATTTTATTAAATGTGGGGGTTTATGAATGTTCTATACAATTTTATTAAATGTGGGGGTTATGAATGTTCTATACAATTTGATGAAATGTGGGGGTTATGAATGTTCTATGCAATTTTATTAAATGTGGGAGTTATGAATGTTCAGTACAATTTTATTAAATGTGGGGGTTATGAATGTTCTATGCAATTTTATTAAATGTGGGAGTTATGAATGTTCAGTACAATTTTATTAAATGTGGGGGTTATGAATGTTCTATGCAATTTTAGTAAATGTTCGGGTTATGAATGTTCTATGCAATTTGATTAAATGTAGGGATTATGAATGTTCTCTACAATTTTATTAAATGTGGGGTTTATGAATGTTCTATACAATTTTATTAAATGTGGGGGTTATGAATGTTCTATGCAATTTTATTAAATGTGGGGGTTATGAATGTTCTATGCAATTTTATTAAATGTGGGGGTTATGAATGTTCTGTACAATTTTATTAAATGTAGTGGTTATGAATGTTCTATGCAATTTTATTAAATGTGGGGGTTATGAATGTTCTATGCAATTTGATTAAATGTGGGATTGATGAATGTTCTGTACAATTTGATTAAATGTGGGAGTTATGAATTTTCTATGCAATTTTTATTAAATGTGGGGATTATGAATGTTCTCTACAATTTTATTAAATGTGGGGGTTATGAATGTTCTATGCAATTTTATTAAATGTGGGGTTATGAATGTTCTATACAATTTTATTAAATGTAGGGGTTATGAATGTTCTATGCAATTTTATTAAATGTGGGAGTTATGAATGTTCTGTACAATTTGATTAAATGTGGGAGTTATGAATTTTCTATGCAATTTTATTAAATGTGGGGGTTATGAATGTTCTATACAATTTTATTAAATGTAGGGGTTATGAATGTTCTATACAATTTTATTAAATGTGGGGGTTATGAATGTTCTATGCAATTTTATTAAATGTGGGGTTTATGAATGTTCTATACAATTTTATTAAATGTGGGGTTTATGAATGTTCTCTACAATTTGATGAAATGTGGGGGTTATGAATGTTCTATGCAATTTTATTAAATGTGGGTTTATGAATGTTCTATGCAATTTTATTAAATGTGGGGTTATGAATTTTTTATACAATTTTTTTAAATGTGGGGGTTATGAATGTTCTATGGAATTTTATTAAATGTGGGAATTATGAATGTTCAGTACAATTTTATTAAATGTGGGGGTTATGAATGTTCTATGCAATTTTATTAAATGTGGGATTATGAATTTTTTATACAATTTTATTAAATGTAGGGGTTATGAATGTTCTATGCAATTTGATTAAATGTGGGAGTTATGAATGTTCAGTACAATTTTATTAAATGTAGGGGTTATGAATGTTCTATGCAATTTTATTAAATGTGGGGGTTATGAATATTCTATGCAATTTGATTAAATGTGGGAGTTATGAATGTTTTGTACAATTTGATGAAATGTGGGAGTTATGAATGTTCTATGCAATTTTATTAAATGTGGGAGTTATGAATGTTCAGTACAATTTTATTAAATGTGGGGGTTATGAATGTTCTATGCAATTTTATTAAATGTGGGAGTTATGAATGTTCAGTACAATTTTATTAAATGTGGGGGTTATGAATGTTCTATGCAATTTTATTAAATGTGGGAGTTATGAATGTTCAGTACAATTTTATTAAATGTGGGGGTTATGAATGTTCTATGCAATTTTAGTAAATGTTCGGGTTAAGAATGTTCTATGCAATTTGATTAAATGTGGGGATTATGAATGTTCTCTACAATTTTATTAAATGTGGGGTTTATGAATGTTCTATACAATTTTATTAAATGTGGGGGTTATGAATGTTCTATGCAATTTTATTAAATGTGGGGGTTATGAATGTTCTATGCAATTTTATTAAATGTGGGGGTTATGAATGTTCTGTACAATTTTATTAAATATAGTGGTTATGAATGTTCTATGCAATTTTATTAAATGTGGGGGTTATGAATGTTCTATGCAATTTGATTAAATGTGGGATTGATGAATGTTCTGTACAATTTGATTAAATGTGGGAGTTATTAATTTTCTATGCAATTTTATTAAATGTGGGGATTATGAATGTTCTCTACAATTTTATTAAATGTGGGGGTTATGAATGTTCTATGCAATTTTATTAAATGTGGGGTTATGAATGTTCTATACAATTTTATTAAATGTAGGGGTTATGAATGTTCTATGCAATTTTATTAAATGTGGGAGTTATGAATGTTCTGTACAATTTGATTAAATGTGGGAGTTATGAATTTTCTATGCAATTTTATTAAATGTGGGGTTATGAATTTTTTATACAATTTTATTAAATGTGGGGGTTATGAATGTTCTATGCAATTTTATTAAATGTGGGAGTTATGAATGTTCAGTACAATTTTATTAAATGTAGGGGTTATGAATGTTCTATGCAATTTTATTAAATGTGGGGGTTATGAATATTCTATGCAATTTGATTAAATGTGGGAGTTATGAATGTTTTGTACAATTTGATGAAATGTGGGAGTTATGAATGTTCTATGCAATTTTATTAAATGTGGGGGTTATGAATGTTCTATGCAATTTTATTAAATGTGGGAATTATGAATGTTCTGTACAATTTTATTAAATGTAGGGGTTATGAATGTTCTATGCAATTTTATTAAATGTGGGGGTTATGAATGTTCTATGCAATTTTATTAAATGTGGGGGTTATGAATGTTCTATACAATTTTATTAAATGTGGGGGTTATGAATGTTCTATGCAATTTTATTAAATGTGGGGGTATGAATGTTCTATACAATTTTATTAAATGTGGGGTTTATGAATGTTCTATGCAATTTTATTAAATGTGGGATTGATGAATGTTCTATACAATTTTATTCAATGTTGGAGTTATGAATGTTCTGTACAATTTGATTAAATGTGGGGTTATGAATGTTCTATTCAATTTTATTAAATGTGGGGGTTATGAATGTTCTATGCAATTTTATTAAATGTGGGAGTTATGAATGTTCAGTACAATTTTATTAAATGTGGGGGTTATGAATGTTCTATGCAATTTTAGTAAATGTTCGGGTTATGAATGTTCTATGCAATTTGATTAAATGTAGGGATTATGAATGTTCTCTACAATTTTATTAAATGTGGGGTTTATGAATGTTCTATACAATTTTATTAAATGTGGGGGTTATGAATGTTCTATGCAATTTTATTAAATGTGGGGGTTATGAATGTTCTATGCAATTTTATTAAATGTGGGGGTTATGAATGTTCTGTACAATTTTATTAAATGTAGTGGTTATGAATGTTCTATGCAATTTTATTAAATGTGGGGGTTATGAATGTTCTATGCAATTTGATTAAATGTGGGATTGATGAATGTTCTGTACAATTTGATTAAATGTGGGAGTTATGAATTTTCTATGCAATTTTTATTAAATGTGGGGATTATGAATGTTCTCTACAATTTTATTAAATGTGGGGGTTATGAATGTTCTATGCAATTTTATTAAATGTGGGGTTATGAATGTTCTATACAATTTTATTAAATGTAGGGGTTATGAATGTTCTATGCAATTTTATTAAATGTGGGAGTTATGAATGTTCTGTACAATTTGATTAAATGTGGGAGTTATGAATTTTCTATGCAATTTTATTAAATGTGGGGGTTATGAATGTTCTATACAATTTTATTAAATGTAGGGGTTATGAATGTTCTATACAATTTTATTAAATGTGGGGGTTATGAATGTTCTATGCAATTTTATTAAATGTGGGGTTTATGAATGTTCTATACAATTTTATTAAATGTGGGGTTTATGAATGTTCTCTACAATTTGATGAAATGTGGGGGTTATGAATGTTCTATGCAATTTTATTAAATGTGGGTTTATGAATGTTCTATGCAATTTTATTAAATGTGGGGTTATGAATTTTTTATACAATTTTTTTAAATGTGGGGGTTATGAATGTTCTATGGAATTTTATTAAATGTGGGAATTATGAATGTTCAGTACAATTTTATTAAATGTGGGGGTTATGAATGTTCTATGCAATTTTATTAAATGTGGGATTATGAATTTTGATACAATTTTATTAAATGTGGGGGTTATGAATGTTCTATGCAATTTTATTAAATGTGGGAGTTATGAATGTTCAGTACAATTTTATTAAATGTAGGGGTTATGAATGTTCTATGCAATTTTATTAAATGTGGGGGTTATGAATATTCTATGCAATTTGATTAAATGTGGGAGTTATGAATGTTTTGTACAATTTGATGAAATGTGGGAGTTATGAATGTTCTATGCAATTTTATTAAATGTGGGAGTTATGAATGTTCAGTACAATTTTATTAAATGTGGGGGTTATGAATGTTCTATGCAATTTTATTAAATGTGGGAGTTATGAATGTTCAGTACAATTTTATTAAATGTGGGGGTTATGAATGTTCTATGCAATTTTAGTAAATGTTCGGGTTAAGAATGTTCTATGCAATTTGATTAAATGTGGGGATTATGAATGTTCTCTACAATTTTATTAAATGTGGGGTTTATGAATGTTCTATACAATTTTATTAAATGTGGGGGTTATGAATGTTCTATGCAATTTTATTAAATGTGGGGGTTATGAATGTTCTATGCAATTTTATTAAATGTGGGGGTTATGAATGTTCTGTACAATTTTATTAAATATAGTGGTTATGAATGTTCTATGCAATTTTATTAAATGTGGGGGTTATGAATGTTCTATGCAATTTGATTAAATGTGGGATTGATGAATGTTCTGTACAATTTGATTAAATGTGGGAGTTATGAATTTTCTATGCAATTTTATTAAATGTGGGGATTATGAATGTTCTCTACAATTTTATTAAATGTGGGGGTTATGAATGTTCTATGCAATTTTATTAAATGTGGGGTTATGAATGTTCTATACAATTTTATTAAATGTAGGGGTTATGAATGTTCTATGCAATTTTATTAAATGTGGGAGTTATGAATGTTCTGTACAATTTGATTAAATGTGGGAGTTATGAATTTTCTATGCAATTTTATTAAATGTGGGGGTTATGAATGTTCTATACAATTTTATTAAATGTGGGGGTTATGAATGTTCTATACAATTTTATTAAATGTGGGGGTTATGAATGTTCTATACAATTTTATTAAATGTGGGATTTATGAATGTTCTATACAATTTTATTAAATGTGGGGGTTATGAATGTTCTCTACAATTTGATGAAATGTGAGGGTTATGAATGTTCTATGCAATTTCATTAAATGTGGGTTTATGAATGTTCTATGCAATTTTATTAAATGTGGGGTTATGAATTTTTAATACAATTTTTTTAAATGTGGGGGTTATGAATGTTCTATGGAATTTTATTAAATGTGGGAATTATGAATGTTCAGTACAATTTTATTAAATGTGGGGGTTATGAATGTTCTATGCAATTTTATTAAATGTGGGGTTATGAATTTTTTATACAATTTTATTAAATGTGGGGGTTATGAATGTTCTATGCAATTTTATTAAATGTGGGAGTTATGAATGTTCAGTACAATTTTATTAAATGTAGGGGTTATGAATGTTCTATGCAATTTTATTAAATGTGGGGGTTATGAATATTCTATGCAATTTGATTAAATGTGGGAGTTATGAATGTTTTGTACAATTTGATGAAATGTGGGAGTTATGAATGTTCTATGCAATTTTATTAAATGTGGGGGTTATGAATGTTCTATGCAATTTTATTAAATGTGGGAATTATGAATGTTCTGTACAATTTTATTAAATGTAGGGGTTATGAATGTTCTATGCAATTTTATTAAATGTGGGGGTTATGAATGTTCTATGCAATTTTATTAAATGTGGGGGTTATGAATGTTCTATACAATTTTATTAAATGTGGGGGTTATGAATGTTCTATGCAATTTTATTAAATGTGGGGGTATGAATGTTCTATACAATTTTATTAAATGTGGGGTTTATGAATGTTCTATGCAATTTTATTAAATGTGGGATTGATGAATGTTCTATACAATTTTATTCAATGTTGGAGTTATGAATGTTCTTTACAATTTGATTAAATGTGGGGTTATGAATGTTCTATTCAATTTTATTAAATGTGAGGGTTATGAATGTTCTATGCAATTTTATTAAATATGGGGGATTATGAATGTTTTATACAATTTTATTAAATGTGGAGGTTATGAATGTTCTATACAATTTTATTAAATGTGGGGTTATGAATGTTCTATTCAATTTTATTAAATGTGAGGGTTATGAATGTTCTATGCAATTTTATTAAATGTGGGGGTTATCAATGTTCTATACAATTTTATTAAATGTGGAGGTTATGAATGTTCTATGCAATTTTATTAAATGTGGGGGTTATGAATGTTCTGTACAATTTTATTAAATGTAGTGGTTATGAATGTTCTATGCAATTTTATTAAATGTGGGGGTTATGAATGTTCTATGCAATTTGATTAAATGTGGGATTGATGAATGTTCTGTACAATTTGATTAAATGTGGGAGTTATGAATTTTCTATGCAATTTTTATTAAATGTGGGGATTATGAATGTTCTCTACAATTTTATTAAATGTGGGGGTTATGAATGTTCTATGCAATTTTATTAAATGTGGGGTTATGAATGTTCTATACAATTTTATTAAATGTAGGGGTTATGAATGTTCTATGCAATTTTATTAAATGTGGGAGTTATGAATGTTCTGTACAATTTGATTAAATGTGGGAGTTATGAATTTTCTATGCAATTTTATTAAATGTGGGGGTTATGAATGTTCTATACAATTTTATTAAATGTAGGGGTTATGAATGTTCTATACAATTTTATTAAATGTGGGGGTTATGAATGTTCTATACAATTTTATTAAATGTGGGGTTTATGAATGTTCAATACAATTTTATTAAATGTGGGGTTTATGAAAGTTCTCTACAATTTGATGAAATGTGGGGGTTATGAATGTTCTATGCAATTTTATTAAATGTGGGTTTATGAATGTTCTATGCAATTTTATTAAATGTGGGGTTATGAATTTTTTATACAATTTTTTTAAATGTGGGGGTTATGAATGTTCTATGGAATTTTATTAAATGTGGGAATTATGAATGTTCAGTACAATTTTATTAAATGTGGGGGTTATGAATGTTCTATGCAATTTTATTAAATGTGGGATTATGAATTTTTTATACAATTTTATTAAATGTGGGGGTTATGAATGTTCTATGCAATTTTATTAAATGTGGGAGTTATGAATGTTCAGTACAATTTTATTAAATGTAGGGGTTATGAATGTTCTATGCAATTTTATTAAATGTGGGGGTTATGAATATTCTATGCAATTTGATTAAATGTGGGAGTTATGAATGTTTTGTACAATTTGATGAAATGTGGGAGTTATGAATGTTCTATGCAATTTTATTAAATGTGGGAGTTATGAATGTTCAGTACAATTTTATTAAATGTGGGGGTTATGAATGTTCTATGCAATTTTATTAAATGTGGGAGTTATGAATGTTCAGTACAATTTTATTAAATGTGGGGGTTATGAATGTTCTATGCAATTTTATTAAATGTGGGAGTTATGAATGTTCAGTACAATTTTATTAAATATGGGGGTTATGAATGTTCTATGCAATTTTAGTAAATGTTCGGGTTATGAATGTTCTATGCAATTTGATTAAATGTGGGGATTATGAATGTTCTCTACAATTTTATTAAATGTGGGGTTTATGAATGTTCTATGCAATTTTATTAAATGTGGGGGTTATGAATGTTCTATGCAATTTTATTAAATGTGGGGGTTATGAATGTTCTATGCAATTTTATTAAATGTGGGGGTTATGAATGTTCTGTACAATTTTATTAAATATAGTGGTTATGAATGTTCTATGCAATTTTATTAAATGTAGGGGTTATGAATGTTCTATGCAATTTTATTAAATGTGGGAGTTATGAATGTTCTGTACAATTTGATTAAATGTGGGAGTTATGAATTTTCTATGCAATTTTATTAAATGTGGGGGTTATGAATGTTCTATACAATTTTATTAAATGTAGGGGTTATGAATGTTCTATACAATTTGATTAAATGTGGGGGTTATGAATGTTCTATGCAATTTTATTAAATGTGGGGTTTATGAATGTTCTATACAATTTTATTAAATGTGGGGTTTATGAATGTTCTCTACAATTTGATGAAATGTGGGGGTTATGAATGTTCTATGCAATTTTATTAAATGTGGGTTTATGAATGTTCTATGCAATTTTATTAAATGTGGGGTTATGAATGTTCTGTACAATTTTATTAAATGTAGGGGTTATGAATGTTCTATGCAATTTTATTAAATGTGGGAGTTATGAATGTTCTGTACAATTTGATTAAATGTGGGAGTTATGAATTTTCTATGCAATTTTATTAAATGTGGGGGTTATGAATGTTCTATACAATTTTATTAAATGTAGGGGTTATGAATGTTCTATACAATTTGATTAAATGTGGGGGTTATGAATGTTCTATGCAATTTTATTAAATGTGGGGTTTATGAATGTTCTATACAATTTTATTAAATGTGGGGTTTATGAATGTTCTCTACAATTTGATGAAATGTGGGGGTTATGAATGTTCTATGCAATTTTATTAAATGTGGGTTTATGAATGTTCTATGCAATTTTATTAAATGTGGGGTTATGAATTTTTTATACAATTTTTTTAAATGTGGGGGTTATGAATGTTCTATGGAATTTTATTAAATGTGGGAATTATGAATGTTCAGTACAATTTTATTAAATGTGGGGGTTATGAATGTTCTATGCAATTTTATTAAATGTGGGATTATGAATTTTTTATACAATTTTATTAAATGTGGGGGTTATGAATGTTCTATGCAATTTTATTAAATGTGGGAGTTATGAATGTTCAGTACAATTTTATTAAATGTAGGGGTTATGAATGTTCTATGCAATTTTATTAAATGTGGGGGTTATGAATATTCTATGCAATTTGATTAAATGTGGGAGTTATGAATGTTTTGTACAATTTGATGAAATGTGGGAGTTATGAATGTTCTATGCAATTTTATTAAATGTGGGAGTTATGAATGTTCAGTACAATTTTATTAAATGTGGGGGTTATGAATGTTCTATGCAATTTTATTAAATGTGGGAGTTATGAATGTTCAGTACAATTTTATTAAATGTGGGGGTTATGAATGTTCTATGCAATTTTATTAAATGTGGGAGTTATGAATGTTCAGTACAATTTTATTAAATGTGGGGGTTATGAATGTTCTATGCAATTTTAGTAAATGTTCGGGTTATGAATGTTCTATGCAATTTGATTAAATGTGGGGATTATGAATGTTCTCTACAATTTTATTAAATGTGGGGTTTATGAATGTTCTATACAATTTTATTAAATGTGGGGGTTATGAATGTTCTATGCAATTTTATTAAATGTGGGGGTTATGAATGTTCTATGCAATTTTATTAAATGTGGGGGTTATGAATGTTCTGTACAATTTTATTAAATATAGTGGTTATGAATGTTCTATGCAATTTTATTAAATGTGGGGGTTATGAATGTTCTATGCAATTTGATTAAATGTGGGATTGATGAATGTTCTGTACAATTTGATTAAATGTGGGAGTTATGAATTTTCTATGCAATTTTATTAAATGTGGGGATTATGAATGTTCTCTACAATTTTATTAAATGTGGGGGTTATGAATGTTCTATGCAATTTTATTAAATGTGGGGTTATGAATGTTCTATACAATTTTATTAAATGTAGTGGTTATGAATGTTCTATGCAATTTTATTAAATGTGGGAGTTATGAATGTTCTGTACAATTTGATTAAATGTGGGAGTTATGAATTTTCTATGCAATTTTATTAAATGTGGGGGTTATGAATGTTCTATACAATTTTATTAAATGTAGGGGTTATGAATGTTCTATACAATTTTATTAAATGTGGGGGTTATGAATGTTCTATACAATTTTATTAAATGTGGGATTTATGAATGTTCTATACAATTTTATTAAATGTGGGGGTTATGAATGTTCTCTACAATTTGATGAAATGTGAGGGTTATGAATGTTCTATGCAATTTCATTAAATGTGGGTTTATGAATGTTCTATGCAATTTTATTAAATGTGGGGTTATGAATTTTTAATACAATTTTTTTAAATGTGGGGGTTATGAATGTTCTATGGAATTTTATTAAATGTGGGAATTATGAATGTTCAGTACAATTTTATTAAATGTGGGGGTTATGAATGTTCTATGCAATTTTATTAAATGTGGGGTTATGAATTTTTTATACAATTTTATTAAATGTGGGGGTTATGAATGTTCTATGCAATTTTATTAAATGTGGGAGTTATGAATGTTCAGTACAATTTTATTAAATGTAGGGGTTATGAATGTTCTATGCAATTTTATTAAATGTGGGGGTTATGAATATTCTATGCAATTTGATTAAATGTGGGAGTTATGAATGTTTTGTACAATTTGATGAAATGTGGGAGTTATGAATGTTCTATGCAATTTTATTAAATGTGGGGGTTATGAATGTTCTATGCAATTTTATTAAATGTGGGAATTATGAATGTTCTGTACAATTTTATTAAATGTAGGGGTTATGAATGTTCTATGCAATTTTATTAAATGTGGGGGTTATGAATGTTCTATGCAATTTTATTAAATGTGGGGGTTATGAATGTTCTATACAATTTTATTAAATGTGGGGGTTATGAATGTTCTATGCAATTTTATTAAATGTGGGGGTATGAATGTTCTATACAATTTTATTAAATGTGGGGTTTATGAATGTTCTATGCAATTTTATTAAATGTGGGGTTTATGAATGTTTTATGCAATTTTATTAAATGTGGGAGTTATGAATGTTCTGTACAATTTTATTAAATGTGGGAGTTATGAATGTTCTATACAATTTTATTAAATGTGGGGGTTATGCATGTTCTATACAATTTTATTAAATGTGGGGGTTATGAATGTTCTATGCAATTTTATTAAATGTGGGATTGATGAATGTTCTATACAATTTTATTCAATGTTGGAGTTATGAATGTTCTGTACAATTTGATTAAATGTGGGGTTATGAATGTTCTATTCAATTTTATTAAATGTGAGGGTTATGAATGTTCTATGCAATTTTATTAAATATGGGGGATTATGAATGTTTTATACAATTTTATTAAATGTGGAGGTTATGAATGTTCTATACAATTTTATTAAATGTGGGGTTATGAATGTTCTATTCAATTTTATTAAATGTGAGGGTTATGAATGTTCTATGCAATTTTATTAAATGTGGGGGTTATCAATGTTCTATACAATTTTATTAAATGTGGAGGTTATGAATGTTCTATGCAATTTTATTAAATGTGGGGGTTATGAATGTTCTGTACAATTTTATTAAATGTAGTGGTTATGAATGTTCTATGCAATTTTATTAAATGTGGGGGTTATGAATGTTCTATGCAATTTGATTAAATGTGGGATTGATGAATGTTCTGTACAATTTGATTAAATGTGGGAGTTATGAATTTTCTATGCAATTTTTATTAAATGTGGGGATTATGAATGTTCTCTACAATTTTATTAAATGTGGGGGTTATGAATGTTCTATGCAATTTTATTAAATGTGGGGTTATGAATGTTCTATACAATTTTATTAAATGTAGGGGTTATGAATGTTCTATGCAATTTTATTAAATGTGGGAGTTATGAATGTTCTGTACAATTTGATTAAATGTGGGAGTTATGAATTTTCTATGCAATTTTATTAAATGTGGGGGTTATGAATGTTCTATACAATTTTATTAAATGTAGGGGTTATGAATGTTCTATACAATTTTATTAAATGTGGGGGTTATGAATGTTCTATACAATTTTATTAAATGTGGGGTTTATGAATGTTCTATACAATTTTATTAAATGTGGGGTTTATGAAAGTTCTCTACAATTTGATGAAATGTGGGGGTTATGAATGTTCTATGCAATTTTATTAAATGTGGGTTTATGAATGTTCTATGCAATTTTATTAAATGTGGGGTTATGAATTTTTTATACAATTTTTTTAAATGTGGGGGTTATGAATGTTCTATGGAATTTTATTAAATGTGGGAATTATGAATGTTCAGTACAATTTTATTAAATGTGGGGGTTATGAATGTTCTATGCAATTTTATTAAATGTGGGATTATGAATTTTTTATACAATTTTATTAAATGTGGGGGTTATGAATGTTCTATGCAATTTTATTAAATGTGGGAGTTATGAATGTTCAGTACAATTTTATTAAATGTAGGGGTTATGAATGTTCTATGCAATTTTATTAAATGTGGGGGTTATGAATATTCTATGCAATTTGATTAAATGTGGGAGTTATGAATGTTTTGTACAATTTGATGAAATGTGGGAGTTATGAATGTTCTATGCAATTTTATTAAATGTGGGAGTTATGAATGTTCAGTACAATTTTATTAAATGTGGGGGTTATGAATGTTCTATGCAATTTTATTAAATGTGGGAGTTATGAATGTTCAGTACAATTTTATTAAATGTGGGGGTTATGAATGTTCTATGCAATTTTATTAAATGTGGGAGTTATGAATGTTCAGTACAATTTTATTAAATGTGGGGGTTATGAATGTTCTATGCAATTTTAGTAAATGTTCGGGTTATGAATGTTCTATGCAATTTGATTAAATGTGGGGATTATGAATGTTCTCTACAATTTTATTAAATGTGGGGTTTATGAATGTTCTATACAATTTTATTAAATGTGGGGGTTATGAATGTTCTATGCAATTTTATTAAATGTGGGGGTTATGAATGTTCTATGCAATTTTATTAAATGTGGGGGTTATGAATGTTCTGTACAATTTTATTAAATATAGTGGTTATGAATGTTCTATGCAATTTTATTAAATGTGGGGGTTATGAATGTTCTATGCAATTTGATTAAATGTGGGATTGATCAATGTTCTGTACAATTTGATTAAATGTGGGAGTTATGAATTTTCTATGCAATTTTATTAAATGTGGGGATTATGAATGTTCTCTACAATTTTATTAAATGTGGGGGTTATGAATGTTCTATGCAATTTTATTAAATGTGGGGTTATGAATGTTCTATACAATTTTATTAAATGTAGGGGTTATGAATGTTCTATGCAATTTTATTAAATGTGGGAGTTATGAATGTTCTGTACAATTTAATTAAATGTGGGAGTTATGAATTTTCTATGCAATTTTATTAAATGTGGGGGTTATGAATGTTCTATACAATTTTATTAAATGTAGGGGTTATGAATGTTCTATGCAATTTTATTAAATGTGGGGGTTATGAATGTTCTATACAATTTTATTAAATGTGGGGTTTATGAATGTTCTATACAATTTTATTAAATGTGGGGGTTATGAATGTTCTCTACAATTTGATGAAATGTGAGGGTTATGAATGGTCTATGCAATTTCATTAAATGTGGGTTTATGAATGTTCTATGCAATTTTATTAAATGTGGGGTTATGAATTTTTAATACAATTTTTTTAAATGTGGGGGTTATGAATGTTCTATGGAATTTTATTAAATGTGGGAATTATGAATGTTCAGTACAATTTTATTAAATGTGGGGGTTATGAATGTTCTATGCAATTTTATTAAATGTGGGGTTATGAATTTTTTATACAATTTTATTAAATGTGGGGGTTATGAATGTTCTATGCAATTTTATTAAATGTGGGAGTTATGAATGTTCAGTACAATTTTATTAAATGTAGGGGTTATGAATGTTCTATGCAATTTTATTAAATGTGGGGGTTATGAATATTCTATGCAATTTGATTAAATGTGGGAGTTATGAATGTTTTGTACAATTTGATGAAATGTGGGAGTTATGAATGTTCTATTCAATTTTATTAAATGTGGGGGTTATGAATGTTCTATGCAATTTTATTAAATGTGGGAATTATGAATGTTCTGTACAATTTTATTAAATGTAGGGGTTATGAATGTTCTATGCAATTTTATTAAATGTGGGGGTTATGAATGTTCTCTACAATTTTATTAAATGTGGGGGTTATGAATGTTCTATACAATTTTATTAAATGTGGGGGTTATGAATGTTCTATGCAATTTTATTAAATGTGGGGGTATGAATGTTCTATACAATTTTATTAAATGTAGGGGTTATGAATGTTCTATACAATTTTATTAAATGTGGGGGTTATGAATGTTCTATACAATTTGATTAAATGTGGGGTTTATGAATGTTCTATACAATTTTATTAAATGTGGGGGTTATGAATGTTCTCTACAATTTGATGAAATGTGGGGGTTATGAATGTTCTATGCAATTTTATTAAATGTGGGTTTATGAATGTTCTATGCAATTTTATTAAATGTGGGGTTATGAATTTTTTATACAATTTTTTTAAATAAGGGGGTTATGAATGTTCTATGGAATTTTATTAAATGTGGGAATTATGAATGTTCAGTACAATTTTTTTAAATGTGGGGGTTATGAATGTTCTATGGAATTTTATTAAATGTGGGAATTATGAATGTTCAGTACAATTTTATTAAATGTGGGGGTTATGAATGTTCTATGCAATTTTATTAAATGTGGGGTTATGAATTTTTTATACAATTTTATTAAATGTGGGGGTTATGAATGTTCTATGCAATTTTATTAAATGTGGGAGTTATGAATGTTCAGTACAATTTTATTAAATGTAGGGGTTATGAATGTTCTATGCAATTTTATTAAATGTGGGGGTTATGAATATTCTATGCAATTTGATTAAATGTGGGAGTTATGAATGTTTTGTACAATTTGATGAAATGTGGGAGTTATGAATGTTCTATGCAATTTTATTAAATGTGGGGGTTATGAATGTTCTATGCAATTTTATTAAATGTGGGAATTATGAATGTTCTGTACAATTTTATTAAATGTAGGGGTTATGAATGTTCTATGCAATTTTATTAAATGTGGGGGTTATGAATGTTCTATGCAATTTTATTAAATGTGGGGGTTATGAATGTTCTATACAATTTTATTAAATGTGGGGGTTATGAATGTTCTATGCAATTTTATTAAATGTGGGGGTATGAATGTTCTATACAATTTTATTAAATGTGGGGTTTATGAATGTTCTATGCAATTTTATTAAATGTGGGGTTTATGAATGTTTTATGCAATTTTATTAAATGTGGGAGTTATGAATGTTCTGTACAATTTTATTAAATGTGGGAGTTATGAATGTTCTATACAATTTTATTAAATGTGGGGGTTATGCATGTTCTATACAATTTTATTAAATGTGGGGGTTATGAATGTTCTATGCAATTTTATTAAATGTGGGATTGATGAATGTTCTATACAATTTTATTCAATGTTGGAGTTATGAATGTTCTGTACAATTTGATTAAATGTGGGGTTATGAATGTTCTATTCAATTTTATTAAATGTGAGGGTTATGAATGTTCTATGCAATTTTATTAAATATGGGGGATTATGAATGTTTTATACAATTTTATTAAATGTGGAGGTTATGAATGTTCTATACAATTTTATTAAATGTGGGGTTATGAATGTTCTATTCAATTTTATTAAATGTGAGGGTTATGAATGTTCTATGCAATTTTATTAAATGTGGGGGTTATCAATGTTCTATACAATTTTATTAAATGTGGAGGTTATGAATGTTCTATGCAATTTTATTAAATGTGGGGGTTATGAATGTTCTGTACAATTTTATTAAATGTAGTGGTTATGAATGTTCTATGCAATTTTATTAAATGTGGGGGTTATGAATGTTCTATGCAATTTGATTAAATGTGGGATTGATGAATGTTCTGTACAATTTGATTAAATGTGGGAGTTATGAATTTTCTATGCAATTTTTATTAAATGTGGGGATTATGAATGTTCTCTACAATTTTATTAAATGTGGGGGTTATGAATGTTCTATGCAATTTTATTAAATGTGGGGTTATGAATGTTCTATACAATTTTATTAAATGTAGGGGTTATGAATGTTCTATGCAATTTTATTAAATGTGGGAGTTATGAATGTTCTGTACAATTTGATTAAATGTGGGAGTTATGAATTTTCTATGCAATTTTATTAAATGTGGGGGTTATGAATGTTCTATACAATTTTATTAAATGTAGGGGTTATGAATGTTCTATACAATTTTATTAAATGTGGGGGTTATGAATGTTCTATACAATTTTATTAAATGTGGGGTTTATGAATGTTCTATACAATTTTATTAAATGTGGGGTTTATGAAAGTTCTCTACAATTTGATGAAATGTGGGGGTTATGAATGTTCTATGCAATTTTATTAAATGTGGGTTTATGAAAGTTCTATGCAATTTTATTAAATGTGGGGTTATGAATTTTTTATACAATTTTTTTAAATGTGGGGGTTATGAATGTTCTATGGAATTTTATTAAATGTGGGAATTATGAATGTTCAGTACAATTTTATTAAATGTGGGGGTTATGAATGTTCTATGCAATTTTATTAAATGTGGGATTATGAATTTTTTATACAATTTTATTAAATGTGGGGGTTATGAATGTTCTATGCAATTTTATTAAATGTGGGAGTTATGAATGTTCAGTACAATTTTATTAAATGTAGGGGTTATGAATGTTCTATGCAATTTTATTAAATGTGGGGGTTATGAATATTCTATGCAATTTGATTAAATGTGGGAGTTATGAATGTTTTGTACAATTTGATGAAATGTGGGAGTTATGAATGTTCTATGCAATTTTATTAAATGTGGGAGTTATGAATGTTCAGTACAATTTTATTAAATGTGGGGGTTATGAATGTTCTATGCAATTTTATTAAATGTGGGAGTTATGAATGTTCAGTACAATTTTATTAAATGTGGGGGTTATGAATGTTCTATGCAATTTTATTAAATGTGGGAGTTATGAATGTTCAGTACAATTTTATTAAATGTGGGGGTTATGAATGTTCTATGCAATTTTAGTAAATGTTCGGGTTATGAATGTTCTATGCAATTTGATTAAATGTGGGGATTATGAATGTTCTCTACAATTTTATTAAATGTGGGGTTTATGAATGTTCTATACAATTTTATTAAATGTGGGGGTTATGAATGTTCTATGCAATTTTATTAAATGTGGGGGTTATGAATGTTCTATGCAATTTTATTAAATGTGGGGGTTATGAATGTTCTGTACAATTTTATTAAATATAGTGGTTATGAATGTTCTATGCAATTTTATTAAATGTGGGGGTTATGAATGTTCTATGCAATTTGATTAAATGTGGGATTGATCAATGTTCTGTACAATTTGATTAAATGTGGGAGTTATGAATTTTCTATGCAATTTTATTAAATGTGGGGATTATGAATGTTCTCTACAATTTTATTAAATGTGGGGGTTATGAATGTTCTATGCAATTTTATTAAATGTGGGGTTATGAATGTTCTATACAATTTTATTAAATGTAGGGGTTATGAATGTTCTATGCAATTTTATTAAATGTGGGAGTTATGAATGTTCTGTACAATTTAATTAAATGTGGGAGTTATGAATTTTCTATGCAATTTTATTAAATGTGGGGGTTATGAATGTTCTATACAATTTTATTAAATGTAGGGGTTATGAATGTTCTATGCAATTTTATTAAATGTGGGGGTTATGAATGTTCTATACAATTTTATTAAATGTGGGGTTTATGAATGTTCTATACAATTTTATTAAATGTGGGGGTTATGAATGTTCTCTACAATTTGATGAAATGTGAGGGTTATGAATGGTCTATGCAATTTCATTAAATGTGGGTTTATGAATGTTCTATGCAATTTTATTAAATGTGGGGTTATGAATTTTTAATACAATTTTTTTAAATGTGGGGGTTATGAATGTTCTATGGAATTTTATTAAATGTGGGAATTATGAATGTTCAGTACAATTTTATTAAATGTGGGGGTTATGAATGTTCTATGCAATTTTATTAAATGTGGGGTTATGAATTTTTTATACAATTTTATTAAATGTGGGGGTTATGAATGTTCTATGCAATTTTATTAAATGTGGGAGTTATGAATGTTCAGTACAATTTTATTAAATGTAGGGGTTATGAATGTTCTATGCAATTTTATTAAATGTGGGGGTTATGAATATTCTATGCAATTTGATTAAATGTGGGAGTTATGAATGTTTTGTACAATTTGATGAAATGTGGGAGTTATGAATGTTCTATTCAATTTTATTAAATGTGGGGGTTATGAATGTTCTATGCAATTTTATTAAATGTGGGAATTATGAATGTTCTGTACAATTTTATTAAATGTAGGGGTTATGAATGTTCTATGCAATTTTATTAAATGTGGGGGTTATGAATGTTCTCTACAATTTTATTAAATGTGGGGGTTATGAATGTTCTATACAATTTTATTAAATGTGGGGGTTATGAATGTTCTATGCAATTTTATTAAATGTGGGGGTATGAATGTTCTATACAATTTTATTAAATGTAGGGGTTATGAATGTTCTATACAATTTTATTAAATGTGGGGGTTATGAATGTTCTATACAATTTGATTAAATGTGGGGTTTATGAATGTTCTATACAATTTTATTAAATGTGGGGGTTATGAATGTTCTCTACAATTTGATGAAATGTGGGGGTTATGAATGTTCTATGCAATTTTATTAAATGTGGGTTTATGAATGTTCTATGCAATTTTATTAAATGTGGGGTTATGAATTTTTTATACAATTTTTTTAAATAAGGGGGTTATGAATGTTCTATGGAATTTTATTAAATGTGGGAATTATGAATGTTCAGTACAATTTTATTAAATGTGGGGGTTATGAATGTTCTATGCAATTTTATTAAATGTGGGGTTATGAATTTTTTATACAATTTTATTAAATGTGGGGGTTATGAATGTTCTATGCAATTTTATTAAATGTGGGAGTTATGAATGTTCAGTACAATTTTATTAAATGTAGGGGTTATGAATGTTCTATGCAATTTTATTAAATGTGGGGGTTATGAATATTCTATGCAATTTGATTAAATGTGGGAGTTATGAATGTTTTGTACAATTTGATGAAATGTGGGAGTTATGAATGTTCTATGCAATTTTATTAAATGTGGGGGTTATGAATGTTCTATGCAATTTTATTAAATGTGGGAATTATGAATGTTCTGTACAATTTTATTAAATGTAGGGGTTATGAATGTTCTATGCAATTTTATTAAATGTGGGGGTTATGAATGTTCTATACAATTTTATTAAATGTGGGGGTTATGAATGTTCTATGCAATTTTATTAAATGTGGGGGTTATGAATGTTCTATGCAATTTTATTAAATGTGGGGTTTATGAATGTTCTATGCAATTTTATTAAATGTGGGGTTTATGAATGTTTTATGCAATTTTATTAAATGTGGGAGTTATGAATGTTCTGTACAATTTTATTAAATGTGGGAGTTATGAATGTTCTATACAATTTTATTAAATGTGGGGGTTATGCATGTTCTATGCAATTTTATTAAATGTGGGGGTTATGAATGTTCTATTTTGAACCCCCTCGAGGTAATTTGAACCCCCCCTCATTTCCACCAAACGAGAGGCGTTCATAATACCATAAGAGAGGGTTTGATATACCATGGGTACAGTTGAAGAGCAGACTCGCAAAAATTCTAATTTTCCGGTCCGTGGAATATTTGAACAATCTGTTTCAGCCAATCAAAAAGCCCGTTAGAACTCTCTCAATTTTCACGTCTATGGCGTTTGTCAAGGATGCTAATGGGATTTCTTTCAAAAA
Organism: Bathymodiolus septemdierum; assembly: GCA_963383655.1. NCBI lineage: Eukaryota > Metazoa > Mollusca > Bivalvia > Mytilida > Modiolidae > Bathymodiolus > Bathymodiolus septemdierum. Next base: position 44,009,143 of record OY726521.1, on the reverse strand, counting down.
CAGACTTAAAGGACATATAAATTGGCGTAAGGTAAGAAATTTTATCATAATTTGAATGGATGAAAGTATTTAGCTAGTCAAAATGACTCGTTTACGCATGGGAAAGTCTGTACACAGATGGGAAGTGGTCAACCCAGCGTTTGTACGACTTCGGATTTTCACGCCGTTTTGTTTTGGTTCGTGTATGATACCTCAGCAGTTCGGAGGCCTACACTAACAATTGGGGTCTCTTTTGAAAGGAAAATTACTTGACTTTCGACTGGTGGAAACATTTTTTGAAAATATTAAGGCGTTCCGAAGTTACGATCAATTTAACACGACGACTTAAAAAAATGGAAGCAAGTGAGTTCGCCCCCTTGTAGTATTATATAGTTTTTTTGTTTTTTTTTCGGACGCACCTAGCCCCTGTGGGTTCTATCACAGGTGCTTGTCACTGTGCACAAACGGACCCGGCAAAAAATGCTTGGACTGGTGCATATCTAATTCCGGAACGGAACTGGACTACGAAGGCAAGAAGAAGGTAAGAATTCTGTTTATTTATTTGTTTTTTGCATGAACTTGGCGGAAATAAATGCTTTATTAACCATTTCCTGCTGTCAGATGAAACATTTTGGGTATGTCGATCAGCTTGACCCGAACACTGAATTTCGCTCAGTTTCTCTTTGAATTGCTCACATTGAATGGAACGAAATGCATTGAAGGAACGATTGATGAATAAAGACGACAAGAATCGTCACTTTGTGCTTTTAATTATTGATACAAGTAAGCACGGAGCGAAAGAAATGGGTCATGTCAAAATGTCGGGACCCGGTTTCGTGAATGATGTTACAGCATGATGACCCGGTTTTGTTCATTTTGCGGCACATTATCGGCGATAATCGCTTATTTCTCAATTAATATACGATGACATAGCCAAAATGTTTCATTTGACAGCAGAAAATGGTTAATAAAGCATTTATTTCCACCAAGTTCATGCAAAAAACAAATAAATAAACAGAATTCTTACCTTCTTCTTGCCTTCTTAAAGTCTGGTTCCATTCCGGAATTAGATATGCACGAGTCCAAACATTTTTTGCCGGGTCTGTTTGTACACAGTGCTTGTGCAGAATCAAAAATATGCTCGCCAAAATATAATTAGAGAGAAAGTTTATTATCATTGGCCATATTTGGAAGATGGAAGATAAAGTACAATAAGGGGACGTCATGGTCGGGATCGTATGGTAGTTGGATTACAACTATCTATGCCATCAGTACCCATTACCACTAACGTGAGTTTGAATCTCACTCGGGCGATACAACATTATGTGATAGTTTGTCAGTGACTTGTGACAGATCGGTGGTTTTCTCCGGGTACTCTGGTTTCCTCAACCAATAAAACTGACTGCCACAATTAAAAGTGAAATATTGTTAAAAGTGGCATTAAACACCAAAAACCAAACCAAACCGTCTAAATTTAGGTTTTATAGAAGTTATTTCCCTTTAGGGCATCAAAAGGATCATATTTCATGCAAATATCAATGAAAATAACATATTTTTCAAAATATAATTAGAAAGAAAGTTTATTATCATTGGCCATATTTGGAAGATGGAAGATAAAGTACAATAAGGGGCCTTTTTTTTACCATTTGAAGAGAATGCTATTAGTTGTAAAAGGCAGGAGGAAAGAAGATAAAATCCTGTCAATAAAGTTACATTATATACAATTTCAATATGAATTTTCATAAATGTATTCTAAAGAAAGACGTGATCATAAAGAAAAATAAAGAAATATCATTATCATATCCAATTAAATTTTGATTTCAGTCAAAAATAGTAATAATAATTTGTATTTGTTTTCATTTTAAATGAAATATATGGAAATAAATATTAACTGTTGTACATAGACATGTAGTATATATTGTCCTGGTCCAAATTTTTGTCCACTTATTCACCTGTCACACAACCCAAGCTTTAATTAAGTTTCCTTTGTTCTTGATTACCTTTGATCTCATTTATCCCACCCACTTTTATTTTTGACCTGTACTATCTATTTGTCAAAAGTTGGATAAATGGGAATGAACCCTATTGGGTTTACCCAATTGTTATTTGTAAGTGGGAATACCTGTAAAAAGTATTTTTAAATAGTAGGAATTAAGATGTAGGTCATGATGAATGATTTTTGGAAATGACATTGCTATTTTCTGAGTAGGGAATGTTCCAGATCAGCTGATACCTGGAATACAAACTTTCAAAAGATAAAATCTCATTCAAATGGATTAAGGGGCCAATTGAAGGAAAACTATTTTGTTTAGCTCATGCAGGTAAACTCGGGTAAAACATCAGATATCAATTATCTTTGTTTCTCAGTTTACTTTTGTTTTAAAAATCAAAACAGGAAAAACTATGATTAAATATTATAGTTTATTATTTTATGCTTTTAAGTTTTATGCTCATTTTAACATGAGGAGGCGTTGTATTTGTTGATATTTTACACAGAGAGATACCTGGTACTGATTGCACCACAGGGGGTTCGTTTATTGTGATTTGTGGGCGTATACTATCAATGAGAGGTCATTTTCCAACAAAGAAATTGGTATTTTGTGTTGGAAAATGACCTCCCATTGATAGTAATTGCCCACAAATCAGTATTTTGTGTTGGAAAATGACCTCCTATTGATAGTATACACCCATAAATCAGACTAAACGAACCTCTGTGATTGCACAGGTAGTTGTAAATCCAACTACCATACGACCACGACGACCCCCTATATGATAAGAAATAATTATTATTAATATTTATTATAAATACACATACAGGTAGATATAAATATCTACATATAACATATTTTTTATTTACAACATACTAATTATAATCATCTCAGTATTTATTAAATTGCATTTTCTAATATTCAAATGTTAAATGTTAATATTCTAATATAAGATCATATTTTATTAATTAAAATTACATTGTATCTGTACATATTATGCATTTATTTATTTACATTCTTATTTTCAAAAAGTTGATGTTCAGGTGACATACCTTTCATGAACCTCAATTTAAAACAGCAATATTATATCAATACCATGTGATTTTAAGAAAGTTGACTTTCCGGAAATAAACCTACCAGAGCAAAACATTTTCAATGTATCTATTTTAAATATCCCATAAAACCACATACCCTACATATTGTTGTTTTAAATTGTGGTTCAGGAAAGGTATGTTATCTGAATATCAACACAAGAGTTAGAACATTTATTTTTGTGGTGCAAAGCGCAATTTTTTTTTCCAGATTTTAACATTAGGTTATATGACAAAAACTCTGAACCATTTTTTTTTTTCCTCCGCCAAAATCAGAATATTTTTTTCAGCAACATTGGGAATCAGAATATTTTTTTAGAAAAAAACCATAACCCCCTGCAAGTTAAATGGTCCATCCCTAAGAATATTCTGACAGAATCATGTATGTTTCAGAAAATATAGTATTGGAAAGGTTAAACTTCAGATAAAATGGTCAGGAAGACTCTTAAAAAACATTAATTTAGTAGAAAATCTTGAAGAAATTTATTGTTAGTGGATCCTTATCTGATTTTTATTTTAATTTGGACCATCCTGGTATCATATGGTATTTTAAACCCCGGGTTCAATTTTCCATATGGTATTTTGATCCCAGGGTCAATTTTTTGTCATTGTATTTTGAACCCCCTCAAGATAAATTGAACCCCCCCTCATTTCCACCAAAAGAGAGGCGTTCATAATACCATAAGAGAGGGTTTGATATACCATAGGTAGGGGGGTCGATATTCCATGGGCAGGGGTGTCAATATACCATGGGTATGGGGGTCGATATACCATGGAAGGGGGTCAATATACCATGGGTAGGGGGGTCAAAATACCATGGGTAGGGAGGGGGTTCAATATATACTAGGGGTAGGGGGGTAATAAAATTTCAAAATTTCCAAAATATCTAAATTTTCAAAAATTTCCAAAAATTACAAAATTTTCATAAAATTTCAAAACTTTAACATATTTCATAAGATTTAAAAAATTACAAAAAAAATTAAAAATTTTCATAGAATTTTAAGAAAATTTTCAAATTTTCAAAATTTGTATATCTTGAATCCGATATTTTTCTTAAAATTGGTTTCACTGAGATTCCCTATATAAACAAAGGTTTACTTGTTTACTGAGTCTTTTCAATCTTTTGGAATAATATGTGGTTAAATAATAATTCATAAATTAATATTGAAAAATGATAAAACAATTATAGCTTACCATGGATTTATAGACCTAAAGATATATATCAACCTCGGACTTCGTCCTTGGTCCATATATATTTATAGGTCTATAAATCCATGTATTAACTAACCTCAATGGAAGGCTATATTTGTATAATATACATTGTATAATGTATATGTTTTTCATAAAATTTATTAAAATATAATGTAGAAAGGTTTATAAATATAAATAAGAAATAAAGATATGTTTGCTATTCAAATGTTAAAAAAAATTAAATTAATTTTTGATTAAAATATTACTCTTCATCTAACTCAATCACAAAATAATATTAACACATTATTCCACAGTTTTCTAATTTTAATTTAAAAAAAAAACTATGCTGTTTGTTAAAAAAATAATGGCTTCATATAATTTGATATATATTTGTAAACACAAATAATATCATTTAAATATTCTAGTTTTCAAAATTTCAGTGAAAACAGTTTTAAGACTGTAAAACAACATTCTTTCCAAATCATACATTCAGGTCGTTCTAGTCTTCAAAATTTCAGTGAAAACAGTTTTAAATTCATGGAAATCCTTTTTGTATGCTTTAATTACACATATTTTATTTGTCAAAAAACAAAGATACTTTTCACTAAAAACAGATTAGTCCATTGAAAAGATGTGAAAGTAGAACTGGTAATTATTGGTGTCATAATAAGACCTTAATAACCTTTTATACCTGTAGCACAGGTTAACTTAACTACAGAAATGTAGTTTATTATCCACAATAAACTTTTGACAGGATGTTTGAGATTATTTGATACATTTTTAAGATGTGTTAATACATGTAATAATGTTTACTACATGTATAAGACTGAATGACCATTATTTTGACCCCCTACCGATGGTATATCGACTCCCCTATCCATGGTTTTTTGACCCCCCTATCCATGGTATATCAACCCCCCTACCCATGGTATTTTGACCCCCTTACCCATGGTATATCAACCCCCCTATCCATGGTATATCGACCCCCCTATCCATGGTATTTTGACCCCCTACCGATGGTATATCGACCCCCTACCCATGGTATTTTGACCCTCCTATCTATGGTATATTGACCCCCTACCCATGGTATATTGACCCCCTTACCCATGGTATATCGATCCCCCTATCCATGGTATTTTGACCCCCCTATCCATGATATATCGACCCCCCTACCCATTTTGAACCCCCTCATGGTAAATTGAACCCCCCTCATTTCTACCAAAAGAGAGGAGTTCATAATACCATAAGAGAGGGTTTGATATACCATAGGTAGGGGGAGTAAATATTCCATTGGCAGGGGTGTCAAAATACCATGGGTTGGGGGGTCAATATACCATGGGTAGGGGGGTCGATATACCATGGGTAGGGGGGTCAAAATACCATGGGTAGGGGGTTGATATACCATAGATAGGAGGGTCAAAATACCATGGGTAGGGGGGTCGATATACCATCGGTAGGGGTCAAAATACCATGGATAGGGGGTTCAATATATATTAATAATTATGGGTAGGGGGTAATAAAATTTCCAAATTTCCAAAAAATCTACATTATCAAAAAAGTTCAAAATTTCAAAAAATTTATAAAATTTCAAAAAAAAAGAAAAATTAAAATAAAAATTTTTCAATATTTCAAAAATTGCAAAAAATTACAAAATTTTCATAAAATTTCAAAACTAACATATTTCATAAGATTAAAAAAAAATCAAAAAAAAAATTCAAAATTTTCATAGAATTTTAATTCTTTTTTTTCCAAAATTTCAAAATTTGTATATTATGAATCTTAAAATTGGTTTCGCTGAGATTCCCTATATAAACAAAGGTTTATTTGTTTACTTAGTCTTTTCAATGGGTATGGGGGTTAATATACCATGGGTAGAGGGGTCAATAGACCCATGGTATATCGACCCCCCTACCCTATTCAATTATTGACTTTTAATGCGGTCTACTCATGACTATACGGACCTGGTCAATGAATGATTGACCGAGGCCAACGGCCAAGGTTAATCAATCATTGACCAGGTCCGCATAGTCATGAGTAGACTGAAATTAAAAGTCATTAACTGCTTATTAAATAATACTACATTTACTATAAACGTTACTATAAATTTGTGTAATTAAATATTATTATGTTCAATTGTGTATTTTGAAATATATGTAATGGTAGAAGACTGTCTAAGTTGTTTAACTTGTGTCTTATCCTTTTGTCTTTTGAACAATAAAATATGTTTAAAGTAAGGAATTTTTCAAATGGTATATTCAACAAAATAAGCTACAATTATTTTATCATTTTTCAAGATTATTTAAATATAGAATTTCAAAACTAAAAAATTTCATCATATTTCAAAATTTTAATATTTAAATAATCTTGAAAAATGATAAAACAATTGTAGCTTATTTTGTTGAATATACCGTTTGAAAAATTCCTTATTATTTATTATGAAATTTTTGAGTTTTGAAATTTTATATATTTCTTTTAATTTTCAAATTTTGAAATTTTTTGAAACTTTTGAACTTTTTTTTTTTTTTTGGAAAATTTTGACCCCCTACCGATGGTATATTGACCCCTCCTACCCATGGAATATCGACCCCCCTACCTATGGTATTTTGACCCCCCTACCCATGGTATATCGACCCCCCTACCCATGGTATTTTGACCCCCCTATCCATGGATTATCGAACCCCCTACCCATGGTATTTTGACCCCCCTATCCATGGTATATCGACCCCCCTACCCATGGTATATTGAACCCCTTACCCATGGTATATCGACCCCCCTATCCATGGTATTTTGACCCCCTACCCATAGTATATCGACCCCCCTACACATGATATTTTGACCTCCCTTCATATCTTTTGATTAGAAATGGGGGGGGGGGGGTTCAAAATACCATGGGGGTTCAATTTACCATACAGAGGGGGTTCAGTTTTCAATAAGGGGGTTCAATATACCATGGATGTAAATCGACCCCGGGTTCAATTTACCATGGGGTTCAAAATACCATATGACACCGGGGTCAATTTACCATGGGGTTCAAAATACCATATGACACCGGTGGTGATATAATGAGCATTATTTCCTTTGTACTTGGAGCTATGTGCACCATGATTTATACGAAAGAACAAATTCAATGATTTCAACAAACTATGTTAAATTAGACTGTATGTTTTCTTCAGAAAGGACAAGAAAGGAATTAACAGATTATTAGAAAAGTGTAAAGCTAATATAAAGAAGCTGGAATTCCCCAGAGTTGAAGTCATGCATATGATGCAGAATGAAGCTGGTCCTAGCAATAACACTGGACCTGATAATAGAATGGGTGACCGTGTGTCTTCAGATTTAGACAGGCAAGTTAGATAAAAGATATTGGAGCATATAAATATGCCTTAAAAGAAGTTGTAGGAAAAGTCTGGGATCTCTTGAACTTTATGGTCGCAATACTTGTATACGACGGACGCCTTTGTGAAAAAAAATCATAATCATATAGAGTTTTTTTTTTTTTTAGGAAAATAACAATACTTGTACCTGTACACTTTGCGTCCCTCGTATACAAGTATTACGATCATAAAGTTCAAGAGATCCAAAGTTTGAAGATATCAAGGGTAATTTTGCCCTGCCATCTTCTGAAAGTCAAAAATCAGGTCAATGACCTTCATTGAGCAAAAAAAAAAAACCGGGTCATATAGCATGTAATGGATTTTATTTGACATTTTTTTTTTTCAAACAAAGATAATATTTGACTAATGTTATCCATCTAATAATCATACATGCTGTACAATTGCAAAAAAAAAAAGGGTTTACAATAAATGTCTTGTTGTTTCTTATTTGTTAATGTATCATAAAATATTGTCCTCTATGAAATAGTGTCCATGAGACAAAATTTCATAGGAAATATCTTCCGTGGACAAAATTTCATTAAATTTTATTATGAAATATTGTCCGGAACAATATTTTCAGCTGCTATAAAATTTTGTCCATTCAATGGACAATATTTCATGTAAAATAATGTCTACAAATGGAAAACTTACCCATTGAGAAAAGGTACTAAAGAAATCTTTTAAATAAATTCCATCTGAAAAATTTTGAATATTAAATGTTACCAAACTTAAACGGCACACTATAGGAAATAAATACAGCAAAATATGGAATGCGAAAATTATTTAGTAATGAAATGTATATATCATACAAATTAATCAACATTTTTTATCGTTATATCTAGTAATATTAAAAAATGTAATCTTGTTGAGATTAGAATTCCTACAAACCCTATCAAGGGTATTCTGGAAATTAAAAATTTGACCCCCGGTGCATTCCGATGGATATTTTGGCATGGACGGATTGTGTCAGACCAAGTGCAGGTAAGATTTCATAAATAGACATATTTTTTAGTTCAAATCTGCAAAAATATTGATATTTTCTTACCTTTTACAATGTCTATAAGATAAAATAATCCAACATCCACTTCGAACTGTCCGTCATTTTAGTGAACTCATGAACTACACCACGTGATCAAAATCGCAACGGATATTGTTACAGCTTGTTTCTAGATTCAAGATGTCGATGTCAAATATTTTATTATAATTTATAAATCCCATATACATGGCTTGAACTTTTTTTATTTTGTTATAAATATTTTATTAAAACCAATCAACAGCCCATAAAGGATATGCTTGCAAATACACAATAAATATTTGACATTGACTTATTATCTAGAAACAGGCTGTAACAAAATCTGTGACGATATTGATCACGTGGTGTAGTTCATGAGTAGGCTGTATCAGTTGTGAGTTGGTTGTGGCGATCTCCACATCTGATATGAAGATATCACATTACTGTCCCAAAGATTACTATCCCAATCTTTGGGACATCAGCCTAAAATTAGTGACAAATATATTATATTGTTTTTAAAAAATTTAATTCCTAATTGCTAATTGCACATATCAATATGGTCTTGTGTAGTCTACATTGATTTTAAGTTATTGTGAATTTGAAAGTGATTACTCAATTTATAAATAACAAATAGTTCATGACACTAAGGGTCATATGGCAGTATATGGACTGGTCCGTCACCAAAAAAATGTTATATGGACCGAAGCTTCTGAGGTCCATATAATATTTTTTTGGTGACGGACCGGTCCATATACTGCCATATGACCCGAAGTGACATGAACTAGTTGCTATATTATACTTTTTATCTAAAATAATAATGCAGGTACCGTTCCAGAACCGAATCGAAAATGAGGCAGTCCAGTCCCGGTCCATATAACGTTATATTGACTGGCTGTGCTAACAAAGACAAATAGGGAAAATAAAAACGTAAAGTATAATTTTGGCATTATGTGAAAATTAAATATGATGTGCTTGGGTGTCAAGCTAACTAACTTTACAATAAATACATGGTTTTTATTTAATATGTTACTGGAATGTTGTGAAATTGTCACAGACATAGCTAATATTAGGCAAGCTGAATAAGATTTTAATGCAAATAAACTTTTTCAAATGCCAAATGAAAAGTTGTTTTGGAATGCTTCAACAAGTCATTTCCTGTTCAAATGTATCGTATGAAAAGACCACCACCACCATAGTTTAATTCCGAAGAAATTCGGTTTCCTAACATTATGAATACTTTTTTTCTATTTAGCCGAGTTGCACACATCTAATTACTGATCCTGACATCTATATCTCTTTCGTCCAGATATATTTTTAACTGAAGCAATATAGATTATTAGAAAACTACTTACAAAACTGACCTAAGACTAGTTTTATAGCCAAACATGGAGTTCTCTCAATCAATTTGATCATAATCTAATTTCCTGTAAAAAAAAAAAAAAATAGTAAGATTACAACACTTTCATGGGGTCAAGAGTGGAATCCCTAGATGTGACTCACAAATAGTTGGTGGATTTTAGTAAAATTGAATAGGCCCAAAAAAAAATTTATGGTGGGGGGATTGCCTCCCCAGAAAATTTTTGTAAGACACAAAATCCTGGATTCTGACACATTTCTGGGGTTCAATCCAGAGTCAAAATTGTGTCATTAAAATGATGTTTTTCTCTCTTTTTCAGGTGAAAAAAAATCAGAATCACTATATAAGAGCTTTTTATATATTACCGATAATTGTCACATAGCTATATATAGACTGTTATCATTTGTTTCAGGATTATTTAGAACAAGATATCAAACACATTTATTTACCAACATGAATAAAAATAGATAATTTGACACACTGACACTGCATTAAATCCACACGGATGAATAGTCTAAGAAGTTTGTAAGGTATAAATCCTTTAACAATGGAAAAGAACATGTCACTTGAATCTATAGATTCTCATCCCCACCCCCACCCCAATTTAATAGGACAATTGAATTTTGTTTTATTATGGATTTTGGAAAACAATAATACAATTAAATGAGATTTTCAGTATTTGTTTCTTCTCCGCTAAGCATGCAGCATTAACTTGAGAAAGAGTAAAGACTGGTTGGCTCAAAATCGGGATAATGTGTCCGAGTGGGTGACATATCTATCTGAGGACTGTTGTTTCAGTGAGCTAGCACTAACTAAGCTGTTAGTCAAATACAAAGTGGACCTCATCATCATCTCATTGAAAATTAATTTGTTCTTGCCATGATTTAGCTGAGTTGCTGAGTTGGTGTTAAACAACAATCACTCACTATAGTGACACTAAAAGGGATCTGTAACATGATATTTGAATAACAATATGATATATATTTTTTTTGTTTTTAAATAAGCTTATTGCATACATATAGTGTGATGGTACAAGACTTTGCATATTGCTGAAATATTGTTGAAATTGGCATTAAACGCCATCAAACAGACTAACAAACACTCAAGACTTTGTATCAGGTATTGCCTGTCTTGTGAACTAATCACATCGCTACTCATCATTTTTGCGACTCTTGTAGTGATATTGGTTCACACAACAGACTTGACCTGATACAATGTCTTGTATGTAATGGTAATGGGTATATAATTTACACTGTTTATATTTACAGATGTAGAGAATTAATTTTGAAATTGACAGATACTTTAGGTAAAGAACAAGATGTGGAGAAATGTAATAGGATTGAAAAATGGAGGTAAGGGTGTATTACACTTAAGAAATAAATCTACTAATATCCGCCAAACCATGTTAAATTTCAAAAAACATTCTGGCTTCTATGAATTATTTCGATTCTGATATGTCTAAGAGTACAAATACGGTAGAATACTTTGATTGGAAGATGGTAATTTATATTTACGTTTGCGGACAATGTTGCATACATTTTATGCTGCCAAATTTGAGCAGACGATAATTAATCAACATGTACATTTATGATGGGAAAGTCAGTCGCATGCATCAGCGCATGTGCTAATGAGATTATATCCAATCGATAAATCACTCATTTGTTCACAAAGCAAAAGAAGGACTTCATGTTAGAATCAATTTTATTTATTATGTTCCAGCTGTTAGATGTCAGGGGGCATTAAACTTTATCCATGTCTGTAAATTATGTACTTCCCACATTTTGTTCCACCACTAAAACTGGTTGCCATGATATAGCTGTTGTATTGTTGAAAGTGGCGTTAAACACCAAAAGTCAAATCTAATCATCTATCAAACCACTATAAATTTTCATTGAATTTATTTATTCAGAAAACAGTTAAAGGAACTTGAGGGTAAATGTTCCATTCCAAGTGTAACTGTAGCAGTGGTAGGGATTACTGGAACAGGAAAATCCAGTCTATTAAATGCCATGATAGAAGAATATAATGTTTTACCAACGTCAGGCACCCAGGCTTGCACAGCTGTAGTTGTAAAGATCCAGAATAACTACAAAAATGATCTTTATGAGGCAGATATAGAGTTTTTATCCACAGAGGTAATTTGTATAAAACAATTTTAAAAAAGGAAAATGGTTAAATTCTATATATTGTTACGAGTTTGCGGTTACTCATAATCACGTTTGTTTACTCTTTAAAATACTTCGGAATTTTCACGTGTTTTGTGCAAGCAGAACCATTTGACCACTGGTTGACAGTTATTGTGAATATTTGAGGTTTGTTTATTTAATTATGTGTATTTATTGCTTAATTGCTAACTGTATAATGCATTTATTCATCTGTAATCCCTCACATTCCAGTTAGATACTTTGTTGTTTACTACATCAGCCATTAATATTTTAGTGTATTTATGTATTGGCGGGAATTCTTGCAAGACGTTATTTTATAGAGCAGACATTTGATTGGCCGAGACCAGGGGGTGGGACCAATAAATAGGGGTCTTGATCAACCTTCGGGAGAATCTTTTCTCATTGGTGTTCAAGAGCAGACATTAATTCTTAGCAATATAAATAAATAAATCAGCCTTCGTCAGCCTTAAGAAACATGGCTCAGAGAGGAGTTGAGAAAATGAAAAACCAGTTGGGAATGGTAATTGTTTAAATCGGTGAAATTGATGCCGATATTTAAATTAGCCATGTGCTTGATTATCTGCTCTTGAGGTATCCTTCCTGATTAGCTAATAATCAGCCTTCGACCTAAAAACTTATGTACGCTCTATTTGGCATATAAATAGTAAAGCTATGGTAAAGTTTGACGGGAAAGTCATATTTTTGCAAAGTTTAAGAAACTTTGTTTTTAAATTATTTAATAAATGTTTTTAAAGGCTGAAATCATCCTTCATCTAATTTTGTACAAATCAGCCTTCATATGTCTAGAGGGATTACAGTACATATTTGTTCTACAAATATTATTGTGTAATAATTATAGTATATTTAAGAAATAAATCATGGAAGCCAGAATATGTTGGGAGTTTTAACATGGATTGGCGGTTATTAGTATTTTATCCCGAGCCAGAAGCGAGGGATAAAATTTACTAATATCTGCCAATCCATGTTAAAATGCAAAACACATTCTGGCTTCCATGATTTATTTCGATTCTGATATGTCTAAGAGTACAAATACGGTAGTATACTTTGATTGGAAGACGGTAATTAATATTTACGCTTGCGGAAAATGTCGCACACAATTTATGTAACTTGAATAATACTGCACCCTCTATCGGCACTATTGCTAGATGAGTTAATGTAGCGACCAGCAGGAGTGTAATATAGCAACTGGATTATTCGGGTTACACTCACCGGCACATGTGCTAATGAGATTATACCGAATGGATAACTCGTTCGTTTGATTACAAAGCGAAAGAAGGAAGTCATGTTAGAATACTATTTAATATATATCTTCATAAAGTAGAATTAAACTTATCCTGACTTATATTTTTATTTATCAACCTATAGCCACTTCAAAGGATCCATGCAAATAATTGTTCCTGTTTCAGCCTTCTGATATTTCCCTTCGTAATCTCGGCTTAAGGGGGCTAAACGGCAACAATATCTCTATACCGTAACAAAATATGACAAACAAAAATAAAACCTTGAGAACTAACCGAAAAGAATAGAAGTAAAAAGAACCATTGGTATCTAAGACATTTATTTTTATGATGGTCAAGAAAGATTGATTGCTATAGTATCTTTCTCGATATCGATGCCAAACAATAGGTCAAAAATTTGCAAAAATGGTTGACCTGCTTCAATCATATCAAACCACAATCAGTCTGTAGCCCTTTGTTTTGAGGTGGGTTAGAAGTATGTTCATACATACCTTTTTACCAACCATGTATTTATCTAGATAAATTGAATAAAAGGTAAGACCATTGCATTTTTGTTTTCAGGAGTGGAATTATGAGCTTCAACTTCTGAAAAAAGATTTAACTGATAAAAATGGAAAAATGAAGATGAAGAAGAAAATAAATCCATCTCCTGAGTCTGAAGCTGGTATTGCCTATCTTAAAATAACAGCTGTTTATGGAGAATTTGATTCATTTGAAGATCTGGAAAAACAGACCAAAGTCACTAGTCATCTAGGCAAGACAGAAACAATTACATCTGAATGGGTAAATACAATTTCTTTGCTGCATAATGTAAAACCTGTAAGACACATTTTAACATAAACTCTATCAGGTAATATATAGAGTAATATGTATATATAATATTCTTCTCAAAAATTCTGATTTTGACCATAACTGGTTACCACCACAGTACACATGACAAAGTGCAAGTTTAAGATTTTTTATGTCATACATATGAACATTGTAAAGCAAAAAGCAGTGAAAACATTAAATTATCAAAGTCAAAACATGAATCTACAGGTATTAATCAAAACAAACAGGATTATAGAACAAAATATTAAAAACAGTATAATCGTGGAATTCATAATTATACCCATCATATCATAAGTCACTGTACATTCAAGGGTCGAAAGTATTTCCGCACTGCGATATTTCCCTATTTCATATAAAATCACTTATTTTCAAAAACTTCTCCTGAAGCCATTTTTATTCTGATTTGCTAATTTTTCAACTTTAAAAGGAGAATTAATAAGAGTATCTTCTGATATTTTCATAGTTTTTTCGAACTTTTATTTTCAAGGACTATTATTTAAATACAAATGTAATTCTCGATGTCACAATTTTCTATGATTATATAGTAATATTTAGTGAAAAAAATGAAACTTCTTATTTTAATCATATTTTAAGGAAAAGTAGAAATCAAATTATATAAATATTACAAGATGAAGAAACTATATTCATTTCTGCTTTTATTTCTGAAAAGTTCATGAAAATCAAGATAGAAATGACTTTACAAGCAATAAAAAAAATCATGGTTTTGATTGAAATAAATACATGTAATTGCATCGGTGGTCTAATGGTTAGCGGGCTCGCCTCGAGTGCGGTAGATCACGGGTTCAAGTCCTGATCGGGTCAAGCCAAGCACTATGTATTGATATTTGGTGGATCCCTGCTAAACATGCAGCATAAAGGAAAAAGAGCAAAGACTGTTTGGCTCAGAATTAGGATAATGTGGGGCGACATGTCTGTCTGCGGACTGTTGTTTCAGTAAGCTAGCACTTTGAAAATCCAACTAAGCATGTTGGTCTAGGACAAAACGGACGTCATCATCATCTCAATGAAAATTAACTAGTTCTCGCCATGATATAGCTGAAAAATTGCTTGAGTTGACATTAAACAACAATCACTTACTCACTCACTCACTCACTCACTCACTCACTATGTAAAATATATAGGGAAATATTTCAGTGCAGAAAGACTTGACTCATCAGTTTTTAATTATAAAAAGTTTTTGATTTGTATTTTATTTTCAGGCACCAGAGTTCAGAAATGAGGTAGATGAATATATACAAAATACTACAACAAAAACAGGAGGCCAGTTCTGGCCGATAATAAAATATGTGACCATACGTATTCCTAGGTGTGGTGTCTGTAGTTCAGGAGTTACATTGGTAGACTTACCAGGTGTCGGGGATGCTAACGCTGCCAGGGATAAAATAGCAAAGGAGGTAAGCAAACTTTAATAGCCCACACTCGTATGCAAGGGGTAAAGGGGTCACATATGAACCTGTCCCCCCCCCCTCCCCCCCCTTTTGAAAACCAAGCACTATGAAAGTCGTGATTTTGGTTGAATTATTACTATCAAATTGAAATTCGGGTTATACTAGGACAAGTAAAGTCCAGATTGTGACCCCCTAGTCGCAGGTCATTGTCACATCACAAGTATATGGCTGGTATACATCATGATGATTTGTATTGGTTATCAGTAATTATTTGGAATTGTTTCTCACCATTCCACATTATTATTATTGCCACTTGTATGATACGTTTATTTGGTTTACATAATTTTCAACTTGTTGAAGGTGTTAAGCATTTGGTAGAAAAATACTTTTCCTAACAAATGAAGGCACCAGGGTTTGAGTGATTGTAGTTTAATGCCAACTCAGTAATTTTCAATAAGATAACGATGAGGTCCGGTTTGTAATAGACGAACACATTTAGTTGGATTTTTATAGTGATAGATCACTGAAACAACAGCCTGCTGATAGATATGTCTCCCCACTTGGACACATTATCCTGATTCAGAGCCAACCAGTCTTTGCTCTTTCTCTTTAATGCTGCATGCTTAGCGGAGAAGCAACAAATACCAATTTTATAGATTTTGGTTTGACTTGATCGAGCCTCTTAAGCCACGATCATACCACACTTGAGGCGAGCATGCTAACTATTACATCACTGATGAGATTAAACAGGGTTTGAATAGTATACATGATGAAAGTTTTGTGCAATAGCTAACATCCTTGTAGTTTCTATGCAATATTTAAAAAAAAAATGACCGAATATTTGTGCATTTTATGACGATGCGTGTGAAAAGAATCCCAGGTTTATTGATTTTCTCATTTTCTCCTGCTTTCTGTAGAAAGGGTGTGACTAGTGATGGTGTTAATTTCTTATACAAGCCAATTGTAGATCTTAAAGTCTTTGAAGGATGTTTATAAACATAATGAAAATGCAAATGGTTGATATGGATATCAATTCTATACATTTTCCACTGTTCACCTAATAAGTGTTGCTTACTTATGTCTACTTCTGCTTCCACTAAACACTGGCCACCTTAAAAAAGTTGAAGATTATGTCAGAGGTTGCACATGACAATGGTATGCTGATTCCAGTCAGATACTAGTATCCTGCCAACATACAGTAGATGTATTACTGTTATGGAATCAGTTTTATCTTGGAGATACAGATCAATTCTTACTTATGTCACATATTTATACAGATTTTATTGCTTTCTGTAGGTCTTTGCACACTGACTAGTTTTGTCCTCTTTACAGGTGGTAGCTCTAGGTTTGTCTACCATGGACAATGGCTAGTGCTGTCCTCTTTACAGGTGGTAGCTCTAGGTATATCTACCATGGACAATGGCTAGCTCTCTGTCCTCTTTACAGGTGGTAGCTCTAGCTCTGTCTATCATGGACAATGGCTAGTTCTGTCCTCTTTACAGGTGGTAGCTCTAACTCTGTCTATCATGGACAATGGCTAGTTCTGTCCTCTTTACAGGTGGTAGCTCTAGCTTTGTCTACCATGGACAATGGCGAGCTCTCTATCCTCTTTACAGGTGGTAGCTCTAGCTTTGTCTACCATTGACAATGGATAACTCTGTCCTCTTTACAGGTGGTAGCTCTAGCTCTGTCTACCATGGACAATGGCTAGCTCTGTCCTCTTTACAGGTGGTAGCTCTAGCTTTGTCTGCCATGGACAATGGCTAGCTCTATCCTCTTTACAGGTGGTAGCTCTAGCTCTGTCTACAATGGACAATGGCTAGCTCTGTCCTCTTTACAGGTGGTAGCTCTAGCTTTGTCTGCCATGGACAATGGCTAGCTCTGTCCTCTTTACAGGTGGTAGCTCTAGCTCTGTCTACCATCGGCAATGGCTAGTTCTGTCCTTTTTACAGGTGGTAGCTATAGCTTTGTCTACTATGGACAATGGCTAGTTCTGTCCTCTTTACAGGTGGTAGCTCTAGCTTTGTCTACCATGGACAATGGCTAGTTCTGTCCTCTTTACAGGTGGTAGCTCTAGCCTTGTCTACCATGGACAATGGTAATTCTGTCCTTATAGGTGGTAGCTCTAACTTTGTCTACCGTGGACAATGGCTAGTTCTGTCCTCTTTACAGGTGGTAGCTTTAGCTTTGTCTACTATGGACAATGGCTAGCTCTCTATCCTCTTTACAGGTGGTAGCTCTAGCTTTGTCTACCATGGACAATGGCTAGTTCTGTCCTCTTTACAGGTGGTAGCTCTAGCTGTGTCTACCATGGACAATGGCTAGTTCTGTCCTCTTTACAGGTGGTAGCTCTAGCTGTGTCTACCATGGACAATGGCTAGCTCTCTGTCCTCTTTACAGGTGGTAGCTCTAGCTCTGTCTACCGTGGACAATGGCTAGTTCTGTCCTCTTTACAGGTGGTATCTCTAGCTGTGTCTACCATGGACAATGGCTAGTTCTGTCCTCTTTACAGGTAGTAGCTCTAGCTTTATCTACCATGGCCAATGGCTAGTTCTGTCCTCTTTAGAGGTGGTAGCTCTAGCTTTGTCTACCATGGACAATAGCTAGTTTTGTCCTCTTTACAGGTGGTAGATATAGCTTTATCTACCATGAACAATGGCTAGCTCTGTCCTCTTTACAGGTGGTAGCTCTAGCTTTGTCTACCATGGACAATGGCTAGCTCTCTGTCCTCTTTACAGGTGGTAGCCCTAGATTTGTCTACCATGGACAATGGCCAGGTCTGTCCTCTTTACAGGTGGTATCTCTAGCTTTGCCTACCATGAACAATGGCTAGCTCTGTCCTCTTTACAGGTGGTAGCTCTAACTCTGTCTATCATGGACAATGGCTAGTTCTGTCCTCTTTACAGGTGGTAGCTCTAGCTCTGTCTATCATGGACAATGACTAGTTCTGTCCTCTTTACAGGTGGTAGCTCTAGCTTTGTCTACCATGGATAATGGCGAGCTCTCTATCCTCTTTACAGGTGGTAGCTCTAGCTTTGTCTACCATTGACAATGGATAACTCTGTCCTCTTTACAGGTGGTAGCTCTAGCTCTGTCTACCATGGACAATGGCTAGCTCTGTCCTCTTTACAGGTGGTAGCTCTAGCTTTGTCTGCCATGGACAATGGCTAGCTCTGTCCTCTTTACAGGTGGTAGCTCTAGCTCTGTCTACCATGAACAATGGTTAGTTCTGTCCTCTTTACAGGTGGTATCTCTAGCTTTGTCTACTATGGACAATGGCTAGTTCTGTCCTCTTTACAGTTGGTAGCTCTAGCTTTGTCTACCATGGACAATGGCTAGTTCTGTCCTCTTTACAGGTGGTAGCTCTAGCTTTGTCTACTATGGACAATGACTAGCTCTCTGTCCTCTTTACAGGTGGTAGCTCTAGCTTTGTCTACCATGGACAATGGCTAGTTCTGTCCTCTTTACAGGTGGTAGCTCTAGCTTTGTCTACCATGGACAATGGCTAGTTCTGTCCTCTTTACAGGTGGTAGCTCTAGCTGTGTCTACCATGGACAATGGCTAGTTCTGTCCTCTTTACAGGTGGTAGCTCTAGCTGTGTCTACCATGGACAATGGCTAGCTCTCTGTCCTCTTTACAGGTGGTAGCTCTAGCTCTGTCTACCGTGGACAATGGCTAGTTCTGTCCTCTTTACAGGTGGTATCTCTAGCTGTGTCTACCATGGCCAATGGCTAGTTCTGTTCTCTTTAGAGGTGGTAGCTCTAGCTTTGTCTACCATGGACAATAGCTAGTTTTGTCCTCTTTACAGGTGGTAGATATAGCTTTATCTACCATGAACAATGGCTAGCTCTGTCCTCTTTACAGGTGGTAGCTCTAGCTTTGTCTACCATGGACAATGGCTAGCTCTCTGTCCTCTTTACAGGTGGTAGCCCTAGATTTGTCTACCATGGACAATGGCCAGGTCTGTCCTCTTTACAGGTGGTAGCTCTAGCTTTGCCTACCATGGACAATGGCTAGCTCTGTCCTCTTTACAGGTGGTAGCTCTAGCTTTGTCTACCATGTACAATGGCTAGCTCTGTCCTCTTTACAGGTGGTAACTCTAGCTTTGTCTGTAACAGACAATGACTAGCTCTGTCTGCAATGGATATACAGTCAAACCTGTATTAAGAGATCACCTTTGGTACAAAGAAAAAGTGATCCGATAAGATAGGTGATCTCTTAATTTTCTATGACAGGACAAGTCAAATCAGAAAAAGGTGAGCATTTAATACAGGTGGATGCTTAATAGAGGTGACTGCATGGTTAGGTTTGACTGTATTTTATAGATATTTCAAGCTGTATTTCTTATTTCAGTATTTACAGAACTGTTCAGTAATATTGATTGCAACAGAAATCTCCAGAGCTTGTAGTAGTAAAACTGCAAAACATTTATTCGATGAGAACTTCCGTAGACAGCTACTAATGGATGGACAGTATGGTAATATAGTATTTGTATGTACCAAGAATGATGTTCTTTCACCTACAGAATTAATCAGGTATTTCAACAATAAATTTCTGTATGGTTCACTTTCATATTATTTTGTGAATTTCAATTTGCGTTTTTTTAAAAAAACTAGAATCTTTGTATTTTACTGATAACACAACAAATAAACAAAATAATATACCGGTACAATGCATGTATGTTTTTTGCAGCATTTTTTTTCTTCACATCAAGTAATTTGGGACTAGTTCATATTTTTTTTTTCAATATACATGTAGCTTTAATTATGAATTATTGTCTCAGAATGATCAACTGACACTCATTACCATTACAATTTTATTAAATGTGGGGGTTATGAATGTTCTATACAATTTTATTAAATGTGGGGGTTATGAATGTTCTATACAATTTTATTAAATGTGGGGGTTATGAATGTTCTATCCAATTTTATTAAATGTGGGGGTTATGAATGTTTTATACAATTTTATTAAATGGGGGGGTTATGAATGTTCTGTACAATTTTATTAAATGTGGGGGTTATGAATGTTCTATACAATTTTATTAAATGTGGGGGTTATGAATGTTCTATGCAATTTTATTAAATGTGGGAGTTATGAATGTTCTGTACAATTTGATTAAATGTGGGAGTTATGAATTTTCTATGCAATTTTATTAAATGTGGGGATTATGAATGTTCTCTACAATTTTATTAAATGTGGGGGTTATGAATGTTCTATGCAATTTTATTAAATGTGGGGTTATGAATGTTCTATACAATTTTATTAAATGTAGGGGTTATGAATGTTCTATGCAATTTTATTAAATGTGGGAGTTATGAATGTTCTGTAGAATTTGATTAAATGTGGGAGTTATGAATTTTCTATGCAATTTTATTAAATGTGGGGGTTATGAATGTTCTCTACAATTTTATTAAATGTGGGGGTTATGAATGTTCTATGCAATTTTATTAAATGTAGGGGTTATGAATGTTCTATACAATTTTATTAAATGTGGGGGTTATGAATGTTCTCTACAATTTTATTAAATGTGGGGGTTTATGAATGTTCTATACAATTTTATTAAATGTGGGGGTTATGAATGTTCTATACAATTTGATGAAATGTGGGGGTTATGAATGTTCTATGCAATTTTATTAAATGTGGGAGTTATGAATGTTCAGTACAATTTTATTAAATGTGGGGGTTATGAATGTTCTATGCAATTTTATTAAATGTGGGAGTTATGAATGTTCAGTACAATTTTATTAAATGTGGGGGTTATGAATGTTCTATGCAATTTTAGTAAATGTTCGGGTTATGAATGTTCTATGCAATTTGATTAAATGTAGGGATTATGAATGTTCTCTACAATTTTATTAAATGTGGGGTTTATGAATGTTCTATACAATTTTATTAAATGTGGGGGTTATGAATGTTCTATGCAATTTTATTAAATGTGGGGGTTATGAATGTTCTATGCAATTTTATTAAATGTGGGGGTTATGAATGTTCTGTACAATTTTATTAAATGTAGTGGTTATGAATGTTCTATGCAATTTTATTAAATGTGGGGGTTATGAATGTTCTATGCAATTTGATTAAATGTGGGATTGATGAATGTTCTGTACAATTTGATTAAATGTGGGAGTTATGAATTTTCTATGCAATTTTTATTAAATGTGGGGATTATGAATGTTCTCTACAATTTTATTAAATGTGGGGGTTATGAATGTTCTATGCAATTTTATTAAATGTGGGGTTATGAATGTTCTATACAATTTTATTAAATGTAGGGGTTATGAATGTTCTATGCAATTTTATTAAATGTGGGAGTTATGAATGTTCTGTACAATTTGATTAAATGTGGGAGTTATGAATTTTCTATGCAATTTTATTAAATGTGGGGGTTATGAATGTTCTATACAATTTTATTAAATGTAGGGGTTATGAATGTTCTATACAATTTTATTAAATGTGGGGGTTATGAATGTTCTATGCAATTTTATTAAATGTGGGGTTTATGAATGTTCTATACAATTTTATTAAATGTGGGGTTTATGAATGTTCTCTACAATTTGATGAAATGTGGGGGTTATGAATGTTCTATGCAATTTTATTAAATGTGGGTTTATGAATGTTCTATGCAATTTTATTAAATGTGGGGTTATGAATTTTTTATACAATTTTTTTAAATGTGGGGGTTATGAATGTTCTATGGAATTTTATTAAATGTGGGAATTATGAATGTTCAGTACAATTTTATTAAATGTGGGGGTTATGAATGTTCTATGCAATTTTATTAAATGTGGGATTATGAATTTTTTATACAATTTTATTAAATGTGGGGGTTATGAATGTTCTATGCAATTTGATTAAATGTGGGAGTTATGAATGTTCAGTACAATTTTATTAAATGTAGGGGTTATGAATGTTCTATGCAATTTTATTAAATGTGGGGGTTATGAATATTCTATGCAATTTGATTAAATGTGGGAGTTATGAATGTTTTGTACAATTTGATGAAATGTGGGAGTTATGAATGTTCTATGCAATTTTATTAAATGTGGGAGTTATGAATGTTCAGTACAATTTTATTAAATGTGGGGGTTATGAATGTTCTATGCAATTTTATTAAATGTGGGAGTTATGAATGTTCAGTACAATTTTATTAAATGTGGGGGTTATGAATGTTCTATGCAATTTTATTAAATGTGGGAGTTATGAATGTTCAGTACAATTTTATTAAATGTGGGGGTTATGAATGTTCTATGCAATTTTAGTAAATGTTCGGGTTAAGAATGTTCTATGCAATTTGATTAAATGTGGGGATTATGAATGTTCTCTACAATTTTATTAAATGTGGGGTTTATGAATGTTCTATACAATTTTATTAAATGTGGGGGTTATGAATGTTCTATGCAATTTTATTAAATGTGGGGGTTATGAATGTTCTATGCAATTTTATTAAATGTGGGGGTTATGAATGTTCTGTACAATTTTATTAAATATAGTGGTTATGAATGTTCTATGCAATTTTATTAAATGTGGGGGTTATGAATGTTCTATGCAATTTGATTAAATGTGGGATTGATGAATGTTCTGTACAATTTGATTAAATGTGGGAGTTATGAATTTTCTATGCATTTTTATTAAATGTGGGGATTATGAATGTTCTCTACAATTTTATTAAATGTGGGGGTTATGAATGTTCTATGCAATTTTATTAAATGTGGGGTTATGAATGTTCTATACAATTTTATTAAATGTAGGGGTTATGAATGTTCTATGCAATTTTATTAAATGTGGGAGTTATGAATGTTCTGTACAATTTGATTAAATGTGGGAGTTATGAATTTTCTATGCAATTTTATTAAATGTGGGGGTTATGAATGTTCTATACAATTTTATTAAATGTGGGGGTTATGAATGTTCTATACAATTTTATTAAATGTGGGGGTTATGAATGTTCTATACAATTTTATTAAATGTGGGATTTATGAATGTTCTATACAATTTTATTAAATGTGGGGGTTATGAATGTTCTCTACAATTTGATGAAATGTGAGGGTTATGAATGTTCTATGCAATTTCATTAAATGTGGGTTTATGAATGTTCTATGCAATTTTATTAAATGTGGGGTTATGAATTTTTAATACAATTTTTTTAAATGTGGGGGTTATGAATGTTCTATGGAATTTTATTAAATGTGGGAATTATGAATGTTCAGTACAATTTTATTAAATGTGGGGGTTATGAATGTTCTATGCAATTTTATTAAATGTGGGGTTATGAATTTTTTATACAATTTTATTAAATGTGGGGGTTATGAATGTTCTATGCAATTTTATTAAATGTGGGAGTTATGAATGTTCAGTACAATTTTATTAAATGTAGGGGTTATGAATGTTCTATGCAATTTTATTAAATGTGGGGGTTATGAATATTCTATGCAATTTGATTAAATGTGGGAGTTATGAATGTTTTGTACAATTTGATGAAATGTGGGAGTTATGAATGTTCTATGCAATTTTATTAAATGTGGGGGTTATGAATGTTCTATGCAATTTTATTAAATGTGGGAATTATGAATGTTCTGTACAATTTTATTAAATGTAGAGGTTATGAATGTTCTATGCAATTTTATTAAATGTGGGGGTTATGAATGTTCTATGCAATTTTATTAAATGTGGGGGTTATGAATGTTCTATACAATTTTATTAAATGTGGGGGTTATGAATGTTCTATGCAATTTTATTAAATGTGGGGGTATGAATGTTCTATACAATTTTATTAAATGTGGGGTTTATGAATGTTCTATGCAATTTTATTAAATGTGGGATTGATGAATGTTCTATACAATTTTATTCAATGTTGGAGTTATGAATGTTCTGTACAATTTGATTAAATGTGGGGTTATGAATGTTCTATTCAATTTTATTAAATGTGGGGGTTATGAATGTTCTATGCAATTTTATTAAATGTGGGAGTTATGAATGTTCAGTACAATTTTATTAAATGTGGGGGTTATGAATGTTCTATGCAATTTTAGTAAATGTTCGGGTTATGAATGTTCTATGCAATTTGATTAAATGTAGGGATTATGAATGTTCTCTACAATTTTATTAAATGTGGGGTTTATGAATGTTCTATACAATTTTATTAAATGTGGGGGTTATGAATGTTCTATGCAATTTTATTAAATGTGGGGGTTATGAATGTTCTATGCAATTTTATTAAATGTGGGGGTTATGAATGTTCTGTACAATTTTATTAAATGTAGTGGTTATGAATGTTCTATGCAATTTTATTAAATGTGGGGGTTATGAATGTTCTATGCAATTTGATTAAATGTGGGATTGATGAATGTTCTGTACAATTTGATTAAATGTGGGAGTTATGAATTTTCTATGCAATTTTTATTAAATGTGGGGATTATGAATGTTCTCTACAATTTTATTAAATGTGGGGGTTATGAATGTTCTATGCAATTTTATTAAATGTGGGGTTATGAATGTTCTATACAATTTTATTAAATGTAGGGGTTATGAATGTTCTATGCAATTTTATTAAATGTGGGAGTTATGAATGTTCTGTACAATTTGATTAAATGTGGGAGTTATGAATTTTCTATGCAATTTTATTAAATGTGGGGGTTATGAATGTTCTATACAATTTTATTAAATGTAGGGGTTATGAATGTTCTATACAATTTTATTAAATGTGGGGGTTATGAATGTTCTATGCAATTTTATTAAATGTGGGGTTTATGAATGTTCTATACAATTTTATTAAATGTGGGGTTTATGAATGTTCTCTACAATTTGATGAAATGTGGGGGTTATGAATGTTCTATGCAATTTTATTAAATGTGGGTTTATGAATGTTCTATGCAATTTTATTAAATGTGGGGTTATGAATTTTTTATACAATTTTTTTAAATGTGGGGGTTATGAATGTTCTATGGAATTTTATTAAATGTGGGAATTATGAATGTTCAGTACAATTTTATTAAATGTGGGGGTTATGAATGTTCTATGCAATTTTATTAAATGTGGGATTATGAATTTTGATACAATTTTATTAAATGTGGGGGTTATGAATGTTCTATGCAATTTTATTAAATGTGGGAGTTATGAATGTTCAGTACAATTTTATTAAATGTAGGGGTTATGAATGTTCTATGCAATTTTATTAAATGTGGGGGTTATGAATATTCTATGCAATTTGATTAAATGTGGGAGTTATGAATGTTTTGTACAATTTGATGAAATGTGGGAGTTATGAATGTTCTATGCAATTTTATTAAATGTGGGAGTTATGAATGTTCAGTACAATTTTATTAAATGTGGGGGTTATGAATGTTCTATGCAATTTTATTAAATGTGGGAGTTATGAATGTTCAGTACAATTTTATTAAATGTGGGGGTTATGAATGTTCTATGCAATTTTAGTAAATGTTCGGGTTAAGAATGTTCTATGCAATTTGATTAAATGTGGGGATTATGAATGTTCTCTACAATTTTATTAAATGTGGGGTTTATGAATGTTCTATACAATTTTATTAAATGTGGGGGTTATGAATGTTCTATGCAATTTTATTAAATGTGGGGGTTATGAATGTTCTATGCAATTTTATTAAATGTGGGGGTTATGAATGTTCTGTACAATTTTATTAAATATAGTGGTTATGAATGTTCTATGCAATTTTATTAAATGTGGGGGTTATGAATGTTCTATGCAATTTGATTAAATGTGGGATTGATGAATGTTCTGTACAATTTGATTAAATGTGGGAGTTATGAATTTTCTATGCAATTTTATTAAATGTGGGGATTATGAATGTTCTCTACAATTTTATTAAATGTGGGGGTTATGAATGTTCTATGCAATTTTATTAAATGTGGGGTTATGAATGTTCTATACAATTTTATTAAATGTAGGGGTTATGAATGTTCTATGCAATTTTATTAAATGTGGGAGTTATGAATGTTCTGTACAATTTGATTAAATGTGGGAGTTATGAATTTTCTATGCAATTTTATTAAATGTGGGGGTTATGAATGTTCTATACAATTTTATTAAATGTGGGGGTTATGAATGTTCTATACAATTTTATTAAATGTGGGGGTTATGAATGTTCTATACAATTTTATTAAATGTGGGATTTATGAATGTTCTATACAATTTTATTAAATGTGGGGGTTATGAATGTTCTCTACAATTTGATGAAATGTGAGGGTTATGAATGTTCTATGCAATTTCATTAAATGTGGGTTTATGAATGTTCTATGCAATTTTATTAAATGTGGGGTTATGAATTTTTAATACAATTTTTTTAAATGTGGGGGTTATGAATGTTCTATGGAATTTTATTAAATGTGGGAATTATGAATGTTCAGTACAATTTTATTAAATGTGGGGGTTATGAATGTTCTATGCAATTTTATTAAATGTGGGGTTATGAATTTTTTATACAATTTTATTAAATGTGGGGGTTATGAATGTTCTATGCAATTTTATTAAATGTGGGAGTTATGAATGTTCAGTACAATTTTATTAAATGTAGGGGTTATGAATGTTCTATGCAATTTTATTAAATGTGGGGGTTATGAATATTCTATGCAATTTGATTAAATGTGGGAGTTATGAATGTTTTGTACAATTTGATGAAATGTGGGAGTTATGAATGTTCTATGCAATTTTATTAAATGTGGGGGTTATGAATGTTCTATGCAATTTTATTAAATGTGGGAATTATGAATGTTCTGTACAATTTTATTAAATGTAGGGGTTATGAATGTTCTATGCAATTTTATTAAATGTGGGGGTTATGAATGTTCTATGCAATTTTATTAAATGTGGGGGTTATGAATGTTCTATACAATTTTATTAAATGTGGGGGTTATGAATGTTCTATGCAATTTTATTAAATGTGGGGGTATGAATGTTCTATACAATTTTATTAAATGTGGGGTTTATGAATGTTCTATGCAATTTTATTAAATGTGGGATTGATGAATGTTCTATACAATTTTATTCAATGTTGGAGTTATGAATGTTCTGTACAATTTGATTAAATGTGGGGTTATGAATGTTCTATTCAATTTTATTAAATGTGAGGGTTATGAATGTTCTATGCAATTTTATTAAATATGGGGGATTATGAATGTTTTATACAATTTTATTAAATGTGGAGGTTATGAATGTTCTATACAATTTTATTAAATGTGGGGTTATGAATGTTCTATTCAATTTTATTAAATGTGAGGGTTATGAATGTTCTATGCAATTTTATTAAATGTGGGGGTTATCAATGTTCTATACAATTTTATTAAATGTGGAGGTTATGAATGTTCTATGCAATTTTATTAAATGTGGGGGTTATGAATGTTCTGTACAATTTTATTAAATGTAGTGGTTATGAATGTTCTATGCAATTTTATTAAATGTGGGGGTTATGAATGTTCTATGCAATTTGATTAAATGTGGGATTGATGAATGTTCTGTACAATTTGATTAAATGTGGGAGTTATGAATTTTCTATGCAATTTTTATTAAATGTGGGGATTATGAATGTTCTCTACAATTTTATTAAATGTGGGGGTTATGAATGTTCTATGCAATTTTATTAAATGTGGGGTTATGAATGTTCTATACAATTTTATTAAATGTAGGGGTTATGAATGTTCTATGCAATTTTATTAAATGTGGGAGTTATGAATGTTCTGTACAATTTGATTAAATGTGGGAGTTATGAATTTTCTATGCAATTTTATTAAATGTGGGGGTTATGAATGTTCTATACAATTTTATTAAATGTAGGGGTTATGAATGTTCTATACAATTTTATTAAATGTGGGGGTTATGAATGTTCTATACAATTTTATTAAATGTGGGGTTTATGAATGTTCAATACAATTTTATTAAATGTGGGGTTTATGAAAGTTCTCTACAATTTGATGAAATGTGGGGGTTATGAATGTTCTATGCAATTTTATTAAATGTGGGTTTATGAATGTTCTATGCAATTTTATTAAATGTGGGGTTATGAATTTTTTATACAATTTTTTTAAATGTGGGGGTTATGAATGTTCTATGGAATTTTATTAAATGTGGGAATTATGAATGTTCAGTACAATTTTATTAAATGTGGGGGTTATGAATGTTCTATGCAATTTTATTAAATGTGGGATTATGAATTTTTTATACAATTTTATTAAATGTGGGGGTTATGAATGTTCTATGCAATTTTATTAAATGTGGGAGTTATGAATGTTCAGTACAATTTTATTAAATGTAGGGGTTATGAATGTTCTATGCAATTTTATTAAATGTGGGGGTTATGAATATTCTATGCAATTTGATTAAATGTGGGAGTTATGAATGTTTTGTACAATTTGATGAAATGTGGGAGTTATGAATGTTCTATGCAATTTTATTAAATGTGGGAGTTATGAATGTTCAGTACAATTTTATTAAATGTGGGGGTTATGAATGTTCTATGCAATTTTATTAAATGTGGGAGTTATGAATGTTCAGTACAATTTTATTAAATGTGGGGGTTATGAATGTTCTATGCAATTTTATTAAATGTGGGAGTTATGAATGTTCAGTACAATTTTATTAAATATGGGGGTTATGAATGTTCTATGCAATTTTAGTAAATGTTCGGGTTATGAATGTTCTATGCAATTTGATTAAATGTGGGGATTATGAATGTTCTCTACAATTTTATTAAATGTGGGGTTTATGAATGTTCTATGCAATTTTATTAAATGTGGGGGTTATGAATGTTCTATGCAATTTTATTAAATGTGGGGGTTATGAATGTTCTATGCAATTTTATTAAATGTGGGGGTTATGAATGTTCTGTACAATTTTATTAAATATAGTGGTTATGAATGTTCTATGCAATTTTATTAAATGTAGGGGTTATGAATGTTCTATGCAATTTTATTAAATGTGGGAGTTATGAATGTTCTGTACAATTTGATTAAATGTGGGAGTTATGAATTTTCTATGCAATTTTATTAAATGTGGGGGTTATGAATGTTCTATACAATTTTATTAAATGTAGGGGTTATGAATGTTCTATACAATTTGATTAAATGTGGGGGTTATGAATGTTCTATGCAATTTTATTAAATGTGGGGTTTATGAATGTTCTATACAATTTTATTAAATGTGGGGTTTATGAATGTTCTCTACAATTTGATGAAATGTGGGGGTTATGAATGTTCTATGCAATTTTATTAAATGTGGGTTTATGAATGTTCTATGCAATTTTATTAAATGTGGGGTTATGAATTTTTTATACAATTTTTTTAAATGTGGGGGTTATGAATGTTCTATGGAATTTTATTAAATGTGGGAATTATGAATGTTCAGTACAATTTTATTAAATGTGGGGGTTATGAATGTTCTATGCAATTTTATTAAATGTGGGATTATGAATTTTTTATACAATTTTATTAAATGTGGGGGTTATGAATGTTCTATGCAATTTTATTAAATGTGGGAGTTATGAATGTTCAGTACAATTTTATTAAATGTAGGGGTTATGAATGTTCTATGCAATTTTATTAAATGTGGGGGTTATGAATATTCTATGCAATTTGATTAAATGTGGGAGTTATGAATGTTTTGTACAATTTGATGAAATGTGGGAGTTATGAATGTTCTATGCAATTTTATTAAATGTGGGAGTTATGAATGTTCAGTACAATTTTATTAAATGTGGGGGTTATGAATGTTCTATGCAATTTTATTAAATGTGGGAGTTATGAATGTTCAGTACAATTTTATTAAATGTGGGGGTTATGAATGTTCTATGCAATTTTATTAAATGTGGGAGTTATGAATGTTCAGTACAATTTTATTAAATGTGGGGGTTATGAATGTTCTATGCAATTTTAGTAAATGTTCGGGTTATGAATGTTCTATGCAATTTGATTAAATGTGGGGATTATGAATGTTCTCTACAATTTTATTAAATGTGGGGTTTATGAATGTTCTATACAATTTTATTAAATGTGGGGGTTATGAATGTTCTATTCAATTTTATTAAATGTGGGGGTTATGAATGTTCTATGCAATTTTATTAAATGTGGGGGTTATGAATGTTCTGTACAATTTTATTAAATATAGTGGTTATGAATGTTCTATGCAATTTTATTAAATGTGGGGGTTATGAATGTTCTATGCAATTTGATTAAATGTGGGATTGATGAATGTTCTGTACAATTTGATTAAATGTGGGAGTTATGAATTTTCTATGCAATTTTATTAAATGTGGGGATTATGAATGTTCTCTACAATTTTATTAAATGTGGGGGTTATGAATGTTCTATGCAATTTTATTAAATGTGGGGTTATGAATGTTCTATACAATTTTATTAAATGTAGTGGTTATGAATGTTCTATGCAATTTTATTAAATGTGGGAGTTATGAATGTTCTGTACAATTTGATTAAATGTGGGAGTTATGAATTTTCTATGCAATTTTATTAAATGTGGGGGTTATGAATGTTCTATACAATTTTATTAAATGTAGGGGTTATGAATGTTCTATACAATTTTATTAAATGTGGGGGTTATGAATGTTCTATACAATTTTATTAAATGTGGGATTTATGAATGTTCTATACAATTTTATTAAATGTGGGGGTTATGAATGTTCTCTACAATTTGATGAAATGTGAGGGTTATGAATGTTCTATGCAATTTCATTAAATGTGGGTTTATGAATGTTCTATGCAATTTTATTAAATGTGGGGTTATGAATTTTTAATACAATTTTTTTAAATGTGGGGGTTATGAATGTTCTATGGAATTTTATTAAATGTGGGAATTATGAATGTTCAGTACAATTTTATTAAATGTGGGGGTTATGAATGTTCTATGCAATTTTATTAAATGTGGGGTTATGAATTTTTTATACAATTTTATTAAATGTGGGGGTTATGAATGTTCTATGCAATTTTATTAAATGTGGGAGTTATGAATGTTCAGTACAATTTTATTAAATGTAGGGGTTATGAATGTTCTATGCAATTTTATTAAATGTGGGGGTTATGAATATTCTATGCAATTTGATTAAATGTGGGAGTTATGAATGTTTTGTACAATTTGATGAAATGTGGGAGTTATGAATGTTCTATGCAATTTTATTAAATGTGGGGGTTATGAATGTTCTATGCAATTTTATTAAATGTGGGAATTATGAATGTTCTGTACAATTTTATTAAATGTAGGGGTTATGAATGTTCTATGCAATTTTATTAAATGTGGGGGTTATGAATGTTCTATGCAATTTTATTAAATGTGGGGGTTATGAATGTTCTATACAATTTTATTAAATGTGGGGGTTATGAATGTTCTATGCAATTTTATTAAATGTGGGGGTATGAATGTTCTATACAATTTTATTAAATGTGGGGTTTATGAATGTTCTATGCAATTTTATTAAATGTGGGGTTTATGAATGTTTTATGCAATTTTATTAAATGTGGGAGTTATGAATGTTCTGTACAATTTTATTAAATGTGGGAGTTATGAATGTTCTATACAATTTTATTAAATGTGGGGGTTATGCATGTTCTATACAATTTTATTAAATGTGGGGGTTATGAATGTTCTATGCAATTTTATTAAATGTGGGATTGATGAATGTTCTATACAATTTTATTCAATGTTGGAGTTATGAATGTTCTGTACAATTTGATTAAATGTGGGGTTATGAATGTTCTATTCAATTTTATTAATGTGGGGGTTATGAATGTTCTATGCAATTTTATTAAATGTGGGGTTATGAATTTTTTATACAATTTTATTAAATGTGGGGGTTATGAATGTTCTATGCAATTTTATTAAATGTGGGAGTTATGAATGTTCAGTACAATTTTATTAAATGTAGGGGTTATGAATGTTCTATGCAATTTTATTAAATGTGGGGGTTATGAATATTCTATGCAATTTGATTAAATGTGGGAGTTATGAATGTTTTGTACAATTTGATGAAATGTGGGAGTTATGAATGTTCTATGCAATTTTATTAAATGTGGGGGTTATGAATGTTCTATGCAATTTTATTAAATGTGGGAATTATGAATGTTCTGTACAATTTTATTAAATGTAGGAGTTATGAATGTTCTATGCAATTTTATTAAATGTGGGGGTTATGAATGTTCTATACAATTTTATTAAATGTGGGGGTTATGAATGTTCTATGCAATTTTATTAAATGTGGGGGTTATGAATGTTCTATGCAATTTTATTAAATGTGGGGGTATGAATGTTCTATACAATTTTATTAAATGTGGGGTTTATGAATGTTCTATGCAATTTTATTAAATGTGGGGTTTATGAATGTTTTATGCAATTTTATTAAATGTGGGAGTTATGAATGTTCTGTACAATTTTATTAAATGTGGGAGTTATGAATGTTCTATACAATTTTATTAAATGTGGGGGTTATGCATGTTCTATGCAATTTTATTAAATGTGGGGGTTATGAATGTTCTATGCAATTTTATTAAATGTGGGGGTTATGAATATTCTATGCAATTTGATTAAATGTGGGAGTTATGAATGTTTTGTACAATTTGATGAAATGTGGGAGTTATGAATGTTCTATGCAATTTTATTAAATGTGGGGGTTATGAATGTTCTATGCAATTTTATTAAATGTGGGAATTATGAATGTTCTGTACAATTTTATTAAATGTAGGGGTTATGAATGTTCTATGCAATTTTATTAAATGTGGGGGTTATGAATGTTCTCTACAATTTTATTAAATGTGGGGGTTATGAATGTTCTATACAATTTTATTAAATGTGGGGGTTATGAATGTTCTATGCAATTTTATTAAATGTGGGGGTATGAATGTTCTATACAATTTTATTAAATGTAGGGGTTATGAATGTTCTATACAATTTTATTAAATGTGGGGGTTATGAATGTTCTATACAATTTGATTAAATGTGGGGTTTATGAATGTTCTATACAATTTTATTAAATGTGGGGGTTATGAATGTTCTCTACAATTTGATGAAATGTGGGGGTTATGAATGTTCTATGCAATTTTATTAAATGTGGGTTTATGAATGTTCTATGCAATTTTATTAAATGTGGGGTTATGAATTTTTTATACAATTTTTTTAAATAAGGGGGTTATGAATGTTCTATGGAATTTTATTAAATGTGGGAATTATGAATGTTCAGTACAATTTTATTAAATGTGGGGGTTATGAATGTTCTATGCAATTTTATTAAATGTGGGGTTATGAATTTTTTATACAATTTTATTAAATGTGGGGGTTATGAATGTTCTATGCAATTTTATTAAATGTGGGAGTTATGAATGTTCAGTACAATTTTATTAAATGTAGGGGTTATGAATGTTCTATGCAATTTTATTAAATGTGGGGGTTATGAATATTCTATGCAATTTGATTAAATGTGGGAGTTATGAATGTTTTGTACAATTTGATGAAATGTGGGAGTTATGAATGTTCTATGCAATTTTATTAAATGTGGGGGTTATGAATGTTCTATGCAATTTTATTAAATGTGGGAATTATGAATGTTCTGTACAATTTTATTAAATGTAGGGGTTATGAATGTTCTATGCAATTTTATTAAATGTGGGGGTTATGAATGTTCTATACAATTTTATTAAATGTGGGGGTTATGAATGTTCTATACAATTTTATTAAATGTGGGGGTTATGAATGTTCTATGCAATTTTATTAAATGTGGGGGTATGAATGTTCTATACAATTTTATTAAATGTGGGGTTTATGAATGTTCTATGCAATTTTATTAAATGTGGGGTTGATGAATGTTTTATGCAATTTTATTAAATGTGGGAGTTATGAATGTTCTGTACAATTTTATTAAATGTGGGAGTTATGAATGTTCTATACAATTTTATTAAATGTGGGGGTTATGCATGTTCTATACAATTTTATTAAATGTGGGGGTTATGAATGTTCTATGCAATTTGATTAAATGTGGGATTGATGAATGTTCTATACAATTTTATTCAATGTTGGAGTTATGAATGTTCTGTACAATTTGATTAAATGTGGGGTTATGAATGTTCTATTCAATTTTATTAAATGTGAGGGTTATGAATGTTCTATGCAATTTTATTAAATATGGGGGATTATGAATGTTTTATACAATTTTATTAAATGTGGAGGTTATGAATGTTCTATACAATTTTATTAAATGTGGGGTTATGAATGTTCTATTCAATTTTATTAAATGTGAGGGTTATGAATGTTCCATGCAATTTTATTAAATGTGGGGGTTATCAATGTTCTATACAATTTTATTAAATGTGGAGGTTATGAATGTTCTATGCAATTTTATTAAATGTGGGGGTTATGAATGTTCTATGCAATTTTTATTAAATGGGAGGGTTATGAATGTTCTATTCAATTTTATTAAATGTGGGGTATGAATGTTCTATACAATTTTATTAAATGTGGGGTTTATGAATGTTCTATGCAATTTTATTAAATGTGGGGTTTATGAATGTTCTATACAATTTTATTAAATGTGGGAGTTATGAATGTTCTGTACAATTTTATTAAATGTGGGAGTTATGAATGTTCTATACAATTTTATTAAATGTAGGGGTTATGAATGTTCTATACAATTTTATTAAATGTGGGCTTTATGAATGTTATGTACAATTCGATTAAATGTGGGAGTTATGAATGTTCTATACAATTTTATTAAATTTGGGGGTTATGAATGTTCTATTCAATTTGATTAAATGTGGGGTTATGAATGTTCTATGCAATTTTATTAAATGTGGGGGTTATGAATGTTCTATACAATTTTATTAAATGTGGGGGTTATGAATGTTCTATACAATTTTATTAAATGTGGGGGTTATGAATGTTCTATCCAATTTTATTAAATGTGGGGGTTATGAATGTTTTATACAATTTTATTAAATGGGGGGGGTTATGAATGTTCTGTACAATTTTATTAAATGTGGGGGTTATGAATGTTCTATACAATTTTATTAAATGTGGGGGTTATGAATGTTCTATGCAATTTTATTAAATGTGGGAGTTATGAATGTTCAGTACAATTTTATTAAATGTAGGGGTTATGAATGTTCTATGCAATTTTATTAAATGTGGGGGTTATGAATATTCTATGCAATTTGATTAAATGTGGGAGTTATGAATGTTTTGTACAATTTGATGAAATGTGGGAGTTATGAATGTTCTATGCAATTTTATTAAATGTGGGGGTTATGAATGTTCTATGCAATTTTATTAAATGTGGGAATTATGAATGTTCTGTACAATTTTATTAAATGTAGGGGTTATGAATGTTCTATGCAATTTTATTAAATGTGGGGGTTATGAATGTTCTATACAATTTTATTAAATGTGGGGGTTATGAATGTTCTATACAATTTTATTAAATGTGGGGGTTATGAATGTTCTATGCAATTTTATTAAATGTGGGGGTATGAATGTTCTATACAATTTTATTAAATGTGGGGTTTATGAATGTTCTATGCAATTTTATTAAATGTGGGGTTTATGAATGTTTTATGCAATTTTATTAAATGTGGGAGTTATGAATGTTCTGTACAATTTTATTAAATGTGGGAGTTATGAATGTTCTATGCAATTTTATTAAATGTGGGGGTTATGCATGTTCTATACAATTTTATTAAATGTGGGGGTTATGAATGTTCTATGCAATTTTATTAAATGTGGGATTGATGAATGTTCTATACAATTTTATTCAATGTTGGAGTTATGAATGTTCTGTACAATTTGATTAAATGTGGGGTTATGAATGTTCTATTCAATTTTATTAAATGTGAGGGTTATGAATGTTCTATGCAATTTTATTAAATATGGGGGATTATGAATGTTTTATACAATTTTATTAAATGTGGAGGTTATGAATGTTCTATACAATTTTATTAAATGTGGGGTTATGAATGTTCTATTCAATTTTATTAAATGTGAGGGTTATGAATGTTCCATGCAATTTTATTAAATGTGGGGGTTATCAATGTTCTATACAATTTTATTAAATGTGGAGGTTATGAATGTTCTATGCAATTTTATTAAATGTGGGGGTTATGAATGTTCTATGCAATTTTATTAAATGGGAGGGTTATGAATGTTCTATTCAATTTTATTAAATGTGGGGTATGAATGTTCTATACAATTTTATTAAATGTGGGGTTTATGAATGTTCTATGCAATTTTATTAAATGTGGGGTTTATGAATGTTCTATACAATTTTATTAAATGTGGGAGTTATGAATGTTCTGTACAATTTTATTAAATGTAGGGGTTATGAATGTTCTATACAATTTTATTAAATGTGAGGGTTATGAATGTTCTATGCAATTTTATTAAATGTGGGATTGATGAATGTTCTATGCAATTTTATTCAATGTTGGAGTTATGAATGTTCTGTACAATTTGATTAAATGTGGGAGTTATGAATGTTAACCCCCACATTTAATAAAATTGCATAGAACATTCATAACCCCTACATTTAATAAAATTGAACTGAACATTCATAACTCCCACATTTAATAAAATTGCATAGAACATTCATAACCCCCACATTTAATAAAATTGTATAAAAAATTCATAACCCCACATTTAATAAAATTGCATAGAACATTCATAAACCCACATTTAATAAAATTGCATAGAACATTCATAACCCCCACATTTCATCAAATTGTAGAGAACATTCATGACCCCTACATTTAATAAAATTGCATAGAAAATTCATAACTCCCACATTTAATCAAATTGTACAGAACATTAATAACTCCCACATTTAATAAAATTGCATAGAACATTCATAACCCCTACATTTAATAGAATTGTAGAGAACATTCATAACCCCACATTTAATAAAATTGTATAGAATATTGATAACCCTCCCATTTAATAAAATTGCATAGAACATTCATAACCCCCACATTTAATAAAATTGTATAGAACATTCATAACCTCCACATTTAATAAAATTGCATAGAACATTCATAACCCCCACATTTAATAAAATTGCATAGAACATTCATAACCCCACATTTAATAAAATTGAATAGAACATTCATAACCCCCTCATTTAATAAAATTGTATAGAACATTCATAACTCCCACATTTAATCAAATTGTACAGAACATTCATAACTCCAACATTGAATAAAATTGAATAGAACATTCATCAATCCCACATTTAATAAAATTGCATAGAACATTCATAACCCCCACATTTAATAAAATTGTATAGAACATGCATAACCCCCACATTTAAAAAAATTGTATAGAACATTCATAACTCCCACATTTAGTAAAATTGTATAGAACATTCATAAACCCCACATTTAATAAAATTGCATAGAACATTCATAACTCCCACATTTAATAAAATTGTACAGAACATTCATAACCCTCACATTTAATAAAATTGCATAGAACATTCATAACCCCCACATTTAATCAAATTGAATAGAAAATTCATAACCCCCACATTTAATAAAATTGTATAGAACATTCATAACTCTCACATTTAATCAAATTGTACAGAACATTCATAACTCCAACATTGAATAAAATTGCATAGAACATTCATAACCCCCACATTTAATAAAATTGCATAGAACATTCATAACTCCCACATTTAATCAAATTGTACAGAACATTCATAACTCCAACATTGAATAAAATTGTATAGAACATTCATCAATCCCACATTTAATAAAATTGCATAGAACATTCATCACCCCCACATTTAATAAAATTGTATAGAACATGCATAACCCCCACATTTAATAAAATTGCATAGAACATTCATAACTCCCACATTTAATAAAATTGCATAGAACATTCATAACCCCACATTTAAAAAAAATTGTACTGAACATTCATAACTCCCACATTTAATGAAATTGCATAGAACATTCATAACCCCCACATTTAATAAAATTGTATAAAAAATTCATAACCCCACATTTAATAAAATTGCATAGAACATTCATAAACCCACATTTAATAAAATTGCATAGAACATTCATAACCCCCACATTTCATCAAATTGTATAGAACATTCATCAACCCCACATTTAATAAAATTGTATAGAACATTCATAAACCCCACATTTAATCAAATTGCATAGAACATTCATAACCCCTACATTTAATAAAATTGTACAGAACATTCATAACCCCCACATTTAATAAAATTGTAGAGAACATTCATGACCCCTACATTTAATAAAATTGCATAGATAATTCATAACTCCCACATTTAATCAAATTGTACAGAACATTCATAACTCCCACATTTAATAAAATTGCATAGAACATTCATAACCCCTACATTTAATAAAATTGTAGAGAACATTCATAACCCCACATTTAATAAAATTGTATAGAACATTGATAACCCTCCCATTTAATAAAATTGCATAGAACATTCATAACCCCCACATTTAATCAAATTGTATAGAACATTCATAACCTCCACATTTAATAAAATTGCATAGAACATTCATAACCCCCACATTTAGTAAAATTGTATAGAACATTCATAAACCCCACATTTAATAAAATTGCATAGAACATTCATAACTCCCACATTTAATAAAATTGTACAGAACATTCATAACCCTCACATTTAATAAAATTGCATAGAACATTCATAACCCCCACATTTAATCAAATTGAATAGAAAATTCATAACCCCCACATTTAATAAAATTGTATAGAACATTCATAACTCTCACATTTAATCAAATTGTACAGAACATTCATAACTCCAACATTGAATAAAATTGCATAGAACATTCATAACCCCCACATTTAATAAAATTGCATAGAACATTCATAACTCCCACATTTAATCAAATTGTACAGAACATTCATAACTCCAACATTGAATAAAATTGTATAGAACATTCATCAATCCCACATTTAATAAAATTGCATAGAACATTCATCACCCCCACATTTAATAAAATTGTATAGAACATGCATAACCCCCACATTTAATAAAATTGCATAGAACATTCATAACTCCCACATTTAATAAAATTGCATAGAACATTCATAACCCCACATTTAAAAAAAATTGTACTGAACATTCATAACTCCCACATTTAATGAAATTGCATAGAACATTCATAACCCCCACATTTAATAAAATTGTATAAAAAATTCATAACCCCACATTTAATAAAATTGCATAGAACATTCATAAACCCACATTTAATAAAATTGCATAGAACATTCATAACCCCCACATTTCATCAAATTGTATAGAACATTCATCAACCCCACATTTAATAAAATTGTATAGAACATTCATAAACCCCACATTTAATCAAATTGCATAGAACATTCATAACCCCTACATTTAATAAAATTGTACAGAACATTCATAACCCCCACATTTAATAAAATTGTAGAGAACATTCATGACCCCTACATTTAATAAAATTGCATAGATAATTCATAACTCCCACATTTAATCAAATTGTACAGAACATTCATAACTCCCACATTTAATAAAATTGTAGAGAACATTCATAACCCCTACATTTAATAAAATTGTAGAGAACATTCATAACCCCACATTTAATAAAATTGTATAGAACATTGATAACCCTCCCATTTAATAAAATTGCATAGAACATTCATAACCCCCACATTTAATCAAATTGTATAGAACATTCATAACCTCCACATTTAATAAAATTGCATAGAACATTCATAACCCCCACATTTAATAAAATTGTATAAAAAATTCATAACCCCACATTTAATAAAATTGCATAGAACATTCATAAACCCACATTTAATAAAATTGCATAGAACATTCATAACCCCCACATTTCATCAAATTGTATAGAACATTCATCAACCCCACATTTAATAAAATTGTATAGAACATTCATAAACCCCACATTTAATCAAATTGCATAGAACATTCATAACCCCTACATTTAATAAAATTGTACAGAACATTCATAACCCCCACATTTAATAAAATTGTAGAGAACATTCATGACCCCTACATTTAATAAAATTGCATAGATAATTCATAACTCCCACATTTAATCAAATTGTACAGAACATTCATAACTCCCACATTTAATAAAATTGCATAGAACATTCATAACCCCTACATTTAATAAAATTGTAGAGAACATTCATAACCCCACATTTAATAAAATTGTATAGAACATTGATAACCCTCCCATTTAATAAAATTGCATAGAACATTCATAACCCCCACATTTAATCAAATTGTATAGAACATTCATAACCTCCACATTTAATAAAATTGCATAGAACATTCATAACCCCCACATTTAGTAAAATTGTATAGAACATTCATAAACCCCACATTTAATAAAATTGCATAGAACATTCATAACTCCCACATTTAATAAAATTGTACAGAACATTCATAACCCTCACATTTAATAAAATTGCATAGAACATTCATAACCCCCACATTTAATCAAATTGAATAGAAAATTCATAACCCCCACATTTAATAAAATTGTATAGAACATTCATAACTCTCACATTTAATCAAATTGTACAGAACATTCATAACTCCAACATTGAATAAAATTGCATAGAACATTCATAACCCCCACATTTAATAAAATTGCATAGAACATTCATAACTCCCACATTTAATCAAATTGTACAGAACATTCATAACTCCAACATTGAATAAAATTGTATAGAACATTCATCAATCCCACATTTAATAAAATTGCATAGAACATTCATCACCCCCACATTTAATAAAATTGTATAGAACATGCATAACCCCCACATTTAATAAAATTGCATAGAACATTCATAACTCCCACATTTAATAAAATTGCATAGAACATTCATAACCCCACATTTAAAAAAAATTGTACTGAACATTCATAACTCCCACATTTAATGAAATTGCATAGAACATTCATAACCCCCACATTTAATAAAATTGTATAAAAAATTCATAACCCCACATTTAATAAAATTGCATAGAACATTCATAAACCCACATTTAATAAAATTGCATAGAACATTCATAACCCCCACATTTCATCAAATTGTATAGAACATTCATCAACCCCACATTTAATAAAATTGTATAGAACATTCATAAACCCCACATTTAATCAAATTGCATAGAACATTCATAACCCCTACATTTAATAAAATTGTACAGAACATTCATAACCCCCACATTTAATAAAATTGTAGAGAACATTCATGACCCCTACATTTAATAAAATTGCATAGATAATTCATAACTCCCACATTTAATCAAATTGTACAGAACATTCATAACTCCCACATTTAATAAAATTGCATAGAACATTCATAACCCCTACATTTAATAAAATTGTAGAGAACATTCATAACCCCACATTTAATAAAATTGTATAGAACATTGATAACCCTCCCATTTAATAAAATTGCATAGAACATTCATAACCCCCACATTTAATCAAATTGTATAGAACATTCATAACCTCCACATTTAATAAAATTGCATAGAACATTCATAACCCCCACATTTAATAAAATTGCATAGAACATTCATAACCCCACATTTAATAAAATTGAATAGAACTTTCATAACCCCCACATTTAATAAAATTGTATAGAACATTCATAACTCCCACATTTAATCAAATTGTACAGAACATTCATAACTCCAACATTTAATAAAATTGCATAGAACATTCATAAACCCACATTTAATAAAATTGCATAGAACATTCATAACCCCCACATTTCATCAAATTGTATAGAACATTCATAACCCCCACATTTAATACAATTGTATAGAACATTCATAACTCCCACATTTAATCAAATTTTACAGAACATTCATAACTCCCACATTTAATAAAATTGCATAGAACATTCATAACCCCTACATTTAATAAAATTGTATAGAACATTCATAACCCCACATTTAATAAAATTGCATTGAACATTCATAACCCCCACATTTAATAAAATTGTAGAGAACATTCATAATCCCCACATTTAAT
Source organism: Bathymodiolus septemdierum (assembly GCA_963383655.1). Lineage (NCBI taxonomy): Eukaryota > Metazoa > Mollusca > Bivalvia > Mytilida > Modiolidae > Bathymodiolus > Bathymodiolus septemdierum. The sequence goes on along the minus strand of OY726521.1, from coordinate 43,966,418 downwards.
AAAATTGCATAGAAAATTCATAACTCCCACATTTAATCAAATTGTACAGAACATTCATCAATCCCACATTTAATAAAATTGCATAGAACATTCATAACCCCCACATTTAATAAAATTGCATAGAACATTCATAACCACTACATTTAATAAAATTGTACAGAACATTCATAACCCCCACATTTAATAAAATTGTATAGAACATTCATAACCCCCACATTTAATAAAATTGCATAGAACATTCATAACCCCCACATTTAATAAAATTGTATAGAACATTCATAAACCCCACATTTAATAAAATTGCATAGAACATTCATAACCCCCACATTTAATAAAATTGCATAGAACATTCATAACCACACATTTAATAAAATTGAATAGAACATTCATAACCCCCACATTTAATAAAATTGTATAGAACATTCATAACCCCCACATTTAATAAAATTGTATAGAACATGCATAACCCCCACATTTAATAAAATTGTATAGAACATTCATAACTCCCACATTTAATAAAATTGTACAGAACATTCATAACTCCCACATTTAATAAGATTGTATAGAACATTCATAAACCCCACATTTAATAAAATTGCATAGAACATTCATAACTCCCACATTTAATAAAATTGTACAGAACATTCATAACCCTCACATTTAATAAAATTGCATAGACCATTCATAACCCCCACATTTAATAAAATTGAATAGAAAATTCATAACCCCCACATTTAATAAAATTGTATAGAACATTCATAACTCTCACATTTAATCAAATTGTACAGAACATTCATAACTCCAACATTGAATAAAATTGCATAGAACATTCATAACCCCCACATTTAATAAAATTGCATAGAACATTCATAACTCCCACATTTAATCAAATTGTACAGAACATTCATAACTCCAACATTGAATAAAATTGTATAGAACATTCATCAATCCCACATTTAATAAAATTGCATAGAACATTCATCACCCCCACATTTAATAAAATTGTATAGAACATGCATAACCCCCACATTTAATAAAATTGCATAGAACATTCATAACTCCCACATTTAATAAAATTGTACAGAACATTCATAACTCCCACATTTAATAAAATTGCATAGAACATTCATAAACCCCACATTTAATAAAATTGCATAGAACATTCATAAACCCCACATTTAATAAAATTGTATAGAACATTCATACCCCCACATTTAATAAAATTGCATAGAACATTCATAACCCCCACATTTAATAAAATTGTATAGAACATGCATAACTCCCACATTTAATCAAATTGTACAGAACATTCATAACTCCCACATTTAATAAGATTGTATAGAACATTCATAAACCCCACATTTAATAAAATTGCATAGAACATTCATAACTCCCACATTTAATAAAATTGTACAGAACATTCATAACCCTCACATTTAATAAAATTGCATAGAACATTCATAACCCCCACATTTAATCAAATTGAATAGAAAATTCATAACCCCCACATTTAATAAAATTGTATAGAACATTCATAACTCTCACATTTAATCAAATTGTACAGAACATTCATAACTCCAACATTGAATAAAATTGCATAGAACATTCATAACCCCCACATTTAATAAAATTGCATAGAACATTCATAACTCCCACATTTAATCAAATTGTACAGAACATTCATAACTCCAACATTGAATAAAATTGTATAGAACATTCATCAATCCCACATTTAATAAAATTGCATAGAACATTCATAACCCCCATATTTAATAAAATTGTATAGTACATTCATAACTCCCACATTTCATCAAATTGTACAAAACATTCATAACTCCCACATTTAATCAAATTGCATAGAACATTCATAACCCCCACATTTAATAAAATTGCATAGAACATTCATAACCCCTACATTTAATAAAATTGTACTGAACATTCATAACTCCCACATTTAATAAAATTGCATAGAACATTCATAACCCCCACATTTAATAAAATTGTATAAAAAATTCATAACCCCACATTTAATAAAATTGCATAGAACATTCATAACCCTCACATATAATAAAATTGTACTGAAAATTCATAATTCCCACATTTAATAAAATTGCATAGAACATTCATAACCCCCACATTTAAAAAAATTGTATAAAAAATTCATAACCCCACATTTAATAAAATTGCATAGAACATTCATAAACCCACATTTAATAAAATTGCATAGAACATTCATAACCCCCACATTTCATCAAATTGTATAGAACATTCATAACCCCCACATTTAATAAAATTGTATAGAACATTCATAACTCCCACATTTAATCAAATTTTACAGAACATTCATAACTCCCACATTTAATAAAATTGCATAGAACATTCATAACCCCTACATTTAATAAAATTGTATAGAACATTCATAACCCCACATTTAATAACATTGCATAGAACATTCATAACCCCCACATTTAATAAAATTGTAGAGAACATTCATAATCCCCACATTTAATAAAATTGCATAGAAAATTCATAACTCCCACATTTAATAAAATTGTAGAGAACATTCATCAATCCCACATTTAATAAAATTGCATAGAACATTCATAACCCCCACATTTAATCAAATTGCATAGAACATTCATAACCACTACATTTAATAAAATTGTACAGAACATTCATAACCCCCACATTTAATAAAATTGTATAGAACATTCATAACCCCCACATTTAATAAAATTGCATAGAACAATCATAACCCCCACATTTAATAAAATTGTATAGAACATTCATAAACCCCACATTTAATAAAATTGCATAGAACATTCATAACCCCCACATTTAATAAAATTGCATAGAACATTCATAACCCCACATTTAATCAAATTGAATAGAACATTCATAACCCCCACATTTAATAAAATTGTATAGAACATTCATAACCCCCACATTTAATAAAATTGTATAGAACATGCATAACCCCCACATTTAATAAAATTGTATAGAACATTCATAACTCCCACATTTAATAAAATTGTACAGAACATTCATAACTCCCACATTTAATAAGATTGTATAGAACATTCATAAACCCCACATTTAATAAAATTGCATAGAACATTCATAACTCCCACATTTAATAAAATTGTACAGAACATTCATAACCCTCACATTTAATAAAATTGCATAGAACATTCATAACCCCCACATTTATTCAAATTGAATAGAAAATTCATAACCCCCACATTTAATAAAATTGCATAGAACATTCATAACTCTCACATTTAATCAAATTGTACAGAACATTCATAACTCCAACATTGAATAAAATTGCATAGAACATTCATAACCCCCACATTTAATAAAATTGCATAGAACATTCATAACTCCCACATTTAATCAAATTGTACAGAACATTCATAACTCCAACATTGAATAAAATTGTATAGAACATTCATCAATCCCACATTTAATAAAATTGCATAGAACATTCATCACCCCCACATTTAATAAAATTGTATAGAACATGCATAACCCCCACATTTAATAAAATTGCATAGAACATTCATAACTCCCACATTTAATAAAATTGTACAGAACATTCATAACTCCCACATTTAATAAAATTGCATAGAACATTCATAAACCCCACATTTAATAAAATTGCATAGAACATTCATAAACCCCACATTTAATAAAATTGTATAGAACATTCATACCCCCACATTTAATAAAATTGCATAGAACATTCATAACCCCCACATTTAATAAAATTGTATAGAACATGCATAACTCCCACATTTAATCAAATTGTACAGAACATTCATAACTCCAACATTGAATAAAATTGAATAGAACATTCATCAATCCCACATTTAATAAAATTGCATAGAACATTCATAACCCCCACATTTAATAAAATTGTATAGAACATGCATAACCCCCACATTTAATAAAATTGTATAGAACATTCATAACTCCCACATTTAATAAAATTGTACAGAACATTCATAACTCCCACATTTAATAAGATTGTATAGAACATTCATAAACCCCACATTTAATAAAATTGCATAGAACATTCATAACTCCCACATTTAATAAAATTGTACAGAACATTCATAACCCTCACATTTAATAAAATTGCATAAAACATTCATAACCCCCACATTTAATCAAATTGAATAGAAAATTCATAACCCCCACATTTAATAAAATTGTATAGAACATTCATAACTCTCACATTTAATCAAATTGTACAGAACATTCATAACTCCAACATTGAATAAAATTGCATAGAACATTCATAACCCCCACATTTAATAAAATTGCATAGAACATTCATAACTCCCACATTTAATCAAATTGTACAGAACATTCATAACTCCAACATTGAATAAAATTGTATAGAACATTCATCAATCCCACATTTAATAAAATTGCATAGAACATTCATCACCCCCACATTTAATAAATTGTATAGAACATGCATAACCCCCACATTTAATAAAATTGCATAGAACATTCATAACTCCCACATTTAATAAAATTGTACAGAACATTCATAACTCCCACATTTAATAAAATTGCATAGAACATTCATAAACCCCACATTTAATAAAATTGCATAGAACATTCATAAACCCCACATTTAATAAAATTGTATAGAACATTCATACCCCCACATTTAATAAAATTGCATAGAACATTCACAACCCCACATATAAAAAAATTGTATAGAACATTCATAACCCCCACATTTAATAAAATTGTATAGAACATTCATAACCCCCACATTTAATGAAATTGCATAGAACATTGATAACCCCCACAATTAATAAAATTGCATAGAACATTCATAACTCCCACATTTAATCAAATTGAACAGACATTCATAACCCCCACATATAATCAAATTGCATAGAACATTCATAACCCCTACATTTAATAAAATTGTACAGAACATTCATAATTCCCACATTTAATAAAATTGCATAGAACATTCATAACCCCCACATTTAATAAAATTGTATAGAACATTCATAACTCCCACATTTCATCAAATTGTACAAAACATTCATAACTCCCACATTTAATCAAATTGCATAGAACATTCATAACCCCCACATTTAATAAAATTGTATAAAAAATTCATAACCCCACATTTAATAAAATTGCATAGAACATTCATAACCCTCACATTTAATAAAATTGTACTGAAAATTCATAATTCCCACATTTAATAAAATTGCATAGAACATTCATAACCCCCACATTTAAAAAAATTGTATAAAAAATTCATAACCCCACATTTAATAAAATTGCATAGAACATTCATAAACCCACATTTAATAAAATTGCATAGAACATTCATAACCCCCACATTTCATCAAATTGTATAGAACATTCATAACCCCCACATTTCATCAAATTGTATAGAACATTCTTAAACCCCACATTTAATAAAATTGTATAGAACATTCATAACCCCCACATTTAATAAAATTGTATAGAACATTCATAAACCCTACATTTAATAAAATTGAATAGAACATTCATCACCCCCACATTTAATAAAATTGTAGAGAACATTCATAACCCCCACATTTAATAAAATTGCATAGAAAATTCATAACTCCCACATTTAATCAAATTTTACAGAACATTCATAACTCCCACATTTAATAAAATTGCATAGAACATTCATAACCCCTACATTTAATAAAATTGTATAGAACATTCATAACCCCACATTTAATAAAATTGCATAGAACATTCATAACCCCCACATTTAATCAAATTGAATAGAAAATTCATAACCCCCACATTTAATAAAATTGCATAGAACATTCATAACTCTCACATTTAATCAAATTGTACAGAACATTCATAACTCCAACATTGAATAAAATTGCATAGAACATTCATAACCCCCACATTTAATAAAATTGCATAGAACATTCATAACTCCCACATTTAATCAAATTGTACAGAACATTCATAACTCCAACATTGAATAAAATTGTATAGAACATTCATCAATCCCACATTTAATAAAATTGCATAGAACATTCATCACCCCCACATTTAATAAAATTGTATAGAACATGCATAACCCCCACATTTAATAAAATTGCATAGAACATTCATAACTCCCACATTTAATAAAATTGTACAGAACATTCATAACTCCCACATTTAATAAAATTGCATAGAACATTCATAAACCCCACATTTAATAAAATTGCATAGAACATTCATAAACCCCACATTTAATAAAATTGTATAGAACATTCATACCCCCACATTTAATAAAATTGCATAAAACATTCATAACCCCCACATTTAATCAAATTGAATAGAAAATTCATAACCCCCACATTTAATAAAATTGTATAGAACATTCATAACTCTCACATTTAATCAAATTGTACAGAACATTCATAACTCCAACATTGAATAAAATTGCATAGAACATTCATAACCCCCACATTTAATAAAATTGCATAGAACATTCATAACTCCCACATTTAATCAAATTGTACAGAACATTCATAACTCCAACATTGAATAAAATTGTATAGAACATTCATCAATCCCACATTTAATAAAATTGCATAGAACATTCATAACCCCCACATTTAATAAAATTGTTTAGAACATGCATAACCCCCACAATTAATAAAATTGTATAGAACATTCATAACTCCCACATTTAATAAAATTGTACAGAACATTCATAACTCCCACATTTAATAAGATTGTATAGAACATTCATAAACCCCACATTTAATAAAATTGCATAGAACATTCATAACTCCCACATTTAATAAAATTGTACAGAACATTCATAACCCTCACATTTAATAAAATTGCATAAAACATTCATAACCCCCACATTTAATCAAATTGAATAGAAAATTCATAACCCCCACATTTAATAAAATTGTATAGAACATTCATAACTCTCACATTTAATCAAATTGTACAGAACATTCATAACTCCAACATTGAATAAAATTGCATAGAACATTCATAACCCCCACATTTAATAAAATTGCATAGAACATTCATAACTCCCACATTTAATCAAATTGTACAGAACATTCATAACTCCAACATTGAATAAAATTGTATAGAACATTCATCAATCCCACATTTAATAAAATTGCATAGAACATTCATCACCCCCACATTTAATAAATTGTATAGAACATGCATAACCCCCACATTTAATAAAATTGTACAGAACATTCATAACTCCCACATTTAATAAAATTGCATAGAACATTCATAAACCCCACATTTAATAAAATTGCATAGAACATTCATAAACCCCACATTTAATAAAATTGTATAGAACATTCATACCCCCACATTTAATAAAATTGCATAGAACATTCACAACCCCCACATATAAAAAAATTGTATAGAACATTCATAACCCCCACATTTAATAAAATTGTATAGAACATTCATAACCCCCACATTTAATGAAATTGCATAGAACATTGATAACCCCCACAATTAATAAAATTGCATAGAACATTCATAACTCCCACATTTAATCAAATTGAACAGACATTCATAACCCCCACATATAATCAAATTGCATAGAACATTCATAACCCCTACATTTAATAAAATTGTACAGAACATTCATAATTCCCACATTTAATAAAATTGCATAGAACATTCATAACCCCCACATTTAATAAAATTGTATAGAACATTCATAACTCCCACATTTCATCAAATTGTACAAAACATTCATAACTCCCACATTTAATCAAATTGCATAGAACATTCATAACCCCCACATTTAATAAAATTGTATAAAAAATTCATAACCCCACATTTAATAAAATTGCATAGAACATTCATAACCCTCACATTTAATAAAATTGTACTGAAAATTCATAATTCCCACATTTAATAAAATTGCATAGAACATTCATAACCCCCACATTTAAAAAAATTGTATAAAAAATTCATAACCCCACATTTAATAAAATTGCATAGAACATTCATAAACCCACATTTAATAAAATTGCATAGAACATTCATAACCCCCACATTTCATCAAATTGTATAGAACATTCATAACCCCCACATTTCATCAAATTGTATAGAACATTCTTAAACCCCACATTTAATAAAATTGTATAGAACATTCATAACCCCCACATTTAATAAAATTGTATAGAACATTCATAAACCCTACATTTAATAAAATTGAATAGAACATTCATCACCCCCACATTTAATAAAATTGTAGAGAACATTCATAACCCCCACATTTAATAAAATTGCATAGAAAATTCATAACTCCCACATTTAATCAAATTTTACAGAACATTCATAACTCCCACATTTAATAAAATTGCATAGAACATTCATAACCCCTACATTTAATAAAATTGTATAGAACATTCATAACCCCACATTTAATAAAATTGCATAGAACATTCATAACCCCCACATTTAATAAAATTGTAGAGAACATTCATAATCCCCACATTTAATAAAATTGCATAGAAAATTCATAACTCCCACATTTAATCAAATTGTACAGAACATTCATCAATCCCACATTTAATAAAATTGCATAGAACATTCATAACCCCCACATTTAATAAAATTGCATAGAACATTCATAACCACTACATTTAATAAAATTGTACAGAACATTCATAACCCCCACATTTAATAAAATTGTATAGAACATTCATAACCCCCACATTTAATAAAATTGCATAGAATATTCATAACCCCCACATTTAATAAAATTGTATAGAACATTCATAAACCCCACATTTAATAAAATTGCATAGAACATTCATAACCCCACATTTAATAAAATTGAATAGAACATTCATAACCCCCACATTTAATAAAATTGTATAGAACATTCATAACTCCCACATTTAATAAAATTGTACAGAACATTCATAACTCCAACATTGAATAAAATTGAATAGAACATTCATCAATCCCACATTTAATAAAATTGCATAGAACATTCATAACCCCCACATTTAATAAAATTGTATAGAACATGCATAACCCCCACATTTAATAAAATTGTATAGAACATTCATAACTCCCACATTTAATAAAATTGTACAGAACATTCATCAATCCCACATTTAATAAAATTGCATAGAACATTCATAACCCCCACATTTAATCAAATTCCATAGAACATTCATAACCACTACATTTAATAAAATTGTACAGAACATTCATAACCCCCACATTTAATAAAATTGTATAGAACATTCATAACCCCCACATTTAATAAAATTGCATAGAACAATCATAACCCCCACATTTAATAAAATTGTATAGAACATTCATAAACCCCACATTTAATAAAATTGCATAGAACATTCATAACCCCCACATTTAATAAAATTGCATAGAACATTCATAACCCCACATTTAATCAAATTGAATAGAACATTCATAACCCCCACATTTAATAAAATTGTATAGAACATTCATAACCCCCACATTTAATAAAATTGTATAGAACATGCATAACCCCCACATTTAATAAAATTGTATAGAACATTCATAACTCCCACATTTAATAAAATTGTACAGAACATTCATAACTCCCACATTTAATAAGATTGTATAGAACATTCATAAACCCCACATTTAATAAAATTGCATAGAACATTCATAACTCCCACATTTAATAAAATTGTACAGAACATTCATAACCCTCACATTTAATAAAATTGCATAAAACATTCATAACCCCCACATTTAATCAAATTGAATAGAAAATTCATAACCCCCACATTTAATAAAATTGTATAGAACATTCATAACTCTCACATTTAATCAAATTGTACAGAACATTCATAACTCCAACATTGAATAAAATTGCATAGAACATTCATAACCCCCACATTTAATAAAATTGCATAGAACATTCATAACTCCCACATTTAATCAAATTGTACAGAACATTCATAACTCCAACATTGAATAAAATTGTATAGAACATTCATCAATCCCACATTTAATAAAATTGCATAGAACATTCATCACCCCCACATTTAATAAATTGTATAGAACATGCATAACCCCCACATTTAATAAAATTGCATAGAACATTCATAACTCCCACATTTAATAAAATTGTACAGAACATTCATAACTCCCACATTTAATAAAATTGCATAGAACATTCATAAACCCCACATTTAATAAAATTGCATAGAACATTCATAAACCCCACATTTAATAAAATTGTATAGAACATTCATACCCCCACATTTAATCAAATTGCATAGAACATTCACAACCCCCACATATAAAAAAATTGTATAGAACATTCATAACCCCCACATTTAATAAAATTGTATAGAACATTCATAACCCCCACATTTAATGAAATTGCATAGAACATTGATAACCCCCACAATTAATAAAATTGCATAGAACATTCATAACTCCCACATTTAATCAAATTGAACAGACATTCATAACCCCCACATATAATCAAATTGCATAGAACATTCATAACCCCTACATTTAATAAAATTGTACAGAACATTCATAATTCCCACATTTAATAAAATTGCATAGAACATTCATAAACCCCACATTTAATAAAATTGTATAGAACATTCATAACTCCCACATTTCATCAAATTGTACAAAACATTCATAACTCCCACATTTAATCAAATTGCATAGAACATTCATAACCCCCACATTTAATAAAATTGTATAAAAAATTCATAACCCCACATTTAATAAAATTGCATAGAACATTCATAACCCTCACATTTAATAAAATTGTACTGAAAATTCATAATTCCCACATTTAATAAAATTGCATAGAACATTCATAACCCCCACATTTAAAAAAATTGTATAAAAAATTCATAACCCCACATTTAATAAAATTGCATAGAACATTCATAAACCCACATTTAATAAAATTGCATAGAACATTCATAACCCCCACATTTCATCAAATTGTATAGAACATTCATAACCCCCACATTTCATCAAATTGTATAGAACATTCTTAAACCCCACATTTAATAAAATTGTATAGAACATTCATAACCCCCACATTTAATAAAATTGTATAGAACATTCATAAACCCTACATTTAATAAAATTGAATAGAACATTCATCACCCCCACATTTAATAAAATTGTAGAGAACATTCATAACCCCCACATTTAATAAAATTGCATAGAAAATTCATAACTCCCACATTTAATCAAATTTTACAGAACATTCATAACTCCCACATTTAATAAAATTGCATAGAACATTCATAACCCCTACATTTAATAAAATTGTATAGAACATTCATAACCCCCACATTTAATAAAATTGTATAGAACATTCATAACTCCCACATTTAATAAAATTGTACAGAACATTCATAACTCCCACATTTAATAAGATTGTATAGAACATTCATAAACCCCACATTTAATAAAATTGCATAGAACATTCATAACTCCCACATTTAATAAAATTGTACAGAACATTCATAACCCTCACATTTAATAAAATTGCATAAAACATTCATAACCCCCACATTTAATCAAATTGAATAGAAAATTCATAACCCCCACATTTAATAAAATTGCATAGAACATTCATAACCCCACATTTAATCAAATTGAATAGAAAATTCATAACCCCCACATTTAATAAAATTGTATAGAACATTCATAACCCCCACATTTAATAAAATTGTATAGAACATGCATAACCCCCACATTTAATAAAATTGTATAGAACATTCATAACTCCCACATTTAATAAAATTGTACAGAACATTCATAACCCCCACATTTCATCAAATTGTATAGAACATTCTTAAACCCCACATTTAATAAAATTGTATAGAACATTCATAACCCCCACATTTAATAAAATTGTATAGAACATTCATAAACCCTACATTTAATAAAATTGAATAGAACATTCATCACCCCCACATTTAATAAAATTGTAGAGAACATTCATAACCCCCACATTTAATAAAATTGCATAGAAAATTCATAACTCCCACATTTAATCAAATTTTACAGAACATTCATAACTCCCACATTTAATAAAATTGCATAGAACATTCATAACCCCTACATTTAATAAAATTGTATAGAACATTCATAACCCCCACATTTAATAAAATTGTATAGAACATTCATAACTCCCACATTTAATAAAATTGTACAGAACATTCATAACTCCCACATTTAATAAGATTGTATAGAACATTCATAAACCCCACATTTAATAAAATTGCATAGAACATTCATAACTCCCACATTTAATAAAATTGTACAGAACATTCATAACCCTCACATTTAATAAAATTGCATAAAACATTCATAACCCCCACATTTAATCAAATTGAATAGAAAATTCATAACCCCCACATTTAATAAAATTGCATAGAACATTCATAACCCCACATTTAATCAAATTGAATAGAACATTCATAACCCCCACATTTAATAAAATTGTATAGAACATTCATAACCCCCACATTTAATAAAATTGTATAGAACATGCATAACCCCCACATTTAATAAAATTGTATAGAACATTCATAACTCCCACATTTAATAAAATTGTACAGAACATTCATAACTCCCACATTTAATAAGATTGTATAGAACATTCATAAACCCCACATTTAATAAAATTGCATAGAACATTCATAACTCCCACATTTAATAAAATTGTACAGAACATTCATAACCCTCACATTTAATAAAATTGCATAGAACATTCATAACCCCCACATTTAATCAAATTGAATAGAAAATTCATAACCCCCACATTTAATAAAATTGCATAGAACATTCATAACTCTCACATTTAATCAAATTGTACAGAACATTCATAACTCCAACATTGAATAAAATTGCATAGAACATTCATAACCCCCACATTTAATAAAATTGCATAGAACATTCATAACTCCCACATTTAATCAAATTGTACAGAACATTCATAACTCCCACATTTAATCAAATTGTACAGAACATTCATAACTCCAACATTGAATAAAATTGTATAGAACATTCATCAATCCCACATTTAATAAAATTGCATAGAACATTCATCACCCCCACATTTAATAAATTGTATAGAACATGCATAACCCCCACATTTAATAAAATTGCATAGAACATTCATAACTCCCACATTTAATAAAATTGTACAGAACATTCATAACTCCCACATTTAATAAAATTGCATAGAACATTCATAAACCCCACATTTAATAAAATTGCATAGAACATTCATAAACCCCACATTTAATAAAATTGTATAGAACATTCATACCCCCACATTTAATCAAATTGCATAGAACATTCACAACCCCACATATAAAAAAATTGTATAGAACATTCATAACCCCCACATTTAATAAAATTGTATAGAACATTCATAACCCCCACATTTAATGAAATTGCATAGAACATTGATAACCCCCACAATTAATAAAATTGCATAGAACATTCATAACTCCCACATTTAATCAAATTGAACAGACATTCATAACCCCCACATATAATCAAATTGCATAGAACATTCATAACCCCTACATTTAATAAAATTGTACAGAACATTCATAATTCCCACATTTAATAAAATTGCATAGAACATTCATAACCCCCACATTTAATAAAATTGTATAGAACATTCATAACTCCCACATTTCATCAAATTGTACAAAACATTCATAACTCCCACATTTAATCAAATTGCATAGAACATTCATAACCCCCACATTTAATAAAATTGTATAAAAAATTCATAACCCCACATTTAATAAAATTGCATAGAACATTCATAACCCTCACATTTAATAAAATTGTACTGAAAATTCATAATTCCCACATTTAATAAAATTGCATAGAACATTCATAACCCCCACATTTAAAAAAATTGTATAAAAAATTCATAACCCCACATTTAATAAAATTGCATAGAACATTCATAAACCCACATTTAATAAAATTGCATAGAACATTCATAACCCCCACATTTCATCAAATTGTATAGAACATTCATAACCCCCACATTTCATCAAATTGTATAGAACATTCTTAAACCCCACATTTAATAAAATTGTATAGAACATTCATAACCCCCACATTTAATAAAATTGTATAGAACATTCATAAACCCTACATTTAATAAAATTGAATAGAACATTCATCACCCCCACATTTAATAAAATTGTAGAGAACATTCATAACCCCCACATTTAATAAAATTGCATAGAAAATTCATAACTCCCACATTTAATCAAATTTTACAGAACATTCATAACTCCCACATTTAATAAAATTGCATAGAACATTCATAACCCCTACATTTAATAAAATTGTATAGAACATTCATAACCCCCACATTTAATAAAATTGTATAGAACATTCATAACTCCCACATTTAATAAAATTGTACAGAACATTCATAACTCCCACATTTAATAAGATTGTATAGAACATTCATAAACCCCACATTTAATAAAATTGCATAGAACATTCATAACTCCCACATTTAATAAAATTGTACAGAACATTCATAACCCTCACATTTAATAAAATTGCATAAAACATTCATAACCCCCACATTTAATCAAATTGAATAGAAAATTCATAACCCCCACATTTAATAAAATTGCATAGAACATTCATAACCCCACATTTAATCAAATTGAATAGAACATTCATAACCCCCACATTTAATAAAATTGTATAGAACATTCATAACCCCCACATTTAATAAAATTGTATAGAACATGCATAACCCCCACATTTAATAAAATTGTATAGAACATTCATAACTCCCACATTTAATAAAATTGTACAGAACATTCATAACTCCCACATTTAATAAGATTGTATAGAACATTCATAAACCCCACATTTAATAAAATTGCATAGAACATTCATAACTCCCACATTTAATAAAATTGTACAGAACATTCATAACCCTCACATTTAATAAAATTGCATAGAACATTCATAACCCCCACATTTAATCAAATTGAATAGAAAATTCATAACCCCCACATTTAATAAAATTGCATAGAACATTCATAACTCTCACATTTAATCAAATTGTACAGAACATTCATAACTCCAACATTGAATAAAATTGCATAGAACATTCATAACCCCCACATTTAATAAAATTGCATAGAACATTCATAACTCCCACATTTAATCAAATTGTACAGAACATTCATAACTCCAACATTGAATAAAATTGTATAGAACATTCATCAATCCCACATTTAATAAAATTGCATAGAACATTCATCACCCCCACATTTAATAAAATTGTATAGAACATGCATAACCCCCACATTTAATAAAATTGCATAGAACATTCATAACTCCCACATTTAATAAAATTGTACAGAACATTCATAACTCCCACATTTAATAAAATTGCATAGAACATTCATAAACCCCACATTTAATAAAATTGCATAGAACATTCATAAACCCCACATTTAATAAAATTGTATAGAACATTCATACCCCCACATTTAATAAAATTGCATAGAACATTCATAACCCCCACATTTAATAAAATTGTATAGAACATGCATAACTCCCACATTTAATCAAATTGTACAGAACATTCATAACTCCAACATTGAATAAAATTGAATAGAACATTCATCAATCCCACATTTAATAAAATTGCATAGAACATTCATAACCCCCACATTTAATAAAATTGTATAGAACATGCATAACCCCCACATTTAATAAAATTGTATAGAACATTCATAACTCCCACATTTAATAAAATTGTACAGAACATTCATAACTCCCACATTTAATAAGATTGTATAGAACATTCATAAACCCCACATTTAATAAAATTGCATAGAACATTCATAACTCCCACATTTAATAAAATTGTACAGAACATTCATAACCCTCACATTTAATAAAATTGCATAAAACATTCATAACCCCCACATTTAATCAAATTGAATAGAAAATTCATAACCCCCACATTTAATAAAATTGTATAGAACATTCATAACTCACATTTAATCAAATTGTACAGAACATTCATAACTCCAACATTGAATAAAATTGCATAGAACATTCATAACCCCCACATTTAATAAAATTGCATAGAACATTCATAACTCCCACATTTAATCAAATTGTACAGAACATTCATAACTCCAACATTGAATAAAATTGTATAGAACATTCATCAATCCCACATTTAATAAAATTGCATAGAACATTCATCACCCCCACATTTAATAAATTGTATAGAACATGCATAACCCCCACATTTAATAAAATTGTACAGAACATTCATAACTCCCACATTTAATAAAATTGCATAGAACATTCATAAACCCCACATTTAATAAAATTGCATAGAACATTCATAAACCCCACATTTAATAAAATTGTATAGAACATTCATACCCCCACATTTAATAAAATTGCATAGAACATTCACAACCCCCACATATAAAAAAATTGTATAGAACATTCATAACCCCCACATTTAATAAAATTGTATAGAACATTCATAACCCCCACATTTAATGAAATTGCATAGAACATTGATAACCCCCACAATTAATAAAATTGCATAGAACATTCATAACTCCCACATTTAATCAAATTGAACAGACATTCATAACCCCCACATATAATCAAATTGCATAGAACATTCATAACCCCTACATTTAATAAAATTGTACAGAACATTCATAATTCCCACATTTAATAAAATTGCATAGAACATTCATAACCCCCACATTTAATAAAATTGTATAGAACATTCATAACTCCCACATTTCATCAAATTGTACAAAACATTCATAACTCCCAAATTTAATCAAATTGCATAGAACATTCATAACCCCCACATTTAATAAAATTGTATAAAAAATTCATAACCCCACATTTAATAAAATTGCATAGAACATTCATAACCCTCACATTTAATAAAATTGTACTGAAAATTCATAATTCCCACATTTAATAAAATTGCATAGAACATTCATAACCCCCACATTTAAAAAAATTGTATAAAAAATTCATAACCCCACATTTAATAAAATTGCATAGAACATTCATAAACCCACATTTAATAAAATTGCATAGAACATTCATAACCCCCACATTTCATCAAATTGTATAGAACATTCATAACCCCCACATTTCATCAAATTGTATAGAACATTCTTAAACCCCACATTTAATAAAATTGTATAGAACATTCATAACCCCCACATTTAATAAAATTGTATAGAACATTCATAAACCCTACATTTAATAAAATTGAATAGAACATTCATCACCCCCACATTTAATAAAATTGTAGAGAACATTCATAACCCCCACATTTAATAAAATTGCATAGAAAATTCATAACTCCCACATTTAATCAAATTTTACAGAACATTCATAACTCCCACATTTAATAAAATTGCATAGAACATTCATAACCCCTACATTTAATAAAATTGTATAGAACATTCATAACCCCACATTTAATAAAATTGCATAGAACATTCATAACCCCCACATTTAATAAAATTGTAGAGAACATTCATAATCCCCACATTTAATAAAATTGCATAGAAAATTCATAACTCCCACATTTAATCAAATTGTACAGAACATTCATCAATCCCACATTTAATAAAATTGCATAGAACATTCATAACCCCCACATTTAATAAAATTGCATAGAACATTCATAACCACTACATTTAATAAAATTGTACAGAACATTCATAACCCCCACATTTAATAAAATTGTATAGAACATTCATAACCCCCACATTTAATAAAATTGCATAGAACATTCATAACCCCCACATTTAATAAAATGGTATAGAACATTCATAAACCCCACATTTAATAAAATTGCATAGAACATTCATAACCCCACATTTAATAAAATTGAATAGAACATTCATAACCCCCACATTTAATAAAATTGTATAGAACATTCATAACTCCCACATTTAATAAAATTGTACAGAACATTCATAACTCCAACATTGAATAAAATTGAATAGAACATTCATCAATCCCACATTTAATAAAATTGCATAGAACATTCATAACCCCCACATTTAATAAAATTGTATAGAACATGCATAACCCCCACATTTAATAAAATTGTATAGAACATTCATAACTCCCACATTTAATAAAATTGTACAGAACATTCATCAATCCCACATTTAATAAAATTGCATAGAACATTCATAACCCCCACATTTAATCAAATTCCATAGAACATTCATAACCACTACATTTAATAAAATTGTACAGAACATTCATAACCCCCACATTTAATAAAATTGTATAGAACATTCATAACCCCCACATTTAATAAAATTGCATAGAACAATCATAACCCCCACATTTAATAAAATTGTATAGAACATTCATAAACCCCACATTTAATAAAATTGCATAGAACATTCATAACCCCCACATTTAATAAAATTGCATAGAACATTCATAACCCCACATTTAATCAAATTGAATAGAACATTCATAACCCCCACATTTAATAAAATTGTATAGAACATTCATAACCCCCACATTTAATAAAATTGTATAGAACATGCATAACCCCCACATTTAATAAAATTGTATAGAACATTCATAACTCCCACATTTAATAAAATTGTACAGAACATTCATAACTCCCACATTTAATAAGATTGTATAGAACATTCATAAACCCCACATTTAATAAAATTGCATAGAACATTCATAACTCCCACATTTAATAAAATTGTACAGAACATTCATAACCCTCACATTTAATAAAATTGCATAAAACATTCATAACCCCCACATTTAATCAAATTGAATAGAAAATTCATAACCCCCACATTTAATAAAATTGTATAGAACATTCATAACTCTCACATTTAATCAAATTGTACAGAACATTCATAACTCCAACATTGAATAAAATTGCATAGAACATTCATAACCCCCACATTTAATAAAATTGCATAGAACATTCATAACTCCCACATTTAATCAAATTGTACAGAACATTCATAACTCCAACATTGAATAAAATTGTATAGAACATTCATCAATCCCACATTTAATAAAATTGCATAGAACATTCATCACCCCCACATTTAATAAATTGTATAGAACATGCATAACCCCCACATTTAATAAAATTGCATAGAACATTCATAACTCCCACATTTAATAAAATTGTACAGAACATTCATAACTCCCACATTTAATAAAATTGCATAGAACATTCATAAACCCCACATTTAATAAAATTGCATAGAACATTCATAAACCCCACATTTAATAAAATTGTATAGAACATTCATACCCCACATTTAATCAAATTGCATAGAACATTCACAACCCCCACATATAAAAAAATTGTATAGAACATTCATAACCCCCACATTTAATAAAATTGTATAGAACATTCATAACCCCCACATTTAATGAAATTGCATAGAACATTGATAACCCCCACAATTAATAAAATTGCATAGAACATTCATAACTCCCACATTTAATCAAATTGAACAGACATTCATAACCCCCACATATAATCAAATTGCATAGAACATTCATAACCCCTACATTTAATAAAATTGTACAGAACATTCATAATTCCCACATTTAATAAAATTGCATAGAACATTCATAACCCCCACATTTAATAAAATTGTATAGAACATTCATAACTCCCACATTTCATCAAATTGTACAAAACATTCATAACTCCCACATTTAATCAAATTGCATAGAACATTCATAACCCCCACATTTAATAAAATTGTATAAAAAATTCATAACCCCACATTTAATAAAATTGCATAGAACATTCATAACCCTCACATTTAATAAAATTGTACTGAAAATTCATAATTCCCACATTTAATAAAATTGCATAGAACATTCATAACCCCCACATTTAAAAAAATTGTATAAAAAATTCATAACCCCACATTTAATAAAATTGCATAGAACATTCATAAACCCACATTTAATAAAATTGCATAGAACATTCATAACCCCCACATTTCATCAAATTGTATAGAACATTCATAACCCCCACATTTCATCAAATTGTATAGAACATTCTTAAACCCCACATTTAATAAAATTGTATAGAACATTCATAACCCCCACATTTAATAAAATTGTATAGAACATTCATAAACCCTACATTTAATAAAATTGAATAGAACATTCATCACCCCCACATTTAATAAAATTGTAGAGAACATTCATAACCCCCACATTTAATAAAATTGCATAGAAAATTCATAACTCCCACATTTAATCAAATTTTACAGAACATTCATAACTCCCACATTTAATAAAATTGCATAGAACATTCATAACCCCTACATTTAATAAAATTGTATAGAACATTCATAACCCCCACATTTAATAAAATTGTATAGAACATTCATAACTCCCACATTTAATAAAATTGTACAGAACATTCATAACTCCCACATTTAATAAGATTGTATAGAACATTCATAAACCCCACATTTAATAAAATTGCATAGAACATTCATAACTCCCACATTTAATAAAATTGTACAGAACATTCATAACCCTCACATTTAATAAAATTGCATAAAACATTCATAACCCCCACATTTAATCAAATTGAATAGAAAATTCATAACCCCCACATTTAATAAAATTGCATAGAACATTCATAACCCCACATTTAATCAAATTGAATAGAACATTCATAACCCCCACATTTAATAAAATTGTATAGAACATTCATAACCCCCACATTTAATAAAATTGTATAGAACATGCATAACCCCCACATTTAATAAAATTGTATAGAACATTCATAACTCCCACATTTAATAAAATTGTACAGAACATTCATAACTCCCACATTTAATAAGATTGTATAGAACATTCATAAACCCCACATTTAATAAAATTGCATAGAACATTCATAACTCCCACATTTAATAAAATTGTACAGAACATTCATAACCCTCACATTTAATAAAATTGCATAGAACATTCATAACCCCCACATTTAATCAAATTGAATAGAAAATTCATAACCCCCACATTTAATAAAATTGCATAGAACATTCATAACTCTCACATTTAATCAAATTGTACAGAACATTCATAACTCCAACATTGAATAAAATTGCATAGAACATTCATAACCCCCACATTTAATAAAATTGCATAGAACATTCATAACTCCCACATTTAATCAAATTGTACAGAACATTCATAACTCCCACATTTAATCAAATTGTACAGAACATTCATAACTCCAACATTGAATAAAATTGTATAGAACATTCATCAATCCCACATTTAATAAAATTGCATAGAACATTCATCACCCCCACATTTAATAAATTGTATAGAACATGCATAACCCCCACATTTAATAAAATTGCATAGAACATTCATAACTCCCACATTTAATAAAATTGTACAGAACATTCATAACTCCCACATTTAATAAAATTGCATAGAACATTCATAAACCCCACATTTAATAAAATTGTATAGAACATTCATACCCCCACATTTAATCAAATTGCATAGAACATTCACAACCCCACATATAAAAAAATTGTATAGAACATTCATAACCCCCACATTTAATAAAATTGTATAGAACATTCATAACCCCCACATTTAATGAAATTGCATAGAACATTGATAACCCCCACAATTAATAAAATTGCATAGAACATTCATAACTCCCACATTTAATCAAATTGAACAGACATTCATAACCCCCACATATAATCAAATTGCATAGAACATTCATAACCCCTACATTTAATAAAATTGTACAGAACATTCATAATTCCCACATTTAATAAAATTGCATAGAACATTCATAACCCCCACATTTAATAAAATTGTATAGAACATTCATAACTCCCACATTTCATCAAATTGTACAAAACATTCATAACTCCCACATTTAATCAAATTGCATAGAACATTCATAACCCCCACATTTAATAAAATTGTATAAAAAATTCATAACCCCACATTTAATAAAATTGCATAGAACATTCATAACCCTCACATTTAATAAAATTGTACTGAAAATTCATAATTCCCACATTTAATAAAATTGCATAGAACATTCATAACCCCCACATTTAAAAAAATTTTATAAAAAATTCATAACCCCACATTTAATAAAATTGCATAGAACATTCATAAACCCACATTTAATAAAATTGCATAGAACATTCATAACCCCCACATTTCATCAAATTGTATAGAACATTCATAACCCCCACATTTCATCAAATTGTATAGAACATTCTTAAACCCCACATTTAATAAAATTGTATAGAACATTCATAACCCCCACATTTAATAAAATTGTATAGAACATTCATAAACCCTACATTTAATAAAATTGAATAGAACATTCATCACCCCCACATTTAATAAAATTGTAGAGAACATTCATAACCCCCACATTTAATAAAATTGCATAGAAAATTCATAACTCCCACATTTAATCAAATTTTACAGAACATTCATAACTCCCACATTTAATAAAATTGCATAGAACATTCATAACCCCTACATTTAATAAAATTGTATAGAACATTCATAACCCCCACATTTAATAAAATTGTATAGAACATTCATAACTCCCACATTTAATAAAATTGTACAGAACATTCATAACTCCCACATTTAATAAGATTGTATAGAACATTCATAAACCCCACATTTAATAAAATTGCATAGAACATTCATAACTCCCACATTTAATAAAATTGTACAGAACATTCATAACCCTCACATTTAATAAAATTGCATAAAACATTCATAACCCCCACATTTAATCAAATTGAATAGAAAATTCATAACCCCCACATTTAATAAAATTGCATAGAACATTCATAACCCCACATTTAATCAAATTGAATAGAACATTCATAACCCCCACATTTAATAAAATTGTATAGAACATTCATAACCCCCACATTTAATAAAATTGTATAGAACATGCATAACCCCCACATTTAATAAAATTGTATAGAACATTCATAACTCCCACATTTAATAAAATTGTACAGAACATTCATAACTCCCACATTTAATAAAATTGCATAGAACATTCATAACCCCTACATTTAATAAAATTGTATAGAACATTCATAACCCCCACATTTAATAAAATTGTATAGAACATTCATAACTCCCACATTTAATAAAATTGTACAGAACATTCATAACTCCCACATTTAATAAGATTGTATAGAACATTCATAAACCCCACATTTAATAAAATTGCATAGAACATTCATAACTCCCACATTTAATAAAATTGTACAGAACATTCATAACCCTCACATTTAATAAAATTGCATAGAACATTCATAACCCCCACATTTAATAAAATTGCATAGAACATTCATAACTCTCACATTTAATCAAATTGTACAGAACATTCATAACTCCAACATTGAATAAAATTGCATAGAACATTCATAACCCCCACATTTAATAAAATTGCATAGAACATTCATAACTCCCACATTTAATCAAATTGTACAGAACATTCATAACTCCCACATTTAATCAAATTGTACAGAACATTCATAACTCCAACATTGAATAAAATTGTATAGAACATTCATCAATCCCACATTTAATAAAATTGCATAGAACATTCATCACCCCCACATTTAATAAATTGTATAGAACATGCATAACCCCCACATTTAATAAAATTGCATAGAACATTCATAACTCCCACATTTAATAAAATTGTACAGAACATTCATAACTCCCACATTTAATAAAATTGCATAGAACATTCATAAACCCCACATTTAATAAAATTGTATAGAACATTCATACCCCCACATTTAATCAAATTGCATAGAACATTCACAACCCCACATATAAAAAAATTGTATAGAACATTCATAACCCCCACATTTAATAAAATTGTATAGAACATTCATAACCCCCACATTTAATGAAATTGCAAAGAACATTGATAACCCCCACAATTAATAAAATTGCATAGAACATTCATAACTCCCACATTTAATCAAATTGAACAGACATTCATAACCCCCACATATAATCAAATTGCATAGAACATTCATAACCCCTACATTTAATAAAATTGTACAGAACATTCATAATTCCCACATTTAATAAAATTGCATAGAACATTCATAACCCCCACATTTAATAAAATTGTATAGAACATTCATAACTCCCACATTTCATCAAATTGTACAAAACATTCATAACTCCCACATTTAATCAAATTGCATAGAACATTCATAACCCCCACATTTAATAAAATTGTATAAAAAATTCATAACCCCACATTTAATAAAATTGCATAGAACATTCATAACCCTCACATTTAATAAAATTGTACTGAAAATTCATAATTCCCACATTTAATAAAATTGCATAGAACATTCATAACCCCCACATTTAAAAAAATTGTATAAAAAATTCATAACCCCACATTTAATAAAATTGCATAGAACATTCATAAACCCACATTTAATAAAATTGCATAGAACATTCATAACCCCCACATTTCATCAAATTGTATAGAACATTCATAACCCCCACATTTCATCAAATTGTATAGAACATTCTTAAACCCCACATTTAATAAAATTGTATAGAACATTCATAACCCCCACATTTAATAAAATTGTATAGAACATTCATAAACCCTACATTTAATAAAATTGAATAGAACATTCATCACCCCCACATTTAATAAAATTGTAGAGAACATTCATAACCCCCACATTTAATAAAATTGCATAGAAAATTCATAACTCCCACATTTAATCAAATTTTACAGAACATTCATAACTCCCACATTTAATAAAATTGCATAGAACATTCATAACCCCTACATTTAATAAAATTGTATAGAACATTCATAACCCCCACATTTAATAAAATTGTATAGAACATTCATAACTCCCACATTTAATCAAATTGTACAGAACATTCATAACTCCCACATTTAATAAGATTGTATAGAACATTCATAAACCCCACATTTAATAAAATTGCATAGAACATTCATAACTCCCACATTTAATAAAATTGTACAGAACATTCATAACCCTCACATTTAATAAAATTGCATAAAACATTCATAACCCCCACATTTAATCAAATTGAATAGAAAATTCATAACCCCCACATTTAATAAAATTGCATAGAACATTCATAACCCCACATTTAATCAAATTGAATAGAACATTCATAACCCCCACATTTAATAAAATTGTATAGAACATTCATAACCCCCACATTTAATAAAATTGTATAGAACATGCATAACCCCCACATTTAATAAAATTGTATAGAACATTCATAACTCCCACATTTAATAAAATTGTACAGAACATTCATAACTCCCACATTTAATAAGATTGTATAGAACATTCATAAACCCCACATTTAATAAAATTGCATAGAACATTCATAACTCCCACATTTAATAAAATTGTACAGAACATTCATAACCCTCACATTTAATAAAATTGCATAGAACATTCATAACCCCCACATTTAATCAAATTGAATAGAAAATTCATAACCCCCACATTTAATAAAATTGCATAGAACATTCATAACTCTCACATTTAATCAAATTGTACAGAACATTCATAACTCCAACATTGAATAAAATTGCATAGAACATTCATAACCCCCACATTTAATAAAATTGCATAGAACATTCATAACTCCCACATTTAATCAAATTGTACAGAACATTCATAACTCCAACATTGAATAAAATTGTATAGAACATTCATCAATCCCACATTTAATAAAATTGCATAGAACATTCATCACCCCCACATTTAATAAAATTGTATAGAACATGCATAACCCCCACATTTAATAAAATTGCATAGAACATTCATAACTCCCACATTTAATAACATTGTACAGAACATTCATAACTCCCACATTTAATAAAATTGCATAGAACATTCATAAACCCCACATTTAATAAAATTGCATAGAACATTCATAAACCCCACATTTAATAAAATTGTATAGAACATTCATACCCCCACATTTAATAAAATTGCATAGAACATTCATAACCCCCACATTTAATAAAATTGTATAGAACATGCATAACTCCCACATTTAATCAAATTGTACAGAACATTCATAACTCCAACATTGAATAAAATTGAATAGAACATTCATCAATCCCACATTTAATAAAATTGCATAGAACATTCATAACCCCCACATTTAATAAAATTGTATAGAACATGCATAACCCCCACATTTAATAAAATTGTATAGAACATTCATAACTCCCACATTTAATAAAATTGTACAGAACATTCATAACTCCCACATTTAATAAGATTGTATAGAACATTCATAAACCCCACATTTAATAAAATTGCATAGAACATTCATAACTCCCACATTTAATAAAATTGTACAGAACATTCATAACCCTCACATTTAATAAAATTGCATAAAACATTCATAACCCCCACATTTAATCAAATTGAATAGAAAATTCATAACCCCCACATTTAATAAAATTGTATAGAACATTCATAACTCACATTTAATCAAATTGTACAGAACATTCATAACTCCAACATTGAATAAAATTGCATAGAACATTCATAACCCCCACATTTAATAAAATTGCATAGAACATTCATAACTCCCACATTTAATCAAATTGTACAGAACATTCATAACTCCAACATTGAATAAAATTGTATAGAACATTCATCAATCCCACATTTAATAAAATTGCATAGAACATTCATCACCCCCACATTTAATAAATTGTATAGAACATGCATAACCCCCACATTTAATAAAATTGCATAGAACATTCATAACTCCCACATTTAATAAAATTGTACAGAACATTCATAACTCCCACATTTAATAAAATTGCATAGAACATTCATAAACCCCACATTTAATAAAATTGCATAGAACATTCATAAACCCCACATTTAATAAAATTGTATAGAACATTCATACCCCCACATTTAATCAAATTGCATAGAACATTCACAACCCCCACATATAAAAAAATTGTATAGAACATTCATAACCCCCACATTTAATAAAATTGTATAGAACATTCATAACCCCCACATTTAATGAAATTGCATAGAACATTGATAACCCCCACAATTAATAAAATTGCATAGAACATTCATAACTCCCACATTTAATCAAATTGAACAGACATTCATAACCCCCACATATAATCAAATTGCATAGAACATTCATAACCCCTACATTTAATAAAATTGTACAGAACATTCATAATTCCCACATTTAATAAAATTGCATAGAACATTCATAACCCCCACATTTAATAAAATTGTATAGAACATTCATAACTCCCACATTTCATCAAATTGTACAAAACATTCATAACTCCCACATTTAATCAAATTGCATAGAACATTCATAACCCCCACATTTAATAAAATTGTATAAAAAATTCATAACCCCACATTTAATAAAATTGCATAGAACATTCATAACCCTCACATTTAATAAAATTGTACTGAAAATTCATAATTCCCACATTTAATAAAATTGCATAGAACATTCATAACCCCCACATTTAAAAAAATTGTATAAAAAATTCATATCCCCACATTTAATAAAATTGCATAGAACATTCATAAACCCACATTTAATAAAATTGCATAGAACATTCATAACCCCCACATTTCATCAAATTGTATAGAACATTCATAACCCCCACATTTCATCAAATTGTATAGAACATTCTTAAACCCCACATTTAATAAAATTGTATAGAACATTCATAACCCCCACATTTAATAAAATTGTAGAGAACATTCATAAACCCTACATTTAATAAAATTGAATAGAACATTCATCACCCCCACATTTAATAAAATTGTAGAGAACATTCTTAACCCCCACATTTAATAAAATTGCATAGAAAATTCATAACTCCCACATTTAATCAAATTTTACAGAACATTCATAACTCCCACATTTAATAAAATTGCATAGAACATTCATAACCCCTACATTTAATAAAATTGTATAGAACATTCATAATCCCCACATTTAATAAAATTGTATAGAACATTCATAACTCCCACATTTAATAAAATTGTACAGAACATTCATAACTCCCACATTTAATAAGATTGTATAGAACATTCATAAACCCCACATTTAATAAAATTGCATAGAACATTCATAACTCCCACATTTAATAAAATTGTACAGAACATTCATAACCCTCACATTTAATAAAATTGCATAAAACATTCATAACCCCCACATTTAATCAAATTGAATAGAAAATTCATAACCCCCACATTTAATAAAATTGTATAGAACATTCATAACTCTCACATTTAATCAAATTGTACAGAACATTCATAACTCCAACATTGAATAAAATTGCATAGAACATTCATAACCCCCACATTTAATAAAATTGCATAGAACATTCATAACTCCCACATTTAATCAAATTGTACAGAACATTCATAACTCCAACATTGAATAAAATTGTATAGAACATTCATCAATCCCACATTTAATAAAATTGCATAGAACATTCATCACCCCCACATTTAATAAATTGTATAGAACATGCATAACCCCCACATTTAATAAAATTGCATAGAACATTCATAACTCCCACATTTAATAAAATTGTACAGAACATTCATAACTCCCACATTTAATAAAATTGCATAGAACATTCATAAACCCCACATTTAATAAAATTGCATAGAACATTCATAAACCCCACATTTAATAAAATTGTATAGAACATTCATACCCCCACATTTAATAAAATTGCATAGAACATTCACAACCCCCACATATAAAAAAATTGTATAGAACATTCATAACCCCCACATTTAATAAAATTGTATAGAACATTCATAACCCCCACATTTAATGAAATTGCATAGAACATTGATAACCCCCACAATTAATAAAATTGCATAGAACATTCATAACTCCCACATTTAATCAAATTGAACAGACATTCATAACCCCCACATATAATCAAATTGCATAGAACATTCATAACCCCTACATTTAATAAAATTGTACAGAACATTCATAATTCCCACATTTAATAAAATTGCATAGAACATTCATAACCCCCACATTTAATAAAATTGTATAAAAAATTCATAACCCCACATTTAATAAAATTGCATAGAACATTCATAACCCTCACATTTAATAAAATTGTACTGAAAATTCATAATTCCCACATTTAATAAAATTGCATAGAACATTCATAACCCCCACATTTAAAAAAATTGTATAAAAAATTCATAACCCCACATTTAATAAAATTGCATAGAACATTCATAAACCCACATTTAATAAAATTCCATAGAACATTCATAACCCCCACATTTCATCAAATTGTATAGAACATTCATAACCCCCACATTTCATCAAATTGTATAGAACATTCTTAAACCCCACATTTAATAAAATTGTATAGAACATTCATAACCCCCACATTTAATCAAATTGTATAGAACATTCATAAACCCTACATTTAATAAAATTGAATAGAACATTCATCACCCCCACATTTAATAAAATTGTAGAGAACATTCATAACCCCCACATTTAATAAAATTGCATAGAAAATTCATAACTCCCACATTTAATCAAATTTTACAGAACATTCATAACTCCCACATTTAATAAAATTGCATAGAACATTCATAACCCCTACATTTAATAAAATTGTATAGAACATTCATAACCCCACATTTAATAAAATTGCATAGAACATTCATAACCCCCACATTTAATCAAATTGAATAGAAAATTCATAACCCCCACATTTAATAAAATTGCATAGAACATTCATAACTCTCACATTTAATCAAATTGTACAGAACATTCATAACTCCAACATTGAATAAAATTGCATAGAACATTCATAACCCCCACATTTAATAAAATTGCATAGAACATTCATAACTCCCACATTTAATCAAATTGTACAGAACATTCATAACTCCAACATTGAATAAAATTGTATAGAACATTCATCAATCCCACATTTAATAAAATTGCATAGAACATTCATCACCCCCACATTTAATAAAATTGTATAGAACATGCATAACCCCCACATTTAATAAAATTGCATAGAACATTCATAACTCCCACATTTAATAAAATTGTACAGAACATTCATAACTCCCACATTTAATAAAATTGCATAGAACATTCATAAACCCCACATTTAATAAAATTGCATAGAACATTCATAAACCCCACATTTAATAAAATTGTATAGAACATTGATACCCCCACATTTAATAAAATTTCATAGAACATTCATAACCCCCACATTTAATAAAATTGTATAGAACATGCATAACTCCCACATTTAATCAAATTGTACAGAACATTCATAACTCCAACATTGAATAAAATTGAATAGAACATTCATCAATCCCACATTTAATAAAATTGCATAGAACATTCATAACCCCCACATTTAATAAAATTGTATAGAACATGCATAACCCCCACATTTAATAAAATTGTATAGAACATTCATAACTCCCACATTTAATAAGATTGTATAGAACATTCATAAACCCCACATTTAATAAAATTGCATAGAACATTCATAACTCCCACATTTAATAAAATTGTACAGAACATTCATAACCCTCACATTTAATAAAATTGCATAAAACATTCATAACCCCCACATTTAATCAAATTGAATAGAAAATTCATAACCCCCACATTTAATAAAATTGTATAGAACATTCATAACTCTCACATTTAATCAAATTGTACAGAACATTCATAACTCCAACATTGAATAAAATTGCATAGAACATTCATAACCCCCACATTTAATAAAATTGCATAGAACATTCATAACTCCCACATTTAATCAAATTGTACAGAACATTGATAACTCCAACATTGAATAAAATTGTATAGAACATTCATCAATCCCACATTTAATAAAATTGCATTGAACATTCATCACCCCCACATTTAATAAATTGTATAGAACATGCATAACCCCCACATTTAATAAAATTGCATAGAACATTCATAACTCCCACATTTAATAAAATTGTACAGAACATTCATAACTCCCACATTTAATAAAATTGCATAGAACATTCATAAACCCCACATTTAATAAAATTGCATAGAACATTCATAAACCCCACATTTAATAAAATTGTATAGAACATTCATACCCCCACATTTAATAAAATTGCATAGAACATTCACAACCCCCACATATAAAAAAATTGTATAGAACATTCATAACCCCCACATTTAATAAAATTGTATAGAACATTCATAACCCCCACATTTAATGAAATTGCATAGAACATTGATAACCCCCACAATTAATAAAATTGCATAGAACATTCATAACTCCCACATTTAATCAAATTGAACAGACATTCATAACCCCCACATATAATCAAATTGCATAGAACATTCATAACCCCTACATTTAATAAAATTGTACAGAACATTCATAATTCCCACATTTAATAAAATTGCATAGAACATTCATAACCCCCACATTTAATAAAATTGTATAGAACATTCATAACTCCCACATTTCATCAAATTGTACAAAACATTCATAACTCCCACATTTAATCAAATTGCATAGAACATTCATAACCCCCACATTTAATAAAATTGTATAAAAAATTCATAACCCCACATTTAATAAAATTGCATAGAACATTCATAACCCTCACATTTAATAAAATTGTACTGAAAATTCATAATTCCCACATTTAATAAAATTGCATAGAACATTCATAACCCCCACATTTAAAAAAATTGTATAAAAAATTCATAACCCCACATTTAATAAAATTGCATAGAACATTCATAAACCCACATTTAATAAAATTGCATAGAACATTCATAACCCCCACATTTCATCAAATTGTATAGAACATTCATAACCCCCACATTTCATCAAATTGTATAGAACATTCTTAAACCCCACATTTAATAAAATTGTATAGAACATTCATAACCCCCACATTTAATAAAATTGCATAGAACATTCATAACCCCCACATTTAATAAAATTGTAGAGAACATTCATAATCCCCACATTTAATAAAATTGCATAGAAAATTCATAACTCCCACATTTAATCAAATTGTACAGAACATTCATCAATCCCACATTTAATAAAATTGCATAGAACATTCATAACCCCCACATTTAATAAAATTGCATAGAACATTCATAACCACTACATTTAATAAAATTGTACAGAACATTCATAACCCCCACATTTAATAAAATTGTATAGAACATTCATAACCCCCACATTTAATAAAATTGCATAGAACATTCATAACCCCCACATTTAATAAAATTGTATAGAACATTCATAAACCCCACATTTAATAAAATTGCATAGAACATTTAATAAAATTGCATAGAACATTCATAACCCCACATTTAATAAAATTGAATAGAACATTCATAACCCCCACATTTAATAAAATTGTATAGAACATTCATAACTCCCACATTTAATAAAATTGTACAGAACATTCATAACTCCAACATTGAATAAAATTGAATAGAACATTCATCAATCCCACATTTAATAAAATTGCATAGAACATTCATAACCCCCACATTTAATAAAATTGTATAGAACATGCATAACCCCCACATTTAATAAAATTGTATAGAACATTCATAACTCCCACATTTAATAAAATTGTACAGAACATTCATAACTCCCACATTTAATAAGATTGTATAGAACATTCATAAACCCCACATTTAATAAAATTGCATAGAACATTCATAACTCCCACATTTAATAAAATTGTACAGAACATTCATAACCCTCACATTTAATAAAATTGCATAAAACATTCATAACCCCCACATTTAATAAAATTGCATAGAACATTCATAACTCCCACATTTAATCAAATTGTACAGAACATTCATAACTCCAACATTGAATAAAATTGTATAGAACATTCATCAATCCCACATTTAATAAAATTGCATAGAACATTCATCACCCCCACATTTAATAAATTGTATAGAACATGCATAACCCCCACATTTAATAAAATTGCATAGAACATTCATAACTCCCACATTTAATAAAATTGTACAGAACATTCATAACTCCCACATTTAATAAAATTGCATAGAACATTCATAAACCCACATTTAATAAAATTGCATAGAACATTCATAAACCCCACATTTAATAAAATTGTATAGAACATTCATACCCCCACATTTAATAAAATTGCATAGAACATTCATAACCCCCACATATAAAAAAATTGTATAGAACATTCATAACCCCCACATTTAATAAAATTGTATAGAACATTCATAACCCCCACATTTAATGAAATTGCATAGAACATTCATAACCCCCACAATTAATAAAATTGCATAGAACATTCATAACTCCCACATTTAATCAAATTGAACAGACATTCATAACCCCCACATATAATCAAATTGCATAGAACATTCATAACCCCTACATTTAATAAAATTGTACAGAACATTCATAATTCCCACATTTAATAAAATTGCATAGAACATTCATAACCCCCACATTTAATAAAATTGTATAGAACATTCATAACTCCCACATTTCATCAAATTGTACAAAACATTCATAACTCCCACATTTAATCAAATTGCATAGAACATTCATAACCCCCACATTTAATAAAATTGTATAAAAAATTCATAACCCCACATTTAATAAAATTGTATAGAACATTCATAACCCTCACATTTAATAAAATTGTACTGAAAATTCATAATTCCCACATTTAATAAAATTGCATAGAACATTCATAACCCCCACATTTAAAAAAATTGTATAAAAAATTCATAACCCCACATTTAATAAAATTGCATAGAACATTCATAAACCCACATTTAATAAAATTGCATAGAACATTCATAACCCCCACATTTCATCAAATTGTATAGAACATTCATAACCCCCACATTTAATAAAATTGTATAGAACATTCTTAAACCCCACATTTAATAAAATTGTATAGAACATTCATAACCCCCACATTTAATAAAATTGTATAGAACATTCATAAACCCTACATTTAATAAAATTGAATAGAACATTCATCACCCCCACATTTAATAAAATTGTAGAGAACATTCATAACCCCCACATTTAATAAAATTGCATAGAAAATTCATAACTCCCACATTTAATCAAATTTTACAGAACATTCATAACTCCCACATTTAATAAAATTGCATAGAACATTCATAACCCCTACATTTAATACAATTGTATAGAACATTCATAACCCCACATTTAATAAAATTGCATAGAACATTCATAACCCCCACATTTAATAAAATTGTAGAGAACATTCATAATCCCCACATTTAATAAAATTGCATAGAAAATTCATAACTCCCACATTTAATCAAATTGTACAGAACATTCATCAATCCCACATTTAATAAAATTGCATAGAACATTCATAACCCCCACATTTAATAAAATTGCATAGAACATTCATAACCACTACATTTAATAAAATTGTACAGAACATTCATAACCCCCACATTTAATAAAATTGTATAGAACATTCATAACCCCCACATTTAATAAAATTGTATAGAACATTCATAACTCCCACATTTAATAAAATTGTACAGAACATTCATAACTCCAACATTGAATAAAATTGAATAGAACATTCATCAATCCCACATTTAATAAAATTGCGTAGAACATTCATAACCCCCACATTTAATAAAATTGTATAGAACATTCATAACTCCCACATTTAATAAAATTGTACAGAACATTCATAACTCCCACATTTAATAAGATTGTATAGAACATTCATAAACCCCACATTTAATAAAATTGCATAGAACATTCATAACTCCCACATTTAATAAAATTGTACAGAACCCTCACATTTAAAAAAATTGCATAGAACATTCATAACCCCCACATTTAATCAAATTGAATAGAAAATTCATAACCCCCACATTTAATAAAATTGTATAGAACATTCATAACTCTCACATTTAATCAAATTGTACATAACATTCATAACTCCAACATTGAATAAAATTGCATAGAACATTCATAACCCCCACATTTAATAAAATTGCATAGAACATTCATAACTCCCACATTTAATCAAATTGTACAGAACATTCATAACTCCAACATTGAATAAAATTGTATAGAACATTCATCAATCCCACATTTAATAAAATTGCATAGAACATTCATCACCCCCACATTTAATAAAATTGCATAGAACATGCATAACCCCCACATTTAATAAAATTGCATAGAACATTCATAACTCCCACATTTAATAAAATTGTACAGAACATTCATAACTCCCACATTTAATAAAATTGCATAGAACATTCATAAACCCCACATTTAATAAAATTGCATAGAACATTCATAAACCCCACATTTAATAAAATTGTATAGAACATTCATACCCCCACATTTAATAAAATTGCATAGAACATTCATAACCCCCACATTTAATAAAATTGTATAGAACATGCATAACTCCCACATTTAATCAAATTGTACAGAACATTCATAACTCCAACATTGAATAAAATTGAATAGAACATTCATCAATCCCACATTTAATAAAATTGCATAGAACATTCATAACCCCCACATTTAATAAAATTGTATAGAACATGCATAACCCCCACATTTAATAAAATTGTATAGAACATTCATAACTCCCACATTTAATAAAATTGTACAGAACATTCATAACTCCCACATTTAATAAGATTGTATAGAACATTCATAAACCCCACATTTAATAAAATTGCATAGAACATTCATAACTCCCACATTTAATAAAATTGTACAGAACATTCATAACCCTCACATTTAATAAAATTGCATAGAACATTCATAACCCCCACATTTAATCAAATTGAATAGAAAATTCATAACCCCCACATTTAATAAAATTGTATAGAACATTCATAACTCTCACATTTAATCAAATTGTACATAACATTCATAACTCCAACATTGAATAAAATTGAATAGAACATTCATAACCCCCACATTTAATAAAATTGCATAGAACATTCATAACTCCCACATTTAATAAAATTGTACAGAACATTCATAACCCTCACATTTAATAAAATTGCATAAAACATTCATAACCCCCACATTTAACAAAATTGCATAGAACATTCATAACTCCCACATTTAATCAAATTGTACAGAACATTCATAACTCCAACATTGAATAAAATTGTATAGAACATTCATCAATCCCACATTTAATAAAATTGCATAGAACATTCATCACCCCCACATTTAATAAATTGTATAGAACATGCATAACCCCCACATTTAATAAAATTGCATAGAACATTCATAACTCCCACATTTAATAAAATTGTACAGAACATTCATAACTCCCACATTTAATAAAATTGCATAGAACATTCATAAGCCCACATTTAATAAAATTGCATAGAACATTCATAAACCCCACATTTAATAAAATTGTATAGAACATTCATACCCCCACATTTAATAAAATTGCATAGAACATTCATAACCCCCACATATAAAAAAATTGTATAGAACATTCATAACCCCCACATTTAATAAAATTGTATAGAACATTCATAACCCCCACATTTAATGAAATTGCATAGAACATTCATAACCCCCACAATTAATAAAATTGCATAGAACATTCATAACTCCCACATTTAATCAAATTGAACAGACATTCATAACCCCCACATATAATCAAATTGCATAGAACATTCATAACCCCTACATTTAATAAAATTGTACAGAACATTCATAATTCCCACATTTAATAAAATTGCATAGAACATTCATAACCCCCACATTTAATAAAATTGTATAGAACATTCATAACTCCCACATTTCATCAAATTGTACAAAACATTCATAACTCCCACATTTAATCAAATTGCATAGAACATTCATAACCCCCACATTTAATAAAATTGTATAAAAAATTCATAACCCCACATTTAATAAAATTGTATAGAACATTCATAACCCTCACATTTAATAAAATTGTACTGAAAATTCATAATTCCCACATTTAATAAAATTGCATAGAACATTCATAACCCCCACATTTAAAAAAATTGTATAAAAAATTCATAACCCCACATTTAATAAAATTGCATAGAACATTCATAAACCCACATTTAATAAAATTGCATAGAACATTCATAACCCCCACATTTCATCAAATTGTATAGAACATTCATAACCCCCACATTTAATAAAATTGTATAGAACATTCTTAAACCCCACATTTAATAAAATTGTATAGAACATTCATAACCCCCACATTTAATAAAATTGTATAGAACATTCATAAACCCTACATTTAATAAAATTGAATAGAACATTCATCACCCCCACATTTAATAAAATTGTAGAGAACATTCATAACCCCCACATTTAATAAAATTGCATAGAAAATTCATAACTCCCACATTTAATCAAATTTTACAGAACATTCATAACTCCCACATTTAATAAAATTGCATAGAACATTCATAACCCCTACATTTAATACAATTGTATAGAACATTCATAACCCCACATTTAATAAAATTGCATAGAACATTCATAACCCCCACATTTAATAAAATTGTAGAGAACATTCATAATCCCCACATTTAATAAAATTGCATAGAAAATTCATAACTCCCACATTTAATCAAATTGTACAGAACATTCATCAATCCCACATTTAATAAAATTGCATAGAACATTCATAACCCCCACATTTAATAAAATTGCATAGAACATTCATAACCACTACATTTAATAAAATTGTACAGAACATTCATAACCCCCACATTTAATAAAATTGTATAGAACATTCATAACCCCCACATTTAATAAAATTGTATAGAACATTCATAACTCCCACATTTAATAAAATTGTACAGAACATTCATAACTCCAACATTGAATAAAATTGAATAGAACATTCATCAATCCCACATTTAATAAAATTGCGTAGAACATTCATAACCCCCACATTTAATAAAATTGTATAGAACATGCATAACCCCCACATTTAATAAAATTGTATAGAACATTCATAACTCCCACATTTAATAAAATTGTACAGAACATTCATAACTCCCACATTTAATAAGATTGTATAGAACATTCATAAACCCCACATTTAATAAAATTGCATAGAACATTCATAACTCCCACATTTAATAAAATTGTACAGAACCCTCACATTTAAAAAAATTGCATAGAACATTCATAACCCCCACATTTAATCAAATTGAATAGAAAATTCATAACCCCCACATTTAATAAAATTGTATAGAACATTCATAACTCTCACATTTAATCAAATTGTACATAACATTCATAACTCCAACATTGAATAAAATTGCATAGAACATTCATAACCCCCACATTTAATAAAATTGCATAGAACATTCATAACTCCCACATTTAATCAAATTGTACAGAACATTCATAACTCCAACATTGAATAAAATTGTATAGAACATTCATCAATCCCACATTTAATAAAATTGCATAGAACATTCATCACCCCCACATTTAATAAAATTGTATAGAACATGCATAACCCCCACATTTAATAAAATTGCATAGAACATTCATAACTCCCACATTTAATAAAATTGTACAGAACATTCATAACTCCCACATTTAATAAAATTGCATAGAACATTCATAAACCCCACATTTAATAAAATTGCATAGAACATTCATAAACCCCACATTTAATAAAATTGTATAGAACATTCATACCCCCACATTTAATAAAATTGCATAGAACATTCATAACCCCCACATTTAATAAAATTGTATAGAACATGCATAACTCCCACATTTAATCAAATTGTACAGAACATTCATAACTCCAACATTGAATAAAATTGAATAGAACATTCATCAATCCCACATTTAATAAAATTGCATAGAACATTCATAACCCCCACATTTAATAAAATTGTATAGAACATGCATAACCCCCACATTTAATAAAATTGTATAGAACATTCATCAACCCCACATTTAATAAAATTGCATAGAACATTCATAACTCCCACATTTAATAAAATTGTACAGAACATTCATAACCCTCACATTTAATAAAATTGCATAGAACATTCATAACCCCCACATTTAATCAAATTGAATAGAAAATTCATAACCCCCACATTTAATAAAATTGTATAGAACATTCATAACTCTCACATTTAATCAAATTGTACATAACATTCATAACTCCAACATTGAATAAAATTGAATAGAACATTCATAACCCCCACATTTAATAAAATTGCATAGAACATTCATAACTCCCACATTTAATAAAATTGTACAGAACATTCATAACCCTCACATTTAATAAAATTGCATAAAACATTCATAACCCCCACATTTAATAAAATTGCATAGAACATTCATAACTCCCACATTTAATCAAATTGTACAGAACATTCATAACTCCAACATTGAATAAAATTGTATAGAACATTCATCAATCCCACATTTAATAAAATTGCATAGAACATTCATCACCCCCACATTTAATAAATTGTATAGAACATGCATAACCCCCACATTTAATAAAATTGCATAGAACATTCATAACTCCCACATTTAATAAAATTGTACAGAACATTCATAACTCCCACATTTAATAAAATTGCATAGAACATTCATAAACCCACATTTAATAAAATTGCATAGAACATTCATAAACCCCACATTTAATAAAATTGTATAGAACATTCATACCCCCACATTTAATAAAATTGCATAGAACATTCATAACCCCCACATATAAAAAAATTGTATAGAACATTCATAACCCCCACATTTCATCAAATTGTATAGAACATTCTTAAACCCCGCATTTAATAAAATTGTATAGAACATTCATAACCCCCACATTTAATAAAATTGTATAGAACATTCATAAACCCTACATTTAATAAAATTGAATAGAACATTCATCACCCCCACATTTAATAAAATTGTAGAGAACATTCATAACCCCCACATTTAATAAAATTGCATAGAAAATTCATAACTCCCACATTTAATCAAATTTTACAGAACATTCATAACTCCCACATTTAATAAAATTGCATAGAACATTCATAACCCCCACATTTAATAAAATTGCATAGAACATTCATAACTCCCACATTTAATCAAATTGTACAGAACATTCATAACTCCAACATTGAATAAAATTGTATAGAACATTCATCAATCCCACATTTAATAAAATTGCATAGAACATTCATCACCCCCACATTTAATAAAATTGTATAGAACATGCATAACCCCCACATTTAATAAAATTGCATAGAACATTCATAACTCCCACATTTAATAAAATTGTACAGAACATTCATAACTCCCACATTTAATAAAATTGCATAGAACATTCATAAACCCCACATTTAATAAAATTGCATAGAACATTCATAAACCCCACATTTAATAAAATTGTATAGAACATTCATACCCCCACATTTA
Organism: Bathymodiolus septemdierum; assembly: GCA_963383655.1. Classification (NCBI taxonomy): domain Eukaryota; kingdom Metazoa; phylum Mollusca; class Bivalvia; order Mytilida; family Modiolidae; genus Bathymodiolus; species Bathymodiolus septemdierum. The sequence goes on along the minus strand of OY726521.1, from coordinate 43,925,692 downwards.
ATAAAATTGCATAGAACATTCATAACCCCCACATTTAATAAAATTGTATAGAACATGCATAACTCCCACATTTAATCAAATTGACAGAACATTCATAACTCCAACATTGAATAAAATTGAATAGAACATTCATCAATCCCACATTTAATAAAATTGCATAGAACATTCATAACCCCCACATTTAATAAAATTGTATAGAACATGCATAACCCCCACATTTAATAAAATTGTATAGAACATTCATAAACCCCACATTTAATAAAATTGCATAGAACATTCATAACTCCCACATTTAATAAAATTGTACAGAACATTCATAACCCTCACATTTAATAAAATTGCATAGAACATTCATAACCCCCACATTTAATCAAATTGAATAGAAAATTCATAACCCCCACATTTCATCAAATTGTACAAAACATTCATAACTCCCACATTTAATCAAATTGCATAGAACATTCATAACCCCCACATTTAATAAAATTGTATAAAAAATTCATAACCCCACATTTAATAAAATTGTATAGAACATTCATAACCCTCACATTTAATAAAATTGTACTGAAAATTCATAATTCCCACATTTAATAAAATTGCATAGAACATTCATAACCCCCACATTTAAAAAAATTGTATAAAAAATTCATAACCCCACATTTAATAAAATTGCATAGAACATTCATAAACCCACATTTAATAAAATTGCATAGAACATTCATAACCCCCACATTTCATCAAATTGTATAGAACATTCATAACCCCCACATTTAATAAAATTGTATAGAACATTCTTAAACCCCACATTTAATAAAATTGTATAGAACATTCATAACCCCCACATTTAATAAAATTGTATAGAACATTCATAAACCCTACATTTAATAAAATTGAATAGAACATTCATCACCCCCACATTTAATAAAATTGTAGAGAACATTCATAACCCCCACATTTAATAAAATTGCATAGAAAATTCATAACTCCCACATTTAATCAAATTTTACAGAACATTCATAACTCCCACATTTAATAAAATTGCATAGAACATTCATAACCCCTACATTTAATACAATTGTATAGAACATTCATAACCCCACATTTAATAAAATTGCATAGAACATTCATAACCCCCACATTTAATAAAATTGTAGAGAACATTCATAATCCCCACATTTAATAAAATTGCATAGAAAATTCATAACTCCCACATTTAATCAAATTGTACAGAACATTCATCAATCCCACATTTAATAAAATTGCATAGAACATTCATAACCCCCACATTTAATAAAATTGCATAGAACATTCATAACCACTACATTTAATAAAATTGTACAGAACATTCATAACCCCCACATTTAATAAAATTGTATAGAACATTCATAACCCCCACATTTAATAAAATTGTATAGAACATTCATAACTCCCACATTTAATAAAATTGTACAGAACATTCATAACTCCAACATTGAATAAAATTGAATAGAACATTCATCAATCCCACATTTAATAAAATTGCGTAGAACATTCATAACCCCCACATTTAATAAAATTGTATAGAACATGCATAACCCCCACATTTAATAAAATTGTATAGAACATTCATATCTCCCACATTTAATAAAATTGTACAGAACATTCATAACTCCCACATTTAATAAGATTGTATAGAACATTCATAAACCCCACATTTAATAAAATTGCATAGAACATTCATAACTCCCACATTTAATAAAATTGTACAGAACCCTCACATTTAAAAAAATTGCATAGAACATTCATAACCCCCACATTTAATCAAATTGAATAGAAAATTCATAACCCCCACATTTAATAAAATTGTATAGAACATTCATAACTCTCACATTTAATCAAATTGTACATAACATTCATAACTCCAACATTGAATAAAATTGCATAGAACATTCATAACCCCCACATTTAATAAAATTGCATAGAACATTCATAACTCCCACATTTAATCAAATTGTACAGAACATTCATAACTCCAACATTGAATAAAATTGTATAGAACATTCATCAATCCCACATTTAATAAAATTGCATAGAACATTCATCACCCCCACATTTAATAAAATTGTATAGAACATGCATAACCCCCACATTTAATAAAATTGCATAGAACATTCATAACTCCCATATTTAATAAAATTGTACAGAACATTCATAACTCCCACATTTAATAAAATTGCATAGAACATTCATAAACCCCACATTTAATAAAATTGCATAGAACATTCATAAACCCCACATTTAATAAAATTGTATAGAACATTCATACCCCCACATTTAATAAAATTGCATAGAACATTCATAACCCCCACATTTAATAAAATTGTATAGAACATGCATAACTCCCACATTTAATCAAATTGTACAGAACATTCATAACTCCAACATTGAATAAAATTGAATAGAACATTCATCAATCCCACATTTAATAAAATTGCATAGAACATTCATAACCCCCACATTTAATAAAATTGTATAGAACATGCATAACCCCCACATTTAATAAAATTGTATAGAACATTCATCAACCCCACATTTAATAAAATTGCATAGAACATTCATAACTCCCACATTTAATAAAATTGTACAGAACATTCATAACCCTCACATTTAATAAAATTGCATAGAACATTCATAACCCCCACATTTAATCAAATTGAATAGAAAATTCATAACCCCCACATTTAATAAAATTGTATAGAACATTCATAACTCTCACATTTAATCAAATTGTACATAACATTCATAACTCCAACATTGAATAAAATTGAATAGAACATTCATAACCCCCACATTTAATAAAATTGCATAGAACATTCATAACTCCCACATTTAATAAAATTGTACAGAACATTCATAACCCTCACATTTAATAAAATTGCATAAAACATTCATAACCCCCACATTTAATAAAATTGCATAGAACATTCATAACTCCCACATTTAATCAAATTGTACAGAACATTCATAACTCCAACATTGAATAAAATTGTATAGAACATTCATCAATCCCACATTTAATAAAATTGCATAGAACATTCATCACCCCCACATTTAATAAATTGTATAGAACATGCATAACCCCCACATTTAATAAAATTGCATAGAACATTCATAACTCCCACATTTAATAAAATTGTACAGAACATTCATAACTCCCACATTTAATAAAATTGCATAGAACATTCATAAACCCACATTTAATAAAATTGCATAGAACATTCATAAACCCCACATTTAATAAAATTGTATAGAACATTCATACCCCCACATTTAATAAAATTGCATAGAACATTCATAACCCCCACATATAAAAAAATTGTATAGAACATTCATAACCCCCACATTTCATCAAATTGTATAGAACATTCTTAAACCCCACATTTAATAAAATTGTATAGAACATTCATAACCCCCACATTTAATAAAATTGTATAGAACATTCATAAACCCTACATTTAATAAAATTGAATAGAACATTCATCACCCCCACATTTAATAAAATTGTAGAGAACATTCATAACCCCCACATTTAATAAAATTGCATAGAAAATTCATAACTCCCACATTTAATCAAATTTTACAGAACATTCATAACTCCCACATTTAATAAAATTGCATAGAACATTCATAACCCCCACATTTAATAAAATTGCATAGAACATTCATAACTCCCACATTTAATCAAATTGTACAGAACATTCATAACTCCAACATTGAATAAAATTGTATAGAACATTCATCAATCCCACATTTAATAAAATTGCATAGAACATTCATCACCCCCACATTTAATAAAATTGTATAGAACATGCATAACCCCCACATTTAATAAAATTGCATAAAACATTCATAACTCCCACATTTAATAAAATTGTACAGAACATTCATAACTCCCACATTTAATAAAATTGCATAGAACATTCATAAACCCCACATTTAATAAAATTGCATAGAACATTCATAAACCCCACATTTAATAAAATTGTATAGAACATTCATACCCCCACATTTAATAAAATTGCATAGAACATTCATAACCCCCACATTTAATAAAATTGTATAGAACATGCATAACTCCCACATTTAATCAAATTGTACAGAACATTCATAACTCCAACATTGAATAAAATTGAATAGAACATTCATCAATCCCACATTTAATAAAATTGCATAGAACATTCATAACCCCCACATTTAATAAAATTGTATAGAACATGCATAACCCCCACATTTAATAAAATTGTATAGAACATTCATAAACCCCACATTTAATAAAATTGCATAGAACATTCATAACTCCCACATTTAATAAAATTGTACAGAACATTCATAACCCTCACATTTAATAAAATTGCATAGAACATTCATAACCCCCACATTTAATCAAATTGAATAGAAAATTCATAACCCCCACATTTAATAAAATTGTATAGAACATTCATAACTCTCACATTTAATCAAATTGTACATAACATTCATAACTCCAACATTGAATAAAATTGAATAGAACATTCATAACCCCCACATTTAATAAAATTGCATAGAACATTCATAACTCCCACATTTAATAAAATTGTACAGAACATTCATAACCCTCACATTTAATAAAATTGCATAAAACATTCATAACCCCCACATTTAATAAAATTGCATAGAACATTCATAACTCCCACATTTAATCAAATTGTACAGAACATTCATAACTCCAACATTGAATAAAATTGTATAGAACATTCATCAATCCCACATTTAATAAAATTGCATAGAACATTCATCACCCCCACATTTAATAAATTGTATAGAACATGCATAACCCCCACATTTAATAAAATTGCATAGAACATTCATAACTCCCACATTTAATAAAATTGTACAGAACATTCATAACTCCCACATTTAATAAAATTGCATAGAACATTCATAAACCCACATTTAATAAAATTGCATAGAACATTCATAAACCCCACATTTAATAAAATTGTATAGAACATTCATACCCCCACATTTAATAAAATTGCATAGAACATTCATAACCCCCACATATAAAAAAATTGTATAGAACATTCATAACCCCCACATTTCATCAAATTGTATAGAACATTCTTAAACCCCACATTTAATAAAATTGTATAGAACATTCATAACCCCCACATTTAATAAAATTGTATAGAACATTCATAAACCCTACATTTAATAAAATTGAATAGAAAATTCATAACCCCCACATTTAATAAAATTGCATAGAACATTCATAACTCTCACATTTAATCAAATTGTACAGAACATTCATAACTCCAACATTGAATAAAATTGCATAGAACATTCATAACCCCCACATTTAATAAAATTGCATAGAACATTCATAACTCCCACATTTAATCAAATTGTACAGAACATTCATAACTCCAACATTGAATAAAATTGTATAGAACATTCATCAATCCCACATTTAATAAAATTGCATAGAACATTCATCACCCCCACATTTAATAAAATTGTATAGAACATGCATAACCCCCACATTTAATAAAATTGCATAGAACATTCATAACTCCCACATTTAATAAAATTGTACAGAACATTCATAACTCCCACATTTAATAAAATTGCATAGAACATTCATAAACCCCACATTTAATAAAATTGCATAGAACATTCATAAACCCCACATTTAATAAAATTGTATAGAACATTGATACCCCCACATTTAATAAAATTTCATAGAACATTCATAACCCCCACATTTAATAAAATTGTATAGAACATGCATAACTCCCACATTTAATCAAATTGTACAGAACATTCATAACTCCAACATTGAATAAAATTGAATAGAACATTCATCAATCCCACATTTAATAAAATTGCATAGAACATTCATAACCCCCACATTTAATAAAATTGTATAGAACATGCATAACCCCCACATTTAATAAAATTGTATAGAACATTCATAACTCCCACATTTAATAAGATTGTATAGAACATTCATAAACCCCACATTTAATAAAATTGCATAGAACATTCATAACTCCCACATTTAATAAAATTGTACAGAACATTCATAACCCTCACATTTAATAAAATTGCATAAAACATTCATAACCCCCACATTTAATCAAATTGAATAGAAAATTCATAACCCCCACATTTAATAAAATTGTATAGAACATTCATAACTCTCACATTTAATCAAATTGTACAGAACATTCATAACTCCAACATTGAATAAAATTGCATAGAACATTCATAACCCCCACATTTAATAAAATTGCATAGAACATTCATAACTCCCACATTTAATCAAATTGTACAGAACATTCATAACTCCAACATTGAATAAAATTGTATAGAACATTCATCAATCCCACATTTAATAAAATTGCATAGAACATTCATCACCCCCACATTTAATAAATTGTATAGAACATGCATAACCCCCACATTTAATAAAATTGCATAGAACATTCATAACTCCCACATTTAATAAAATTGTACAGAACATTCATAACTCCCACATTTAATAAAATTGCATAGAACATTCATAAACCCCACATTTAATAAAATTGCATAGAACATTCATAAACCCCACATTTAATAAAATTGTATAGAACATTCATACCCCCACATTTAATAAAATTGCATAGAACATTCACAACCCCCACATATAAAAAAATTGTATAGAACATTCATAACCCCCACATTTAATAAAATTGTATAGAACATTCATAACCCCCACATTTAATGAAATTGCATAGAACATTGATAACCCCCACAATTAATAAAATTGCATAGAACATTCATAACTCCCACATTTAATCAAATTGAACAGACATTCATAACCCCCACATATAATCAAATTGCATAGAACATTCATAACCCCTACATTTAATAAAATTGTACAGAACATTCATAATTCCCACATTTAATAAAATTGCATAGAACATTCATAACCCCCACATTTAATAAAATTGTATAGAACATTCATAACTCCCACATTTCATCAAATTGTACAAAACATTCATAACTCCCACATTTAATCAAATTGCATAGAACATTCATAACCCCCACATTTAATAAAATTGTATAAAAAATTCATAACCCCACATTTAATAAAATTGCATAGAACATTCATAACCCTCACATTTAATAAAATTGTACTGAAAATTCATAATTCCCACATTTAATAAAATTGCATAGAACATTCATAACCCCCACATTTAAAAAAATTGTATAAAAAATTCATAACCCCACATTTAATAAAATTGCATAGAACATTCATAAACCCACATTTAATAAAATTGCATAGAACATTCATAACCCCCACATTTCATCAAATTGTATAGAACATTCATAACCCCCACATTTCATCAAATTGTATAGAACATTCTTAAACCCCACATTTAATAAAATTGTATAGAACATTCATAACCCCCACATTTAATAAAATTGTATAGAACATTCATAACCCCTACATTTAATAAAATTGTATAGAACATTCATAACCCCACATTTAATAAAATTGCATAGAACATTCATAACCCCCACATTTAATAAAATTGTAGAGAACATTCATAATCCCCACATTTAATAAAATTGCATAGAAAATTCATAACTCCCACATTTAATCAAATTGTACAGAACATTCATCAATCCCACATTTAATAAAATTGCATAGAACATTCATAACTCCCACATTTAATAAAATTGTACAGAACATTCATAACCCTCACATTTAATAAAATTGCATAAAACATTCATAACCCCCACATTTAATCAAATTGAATAGAAAATTCATAACCCCCACATTTAATAAAATTGTATAGAACATTCATAACTCTCACATTTAATCAAATTGTACAGAACATTCATAACTCCAACATTGAATAAAATTGCATAGAACATTCATAACCCCCACATTTAATAAAATTGCATAGAACATTCATAACTCCCACATTTAATCAAATTGTACAGAACATTCATAACTCCAACATTGAATAAAATTGTATAGAACATTCATCAATCCCACATTTAATAAAATTGCATAGAACATTCATCACCCCCACATTTAATAAATTGTATAGAACATGCATAACCCCCACATTTAATAAAATTGCATAGAACATTCATAACTCCCACATTTAATAAAATTGTACAGAACATTCATAACTCCCACATTTAATAAAATTGCATAGAACATTCATAAACCCCACATTTAATAAAATTGCATAGAACATTCATAAACCCCACATTTAATAAAATTGTATAGAACATTCATACCCCCACATTTAATAAAATTGCATAGAACATTCACAACCCCCACATATAAAAAAATTGTATAGAACATTCATAACCCCCACATTTAATAAAATTGTATAGAACATTCATAACCCCCACATTTAATGAAATTGCATAGAACATTGATAACCCCCACAATTAATAAAATTGCATAGAACATTCATAACTCCCACATTTAATCAAATTGAACAGACATTCATAACCCCCACATATAATCAAATTGCATAGAACATTCATAACCCCTACATTTAATAAAATTGTACAGAACATTCATAATTCCCACATTTAATAAAATTGCATAGAACATTCATAACCCCCACATTTAATAAAATTGTATAGAACATTCATAACTCCCACATTTCATCAAATTGTACAAAACATTCATAACTCCCACATTTAATCAAATTGCATAGAACATTCATAACCCCCACATTTAATAAAATTGTATAAAAAATTCATAACCCCACATTTAATAAAATTGCATAGAACATTCATAACCCTCACATTTAATAAAATTGTACTGAAAATTCATAATTCCCACATTTAATAAAATTGCATAGAACATTCATAACCCCCACATTTAAAAAAATTGTATAAAAAATTCATAACCCCACATTTAATAAAATTGCATAGAACATTCATAAACCCACATTTAATAAAATTGCATAGAACATTCATAACCCCCACATTTCATCAAATTGTATAGAACATTCATAACCCCCACATTTCATCAAATTGTATAGAACATTCTTAAACCCCACATTTAATAAAATTGTATAGAACATTCATAACCCCCACATTTAATAAAATTGTATAGAACATTCATAACCCCTACATTTAATAAAATTGTATAGAACATTCATAACCCCACATTTAATAAAATTGCATAGAACATTCATAACCCCCACATTTAATAAAATTGTAGAGAACATTCATAATCCCCACATTTAATAAAATTGCATAGAAAATTCATAACTCCCACATTTAATCAAATTGTACAGAACATTCATCAATCCCACATTTAATAAAATTGCATAGAACATTCATAACTCCCACATTTAATAAAATTGTACAGAACATTCATAACCCTCACATTTAATAAAATTGCATAAAACATTCATAACCCCCACATTTAATCAAATTGAATAGAAAATTCATAGCCCCCACATTTAATAAAATTGTATAGAACATTCATAACTCTCACATTTAATCAAATTGTACAGAACATTCATAACTCCAACATTGAATAAAATTGCATAGAACATTCATAACCCCCACATTTAATAAAATTGCATAGAACATTCATAACTCCCACATTTAATCAAATTGTACAGAACATTCATAACTCCAACATTGAATAAAATTGTATAGAACATTCATCAATCCCACATTTAATAAAATTGCATAGAACATTCATCACCCCCACATTTAATAAATTGTATAGAACATGCATAACCCCCACATTTAATAAAATTGCATAGAACATTCATAACTCCCACATTTAATAAAATTGTACAGAACATTCATAACTCCCACATTTAATAAAATTGCATAGAACATTCATAAACCCCACATTTAATAAAATTGCATAGAACATTCATAAACCCCACATTTAATAAAATTGTATAGAACATTCATACCCCCACATTTAATAAAATTGCATAGAACATTCACAACCCCCACATATAAAAAAATTGTATAGAACATTCATAACCCCCACATTTAATAAAATTGTATAGAACATTCATAACCCCCACATTTAATGAAATTGCATAGAACATTGATAACCCCCACAATTAATAAAATTGCATAGAACATTCATAACTCCCACATTTAATCAAATTGAACAGACATTCATAACCCCCACATATAATCAAATTGCATAGAACATTCATAACCCCTACATTTAATAAAATTGTACAGAACATTCATAATTCCCACATTTAATAAAATTGCATAGAACATTCATAACCCCCACATTTAATAAAATTGTATAGAACATTCATAACTCCCACATTTCATCAAATTGTACAAAACATTCATAACTCCCACATTTAATCAAATTGCATAGAACATTCATAACCCCCACATTTAATAAAATTGTATAAAAAATTCATAACCCCACATTTAATAAAATTGCATAGAACATTCATAACCCTCACATTTAATAAAATTGTACTGAAAATTCATAATTCCCACATTTAATAAAATTGCATAGAACATTCATAACCCCCACATTTAAAAAAATTGTATAAAAAATTCATAACCCCACATTTAATAAAATTGCATAGAACATTCATAAACCCACATTTAATAAAATTGCATAGAACATTCATAACCCCCACATTTCATCAAATTGTATAGAACATTCATAACCCCCACATTTCATCAAATTGTATAGAACATTCTTAAACCCCACATTTAATAAAATTGTATAGAACATTCATAACCCCCACATTTAATAAAATTGTATAGAACATTCATAACCCCTACATTTAATAAAATTGTATAGAACATTCATAACCCCACATTTAATAAAATTGCATAAAACATTCATAACCCCCACATTTAATAAAATTGTAGAGAACATTCATAATCCCCACATTTAATAAAATTGCATAGAAAATTCATAACTCCCACATTTAATCAAATTGTACAGAACATTCATCAATCCCACATTTAATAAAATTGCATAGAACATTCATAACCCCCACATTTAATAAAATTGCATAGAACATTCATAACCACTACATTTAATAAAATTGTACAGAACATTCATAACCCCCACATTTAATAAAATTGTATAGAACATTCATAACCCCCACATTTAATAAAATTGCATAGAACATTCATAACCCCCACATTTAATAAAATTGCATAGAACATTTAATAAAATTGCATAGAACATTCATAACCCCACATTTAATAAAATTGAATAGAACATTCATAACCCCCACATTTAATAAAATTGTATAGAACATTCATAACTCCCACATTTAATAAAATTGTACAGAACATTCATAACTCCAACATTGAATAAAATTGAATAGAACATTCATCAATCCCACATTTAATAAAATTGCATAGAACATTCATAACCCCCACATTTAATAAAATTGTATAGAACATGCATAACCCCCACATTTAATAAAATTGTATAGAACATTCATAACTCCCACATTTAATAAAATTGTACAGAACATTCATAACTCCCACATTTAATAAGATTGTATAGAACATTCATAAACCCCACATTTAATAAAATTGCATAGAACATTCATAACCCTCACATTTAATAAAATTGCATAAAACATTCATAACCCCCACATTTAATAAAATTGCATAGAACATTCATAACTCCCACATTTAATCAAATTGTACAGAACATTCATAACTCCAACATTGAATAAAATTGTATAGAACATTCATCAATCCCACATTTAATAAAATTGCATAGAACATTCATCACCCCCACATTTAATAAATTGTATAGAACATGCATAACCCCCACATTTAATAAAATTGCATAGAACATTCATAACTCCCACATTTAATAAAATTGTACAGAACATTCATAACTCCCACATTTAATAAAATTGCATAGAACATTCATAAACCCACATTTAATAAAATTGCATAGAACATTCATAAACCCCACATTTAATAAAATTGTATAGAACATTCATACCCCCACATTTAATAAAATTGCATAGAACATTCATAACCCCCACATATAAAAAAATTGTATAGAACATTCATAACCCCCACATTTAATAAAATTGTATAGAACATTCATAACCCCCACATTTAATGAAATTGCATAGAACATTCATAACCCCCACAATTAATAAAATTGCATAGAACATTCATAACTCCCACATTTAATCAAATTGAACAGACATTCATAACCCCCACATATAATCAAATTGCATAGAACATTCATAACCCCTACATTTAATAAAATTGTACAGAACATTCATAATTCCCACATTTAATAAAATTGCATAGAACATTCATAACCCCCACATTTAATAAAATTGTATAGAACATTCATAACTCCCACATTTCATCAAATTGTACAAAACATTCATAACTCCCACATTTAATCAAATTGCATAGAACATTCATAACCCCCACATTTAATAAAATTGTATAAAAAATTCATAACCCCACATTTAATAAAATTGTATAGAACATTCATAACCCTCACATTTAATAAAATTGTACTGAAAATTCATAATTCCCACATTTAATAAAATTGCATAGAACATTCATAACCCCCACATTTAAAAAAATTGTATAAAAAATTCATAACCCCACATTTAATAAAATTGCATAGAACATTCATAAACCCACATTTAATAAAATTGCATAGAACATTCATAACCCCCACATTTCATCAAATTGTATAGAACATTCATAACCCCCACATTTAATAAAATTGTATAGAACATTCTTAAACCCCACATTTAATAAAATTGTATAGAACATTCATAACCCCCACATTTAATAAAATTGTATAGAACATTCATAAACCCTACATTTAATAAAATTGAATAGAACATTCATCACCCCCACATTTAATAAAATTGTAGAGAACATTCATAACCCCCACATTTAATAAAATTGCATAGAAAATTCATAACTCCCACATTTAATCAAATTTTACAGAACATTCATAACTCCCACATTTAATAAAATTGCATAGAACATTCATAACCCCTACATTTAATACAATTGTATAGAACATTCATAACCCCACATTTAATAAAATTGCATAGAACATTCATAACCCCCACATTTAATAAAATTGTAGAGAACATTCATAATCCCCACATTTAATAAAATTGCATAGAAAATTCATAACTCCCACATTTAATCAAATTGTACAGAACATTCATCAATCCCACATTTAATAAAATTGCATAGAACATTCATAACCCCCACATTTAATAAAATTGCATAGAACATTCATAACCACTACATTTAATAAAATTGTACAGAACATTCATAACCCCCACATTTAATAAAATTGTATAGAACATTCATAACCCCCACATTTAATAAAATTGTATAGAACATTCATAACTCCCACATTTAATAAAATTGTACAGAACATTCATAACTCCAACATTGAATAAAATTGAATAGAACATTCATCAATCCCACATTTAATAAAATTGCGTAGAACATTCATAACCCCCACATTTAATAAAATTGTATAGAACATGCATAACCCCCACATTTAATAAAATTGTATAGAACATTCATAACTCCCACATTTAATAAAATTGTACAGAACATTCATAACTCCCACATTTAATAAGATTGTATAGAACATTCATAAACCCCACATTTAATAAAATTGCATAGAACATTCATAACTCCCACATTTAATAAAATTGTACAGAACCCTCACATTTAAAAAAATTGCATAGAACATTCATAACCCCCACATTTAATCAAATTGAATAGAAAATTCATAACCCCCACATTTAATAAAATTGTATAGAACATTCATAACTCTCACATTTAATCAAATTGTACATAACATTCATAACTCCAACATTGAATAAAATTGCATAGAACATTCATAACCCCCACATTTAATAAAATTGCATAGAACATTCATAACTCCCACATTTAATCAAATTGTACAGAACATTCATAACTCCAACATTGAATAAAATTGTATAGAACATTCATCAATCCCACATTTAATAAAATTGCATAGAACATTCATCACCCCCACATTTAATAAAATTGCATAGAACATGCATAACCCCCACATTTAATAAAATTGCATAGAACATTCATAACTCCCACATTTAATAAAATTGTACAGAACATTCATAACTCCCACATTTAATAAAATTGCATAGAACATTCATAAACCCCACATTTAATAAAATTGCATAGAACATTCATAAACCCCACATTTAATAAAATTGTATAGAACATTCATACCCCCACATTTAATAAAATTGCATAGAACATTCATAACCCCCACATTTAATAAAATTGTATAGAACATGCATAACTCCCACATTTAATCAAATTGTACAGAACATTCATAACTCCAACATTGAATAAAATTGAATAGAACATTCATCAATCCCACATTTAATAAAATTGCATAGAACATTCATAACCCCCACATTTAATAAAATTGTATAGAACATGCATAACCCCCACATTTAATAAAATTGTATAGAACATTCATAACTCCCACATTTAATAAAATTGTACAGAACATTCATAACTCCCACATTTAATAAGATTGTATAGAACATTCATAAACCCCACATTTAATAAAATTGCATAGAACATTCATAACTCCCACATTTAATAAAATTGTACAGAACATTCATAACCCTCACATTTAATAAAATTGCATAGAACATTCATAACCCCCACATTTAATCAAATTGAATAGAAAATTCATAACCCCCACATTTAATCAAATTGTATAGAACATTCATAACTCTCACATTTAATCAAATTGTACATAACATTCATAACTCCAACATTGAATAAAATTGAATAGAACATTCATAACCCCCACATTTAATAAAATTGCATAGAACATTCATAACTCCCACATTTAATAAAATTGTACAGAACATTCATAACCCTCACATTTAATAAAATTGCATAAAACATTCATAACCCCCACATTTAATAAAATTGCATAGAACATTCATAACTCCCACATTTAATCAAATTGTACAGAACATTCATAACTCCCACATTTAATAAAATTGCATAGAACATTCATAAACCCACATTTAATAAAATTGCATAGAACATTCATAAACCCCACATTTAATAAAATTGTATAGAACATTCATACCCCCACATTTAATAAAATTGCATAGAACATTCATAACCCCCACATATAAAAAAATTGTATAGAACATTCATAACCCCCACATTTAATAAAATTGTATAGAACATTCATAACCCCCACATTTAATGAAATTGCATAGAACATTCATAACCCCCACAATTAATAAAATTGCATAGAACATTCATAACTCCCACATTTAATCAAATTGAACAGACATTCATAACCCCCACATATAATCAAATTGCATAGAACATTCATAACCCCTACATTTAATAAAATTGTACAGAACATTCATAATTCCCACATTTAATAAAATTGCATAGAACATTCATAACCCCCACATTTAATAAAATTGTATAGAACATTCATAACTCCCACATTTCATCAAATTGTACAAAACATTCATAACTCCCACATTTAATCAAATTGCATAGAACATTCATAACCCCCACATTTAATAAAATTGTATAAAAAATTCATAACCCCACATTTAATAAAATTGTATAGAACATTCATAACCCTCACATTTAATAAAATTGTACTGAAAATTCATAATTCCCACATTTAATAAAATTGCATAGAACATTCATAACCCCCACATTTAAAAAAATTGTATAAAAAATTCATAACCCCACATTTAATAAAATTGCATAGAACATTCATAAACCCACATTTAATAAAATTGCATAGAACATTCATAACCCCCACATTTCATCAAATTGTATAGAACATTCATAACCCCCACATTTAATAAAATTGTATAGAACATTCTTAAACCCCACATTTAATAAAATTGTATAGAACATTCATAACCCCCACATTTAATAAAATTGTATAGAACATTCATAAACCCTACATTTAATAAAATTGAATAGAACATTCATCACCCCCACATTTAATAAAATTGTAGAGAACATTCATAACCCCCACATTTAATAAAATTGCATAGAAAATTCATAACTCCCACATTTAATCAAATTTTACAGAACATTCATAACTCCCACATTTAATAAAATTGCATAGAACATTCATAACCCCTACATTTAATACAATTGTATAGAACATTCATAACCCCACATTTAATAAAATTGCATAGAACATTCATAACCCCCACATTTAATAAAATTGTAGAGAACATTCATAATCCCCACATTTAATAAAATTGCATAGAAAATTCATAACTCCCACATTTAATCAAATTGTACAGAACATTCATCAATCCCACATTTAATAAAATTGCATAGAACATTCATAACCCCCACATTTAATAAAATTGCATAGAACATTCATAACCACTACATTTAATAAAATTGTACAGAACATTCATAACCCCCACATTTAATAAAATTGTATAGAACATTCATAACCCCCACATTTAATAAAATTGTATAGAACATTCATAACTCCCACATTTAATAAAATTGCATAGAACATTCATAAACCCCACATTTAATAAAATTGTATAGAACATTCATACCCCCACATTTAATAAAATTGCATAGAACATTCATAACCCCCACATATAAAAAAATTGTATAGAACATTCATAACCCCCACATTTAATAAAATTGTATAGAACATTCATAACCCCCACATTTAATGAAATTGCATAGAACATTCATAACCCCCACAATTAATAAAATTGCATAGAACATTCATAACTCCCACATTTAATCAAATTGAACAGACATTCATAACCCCCACATATAATCAAATTGCATAGAACATTCATAACCCCTACATTTAATAAAATTGTACAGAACATTCATAATTCCCACATTTAATAAAATTGCATAGAACATTCATAACCCCCACATTTAATAAAATTGTATAGAACATTCATAACTCCCACATTTCATCAAATTGTACAAAACATTCATAACTCCCACATTTAATCAAATTGCATAGAACATTCATAACCCCCACATTTAATAAAATTGTATAAAAAATTCATAACCCCACATTTAATAAAATTGTATAGAACATTCATAACCCTCACATTTAATAAAATTGTACTGAAAATTCATAATTCCCACATTTAATAAAATTGCATAGAACATTCATAACCCCCACATTTAAAAAAATTGTATAAAAAATTCATAACCCCACATTTAATAAAATTGCATAGAACATTCATAAACCCACATTTAATAAAATTGCATAGAACATTCATAACCCCCACATTTCATCAAATTGTATAGAACATTCATAACCCCCACATTTAATAAAATTGTATAGAACATTCTTAAACCCCACATTTAATAAAATTGTATAGAACATTCATAACCCCCACATTTAATAAAATTGTATAGAACATTCATAAACCCTACATTTAATAAAATTGAATAGAACATTCATCACCCCCACATTTAATAAAATTGTAGAGAACATTCATAACCCCCACATTTAATAAAATTGCATAGAAAATTCATAACTCCCACATTTAATCAAATTTTACAGAACATTCATAACTCCCACATTTAATAAAATTGCATAGAACATTCATAACCCCTACATTTAATACAATTGTATAGAACATTCATAACCCCACATTTAATAAAATTGCATAGAACATTCATAACCCCCACATTTAATAAAATTGTAGAGAACATTCATAATCCCCACATTTAATAAAATTGCATAGAAAATTCATAACTCCCACATTTAATCAAATTGTACAGAACATTCATCAATCCCACATTTAATAAAATTGCATAGAACATTCATAACCCCCACATTTAATAAAATTGCATAGAACATTCATAACCACTACATTTAATAAAATTGTACAGAACATTCATAACCCCCACATTTAATAAAATTGTATAGAACATTCATAACCCCCACATTTAATAAAATTGTATAGAACATTCATAACTCCCACATTTAATAAAATTGTACAGAACATTCATAACTCCAACATTGAATAAAATTGAATAGAACATTCATCAATCCCACATTTAATAAAATTGCGTAGAACATTCATAACCCCCACATTTAATAAAATTGTATAGAACATGCATAACCCCCACATTTAATAAAATTGTATAGAACATTCATAACTCCCACATTTAATAAAATTGTACAGAACATTCATAACTCCCACATTTAATAAGATTGTATAGAACATTCATAAACCCCACATTTAATAAAATTGCATAGAACATTCATAACTCCCACATTTAATAAAATTGTACAGAACCCTCACATTTAAAAAAATTGCATAGAACATTCATAACCCCCACATTTAATCAAATTGAATAGAAAATTCATAACCCCCACATTTAATAAAATTGTATAGAACATTCATAACTCTCACATTTAATCAAATTGTACATAACATTCATAACTCCAACATTGAATAAAATTGCATAGAACATTCATAACCCCCACATTTAATAAAATTGCATAGAACATTCATAACTCCCACATTTAATCAAATTGTACAGAACATTCATAACTCCAACATTGAATAAAATTGTATAGAACATTCATCAATCCCACATTTAATAAAATTGCATAGAACATTCATCACCCCCACATTTAATAAAATTGCATAGAACATGCATAACCCCCACATTTAATAAAATTGCATAGAACATTCATAACTCCCACATTTAATAAAATTGTACAGAACATTCATAACTCCCACATTTAATAAAATTGCATAGAACATTCATAAACCCCACATTTAATAAAATTGCATAGAACATTCATAAACCCCACATTTAATAAAATTGTATAGAACATTCATACCCCCACATTTAATAAAATTGCATAGAACATTCATAACCCCCACATTTAATAAAATTGTATAGAACATGCATAACTCCCACATTTAATCAAATTGTACAGAACATTCATAACTCCAACATTGAATAAAATTGAATAGAACATTCATCAATCCCACATTTAATAAAATTGCATAGAACATTCATAACCCCCACATTTAATAAAATTGTATAGAACATGCATAACCCCCACATTTAATAAAATTGTATAGAACATTCATAACTCCCACATTTAATAAAATTGTACAGAACATTCATAACTCCCACATTTAATAAGATTGTATAGAACATTCATAAACCCCACATTTAATAAAATTGCATAGAACATTCATAACTCCCACATTTAATAAAATTGTACAGAACATTCATAACCCTCACATTTAATAAAATTGCATAGAACATTCATAACCCCCACATTTAATCAAATTGAATAGAAAATTCATAACCCCCACATTTAATCAAATTGTATAGAACATTCATAACTCTCACATTTAATCAAATTGTACATAACATTCATAACTCCAACATTGAATAAAATTGAATAGAACATTCATAACCCCCACATTTAATAAAATTGCATAGAACATTCATAACTCCCACATTTAATAAAATTGTACAGAACATTCATAACCCTCACATTTAATAAAATTGCATAAAACATTCATAACCCCCACATTTAATAAAATTGCATAGAACATTCATAACTCCCACATTTAATCAAATTGTACAGAACATTCATAACTCCAACATTGAATAAAATTGAATAGAACATTCATCAATCCCACATTTAATAAAATTGCATAGAACATTCATAACCCCCACATTTAATAAAATTGTATAGAACATGCATAACCCCCACATTTAATAAAATTGTATAGAACATTCATAACTCCCACATTTAATAAAATTGTACAGAACATTCATAACTCCCACATTTAATAAGATTGTATAGAACATTCATAAACCCCACATTTAATAAAATTGCATAGAACATTCATAACCCTCACATTTAATAAAATTGCATAAAACATTCATAACCCCCACATTTAATAAAATTGCATAGAACATTCATAACTCCCACATTTAATCAAATTGTACAGAACATTCATAACTCCAACATTGAATAAAATTGTATAGAACATTCATCAATCCCACATTTAATAAAATTGCATAGAACATTCATCACCCCCACATTTAATAAATTGTATAGAACATGCATAACCCCCACATTTAATAAAATTGCATAGAACATTCATAACTCCCACATTTAATAAAATTGTACAGAACATTCATAACTCCCACATTTAATAAAATTGCATAGAACATTCATAAACCCACATTTAATAAAATTGCATAGAACATTCATAAACCCCACATTTAATAAAATTGTATAGAACATTCATACCCCCACATTTAATAAAATTGCATAGAACATTCATAACCCCCACATATAAAAAAATTGTATAGAACATTCATAACCCCCACATTTAATAAAATTGTATAGAACATTCATAACCCCCACATTTAATGAAATTGCATAGAACATTCATAACCCCCACAATTAATAAAATTGCATAGAACATTCATAACTCCCACATTTAATCAAATTGAACAGACATTCATAACCCCCACATATAATCAAATTGCATAGAACATTCATAACCCCTACATTTAATAAAATTGTACAGAACATTCATAATTCCCACATTTAATAAAATTGCATAGAACATTCATAACCCCCACATTTAATAAAATTGTATAGAACATTCATAACTCCCACATTTCATCAAATTGTACAAAACATTCATAACTCCCACATTTAATCAAATTGCATAGAACATTCATAACCCCCACATTTAATAAAATTGTATAAAAAATTCATAACCCCACATTTAATAAAATTGTATAGAACATTCATAACCCTCACATTTAATAAAATTGTACTGAAAATTCATAATTCCCACATTTAATAAAATTGCATAGAACATTCATAACCCCCACATTTAAAAAAATTGTATAAAAAATTCATAACCCCACATTTAATAAAATTGCATAGAACATTCATAAACCCACATTTAATAAAATTGCATAGAACATTCATAACCCCCACATTTCATCAAATTGTATAGAACATTCATAACCCCCACATTTAATAAAATTGTATAGAACATTCTTAAACCCCACATTTAATAAAATTGTATAGAACATTCATAACCCCCACATTTAATAAAATTGTATAGAACATTCATAAACCCTACATTTAATAAAATTGAATAGAACATTCATCACCCCCACATTTAATAAAATTGTAGAGAACATTCATAACCCCCACATTTAATAAAATTGCATAGAAAATTCATAACTCCCACATTTAATCAAATTGTACAGAACATTCATAACTCCCACATTTAATAAAATTGCATAGAACATTCATAACCCCTACATTTAATACAATTGTATAGAACATTCATAACCCCACATTTAATAAAATTGCATAGAACATTCATAACCCCCACATTTAATAAAATTGTAGAGAACATTCATAATCCCCACATTTAATAAAATTGCATAGAAAATTCATAACTCCCACATTTAATCAAATTGTACAGAACATTCATCAATCCCACATTTAATAAAATTGCATAGAACATTCATAACCCCCACATTTAATAAAATTGCATAGAACATTCATAACCACTACATTTAATAAAATTGTACAGAACATTCATAACCCCCACATTTAATAAAATTGTATAGAACATTCATAACCCCCACATTTAATAAAATTGTATAGAACATTCATAACTCCCACATTTAATAAAATTGTACAGAACATTCATAACTCCAACATTGAATAAAATTGAATAGAACATTCATCAATCCCACATTTAATAAAATTGCGTAGAACATTCATAACCCCCACATTTAATAAAATTGTATAGAACATGCATAACCCCCACATTTAATAAAATTGTATAGAACATTCATAACTCCCACATTTAATAAAATTGTACAGAACATTCATAACTCCCACATTTAATAAGATTGTATAGAACATTCATAAACCCCACATTTAATAAAATTGCATAGAACATTCATAACTCCCACATTTAATAAAATTGTACAGAACCCTCACATTTAAAAAAATTGCATAGAACATTCATAACCCCCACATTTAATCAAATTGAATAGAAAATTCATAACCCCCACATTTAATAAAATTGTATAGAACATTCATAACTCTCACATTTAATCAAATTGTACATAACATTCATAACTCCAACATTGAATAAAATTGCATAGAACATTCATAACCCCCACATTTAATAAAATTGCATAGAACATTCATAACTCCCACATTTAATCAAATTGTACAGAACATTCATAACTCCAACATTGAATAAAATTGTATAGAACATTCATCAATCCCACATTTAATAAAATTGCATAGAACATTCATCACCCCCACATTTAATAAAATTGCATAGAACATGCATAACCCCCACATTTAATAAAATTGCATAGAACATTCATAACTCCCACATTTAATAAAATTGTACAGAACATTCATAACTCCCACATTTAATAAAATTGCATAGAACATTCATAAACCCCACATTTAATAAAATTGCATAGAACATTCATAAACCCCACATTTAATAAAATTGTATAGAACATTCATACCCCCACATTTAATAAAATTGCATAGAACATTCATAACCCCCACATTTAATAAAATTGTATAGAACATGCATAACTCCCACATTTAATCAAATTGTACAGAACATTCATAACTCCAACATTGAATAAAATTGAATAGAACATTCATCAATCCCACATTTAATAAAATTGCATAGAACATTCATAACCCCCACATTTAATAAAATTGTATAGAACATGCATAACCCCCACATTTAATAAAATTGTATAGAACATTCATAACTCCCACATTTAATAAAATTGTACAGAACATTCATAACTCCCACATTTAATAAGATTGTATAGAACATTCATAAACCCCACATTTAATAAAATTGCATAGAACATTCATAACTCCCACATTTAATAAAATTGTACAGAACATTCATAACCCTCACATTTAATAAAATTGCATAGAACATTCATAACCCCCACATTTAATCAAATTGAATAGAAAATTCATAACCCCCACATTTAATCAAATTGTATAGAACATTCATAACTCTCACATTTAATCAAATTGTACATAACATTCATAACTCCAACATTGAATAAAATTGAATAGAACATTCATAACCCCCACATTTAATAAAATTGCATAGAACATTCATAACTCCCACATTTAATAAAATTGTACAGAACATTCATAACCCTCACATTTAATAAAATTGCATAAAACATTCATAACCCCCACATTTAATAAAATTGCATAGAACATTCATAACTCCCACATTTAATCAAATTGTACAGAACATTCATAACTCCAACATTGAATAAAATTGAATAGAACATTCATCAATCCCACATTTAATAAAATTGCATAGAACATTCATAACCCCCACATTTAATAAAATTGTATAGAACATGCATAACCCCCACATTTAATAAAATTGTATAGAACATTCATAACTCCCACATTTAATAAAATTGTACAGAACATTCATAACTCCCACATTTAATAAGATTGTATAGAACATTCATAAACCCCACATTTAATAAAATTGCATAGAACATTCATAACCCTCACATTTAATAAAATTGCATAAAACATTCATAACCCCCACATTTAATAAAATTGCATAGAACATTCATAACTCCCACATTTAATCAAATTGTACAGAACATTCATAACTCCAACATTGAATAAAATTGTATAGAACATTCATCAATCCCACATTTAATAAAATTGCATAGAACATTCATCACCCCCACATTTAATAAATTGTATAGAACATGCATAACCCCCACATTTAATAAAATTGCATAGAACATTCATAACTCCCACATTTAATAAAATTGTACAGAACATTCATAACTCCCACATTTAATAAAATTGCATAGAACATTCATAAACCCACATTTAATAAAATTGCATAGAACATTCATAAACCCCACATTTAATAAAATTGTATAGAACATTCATACCCCCACATTTAATAAAATTGCATAGAACATTCATAACCCCCACATATAAAAAAATTGTATAGAACATTCATAACCCCCACATTTAATAAAATTGTATAGAACATTCATAACCCCCACATTTAATGAAATTGCATAGAACATTCATAACCCCCACAATTAATAAAATTGCATAGAACATTCATAACTCCCACATTTAATCAAATTGAACAGACATTCATAACCCCCACATATAATCAAATTGCATAGAACATTCATAACCCCTACATTTAATAAAATTGTACAGAACATTCATAATTCCCACATTTAATAAAATTGCATAGAACATTCATAACCCCCACATTTAATAAAATTGTATAGAACATTCATAACTCCCACATTTCATCAAATTGTACAAAACATTCATAACTCCCACATTTAATCAAATTGCATAGAACATTCATAACCCCCACATTTAATAAAATTGTATAAAAAATTCATAACCCCACATTTAATAAAATTGTATAGAACATTCATAACCCTCACATTTAATAAAATTGTACTGAAAATTCATAATTCCCACATTTAATAAAATTGCATAGAACATTCATAACCCCCACATTTAAAAAAATTGTATAAAAAATTCATAACCCCACATTTAATAAAATTGCATAGAACATTCATAAACCCACATTTAATAAAATTGCATAGAACATTCATAACCCCCACATTTCATCAAATTGTATAGAACATTCATAACCCCCACATTTAATAAAATTGTATAGAACATTCTTAAACCCCACATTTAATAAAATTGTATAGAACATTCATAACCCCCACATTTAATAAAATTGTATAGAACATTCATAAACCCTACATTTAATAAAATTGAATAGAACATTCATCACCCCCACATTTAATAAAATTGTAGAGAACATTCATAACCCCCACATTTAATAAAATTGCATAGAAAATTCATAACTCCCACATTTAATCAAATTTTACAGAACATTCATAACTCCCACATTTAATAAAATTGCATAGAACATTCATAACCCCTACATTTAATACAATTGTATAGAACATTCATAACCCCACATTTAATAAAATTGCATAGAACATTCATAACCCCCACATTTAATAAAATTGTAGAGAACATTCATAATCCCCACATTTAATAAAATTGCATAGAAAATTCATAACTCCCACATTTAATCAAATTGTACAGAACATTCATCAATCCCACATTTAATAAAATTGCATAGAACATTCATAACCCCCACATTTAATAAAATTGCATAGAACATTCATAACCACTACATTTAATAAAATTGTACAGAACATTCATAACCCCCACATTTAATAAAATTGTATAGAACATTCATAACCCCCACATTTAATAAAATTGTATAGAACATTCATAACTCCCACATTTAATAAAATTGTACAGAACATTCATAACTCCAACATTGAATAAAATTGAATAGAACATTCATCAATCCCACATTTAATAAAATTGCGTAGAACATTCATAACCCCCACATTTAATAAAATTGTATAGAACATGCATAACCCCCACATTTAATAAAATTGTATAGAACATTCATAACTCCCACATTTAATAAAATTGTACAGAACATTCATAACTCCCACATTTAATAAGATTGTATAGAACATTTATAAACCCCACATTTAATAAAATTGCATAGAACATTCATAACTCCCACATTTAATAAAATTGTACAGAACCCTCACATTTAAAAAAATTGCATAGAACATTCATAACCCCCACATTTAATCAAATTGAATAGAAAATTCATAACCCCCACATTTAATAAAATTGTATAGAACATTCATAACTCTCACATTTAATCAAATTGTACATAACATTCATAACTCCAACATTGAATAAAATTGCATAGAACATTCATAACCCCCACATTTAATAAAATTGCATAGAACATTCATAACTCCCACATTTAATCAAATTGTACAGAACATTCATAACTCCAACATTGAATAAAATTGTATAGAACATTCATCAATCCCACATTTAATAAAATTGCATAGAACATTCATCACCCCCACATTTAATAAAATTGCATAGAACATGCATAACCCCCACATTTAATAAAATTGCATAGAACATTCATAACTCCCACATTTAATAAAATTGTACAGAACATTCATAACTCCCACATTTAATAAAATTGCATAGAACATTCATAAACCCCACATTTAATAAAATTGCATAGAACATTCATAAACCCCACATTTAATAAAATTGTATAGAACATTCATACCCCCACATTTAATAAAATTGCATAGAACATTCATAACCCCCACATTTAATAAAATTGTATAGAACATGCATAACTCCCACATTTAATCAAATTGTACAGAACATTCATAACTCCAACATTGAATAAAATTGAATAGAACATTCATCAATCCCACATTTAATAAAATTGCATAGAACATTCATAACCCCCACATTTAATAAAATTGTATAGAACATGCATAACCCCCACATTTAATAAAATTGTATAGAACATTCATAACTCCCACATTTAATAAAATTGTACAGAACATTCATAACTCCCACATTTAATAAGATTGTATAGAACATTCATAAACCCCACATTTAATAAAATTGCATAGAACATTCATAACTCCCACATTTAATAAAATTGTACAGAACATTCATAACCCTCACATTTAATAAAATTGCATAGAACATTCATAACCCCCACATTTAATCAAATTGAATAGAAAATTCATAACCCCCACATTTAATCAAATTGTATAGAACATTCATAACTCTCACATTTAATCAAATTGTACATAACATTCATAACTCCAACATTGAATAAAATTGAATAGAACATTCATAACCCCCACATTTAATAAAATTGCATAGAACATTCATAACTCCCACATTTAATAAAATTGTACAGAACATTCATAACCCTCACATTTAATAAAATTGCATAAAACATTCATAACCCCCACATTTAATAAAATTGCATAGAACATTCATAACTCCCACATTTAATCAAATTGTACAGAACATTCATAACTCCAACATTGAATAAAATTGTATAGAACATTCATCAATCCCACATTTAATAAAATTGCATAGAACATTCATCACCCCCACATTTAATAAATTGTATAGAACATGCATAACCCCCACATTTAATAAAATTGCATAGAACATTCATAACTCCCACATTTAATAAAATTGTACAGAACATTCATAACTCCCACATTTAATAAAATTGCATAGAACATTCATAAACCCACATTTAATAAAATTGCATAGAACATTCATAAACCCCACATTTAATAAAATTGTATAGAACATTCATACCCCCACATTTAATAAAATTGCATAGAACATTCATAACCCCCACATATAAAAAAATTGTATAGAACATTCATAACCCCCACATTTAATAAAATTGTATAGAACATTCATAACCCCCACATTTAATGAAATTGCATAGAACATTCATAACCCCCACAATTAATAAAATTGCATAGAACATTCATAACTCCCACATTTAATCAAATTGAACAGACATTCATAACCCCCACATATAATCAAATTGCATAGAACATTCATAACCCCTACATTTAATAAAATTGTACAGAACATTCATAATTCCCACATTTAATAAAATTGCATAGAACATTCATAACCCCCACATTTAATAAAATTGTATAGAACATTCATAACTCCCACATTTCATCAAATTGTACAAAACATTCATAACTCCCACATTTAATCAAATTGCATAGAACATTCATAACCCCCACATTTAATAAAATTGTATAAAAAATTCATAACCCCACATTTAATAAAATTGTATAGAACATTCATAACCCTCACATTTAATAAAATTGTACTGAAAATTCATAATTCCCACATTTAATAAAATTGCATAGAACATTCATAACCCCCACATTTAAAAAAATTGTATAAAAAATTCATAACCCCACATTTAATAAAATTGCATAGAACATTCATAAACCCACATTTAATAAAATTGCATAGAACATTCATAACCCCCACATTTCATCAAATTGTATAGAACATTCATAACCCCCACATTTAATAAAATTGTATAGAACATTCTTAAACCCCACATTTAATAAAATTGTATAGAACATTCATAACCCCCACATTTAATAAAATTGTATAGAACATTCATAAACCCTACATTTAATAAAATTGAATAGAACATTCATCACCCCCACATTTAATAAAATTGTAGAGAACATTCATAACCCCCACATTTAATAAAATTGCATAGAAAATTCATAACTCCCACATTTAATCAAATTTTACAGAACATTCATAACTCCCACATTTAATAAAATTGCATAGAACATTCATAACCCCTACATTTAATACAATTGTATAGAACATTCATAACCCCACATTTAATAAAATTGCATAGAACATTCATAACCCCCACATTTAATAAAATTGTAGAGAACATTCATAATCCCCACATTTAATAAAATTGCATAGAAAATTCATAACTCCCACATTTAATCAAATTGTACAGAACATTCATCAATCCCACATTTAATAAAATTGCATAGAACATTCATAACCCCCACATTTAATAAAATTGCATAGAACATTCATAACCACTACATTTAATAAAATTGTACAGAACATTCATAACCCCCACATTTAATAAAATTGTATAGAACATTCATAACCCCCACATTTAATAAAATTGTATAGAACATTCATAACTCCCACATTTAATAAAATTGTACAGAACATTCATAACTCCAACATTGAATAAAATTGAATAGAACATTCATCAATCCCACATTTAATAAAATTGCGTAGAACATTCATAACCCCCACATTTAATAAAATTGTATAGAACATGCATAACCCCCACATTTAATAAAATTGTATAGAACATTCATAACTCCCACATTTAATAAAATTGTACAGAACATTCATAACTCCCACATTTAATAAGATTGTATAGAACATTCATAAACCCCACATTTAATAAAATTGCATAGAACATTCATAACTCCCACATTTAATAAAATTGTACAGAACCCTCACATTTAAAAAAATTGCATAGAACATTCATAACCCCCACATTTAATCAAATTGAATAGAAAATTCATAACCCCCACATTTAATAAAATTGTATAGAACATTCATAACTCTCACATTTAATCAAATTGTACATAACATTCATAACTCCAACATTGAATAAAATTGCATAGAACATTCATAACCCCCACATTTAATAAAATTGCATAGAACATTCATAACTCCCACATTTAATCAAATTGTACAGAACATTCATAACTCCAACATTGAATAAAATTGTATAGAACATTCATCAATCCCACATTTAATAAAATTGCATAGAACATTCATCACCCCCACATTTAATAAAATTGTATAGAGCATGCATAACCCCCACATTTAATAAAATTGCATAGAACATTCATAACTCCCACATTTAATAAAATTGTACAGAACATTCATAACTCCCACATTTAATAAAATTGCATAGAACATTCATAAACCCCACATTTAATAAAATTGCATAGAACATTCATAAACCCCACATTTAATAAAATTGTATAGAACATTCATACCCCCACATTTAATAAAATTGCATAGAACATTCATAACCCCCACATTTAATAAAATTGTATAGAACATGCATAACTCCCACATTTAATCAAATTGTACAGAACATTCATAACTCCAACATTGAATAAAATTGAATAGAACATTCATCAATCCCACATTTAATAAAATTGCATAGAACATTCATAACCCCCACATTTAATAAAATTGTATAGAACATGCATAACCCCCACATTTAATAAA
Organism: Bathymodiolus septemdierum; assembly: GCA_963383655.1. NCBI lineage: Eukaryota > Metazoa > Mollusca > Bivalvia > Mytilida > Modiolidae > Bathymodiolus > Bathymodiolus septemdierum. The sequence continues at coordinate 43,895,724 of OY726521.1, read as the reverse complement.
ATTGTATAGAACATTCATAAACCCCCACATTTAATAAAATTGCATAGAACATTCATAACTCCCACATTTAATAAAATTGTACAGAACATTCATAACCCTCACATTTAATAAAATTGCATAGAACATTCATAACCCCCACATTTAATCAAATTGAATAGAAAATTCATAACCCCCACATTTAATAAAATTGTATAGAACATTCATAACTCTCACATTTAATCAAATTGTACATAACATTCATAACTCCAACATTGAATAAAATTGAATAGAACATTCATAACCCCCACATTTAATAAAATTGCATAGAACATTCATAACTCCCACATTTAATAAAATTGTACAGAACATTCATAACCCTCACATTTAATAAAATTGCATAAAACATTCATAACCCCCACATTTAATAAAATTGCATAGAACATTCATAACTCCCACATTTAATCAAATTGTACAGAACATTCATAACTCCAACATTGAATAAAATTGTATAGAACATTCATCAATCCCACATTTAATAAAATTGCATAGAACATTCATCACCCCCACATTTAATAAATTGTATAGAACATGCATAACCCCCACATTTAATAAAATTGCATAGAACATTCATAACTCCCACATTTAATAAAATTGTACAGAACATTCATAACTCCCACATTTAATAAAATTGCATAGAACATTCATAAACCCACATTTAATAAAATTGCATAGAACATTCATAAACCCCACATTTAATAAAATTGTATAGAACATTCATACCCCCACATTTAATAAAATTGCATAGAACATTCATAACCCCCACATATAAAAAAATTGTATAGAACATTCATAACCCCCACATTTAATAAAATTGTATAGAACATTCATAACCCCCACATTTAATGAAATTGCATAGAACATTCATAACCCCCACAATTAATAAAATTGCATAGAACATTCATAACTCCCACATTTAATCAAATTGAACAGACATTCATAACCCCCACATATAATCAAATTGCATAGAACATTCATAACCCCTACATTTAATAAAATTGTACAGAACATTCATAATTCCCACATTTAATAAAATTGCATAGAACATTCATAACCCCCACATTTAATAAAATTGTATAGAACATTCATAACTCCCACATTTCATCAAATTGTACAAAACATTCATAACTCCCACATTTAATCAAATTGCATAGAACATTCATAACCCCCACATTTAATAAAATTGTATAAAAAATTCATAACCCCACATTTAATAAAATTGTATAGAACATTCATAACCCTCACATTTAATAAAATTGTACTGAAAATTCATAATTCCCACATTTAATAAAATTGCATAGAACATTCATAACCCCCACATTTAAAAAAATTGTATAAAAAATTCATAACCCCACATTTAATAAAATTGCATAGAACATTCATAAACCCACATTTAATAAAATTGCATAGAACATTCATAACCCCCACATTTCATCAAATTGTATAGAACATTCATAACCCCCACATTTAATAAAATTGTATAGAACATTCTTAAACCCCACATTTAATAAAATTGTATAGAACATTCATAACCCCCACATTTAATAAAATTGTATAGAACATTCATAAACCCTACATTTAATAAAATTGAATAGAACATTCATCACCCCCACATTTAATAAAATTGTAGAGAACATTCATAACCCCCACATTTAATCAAATTGCATAGAAAATTCATAACTCCCACATTTAATCAAATTTTACAGAACATTCATAACTCCCACATTTAATAAAATTGCATAGAACATTCATAACCCCTACATTTAATACAATTGTATAGAACATTCATAACCCCACATTTAATAAAATTGCATAGAACATTCATAACCCCCACATTTAATAAAATTGTAGAGAACATTCATAATCCCCACATTTAATAAAATTGCATAGAAAATTCATAACTCCCACATTTAATCAAATTGTACAGAACATTCATCAATCCCACATTTAATAAAATTGCATAGAACATTCATAACCCCCACATTTAATAAAATTGCATAGAACATTCATAACTCCCACATTTAATAAAATTGTACAGAACATTCATAACTCCAACATTGAATAAAATTGAATAGAACATTCATCAATCCCACATTTAATAAAATTGCGTAGAACATTCATAACCCCCACATTTAATAAAATTGTATAGAACATGCATAACCCCCACATTTAATAAAATTGTATAGAACATTCATAACTCCCACATTTAATAAAATTGTACAGAACATTCATAACTCCCACATTTAATAAGATTGTATAGAACATTCATAAACCCCACATTTAATAAAATTGCATAGAACATTCATAACTCCCACATTTAATAAAATTGTACAGAACCCTCACATTTAAAAAAATTGCATAGAACATTCATAACCCCCACATTTAATCAAATTGAATAGAAAATTCATAACCCCCACATTTAATAAAATTGTATAGAACATTCATAACTCTCACATTTAATCAAATTGTACATAACATTCATAACTCCAACATTGAATAAAATTGCATAGAACATTCATAACCCCCACATTTAATAAAATTGCATAGAACATTCATAACTCCCACATTTAATCAAATTGTACAGAACATTCATAACTCCAACATTGAATAAAATTGTATAGAACATTCATCAATCCCACATTTAATAAAATTGCATAGAACATTCATCACCCCCACATTTAATAAAATTGTATAGAACATGCATAACCCCCACATTTAATAAAATTGCATAGAACATTCATAACTCCCACATTTAATAAAATTGTACAGAACATTCATAACTCCCACATTTAATAAAATTGCATAGAACATTCATAACCCTCACATTTAATAAAATTGCATAGAACATTCATAACCCCCACATTTAATCAAATTGAATAGAAAATTCATAACCCCCACATTTAATAAAATTGTATAGAACATTCATAACTCTCACATTTAATCAAATTGTACATAACATTCATAACTCCAACATTTAATCAAATTGTACAGAACATTCATAACTCCAACATTGAATAAAATTGTATAGAACATTCATCAATCCCACATTTAATAAAATTGCTTAGAACATTCATCACCCCCACATTTAATAAAATTGTATAGAACATGCATAACCCCCACATTTAATAAAATTGCATAGAACATTCATAACTCCCACATTTAATAAAATTGTACAGAACATTCATAACTCCCACATTTAATAAAATTGCATAGAACATTCATAAACCCCACATTTAATAAAATTGCATAGAACATTCATAAACCCCACATTTAATAAAATTGTATAGAACATTCATACCCCCACATTTAATAAAATTGCATAGAAAATTCATAACCCCCACATTTAATAAAATTGAATAGAACATTCATAACCCCCACATTTAATAAAATTGCATAGAACATTCATAACTCCCACATTTAATCAAATTGTACAGAACATTCATAACTCCAACATTGAATAAAATTGTATAGAACATTCATCAATCCCACATTTAATAAAATTGCTTAGAACATTCATCACCCCCACATTTAATAAAATTGTATAGAACATGCATAACCCCCACATTTAATAAAATTGCATAGAACATTCATAACTCCCACATTTAATAAAATTGTACAGAACATTCATAACTCCCACATTTAATAAAATTGCATAGAACATTCATAAACCCCACATTTAATAAAATTGCATAGAACATTCATAAACCCCACATTTAATAAAATTGCATAGAACATTCATAAACCCCACATTTAATAAAATTGTATAGAACATTCATACCCCCACATTTAATAAAATTGCATAGAACATTCATAACCCCCACATTTAATAAAATTGTATAGAACATGTATAACTCCCACATTTAATCAAATTGTACAGAACATTCATAACTCCCACATTTAATAAAATTGTACAGAACATTCATAACTCCCACATTTAATAAGATTGTATAGAACATTCATAAACCCCACATTTAATAAAATTGTATAGAACATTCATACCCCCACATTTAATAAAATTGCATAGAACATTCACAACCCCCACATATAAAAAAATTGTATAGAACATTCATAACCCCCACATTTAATAAAATTGTATAGAACATTGATAACCCCCACAATTAATAAAATTGCATAGAACATTCATAACTCCCACATTTAATCAAATTGAACAGACATTCATAACCCCCACATATAATCAAATTGCATAGAACATTCATAACCCCTACATTTAATAAAATTGTACAGAACATTCATAATTCCCACATTTAATAAAATTGCATAGAACATTCATAACCCCCACATTTAATAAAATTGTATAGAACATTCATAACTCCCACATTTCATCAAATTGTACAAAACATTCATAACTCCCACATTTAATCAAATTGCATAGAACATTCATAACCCCCACATTTAATAAAATTGTATAAAAAATTCATAACCCCACATTTAATAAAATTGCATAGAACATTCATAACCCTCACATTTAATAAAATTGTACTGAAAATTCATAATTCCCACATTTAATAAAATTGCATAGAACATTCATAACCCCCACATTTAAAAAAATTGTATAAAAAATTCATAACCCCACATTTAATAAAATTGCATAGAACATTCATAAACCCACATTTAATAAAATTGCATAGAACATTCATAACCCCCACATTTCATCAAATTGTATAGAACATTCATAACCCCCACATTTCATCAAATTGTATAGAACATTCTTAAACCCCACATTTAATAAAATTGTATAGAACATTCATAACCCCCACATTTAATAAAATTGTATAGAACATTCATAAACCCTACATTTAATAAAATTGAATAGAACATTCATCACCCCCACATTTAATAAAATTGTAGAGAACATTCATAACCCCCACATTTAATAAAATTGCATAGAAAATTCATAACTCCCACATTTAATCAAATTTTACAGAACATTCATAACTCCCACATTTAATAAAATTGCATAGAACATTCATAACCCCTACATTTAATAAAATTGTATAGAACATTCATAACCCCACATTTAATAAAATTGCATAGAACATTCATAACCCCCACATTTAATAAAATTGTAGAGAACATTCATAATCCCCACATTTAATAAAATTGCATAGAAAATTCATAACTCCCACATTTAATCAAATTGTACAGAACATTCATCAATCCCACATTTAATAAAATTGCATAGAACATTCATAACCCCCACATTTAATAAAATTGCATAGAACATTCATAACCACTACATTTAATAAAATTGTACAGAACATTCATAACCCCCACATTTAATAAAATTGTATAGAACATTCATAACCCCCACATTTAATAAAATTGCATAGAACATTCATAACCCCCACATTTAATAAAATTGTATAGAACATTCATAAACCCCACATTTAATAAAATTGCATAGAACATTTAATAAAATTGCATAGAACATTCATAACCCCACATTTAATAAAATTGAATAGAACATTCATAACCCCCACATTTAATAAAATTGTATAGAACATTCATAACTCCCACATTTAATAAAATTGTACAGAACATTCATAACTCCAACATTGAATAAAATTGAATAGAACATTCATCAATCCCACATTTAATAAAATTGCATAGAACATTCATAACCCCTACATTTAATAAAATTGTATAGAACATTCATAACCCCACATTTAATAAAATTGCATAGAACATTCATAACCCCCACATTTAATAAAATTGTAGAGAACATTCATAATCCCCACATTTAATAAAATTGCATAGAAAATTCATAACTCCCACATTTAATCAAATTGTACAGAACATTCATCAATCCCACATTTAATAAAATTGCATAGAACATTCATAACCCCCACATTTAATAAAATTGCATAGAACATTCATAACCACTACATTTAATAAAATTGTACAGAACATTCATAACCCCCACATTTAATAAAATTGAATAGAACATTCATCACCCCCACATTTAATAAAATTGTAGAGAACATTCATAACCCCCACATTTAATAAAATTGCATAGAAAATTCATAACTCCCACATTTAATCAAATTTTACAGAACATTCATAACTCCCACATTTAATAAAATTGCATAGAACATTCATAACCCCTACATTTAATACAATTGTATAGAACATTCATAACCCCACATTTAATAAAATTGCATAGAACATTCATAACCCCCACATTTAATAAAATTGTAGAGAACATTCATAATCCCCACATTTAATAAAATTGCATAGAAAATTCATAACTCCCACATTTAATCAAATTGTACAGAACATTCATCAATCCCACATTTAATAAAATTGCATAGAACATTCATAACCCCCACATTTAATAAAATTGCATAGAACATTCATAACCACTACATTTAATAAAATTGTACAGAACATTCATAACCCCCACATTTAATAAAATTGTATAGAACATTCATAACCCCCACATTTAATAAAATTGTATAGAACATTCATAACTCCCACATTTAATAAAATTGTACAGAACATTCATAACTCCAACATTGAATAAAATTGAATAGAACATTCATCAATCCCACATTTAATAAAATTGCGTAGAACATTCATAACCCCCACATTTAATAAAATTGTATAGAACATGCATAACCCCCACATTTAATAAAATTGTATAGAACATTCATAACTCCCACATTTAATAAAATTGTACAGAACATTCATAACTCCCACATTTAATAAGATTGTATAGAACATTCATAAACCCCACATTTAATAAAATTGCATAGAACATTCATAACTCCCACATTTAATAAAATTGTACAGAACCCTCACATTTAAAAAAATTGCATAGAACATTCATAACCCCCACATTTAATCAAATTGAATAGAAAATTCATAACCCCCACATTTAATAAAATTGTATAGAACATTCATAACTCTCACATTTAATCAAATTGTACATAACATTCATAACTCCAACATTGAATAAAATTGCATAGAACATTCATAACCCCCACATTTAATAAAATTGCATAGAACATTCATAACTCCCACATTTAATCAAATTGTACAGAACATTCATAACTCCAACATTGAATAAAATTGTATAGAACATTCATCAATCCCACATTTAATAAAATTGCATAGAACATTCATCACCCCCACATTTAATAAAATTGTATAGAACATGCATAACCCCCACATTTAATAAAATTGCATAGAACATTCATAACTCCCACATTTAATAAAATTGTACAGAACATTCATAACTCCCACATTTAATAAAATTGCATAGAACATTCATAAACCCCACATTTAATAAAATTGCATAGAACATTCATAAACCCCACATTTAATAAAATTGTATAGAACATTCATACCCCCACATTTAATAAAATTGCATAGAACATTCATAACTCCCACATTTAATAAAATTGTATAGAACATGCATAACTCCCACATTTAATCAAATTGTACAGAACATTCATAACTCCAACATTGAATAAAATTGAATAGAACATTCATCAATCCCACATTTAATAAAATTGCATAGAACATTCATAACCCCCACATTTAATAAAATTGTATAGAACATGCATAACCCCCACATTTAATAAAATTGTATAGAACATTCATAAACCCCCACATTTAATAAAATTGCATAGAACATTCATAACTCCCACATTTAATAAAATTGTACAGAACATTCATAACCCTCACATTTAATAAAATTGCATAGAACATTCATAACCCCCACATTTAATCAAATTGAATAGAAAATTCATAACCCCCACATTTAATAAAATTGTATAGAACATTCATAACTCTCACATTTAATCAAATTGTACATAACATTCATAACTCCAACATTGAATAAAATTGAATAGAACATTCATAACCCCCACATTTAATAAAATTGCATAGAACATTCATAACTCCCACATTTAATAAAATTGCATAGAACATTCATAACCCTCACATTTAATAAAATTGCATAAAACATTCATAACCCCCACATTTAATAAAATTGCATAGAACATTCATAACTCCCACATTTAATCAAATTGTACAGAACATTCATAACTCCAACATTGAATAAAATTGTATAGAACATTCATCAATCCCACAGTTAATAAAATTGCATAGAACATTCATCACCCCCACATTTAATAAATTGTATAGAACATGCATAACCCCCACATTTAATAAAATTGCATAGAACATTCATAACTCCCACATTTAATAAAATTGTACAGAACATTCATAACTCCCACATTTAATAAAATTGCATAGAACATTCATAAACCCACATTTAATAAAATTGCATAGAACATTCATAAACCCCACATTTAATAAAATTGTATAGAACATTCATACCCCCACATTTAATAAAATTGCATAGAACATTCATAACCCCCACATATAAAAAAATTGTATAGAACATTCATAACCCCCACATTTAATAAAATTGTATAGAACATTCATAACCCCCACATTTAATGAAATTGCATAGAACATTCATAACCCCCACAATTAATAAAATTGCATAGAACATTCATAACTCCCACATTTAATCAAATTGAACAGACATTCATAACCCCCACATATAATCAAATTGCATAGAACATTCATAACCCCTACATTTAATAAAATTGTACAGAACATTCATAATTCCCACATTTAATAAAATTGCATAGAACATTCATAACCCCCACATTTAATAAAATTGTATAGAACATTCATAACTCCCACATTTCATCAAATTGTACAAAACATTCATAACTCCCACATTTAATCAAATTGCATAGAACATTCATAACCCCCACATTTAATAAAATTGTATAAAAAATTCATAACCCCACATTTAATAAAATTGTATAGAACATTCATAACCCTCACATTTAATAAAATTGTACTGAAAATTCATAATTCCCACATTTAATAAAATTGCATAGAACATTCATAACCCCCACATTTAAAAAAATTGTATAAAAAATTCATAACCCCACATTTAATAAAATTGCATAGAACATTCATAAACCCACATTTAATAAAATTGCATAGAACATTCATAACCCCCACATTTCATCAAATTGTATAGAACATTCATAACCCCCACATTTAATAAAATTGTATAGAACATTCTTAAACCCCACATTTAATAAAATTGTATAGAACATTCATAACCCCCACATTTAATAAAATTGTATAGAACATTCATAAACCCTACATTTAATAAAATTGAATAGAACATTCATCACCCCCACATTTAATAAAATTGTAGAGAACATTCATAACCCCCACATTTAATAAAATTGCATAGAAAATTCATAACTCCCACATTTAATCAAATTTTACAGAACATTCATAACTCCCACATTTAATAAAATTGCATAGAACATTCATAACCCCTACATTTAATACAATTGTATAGAACATTCATAACCCCACATTTAATAAAATTGCATAGAACATTCATAACCCCCACATTTAATAAAATTGTAGAGAACATTCATAATCCCCACATTTAATAAAATTGCATAGAAAATTCATAACTCCCACATTTAATCAAATTGTACAGAACATTCATCAATCCCACATTTAATAAAATTGCATAGAACATTCATAACCCCCACATTTAATAAAATTGCATAGAACATTCATAACTCCCACATTTAATAAAATTGTACAGAACATTCATAACTCCAACATTGAATAAAATTGAATAGAACATTCATCAATCCCACATTTAATAAAATTGCGTAGAACATTCATAACCCCCACATTTAATAAAATTGTATAGAACATGCATAACCCCCACATTTAATAAAATTGTATAGAACATTCATAACTCCCACATTTAATAAAATTGTACAGAACATTCATAACTCCCACATTTAATAAGATTGTATAGAACATTCATAAACCCCACATTTAATAAAATTGCATAGAACATTCATAACTCCCACATTTAATAAAATTGTACAGAACCCTCACATTTAAAAAAATTGCATAGAACATTCATAACCCCCACATTTAATCAAATTGAATAGAAAATTCATAACCCCCACATTTAATAAAATTGTATAGAACATTCATAACTCTCACATTTAATCAAATTGTACATAACATTCATAACTCCAACATTGAATAAAATTGCATAGAACATTCATAACCCCCACATTTAATAAAATTGCATAGAACATTCATAACTCCCACATTTAATCAAATTGTACAGAACATTCATAACTCCAACATTGAATAAAATTGTATAGAACATTCATCAATCCCACATTTAATAAAATTGCATAGAACATTCATCACCCCCACATTTAATAAAATTGTATAGAACATGCATAACCCCCACATTTAATAAAATTGCATAGAACATTCATAACTCCCACATTTAATAAAATTGTACAGAACATTCATAACTCCCACATTTAATAAAATTGCATAGAACATTCATAACCCTCACATTTAATAAAATTGCATAGAACATTCATAACCCCCACATTTAATCAAATTGAATAGAAAATTCATAACCCCCACATTTAATAAAATTGTATAGAACATTCATAACTCTCACATTTAATCAAATTGTACATAACATTCATAACTCCAACATTGAATAAAATTGAATAGAACATTCATAACCCCCACATTTAATAAAATTGCATAGAACATTCATAACTCCCACATTTAATCAAATTGTACAGAACATTCATAACTCCAACATTGAATAAAATTGTATAGAACATTCATCAATCCCACATTTAATAAAATTGCTTAGAACATTCATCACCCCCACATTTAATAAAATTGTATAGAACATGCATAACCCCCACATTTAATAAAATTGCATAGAACATTCATAACTCCCACATTTAATAAAATTGTACAGAACATTCATAACTCCCACATTTAATAAAATTGCATAGAACATTCATAAACCCCACATTTAATAAAATTGCATAGAACATTCATAAACCCCACATTTAATAAAATTGTATAGAACATTCATACCCCCACATTTAATAAAATTGCATAGAACATTCATAACCCCCACTTTTAATAAAATTGTATAGAACATGTATAACTCCCACATTTAATCAAATTGTACAGAACATTCATAACTCCAACATTGAATAAAATTGAATAGAACATTCATCAATCCCACATTTAATAAAATTGCATAGAACATTCATAACCCCCACATTTAATAAAATTGTATAGAACATGCATAACCCCCACATTTAATAAAATTGTATAGAACATTCATAACTCCCACATTTAATAAAATTGTACAGAACATTCATAACTCCCACATTTAATAAGATTGTATAGAACATTCATAAACCCCACATTTAATAAAATTGTATAGAACATTCATACCCCCACATTTAATAAAATTGCATAGAACATTCACAACCCCCACATATAAAAAAATTGTATAGAACATTCATAACCCCCACATTTAATAAAATTGTATAGAACATTCATAACCCCCACAATTAATAAAATTGCATAGAACATTCATAACTCCCACATTTAATCAAATTGAACAGACATTCATAACCCCCACATATAATCAAATTGCATAGAACATTCATAACCCCTACATTTAATAAAATTGTACAGAACATTCATAATTCCCACATTTAATAAAATTGCATAGAACATTCATAACCCCCACATTTAATAAAATTGTATAGAACATTCATAACTCCCACATTTCATCAAATTGTACAAAACATTCATAACTCCCACATTTAATCAAATTGCATAGAACATTCATAACCCCCACATTTAATAAAATTGTATAAAAAATTCATAACCCCACATTTAATAAAATTGCATAGAACATTCATAACCCTCACATTTAATAAAATTGTACTGAAAATTCATAATTCCCACATTTAATAAAATTGCATAGAACATTCATAACCCCCACATTTAAAAAAATTGTATAAAAAATTCATAACCCCACATTTAATAAAATTGCATAGAACATTCATAAACCCACATTTAATAAAATTGCATAGAACATTCATAACCCCCACATTTCATCAAATTGTATAGAACATTCATAACCCCCACATTTCATCAAATTGTATAGAACATTCTTAAACCCCACATTTAATAAAATTGTATAGAACATTCATAACCCCCACATTTAATAAAATTGTATAGAACATTCATAAACCCTACATTTAATAAAATTGAATAGAACATTCATCACCCCCACATTTAATAAAATTGTAGAGAACATTCATAACCCCCACATTTAATAAAATTGCATAGAAAATTCATAACTCCCACATTTAATCAAATTTTACAGAACATTCATAACTCCCACATTTAATAAAATTGCATAGAACATTCATAACCCCTACATTTAATAAAATTGTATAGAACATTCATAACCCCCACATTTAATAAAATTGTATAGAACATTCATAACTCCCACATTTAATAAAATTGTACAGAACATTCATAACTCCCACATTTAATAAGATTGTATAGAACATTCATAAACCCCACATTTAATAAAATTGCATAGAACATTCATAACTCCCACATTTAATAAAATTGTACAGAACATGCATAACCCCCACATTTAATAAAATTGTATAGAACATTCATAAACCCCCACATTTAATAAAATTGCATAGAACATTCATAACTCCCACATTTAATAAAATTGTACAGAACATTCATAACCCTCACATTTAATAAAATTGCATAGAACATTCATAACCCCCACATTTAATCAAATTGAATAGAAAATTCATAACCCCCACATTTAATAAAATTGTATAGAACATTCATAACTCTCACATTTAATCAAATTGTACATAACATTCATAACTCCAACATTGAATAAAATTGAATAGAACATTCATAACCCCCACATTTAATAAAATTGCATAGAACATTCATAACTCCCACATTTAATAAAATTGTACAGAACATTCATAACCCTCACATTTAATAAAATTGCATAAAACATTCATAACCCCCACATTTAATAAAATTGCATAGAACATTCATAACTCCCACATTTAATCAAATTGTACAGAACATTCATAACTCCAACATTGAATAAAATTGTATAGAACATTCATCAATCCCACATTTAATAAAATTGCATAGAACATTCATCACCCCCACATTTAATAAATTGTATAGAACATGCATAACCCCCACATTTAATAAAATTGCATAGAACATTCATAACTCCCACATTTAATAAAATTGTACAGAACATTCATAACTCCCACATTTAATAAAATTGCATAGAACATTCATAAACCCACATTTAATAAAATTGCATAGAACATTCATAAACCCCACATTTAATAAAATTGTATAGAACATTCATACCCCCACATTTAATAAAATTGCATAGAACATTCATAACCCCCACATATAAAAAAATTGTATAGAACATTCATAACCCCCACATTTAATAAAATTGTATAGAACATTCATAACCCCCACATTTAATGAAATTGCATAGAACATTCATAACCCCCACAATTAATAAAATTGCATAGAACATTCATAACTCCCACATTTAATCAAATTGAACAGACATTCATAACCCCCACATATAATCAAATTGCATAGAACATTCATAACCCCTACATTTAATAAAATTGTACAGAACATTCATAATTCCCACATTTAATAAAATTGCATAGAACATTCATAACCCCCACATTTAATAAAATTGTATAGAACATTCATAACTCCCACATTTCATCAAATTGTACAAAACATTCATAACTCCCACATTTAATCAAATTGCATAGAACATTCATAACCCCCACATTTAATAAAATTGTATAAAAAATTCATAACCCCACATTTAATAAAATTGTATAGAACATTCATAACCCTCACATTTAATAAAATTGTACTGAAAATTCATAATTCCCACATTTAATAAAATTGCATAGAACATTCATAACCCCCACATTTAAAAAAATTGTATAAAAAATTCATAACCCCACATTTAATAAAATTGCATAGAACATTCATAAACCCACATTTAATAAAATTGCATAGAACATTCATAACCCCCACATTTCATCAAATTGTATAGAACATTCATAACCCCCACATTTAATAAAATTGTATAGAACATTCTTAAACCCCACATTTAATAAAATTGTATAGAACATTCATAACCCCCACATTTAATAAAATTGTATAGAACATTCATAAACCCTACATTTAATAAAATTGAATAGAACATTCATCACCCCCACATTTAATAAAATTGTAGAGAACATTCATAACCCCCACATTTAATAAAATTGCATAGAAAATTCATAACTCCCACATTTAATCAAATTTTACAGAACATTCATAACTCCCACATTTAATAAAATTGCATAGAACATTCATAACCCCTACATTTAATACAATTGTATAGAACATTCATAACCCCACATTTAATAAAATTGCATAGAACATTCATAACCCCCACATTTAATAAAATTGTAGAGAACATTCATAATCCCCACATTTAATAAAATTGCATAGAAAATTCATAACTCCCACATTTAATCAAATTGTACAGAACATTCATCAATCCCACATTTAATAAAATTGCATAGAACATTCATAACCCCCACATTTAATAAAATTGCATAGAACATTCATAACTCCCACATTTAATAAAATTGTACAGAACATTCATAACTCCAACATTGAATAAAATTGAATAGAACATTCATCAATCCCACATTTAATAAAATTGCGTAGAACATTCATAACCCCCACATTTAATAAAATTGTATAGAACATGCATAACCCCCACATTTAATAAAATTGTATAGAACATTCATAACTCCCACATTTAATAAAATTGTACAGAACATTCATAACTCCCACATTTAATAAGATTGTATAGAACATTCATAAACCCCACATTTAATAAAATTGCATAGAACATTCATAACTCCCACATTTAATAAAATTGTACAGAACCCTCACATTTAAAAAAATTGCATAGAACATTCATAACCCCCACATTTAATCAAATTGAATAGAAAATTCATAACCCCCACATTTAATAAAATTGTATAGAACATTCATAACTCTCACATTTAATCAAATTGTACATAACATTCATAACTCCAACATTGAATAAAATTGCATAGAACATTCATAACCCCCACATTTAATAAAATTGCATAGAACATTCATAACTCCCACATTTAATCAAATTGTACAGAACATTCATAACTCCAACATTGAATAAAATTGTATAGAACATTCATCAATCCCACATTTAATAAAATTGCATAGAACATTCATCACCCCCACATTTAATAAAATTGTATAGAACATGCATAACCCCCACATTTAATAAAATTGCATAGAACATTCATAACTCCCACATTTAATAAAATTGTACAGAACATTCATAACTCCCACATTTAATAAAATTGCATAGAACATTCATAACCCTCACATTTAATAAAATTGCATAGAACATTCATAACCCCCACATTTAATCAAATTGAATAGAAAATTCATAACCCCCACATTTAATAAAATTGTATAGAACATTCATAACTCTCACATTTAATCAAATTGTACATAACATTCATAACTCCAACATTGAATAAAATTGAATAGAACATTCATAACCCCCACATTTAATAAAATTGCATAGAACATTCATAACTCCCACATTTAATCAAATTGTACAGAACATTCATAACTCCAACATTGAATAAAATTGTATAGAACATTCATCAATCCCACATTTAATAAAATTGCTTAGAACATTCATCACCCCCACATTTAATAAAATTGTATAGAACATGCATAACCCCCACATTTAATAAAATTGCATAGAACATTCATAACTCCCACATTTAATAAAATTGTACAGAACATTCATAACTCCCACATTTAATAAAATTGCATAGAACATTCATAAACCCCACATTTAATAAAATTGCATAGAACATTCATAAACCCCACATTTAATAAAATTGTATAGAACATTCATACCCCCACATTTAATAAAATTGCATAGAACATTCATAACCCCCACATTTAATAAAATTGTATAGAACATGTATAACTCCCACATTTAATCAAATTGTACAGAACATTCATAACTCCAACATTGAATAAAATTGAATAGAACATTCATCAATCCCACATTTAATAAAATTGCATAGAACATTCATAACCCCCACATTTAATAAAATTGTATAGAACATGCATAACCCCCACATTTAATAAAATTGTATAGAACATTCATAACTCCCACATTTAATAAAATTGTACAGAACATTCATAACTCCCACATTTAATAAGATTGTATAGAACATTCATAAACCCCACATTTAATAAAATTGTATAGAACATTCATACCCCCACATTTAATAAAATTGCATAGAACATTCACAACCCCCACATATAAAAAAATTGTATAGAACATTCATAACCCCCACATTTAATAAAATTGTATAGAACATTCATAACCCCCACAATTAATAAAATTGCATAGAACATTCATAACTCCCACATTTAATCAAATTGAACAGACATTCATAACCCCCACATATAATCAAATTGCATAGAACATTCATAACCCCTACATTTAATAAAATTGTACAGAACATTCATAATTCCCACATTTAATAAAATTGCATAGAACATTCATAACCCCCACATTTAATAAAATTGTATAGAACATTCATAACTCCCACATTTCATCAAATTGTACAAAACATTCATAACTCCCACATTTAATCAAATTGCATAGAACATTCATAACCCCCACATTTAATAAAATTGTATAAAAAATTCATAACCCCACATTTAATAAAATTGCATAGAACATTCATAACCCTCACATTTAATAAAATTGTACTGAAAATTCATAATTCCCACATTTAATAAAATTGCATAGAACATTCATAACCCCCACATTTAAAAAAATTGTATAAAAAATTCATAACCCCACATTTAATAAAATTGCATAGAACATTCATAAACCCACATTTAATAAAATTGCATAGAACATTCATAACCCCCACATTTCATCAAATTGTATAGAACATTCATAACCCCCACATTTCATCAAATTGTATAGAACATTCTTAAACCCCACATTTAATAAAATTGTATAGAACATTCATAACCCCCACATTTAATAAAATTGTATAGAACATTCATAAACCCTACATTTAATAAAATTGAATAGAACATTCATCACCCCCACATTTAATAAAATTGTAGAGAACATTCATAACCCCCACATTTAATAAAATTGCATAGAAAATTCATAACTCCCACATTTAATCAAATTTTACAGAACATTCATAACTCCCACATTTAATAAAATTGCATAGAACATTCATAACCCCTACATTTAATAAAATTGTATAGAACATTCATAACCCCACATTTAATAAAATTGCATAGAACATTCATAACCCCCACATTTAATAAAATTGTAGAGAACATTCATAATCCCCACATTTAATAAAATTGCATAGAAAATTCATAACTCCCACATTTAATCAAATTGTACAGAACATTCATCAATCCCACATTTAATAAAATTGCATAGAACATTCATAACCCCCACATTTAATAAAATTGCATAGAACATTCATAACCACTACATTTAATAAAATTGTACAGAACATTCATAACCCCCACATTTAATAAAATTGTATAGAACATTCATAACCCCCACATTTAATAAAATTGCATAGAACATTCATAACCCCCACATTTAATAAAATTGTATAGAACATTCATAAACCCCACATTTAATAAAATTGCATAGAACATTTAATAAAATTGCATAGAACATTCATAACCCCACATTTAATAAAATTGAATAGAACATTCATAACCCCCACATTTAATAAAATTGTATAGAACATTCATAACTCCCACATTTAATAAAATTGTACAGAACATTCATAACTCCAACATTGAATAAAATTGAATAGAACATTCATCAATCCCACATTTAATAAAATTGCATAGAACATTCATAACCCCCACATTTAATAAAATTGTATAGAACATGCATAACCCCCACATTTAATAAAATTGTATAGAACATTCATAACTCCCACATTTAATAAAATTGTACAGAACATTCATAACTCCCACATTTAATAAGATTGTATAGAACATTCATAAACCCCACATTTAATAAAATTGCATAGAACATTCATAACTCCCACATTTAATAAAATTGTACAGAACATTCATAACCCTCACATTTAATAAAATTGCATAAAACATTCATAACCCCCACATTTAATAAAATTGCATAGAACATTCATAACTCCCACATTTAATCAAATTGTACAGAACATTCATAACTCCAACATTGAATAAAATTGTATAGAACATTCATCAATCCCACATTTAATAAAATTGCATAGAACATTCATCACCCCCACATTTAATAAATTGTATAGAACATGCATAACCCCCACATTTAATAAAATTGCATAGAACATTCATAACTCCCACATTTAATAAAATTGTACAGAACATTCATAACTCCCACATTTAATAAAATTGCATAGAACATTCATAAACCCACATTTAATAAAATTGCATAGAACATTCATAAACCCCACATTTAATAAAATTGTATAGAACATTCATACCCCCACATTTAATAAAATTGCATAGAACATTCATAACCCCCACATATAAAAAAATTGTATAGAACATTCATAACCCCCACATTTAATAAAATTGTATAGAACATTCATAACCCCCACATTTAATGAAATTGCATAGAACATTCATAACCCCCACAATTAATAAAATTGCATAGAACATTCATAACTCCCACATTTAATCAAATTGAACAGACATTCATAACCCCCACATATAATCAAATTGCATAGAACATTCATAACCCCTACATTTAATAAAATTGTACAGAACATTCATAATTCCCACATTTAATAAAATTGCATAGAACATTCATAACCCCCACATTTAATAAAATTGTATAGAACATTCATAACTCCCACATTTCATCAAATTGTACAAAACATTCATAACTCCCACATTTAATCAAATTGCATAGAACATTCATAACCCCCACATTTAATAAAATTGTATAAAAAATTCATAACCCCACATTTAATAAAATTGCATAGAACATTCATAACCCTCACATTTAATAAAATTGTACTGAAAATTCATAATTCCCACATTTAATAAAATTGCATAGAACATTCATAACCCCCACATTTAAAAAAATTGTATAAAAAATTCATAACCCCACATTTAATAAAATTGCATAGAACATTCATAAACCCACATTTAATAAAATTGCATAGAACATTCATAACCCCCACATTTCATCAAATTGTATAGAACATTCATAACCCCCACATTTAATAAAATTGTATAGAACATTCTTAAACCCCACATTTAATAAAATTGCATAGAACATTCATAACCACTACATTTAATAAAATTGTACAGAACATTCATAACCCCCACATTTAATAAAATTGTATAGAACATTCATAACCCCCACATTTAATAAAATTGCATAGAACATTCATAACCCCCACATTTAATAAAATTGTATAGAACATTCATAAACCCCACATTTAATAAAATTGCATAGAACATTCATAACCCCACATTTAATAAAATTGAATAGAACATTCATAACCCCCACATTTAATAAAATTGTATAGAACATTCATAACTCCCACATTTAATAAAATTGTACAGAACATTCATAACTCCAACATTGAATAAAATTGAATAGAACATTCATCAATCCCACATTTAATAAAATTGCGTAGAACATTCATAACCCCCACATTTAATAAAATTGTATAGAACATGCATAACCCCCACATTTAATAAAATTGTATAGAACATTCATAACTCCCACATTTAATAAAATTGTACAGAACATTCATAACTCCCACATTTAATAAGATTGTATAGAACATTCATAAACCCCACATTTAATAAAATTGCATAGAACATTCATAACTCCCACATTTAATAAAATTGTACAGAACCCTCACATTTAAAAAAATTGCATAGAACATTCATAACCCCCACATTTAATCAAATTGAATAGAAAATTCATAACCCCCACATTTAATAAAATTGTATAGAACATTCATAACTCTCACATTTAATCAAATTGTACATAACATTCATAACTCCAACATTGAATAAAATTGCATAGAACATTCATAACCCCCACATTTAATAAAATTGCATAGAACATTCATAACTCCCACATTTAATCAAATTGTACAGAACATTCATAACTCCAACATTGAATAAAATTGTATAGAACATTCATCAATCCCACATTTAATAAAATTGCATAGAACATTCATCACCCCCACATTTAATAAAATTGTATAGAACATGCATAACCCCCACATTTAATAAAATTGCATAGAACATTCATAACTCCCACATTTAATAAAATTGTACAGAACATTCATAACTCCCACATTTAATAAAATTGCATAGAACATTCATAAACCCCACATTTAATAAAATTGCATAGAACATTCATAAACCCCACATTTAATAAAATTGTATAGAACATTCATACCCCCACATTTAATAAAATTGCATAGAACATTCATAACCCCCACATTTAATAAAATTGTATAGAACATGCATAACTCCCACATTTAATCAAATTGTACAGAACATTCATAACTCCAACATTGAATAAAATTGAATAGAACATTCATCAATCCCACATTTAATAAAATTGCATAGAACATTCATAACCCCCACATTTAATAAAATTGTATAGAACATGCATAACCCCACATTTAATAAAATTGTATAGAACATTCATAACTCCCACATTTAATAAAATTGTACAGAACATTCATAACTCCCACATTTAATAAGATTGTATAGAACATTCATAAACCCCACATTTAATAAAATTGCATAGAACATTCATAACTCCCACATTTAATAAAATTGTACAGAACATTCATAACCCTCACATTTAATAAAATTGCATAGAACATTCATAACCCCCACATTTAATAAAATTGTATAGAACATTCATAACTCTCACATTTAATCAAATTGTACATAACATTCATAACTCCAACATTGAATAAAATTGAATAGAACATTCATAACCCCCACATTTAATAAAATTGCATAGAACATTCATAACTCCCACATTTAATCAAATTGTACAGAACATTCATAACTCCAACATTGAATAAAATTGTATAGAACATTCATCAATCCCACATTTAATAAAATTGCTTAGAACATTCATCACCCCCACATTTAATAAAATTGTATAGAACATGCATAACCCCCACATTTAATAAAATTGCATAGAACATTCATAACTCCCACATTTAATAAAATTGTACAGAACATTCATAACTCCCACATTTAATAAAATTGCATAGAACATTCATAAACCCCACATTTAATAAAATTGCATAGAACATTCATAAACCCCACATTTAATAAAATTGTATAGAACATTCATACCCCCACATTTAATAAAATTGCATAGAACATTCATAACCCCCACATTTAATAAAATTGTATAGAACATGCATAACTCCCACATTTAATCAAATTGTACAGAACATTCATAACTCCAACATTGAATAAAATTGAATAGAACATTCATCAATCCCACATTTAATAAAATTGCATAGAACATTCATAACCCCCACATTTAATAAAATTGTATAGAACATGCATAACCCCCACATTTAATAAAATTGTATAGAACATTCATAACTCCCACATTTAATAAAATTGTACAGAACATTCATAACTCCCACATTTAATAAGATTGTATAGAACATTCATAAACCCCACATTTAATAAAATTGTATAGAACATTCATACCCCCACATTTAATAAAATTGCATAGAACATTCACAACCCCCACATATAAAAAAATTGTATAGAACATTCATAACCCCCACATTTAATAAAATTGTATAGAACATTCATAACCCCCACATTTAATGAAATTGCATAGAACATTGATAACCCCCACAATTAATAAAATTGCATAGAACATTCATAACTCCCACATTTAATCAAATTGAACAGACATTCATAACCCCCACATATAATCAAATTGCATAGAACATTCATAACCCCTACATTTAATAAAATTGTACAGAACATTCATAATTCCCACATTTAATAAAATTGCATAGAACATTCATAACCCCCACATTTAATAAAATTGTATAGAACATTCATAACTCCCACATTTCATCAAATTGTACAAAACATTCATAACTCCCACATTTAATCAAATTGCATAGAACATTCATAACCCCCACATTTAATAAAATTGTATAAAAAATTCATAACCCCACATTTAATAAAATTGCATAGAACATTCATAACCCTCACATTTAATAAAATTGTACTGAAAATTCATAATTCCCACATTTAATAAAATTGCATAGAACATTCATAACCCCCACATTTAAAAAAATTGTATAAAAAATTCATAACCCCACATTTAATAAAATTGCATAGAACATTCATAAACCCACATTTAATAAAATTGCATAGAACATTCATAACCCCCACATTTCATCAAATTGTATAGAACATTCATAACCCCCACATTTCATCAAATTGTATAGAATATTCTTAAACCCCACATTTAATAAAATTGTATAGGACATTCATAACCCCCACATTTAATAAAATTGTATAGAACATTCATAAACCCTACATTTAATAAAATTGAATAGAACATTCATCACCCCCACATTTAATAAAATTGTAGAGAACATTCATAACCCCCACATTTAATAAAATTGCATAGAAAATTCATAACTCCCACATTTAATCAAATTTTACAGAACATTCATAACTCCCACATTTAATAAAATTGCATAGAACATTCATAACCCCTACATTTAATAAAATTGTATAGAACATTCATAACCCCACATTTAATAAAATTGCATAGAACATTCATAACCCCCACATTTAATAAAATTGTAGAGAACATTCATAATCCCCACATTTAATAAAATTGCATAGAAAATTCATAACTCCCACATTTAATCAAATTGTACAGAACATTCATCAATCCCACATTTAATAAAATTGCATAGAACATTCATAACCCCCACATTTAATAAAATTGCATAGAACATTCATAACCACTACATTTAATAAAATTGTACAGAACATTCATAACCCCCACATTTAATAAAATTGTATAGAACATTCATAACCCCCACATTTAATAAAATTGCATAGAACATTCATAACCCCCACATTTAATAAAATTGTATAGAACATTCATAAACCCCACATTTAATAAAATTGCATAGAACATTTAATAAAATTGCATAGAACATTCATAACCCCACATTTAATAAAATTGAATAGAACATTCATAACCCCCACATTTAATAAAATTGTATAGAACATTCATAACTCCCACATTTAATAAAATTGTACAGAACATTCATAACTCCAACATTGAATAAAATTGAATAGAACATTCATCCATCCCACATTTAATAAAATTGCATAGAACATTCATAACCCCCACATTTAATAAAATTGTATAGAACATGCATAACCCCCACATTTAATAAAATTGTATAGAACATTCATAACTCCCACATTTAATAAAATTGTACAGAACATTCATAACTCCCACATTTAATAAGATTGTATAGAACATTCATAAACCCCACATTTAATAAAATTGCATAGAACATTCATAACTCCCACATTTAATAAAATTGTACAGAACATTCATAACCCTCACATTTAATAAAATTGCATAAAACATTCATAACCCCCACATTTAATAAAATTGCGTAGAACATTCATAACTCCCACATTTAATCAAATTGTACAGAACATTCATAACTCCAACATTGAATAAAATTGTATAGAACATTCATCAATCCCACATTTAATAAAATTGCATAGAACATTCATCACCCCCACATTTAATAAATTGTATAGAACATGCATAACCCCCACATTTAATAAAATTGCATAGAACATTCATAACTCCCACATTTAATAAAATTGTACAGAACATTCATAACTCCCACATTTAATAAAATTGCATAGAACATTCATAAACCCACATTTAATAAAATTGCATAGAACATTCATAAACCCCACATTTAATAAAATTGTATAGAACATTCATACCCCCACATTTAATAAAATTGCATAGAACATTCATAACCCCCACATATAAAAAAATTGTATAGAACATTCATAACCCCCACATTTAATAAAATTGTATAGAACATTCATAACCCCCACATTTAATGAAATTGCATAGAACATTCATAACCCCCACAATTAATAAAATTGCATAGAACATTCATAACTCCCACATTTAATCAAATTGAACAGACATTCATAACCCCCACATATAATCAAATTGCATAGAACATTCATAACCCCTACATTTAATAAAATTGTACAGAACATTCATAATTCCCACATTTAATAAAATTGCATAGAACATTCATAACCCCCACATTTAATAAAATTGTATAGAACATTCATAACTCCCACATTTCATCAAATTGTACAAAACATTCATAACTCCCACATTTAATCAAATTGCATAGAACATTCATAACCCCCACATTTAATAAAATTGTATAAAAAATTCATAACCCCACATTTAATAAAATTGCATAGAACATTCATAACCCTCACATTTAATAAAATTGTACTGAAAATTCATAATTCCCACATTTAATAAAATTGCATAGAACATTCATAACCCCCACATTTAAAAAAATTGTATAAAAAATTCATAACCCCACATTTAATAAAATTGCATAGAACATTCATAAAACCACATTTAATAAAATTGCATAGAACATTCATAACCCCCACATTTCATCAAATTGTATAGAACATTCATAACCCCCACATTTAATAAAATTGTATAGAACATTCTTAAACCCCACATTTAATAAAATTGTATAGAACATTCATAACCCCCACATTTAATAAAATTGTATAGAACATTCATAAACCCTACATTTAATAAAATTGAATAGAACATTCATCACCCCCACATTTAATAAAATTGTAGAGAACATTCATAACCCCCACATTTAATAAAATTGCATAGAAAATTCATAACTCCCACATTTAATCAAATTTTACAGAACATTCATAACTCCCACATTTAATAAAATTGCATAGAACATTCATAACCCTTACATTTAATAAAATTGTATAGAACATTCATAACCCCACATTTAATAAAATTGCATAGAACATTCATAACCCCCACATTTAATAAAATTGTAGAGAACATTCATAATCCCCACATTTAATAAAATTGCATAGAAAATTCATAACTCCCACATTTAATCAAATTGTACAGAACATTCATCAATCCCACATTTAATAAAATTGCATAGAACATTCATAACCCCCACATTTAATAAAATTGCATAGAACATTCATAACCACTACATTTAATAAAATTGTACAGAACATTCATAACCCCCACATTTAATAAAATTGTATAGAACATTCATAACCCCCACATTTAATAGAATTGCATAGAACATTCATAACCCCCACATTTAATAAAATTGTATAGAACATTCATAAACCCCACATTTAATAAAATTGCATAGAACATTCATAACCCCACATTTAATAAAATTGAATAGAACATTCATAACCCCCACATTTAATAAAATTGTATAGAACATTCATAACTCCCACATTTAATAAAATTGTACAGAACATTCATAACTCCAACATTGAATAAAATTGAATAGAACATTCATCAATCCCACATTTAATAAAATTGCGTAGAACATTCATAACCCCCACATTTAATAAAATTGTATAGAACATGCATAACCCCCACATTTAATAAAATTGTATAGAACATTCATAACTCCCACATTTAATAAAATTGTACAGAACATTCATAACTCCCACATTTAATAAGATTGTATAGAACATTCATAAACCCCACATTTAATAAAATTGCATAGAACATTCATAACTCCCACATTTAATAAAATTGTACAGAACCCTCACATTTAAAAAAATTGCATAGAACATTCATAACCCCCACATTTAATCAAATTGAATAGAAAATTCATAACCCCCACATTTAATAAAATTGTATAGAACATTCATAACTCTCACATTTAATCAAATTGTACATAACATTCATAACTCCAACATTGAATAAAATTGCATAGAACATTCATCACCCCCACATTTAATAAAATTGCATAGAACATTCATAACTCCCACATTTAATCAAATTGTACAGAACATTCATAACTCCAACATTGAATAAAATTGTATAGAACATTCATCAATCCCACATTTAATAAAATTGCATAGAACATTCATCACCCCCACATTTAATAAAATTGTATAGAACATGCATAACCCCCACATTTAATAAAATTGCATAGGACATTCATAACTCCCACATTTAATAAAATTGTACAGAACATTCATAACTCCCACATTTAATAAAATTGCATAGAACATTCATAAACCCCACATTTAATAAAATTGCATAGAACATTCATAAACCCCACATTTAATAAAATTGTATAGAACATTCATACCCCCAAATTTAATAAAATTGCATAGAACATTCATAACCCCCACATTTAATAAAATTGTATAGAACATGCATAACTCCCACATTTAATCAAATTGTACAGAACATTCATAACTCCAACATTGAATAAAATTGAATAGAACATTCATCAATCCCACATTTAATAAAATTGCATAGAACATTCATAACCCCCACATTTAATAAAATTGTATAGAACATGCATAACCCCCACATTTAATAAAATTGTATAGAACATTCATAACTCCCACATTTAATAAAATTGTACAGAACATTCATAACTCCCACATTTAATAAGATTGTATAGAACATTCATAAACCCCACATTTAATAAAATTGCATAGAACATTCATAACTCCAACATTTAATAAAATTGTACAGAACATTCATAACCCTCACATTTAATAAAATTGCATAGAACATTCATAACCCCCACATTTAATCAAATTGAATAGAAAATTCATAACCCCCACATTTAATAAAATTGTATAGAACATTCATAACTCTCACATTTAATCAAATTGTACATAACATTCATAACTCCAACATTGAATAAAATTGAATAGAACATTCATAACCCCCACATTTAATAAAATTGCATAGAACATTCATAACTCCCACATTTAATCAAATTGTACAGAACATTCATAACTCCAACATTGAATAAAATTGTATAGAACATTCATCAATCCCACATTTAATAAAATTGCTTAGAACATTCATCACCGCCACATTTAATAAAATTGTATAGAACATGCATAACCCCCACATTTAATAAAATTGCATAGAACATTCATAACTCCCACATTTAATAAAATTGTACAGAACATTCATAACTCCCACATTTAATAAAATTGCATAGAACATTCATAAACCCCACATTTAATAAAATTGCATAGAACATTCATAAACCCCACATTTAATAAAATTGTATAGAACATTCATACCCCCACATTTAATAAAATTGCATAGAACATTCATAACCCCCACATTTAATAAAATTGTATAGAACATGCATAACTCCCACATTTAATCAAATTGTACAGAACATTCATAACTCCAACATTGAATAAAATTGAATAGAACATTCATCAATCCCACATTTAATAAAATTGCATAGAACATTCATAACCCCCACATTTAATAAAATTGTATAGAACATGCATAACCCCCACATTTCATAAAATTGTATAGAACATTCATAACTCCCACATTTAATAAAATTGTACAGAACATTCATAACTCCCACATTTAATAAAATTGTATAGAACATTCATCAACCCCACATTTAATAAAATTGCATAGAACATTCATAACTCCCACATTTAATAAAATTGTACAGAACATTCATAACCCTCACATTTAATAAAATTGCATAGAACATTCATAACCCCCACATTTAATCAAATTGAATAGAAAATTCATAACCCCCACATTTAATAAAATTGTACAGAACATTTATAACTCCAACATTGAATAAAATTGCATAGAACATTCATAACCCCCACATTTAATAAAATTGCATAGAACATTCATAACTCCCACATTTAATCAAATTGTACAGAACATTCATAACTCCAACATTGAATAAAATTGTATAGAACATTCATCAATCCCACATTTAATAAAATTGCATAGAACATTCATCACCCCCACATTTAATAAAATTGTATAGAACATGCATAACCCCCACATTTAATAAAATTGCATAGAACATTCATAACTCCCACATTTAATAAAATTGTACAGAACATTCATAACTCCCACATTTAATAAAATTGCATAGAACATTCATAAACCCCACATTTAATAAAATTGCATAGAAAATTCATAAACCCCACATTTAATAAAATTGTATAGAACATTCATACCCCCACATTTAATAAAATTGCATAGAACATTCATAACCTCCACATATAAAAAAATTGTATAGAACATTCATAACCCCCACATTTAATAAAATTGTATAGAACATTCATAACCCCCACATTTAATAAAATTGCATAGAACGTTTATAACCCCCACAATTAATAAAATTGCATAGAACATTTATAACTCCCACATTTAATCAAATTGAACAGACATTCATAACCCCCACATTTAATCAAATTGCATAGAACATTCATAACCCCTACATTTAATAAAATTGTACAGAACATTCATAATTCCCACATTTAATAAAATTGCATAGAACATTCATAACCCCCACATTTAATAAAATTGTATAGAACATTCATAACTCCCACATTTCATCAAATTGTACAAAACATTCATAACTCCCACATTTAATCAAATTGCATAGAACATTCATAACCCCCACATTTAATAAAATTGCATAGAACATTCATAACCCCTACATTTAATAAAATTGTACTGAACATTCATAACTCCCACATTTAATAAAATTGCATAGAACATTCATAACCCCCACATTTAATAAAATTGTATAAAAAATTCATAACCCCACATTTAATAAAATTGCATAGAACATTCATAACCTCACATTTAATAAAATTGTACTGAAAATTCATAATTCCCACATTTAATGAAATTGCATAGAACATTCATAACCCCCACATTTAAAAAAATTGTATAAAAAATTCATAACCCCACATTTAATAAAATTGCATAGAACATTCATAAACCCACATTTAATAAAATTGCATAGAACATTCATAACCCCCACATTTCATCAAATTGTATAGAACATTCATAACCCCCACATTTAATAAAATTGTATAGAACATTCATAAACCCCACATTTAATAAAATTGTATAGAACATTCATAACCCCCACATTTAATAAAATTGTATAGAACATTCATAACCCCCACATTTAATAAAATTGTATAGAACATGCATAACCCCCACATTTAATAAAATTGCATAGAACATTCATAACTCCCACATTTAATAAAATTGTACAGAACATTCATAACTCCCACATTTAATAAAATTGCATAGAACATTCATAAACCCCACATTTAATAAAATTGCATAGAAAATTCATAAACCCCACATTTAATAAAATTGTATAGAACATTCATACCCCCACATTTAATAAAATTGCATAGAACATTCATAACCCCCACATATAAAAAAATTGTATAGAACATTCATAACCCCTACATTTAATAAAATTGAATAGAACATTCATAACCCCCACATTTAATAAAATTGTAGAGAACATTCATAACCCCCACATTTAATAAAATTGCATAGAAAATTCATAACTCCCACATTTAATCAAATTTTACAGAACATTCATAACTCCCACATTTAATAAAATTGCATAGAACATTCATAACCCCTACATTTAATAAAATTATATAGAACATTCATAACCCCACATTTAATAAAATTGCATAGAACATTCATAACCCCCACATTTAATAAAATTGTATAGAACATTCATAACTCCCACATTTCATCAAATTGTACAAAACATTCATAACTCCCACATTTAATCAAATTGCATAGAACATTCATAACCCCCACATTTAATAAAATTGCATAGAACATTCATAACCCCAACATTTAATAAAATTGTACTGAACATTCATAACTCCCACATTTAATAAAATTGCATAGAACATTCATAACCCCCACATTTAATAAAATTGTATGAAAAATTCATAACCCCACATTTAATAAAATTGCATAGAACATTCATAACCCTCACATTTAATAAAATTGTACTGAAAATTCATAATTCCCACATTTAATAAAATTGCATAGAACATTCATAACCCCCACATTTAAAAAAATTGTATAAAAAATTCATAACCCCACATTTAATAAAATTGCATAGAACATTCATAAACCCACATTTAATAAAATTGCATAGAACATTCATAACCCCCACATTTCATCAAATTGTATAGAACATTCATAACCCCCACATTTAATAAAATTGTATAGAACATTCATTAACCCCACATTTAATAAAATTGTATAGAACATTCATAACCCCCACATTTAATAAAATTGTATAGAACATTCATAACCCCTACATTTAATAAAATTGAATAGAACATTCATAACCCCCACATTTAATAAAATTGTAGAGAACATTCATAACCCCCACATTTAATAAAATTGCATAGAAAATTCATAACTCCCACATTTAATCAAATTTTACAGAACATTCATAACTCCCACATTTAATAAAATTGCATAGAACATTCATAACCCCTACATTTAATAAAATTATATAGAACATTCATAACCCCACATTTAATAAAATTGCATAGAACATTCATAACCCCCACATTTAATAAAATTGTAGAGAACATTCATAATCCCCACATTTAATAAAATTGCATAGAAAATTCATAACTCCCACATTTAATCAAATTGTACAGAACATTCATCAATCCCACATTTAATAAAATTGCATAGAACATTCATAACCCCCACATTTAATAAAATTGCATAGAACATTCATAACCACTACATTTAATAAAATTGTACAGAACATTCATAACCCCCACATTTAATAAAATTGTATAGAACATTCATAACCCCCACATTTAATAAAATTGCATAGAACATTCATAACCCCCACATTTAATAAAATTGTATAGAACATTCATAAACCCCACATTTAATAAAATTGCATAGAACATTCATAACCCCCACATTTAATAAAATTGCATAGAACATTCATAACCCCACATTTAATAAAATTGAATAGAACATTCATAACCCCCACATTTAATAAAATTGTATAGAACATTCATAACTCCAACATTGAATAAAATTGAATAGAACATTCATAACTCCAACATTGAATAAAATTGAATAGAACATTCATCAATCCCATATTTAATAAAATTGCATAGAACATTCATAACCCCCACATTTAATAAAATTGTATAGAACATGCATAACCCCCACATTTAATAAAATTGTATAGAACATTCATAACTCCCACATTTAATAAAATTGTACAGAACATTCATAACTCCCACATTTAATAAGATTGTATAGAACATTCATAAACCCCACATTTAATAAAATTGCATAGAACATTCATAACTCCCACATTTAATAAAATTGTACAGAACATTCATAACCCTCACATTTAATAAAATTGCATAGAACATTCATAACCCCCACATTTAATCAAATTGAATAGAAAATTCATAACACCCACATTTAATAAAATTGTATAGAACATTCATAACTCTCACATTTAATCAAATTGTACAGAACATTCATAACTCCAACATTGAATAAAATTGCATAGAACATTCATAACCCCCACATTTAATAAAATTGCATAGAACATTCATAACTCCCACATTTAATAAAATTGTATAGAACATTCATAACTCCCACATTTAATAAAATTGTACAGAACATTCATAACTCCAACATTGAATAAAATTGAATAGAACATTCATCCATCCCACATTTAATAAAATTGCATAGAACATTCATAACCCCCACATTTAATAAAATTGTATAGAACATGCATAACCCCCACATTTAATAAAATTGTATAGAACATTCATAACTCCCACATTTAATAAAATTGTACAGAACATTCATAACTCCCACATTTAATAAGATTGTATAGAACATTCATAAACCCCACATTTAATAAAATTGCATAGAACATTCATAACTCCCACATTTAATAAAATTGTACAGAACATTCATAACCCTCACATTTAATAAAATTGCATAAAACATTCATAACCCCCACATTTAATAAAATTGCATAGAACATTCATAACTCCCACATTTAATCAAATTGTACAGAACATTCATAACTCCAACATTGAATAAAATTGTATAGAACATTCATCAATCCCACATTTAATAAAATTGCATAGAACATTCATCACCCCCACATTTAATAAATTGTATAGAACATGCATAACCCCCACATTTAATAAAATTGCATAGAACATTCATAACTCCCACATTTAATAAAATTGTACAGAACATTCATAACTCCCACATTTAATAAAATTGCATAGAACATTCATAAACCCACATTTAATAAAATTGCATAGAACATTCATAAACCCCACATTTAATAAAATTGTATAGAACATTCATACCCCCACATTTAATAAAATTGCATAGAACATTCATAACCCCCACATATAAAAAAATTGTATAGAACATTCATAACCCCCACATTTAATAAAATTGTATAGAACATTCATAACCCCCACATTTAATGAAATTGCATAGAACATTCATAACCCCCACAATTAATAAAATTGCATAGAACATTCATAACTCCCACATTTAATCAAATTGAACAGACATTCATAACCCCCACATATAATCAAATTGCATAGAACATTCATAACCCCTACATTTAATAAAATTGTACAGAACATTCATAATTCCCACATTTAATAAAATTGCATAGAACATTCATAACCCCCACATTTAATAAAATTGTATAGAACATTCATAACTCCCACATTTCATCAAATTGTACAAAACATTCATAACTCCCACATTTAATCAAATTGCATAGAACATTCATAACCCCCACATTTAATAAAATTGTATAAAAAATTCATAACCCCACATTTAATAAAATTGCATAGAACATTCATAACCCTCACATTTAATAAAATTGTACTGAAAATTCATAATTCCCACATTTAATAAAATTGCATAGAACATTCATAACCCCCACATTTAAAAAAATTGTATAAAAAATTCATAACCCCACATTTAATAAAATTGCATAGAACATTCATAAACCCACATTTAATAAAATTGCATAGAACATTCATAACCCCCACATTTCATCAAATTGTATAGAACATTCATAACCCCCACATTTAATAAAATTGTATAGAACATTCTTAAACCCCACATTTAATAAAATTGCATAGAACATTCATAACCACTACATTTAATAAAATTGTACAGAACATTCATAACCCCCACATTTAATAAAATTGTATAGAACATTCATAACCCCCACATTTAATAAAATTGCATAGAACATTCATAACCCCCACATTTAATAAAATTGTATAGAACATTCATAAACCCCACATTTAATAAAATTGCATAGAACATTCATAACCCCACATTTAATAAAATTGAATAGAACATTCATAACCCCCACATTTAATAAAATTGTATAGAACATTCATAACTCCCACATTTAATAAAATTGTACAGAACATTCATAACTCCAACATTGAATAAAATTGAATAGAACATTCATCAATCCCACATTTAATAAAATTGCGTAGAACATTCATAACCCCCACATTTAATAAAATTGTATAGAACATGCATAACCCCCACATTTAATAAAATTGTATAGAACATTCATAACTCCCACATTTAATAAAATTGTACAGAACATTCATAACTCCCACATTTAATAAGATTGTATAGAACATTCATAAACCCCACATTTAATAAAATTGCATAGAACATTCATAACTCCCACATTTAATAAAATTGTACAGAACCCTCACATTTAAAAAAATTGCATAGAACATTCATAACCCCCACATTTAATCAAATTGAATAGAAAATTCATAACCCCCACATTTAATAAAATTGTATAGAACATTCATAACTCTCACATTTAATCAAATTGTACATAACATTCATAACTCCAACATTGAATAAAATTGCATAGAACATTCATAACCCCCACATTTAATAAAATTGCATAGAACATTCATAACTCCCACATTTAATCAAATTGTACAGAACATTCATAACTCCAACATTGAATAAAATTGTATAGAACATTCATCAATCCCACATTTAATAAAATTGCATAGAACATTCATCACCCCCACATTTAATAAAATTGTATAGAACATGCATAACCCCCACATTTAATAAAATTGCATAGAACATTCATAACTCCCACATTTAATAAAATTGTACAGAACATTCATAACTCCCACATTTAATAAAATTGCATAGAACATTCATAAACCCCACATTTAATAAAATTGCATAGAACATTCATAAACCCCACATTTAATAAAATTGTATAGAACATTCATACCCCCACATTTAATAAAATTGCATAGAACATTCATAACCCCCACATTTAATAAAATTGTATAGAACATGCATAACTCCCACATTTAATCAAATTGTACAGAACATTCATAACTCCAACATTGAATAAAATTGAATAGAACATTCATCAATCCCACATTTAATAAAATTGCATAGAACATTCATAACCCCCACATTTAATAAAATTGTATAGAACATGCATAACCCCACATTTAATAAAATTGTATAGAACATTCATAACTCCCACATTTAATAAAATTGTACAGAACATTCATAACTCCCACATTTAATAAGATTGTATAGAACATTCATAAACCCCACATTTAATAAAATTGCATAGAACATTCATAACTCCCACATTTAATAAAATTGTACAGAACATTCATAACCCTCACATTTAATAAAATTGCATAGAACATTCATAACCCCCACATTTAATAAAATTGTATAGAACATTCATAACTCTCACATTTAATCAAATTGTACATAACATTCATAACTCCAACATTGAATAAAATTGAATAGAACATTCATAACCCCCACATTTAATAAAATTGCATAGAACATTCATAACTCCCACATTTAATCAAATTGTACAGAACATTCATAACTCCAACATTGAATAAAATTGTATAGAACATTCATCAATCCCACATTTAATAAAATTGCTTAGAACATTCATCACCCCCACATTTAATAAAATTGTATAGAACATGCATAACCCCCACATTTAATAAAATTGCATAGAACATTCATAACTCCCACATTTAATAAAATTGTACAGAACATTCATAACTCCCACATTTAATAAAATTGCATAGAACATTCATAAACCCCACATTTAATAAAATTGCATAGAACATTCATAAACCCCACATTTAATAAAATTGTATAGAACATTCATACCCCCACATTTAATAAAATTGCATAGAACATTCATAACCCCCACATTTAATAAAATTGTATAGAACATGCATAACTCCCACATTTAATCAAATTGTACAGAACATTCATAACTCCAACATTGAATAAAATTGAATAGAACATTCATCAATCCCACATTTAATAAAATTGCATAGAACATTCATAACCCCCACATTTAATAAAATTGTATAGAACATGCATAACCCCCACATTTAATAAAATTGTATAGAACATTCATAACTCCCACATTTAATAAAATTGTACAGAACATTCATAACTCCCACATTTAATAAGATTGTATAGAACATTCATAAACCCCACATTTAATAAAATTGTATAGAACATTCATACCCCCACATTTAATAAAATTGCATAGAACATTCACAACCCCCACATATAAAAAAATTGTATAGAACATTCATAACCCCCACATTTAATAAAATTGTATAGAACATTCATAACCCCCACATTTAATGAAATTGCATAGAACATTGATAACCCCCACAATTAATAAAATTGCATAGAACATTCATAACTCCCACATTTAATCAAATTGAACAGACATTCATAACCCCCACATATAATCAAATTGCATAGAACATTCATAACCCCTACATTTAATAAAATTGTACAGAACATTCATAATTCCCACATTTAATAAAATTGCATAGAACATTCATAACCCCCACATTTAATAAAATTGTATAGAACATTCATAACTCCCACATTTCATCAAATTGTACAAAACATTCATAACTCCCACATTTAATCAAATTGCATAGAACATTCATAACCCCCACATTTAATAAAATTGTATAAAAAATTCATAACCCCACATTTAATAAAATTGCATAGAACATTCATAACCCTCACATTTAATAAAATTGTACTGAAAATTCATAATTCCCACATTTAATAAAATTGCATAGAACATTCATAACCCCCACATTTAAAAAAATTGTATAAAAAATTCATAACCCCACATTTAATAAAATTGCATAGAACATTCATAAACCCACATTTAATAAAATTGCATAGAACATTCATAACCCCCACATTTCATCAAATTGTATAGAACATTCATAACCCCCACATTTCATCAAATTGTATAGAATATTCTTAAACCCCACATTTAATAAAATTGTATAGGACATTCATAACCCCCACATTTAATAAAATTGTATAGAACATTCATAAACCCTACATTTAATAAAATTGAATAGAACATTCATCACCCCCACATTTAATAAAATTGTAGAGAACATTCATAACCCCCACATTTAATAAAATTGCATAGAAAATTCATAACTCCCACATTTAATCAAATTTTACAGAACATTCATAACTCCCACATTTAATAAAATTGCATAGAACATTCATAACCCCTACATTTAATAAAATTGTATAGAACATTCATAACCCCACATTTAATAAAATTGCATAGAACATTCATAACCCCCACATTTAATAAAATTGTAGAGAACATTCATAATCCCCACATTTAATAAAATTGCATAGAAAATTCATAACTCCCACATTTAATCAAATTGTACAGAACATTCATCAATCCCACATTTAATAAAATTGCATAGAACATTCATAACCCCCACATTTAATAAAATTGCATAGAACATTCATAACCACTACATTTAATAAAATTGTACAGAACATTCATAACCCCCACATTTAATAAAATTGTATAGAACATTCATAACCCCCACATTTAATAAAATTGCATAGAACATTCATAACTCCCACATTTAATAAAATTGTATAGAACATTCATAAACCCCACATTTAATAAAATTGCATAGAACATTTAATAAAATTGCATAGAACATTCATAACCCCACATTTAATAAAATTGAATAGAACATTCATAACCCCCACATTTAATAAAATTGTATAGAACATTCATAACTCCCACATTTAATAAAATTGTACAGAACATTCATAACTCCAACATTGAATAAAATTGAATAGAACATTCATCCATCCCACATTTAATAAAATTGCATAGAACATTCATAACCCCCACATTTAATAAAATTGTATAGAACATGCATAACCCCCACATTTAATAAAATTGTATAGAACATTCATAACTCCCACATTTAATAAAATTGTACAGAACATTCATAACTCCCACATTTAATAAGATTGTATAGAACATTCATAAACCCCACATTTAATAAAATTGCATAGAACATTCATAACTCCCACATTTAATAAAATTGTACAGAACATTCATAACCCTCACATTTAATAAAATTGCATAAAACATTCATAACCCCCACATTTAATAAAATTGCGTAGAACATTCATAACTCCCACATTTAATCAAATTGTACAGAACATTCATAACTCCAACATTGAATAAAATTGTATAGAACATTCATCAATCCCACATTTAATAAAATTGCATAGAACATTCATCACCCCCACATTTAATAAATTGTATAGAACATGCATAACCCCCACATTTAATAAAATTGCATAGAACATTCATAACTCCCACATTTAATAAAATTGTACAGAACATTCATAACTCCCACATTTAATAAAATTGCATAGAACATTCATAAACCCACATTTAATAAAATTGCATAGAACATTCATAAACCCCACATTTAATAAAATTGTATAGAACATTCATACCCCCACATTTAATAAAATTGCATAGAACATTCATAACCCCCACATATAAAAAAATTGTATAGAACATTCATAACCCCCACATTTAATAAAATTGTATAGAACATTCATAACCCCCACATTTAATGAAATTGCATAGAACATTCATAACCCCCACAATTAATAAAATTGCATAGAACATTCATAACTCCCACATTTAATCAAATTGAACAGACATTCATAACCCCCACATATAATCAAATTGCATAGAACATTCATAACCCCTACATTTAATAAAATTGTACAGAACATTCATAATTCCCACATTTAATAAAATTGCATAGAACATTCATAACCCCCACATTTAATAAAATTGTATAGAACATTCATAACTCCCACATTTCATCAAATTGTACAAAACATTCATAACTCCCACATTTAATCAAATTGCATAGAACATTCATAACCCCCACATTTAATAAAATTGTATAAAAAATTCATAACCCCACATTTAATAAAATTGCATAGAACATTCATAACCCTCACATTTAATAAAATTGTACTGAAAATTCATAATTCCCACATTTAATAAAATTGCATAGAACATTCATAACCCCCACATTTAAAAAAATTGTATAAAAAATTCATAACCCCACATTTAATAAAATTGCATAGAACATTCATAAAACCACATTTAATAAAATTGCATAGAACATTCATAACCCCCACATTTCATCAAATTGTATAGAACATTCATAACCCCCACATTTAATAAAATTGTATAGAACATTCTTAAACCCCACATTTAATAAAATTGTATAGAACATTCATAACCCCCACATTTAATAAAATTGTATAGAACATTCATAAACCCTACATTTAATAAAATTGAATAGAACATTCATCACCCCCACATTTAATAAAATTGTAGAGAACATTCATAACCCCCACATTTAATAAAATTGCATAGAAAATTCATAACTCCCACATTTAATCAAATTTTACAGAACATTCATAACTCCCACATTTAATAAAATTGCATAGAACATTCATAACCCTTACATTTAATAAAATTGTATAGAACATTCATAACCCCACATTTAATAAAATTGCATAGAACATTCATAACCCCCACATTTAATAAAATTGTAGAGAACATTCATAATCCCCACATTTAATAAAATTGCATAGAAAATTCATAACTCCCACATTTAATCAAATTGTACAGAACATTCATCAATCCCACATTTAATAAAATTGCATAGAACATTCATAACACCCACATTTAATAAAATTGCATAGAACATTCATAACCACTACATTTAATAAAATTGTACAGAACATTCATAACCCCCACATTTAATAAAATTGTATAGAACATTCATAACCCCCACATTTAATAAAATTGCATAGAACATTCATAACCCCCACATTTAATAAAATTGTATAGAACATTCATAAACCCCACATTTAATAAAATTGCATAGAACATTCATAACCCCACATTTAATAAAATTGAATAGAACATTCATAACCCCTACATTTAATAAAATTGTATAGAACATTCATAACTCCCACATTTAATAAAATTGTACAGAACATTCATAACTCCAACATTGAATAAAATTGAATAGAACATTCATCAATCCCACATTTAATAAAATTGCGTAGAACATTCATAACCCCCACATTTAATAAAATTGTATAGAACATGCATAACCCCCACATTTAATAAAATTGTATAGAACATTCATAACTCCCACATTTAATAAAATTGTACAGAACATTCATAACTCCCACATTTAATAAGATTGTATAGAACATTCATAAACCCCACATTTAATAAAATTGCATAGAACATTCATAACTCCCACATTTAATAAAATTGTACAGAACCCTCACATTTAAAAAAATTGCATAGAACATTCATAACCCCCACATTTAATCAAATTGAATAGAAAATTCATAACCCCCACATTTAATAAAATTGTATAGAACATTCATAACTCTCACATTTAATCAAATTGTACATAACATTCATAACTCCAACATTGAATAAAATTGCATAGAACATTCATCACCCCCACATTTAATAAAATTGCATAGAACATTCATAACTCCCACATTTAATCAAATTGTACAGAACATTCATAACTCCAACATTGAATAAAATTGTATAGAACATTCATCAATCCCACATTTAATAAAATTGCATAGAACATTCATCACCCCCACATTTAATAAAATTGTATAGAACATGCATAACCCCCACATTTAATAAAATTGCATAGGACATTCATAACTCCCACATTTAATAAAATTGTACAGAACATTCATAACTCCCACATTTAATAAAATTGCATAGAACATTCATAAACCCCACATTTAATAAAATTGCATAGAACATTCATAAACCCCACATTTAATAAAATTGTATAGAACATTCATACCCCCAAATTTAATAAAATTGCATAGAACATTCATAACCCCCACATTTAATAAAATTGTATAGAACATGCATAACTCCCACATTTAATCAAATTGTACAGAACATTCATAACTCCAACATTGAATAAAATTGAATAGAACATTCATCAATCCCACATTTAATAAAATTGCATAGAACATTCATAACCCCCACATTTAATAAAATTGTATAGAACATGCATAACCCCCACATTTAATAAAATTGTATAGAACATTCATAACTCCCACATTTAATAAAATTGTACAGAACATTCATAACTCCCACATTTAATAAGATTGTATAGAACATTCATAAACCCCACATTTAATAAAATTGCATAGAACATTCATAACTCCCACATTTAATAAAATTGTACAGAACATTCATAACCCTCACATTTAATAAAATTGCATAGAACATTCATAACCCCCACATTTAATCAAATTGAATAGAAAATTCATAACCCCCACATTTAATAAAATTGTATAGAACATTCATAACTCTCACATTTAATCAAATTGTACATAACATTCATAACTCCAACATTGAATAAAATTGAATAGAACATTCATAACCCCCACATTTAATAAAATTGCATAGAACATTCATAACTCCCACATTTAATCAAATTGTACAGAACATTCATAACTCCAACATTGAATAAAATTGTATAGAACATTCATCAATCCCACATTTAATAAAATTGCTTAGAACATTCATCACCCCCACATTTAATAAAATTGTATAGAACATGCATAACCCCCACATTTAATAAAATTGCATAGAACATTCATAACTCCCACATTTAATAAAATTGTACAGAACATTCATAACTCCCACATTTAATAAAATTGCATAGAACATTCATAAACCCCACATTTAATAAAATTGCATAGAACATTCATAAACCCCACATTTAATAAAATTGTATAGAACATTCATACCCCCACATTTAATAAAATTGCATAGAACATTCATAACCCCCACATTTAATAAAATTGTATAGAACATGCATAACTCCCACATTTAATCAAATTGTACAGAACATTCATAACTCCAACATTGAATAAAATTGAATAGAACATTCATCAATCCCACATTTAATAAAATTGCATAGAACATTCATAACCCCCACATTTAATAAAATTGTATAGAACATGCATAACCCCCACATTTAATAAAATTGTATAGAACATTCATAACTCCCACATTTAATAAAATTGTACAGAACATTCATAACTCCCACATTTAATAAGATTGTATAGAACATTCATCAACCCCACATTTAATAAAATTGCATAGAACATTCATAACTCCCACATTTAATAAAATTGTACAGAACATTCATAACCCTCACATTTAATAAAATTGCATAGAACATTCATAACCCCCACATTTAATCAAATTGAATAGAAAATTCATAACCCCCACATTTAATAAAATTGTACAGAACATTTATAACTCCAACATTGAATAAAATTGCATAGAACATTCATAACCCCCACATTTAATAAAATTGCATAGAACATTCATAACTCCCACATTTAATCAAATTGTACAGAACATTCATAACTCCAACATTGAATAAAATTGTATAGAACATTCATCAATCCCACATTTAATAAAATTGCATAGAACATTCATCACCCCCACATTTAATAAAATTGTATAGAACATGCATAACCCCCACATTTAATAAAATTGCATAGAACATTCATAACTCCCACATTTAATAAAATTGTACAGAACATTCATAACTCCCACATTTAATAAAATTGCATAGAACATTCATAAACCCCACATTTAATAAAATTGCATAGAAAATTCATAAACCCCACATTTAATAAAATTGTATAGAACATTCATACCCCCACATTTAATAAAATTGCATAGAACATTCATAACCTCCACATATAAAAAAATTGTATAGAACATTCATAACCCCCACATTTAATAAAATTGTATAGAACATTCATAACCCCCACATTTAATAAAATTGCATAGAACATTTATAACCCCCACAATTAATAAAATTGCATAGAACATTTATAACTCCCACATTTAATCAAATTGAACAGACATTCATAACCCCCACATTTAATCAAATTGCATAGAACATTCATAACCCCTACATTTAATAAAATTGTACAGAACATTCATAATTCCCACATTTAATAAAATTGCATAGAACATTCATAACCCCCACATTTAATAAAATTGTATAGAACATTCATAACTCCCACATTTCATCAAATTGTACAAAACATTCATAACTCCCACATTTAATCAAATTGCATAGAACATTCATAACCCCCACATTTAATAAAATTGCATAGAACATTCATAACCCCTACATTTAATAAAATTGTACTGAACATTCATAACTCCCACATTTAATAAAATTGCATAGAACATTCATAACCCCCACATTTAATAAAATTGTATAAAAAATTCATAACCCCACATTTAATAAAATTGCATAGAACATTCATAACCTCACATTTAATAAAATTGTACTGAAAATTCATAATTCCCACATTTAATGAAATTGCATAGAACATTCATAACCCCCACATTTAAAAAAATTGTATAAAAAATTCATAACCCCACATTTAATAAAATTGCATAGAACATTCATAAACCCACATTTAATAAAATTGCATAGAACATTCATAACCCCCACATTTCATCAAATTGTATAGAACATTCATAACCCCCACATTTAATAAAATTGTATAGAACATTCATTAACCCCACATTTAATAAAATTGTATAGAACATTCATAACCCCCACATTTAATAAAATTGTATAGAACATTCATAACCCCCACATTTAATAAAATTGTATAGAACATGCATAACCCCCACATTTAATAAAATTGCATAGAACATTCATAACTCCCACATTTAATAAAATTGTACAGAACATTCATAACTCCCACATTTAATAAAATTGCATAGAACATTCATAAACCCCACATTTAATAAAATTGCATAGAAAATTCATAAACCCCACATTTAATAAAATTGTATAGAACATTCATACCCCCACATTTAATAAAATTGCATAGAACATTCATAACCCCCACATATAAAAAAATTGTATAGAACATTCATAACCCCTACATTTAATAAAATTGAATAGAACATTCATAACCCCCACATTTAATAAAATTGCATAGAACATTCATAACCCCACATTTAATAAAATTGAATAGAACATTCATAACCCCCACATTTAATAAAATTGTATAGAACATTCATAACTCCAACATTGAATAAAATTGAATAGAACATTCATAACTCCAACATTGAATAAAATTGAATAGAACATTCATCAATCCCATATTTAATAAAATTGCATAGAACATTCATAACCCCCACATTTAATAAAATTGTATAGAACATGCATAACCCCCACATTTAATAAAATTGTATAGAACATTCATAACTCCCACATTTAATAAAATTGTACAGAACATTCATAACTCCCACATTTAATAAGATTGTATAGAACATTCATAAACCCCACATTTAATAAAATTGCATAGAACATTCATAACTCCCACATTTAATAAAATTGTACAGAACATTCATAACCCTCACATTTAATAAAATTGCATAGAACATTCATAACCCCCACATTTAATCAAATTGAATAGAAAATTCATAACACCCACATTTAATAAAATTGTATAGAACATTCATAACTCTCACATTTAATCAAATTGTACAGAACATTCATAACTCCAACATTGAATAAAATTGCATAGAACATTCATAACCCCCACATTTAATAAAATTGCATAGAACATTCATAACTCCCACATTTAATCAAATTGTACAGAACATTCATAACTCCAACATTGAATAAAATTGTATAGAACATTCATCAATCCCACATTTAATAAAATTGCATAGAACATTCATCACCCCCACATTTAATAAAATTGTATAGAACATGCATAACCCCCACATTTAATAAAATTGCATAGAACATTCATAACTCCCACATTTAATAAAATTGTACAGAACATTCATAACTCCCACATTTAATAAAATTGCATAGAACATTCATAAACCCCACATTTAATAAAATTGCATAGAACATCCATAAACCCCACATTTAATAAAATTGTATAGAACATTCATACCCCCACATTTAATAAAATTGCATAGAACATTCA
The DNA here is from genome assembly GCA_963383655.1 of Bathymodiolus septemdierum. NCBI lineage: Eukaryota > Metazoa > Mollusca > Bivalvia > Mytilida > Modiolidae > Bathymodiolus > Bathymodiolus septemdierum. The sequence goes on along the minus strand of OY726521.1, from coordinate 43,850,789 downwards.
TAACCCCCACATTTAAAAAAATTGTATAGAACATTCATAACCCCCACATTTAATAAAATTGTATAGAACATTCATAACCCCCACATTTAATAAAATTGCATAGAACATTCATAACTCCCACATTTAATCAAATTGAACAGACATTCATAACCCCCACATTTAATCAAATTGCATAGAACATTCATAACCCCTACATTTAATAAAATTGTACAGAACATTCATAATTCCCACATTTAATAAAATTGCATAGAACATTCATAACCCCCACATTTAATAAAATTGTATAGAACATTCATAACTCCCACATTTTATCAAATTGTACAAAACATTCATAACTCCCACATTTAATCAAATTGCATAGAACATTCATAACCCCCACATTTAATAAAATTGCATAGAACATTCATAACCCCTACATTTAATAAAATTGTACTGAACATTCATAACTCCCACATTTAATAAAATTGCATAGAACATTCATAACCCCCACATTTAATAAAATTGTATAAAAAATTCATAACCCCACATTTAATAAAATTGCATAGAACATTCATAACCCTCACATTTAATAAAATTGTACTGAAAATTCATAATTCCCACATTTAATAAAATTGCATAGAACATTCATAACCCCCACATTTAAAAAAATTGTATAAAAAATTCATAACCCCACATTTAATAAAATTGCATAGAACATTCATAAACCCACATTTAATAAAATTGCATAGAACATTCATAGCCCCCACATTTCATCAAATTGTATAGAACATTCATAACCCCCACATTTAATAAAATTGTATAGAACATTCATAAACCCCACATTTAATAAAATTGTATAGAACATTCATAACCCCCACATTTAATAAAATTGTATAGAACATTCATAACCCCTACATTTAATAAAATTGAATAGAACATTCATAACCCCCACATTTAATAAAATTGTAGAGAACATTCATAACCCCCACATTTAATAAAATTGCATAGAAAATTCATAACTCCCACATTTAATCAAATTTTACAGAACATTCATAACTCCCACATTTAATAAAATTGCATAGAACATTCATAACCCCTACATTTAATAAAATTGTATAGAACATTCATAACCCCACATTTAATAAAATTGCATAGAACATTCATAGCCCCCACATTTAATAAAATTGTAGAGAACATTCATAATCCCCACATTTAATAAAATTGCATAGAAAATTCATAACTCCCACATTTAATCAAATTGTACAGAACATTCATCAATCCCACATTTAATAAAATTGCATAGAACATTCATAACCCCCACATTTAATAAAATTGCATAGAACATTCATAACCACTACATTTAATAAAATTGTACAGAACATTCATAACCCCCACATTTAATAAAATTGTATAGAACATTCATAACCCCCACATTTAATAAAATTGCATAGAACATTCATAACCCCCACATTTAATAAAATTGTATAGAACATTCATAAACCCCACATTTAATAAAATTGTAGAGAACATTCATAATCCCCACATTTAATCAAATTGCATAGAACATTCATAACCCCAACATTTAATAAAATTGCATAGAACATTCATAACTCCCACATTTAATCAAATTGAATAGAAAATTCATAACCCCCACATTTAATAAAATTGTATAGAACATGTTCTATGCAATTTGATTAAATGTGGGAGTTATGAATGTTCTGTACAATTTGATGAAATGTGGGAGTTATGAATGTTCTATACAATTTTATTAAATGTGGGGGTTATGAATGTTCTATGCAATTTTATTAAATGTGGGAATTATGAATGTTCTGTACAATTTTATTAAATGTAGGGGTTATGAATGTTCCATGCAATTTTATTAAATGTGGGGGTTATGAATGTTCTATGCAATTTGATTAAATGTGGGAGTTATGAATGTTCTGTTCAATTTGATTAAATGTGGGAGTTATGAATGTTCTATGCAATTTTATTAATTGTGGGGGCTATGAATGTTCTATGCAATTTTATTAAATGTGGGGGTTATGAATGTTCTATACAATTTTATTAAATGTGGGGGTTATGAATGTTCTATACAATTTTATTAAATGTGGGGGTTATGAATGTTCTATGCAATTTTATTAAATGTGGGGAGTATGAATGTTCTATAGAATTTTATTAAATGTGGGGTTTATGAAAGTTCTATGCAATTTTATTAAATGTGGGGTTTATGAATGTTCTATACAATTTTATTAAATGTGGGAGTTATGAATGTTCTGTACAATTTTATTAAATGTGGGAGTTATGAATGTTCTATACAATTTTATTAAATGTGGGGGTTATGAATGTTCTATACAATTTTATTAAATGTGGGGGTTATGAATGTTCTATGCAATTTTATTAAATGTGGGATTGATGAATGTTCTATGCAATTTTATTCAATGTTGGAGTTATGAATGTTCTGTACAATTTGATTAAATGTGGGAGTTATGAATGTTCTATACAATTTTATTAAATGTGGGGTTATGAATTTTCTATTCAATTTGATTAAAAGTGGGGGTTATGAATGTTCTATGCAATTTTATTAAATGTGAGGGTTATGAATGTTCTATACAATTTTACTAAATGTGGGAGTTATGAATGTTCTATGCAATTTGATTAAATGTGGGGGTTATGAATGTTCTATACAATATTACCATTTTGATAGACAATATGTCTAACAAAATGGTATTTTTTTGATACCCAAGATTATTGTCGTTTTCGTACTAACCTTCATAAAATGAAGAATAAGCACCGAATTATTGGCGAATACGCTACGAAACGTTGTTTTTTTCAATTTGAAAAAACTGACCATCGTTACTAGAAGCTAATTAATTATGGACTGACCTGAGCGAGGCCAAATCTATTTTTATCTATTTTTATGCCAATAGCCCGGATGCTGCAGCATGGATGTTTGTTTACCTCGCAAATACGACCATTTTATGCTACTCATTGACAATAATTTGCTGTTGCCAGGTGCAAAGTTACATATATTGAATAATATCTACCAAAAATGATCATAGGCATCATCATAAATTCATAAAATATGAAAAACGATTGAGAAAAGAAGGCAACATGCTCGGCTTACCTATCAAGCAAAATCTTTGCCACTTCAGCGTGAGTTTGGACGCTTAGCACTTCCTTCAGTTCGTTCCAACGGTCCAACTGATCCCCTACATTTGTTCCATTTGGAAGATACTGTACTTCCATTCCTCTTTCTCTCTGAATCTGTCAAAGTCCGCTTTCTTCCACGCGTTGACACTTTCTCTTCTGACATGTTGTTTATTGTTTCTAAACAGTGTGCATGCTCATGACGGGTTCACATAGAAGGTCATATGCACGGAGGTGGGTTTAAATTTTTTAAATTTGATTCTTGTCATCCTGGACAATAATTCCAATAACGATAGTTTTGGGTCTTTTTTGTCAAAAAAAAGAACACAAATCGTATCTTTTGCAGCATAACTGTTTAATGATAGCTTAAACAAATCATTTATGGACAGTTAAAAATTTTCAACAAAATCGTAGACAATATGCCTTTAAATGTGTGGGTTATGAATGTTCGGTTCAACTCCATATTTCAGTTTTATTGTGACTGACAGTATTGTTGATGGTAGATACCAGAGGAAACCACTGATCCAATACTGCAAGAAAATGACATGCATAAAATGATGTCGTATCAAGTACAGCTATCCATATGCTGGAAGTCACACATTTAATGGTGATAAGCACTAATTTAAACTGAGACCGCAGGCAGAGCAAACATTCAGATTGTTCTTTATTTTGACCACTGTTATCTCAAGGAGGAAAAATCATTGATACATAGTTTCACAGTTACTTTTGGAGCAAAATATTTGACAGGCATGGTCACTAGTGTTCCTTCTGATGAAACTTTCAGTCTTATTAAAAATAATATTCTTCATCAGTCTAAAAACTACAGAGATCACTTTGAAAATTCAAATTTCTGAAGTAGGTGACCTTTAGGTCACGTTGGTCATGTGACATACAGTTTCATAAATATGTTGTTCAACAGAGATTTTTGTTCATCGTTCTATTAATAACACAATACCCTGATTGGTAATCTGATGATAAGCTCCGCCCACAAATTTTGTCGGTAAGCACTACCGCAAATGTCGCTTTAAGAGGTAGAGGTTAATCTAATTACCATACCATCCTCAATTTTATCATGAATGTCACCCACCCGCCCAGACAACCTGTTATGAAATAGGCTTTACCTTAATTACCCAATATGACTTAAATTAACAATGCTTGTATCCAACTTGCTTTTTTTCATACTTTCTGAAATTTTAATACACAACTTCTGTGTAGATAAAAACGAAACCTTTCTGTTAAAATATTCAGATTAAAAAAATATAGAGTGACCTCTAAAAAGACGTTCAATTCATAAAAATGTTATATGACAGGACAAGAAAAAGGTGGCCTTTTAATACAGGTGACTGCTTAATATAGGTGAACGGATGGATAGGTTTGACTGTATGCAGAGTAGGGTTGAATTCTAAAATATATTAGACAGATTGGTAATTGTGACCTTTCATTTTTCAGGTCTTGTGTTAACATTTCAATTCGGAAATTCTACCTTTAATAGAGTTGTGTTAAGTCATAAAGTCACCAAACTACATAATGTATTTGTTTTTTGTAGAGAGCTTAAATTAGAAGATGAAACAGATCATCTTAGAAAAGAATTAAGTGCCATGAACATTAGAGTGGACGAGTTAAAGAAGAAAATAAAACATCTCAATAGAGACAGAAGCAAGTGTGTGGATGAAAGGGAACAATTATCCCCCACAATGGAGGCATCTGTAAGTACTTACAGTCGAATTTCGTGTCATATAAACCCTTATTTCTCGATCATCAAACAGTTGAACTATTTTATGGTCCTGTTATAATAAATGAGTACAAATTACCTTTACAAACTCGAACTCAAATTCATCTGGAAGTGTCAAACACTTTCAATTTAAGTAGGCCTAATTACTATATCCAGATAAAATAAAAATACCTGTACTGCATAACTGTTTACATAACAATTAAAGGTTATTTAAGTAGGCCTAATTACTATATCCAGATAAAATAAAAATACCTGTACTGCATAACTGTTTACTATATCCAGATAAAATAAAAATACCTGTACTGCATAACTGTTTACACAGCAATTAAAGGTTATTTAAGTAGGCCTAATTACTATATCCAGATAAAATAAAAATACCTGTACCGCATAACTATTTATATAGCAATTAAAGGTTATTTAAGTAGGCCTAATTACTATATCCAGATAAAATAAAAATACATGTACTGCATAACTGTTACACAGCAATTAAAGGTTATTTAAGTAGGCCTAATTACTATATCCAGATAAAATAAAAATACCTGTACTGCATAACTGTTTACACAGCAATAAAAGGTTATTTAAGTAGGCCTAATTACTATATCCAGATAAAATAAAAATACCTGTACCGCATAACTATTTATATAGCAATTAAAGGTTATTTAAGTAGGCCTAATTACTATATCCAGATAAAATAAAAATACATGTACTGCATAACTGTTTACACAGCAATTAAAGGTTATTTAAGTAGGCCTAATTACTATATCCAGATAAAATAAAAATACCTGTACCGCATAACTATTTATATAGCAATTAAAGGTTATTTAAGTAGGCCTAATTACTATATCCAGATAAAATAAAAATACATGTACTGCATAACTGTTTACATAACAATTAAAGGTTATTTAAGTAGGCCTAATTACTATATCCAGATAAAATAAAAATACCTGTACTGCATAACTGTTTACATAACAATTAAAGGTTATTACCTGTCGCATGTTTTTGAACTTTTAATTACGATTAATAAAGAAAGATTGTTGTTATCAAGGTGAGACAACACTTGACAGTAATTGAAACAATCAGAAGATTAAATGATTGCAATCCTAATAAAGTTTATTAAAACAATATTTAAAATTGTTATTAACATGAATTAGTATTATTGAGAGTGTGATCTCAAGGTTCATCTAAATACCAAAAATAGAAAATGTACTAGTAGTGAAATTCCGATTATCCACAGTTTTTATGTCTATATTATATTTGGTGAAAAAAATATAATTGCTTCCAATTAAATTTTTTTTAAAAAGAAAATGATCATTTGCTAAAAATTTTAATTTGTACTTTAAAAATATATATCCGAATTATCAAACATTATACTGATATCGATCCAACTGTTACTGCCCGACCTTGTATTATCCTATATAAAATAGATCACAAAAACTGAAAAGCGTTTCTAATAAATGTTTGAAAATACCAAATAGGTATTCAGAAGCCGTAGTTTGTGAGAACTTTCTAACTGATTAGATTTTGTTTACGACTAAGGCCCACTAGTACCGTGCATCAGTTATCATAGCGTAATGAAACTCTCCCAGGCCAGAACCAGATTTTTCTCTCTCTGAAATTAGAGAACTTCGGTGGCTCGAACTTCCGATAACTCAAATACACTTTGACAGTCCCTTTGAGTTCGAGCCACCGAAGTTCTACTGTATTTTAATTCTTATATATTGTATTATAAAATGAATGAATTTTTTTTCCTTTGATGTTTTTATGAATTAATCAGCTTAAAAATGTGTTTGTAGAAAATAATGGTCTATTTTCTGGAATCGATATTGTAACATACTCAATTAATCACCCACTTTGTTGAAATCAAATACAAATGGGCAGGGTTTATACTGTGGTACAACATGGAGGTCTGATGTTGTACCATAGCTAAAAATGTCAGTCATTTCATTTCTGTTACAAAACATATATACCACGTGACGCACTCATGAACTTATTGAAACAAATTCATAAAGTTTTTTTTAACATTTAATACTTTCCAGAATGTCTGTACAAATGCAAGGAGTCATTGTTTTCTGCCTTGACTTTAGTCATCCTGCATTTAAAAGTACATCAATAACTACAGTCTTCACGACGTGTGTCGGTCCGTCGGTCAAAACCGATGAAATCCGACTGGGACCGGTAAAATGTCAAATATCGCCGGTCCAAATGTCCGACATTGTTTCAGACTTCAGCTGATACCAAAAATCGTAGCTCTCCACAGGTGAACACCATGTTGGGTTTAAAATTTGTTCAATATGCGATTCCCGGGAAAAAAATCAAACGAAAATCTAAGAAAGAGGACTCTGACACAGGGATACAAATTAACGGTCGCCCAGTTGGTGATTAAAATTTATTATAAAACTGAAATATATTACTGAACACAGAAATATGTTGACTTCCACACACCCCAAGGATCAATGATTGCATTTGTTTAATTGAATTTGTTTTGAGATGCATATATATTGAAGATGACAACAGATTCATTTTCTCAACTGAAATTAATAAGGGATGAAAACCGGAAGTTGATGAAGTAAAATCCAGAACCGGATCGAACAATTAGATACGGATTGTTGGCTATATCAGCCTTACCCTTTTAGGTGTGAAACCACTAATTAATTTCTTTAAGGTTTTCTATTAAATTTGTGTTTTTTCGAGCCTACCTGGCCATTTTATCTTAAGTTTAACCTTTCCAAGACCATATATTTTCTGAAACATACATGATTCCTCTACATTCTGTCAAAATATCAGGACATGTTTAAAATCTTGTAGTGAAATGCCATGCTACGGAAAACACCTACTCTAAAAATAGCTCGGTCATCCCCAAGAAATTCAGTATTTATAGGTCAGCATCAAATACTCCATAGAGGTATTAAAATACAACTAAGTCCATCAAATTTGGGCTCAAAATAATCCCTATATATTTAACTTCAATTATCAATTTTAATTAGTCCATTCCATTCAGTAGTTTTCACAATAGTCCAAAGTGAAAGGAACTTTTTTCTTGAAAAGGGACTACTTTCGTATATGTTCCAAGCTCTGATTGGTGAATTAGTGGTTTGACACCTAAAGAGCAAAAAAAACTTGTTTCTTTAACCATTTGTTGGCCTAATTTCTATTCCTTAGGCAATATGAACCCCAAAAAACCTCATAAAGTATATGGCTGTCTGATATTTGCAAGTATAAGTGTTCAAATGCAAAAGTACCCCCTTGAAGATTTTTAATGAAAATATCTCTATTTACAGCTGTTGAGTTCAGATTGTGTAATATACCAAAACTTACCTATTCTCTTATATATGACAGTTATTAATCTAATTTCTAACATAATAAGCAATTTTAACACATATATATGCCTCAGTTGTATATTTAATAGCTAAATACTATGAAATGTTTGCATTTAGCCCCCCCTTTTTTTTCGTCCCATAAAATGAGTTCATATCATTCTTAATTTTGTTAATTCATGGTTTTACCCCATAAATTATGTAGTTTAAGACATAAAATAAGTTTTTGTATATAGATCTTTAGTTGAAATTCCTTCTAATTCCATCAAATTTGCAAAAATATGATTTATTGATATTCAAATCTTGGAATTTCTGATGGTACACAACTATAATTTCCCCCAAAACTCAATAAATATATGCTTCCACATCATTTTTTCCACTGTTTATGTAAGCTGGATGTTCAAATGTACTGTTACAGCCAAATAATACTCTAAAACATGAAATCCAAATTGACAATTTGAAAAATTAACAGAAAATGCTAAGCAGTCAAAATAATTTTTCTGGGATCACTTAAATTACCAGGTTTTTACTACATAATTTTCAATTAAAACTGCTTTCTATAGCCTTATATTATCATATAAGTACATTGTACATGTATTCTAACTGAAACTATCAAAATTTACCTGTTGTGACATTGTTAGGCTAATTTGAACATGATAGTGTAAACATATTTTATTAAGTAATTCATTAAGACAATACAAGCATGAATATGTACAAACTATTCAGATGAATCATTAATAGGATTCGGAAACAAGTTATAAAACTTATATTAATCCGTTTCCTGAAGAAATTAAATTTACAAAGCAGAATATATGCTCAAATGGTAGAAATTATAATGAATTAATATAATAATTAAGACAAATTAAACTTGATATAATAATGGTAGAAATTATAATGAATTAATATAATAATTAAGACAAATTAAACTTGATATAATAATATACAGTTATACATGTGAAATTAAATAATGAAAAGAAATATGATATAAAGAGAAAATAAAGTGAGCACATGCACTGTTTGTGTCATATGTCAAAAGACAAGTCGTGGTTTCAATTGACAACTCTAATTTCTGTTAAATCGTTTCGAGTTGATAATAAAGGATTGCACTGCCAAGAAAATTTCAACGTTTTGTTCGTAACTGAACTCGGGCGATCCAAAAAGATAATGATGATATGAAATCAGAGGATAGTCAAAAAAAGGCTCAATAAAAAGCTGTCTGTGTACGTTATAGAGAGGGCAGTATAAAAAATAATGTTCTGTTGTTTCAATAGCACCACACTGACAAAGCGGGGAGTCAACAATATTTTTTGAGTAAAGATGCTGGTTTAAAGAGCTGCAATGCATACGAAGTCTAGAGTGTAGTATTTGACCAAGTCGTTTTCCAATATAATAATAGGGCGGTTTTTGTGGGTGATTGGATTTCAGATTAGATTTGAAAGAATTGACCGAAGTGCTAGACTTGAACATGATAGCAACAAAAGATAATTTTGACGTTTTTTGTCTTAAGGTGTGAAACCACTAATTAATTTCTTTAAGGTTTTCTACTAAATTTGTGTTTAGGTCATGTTTAAAATCTTGCAGTGAAAAGCCATGCTATGGAAAACACCTACTCTAAAAATAGCTCGGTCATCCCCAAGAAATTTAGTATTTATAGGTCATGTATCAAATCCTCCATAGAGGTATTAAAATACAACTAAGTCCATCAAATTTGGGCTCAAAATAATCCCTATATAGTTAACTTCAATTATCAATTTTAATTAGTCCATTCCATTCAGTAGTTTACACAATAGTCCAAAGTGAAAGGAACTTTTTTCTTGAAAAGGGACTACTTTCGTATATATTCTAAGCTCTGATTGGTGAATTAGTGGTTTGACACCTTTAGATAACAACATACAGAGGAACATTTAATTGAAAAATATTTGCATGAAAATTTATTGATACTAATAACCAAAATTTGTATTTCAATTGCAAATTTAAATTTAAGTGTACATTCATTGTTTATTTATTTTCCATTGATGTCCTAAAATTGTCCAAAAAGATGTGTATTGGATACTTTAATACAGTTCATTTTTTTTACCATACTGCAGAATATATTTTCAAATTGATAAACTTATAAAATAATAATTATATGCTGCCTTTTACTTGTTTACAAATAAAAATATAATATCTGCATACACATACAGCATACAGTAAAAGGAATAAGTAAACACAGATATTTACATATATATAGTTACATTCACTGGAAACTATGCACTACTGGATATGTATGGTGACTGACATTACTTTGCTCATGAACAATTACATAAAGATTCCCTGCCTAATTCGACTGTGTACTAAATTGCTATCAAGCGTCTTTAAAAAAACATTTTTATATATAATATAAATTTTTATCATTCGGTCCCGTAAATTTGACTTCGGTCCAGTGAAACTAGTTTTTCCACTGGACCGAATGTCCAATGAATCCTCAGACAACTTCGTGAAGACTGTAACTACCTTGAGATTTCTTTGATGAAAACATCTATATGCAAATTGTTTTTAGTTCAAAATGACAGAAAATAATGTTAATAACAAATGTCAGGGTATTCAATAAGATTGTATTGAACAGGCTGAATTGAAATTTGAAGTGGCTACATGATAAAAGGGGAGGGGGGGGCTTGCCCCTCCGGAAAATTGTTTTCACTTACATTCAAAATGGTGCATTCTGAGGCATTTTAAGGTATAGTTTACAAGTGCATGAAAAAGAAGGTTTCGTAGAAATGATTTATTTCTAAATTTTAGGAAGCAATAAGACCATTTCAAGATAACGTGGATCTTTTATTTTGTGGCGAGAATGGAGTAGAAAAGTTCATTTTTGTTTGATTGTTCCTGATGTCATTCAGTGGGAAAGCGTGTTCCCCTTCATCCAGTCCACTGGAAAATAACAGCTAGCAGTTGTTGTGAAAGGGTTTAGATATCCCAATTAGTCATATAGGTTATATATGTAAATACATAAAATAAAATAATAATAAAAGTGTTAATTACTTGATATTGGGAATGGCACTTCAAACTTTTCCATTTGCGTATCTCATGAGTTATCAATTGATAACATAATTATCTTTTCAATGTGTCTCTAGATTTTTCAATTGAAATATCTCTGTCATTTAAACGTTTAACCGAACATCAAATGATAATAAGTTAAGCGTATAATTGCCACTGATCAATGATAAATTCGGATAAATTCGTTTCATTCCGCTAGTATTAGATAACCCCTGACAAATGCATTGCCATCGATCCTGAAATGCAATGTTTTTCGTATAATTGTGGATTTAAAAAATCTTTAAGATGAAAGAGTGAATAAATATTGTATATTTCTTTTATTTAATGAACAAGTGTGGACACAGAAATGTGCTGTCCAAAAGGCAAGTGTGGATGTCAATATTTCATATTATTAACTTTAAAAAAAAAATAATCTTGGATTGTTATTTTTGCTTAAAGTCCGGTCCTGTGTTATTATTTCAAATTTTCATCATAGCCCCCCTCCCCCTCCCAAGGGATATAAAATTGTATCATTAATAATAAATTAATAAATAATAAATTCAGATTTTCTATTTAAAATAAATCTCATTTACAAAACCACTGATATTTGTTCAATTTTTAACGCTGATTTAAGCTTTAGTCGCAACAAATTTTTATTTTTCTCTTTAAACTGTCGAAACATAACATTTATTTAACTGTAAAATTCACACCCCCCTTTTTAGCTCACCTGACCCATCTGTAAACTTTTTCAAAAATCTTCTCCTCTGAAACCACTGGGCTAATTTAAACCAAACTTGACCTGAATCATCCTTAGAGGGTTCCCTTCAAAAGTTCTCTCCGATGACCCTGCCGACCAACCATCATGGCCGCCATGTCTATTAATAGAACATAGGGGTAAAATTGCAGTTTTTGGATAATAACTCTGACAGGGGTAAAAATGATCAGCACAGCAAGATTTTTGAGGTAAATCTGATGACCCATCTTGGAGTTATTGCCCTTTTTTCATCAAATTTTTAAAATTTTAATACTTTTCGTCTTATATTTTAAAAACTATAAGAGATAGATGTTAAGTTTAAATGTGCAGCATGTCAAGATTTACCCACCCTGCAATTTTGAAGTAAATCCCATTACCCATTTTGGAGTTATTTCCCTTTTTTCATCAAATTTTCAACATTTTAATACTTTTCGTCCTTTATTTCAAAAACTATAAGAAATAGATGTTAAATTTAAATTGCAAAAATATGCAGCATGTCGAGATCTACCTACCCTGGAATTTTTAAGTAAATCCCATTACCCATTTTGGAGTTATTGTCCTTTTTTCATCAAAATTTATAAATTTTAATACTTTTCGTCCTTTATTTCAAAAACTCTAAGAGATAGATGTTAAGTTTAAACTGCAAACATGTTCAACCTGTCAAGATCTATCTACACTGCAATTTTTAGCTCACCTGTATGAGCTATTGGCATCCGTAGTCCGTCTGTAAAATTTTTAAAAAATCTTCTCCTCTGAAACCACTGGGCCAATTTAAACCAAACTTGGCCTGAATCATCCTTAGGGGGTTCCCTTTAAAAGTTATGTCCGATAACCCTGCCGACCAACCATCATGGCCGCCATTTCTATAAATAGAACATAGGGGTAAAATCAGCAAAAAAAATCAATTAAAAAAAATCCAGAAAAATCCTTTAGAGTATATTGCAATTAAATTTGATACATATATGTAATATTCTTTCAGAATTATGGTTGAGGACCCCATCTCCCATCAAACATGGCCACCATCATTACTATAAATAGAAAATTAGTGAAAAAATTCATTTAAAAATTATTTTAAAATCCTGTAAAGAATCAAATGCAATCAAACCATATGGAAAGAATGCATATGTGGTCTTCTCTCAAAATTTTGATTGAAGACCTCCGGCTGTCATCCAACCTGGCCGTCACTGTTACAAAAAATAGAAAATTATTGTCAAAAAACATATTTTACAATCCGGTAAAAAGCCAGTTGCCACCAAACTTTATGGAAATGATGCATATATGATCCACTTTCAGACTTATGGTCGTTAACTCTGGTGTCGCTTATGAAAAATGGCTGCTATTGTTATAAAAATTTTTTTTTTTTTTTTTAATTCTTTAAATATTGTAAAGAGCAATGTTGCTACCAAACTATAAAGGAACAATGCATATATAATTCTCTTTCAGACCATGAATGATGACCCCGACTGCCATTAAACATGGCCGTTGTCGCTTCTCAAACTTGAAAATTAGTGAAAAAAATCAGTAAAAAATAGAAAACTATTGAAAAAATTCGATTCTTCTCCTCTGAAACGTTTGGCCAAATGAACCGAAACTTGGTAGGAAGCATCTATGGAAAGTCCTCTGTTGTGATTGCTCATTTCGTCCCTATCTGTTATCAAATATAGCCACCATAGACAATTCTTGTTTCTGATTGGATGATTTCTAAAAAAAATCTTCTCCTCTGAAACCGCTTTGCCAAATGAACCGAAACTTGGTAGGATGCATCTATGGGAGGTCCTCTATAAAGATTGCTCATTTTGTCCTGATCCAATAACAAATATGGCTGCCACAGGCAATTCTTGTTTCTAATTGGTCGATTTCTAAAAATCTTCTTCTCTGAAACCGTTTTGTCAAATGAACAGAAACTTGGTAGGAAGCATCTATGGAAGGTTCTCTATAAGGATTGCTCATTTTGTCCCGATCATTAACAAACATGGCTGCCACAGGCAATTCTTGTTTTAGATTGGTCAATTTCTAAAAATCTTCTCTGAAACTGCAATACCAAAATGAACAGAAATTTGGTGGGAAGCACCTATGGAAGGTTCTGTATTAAGCTTCCTCAAAGCAGAATGAAAGGTGAGCGACACAGGCTCAGTTGGCTGAGCCTCTAGTTTCTTAATAATGTTGTTTAAAAAATATTTTAGTTTCTAACAGTCGAACCGGCGATTTCACTCGTTTGAAGCGGCGACATATCGCCGGGTGCCGGCCCTTATTAAAATCCCTGAAAGGTATCAAGAAAGGAAATTTAGTCCGCTCAAGAAATTGACTACTTAAGCTTATTTAAATAAAATAGTTGCTAATGTTATATTTTTATGGACATTAAGATGGAAATAGTGACATTAGCAATTTTTATAATTGAAGATTTATTCAAGTAAACATTTAAATTTTTCCCCATAAATGCATATTCTTGAATCTTACTACTTGCCCAATTAAATCAGTGGTAATAATAGTCTGGCATAAGGATGTGCAAGAAGTGTTTTTTTATCATCAAAATGTTACAAGTTATTTTAAATAAGTATGTATGGATTCAAGATTCATTTTTACAGGATGGAGAACTGAAGTCAGAACTGTCCAGAGAAAATAAAGAACTTTCACTAAAGAAACAAGACAAACAGAACGAAATAGAATCTCTTGAGGCTAAAAAAAATCAGCTGGAAATAGAAATTGTCAGCAAACGTAAAACTATGAAGCTCATCTGTGCTAAAGCTAGGACTGAATTTGTCAGTAAAAAGATGAAGAAGGACTTTAAGGCAGGAAGAAAGGTAAGTGATCTAAGGATGGGGTAGTCAAAGTATTGAAATACAGTCAAACTAGCCCATGTGGTCACGTGTGACCTCTATTAACTGTCATCTGTATTAGAAGATCACCTTTTTCTAATCTGGTTATAGACAATTTCATATGAATTGAACCTCTTTTTAAGACATTGTCTGTCTTAAAAGACCACTTTTTCTTTGTCCTAAATGTGACCTCTTAATACAGATCTGACTGTATTATGAACAGTAAGAATAACAACAAAACTTTTTTACCAGTTTCGGCCATTGTCCAGTTATATTAATTGTTCAGTTACCACAGGGTACAACATGTTGGACATTTTTAGTTTAAAAATCAAAAGAGGACAAAAAGATTTGTGAATAAAACTTCATGTGAAAGTGAATAAAAAAATTATTGTTTATTTTCATAAAACCGTCTAAAGAAATATCTGCCAATTAATCCGACTTATAAAACCACCAAATTTTGACACCACAGCTATTACTTTTGTTATCACCTAGATAGATACCTAGATGGATGTATTGAAAATACACTGACATTTTTATGTATAAAAATTTCAAAGACATATTTTATTTTGTTCACAAAGATGAAAAATTGCAGGATACATATGATGTGTGTGTATACACGATATATGTACAGTACATTGCGTTGAATGAATTTGCAAAATGGCCGACATCATGCATAAAGTATAATCAAAGAATTAAATATCAATTTTGGTTAATAAAAGTGAAGTGTTACTTACCTTAACTCTTCAATACTTGGCTAAGTGACTGCAGGCTCGTAACACAGATCGAATTATCCCCGGTAAACTCGCATATAAACTTTATGCGTAGTGCAAAGGGAGGTCACTCCAAATATATTATGCAACTCATTTTAAGTCATTGGTATTTCGAATTTCATTTAAATGTCTTTGCACGCTAATTTTGAGTACTTTCTAGATATTTTCTATAATGTTGAAATCAGGACTATGTGCTAGCTATGGAAGAGTGTTGATATCATGTTCCAATTTCTACTGATTGGTCCAGCTGAAACATGACACAATGCATTGTACTCCTGAAATATCCAACTCCAATTTGAAATCTGTATGGCAGTTAATGGCCAAATATTGTCATCTACTACTGAAATGTATTTTTCAGTTTTCATATTTCTCTCAACAAGAACCAGTGTGCCCTCACCATAATAAGAAATACATCCCAGAACATCACTGATGCACGGCAATTTGTTTCCCAGTCATTGCGGAGACCCACACAATCGGGATGCATCCTCTTATAAGATCGTCTCCAGACATAAACTTTATGGTTTTAATCAAGGACAATATTAACCTCGTCACTAAAATTAACTGAAGACCACTGATTTTGTATATCGAATGTAATTTCCTGCGACAAAACCCAGGCCTTTTCTCACGATTTACTGGAGAAATTGTAATTTCTTTGAAATGACGTGGTGTTTGTATCAATAATCTTCTACAAATAGTTCTCTAAGACATACCACATCCTGTTCTTGCATTAAATCTGGCTGTGACGTCATTAAGAGGCTGCCTGCTGTTGGTCTTAACACTTTGGACCAACACTTTGTCAACAGAACTGTCATCTTTCTTCTCCCCCAACTTCGAGGTAAATTTTAAACATTTTGTCATTCCCTCGTTGGTTCTGCAGTTAATCCTGGTCATGTCTTGAATTTTGTAGCTGGAAAAGCCTTCTCTGACAGTTTAACAATGATATATTTCTCTTCTATGGCGCGTTCTTGCAATCAGTGCATATCACCACTAATGTTGTGCGTTCAAATCTCACTCATGGCGAGGTGTACTCGATGCAACTTTATGTGATCAAGTTTGTCAGAACGATACTTGTAGCAGGTCAATGGGTTTAGTTTAAACATATTTTATTAATTAATTCAATATAACATTACAATATTCAGCTATATACATAACATAATAAGAAGAAATTAATAGGATTGGGAAACAAGTTACAAGAACTTATATTAATCCCTATCCGTAGGAATAAATTTCATATATACTATACTGTGAATCTCTAAGGGGAAAAGCAAATAGAACTAACTTACAAATTTGATATAAATTACAGAAGGTATAAGAAGATAAAACAAAGAAATGGGTTTCTCCGAGTACTCTGGTTTCCTCCACCAATCAAAACTTACCAGCACGATATAACTGATATATTGTTGAAAGTGGCGTTAAACAACATTACCCTCTATTTGAGAGCAGTCGATCATGGCATTTGGTCCAGGTTGAGTCAAATCAAATATTACAAAATTTCTATTTGCTACTTATCCACTATAAACACACAACAGTGTGAACAAAGACTGGTTGGATCAGAATCTTAAAAATGTATCCAAGTGGAGCAACATTTCTAGCCGTATATTGTTGTTTCAGTGAACAAGCACTAAACAAATTCGGATATCATAATCAATTAATAAATATGTACTTTCCCGTGGGAAAACTTGGATGCATGCTAGAGTAGTCATGGAAACATCAAATAATTTGTAATATTATTGAATGTGGCATTAAACACCATAACCCCAACCTTCAGCATGTAATTACATTAAAATTCCTTACTGAACCTATACATTTCTGCTTGTTTCAAAACCAAGTAGTGAATAAATTTGATATGTAATAGTTCCCCTCCTATAAAGCCACCATTTATAATAAAAATATAGCTATCTTACCTTGACCTACACCTCAAAATTAACAGTGAGGGGTGGTTAAGAAAGAAACTTTACGACAAAAGAGATGATTTCAATTTTCCCATTGTGAACTTTACATTTATATGTAGCAACATTCCAGCAGCACCTGCATATGGAGTATATATTTCTCAGTTGATACGATATTCCCGGGCTTGTGGTTCGTATCAGGATTTCCTTGATAGAGGGTTGATTCTAACAAGGAAGCTACTGAACCAAGAGTTCCTCTTTGTTAAGTTGAAGTCATCACTTCGAAATTGTACAGTCGCCATCATGACTTGGTTGACCATTATGGAATATCTGTGTCACAAATGACCACGGATATGTTCCTCATGTCGTAAACACTTCCTGGTCCTTTCCTCATTCATGACTTATCACCAGATTTGTAAGTGGATCAACACGACAGATGCCACTAGTGGAGCAGGAACTGCTTACCCTTACGGAGCATCTGAGTTCACCCCCGGTTTTTGGTGGGGTTCGTGTTACTCGATTTTTAGTTTTATGTATATATGTTTTGTAGATCGTTGTTTGTCCTTTTGTACTTTTTGTTTTGACCATTGTGTTGTCTGTTCTTCTTTGATTTACGTATTCTGATCACCCCTTTGGTATCTTCAAACTCTTCTTATTATATAAGAAGGGTGGCCTCTCCTGAGGGGATCAAATTGGTAGTATTTTACTATCTCATTATACCCCCCGCAATGAAGTTGTAGGGGGGTATACTGGTTTCACCATGTCCTTCCGTCCGTCTGTCTGTCTGTTCGTCCGTCTGTAGACAAATCCTATGTCGTACGATAACTTGAGTTGTGTTTCTTAGAATCTTTTTATCAGCTGTTTACTGGTGATTTTCAGTTTTGCCGTTCCAGAGTTATTGGACTTGATATGACAGAAAATAGGATGTTTACCCTATGTCGTATGATAACTTGAGTAGTGTTTCTCAGAATGTTTTGAAATTTTATCAACAGTTTACCGGTGAAGAGAGGAGGATCCCTTTCATTTTTGACGATTTTCACTTTTGCCGTTCGAGAGTTATTGGAATTGATATGACGAAAATAGGATTTTTACCCTATGTCATATGATAACCTACATATTACAGTGATCATTTCCTCCTTTCTATGGCAGTACCTTTACAGAATCTAAAGTATTGAGGTTGGTTCGTACTATCAGTAAAATTATAGTATTACCTACCATTTGACAAAGTAGTTATCTAGGTTGGTTGCTACTGTCTCTAAAATTATAGCATTATTTACCCTTAACAAAGTGGACGTGTAGTATTCATATTTTCTATCCATTAATATTGCTTTTCTCAAGGCAAACTTGAGTTATCATATGAAGTCATAACAAACTACAACTTACACAAACATCATGAAAATTAAAAATGAGGTGTTTTCACCAATATCAGCTGAAGATGACATTTAATAATCTTTATTAGGAACTGCATGTAGTAGCTATACTCAAGGTAACGGGTTAGAATTTGTCATAGGATAACTTGATGCATAATGGAATCTGGTGAAACTTTACTTGGACAGATGTGGAGAGTATTATAACTTGAGTAGTGTTTCTCCGAATATTTTGAAATTTTAGCAGTAGTTTACTTGTGAAGAGAGAAGGGTCTCTTTCATTTTTGATGATATTCACTTTCATTGTTCCAGAGTTAGGGGCCTTATATTGTGTATTATATATACAATGTCATAGGAATCAATAGTAATCATTGGTTGGGTAATAGAGGAGAGTCCCTTTCATTTTTGGTCAGAACAATCGGTAATGTTTTGGTTATGGAAATAGGTTGGAAAGATGTGGGGAGCGGGGAGTATATGTTACTGAGCTGTGCTCACAGTAATACTAGTTGTATTTGAAATGTGGCCTGAGAAGAGGGTTGACCTTTAGTGGGAGTGGTCTTAATTTCTTTTCCGAACATTTGGGCATTTAACAATTGAAGGCGGCAAATCCAGCAAGAATCCTTGGAATTTTGCCTTTTACCTCAATTTCAATGAAAAATTTGACTTTTATTTTTTCTATTTTGGTTTTGAGTTTTGTTGTTTTAACCCCACTTTCAGCAATATTTCAGCTATATCATGGCGGCCAGTTTTAGTGGTGGAAGAAGCCGGAGTACCCGGACAGAACCACCGACCATGGGCAAGCAACTCGTAAACTTTATCACTTGCAGCTGCGAGTCGAGTGCACCCTTTTTAGCTCACCTTGTCAAATGCAATGTGAGCTTTTGCCATCACTTGGCGTCTGTCGTCCGTTAACTTTTCACACACGCCCGTTAACTTTTCACACTTTAATCTTCTCCTCTGAAACCCCTCAGCCAAATGAACTGAAACTTGGTAGGAAGCATCCATGGAAGGTCCTTTATAAAGATTGCTCATTTCTTCCCGATCCATTAACAAACATGGCTGCCACAGGCAATTCTTGTTTCTGATTGGTTGATTTCTAAAAAATCTGTTTTTTTGTTAAAAGAAAGATAAATCTTGTTTAAATATAGATATATTTGTATTCAAAATGAAGTTATCTCTATACAGATATCAGAATTGAATTACAGATATATGCCTCTAAAACCCCTCAGCCAGATGATCCGAAAATTGGTAGGAAGTATCTATGGAAGGTCCTGTATAAAGATTGCTCATTCCGTCCCGATCCGTTAACAAACATGGCGCCACGGGCAATTCTTGTTTCTGATTGGCTGATTTTTTAGATTCTTCTCCTCTGAAACCGTTTCGCCAAATGATCCAAAACTTGGTAGGAAGCAACTATGGAAAGTCCTCTGTTGTGATTGCTCATTTCGTCCCGATCTGTTAACAAACATGGCCACCACAGGCAATTCTTGTTTCTGATTGGCCTATTTTTAAAAGTCTTCTCCTCTGAAACCGCTTGGCCAAATGAACCGAAACTTGGTAGGATGCATCTATTGGAGGTGCTCTATAAAGCTTACTCATTTCATCCCGATCCATGTACAAATATGGCTGCCACAGGCAATTCTTGTTTCTTATTGGACGATTCTAAAATAGCTTTTCCTTTGAAGCCACTTGGCCAAATAATATGAAACTTGGTAAGAATCATCTATGGAAGGTCCTCTATAGAGATTGCTCATTTCGTTTTGATCCATTAACAAACAATGGCTGCCACAGGCAATTCTTGTTTCTGATTGGCCTATTTTTAAAAGTCTTCTCCTCTGAAACCGCTTGGCCAAATGAACCGAAACTTGGTAGGATGCATCTATTAGAGGTCCTCTATAAAGCTTACTCATTTCATCCCGATCCATTTACAAATATGGCTGCCACAGGCAATTCTTGTTTCTTATTGGTCGATTCTAAAACAGCTTTTCCTCTGAAGCCGCTTGGCCAATAATACGAAACTTGGTAAGAAGCATCTATGGAAGGTCCTCTATAGAGATTGCACATTTCATTTTGATCCATTAACAAACATGGCTGCCACAGCCAATTCTTGTTTTGGATTGGTCGATTTCTAAAAATCTTCTTCCCTGAAACTGCTTTGTCAAAATGAACCGAAATTTGGTGGGAAGCACCTATGGAAGGTTCTGTATTAAGTTTCCTCAAAGGAGAATGAAAGGTGAGCGACACAGTTTGTAATTTACAAAGCTGGGTGCAAACCCACGCCATATTGGTGATAGGCTTGTATAAGTTGTTAGGTAATCCGACTACCTAACTCATTGAGCCACCCGGGCCCTTTTTTTTTTTTTTTTTTTTTTCTAAATAAAATAAAACTAATATGTATAGAGTAAAGAAAATCAAACTAAGATCTGATTTAGTGTAAACAAAAACCATAAGTGATTTTATTTACAATATTTAAATTCTGTTGGTGGATATCAAATAAATTAATATGCATTGAAATCTATGTAGGATTTCGCTTGGCTGATCACTGCCTAATGATGTCAGTCCAAAATGGAGAATAAGAGGGAAACTACTCTATACTGTACTGTTTATAAGTTATTCTTTATACATTTTGATACTGTATCAGGAGATGGAGAGGAAAGCTAAAATGATACAAGAAGAAATAGAAGAGGATGAGGAAGATAGTGATGATGATGATGATGATAGTCACCTGACCAATACTTGTGAAAATCTAAAGGTATTCTGTGTTAGTTCATCTGAATACCAGAAACTAAAGAACAAACTGACGGATGATGGACCACCTATGGTAAGAAAATGAAAAACAAAAAATACCACATAATAATTGTAACATGCAGCGGTAATAGTGGATGAAAGAATAAATTCTATATACCAAGTGCAAATATGTGAAATTTAAAAATGATGACCTCTTTTAGACCCTGTTTTGAAATAAAATAGCAAGCTCCTTTAATGGTCCATCAGTAACCCATAATGATGATATTTTTATATTTTTGCAAAAAAAATTGCATTGAAATTGGATGAAAAATAAAAAAGTTCAAATTTTAGAATTCAGTTTTTGTTTACCCCTATAACTCAAGTCTCTCTCAGAAACCATAAGTGATAGAGAAAATATAATGACATATTTCCAGAAGCAGAAGCTCCCCATGCAATCATTTCAAAGGGAAAAAAATACATGAAAATTGGATGAAAAAACTCAACATACCTTCCAAATATGCAAAATTTCGGAATTTGTGTCCCTTTGCGAAATGAAATAACAATTTTTGTTTATGGTACATCAAAAACCCATAAAGATGTAGTAATATGAAAGGCAAATATCGTGGAATTTTTGGATTAAATATTTTCACTTAATATGTCACTTAATTTTAACTAAAATCAACTGCATAACATTAAAAATCCACTCAAAAGCAGATTTTAAGAGCAAATCGCAAAATATTTGACTGCAGATAATTCTGTTTTCCCGTACAGTAATGCAAATGATATGCACGTGACCCAAGATTTGAACTCTTTCGGGGAGATTATCGCTTATGCGCACTGTTCAGTTGATTGAAAAAAATGTCGGATGCAAGTAAAAATGTATTCCGTGTGTACCACATAAGAATAATTGCACCAAAAAAAATGGTTCACACAACATGAAACAGACAGACTCCTCAATAATCATTGTCAGGAATGTGTGCATGCTTACCTCAGCATCCATGATTGTTTATCTTATCGTCACGAGGTCATGATCGGCAATTATCCGTGTGCATGTTTATCGTCCTCGCCATTGTTGTGGAGACTGATTAAATTTCGGTTGTTTTAACCGAAATTTAATCAGTCTCCACAACAATGGCGAGGACGATAAACATGCACACGGATTTGCAGATTTCTAATTGTTGGGAACATATTTCGACTTGAAACATGCATGAATAGCTTAGTAAAGGTACCGGCGTATTCCCAATTGAATTTTCAGGGAAAAAATTTCTTCACCCAAAACTGGTGTAATATTACTTTAATTTTGCATAACATTGCATTAAAATATTGGATGAAAATTAAGAATGTTGAAATTTGGATTCGGCTTTTGTTTTCGGTTGAGTTTATCTACAAAAGGGCAGTTTCAAAATAAATGGCTCCTACCGCTATAGCTCTCTAATTTATTGGATCTAAATAGTTCAAAAAATCTGTTATGATTTGATGTTTGCTACTGCAAAAAATCTTTAAGATATCTAGAATAACAAAAAAAATATGTCCAAAATCAAAATTGTCAGGAGTGCAACACTTTTTTGTGACACTTTAAAAAATCCTTAATTTTCAACAACCTACCACAGTGCTAAATCAAACAATATGTTATCAAAATCTATTTCATCACAAACTTTGATATGTTGACATACTTTAAGATAGCAATAGATCATGCTTCACATTTATTATTGCATAAAAATATGGCTTTGTAAAAAAGATGTACCTAGTCAGGAGTGCAACAAACATTTATGCAAGTTTTCCTAAATTACATTGTAGAAATGTTGTCTTTTAGTTTTCAAAGATAAGGGGTATAAATAAATCTTAATACATCATTGCTGCTTCAAAACCATAGTTAAAGGATACATTAAAATCAGTAGTAAGGCCAAGAATGTCACATTAAAGGCAGCACCCTCAAATGTCAGGAGTGCAACATTTAATATTTTCTTTTAAATGTAACTAAAATCACATTTGTCTTTTTTATTTCAACAGAGACTGACTAAGAGAACAGATAAAACCCATTTACCTGTTTGAGATACATAAAATATCTCTCACAGAAGCATTTGATTCATGTCAGGAGTGCAACTAGTTTTAAGTGATCTTCTACACAGTCTAAATTATAGCTTTTTATATGGATGATTTAAATAAAATGAGATTCTGTCAAGTTTAGAATAATGTTTGAAAAAAATTAAAAGTGCCAATAGCATTTTATGTGCTTTTAATTTTATGTAATAAAGTATTTTTGTTCATTTTAAATGGTCTCATGCTTTAATATCTATTAGGTATTAATACTAGAGACATTCTCTGACAAGGGAACATGTTTTCTAGGTTCATTAGCTATTGGAGATTAATTGACTTGATAAAGTTTATGATAGATGCATTTATCTATTTTCTTATAGATAATTTATGATTGACCATGTAAATGTTGCACTCCTGACATAAATATTTAAAAATCATTGAAATTTGATATAATAAATTTTCTAAGACTAAGTATCCAAAAAATACTTGTAATTATACATTAAACATCTATTTTCAATATTAATTTAGATTAATACATGTTTTAAATGTTTTTGTATAGTATATTTCAAAAATAAGTTGGAATTTTCGAGAAGTATGTCTGTAAACAAGTTACAAATAACTAGAAAAATGTTACTTTAAGAAACAATTATCATTAAAACTTGGTAAAACTAATGCTTGAAAGAACACCAACTGATTTTTTCCCCTGTGAATTGTTTTTAAGTTAATAACTCTTCTTTTTCTTGATGGCAATATAATGTGAGGAGTGCAACATATCCTGATAAAATAATGATAATTTATAATAAATTGCCTTTTCTAGCCTATACAAATAATGTAATTATTTCTTTCTGATTTATCTTATAAATATATTAGAGTGGTATAATACAAATTTTCAAATGTAATTAAAAAAATATTGCTGCTAAAACTGGGTATTAAAGAAGTGGTATGGCAAAAAATTGTTACAAATTTCCAAATACTGTCATTTCTGTACAAATATTTCATTGAAACAGGTAAAAAATATTGTATGAGTAACATCACTGTTCAATGTTGGCATTTTAAAACGTGATATTTTCTTCTTTTTTCTTTATTATAAAATGTCAGGAGTGCAACAAAATGTTTTTTCTACAACCAATTATTTTGCGATCGTTCAAAGAATCAATGTGATATTTTTTTTACAAATGGCTACTTATCTTTAAAGTTTGAAAATTTTGCTGTCTTAAGTAAAAATATTCGTTATTATTTTGATAATAAAAACTTTATCAGGTAGATTGGACAAAAATATTGAGAATTTTTTGATAAAAAATAGCTTTTAAGAAAAACTACAACTACCAATAACCGAATATTTTGTGCAAAAAGTCATTTACATCAGTTGCATTGTTTGAGAAACCATTATACAAAATAAATGAGACTAAAGATTGTTTAACTGATATAGAATAAGTATGTGTTTTACATGTTTTTCATGCCAATTTGTGTTCAATAAAAGGTTCTTAAAAATTTATTGCTTATCTGTTCATAGTTTCTTTCTTGTTTCATTTACTTCAATGTATACAACATTGAAAATTATCAGCAGAAAGTTTTTAGGAGTGAGTTTAATTTGGACATTTTTTTCACATGTTGGAGCCATTTTTTTTTAAACAGCCCAAAGCCGAAAGAGATAGAGGAAATCAGTCAGCATACAGCAGGAAGCTTTCAATGCAATAAATTCAAAGGAAAAGAACACAACAAAATTGGACCACAAAAAAAATTTCTGTGTCTTCCAAATATGTGAAATTTCAGAATTTAGACTCCCTTCAGACCTCTTTAAAAAATAGAATACCAATTTTTTTTATGGCCCATCTATAACCCATTAAAATGTTAAGAAAATGCCTTGAAATTGGATGAAAAACAAAAAAGTTAGACATTTGAAATCTTCCCCCTTTTTGGCCCCTTTTATGTCAAAAATGATAATAGTTACCATGCATATTTCTGAAAGGGATTTTGCTAAGGAATTCATTAATAAAAACATCAAAATCAGATGAAAAATAAAATTGCCATGTAGTTAGCAGAAATATTCATTTTTGCACCTTTCAGGCCTCTTGTTTGGAAACAGATGGGGTTACAACTTCCCAAATTAAAACCGACAATTATTCGGTGCCAATGATTATTATGTTTAAAATTCAAGAAGGATCTATTATGTAAAACATCAGCTATCGTGCGGAAACCATATGCATTCTGTCAACAGACGGATGATGACAAAGGAAACGACAGCACATCACATGATATGAACGCAATTTTTTTGTCGTTTATAAAGGTTACTTTCAACACCATATGGGTGGCTCAATGAGTTAGGTAGTTGGATTACCTAGCAACTCATCCAAGCCTAACACCAATACGGCGTGGCTTTGTGACAGCTTTGTAAATTACAAAAAATGGTGCACTTGACTCGCAGTCGCAAGTGATCAAGTTTACCAGTTGCTTGCCCATGGTCGGTGGTTCTCTCAAGGTACTCCGGCTTCCTTCACCACTAAAACTGGTGGCCATGATAGAGCTGAAATATTGCTGAAAGTGACATTAAACACAATAAAATCAAATCAATCAACACCATATGTCTATTTACTAGGTCTTTGATAGTGAAGAGGATACTGGGATTCCTGCCATTAGACAATATGTACAAGAGATTGCAGAACAGAAAGAGAAAGAAGAAACCAAACGTCTGATAAAAACTCTAGATCTATTAATTAATGAAATAAAGGATTATCTTACTGAGAATGAAATCACTGTAAGTGTAGGCGAGGGCCTCAATAGTAAAGATTTTTATTTACATATATTTTTATTTAGAAATTGCTTTCTATATCAACAGTACATGAAACTTAAAATTTTGAGTTACATTTTGTATTTTATTTATGAATCTTGAACATCTTAATGCTAAAATTTATTTGGTTTATATCAGAAATCTCTTGAGCATCCATTAATTTTTTTTATATTAAAAGTTGCCAATATTCGATGTTTTTAAATAACCTTATTAAGAAAAAACTGCTGGGACGTGCTAATCTGGGTCACGGGTCACTGTAATCGGGCGGCTGTATCGAGAAACAGATACAGTGTTGAAAAAACTGTTGATGCTCATAAAATATTGATAAATGCTATTAAATTTTATGTTTGTCTTCAAGAAATATGATAGACAAAACCATGTGTGAAGTTTTATGACGAAATATCTCTGATTTCTATGTAAATTTACAAGTTGAAATTGCAGCTGTATCAAGAAACAGATATGGTGTTGAAAAAACTGTTGATACTCATACAATATTGATAAATACAATAAAATTTTATGTTTGTCTTCAAGAAATATGATAGACAAAACCATGTGTGAAGTTTTATGACGAAATATCTCTGATTTCTATGTAAATTTACGAGTTGAAATGGGGAAACACCCACAGGTAATTTTAGCGATGTATTTTTATCTTGGACAAGAATAATGAGCGTTCTGATTGGATGACCAATTTAAAACACACTGACACCGCATGGTAAAAAGATGCATGTAAAAGAAATCTATGTTATATTTGTTCATTTGTTTGATTCTGGAATATTGTTGATCATTGATTTAAACAAGAAAAAAAGGGGGGGGGGTGAATTTTATTAGTGAATTTTACAGTTAAATAAATGTTATGTTTCGACAGTTTAAAGAGAAAAATAAAAAATTGTTGCGACTAAAGCTTAAATCAGCGTTAAAAAATGAACAAATATCAGTGGTTTTGTAAATGAGATTTATTTTAAATAGAAAATCTGAATTTATTATTTATTAATTTATTATTAATGATACAATTTTATATCCCTTGGGAGGGGGAGGGGTCCACACTTGTATGCTAATAAAATGTTCTGAACATAAAGCCAGGTTTACAAAATCTGTTATAATGTCGTAATTAGTGAAAAGAATTTGAATGTTTAGCATCGTCTTTAACACATGATTAATTATGAATCGGCTGCAGTTCCGAAGTTTGCAAAGCAGCATGTGATAACTGCTATAAATAACTGAGGATGGATGATGAGGTAAGCATGTTGCATGTAAATTGATTAGAATTAATTTAATTTAAGAAATATATCTATGAAATTGGATCCCGGGGTAATCTGTTAATATTATATAATGGTATTTAGTAAGAATTAACACTTAAAATCAGAAATAGTGATGAAATCAATAAAAATAAACAACATTTTCTTCATCAGCAAACAATTTCCCAAATGAGTTCACTGTCAGGTCGTATGAATATTGGGTGGGTCAACATTGAATTCTTTCCTGGATGGAAGAAAATCAAACAGCGACGTATTTCCGTTGTTCTAGGCTATTTACGTATGATATTATGAAAAATTTCAACTGCATTATATCTTTATGGTTTTTTAAATCAAAGTTTAGGTCTTATATATGGAAGCATTTTTATACGCCCGTCTCTCGACAGGCCATATTATGTGATTGAGTATGGCGGGCGGCGGGCGTCCACACAGGTTTCCGCACAATAACTTTAGTTCTGTATATCAGATCTTTACCAAACTTGGTCACATGATTCCCCTGTGGAAGGGGAAGAACCCTATTTATTTTGGGATCATTAGATCAAAGGTCAAGGCTACTGTTACTATGAATAGAATTTTTGACAACAGGATTGTTTCCGCACGATAACTTTAATTCTGTATATTGGATCTTTACCAAACTTGGCCACATGATTCCCCTGTGGAAGGGGAAGAACCCTATTTATGTTGGGGTCATTAGGTCAAAGGTCAAGGTCACCATTACTATTAATAGAATTTTGGACAACAGGATCGTTTCAGCACGATAACTTTAGTTCTGTATATTGGAACTTTACCAAACTTGGCCACATGATACCCCTGTAGAAGGGGAAGAACCCTATTTATTTTGGGGTCATTACCATTATACCGTTTGATAATTTACATAGACGGGCGTATTTGTGATGCACACATTTCTTGTTTTTAATTAAAATAACGGCCTGTATGCCTTTAAATATTACTTGTCATAAAAATATAAGATTTTCTACTTTTCATATAAATACTTAATAAAAGATGGCTTACAGGTTATGCCTGAATGACTTTGGTTAGGTATACATTAATACCTGTGATATCTGACAATGACACAAACCTTATATTTAAGAAACAGAACAGTAAAGCATTTCATTTCCTTAAATGCTGACTATTTTTTTTCTTCTTAAATGTTAAATTTGAGAATTTAATATTCTTAATTTATATTTTGATTGTCGATGACTTGCAGCACGTCGGTAGTTTTCCTCCACAAATAAAACTGACCACCACGATATAACTGAAATATTGTTGAAAGTGGCATTAAACACCAATCCTGTAACTCTCATATTTTGTTATTGTAAATTGTAAATGACGTACCAGTAATTTTTGTTTTGTATTACAGTATAAAAAAGACAGGACTACAGTTCAGTTAGCAGTGAATGATTTTTCATCAGGATTAATGAAGAAATTGTCCCATGAAGGTGTATTAGGCCAACTACGCAAGACTTTGAGTCAGGAAATTAACAGTATAGCGATACAGTTAGAAAAAGGAGTTAAAATGGCAGAAAACTGTGCTGTTACTACATGTTTACAGTGGGAAGCACCTGTAAGTTAGAGGAATGCTAACAAACATTAATTTATTTTATCGTAATGACCTCTGTATAATACGCTATATTTAAGTCTCCCAAATGTTGTTTGGAGACTTATTGTTTTTGCTCCGTTTCTTATTATTAGTATTATTATTATTATTATTAATATGAAACAGGCACGGCCATGAATGCTCGCGAATCTGAAAATTATCTGGCAATTTCACGCTCATCCAGTGCATCAAAAAGTGTCGAGATTTTTTGGGCCGAGATATATCGGGGGCGACTTTTTTTTAAGGCCGAATCTAGTCTCATTCAATCGAACTGTCGTTCCCTACGAAATCTCAAAAGTTAACTTCCGCGTAGAAACACAAATTCTTGTCAGTATGTCAGAAGAGATTTAATAAATCAAAAAATATCAATATAAGTAAAACAAGCTAACAAAATGACTTTTATTGCACACGGGTTCCGGGTTTCAGTGGTATCGGACGTACGAGAGAGGGTACGAGACTTAGGATCACCTTTGCGCTTTATGTTAAGAAGATCTTCATTAGTTGAGTGTGTTAGTGTGTTACACGGAGCATGTTTACAATGCGCAGAATTTTTTTTCATCTGTCATTATGTGCAGCCATGTTTGTCAAAAAATCCTAAGTACACATTTTATACCATAAAGAGCTCACTGACGCTCGCATATTATTATTCTCCTTTCTTTCTTTGCGACATCCCAGGAACTACTGGACAGAATTTCATGAAACTTGGTGGAGTTATAGATATATAGAATCTTACACCGGCAAAAATACAAGACAGGGAAATCTCCGACACCCGAGGGTAAGATTTCCCGAGGGTGTCAGAGATTTCCCTGTCTTGCACTTTTTGCCGGTGTTTGATTCTATTTCTCACTTTTATCAGCTGTTTTTAGTTTCATGTTTGTTTATGTACTTTTAGCAGACGATCATGTAAACAATGTGAGTTATTTCCCCTTCATGTCAATAAAAAAAATGTAGTTCCGTATTTTTGTGTATTGCGTGAAGGTTATTATGTAATAATATGGCCGATTGTTAGGATTTGCGTGTTTATAAAAGATTGAAAACTTATATCCAGTGAATTGTTTATTTTAAAAAGGAAAAGCATGGAGAATTGGGGGGGGGGGGGGGGGGAGGGGGCAGTTGACATAAACTGCAGCATGTATTTGCTGGTAAAACGCACATGAATTTTTTGTCTTGCAATGGTGCAAGATAAGAAAATCTCACATCGCTAAAAATAGGAACTGGTCTGTCTCAAAAGTGAGAAATATGTTTCTAGTTGGTCCTAAAGTTTTCAGCTTTGTGATAAAGGGGGTTGAAGTCATATTTTGAGGAGTTCAAAGGGAGTGGGTTTACTATAGAATCCCATGGGAAAGTTGAAATTTCGTACCTTAATGTTGATAACTTCTAAATGGATAATGATAGAGACATAAAATTTGACATAGTGGTAGGTCACCATTAGAGGAGCAATTCTGCATCTTCAAAATTTTCAAGATGTCTGCCATTTTCCAAATTGCTGCCAAAACACGGCATAAAAAATTGGCGGTAAAAATTCAACATTGTCTGATATCATCAAAATTTTATATGTAGGTAGATAATGATGTCCCGAATTGATTCCCGACATTGAAAAATTTCTACTGGTCACCATTTTCAAAATGGCCACCACAATACCGCACAAATTCAACACAAGTTGTCCGATTTCGACGACATTTCATATGTGGGTAGATTATGATGTCCAGAATTGAATCCTGACATCGAAACATTTCTACCGGTCGCCATTTTCAAAATGGCCACCACAATACCACAAAAAAATCAACATTGTTCGATTTCAACGACATTTCATATGTAGGTAGATTATGATGTCCTAAATTGATTCCCGACATCGAAAAATGTCTACCGGTCTCCATTTTCAAAATGGCCACCACAATGCCACAAAAATTCAAGCTCAGAATTTGTCACAATGCAAAGTGTTCATTTAAACCTGTTGTCAGTGGCCGGTTTGGGAGACTTCATAATCGTTAGATTATAATCATATCTTGTTTATATAGATTCTTTATTTTGCTGGAAGGGTGCACATTATAAACAAGAACAATGTATTTCACTCTTTTTTCAGACCAGGAAATCACATTTCTGCCATTTTTGGTGTTTACTTAAGAAATAAATCATGGAAGCCAGAAAGTGTTATGAGTTTTAACATGGGTTGGCGGATATTAGTATTTTATCCTGAGCCAGAGTCGAGGGATAAAATTTACTAATATCCACCAACCCATGTTAAAACTTGAAACACATTTTGGTTTCCATGATTTATTTCGATTCTGATATGTCCTAAGAGTACAAATACTATAGTATACAGTTTACTTTTTGTCTCGAACTCGGTCGACTTGGATTTCCGGTTGAGTCAAATTTTTATCGAAGTCCCGAACTTCGTTGTGTATAAATATATATAATTGGACTCCTGTTGAGTCGAATTCGGATGAGTCGAAATTTCGGTTGTCTCGAATAAATGTTTTGGTCCCGAGAAAGCCATATTATTTACATTCGCTAAGTCGAATTTACCTGTCAAAACATGTGTATTACCTTGGGATTAAAATCAGATCACAGATGAAACATCCGGTCATTGACTTTGACATTGTTACCTTAGGCTATTTCACATGTTTATTTCACAATCTGTCAAATTAATTAGTGATAATATTTGAATTGGCTTGATATTATGACACAAGTTAGATGTGTACAATCAAAAATTATCGATTCATAATAAGTGCGCTTCGGTCGGCATACATAAATGATTATGAAAAGTACACAACGGAAGCGTTTTATCTATTGAATTATTTGTCAGAAATTAATTTTGATTAAAGAAGATGTATAATTTCTCAATTTTGAGAGATTTGAAAAAACGTTACTCTTAATTAACAGTTGTAATAAAAGGGGAATTTTTTTCACTTCTAACATGTTTTTCAGAATGTCTTCTGATGATACTGTTACGTGTGTGTCTGGTGAAGTACCCGGGCCTAGTCCTGGGGGGATAGCCAGACACACAAATGCTGATCAAATTAGTGAAGGACCCAGCCTTTTATCATCAAACAAACTACACTTCCTGTATTTTCGTAGCTCCTCTTGAGTCGAAGTACGGTTGACTCGAATTTTTTCCATGGTCCCATCGAATTCGAGATAACGAGAGTCATCTGTACTTTGATTGGAAGACGGTAATTTATATTTACGCTTGCAGACAATGTCGCACACAATTTATCCTGCCAAATTCGAGCAGATGATAATTCATCAACAGGTACATTTACAACGGGAAAGTCAGTCACATGAACCGGCACATGTGCTAATGAGATTATACCCAATCGATAAATCGCTCATTTGTTAACAAAGAGAAAGAAGGACGTCATGTTAGAATATTTGTCAACATGTAAAGTTGTCAAATGTTTTTCTCACTTTGAATTGTTTCGACACTATTCCACAAATCATTAAATACATCTAATAGAATTTAATTATTGAAGAATTAAGACTGTATAGTACAGTTGTGTTTTTTAAATGTTTACCATTGTTACAAAAATTTAAAATATGTCTTTTGTCTTAATACTTCCAGGTTGATAAAACTGTGTCCTACTTTAAATAGGACTTGCATTTTAATACTTCCATGTTGATAAAGCCGTGACCTACTTTAAATATGTCTTGTCTTAATACTACCAGGTTGATAAAGCTGTGACCTACTTTAAATATGTCTTCTATCTTAATACTTACAGGTTGATAAAGACAACAACAGGGGTGGTCTGTGTTTTATGACTTACCTAGCCACTATCAGAAGAGATGGGGTATACAATTCTAAGGCTGTGGGTAAAATCAACTTTAATGAGGTCTTAGTTGCACCTCTTATTTCAAGCATCACTGTTGTATGGGACAAATTTTTTAAGTAAATATCAACCAGTAGAAAATAGAATCTTGTAAACAGTTTTTATTATCCCCTCGCCAACGAAGTTGCGAAGGGATATAGTAACGCTACCGTCCGTCCGTCCTTCCTTCCGTCCATCCGTCCTTCCGTAACATCCTTGTGAACACTCTAGGATCAACATGCTTCAATGGATTTTGACCAAACTTGGTACATATTTAGTCCTTAAGAGAATCTGGAACCCTATTGATTTTCAAGGTCATAGGTCAAAGGTCGAGGTCACTGGGTAATTTTTTTACCGTGTAACATCATTGTGAACACTCTAGAATCAAGATCCTTCAATGGATTTTGACCAAACTTGGTACATACTTAATTAGTCCTTAGGAGAGTCTGGAACCATATTGATTTTCAAGGTCATAGGTAATAAGGTCAAGGTCACTGGGTAATTTTTTTACCGTGTATCATCCTTGTGAACACTCTAGAATCAAGATCCTTCAATGGATTTTGACCAAACTTGGTACATATTTAGCCCTTAGGAGAATCTGGAACCCTATTGATTTTCAAGGTCAAAGGTCAATGTCACCGGGTCACATTTTTACCATGTAACATCCTTGTGAACACTCTATAATCAACATCCTTCAATGAATTTTGACCAAACTTGGTACATACATAGTCCTTAGGAGAGTCTGGAACCCTATTGATTTTCAAGGTCAAAGGTCAAGGGGTCAAATTTTTACCGCATAACATCCTTGTGAACATTCTAGAATCAACATCCTTCACTGGATTTTGACCAAACTTGGTACATACTTAGACCTTAAGAGAATCTGGAACCCTATTGATTTTCAAGGTGAAAGGTCAAGGTCACAGGGTCTAATTTTTAGGCGAGGGGATACACCACGCTTTGCGTTGCCCTTGTTGAATAATTGTCGAACAAGAAAAAGCTAGTAATTGATACACAGTTTCAGGAAAAAGATTCTTCACAGCTTTGGATTTCAACATACTCAAATGTAATAATAAATTGTACGGTCAAGCTTGCCTTTACAGTCACCATAACCGCATCGCTGGTGTAATGGTTAGCGTGCTGGCCTCGAGTTGGGTAGCAGGGCTTTTCCTGCCCTTTATTTAGTGCCGAATTTAATCACCATTCCCAATTGAAAAAAGGTCACAAAAAGTAATCAGAAGTCAATTCTTGAAATGATGTCTAAATCTTCTGAGAAGGATGTTGAACATAATTGTTCTGTTTTGAAAAATCTATTTCAATGTGCATACATTGATAAAAATTCCCAATTCGGTGAAAATGGCAATTCCCAAAAGTACCAGGAAAGCTCTGGGTAGATCGTGGGTTTGAGCAGTGTTCGGATCAAACCAATAACTAAAATTTGTATTTGCTGGTTCTCCGATCAAGGTCTGGAACTGGTGATTTGTAAGTTCAGACTTAACATTTTTTTAATATTGTAAAGACCAAAGGGACCATTTAACCCCTGCCGATAAACACACAGATTTAATGAGAAAGAGCAAAGACTGGTTGGTTCAGAATCAGGATAATGTGGAACGACAAGTCTGCCTCCAGTCTACTCTGTTTTAGTGAGTTAGCTTTATAACGATCCAATTAAGTGCATTGGTCTAGTACAAAACGAACATCATCATTTCACGGAATATAACTTGTTCTTGCCATGATAATGTGGCAAAATTGCTCTAAAGTTGGCAGTAAACAACAATCACTCACTCACTGTCCCCATGAATTTGCAGTTACTTGCTGAAAATGATCAGTTTAACACTCTGCCGATTAGCTTAGCATGTTATTTTTAAACTCAAATAAGCTGCCACCCTACCAATGCTGTTGGAGGGCACTCAATGTTTATTCCATCATATCAGTTTGCTATTATTTTGTGATCAATTTTCATTCCAGAAAGGGCCCGGGTGGCTCCATGAGGTAGGTAGTTGGATTACCTAAGAACTCGTACAAGCCTATCACCAATACCGCGTGGGTTCATGCCGACTTTGTAAATTACAAAAATGGGTGCACTCGACTCGCAGCTGCAAGTGATAAAGCTTACCAGTTGCTTGCCCATGGTCGGTGATTCTCTCCGGGTATTCCGGCTTCTTCCACCACTAAAACTGGTTACCGTGACAGTGTTTTCATTTGAAGTCTGGAACCGGCACATTTCACCGGCTATTGCTATAAAATCCCCGGCTATGAATTTTCCAAGCATGGGTTAAATGTTCAAAAATAAATCGAGTTGTCTTTTTTATTTTAATTCTGTAAGTTTGTCATTTGCCGGCATGTACTCTCGGAGTGAACATGGGATTATATAATCATGATAATTCGGGAATTGAAAACAAATCTTAGTTACGATTTGACCTTGATTTCGTGTATGAAAAAGCACTGCTGTGACAAAGAAACGAGTCGATGGCCAATTTTTTTCTTTCGGCCTCAAATTCTCGTCCCATTTATAATATTTCAATTACTTCCGGTTTTTATCTAATTTCGTTTACTTCAGAGGATAAATATATACAATGACCGAAGGCTGAAGAATTGAAGAATTAATTATTTCTTTATGTTAAAACATTACAATTCACAGTAGGAATAATAAATACAAATTTAATCATTCAAATGGAAGATTTGAGGCCGACTAGCTTTGGTCCGAATGACATTGATAACATCGACGAAGCGGTAGAAGTCAATTTTTGACTTTTGTCCAAAAAAACAAAAAGATGATTAAAATAATTTGAATTAAATGATTGAAAGAGTGAAGGGAGTATAGCCCATTTTTGTTTTTCTATTAAAGTAAGCAGGGTCTGATCTTATAAAGTTGTATCAGTATGAAGAAAATGGGGGATGGGTATACTACCGAATACGATGAACACCGGTTCTCCTGCCCAAGACCAGTAAAACTTAGTTTAATCGTTCAGACCACTAAATATTTTCAGTTTTTATTTAGAACTATATAAAATAAATCGCAGGAATTTGATTCGGACTAGTCAATTCAAATGTTCATTTTGGTGACTGCCAGTTGGGGTGTAAGATGCCACGTTTCTTTTAAAGTTCTGACTTGAATATCGCGAATGATATTGCAAATATTCGATGTCCCTAGTCATTTTCAAGAGTCCCCTGTCTGAAATTATTTTGATTTTCTGTTTGAGGACATGGGATATTCATGTATATGCATTAACATGAAAAAATATCTAGTCTGTCAAACTATAGATTATATGCAGATGTCTTATGACCATGAATATAAGGAACTGTTGATCCCCTTCTGAAGCACATGCTTGAGTTCTCCTTTTAAATGTTTTATGGGCGTTTGGTCATTTGTGATTGTATATTTTCAACAAAATAAAAGTTTATTGAAATGTACAAGTCTTTGACAACTTTTATTCTTCATTTTGTATTGATTACATAATTAACAATCAGATTCTTGAATATTTCTTTTCTGTTATTAAAAAAAGTTAAATGCATACTTTATTTCAAAATCTTAAGAGAGAAATTACAGTAAAAGGCTAGCAAATTAACATTCTTTAAATGTGCATTTAATATAATAATATAAGCTATGATGCTATTTTGATTATTCAAAAACTGCAAAGAATCTGAATGTTGATATAACTTCATACTATGTCAAGGAAATGAAACAAACACTAATATTATCAAATCTTTATTTTCAATAATACATAATTAATAATCATAGGGGAAGTCCATATTTCTTTTCTGAATGATCAAGTTTATTTCTACTAACTGCCTACCAAACTTGTATATTTATCTTTGACCTGAAAAATGGCAGAACCATGTGACATCTTTCTCAGAAATAACAATGGAAAATGACTGATGGTTGTTAATCTTGAGAAATCATTCTCAATGAAAAATTGTTCAATGGTCAAGAAGATCCTGAAAATCCTGTATTCCTGTCTGACAAAAAGGTTTATTACGTTTTTCTTTTTCTCAAAGTTAGTCAGTGTAAATTGAAGCAAAAAGAAACAATTTTAAAGCTAGGAAACCCCCTCAAAAGCAAGTCAAAATTCACCAAGTCAAAAATCGGCATGGGTGCTTCCACCTCCACCCCCTACCAGTGCTTTACACTGAACCCACTGGGGGCCTTCTGACTCTCGGCCGAATTTTCTCTCCATTTATAATTCTAAAATCTCCCCCTATCAAAATTTGTAGTGAAAACACTGCGTGATATAGCTGAAATATTGCTGAAAGTGGCATTAAACACCCCAAAAAAAAAATCAAATTAATCATTCTCAGACTTTAAAAAATAATCTGTAACTAACTTATTGAGCTTTTCTCAACGCATGTTTATTCCAATTATGAAAATTATTGAATAATTAATTAATTGGGAATTGTTACAAAAACACAGTCACATTTATAAACTGACAGCCGTGTCTTCAAGTAAATTGCCCTCAGTTAATAGTAATACAAAAATCATCAAAGACTGGAACTTACAATCCAGATCTACTAATCAGCGATCATTTGTCTTATACCATCACTTTTTCTTTGTTTCAACGGTAACAATTTAAATACAAAGTCACTTATCCTTTGTTCTAACAGTGACGATTAAATACAAGTTTTTGAAAAATTAAGTGTACGATATTGTTGAGCCAGCTTATTTTATGTTATGCGTCTTAAATCTTAAAGTAATATGAAAGGCAAATATCAGGGAATTATTGGATTAAATATTTTCACTTAATATGCTACTTAATTTTAACTAAAATCAACTGCATAACATTAATAATCCGCTCAAAAGCAGATTTTAAGAGCAAATCGCAAAATATTTGACAGCAGATAATTCTGTTTTCCCGTACAGTAATGCAAATGATATGCGTTTGACACAAGATTTGAACTCTTTCGGGGAGATTATATATAATTATCGCTCATGCGCAATGTTCAGTTGATGAAAAATATAAAAATATATATTCCGTGTGTACCACATAAGAATAATTGCAACAACAAAAATTGGTTCACACGACATGAAACAGACAGATTCCTCAATAATCAATGTCAGGAATGTATGCGCGCTTACCTCAGCATCCATGATTGTTTATCGTTTCTTCACGAGGTCATGATCGGCAATCATCCGACCAAAACTTTTCTTCATGAGGTCATGATCGGCAATCATCGGAACAAAACAACCGAAAGTTAATCAGTCTCCACAGCAACGACCAGGATGATAAACATGTACACAAATTTGCAGATTTCTAGTTGTTGGCAACATATTTCGACTTGAAACATGCATGAATAGGTTAGTAAAGGTACCGCCGTATTCCAAATGATTTTTCAGGGAAATATTTTCTTCACCCATAACTGGTGTAATATTACTTTAATGTAATATACATAGACATTTAACAAAATTTATGAAAATTGTTGGGAAATAGTTGGTGTATTGGTGTGGGATTAGGGAGGTGGATTTTATATTTTCCAAATAAAAATATTAAAAAATAGCCAGTAAATAAGTGTTTTGTTGTACCAAAGACAACCCAAGACATATGATACAATATGATAATTAAAATGACACAAATAGAAATATCAGTAACATTGGGAAAGACAGATTAACATATTTATTTAACCAGGTTAAAGGAATCACAATCATCCAATATTTTACCAAAATTCTTGTAGAGTGAGTTTCAGCTGTCACAATTTTTTCATCTGGAAAACAAATATTTATACAGTCTGCCGAAGATATTTTGACAAACTAGTCTGAATGTCATATATATATTAGAAGAATTTATTTTTCTATTTGATTAAGCAAATTTAATGCAATTTTTACTAGACTGAGGCATAGGGCTAGTTGTTTTTCGATACATACTGTTTATATACCTCGGGTGTCTAGGTATAAATACATTGAAACCAGAAAGATCCAAACCATAAAAAGTGCCAGAAAAAGTTTGTGATAGGATACTATTTCCCTGTGGACAATTGTCATTGGAACTATGAACCAAGATTCACAATTTGATTTTGTTTTAAAGACAAATTAGTCATTTTATCGGTAGTTAATTTTGAATTAAAAAAATTACATACTGAGGTATAATAGCATAAAATGTTACCCTAATATGAACCAATGAAAAGGATGGATTTTCAACTAAAACATAATAAAAAAAATGTGTGTGAGACTAGACACCCAATTCATCTTTCATTTATTTGAAAAGAATATTTATTTTTCAGTTCTGAATTATCGGATATATTGGACAAGTACAAACGGGAAAT
The DNA here is from genome assembly GCA_963383655.1 of Bathymodiolus septemdierum. NCBI lineage: Eukaryota > Metazoa > Mollusca > Bivalvia > Mytilida > Modiolidae > Bathymodiolus > Bathymodiolus septemdierum. The sequence goes on along the minus strand of OY726521.1, from coordinate 43,811,546 downwards.
ACAACAGTTATATATGACATTTACAAATACACTTTGTAAAGAACTGCAATCATTGAACTTATCAATGACAGACCTGAAAAGGACTAGGAATGTACATGATTGGGTGGTTGAAAATAAGGTAGTATATATCTTTTTATGCAAAAACTAACCACATCGGTGGTGTAATTGTTAGCTTGCTCGGCTCGATTGTGGTAGATTATGGTTCTGGTCCTGGTCAGATAAAACCAAAGCCAATACAATTGGTATTTGTTGCTTTTCTGCTAAGCATGTAGCATTAAGGAGAAAGAGCAAAAACTGGTTGGCTCGGAATCAAGATAATGTGTCTGAGTGGGGCGACATGTCTATCCATGGACTGTTGTTTCAGTGTGCTAGTGCTATAAAAATCCAACTCAGCGAGTTGGTCTAGTACAAACAGACCTCATCATCATCTCATTAAAAATTAATTTGTTCTCGCCATGGATATAGCTGAAAAATTGCTGAATTGGCGCTAAACAACAATCACTCACTCTCTCACTCCAACAATTATTACAACATGCACAAACACAATAAAGGAGAGACAGACATAAAAAATGGAAACTTTTACATGTCAGGGGTTGTATGAACATTTCATGGGTGATAAATACAATTATTATATGACTATAAATATTTCTTTTCTCTGATTGGCAAAAGCATGAGATTTTTTCTTGATAGAAGTTTATGAATACAGTCTAAGCTTTCAATTTCCACAAAGATTAATGTAAATTGTTCCAGAGGAGCCCTTTTAATTTTACCGTCACGTTCCAAAGGCTCCTCTGGAATGATCAAAATTAATCTTTGCAGTATGCATAAATCTTTCTTGTTACCATTAAAATTTAAAAAAACAACCAACACATGTAGTGTTTATAATGCCAACTTATAAGACTTGACCCAGAGGACATTAATAACAGTTTCATATATTAAAACAATTACTGACTTTCATTTCGATTAATATAAGGATCTATCGTTACAAGATATACGATATTCATCTCAGCTTCAGCCTTGATAAATATCATATATCCTGAAACAATAGATCCTTATGTTAACCTCAACAAAAGTCAATAATTGTATATTATCAGTAATTTAAAATTCCTTTGATCTCATGGAGTGATATTGTCAATGTCAATGAACTGATTGTTACCAATTAAAATAATAATGTCAGTTTTGAAGGTCTAGACATACATTATATCTTTAATATTGCAGCTCTTCCTATCCTACTCACTGAGATACTAGTGATAATGTCTGAAATTTCATGTAATATTTCAGTTGACAGAGAGGATATTTGACTTGAATAAAGTTGTAGAGAATAGACAACGCAATATCAACAGAATGTTTACACCAATTATAAAGGTAAAATTTTTCCGTTATCAGTCAAACCTGTATTAAGAAGTCACATTTGGGACAAAGAAAATGTGGCCATCTTATGAAATTTTATTATGACAGAACAAGAAAAATGTGACCTTTTAATACAAGTGACTGCTTAATAGAGGTGACTGCATGGGCAAGTTTGATGGTATTTCAATGTTTGCTTATGTTTCCTGTTGATATATGCTTTCTGTTGCCAAATTACGTAGTTTTTTAACATCTATAAACCATAGCTGTTTCATTGGTCTCCTTGCTAAGATGGAAATTATTTCATATGTCAATCTAAAGTCAATAAAATATTAAGTTTAAGTTTAAACATATAATGTTGTCATAACTAACTATGATTTTGATTTTTGGTGTTTTAATGCCACTTTCAGCAATATTTCAGCTATATCATGGCGACCAGTTTTAGTGAGTACCAGGAGAGAATCACCGACCATGGGCAAGCAACTGATAAACTTTATCACTTGCGACTGCGAGTCGAGTGCACCCTTTTTTTTTGCTCACCTGGCCTTTAGGCCATGTGAGCTATTAGTATTGTCATCACTTTTCGTCTGTCGTCCGTCCGTCAACATTTCACATTTTAATTTTCTCCTCAGAAACCACTGGGCCAATTGCAACCAAACTTTGGTGGAATGGTCCTTGGATGGCCCTCTTCCAAAGTTGTGTCCGGTGATCCCGATTTCCAACTAAGATGGCGACCAAGCTAAAAATAGAAAAAAGGGGGGATGAAATTTTAATTGTCCATTGCTGCTTTAGTATAAGTCAAAATGAGCTCAAATTTTAACTGCAGCTACATGGCAAGGAGTAGTTTAACATATATATTCCAGGTTTTTCTGTGAAATTTTTCTTTCAGCCGATTTATACCGATTATGCAAATTAGGCATATTTTGATAAAAGATTACATTTAAATCTTCTCCTCTGAAAATGCTGAACCAAATTAAACCAAACCTGGCAGGGATGGTACCTGGGTGGGTCCCTTTCAAAATTGTGTCCGTCAGCACCGTCCTGTATCCAAGATGGCCACCGTTACAAAAAATAGAAATTTCTTCAAATAGCCAAAACTGCTCTATTTTAAGCCAGAATGTGCCCAAATTTGAACTGTATAAGCATAATGGTGAGCTTTTTAACGTATATTACAGGATATTATATGAACTTTGAACTTTTGCCGATTTTGACCAATTATGCAAATTAGAAAAAAGGGGGGATGAAATTTAAAAAAAATCTTCTCCTCTGAAACTACTGAGCCAATCTCAACCAAACTTTGCTGAAATGATCCTTGGGTGGTCCCCTTCCAAAATTGTGTCTGGCATTTCATACCTCCAACCAAGATGGCTGCCACAGCCAAACTTAATTTAACATAGAACCCTATGGGAAATTCTCATAAAAATCTTCTTGTCTGAAACCATTTGCTCAATAAGAACTAAATGTTGATGAAATAGTCATTGGATGGTTCTCTTCCAAAAATAGGTCAGGCGGTTTGGCCCTTTGACCAAGATGGCCCCCACAGCCGAACTTAGCTTAACATAGGACCCTATGGGAAATTCACATAAAAATCTTCTCCTCAGAAACCACTGTGCCAATTACAACCAAACTTTGGTGGAATAGTTCTTGGATGGTCCCCTTCCAAAATTGTGTCTGGTGATCCCGAGTTCCAACCAAGATGGCCACCAAGCTAAAAATAGAAAAAAGGGGGGGATGAAATTAAAAAAAAATCTTCTCTGTAACTACTGAGCCAATCTCAACCAAACTTTGCGGAGATGATCCTTGGGTGGTTCCCTTCCAAAATTATGTCTGGCATTTCAGACCTCCAACCAAGTTGGCCCCCACAGCCGAACTTAGTTTAACATAGGAACCTATGGGAAATTCACATAAAAATCTTCTTGTCTGGAACCAGTTGCTCAATTGGAACCAAACTTTGATGGAATAGTCATTGGATGGTCCTCTTCCAAAATTGTGTCCGGCAGTCACGCTCTCCCACCAAGATGACCGCCACAGTGCAGTTGCGTTGTTATTGAAAGCAGCTTTGATCCAGGTGAGCAATTACAGGCTCCTGGGAGCCTCTGGTTGTAATTTACAAAGCCGGGCACGAACCCACGCCGTATTGGTGATAGGCTTGTATGAGTTGTTAGGTAATCAAACTAACTAACTCATTGAGCCGCCCGGGCCCTCATAGCTATGTGTTTTGTCTCTGCAGAGCATGCACAAGTTATAAGGAGAAGTAGAAGAGACTGGTTGAATGAGAGTTAGAATAAAATAGTGAATATCAAACACTATACAGTCAAATCTGCCCATGCGGTCATCTCTATTAAGAAGTCACCTGCATTGAAAGGCCACCTTTTTTTTTGTTAGCTAACCTTGCCAAAGGCAATGTGAGTTTTTGCAATCAGTTGGAGTCTGTCGTCTTGTCTTAATTTTTCACATTTTAATCTTCTCCTCTGAAAACCCTCAGCTAAATGAAATGAAACTTGGTAGGAAGCATCTATGGAAGGTCCTTTCTAAGGACTGCACATTTTGTCCCGATCCATTAACAAACATGGCCGCCACAGGCAATTCTTGTTTCTGATTGGCCCATTAAAAAGATCTTCTCCTCTGAAACCGCTTGGCCAAATGAACCGAAACTTGGCAGGAAGCATCTATGGAATGTCCTCTGAAGATTGCTCATTTCGTCCCAATCCGTTAACAAACATGGCTGCCACAGGCAATTCTTGTTTCTGATAGGTTGATTTCTAAATGTCTTCTCTGAAAATGTTTAGCCAAATGAGCCAAAACTTGGTAGGAAACATCTATGGAAGATCCTTTATAAAGAATGCTTATTTCTTCCCAATCCGTTAACAAACATGGCCACCACAGACAATTCTTGTTTCTGATTGGTTGATTTCTAAATAATCTTTTCATCTGAAACCGCTTGGCCAAATGAGCCAAAATTTGGTGGTAAGCATCTATGGAAGGTCCTCTAAAAAGATTGCTCATTTCGATCTGATCCGTTAACAAACATTGGTTGATTTCTTAAAAATGTTTTCCTGTGAAACCGCTTGGCCAAATGAATCGAAATTTTGTAGGAGGCATCCTTGGATGGTCTGATACGTTAGCAAACATGGCCGCCACAGGCAATTCTTGTTTCTGATCGGTTGTTTTCTAAAAAAAATTCTCCTCTGAAACCGCTTTCCCATATGAACTGAAATTTAGTAGGAAGCATCCTTGGAAGGTCCTCTATAAAGATTGCTCATTTCGTTCCGATACGTCAACAAACATGGCCGCCACAGGCAATTCTTGTCTCTGATTGTTCGATTTCTAAAAAATCTTCTCCTCTGAAACTACTTTGCCAAATGAACCGCAACTTGGTAGGAGGCATCTATGGTAGGTCCTCTATAAAGATTGCTCATTTCGTCCTGATCTGTTAACAAACATGGCTGCCACAGGCAATTCTTGTTTCTGATCGGTTGATTTCTAAAACTTAAAGGTCTTCTCCTCTGAAAATGCTTAGCCAAATGAGCCAAAACTTTGTAGGAAACATCTATGGAAGATCCTCTACAAAGATTGCTCATTTCCTCTCGATCTGTTGACGAACATGGCTGCCACAGGCAATTCTTGTTTCTGATTGGTTGATTTCTAAAAAATCTTCTCCTCTGACACCGCATAGCCAAATGAGCCGAAACTTGATAGGTAGCATCTATGGAAGGTCCTCTATAAAAATTGCTAATTTTGTCCAGATCCATTAACAAACATGGCCACCACAAGCAATTCTTGTTTCTGATTGGTCGATTTCTAAAAATCTTCTTCTCTGAAACTGCTTAGCCAAATGCACAAAGCTTGGTGGGAAGCAACTATGGAAGGCTCTGTATATTAGGTTTCCTCAAAGCAGAATGAAAGGTGAGTGACACAGGCTCAGCCCACTGAGTCGCTAGTTTGACTATTGTAAAGTATAAGGTGAAAATTGTTTCACTTTTTTTTATTGAAATGTTGGTTTAATGACATTTTTAGGAACATTTGATGGAAACTTATGACAAATGCAAGAAAGAAAAAGGAAAGGGGGCGCTTAATCGAATCAAACAGAAGTTAAAAGAAGGAGTTGACCATAATAAATGTACCATGTTTGAGAAAGCTTCCCGTACTGTACAAAGTCAACTTCAGCAGCTAATGGTATGAGATTTATTTGTTCAGTCGCATATTTTCTTTACCTCTTAAGGACCATCGTGGTCGCGATTGTATGGTAGTTGGATTTACAAATACCTATATGTAATCAATGCCTATCACCACTAAAGTTGTAAGTTCAAACCTGTTCATACGAGGTGTACTCGATACACGATAAGTTTGTCAGTGACTTGCGGCAGGTCTGTGGTTTTCTCCAGGTACTCCGGTTTCCTCCACTAATAAATCTGACCGCCAGGATATAAATGAAATATTGTTGAAAGTGGCGTTAAACACCCTAATCCTAACCCCCTTTACCTCAGCATATTTTTTCTCAGTATTGGTACAATTCATTTTTATCTGCCTCCAGAGGCTAGAGTTTTTAGTAACGATTGATGTTAGTTTGTTTAGCTATGTGTACATCCCCAAGCACTCGTCACACTGTCTTGTAAGCTCACCCACTTCAGCAAACAATGGATAAGTTTGAAAGGGCAGCTTTCCAAGTGGTGCAATAATCATGAAATATCATTGTATTTAGACCTATCACGACTGATGTTGTGAGTTCGAATCTCGATCAGGGCGAGGTTTGCAACCTTTTGTGATAAAGTTTGTCAGTGACTTGCGACAGGTCGGTTGTTTTCACCTTGTCTTCGGTTTCCTCCACCAATAAAACAGACAGGCACGATATAGTTGAAATATTGTTGAAAGTGGCGTTAAATACAATCAAACATCATTATATTTAGAGGAATTTTCATTAAGTATATTGTATGTAAAGTTTCATTATTTCTTAAGAACTCCTTATTTATGACATCTTTGGTGCATCACCATTACATTAATGTTTTCACTAGCAGTTATGAATACCATTTTTAAACGCAAGCATTTTTACCAATCGTAGTGTAGGTGTGAATTGAGGCATTGAATTTCATACTTGAATGGACGTGCACTTTGAAACCACATCATTTATACAAGTAAAGTCAAACCTGTATTAAGAGGTCACCTTATATGACAGTTGACATCTTAAAAGAGGTTCAATTCATATGAAATTGTATATGACAGGACAAGAGAAAGGTGACCTTTTAATACAAGTGACTGTTTAATAGAGGTAACTGCATGGTTTGACTACATGTACATGTATCTGTATTGCCATTTAAGATCCAATTATTAAGATGGAGAGAGTTGAGATTCCATTGATAGGTTTAACTACATGTATCTGTATTGCCATTTAAGATCCAATTATTAAGATGGAGAGAGTTGAGATTCCATTGATAGGTTTAACTACATGTATCTGTATTGCCATTTAAGATCCAATTATTAAGATGGAGAGATTTGAGATTCCATTGATAGGTTTAACTACATGTATCTGTATTGCCATTTAAGATCCAATTATTAAGATGGAGAGAGTTGAGATTCCATTGATAGGTTTAACTGCATGTATCTGTATTGCCATTTAAGATCCAATTATTAAGATGGAGAGAGTTGAGATTCCATTGATAGATTTAACTACATGTATTTGTATTGCCATTTAAGATCCAATTTTTAAGATGGAGAGAGTTGAGATTCCATTGATAGGTTTAACTACATGTATCTGTATTGCCATTTAAGGTCCAATTATTAAGATGGAGAGAGTTGAGATTCCATTGATAGGTTTAACTACATGTATCTGTATTGCCATTTAAGATCTAATTTTTAAGATGGAGAGAGTTGAGATTCCATTGATAGGTTTAACTACATGTATCTGTATTGCCATTTAAGATCCAATTATTAAGATGGAGAGAGTTGAGATTCCATTGATAGGTTTAACTACATGTATCTGTATTGCCATTTAAGATCTAATTTTTAAGATAGAGAGGGTTGAGATTCCACTGATAGGTTTAACATAGCCACATTTGTGTACTTTTCTAAAGCCAGGGTCTGGATTCCCATTATCATACTAAGTATGTCGTGTTTTTTTTGTGTTCAAAGATTTGAGTGGAGAGCTAGGTTGTTGTTAGTTTTGTTGATATTGTTTGAATTTTTCACTAACATTTTTAAACATTCTTTTCATCATGAACATTAATTATACAACATTCATCAAACTTTCCAATTAATGCAGAACTACATAGGTGGTGTAATTATTAGGGTGCTCACCTCGAGTACAGTAGATCATGGATTTGAGCCCCGTCAGGTCAAACCAAAGTCTATGAAAAAGTGATATTTGTTACTTTTTATCTCACCTGACCAAAAGGGTGTCATGTGAGCTATTGCCATCACTTGGCGTCCGTCGTCCGTCGTCTGTCGTCCGTCGTACGTCGTAAACTTTTTCAAAAATCTTCTCCTCTGAAAGTACTAAACCAATGGAAACCAAACTTGGTCTGAATCATCACTAGGGTGTCTAGTTTCAAAATTGTGTCCGGTGATGCCGTGCACCAACCAACATGGCCGCTGTTACTAAAAATAGAACATATGGTAAAATTGCAGGTTTTGGGTAATAACTCAAAAACCGTTAATAATATCAATAATCTGACAGGGATAAAAATGATCAGCACATCAAGATCTACCTACCCTGCAATTTTGAAGTAAATCTGATTGCCCATCTTGGAGTTATTGCCCTTTTTTCATCAAATTTGTAAAATTTTAATACTTTTCGTCTTATATTTCAAAAACTATAAGAGACAGGTGGTAAGTTGAAACTGCAAACATGTTCAGCATGTCAAGATCTACCTACCCTGCAATTTTGAAGTAAATTTGATTACCGATCTTGGAGTTATTGCCCTTTTTTCATCAATTTTTTTTATTTTATTTTAATACTTTTCGTCTTATATTTCAAAAACTATTTAGAGATAGATGTTAAGTTTAAATTGCAAAAATGTACAGCATGTCAAGATCTACCTACCCTGCAATTTTGAAGTAAATCCCATTACCCATTTTGACCGATTATGCAAATTAGAAAAAAGGGGGGATGAAATTTAAAAAAAATCTTCTCCTCTGAAACTACTGAGCCAATCTCAACCAAACTTTGCTGAAATGATCCGTAGGTGGTCCCCTTTCAAAATTGTGTCCAGCAGCGCCGTCCTGTATCCAAGATGGCTGCCATTACTAAAAATAGAAATTTCTTCAAATGGCCAAAACTGCTCTATTTTAAGCCAGAAAGTGCCCAAATTTGAACTGTATAAGTATAATGATGAGCTTTTTAACATATATTACGGGATTTTTAATGAACTTTGAACTTTTGCCTATTTTGACCGATTATGCAAATTAGAAAAAAGGGGGGATGAAATTTAAAAAAAATCTTCTCCTCTGAAACTACTGTGCCAATCTCAACCAAACTTTGGTGAAATCATCCTTACGTGGTCCCCTTTCAAAATTGTGTCCATCAGCGCCGTCCTGTATCCAAGATGGCCGCCATGACTAAAAATAGAAATTTCTTCAAATGGCCAAAACTGCTCTATTTTAAGGCAGAAAGTGCCCAAATTTGAACTGTATAAGCATAATGATGAGCTTTTTAACATATATTACGGGATTTTTTATGAACTTTGAACTTTTGCCTATTTTGACCGATTATGCAAATTAGAAAAAGGGGTGATGAAATTTGAAAAAAATCTTCTCCTCTGAAACTACTGTGCCAATCTCAACCAAACTTTGCTGAAATGATCCTTGGGTGGTCCCCTTTCAAAATTGTGTCCGTCAGTGCCGTCCTGTATCCAAGATGGCCACCATTACTAAAAATAGAAATTTCTTCATATGGCCAAAACTGCTCTATTTTAAGCCAGAAAGTGCCCAAATTTGAACTGTATAAGCGTAATGATGAGCTTTTTAACATATATTATGGGATTTTTTTTTAACTTTGAACTTTTGCCTATTTTGACCGATTATGCAAATTAGAAAAAAGGGGGGATGAAATTAAAAAAAATCTTCTCCTCTGAAACTACTGTGCCAATCTCAACCGAACTTTGCTGAAATGATCCTTGGGTGGTCCCCTTTCAAAATTGTGTCCGTCAGTGCGGTCCTGTATCCAAGATGGCCGCCATGACTAAAAATAGAAATTTCTTCAAATGGCCAAAACTGCTCTATTTTAAGCCAGAAAGTGCCCAAATTTGAACTGTGTAAGCATAATGATGAGCTTTTTAACATATATTACAGGATTTTTTATGAACTTTGAACTTTTGCCTATTTTGACCGATTATGCAAATTAGAAAAAGGGGGGATGAAATTTTAAAAAAATTTCTCCTCTGAAACTACTGTGCCAATCTCAACCAAACTTTGCTGAAATGATCCTTGGGTGGTCCCCTTTCAAAATTGTGTCCGTCAGTGCCGTCCTGTATCCAAGATGGCCACCATTACTAAAAATAGAAATTTCTTCAAATGGCCAAAACTGCTCTATTTTAAGCCAGAAAGTGCCCAAATTTGAACTGTATAAGCATTATGATGAGCTTTTTAACATATATTATGGGATTTTTTATGAACTTTGAACTTTTGCCTATTTTGACCGATTATGCAAATTAGAAAAAGGGGGGATGAAATAAAAAAAAAATCTTCTCCTCTGAAACTACTGTGCCAATCTCAACCAAACTTTGCTGAAATGATCCATGGGTGGTCTCCTTTCAAAATTGTGTCCGTCAGTGCGGTCCTGTATCCAAGATGGCCGCCATGACTAAAAATAGAAATTTCTTCAAATGGCCAAAACTGCTCTATTTTAAGCCAGAAAGTGCCCAAATTTGAACTGTATAAGCATAATGATGAGCTTTTTAACATATATTACGGGATTTTTAATGAACTTTGAACTTTTGCCTATTTTGACCGATTATGCAAATTAGAAAAAAGGGGGGATGAAATTAAAAAAAAATCTTCTCCTCTGAAACTACTGTGCCAATCTCAACCAAACTTTGGTGAAATCATCCTTACGTGGTCCCCTTTCAAAATTGTGTCCGTCAGTGCGGTCCTGTATCCAAGATGGCCGCCATGACTAAAAATAGAAATTTCTTCAAATGGCCAAAACTGCTCTATTTTAAGCCAGAAAGTGCCCAAATTTGAACTGTATAAGCATAATGATGAGCTTTTTAACATATATTACGGGATTTTTTATGAACTTTGAACTTTTGCCTATTTTGACCGATTATGCAAATTAGAAAAAGGGGGGATGAAATTAAAAAAAATCTTCTCCTCTGAAACTACTGTGCCAATCTCAACCAAACTTTCCTGAAATGATCCTTGGGTGGTCCCCTTTCAAAATTGTGTCCGTCAGTGCCGTCCTGTATCCAAGATGGCCACCATTACTAAAGATAGAAATTTCTTCAAATGGCCAAAACTGCTCTATTTTAAGCCAGAAAGTGCCCAAATTTGAACTGTATAAGCATAATGATGAGCTTTTTAACATATATTATGGGATTTTTTTTTAACTTTGAACTTTTGCCTATTTTGACCGATTATGCAAATTAGAAAAAAGGGGGGATGAAATAAAAAAAAATCTTCTCCTCTGAAACTACTGTGCCAATCTCAACCGAACTTTGCTGAAATGATCCTTGGGTGGTCCCCTTTCAAAATTGTGTCCGTCAGTGCGGTCCTGTATCCAAGATGGCCGCCATGACTAAAAATAGAAATTTCTTCAAATGGCCAAAACTGCTCTATTTTAAGCCAGAAAGTGCCCAAATTTGAACTGTATAAGCATAATGATGAGCTTTTTAACATATATTACAGGATTTTTAATGAACTTTGAACTTTTGCCTATTTTGACCGATTATGCAAATTAGAAAAAAGGGGGGATGAAATTAAAAAAAAATCTTCTCCTCTGAAACTACTGTGCCAATCTCAACCAAACTTTGGTGAAATCATCCTTAAGTGGTCCCCTTTCAAAATTGTGTCCATCAGCGCCGTCCTGTATCCAAGATGGCCGCCATGACTAAAAATAGAAATTTCTTCAAATGGCCAAAACTGCTCTATTTTAAGCCAGAAAGTGCCCAAATTTGAACTGTATAAGCATAATGATGAGCTTTTTAACATATATTACGGGATTTTTAATGAACTTTGAACTTTTGCCTATTTTGACCGATTATGCAAATTAGAAAAAAGGGGGGATGAAATTTAAAAAAAATCTTCTCCTCTGAAACTACTGTGCCAATCTCAACCAAACTTTGCTGAAATGATCCATGGGTGGTCTCCTTTCAAAATTGTGTCCGTCAGTGCGGTCCTGTATCCAAGATGGCCGCCATGACTAAAAATAGAAATTTCTTCAAATGGCCAAAACTGCTCTATTTTAAGCCAGAAAGTGCCCAAATTTGAACTGTATAAGCATAATGATGAGCTTTTTAACATATATTACGGGATTTTTAATGAACTTTGAACTTTTGCCTATTTTGACCGATTATGCAAATTAGAAAAAAGGGGGGATGAAATTTAAAAAAAATCTTCTCCTCTGAAACTACTGTGCCAATCTCAACCAAACTTTGGTGAAATCATCCTTACGTGGTCCCCTTTCAAAATTGTGTCCATCAGCGCCGTCCTGTATCCAAGATGGCCGCCATGACTAAAAATAGAAATTTCTTCAAATGGCCAAAACTGCTCTATTTTAAGCCAGAAAGTGCCCAAATTTGAACTGTATAAGCATAATGATGAGCTTTTTAACATATATTACAGGATTTTTTATGAACTTTGAACTTTTGCCTATTTTGACCGATTATGCAAATTAGAAAAAGGGGGGATGAAATTAAAAAAAATCTTCTCCTCTGAAACTACTGTGCCAATCTCAACCAAACTTTGCTGAAATGATCCTTGGGTGGTCCCCTTTCAAAATTGTGTCCGTCAGTGCCGTCCTGTATCCAAGATGGCCACCATTACTAAAAATAGAAATTTCTTCAAATGGCCAAAACTGCTCTATTTTAAGCCAGAAAGTGCCCAAATTTGAACTGTATAAGCATAATGATGAGCTTTTTAACATATATTATGTGATTTTTTTTTAACTTTGAACTTTTGCCTATTTTGACCGATTATGCAAATTAGAAAAAAGGGGGGATGAAATTTAAAAAAAATCTTCTCCTCTGAAACTACTGTGCCAATCTCAACCAAACTTTGGTGAAATCATCCTTACGTGGTCCCCTTTCAAAATTGTGTCCATCAGCGCCGTCCTGTATCCAAGATGGCCGCCATGACTAAAAATAGAAATTTCTTCAAATGGCCAAAACTGCTCTATTTTAAGCCAGAAAGTGCCCAAATTTGAACTGTATAAGCATAATGATGAGCTTTTTAACATATATTACAGGATTTTTTATGAACTTTGAACTTTTGCCTATTTTGACCGATTATGCAAATTAGAAAAAGGGGGGATGAAATTAAAAAAAATCTTCTCCTCTGAAACTACTGTGCCAATCTCAACCAAACTTTGCTGAAATGATCCTTGGGTGGTCCCCTTTCAAAATTGTGTCCGTCAGTGCCGTCCTGTATCCAAGATGGCCACCATTACTAAAAATAGAAATTTCTTCAAATGGCCAAAACTGCTCTATTTTAAGCCAGAAAGTGCCCAAATTTGAACTGTATAAGCATAATGATGAGCTTTTTAACATATATTATGGGATTTTTTTTTAACTTTGAACTTTTGCCTATTTTGACCGATTATGCAAATTAGAAAAAAGGGGGGATGAAATAAAAAAAAATCTTCTCCTCTGAAACTACTGTGCCAATCTCAACCGAACTTTGCTGAAATGATCCTTGGGTGGTCCCCTTTCAAAATTGTGTCCGTCAGTGCGGTCCTGTATCCAAGATGGCCGCCATGACTAAAAATATAAATTTCTTCAAATGGCCAAAACTGCTCTATTTTAAGCCAGAAAGTGCCCAAATTTGAACTGTATAAGCATAATGATGAGCTTTTTAACATATATTACAGGATTTTTAATGAACTTTGAACTTTTGCCTATTTTGACCGATTATGCAAATTAGAAAAAAGGGGGGATGAAATTTAAAAAAAATCTTCTCCTCTGAAACTACTGTGCCAATCTCAACCAAACTTTGGTGAAATCATCCTTAAGTGGTCCCCTTTCAAAATTGTGTCCATCAGCGCCGTCCTGTATCCAAGATGGCCGCCATGACTAAAAATAGAAATTTCTTCAAATGGCCAAAACTGCTCTATTTTAAGCCAGAAAGTGCCCAAATTTGAACTGTATAAGCATAATGATGAGCTTTTTAACATATATTACAGGATTTTTTATGAACTTTGAACTTTTGCCTATTTTGACCGATTATGCAAATTAGAAAAAGGGGGATGAAATTAAAAAAAAATCTTCTCCTCTGAAACTACTGTGCCAATCTCAACCAAACTTTGCTGCAATGATCCATGGGTGGTCCCCTTTCAAAATTGTGTCCGTCAGTGCGGTCCTGTATCCAAGATGGCCGCCATGACTAAAAATAGAAATTTCTTCAAATGGCCAAAACTGCTCTATTTTAAGCCAGAAAGTGCCCAAATTTGAACTGTATAAGCATAATGATGAGCTTTTTAACATATATTACGGGATTTTTAATGAACTTTGAACTTTTGCCTATTTTGACCGATTATGCAAATTAGAAAAAAGGGGGGATGAAATTTTAAAAAAATCTTCTCCTCTGAAACTACTATGCCAATCTCAACCAAACTTTGGTGAAATCATCCTTACGTGGTCCCCTTTCAAAATTGTGTCCATCAGCGTCGTCCTGTATCCAAGATGGCCGCCATGACTAAAAATAGAAATTTCTTCAAATGGCCAAAACTGCTCTATTTTAAGCCAGAAAGTGCCCAAATTTGAACTGTATAAGCATAATGATGAGCTTTTTAACATATATTACAGGATTTTTTATGAACTTTGAACTTTTGCCTATTTTGACCGATTATGCAAATTAGAAAAAGGGGGGATGAAATTAAAAAAAAATCTTCTCCTCTGAAACTACTGTGCCAATCTCAACCAAACTTTGCTGAAATGATCCATGGGTGGTCCCCTTTCAAAATTGTGTCCGTCAGTGCGGTCCTGTATCCAAGATGGCCGCCATGACTAAAAATAGAAATTTCTTCAAATGGCCAAAACTGCTCTATTTTAAGCCAGAAAGTGCCCAAATTTGAACTGTATAAGCATAATGATGAGCTTTTTAACATATATTACGGGATTTTTAATGAACTTTGAACTTTTGCCTATTTTGACCGATTATGCAAATTAGAAAAAAGGGGGGATGAAATTAAAAAAAAATCTTCTCCTCTGAAACTACTGTGCCAATCTCAACCAAACTTTGGTGAAATCATCCTTACGTGGTCCCCTTTCAAAATTGTGTCCATCAGCGTCGTCCTGTATCCAAGATGGCCGCCATGACTAAAAATAGAAATTTCTTCAAATGGCCAAAACTGCTCTATTTTAAGCCAGAAAGTGCCCAAATTTGAACTGTATAAGCATAATGATGAGCTTTTTAACATATATTACACGATTTTTTATGAACTTTGAACTTTTGCTTATTTTGACCGATTATGCAAATTAGAAAAAGGGGGGATGAAATTAAAAAAAAATCTTCTCCTCTGAAACTACTGTGCCAATCTCAACCAAACTTTGCTGAAATGATCCTTGGGTGGTCCCCTTTCAAAATTGTGTCCGTCAGTGCCGTCCTGTATCCAAGATGGCCACCATGACTAAAAATAGAAATTTCTTCAAATGGCCAAAACTGCTCTATTTTAAGCCAGAAAGTGCCCAAATTTGAACTGTATAAGCATAATGATCAGCTTTTTAACATATATTATGGGATTTTTTTTTAACTTTGAACTTTTGCCTATTTTGACCGATTATGCAAATTAGAAAAAACTTTGCTGAAATGATCCATGGGTGGTCTCCTTTCAAAATTGTGTCCGTCAGTGCGGTCCTGTATCCAAGATGGCCGCCGTGACTAAAAATAGAAATTTCTTCAAATGGCCAAAACTGCTCTATTTTAAGCCAGAAAGTGCCCAAATTTGAACTGTATAAGCATAATGATGAGCTTTTTAACATATATTACGGGATTTTTAATGAACTTTGAACTTTTGCCTATTTTGACCGATTATGCAAATTAGAAAAAAGGGGGGATGAAATTTAAAAAAAAATCTTCTCCTCTGAAACTACTGTGCCAATCTCAACCAAACTTTGGTGAAATCATCCTTACGTGGTCCCCTTTCAAAATTGTGTCCATCAGCGCCGTCCTGTATCCAAGATGGCCGCCATGACTAAAAATAGAAATTTCTTCAAATGGCCAAAACTGCTCTATTTTAAGCCAGAAAGTGCCCAAATTTGAACTGTATAAGCATAATGATGAGCTTTTTAACATATATTACGGGATTTTTTATGAACTTTGAACTTTTGCCTATTTTGACCGATTATGCAAATTAGAAAAAGGGGGGATGAAATTAAAAAAAATCTTCTCCTCTGAAACTACTGTGCCAATCTCAACCAAACTTTGCTGAAATGATCCTTGGGTGGTCCCCTTTCAAAATTGTGTCCGTCAGTGCCGTCCTGTATCCAAGATGGCCACCATTACTAAAAATAGAAATTTCTTCAAATGGCCAAAACTGCTCTATTTTAAGCCAGAAAGTGCCCAAATTTGAACTGTATAAGCATAATGATGAGCTTTTTAACATATATTACAGGATTTTTTATGAACTTTGAACTTTTGCCTATTTTGACCGATTATGCAAATTAGAAAAAGGGGGGATGAAATTAAAAAAAAATCTTCTCCTCTGAAACTACTGTGCCAATCTCAACCAAACTTTGCTGCAATGATCCATGGGTGGTCCCCTTTCAAAATTGTGCCCGTCAGTGCGGTCCTGTATCCAAGATGGCCGCCATGACTAAAAATAGAAATTTCTTCAAATGGCCAAAACTGCTCTATTTTAAGCCAGAAAGTGCCCAAATTTGAACTGTATAAGCATAATGATGAGCTTTTTAACATATATTACGGGATTTTTAATGAACTTTGAACTTTTGCCTATTTTGACCGATTATGCAAATTAGAAAAAAGGGGGGATGAAATAAAAAAAAAATCTTCTCCTCTGAAACTACTGTGCCAATCTCAACCAAACTTTGGTGAAATCATCCTTACGTGGTCCCCTTTCAAAATTGTGTCCATCAGCGCCGTCCTGTATCCAAGATGGCCGCCATGACTAAAAATAGAAATTTCTTCAAATGGCCAAAACTGCTCTATTTTAAGCCAGAAAGTGCCCAAATTTGAACTGTATAAGCATAATGATGAGCTTTTTAACATATATTATGGGATTTTTTTTTAACTTTGAACTTTTGCCTATTTTGACCGATTATGCAAATTAGAAAAAAGGGGGGATGAAATAAAAAAAAATCTTCTCCTCTGAAACTACTGTGCCAATCTCAACCGAACTTTGCTGAAAAGATCCTTGGGTGGTCCCCTTTCAAAATTGTGTCCGTCAGTGCGGTCCTGTATCCAAGATGGCCGCCATGACTAAAAATAGAAATTTCTTCAAATGGCCAAAACTGCTCTATTTTAAGCCAGAAAGTGCCCAAATTTGAACTGTATAAGCATAATGATGAGGTTTTTAACATATATTACAGGATTTTTAATGAACTTTGAACTTTTGCCTATTTTGACCGATTATGCAAATTAGAAAAAAGGGGGGATGAAATTTAAAAAAAATCTTCTCCTCTGAAACTACTGTGCCAATCTCAACCAAACTTTGGTGAAATCATCCTTAAGTGGTCCCCTTTCAAAATTGTGTCCATCAGCGCCGTCCTGTATCCAAGATGGCCGCCATGACTAAAAATAGAAATTTCTTCAAATGGCCAAAACTGCTCTATTTTAAGCCAGAAAGTGCCCAAATTTGAACTGTATAAGCATAATGATGAGCTTTTTAACATATATTACAGGATTTTTTATGAACTTTGAACTTTTGCCTATTTTGACCGATTATGCAAATTAGAAAAAGGGGGGATGAAATTAAAAAAAAATCTTCTCCTCTGAAACTACTGTGCCAATCTCAACCGAACTTTGCTGAAATGATCCTTGGGTGGTCCCCTTTCGAAATTGTGTCCGTCAGTGCGGTCCTGTATCCAAGATGGCCGCCATGACTAAAAATAGAAATTTCTTCAAATGGCCAAAACTGCTCTATTTACAGCCAGAAAGTGCCCAAATTTGAACTGTGTAAGCATAATGATGAGCTTTTTAACATATATTACGGGATTTTTAATGAACTTTGAACTTTTGCCTATTTTGACCGATTATACAAATTAGAAAAAAGGGGGGATGAAATTAAAAAAAAATCTTCTCCTCTGAAACTACTGTGCCAATCTCAACCAAACTTTGGTGAAATCATCCTTACGTGGTCCCCTTTCAAAATTGTGTCCATCAGCGCCGTCCTGTATCCAAGATGGCCGCCATGACTAAAAATAGAAATTTCTTCAAATGGCCAAAACTGCTCTATTTTAAGCCAGAAAGTGCCCAAATTTGAACTGTATAAGCATAATGATGAGCTTTTTAACATATATTACAGGATTTTTTATGAACTTTGAACTTTTGCCTATTTTGACCGATTATGCAAATTAGAAAAAGGGGGGATGAAATTAAAAAAAATCTTCTCCTCTGAAACTACTGTGCCAATCTCAACCAAACTTTGCTGAAATGATCCTTGGGTGGTCCCCTTTCAAAATTGTGTCCGTCAGTGCCGTCCTGTATCCAAGATGGCCACCATTACTAAAAATAGAAATTTCTTCAAATGGCCAAAACTGCTCTATTTTAAGCCAGAAAGTGCCCAAATTTGAACTGTATAAGCATAATGATGAGCTTTTTAACATATATTATGTGATTTTTTTTTAACTTTGAACTTTTGCCTATTTTGACCGATTATGCAAATTAGAAAAAAGGGGGGATGAAATTTAAAAAAAATCTTCTCCTCTGAAACTACTGTGCCAATCTCAACCAAACTTTGGTGAAATCATCCTTACGTGGTCCCCTTTCAAAATTGTGTCCATCAGCGCCGTCCTGTATCCAAGATGGCCGCCATGACTAAAAATAGAAATTTCTTCAAATGGCCAAAACTGCTCTATTTTAAGCCAGAAAGTGCCCAAATTTGAACTGTATAAGCATAATGATGAGCTTTTTAACATATATTACAGGATTTTTTATGAACTTTGAACTTTTGCCTATTTTGACCGATTATGCAAATTAGAAAAAGGGGGGATGAAATTAAAAAAAATCTTCTCCTCTGAAACTACTGTGCCAATCTCAACCAAACTTTGCTGAAATGATCCTTGGGTGGTCCCCTTTCAAAATTGTGTCCGTCAGTGCCGTCCTGTATCCAAGATGGCCACCATTACTAAAAATAGAAATTTCTTCAAATGGCCAAAACTGCTCTATTTTAAGCCAGAAAGTGCCCAAATTTGAACTGTATAAGCATAATGATGAGCTTTTTAACATATATTATGGGATTTTTTTTTAACTTTGAACTTTTGCCTATTTTGACCGATTATGCAAATTAGAAAAAAGGGGGGATGAAATAAAAAAAAATCTTCTCCTCTGAAACTACTGTGCCAATCTCAACCGAACTTTGCTGAAATGATCCTTGGGTGGTCCCCTTTCAAAATTGTGTCCGTCAGTGCGGTCCTGTATCCAAGATGGCCGCCATGACTAAAAATATAAATTTCTTCAAATGGCCAAAACTGCTCTATTTTAAGCCAGAAAGTGCCCAAATTTGAACTGTATAAGCATAATGATGAGCTTTTTAACATATATTACAGGATTTTTAATGAACTTTGAACTTTTGCCTATTTTGACCGATTATGCAAATTAGAAAAAAGGGGGGATGAAATTTAAAAAAAATCTTCTCCTCTGAAACTACTGTGCCAATCTCAACCAAACTTTGGTGAAATCATCCTTAAGTGGTCCCCTTTCAAAATTGTGTCCATCAGCGCCGTCCTGTATCCAAGATGGCCGCCATGACTAAAAATAGAAATTTCTTCAAATGGCCAAAACTGCTCTATTTTAAGCCAGAAAGTGCCCAAATTTGAACTGTATAAGCATAATGATGAGCTTTTTAACATATATTACAGGATTTTTTATGAACTTTGAACTTTTGCCTATTTTGACCGATTATGCAAATTAGAAAAAGGGGGGATGAAATTAAAAAAAAATCTTCTCCTCTGAAACTACTGTGCCAATCTCAACCAAACTTTGCTGCAATGATCCATGGGTGGTCCCCTTTCAAAATTGTGTCCGTCAGTGCGGTCCTGTATCCAAGATGGCCGCCATGACTAAAAATAGAAATATCTTCAAATGGCCAAAACTGCTCTATTTTAAGCCAGAAAGTGCCCAAATTTGAACTGTATAAGCATAATGATGAGCTTTTTAACATATATTACGGGATTTTTAATGAACTTTGAACTTTTGCCTATTTTGACCGATTATGCAAATTAGAAAAAAGGGGGGATGAAATTTTAAAAAAATCTTCTCCTCTGAAACTACTGTGCCAATCTCAACCAAACTTTGGTGAAATCATCCTTACGTGGTCCCCTTTCAAAATTGTGTCCATCAGCGTCGTCCTGTATCCAAGATGGCCGCCATGACTAAAAATAGAAATTTCTTCAAATGGCCAAAACTGCTCTATTTTAAGCCAGAAAGTGCCCAAATTTGAACTGTATAAGCATAATGATGAGCTTTTTAACATATATTACAGGATTTTTTATGAACTTTGAACTTTTGCCTATTTTGACCGATTATGCAAATTAGAAAAAGGGGGGATGAAATTAAAAAAAAATCTTCTCCTCTGAAACTACTGTGCCAATCTCAACCAAACTTTGCTGAAATGATCCATGGGTGGTCCCCTTTCAAAATTGTGTCCGTCAGTGCGGTCCTGTATCCAAGATGGCCGCCATGACTAAAAATAGAAATTTCTTCAAATGGCCAAAACTGCTCTATTTTAAGCCAGAAAGTGCCCAAATTTGAACTGTATAAGCATAATGATGAGCTTTTTAACATATATTACGGGATTTTTAATGAACTTTGAACTTTTGCCTATTTTGACCGATTATGCAAATTAGAAAAAAGGGGGGATGAAATTAAAAAAAAATCTTCTCCTCTGAAACTACTGTGCCAATCTCAACCAAACTTTGGTGAAATCATCCTTACGTGGTCCCCTTTCAAAATTGTGTCCATCAGCGTCGTCCTGTATCCAAGATGGCCGCCATGACTAAAAATAGAAATTTCTTCAAATGGCCAAAACTGCTCTATTTTAAGCCAGAAAGTGCCCAAATTTGAACTGTATAAGCATAATGATGAGCTTTTTAACATATATTACACGATTTTTTATGAACTTTGAACTTTTGCTTATTTTGACCGATTATGCAAATTAGAAAAAGGGGGGATGAAATTAAAAAAAAATCTTCTCCTCTGAAACTACTGTGCCAATCTCAACCAAACTTTGCTGAAATGATCCTTGGGTGGTCCCCTTTCAAAATTGTGTCCGTCAGTGCCGTCCTGTATCCAAGATGGCCACCATGACTAAAAATAGAAATTTCTTCAAATGGCCAAAACTGCTCTATTTTAAGCCAGAAAGTGCCCAAATTTGAACTGTATAAGCATAATGATCAGCTTTTTAACATATATTATGGGATTTTTTTTTAACTTTGAACTTTTGCCTATTTTGACCGATTATGCAAATTAGAAAAAACTTTGCTGAAATGATCCATGGGTGGTCTCCTTTCAAAATTGTGTCCGTCAGTGCGGTCCTGTATCCAAGATGGCCGCCGTGACTAAAAATAGAAATTTCTTCAAATGGCCAAAACTGCTCTATTTTAAGCCAGAAAGTGCCCAAATTTGAACTGTATAAGCATAATGATGAGCTTTTTAACATATATTACGGGATTTTTAATGAACTTTGAACTTTTGCCTATTTTGACCGATTATGCAAATTAGAAAAAAGGGGGGATGAAATTTAAAAAAAAATCTTCTCCTCTGAAACTACTGTGCCAATCTCAACCAAACTTTGGTGAAATCATCCTTACGTGGTCCCCTTTCAAAATTGTGTCCATCAGCGCCGTCCTGTATCCAAGATGGCCGCCATGACTAAAAATAGAAATTTCTTCAAATGGCCAAAACTGCTCTATTTTAAGCCAGAAAGTGCCCAAATTTGAACTGTATAAGCATAATGATGAGCTTTTTAACATATATTACGGGATTTTTTATGAACTTTGAACTTTTGCCTATTTTGACCGATTATGCAAATTAGAAAAAGGGGGGATGAAATTAAAAAAAATCTTCTCCTCTGAAACTACTGTGCCAATCTCAACCAAACTTTGCTGAAATGATCCTTGGGTGGTCCCCTTTCAAAATTGTGTCCGTCAGTGCCGTCCTGTATCCAAGATGGCCACCATTACTAAAAATAGAAATTTCTTCAAATGGCCAAAACTGCTCTATTTTAAGCCAGAAAGTGCCCAAATTTGAACTGTATAAGCATAATGATGAGCTTTTTAACATATATTACAGGATTTTTTATGAACTTTGAACTTTTGCCTATTTTGACCGATTATGCAAATTAGAAAAAAGGGGGGATGAAATTAAAAAAAAATCTTCTCCTCTGAAACTACTGTGCCAATCTCAACCAAACTTTGCTGCAATGATCCATGGGTGGTCCCCTTTCAAAATTGTGCCCGTCAGTGCGGTCCTGTATCCAAGATGGCCGCCATGACTAAAAATAGAAATTTCTTCAAATGGCCAAAACTGCTCTATTTTAAGCCAGAAAGTGCCCAAATTTGAACTGTATAAGCATAATGATGAGCTTTTTAACATATATTACGGGATTTTTAATGAACTTTGAACTTTTGCCTATTTTGACCGATTATGCAAATTAGAAAAAAGGGGGGATGAAATAAAAAAAAAATCTTCTCCTCTGAAACTACTGTGCCAATCTCAACCAAACTTTGGTGAAATCATCCTTACGTGGTCCCCTTTCAAAATTGTGTCCATCAGCGCCGTCCTGTATCCAAGATGGCCGCCATGACTAAAAATAGAAATTTCTTCAAATGGCCAAAACTGCTCTATTTTAAGCCAGAAAGTGCCCAAATTTGAACTGTATAAGCATAATGATGAGCTTTTTAACATATATTATGGGATTTTTTTTTAACTTTGAACTTTTGCCTATTTTGACCGATTATGCAAATTAGAAAAAAGGGGGGATGAAATAAAAAAAAATCTTCTCCTCTGAAACTACTGTGCCAATCTCAACCGAACTTTGCTGAAAAGATCCTTGGGTGGTCCCCTTTCAAAATTGTGTCCGTCAGTGCGGTCCTGTATCCAAGATGGCCGCCATGACTAAAAATAGAAATTTCTTCAAATGGCCAAAACTGCTCTATTTTAAGCCAGAAAGTGCCCAAATTTGAACTGTATAAGCATAATGATGAGGTTTTTAACATATATTACAGGATTTTTAATGAACTTTGAACTTTTGCCTATTTTGACCGATTATGCAAATTAGAAAAAAGGGGGGATGAAATTTAAAAAAAATCTTCTCCTCTGAAACTACTGTGCCAATCTCAACCAAACTTTGGTGAAATCATCCTTAAGTGGTCCCCTTTCAAAATTGTGTCCATCAGCGCCGTCCTGTATCCAAGATGGCCGCCATGACTAAAAATAGAAATTTCTTCAAATGGCCAAAACTGCTCTATTTTAAGCCAGAAAGTGCCCAAATTTGAACTGTATAAGCATAATGATGAGCTTTTTAACATATATTACAGGATTTTTTATGAACTTTGAACTTTTGCCTATTTTGACCGATTATGCAAATTAGAAAAAGGGGGGATGAAATTAAAAAAAAATCTTCTCCTCTGAAACTACTGTGCCAATCTCAACCGAACTTTGCTGAAATGATCCTTGGGTGGTCCCCTTTCGAAATTGTGTCCGTCAGTGCGGTCCTGTATCCAAGATGGCCGCCATGACTAAAAATAGAAATTTCTTCAAATGGCCAAAACTGCTCTATTTACAGCCAGAAAGTGCCCAAATTTGAACTGTGTAAGCATAATGATGAGCTTTTTAACATATATTACGGGATTTTTAATGAACTTTGAACTTTTGCCTATTTTGACCGATTATACAAATTAGAAAAAAGGGGGGATGAAATTAAAAAAAAATCTTCTCCTCTGAAACTACTGTGCCAATCTCAACCAAACTTTGGTGAAATCATCCTTAAGTGGTCCCCTTTCAAAATTGTGTCCATCAGCGCCGTCCTGTATCCAAGATGGCCGCCATGACTAAAAATAGAAATTTCTTCAAATGGCCAAAACTGCTCTATTTTAAGCCAGAAAGTGCCCAAATTTGAACTGTATAAGCATAATGATGAGCTTTTTAACATATATTACACGATTTTTTATGAACTTTGAACTTTTGCCTATTTTGACCGATTATGCAAATTAGAAAAAGGGGGGATGAAATTAAAAAAAAATCTTCTCCTCTGAAACTACTGTGCCAATCTCAACCAAACTTTGCTGAAATGATCCTTGGGTGGTCCCCTTTCAAAATTGTGTCCGTCAGTGCCGTCCTGTATCCAAGATGGCCACCATTACTAAAAATAGAAATTTCTTCAAATGGCCAAAACTGCTCTATTTTAAGCCAGAAAGTGCCCAAATTTGAACTGTATAAGCATAATGATGAGCTTTTTAACATATATTACACGATTTTTTATGAACTTTGAACTTTTGCCTATTTTGACCGATTATGCAAATTAGAAAAAGGGGGGATGAAATTAAAAAAAAATCTTCTCCTCTGAAACTACTGTGCCAATCTCAACCAAACTTTGCTGCAATGATCCATGGGTGGTCCCCTTTCAAAATTGTGCCCGTCAGTGCGGTCCTGTATCCAAGATGGCCGCCATGACTAAAAATAGAAATTTCTTCAAATGGCCAAAACTGCTCTATTTTAAGCCAGAAAGTGCCCAAATTTGAACTGTATAAGCATAATGATGAGCTTTTTAACATATATTACGGGATTTTTAATGAACTTTGAACTTTTGCCTATTTTGACCGATTATGCAAATTAGAAAAAAGGGGGGATGAAATAAAAAAAAAATCTTCTCCTCTGAAACTACTGTGCCAATCTCAACCAAACTTTGGTGAAATCATCCTTACGTGGTCCCCTTTCAAAATTGTGTCCATCAGCGCCGTCCTGTATCCAAGATGGCCGCCATGACTAAAAATAGAAATTTCTTCAAATGGCCAAAACTGCTCTATTTTAAGCCAGAAAGTGCCCAAATTTGAACTGTATAAGCATAATGATGAGCTTTTTAACATATATTATGGGTTTTTTTTTAACTTTGAACTTTTGCCTATTTTGACCGATTATGCAAATTAGAAAAAAGGGGGGATGAAATAAAAAAAAATCTTCTCCTCTGAAACTACTGTGCCAATCTCAACCGAACTTTGCTGAAATGATCCTTGGGTGGTCCCCTTTCAAAATTGTGTCCGTCAGTGCGGTCCTGTATCCAAGATGGCCGCCATGACTAAAAATAGAAATTTCTTCAAATGGCCAAAACTGCTCTATTTTAAGCCAGAAAGTGCCCAAATTTGAACTGTATAAGCATAATGATGAGCTTTTTAACATATATTACGAGATTTTTAATGAACTTTGAACTTTTGCCTATTTTGACCGATTATGCAAATTAGAAAAAAGGGGGGATGAAATTTAAAAAAAATCTTCTCCTCTGAAACTACTGTGCCAATCTCAACCAAACTTTGGTGAAATCATCCTTACGTGGTCCCCTTTCAAAATTGTGTCCATCAGCGCCGTCCTGTATCCAAGATGGCCGCCATGACTAAAAATAGAAATTTCTTCAAATGGCCAAAACTGCTCTATTTTAAGCCAGAAAGTGCCCATATTTGAACTGTATAAGCATAATGATGAGCTTTTTAACATATATTACAGGATTTTTTATGAACTTTGAACTTTTGCCTATTTTGACCGATTATGCAAATTAGAAAAAGGGGGGATGAAATTAAAAAAAAATCTTCTCCTCTGAAACTACTGTGCCAATCTCAACCGAACTTTGCTGAAATGATCCTTGGGTGGTCCCCTTTCGAAATTGTGTCCGTCAGTGCGGTCCTGTATCCAAGATGGCCGCCATGACTAAAAATAGAAATTTCTTCAAATGGCCAAAACTGCTCTATTTACAGCCAGAAAGTGCCCAAATTTGAACTGTGTAAGCATAATGATGAGCTTTTTAACATATATTATGGGATTTTTAATGAACTTTGAACTTTTGCCTATTTTGACCGATTATACAAATTAGAAAAAAGGGGGGATGAAATTAAAAAAAAATCTTCTCCTCTGAAACTACTGTGCCAATCTCAACCGAACTTTGCTGAAATGATCCTTGGGTGGTCCCCTTTCAAAATTGTGTCCGTCAGTGCGGTCCTGTATCCAAGATGGCCGCCATGACTAAAAATAGAAATTTCTTCAAATGGCCAAAACTGCTCTATTTTAAGCCAGAAAGTGCCCAAATTTGAACTGTATAAGCATAATGATGAGCTTTTTAACATATATTACGGGATTTTTAATGAACTTTGAACTTTTGCCTATTTTGACCGATTATGCAAATTAGAAAAAAGGGGGGATGCAATTTAAAAAAAATCTTCTCCTCTGAAACTACTGTGCCAATCTCAACCAAACTTTGGTGAAATCATCCTTACGTGGTCCCCTTTCAAAATTGTGTCCATCAGCGCCGTCCTTATCCAAGATGGCCGCCATGACTAAAAATAGAAATTTCTTCAAATGGCCAAAACTGCTCTATTTTAAGCCAGAAAGTGCCCAAATTTGAACTGTATAAGCATAATGATGAGCTTTTTAACATATATTACAGGATTTTTTATGAACTTTGAACTTTTGTCTATTTTGACCGATTATGCAAATTAGAAAAAGGGGGGATGAAATTAAAAAAAAATCTTCTCCTCTGAAACTACTGTGCCAATCTCAACCGAACTTTGCTGAAATGATCCTTGGGTGGTCCCCTTTCGAAATTGTGTCCGTCAGTGCGGTCCTGTATCCAAGATGGCCGCCATGACTAAAAATAGAAATTTCTTCAAATGGCCAAAACTGCTCTATTTACAGCCAGAAAGTGCCCAAATTTGAACTGTGTAAGCATAATGATGAGCTTTTTAACATATATTACGGGATTTTTAATGAACTTTGAACTTTTGCCTATTTTGACCGATTATACAAATTAGAAAAAAGGGGGGATGAAATTAAAAAAAAATCTTCTCCTCTGAAACTACTGTGCCAATCTCAACCAAACTTTGGTGAAATCATCCTTAAGTGGTCCCCTTTCAAAATTGTGTCCATCAGCGCCGTCCTGTATCCAAGATGGCCGCCATGACTAAAAATAGAAATTTCTTCAAATGGCCAAAACTGCTCTATTTTAAGCCAGAAAGTGCCCAAATTTGAACTGTATAAGCATAATGATGAGCTTTTTAACATATATTACGGGATTTTTAATGAACTTTGAACTTTTGCCTATTTTGACCGATTATGCAAATTAGAAAAAGGGGGGATGAAATTAAAAAAAAATCTTCTCCTCTGAAACTACTGTGCCAATCTCAACCAAACTTTGGTGAAATCATCCTTACGTGGTCCCCTTTCAAAATTGTGTCCATCAGCGCCGTCCTGTATCCAAGATGGCCGCCATGACTAAAAATAGAAATTTCTTCAAATGGCCAAAACTGCTCTATTTTAAGCCAGAAAGTGCCCAAATTTGAACTGTATAAGCATAATGATGAGCTTTTTAACATATATTACACGATTTTTTATGAACTTTGAACTTTTGCCTATTTTGACCGATTATGCAAATTAGAAAAAGGGGGGATGAAATTAAAAAAAAATCTTCTCCTCTGAAACTACTGTGCCAATCTCAACCAAACTTTGCTGAAATGATCCATGGGTGGTCCCCTTTCAAAATTGTGTCCGTCAGTGCCGTCCTGTATCCAAGATGGCCGCCATGACTAAAAATAGAAATTTCTTCAAATGGCCAAAACTGCTCTATTTTAAGCCAGAAAGTGCCCAAATTTGAACTGTATAAGCATAATGATGAGCTTTTTAACATATATTACGGGATTTTTAATGAACTTTGAACTTTTGCCTATTTTGACCGATTATGCAAATTAGAAAAAAGGGGGGATGAAATTAAAAAAAAATCTTCTCCTCTGAAACTACTGTGCCAATCTCAACCAAACTTTGGTGAAATCATCCTTACGTGGTCTCCTTTCAAAATTGTGTCCATCAGCGTCGTCCTGTATCCAAGATGGCCGCCATGACTAAAAATAGAAATTTCTTCAAATGGCCAAAACTGCTCTATTTTAAGCCAGAAAGTGCCCAAATTTGAACTGTATAAACATAATGATGAGCTTTTTAACATATATTACAGGATTTTTTATGAACTTTGAACTTTTGCCTATTTTGACCGATTATGCAAATTAGAAAAAGGGGGGACGAAATTAAAAAAAAATCTTCTCCTCTGAAACTACTGTGCCAATCTCAACCAAACTTTGCTGAAATGATCCTTGGGTGGTCCCCTTTCAAAATTGTGTCCGTCAGTGCCGTCCTGTATCCAAGATGGCCACCATTACTAAAAATAGAAATTTCTTCAAATGGCCAAAACTGCTCTATTTTAAGCCAGAAAGTGCCCAAATTTGAACTGTATAAGCATAATGATGAGCTTTTTAACATATATTATGGGATTTTTTTTTAACTTTGAACTTTTGCCTATTTTGACCGATTATGCAAATTAGAAAAAAGGGGGATGAAATTAAAAAATATCTTCTCCTCTGAAACTACTGTGCCAATCTCAACCGAACTTTGCTGAAATGATCCTTGGGTGGTCCCCTTTCAAAATTGTGTCCGTCAGTGCGGTCCTGTATCCAAGATGGCCGCCATGACTAAAAATATAAATTTCTTCAAATGGCCAAAACTGCTCTATTTTAAGCCAGAAAGTGCCCAAATTTGAACTGTATAAGCATAATGATGAGGTTTTTAACATATATTACAGGATTTTTAATGAACTTTGAACTTTTGCCTATTTTGACCGATTATGCAAATTAGAAAAAAGGGGGGATGAAATTAAAAAAAAATCTTCTCCTCTGAAACTACTGTGCCAATCTCAACCAAACTTTGGTGAAATCATCCTTACGTGGTCCCTTTTCAAAATTGTGTCCATCAGCGCCGTCCTGTATCCAAGATGGCCGCCATGACTAAAAATTGAAATTTCTTCAAATGGCCAAAACTGCTCTATTTTAAGCCAGAAAGTGCCCAAATTTGAACTGTATAAGCATAATGATGAGCTTTTTAACATATATTACGGGATTTTTAATGAACTTTGAACTTTTGCCTATTTTGACCGATTATGCAAATTAGAAAAAAGGGGGGATGAAATTAAAAAAAAATCTTCTCCTCTGAAACTACTGTGCCAATCTCAACCAAACTTTGGTGAAATCATCCTTACGTGGTCCCCTTTCAAAATTGTGTCCATCAGCGTCGTCCTGTATCCAAGATGGCCGCCATGACTAAAAATAGAAATTTCTTCAAATGGCCAAAACTGCTCTATTTTAAGCCAGAAAGTGCCCAAATTTGAACTGTATAAGCATAATGATGAGCTTTTTAACATATATTACACGATTTTTTATGAACTTTGAACTTTTGCCTATTTTGACCGATTATGCAAATTAGAAAAAGGGGGGATGAAATTAAAAAAAAATCTTCTCCTCTGAAACTACTGTGCCAATCTCAACCAAACTTTGCTGAAATGATCCTTGGGTGGTCCCCTTTCAAAATTGTGTCCGTCAGTGCCGTCCTGTATCCAAGATGGCCACCATTACTAAAAATAGAAATTTCTTCAAATGGCCAAAACTGCTCTATTTTAAGCCAGAAAGTGCCCAAATTTGAACTGTATAAGCATAATGATGAGCTTTTTAACATATATTACAGGATTTTTTATGAACTTTGAACTTTTGCCTATTTTGACCGATTATGCAAATTAGAAAAAGGGGGGATGAAATTAAAAAAAAATCTTCTCCTCTGAAACTACTGTGCCAATCTCAACCAAACTTTGCTGCAATGATCCATGGGTGGTCCCCTTTCAAAATTGTGCCCGTCAGTGCGGTCCTGTATCCAAGATGGCCGCCATGACTAAAAATAGAAATTTCTTCAAATGGCCAAAACTGCTCTATTTTAAGCCAGAAAGTGCCCAAATTTGAACTGTATAAGCATAATGATGAGCTTTTTAACATATATTACGGGATTTTTAATGAACTTTGAACTTTTGCCTATTTTGACCGATTATGCAAATTAGAAAAAAGGGGGGATGAAATAAAAAAAAAATCTTCTCCTCTGAAACTACTGTGCCAATCTCAACCAAACTTTGGTGAAATCATCCTTACGTG
Organism: Bathymodiolus septemdierum; assembly: GCA_963383655.1. Classification (NCBI taxonomy): domain Eukaryota; kingdom Metazoa; phylum Mollusca; class Bivalvia; order Mytilida; family Modiolidae; genus Bathymodiolus; species Bathymodiolus septemdierum. The sequence goes on along the minus strand of OY726521.1, from coordinate 43,781,658 downwards.
GTCCCCTTTCAAAATTGTGTCCATCAGCGCCGTCCTGTATCCAAGATGGCCGCCATGACTAAAAATAGAAATTTCTTCAAATGGCCAAAACTGCTCTATTTTAAGCCAGAAAGTGCCCAAATTTGAACTGTATAAGCATAATGATGAGCTTTTTAACATATATTATGGGATTTTTTTTTAACTTTGAACTTTTGCCTATTTTGACCGATTATGCAAATTAGAAAAAAGGGGGGATGAAATAAAAAAAAATCTTCTCCTCTGAAACTACTGTGCCAATCTCAACCGAACTTTGCTGAAATGATCCTTGGGTGGTCCCCTTTCAAAATTGTGTCCGTCAGTGCGGTCCTGTATCCAAGATGGCCGCCATGACTAAAAATAGAAATTTCTTCAAATGGCCAAAACTGCTCTATTTTAAGCCAGAAAGTGCCCAAATTTGAACTGTATAAGCATAATGATGAGCTTTTTAACATATATTACGGGATTTTTAATGAACTTTGAACTTTTGCCTATTTTGACCGATTATGCAAATTAGAAAAAAGGGGGGATGAAATTTAAAAAAAATCTTCTCCTCTGAAACTACTGTGCCAATCTCAACCAAACTTTGGTGAAATCATCCTTAAGTGGTCCCCTTTCAAAATTGTGTCCATCAGCGCCGTCCTGTATCCAAGATGGCCGCCATGACTAAAAATAGAAATTTCTTCAAATGGCCAAAACTGCTCTATTTTAAGCCAGAAAGTGCCCAAATTTGAACTGTATAAGCATAATGATGAGCTTTTTAACATATATTACAGGATTTTTTATGAACTTTGAACTTTTGCCTATTTTGACCGATTATGCAAATTAGAAAAAGGGGGGATGAAATTAAAAAAAAATCTTCTCCTCTGAAACTACTGTGCCAATCTCAACCAAACTTTGCTGAAATGATCCATCTGTGGTCCCCTTTCAAAATTGTGTCCGTCAGTGCCGTCCTGTATCCAAGATGGCCGCCATGACTAAAAATAGAAATTTCTTCAAATGGCCAAAACTGCTCTATTTACAGCCAGAAAGTGCCCAAATTTGAACTGTGTAAGCATAATGATGAGCTTTTTAACATATATTACGGGATTTTTAATGAACTTTGAACTTTTGCCTATTTTGACCGATTATACAAATTAGAAAAAAGGGGGGATGAAATTAAAAAAAAATCTTCTCCTCTGAAACTACTGTGCCAATCTCAACCAAACTTTGGTGAAATCATCCTTAAGTGGTCCCCTTTCAAAATTGTGTCCATCAGCGCCGTCCTGTATCCAAGATGGCCGCCATGACTAAAAATAGAAATTTCTTCAAATGGCCAAAACTGCTCTATTTTAAGCCAGAAAGTGCCCAAATTTGAACTGTATAAGCATAATGATGAACTTTTTAACATATATTACGTGATTTTTAATGAACTTTGAACTTTTGCCTATTTTGACCGATTATGCAAATTAGAAAAAGGGGGGATGAAATTAAAAAAAAATCTTCTCCTCTGAAACTACTGTGCCAATCTCAACCAAACTTTGGTGAAATCATCCTTAAGTGGTCCCCTTTCAAAATTGTGTCCATCAGCGCCGTCCTGTATCCAAGATGGCCGCCATGACTAAAAATAGAAATTTCTTCAAATGGCCAAAACTGCTCTATTTTAAGCCAGAAAGTGCCCAAATTTGAACTGTATAAGCATAATGATGAGCTTTTTAACATATATTACAGGATTTTTTATGAACTTTGAACTTTTGCCTATTTTGACCGATTATGCAAATTAGAAAAAGGGGGGATGAAATTAAAAAAAAATCTTCTCCTCTGAAACTACTGTGCCAATCTCAACCAAACTTTGCTGAAATGATCCATCTGTGGTCCCCTTTCAAAATTGTGTCCGTCAGTGCCGTCCTGTATCCAAGATGGCCGCCATGACTAAAAATAGAAATTTCTTCAAATGGCCAAAACTGCTCTATTTTAAGCCAGAAAGTGCCCAAATTTGAACTGTATAAGCATAATGATGAGCTTTTTAACATATATTACAGGATTTTTTATGAACTTTGAACTTTTGCCTATTTTGACCGATTATGCAAATTAGAAAAAGGGGGGACGAAATTAAAAAAAAATCTTCTCCTCTGAAACTACTGTGCCAATCTCAACCAAACTTTGCTGAAATGATCCTTGGGTGGTCCCCTTTCAAAATTGTGTCCGTCAGTGCCGTCCTGTATCCAAGATGGCCACCATTACTAAAAATAGAAATTTCTTCAAATGGCCAAAACTGCTCTATTTTAAGCCAGAAAGTGCCCAAATTTGAACTGTATAAGCATAATGATGAGCTTTTTAACATATATTATGGGATTTTTTTTTAACTTTGAACTTTTGCCTATTTTGACCGATTATGCAAATTAGAAAAAAGGGGGATGAAATTAAAAAATATCTTCTCCTCTGAAACTACTGTGCCAATCTCAACCGAACTTTGCTGAAATGATCCTTTGGTGGTCCCCTTTCAAAATTGTGTCCGTCAGTGCGGTCCTGTATCCAAGATGGCCGCCATGACTAAAAATAGAAATTTCTTCAAATGGCCAAAACTGCTCTATTTTAAGCCAGAAAGTGCCCAAATTTGAACTGTATAAGGATAATGATGAGGTTTTTAACATATATTACAGGATTTTTAATGAACTTTGAACTTTTGCCTATTTTGACCGATTATGCAAATTAGAAAAAAGGGGGGATGAAATTAAAAAAAAATCTTCTCCTCTGAAACTACTGTGCCAATCTCAACCAAACTTTGGTGAAATCATCCTTACGTGGTCCCCTTTCAAAATTGTGTCCATCAGCGTCGTCCTGTATCCAAGATGGCCGCCATGACTAAAAATAGAAATTTCTTCAAATGGCCAAAACTGCTCTATTTTAAGCCAGAAAGTGCCCAAATTTAAACTGTATAAGCATAATGATGAGCTTTTTAACATATATTACACGATTTTTTATGAACTTTGAACTTTTGCCTATTTTGACCGATTATGCAAATTAGAAAAAGGGGGGATGAAATTAAAAAAAAATCTTCTCCTCTGAAACTACTGTGCCAATCTCAACCAAACTTTGCTGAAATGATCCTTGGGTGGTCCCCTTTCAAAATTGTGTCCGTCAGTGCCGTCCTGTATCCAAGATGGCCACCATTACTAAAAATAGAAATTTCTTCAAATGGCCAAAACTGCTCTATTTTAAGCCAGAAAGTGCCCAAATTTGAACTGTATAAGCATAATGATGAGCTTTTTAACATATATTACACGATTTTTTATGAACTTTGAACTTTTGCCTATTTTGACCGATTATGCAAATTAGAAAAAGGGGGGATGAAATTAAAAAAAAATCTTCTCCTCTGAAACTACTGTGCCAATCTCAACCAAACTTTGCTGAAATGATCCTTGGGTGGTCCCCTTTCAAAATTGTGTCCGTCAGTGCCGTCCTGTATCCAAGATGGCCACCATTACTAAAAATAGAAATTTCTTCAAATGGCCAAAACTGCTCTATTTTAAGCCAGAAAGTGCCCAAATTTGAACTGTATAAGCATAATGATGAGCTTTTTAACATATATTATGGGATTTTTTTTTAACTTTGAACTTTTGCCTATTTTGACCGATTATGCAAATTAGAAAAAAGGGGGGATGAAATTAAAAAATATCTTCTCCTCTGAAACTACTGTGCCAATCTCAACCGAACTTTGCTGAAATGATCCTTGGGTGGTCCCCTTTCAAAATTGTGTCCGTCAGTGCGGTCCTGTATCCAAGATGGCCGCCATGACTAAAAATAGAAATTTCTTCAAATGGCCAAAACTGCTCTATTTTAAGCCAGAAAGTGCCCAAATTTGAACTGTATAAGCATAATGATGAGGTTTTTAACATATATTACAGGATTTTTAATGAACTTTGAACTTTTGCCTATTTTGACCGATTATGCAAATTAGAAAAAAGGGGGGATGAAATTAAAAAAAAATCTTCTCCTCTGAAACTACTGTGCCAATCTCAACCAAACTTTGGTGAAATCATCCTTACGTGGTCCCTTTTCAAAATTGTGTCCATCAGCGCCGTCCTGTATCCAAGATGGCCGCCATGACTAAAAATAGAAATTTCTTCAAATGGCCAAAACTGCTCTATTTTAAGCCAGAAAGTGCCCAAATTTGAACTGTATAAGCATAATGATGAGCTTTTTAACATATATTACGGGATTTTTAATGAACTTTGAACTTTTGCCTATTTTGACCGATTATGCAAATTAGAAAAAAGGGGGGATGAAATTAAAAAAAAATCTTCTCCTCTGAAACTACTGTGCCAATCTCAACCAAACTTTGGTGAAATCATCCTTACGTGGTCCCCTTTCAAAATTGTGTCCATCAGCGTCGTCCTGTATCCAAGATGGCCGCCATGACTAAAAATAGAAATTTCTTCAAATGGCCAAAACTGCTCTATTTTAAGCCAGAAAGTGCCCAAATTTGAACTGTATAAGCATAATGATGAGCTTTTTAACATATATTACACGATTTTTTATGAACTTTGAACTTTTGCCTATTTTGACCGATTATGTAAATTAGAAAAAGGGGGGATGAAATTTAAAAAAAATCTTCTCCTCTGAAACTACTGTGCCAATCTCAACCAAACTTTGCTGAAATGATCCTTGGGTGGTCCCCTTTCAAAATTGTGTCCGTCAGTGCCGTCCTGTATCCAAGATGGCCACCATTACTAAAAATAGAAATGTCTTCAAATGGCCAAAACTGCTCTATTTTAAGCCAGAAAGTGCCCAAATTTGAACTGTATAAGCATAATGATGAGCTTTTTAACATATATTATGGGATTTTTTTTTAACTTTGAACTTTTGCCTATTTTGACCGATTATGCAAATTAGAAAAAAGGGGGGATGAAATTAAAAAAAATCTTCTCCTCTGAAACTACTGTGCCAATCTCAACCGAACTTTGCTGAAATGATCCTTGGGTGGTCCCCTTTCGAAATTGTGTCCGTCAGTGCGGTCCTGTATCCAAGATGGCCGCCATGACTAAAAATAGAAATTTCTTCAAATGGCCAAAACTGCTCTATTTTAAGCCAGAAAGTGCCCAAATTTGAACTGTATAAGCATAATGATGAGCTTTTTAACATATATTACAGGATTTTTAACGAACTTTGAACTTTTGCCTATTTTGACCGATTATGCAAATTAGAAAAAAGGGGGGATGAAATTAAAAAAAAATCTTCTCCTCTGAAACTACTGTGCCAATCTCAACCAAACTTTGGTGAAATCATCCTTACGTGGTCCCCTTTCAAAATTGTGTCCATCAGCGTCGTCCTGTATCCAAGATGGCCGCCATGACTAAAAATAGAAATTTCTTCAAATGGCCAAAACTGCTCTATTTTAAGCCAGAAAGTGCCCAAATTTGAACTGTATAAGCATAATGATGAGGTTTTTAACATATATTACAGGATTTTTAATGAACTTTGAACTTTTGCCTATTTTGACCGATTATGCAAATTAGAAAAAAGGGGGGATGAAATTAAAAAAAAATCTTCTCCTCTGAAACTACTGTGCCAATCTCAACCAAACTTTGGTGAAATCATCCTTACGTGGTCCCTTTTCAAAATTGTGTCCATCAGCGCCGTCCTGTATCCAAGATGGCCGCCATGACTAAAAATAGAAATTTCTTCAAATGGCCAAAACTGCTCTATTTTAAGCCAGAAAGTGCCCAAATTTGAACTGTATAAGCATAATGATGAGCTTTTTAACATATATTACGGGATTTTTAATGAACTTTGAACTTTTGCCTATTTTGACCGATTATGCAAATTAGAAAAAAGGGGGGATGAAATTAAAAAAAAATCTTCTCCTCTGAAACTACTGTGCCAATCTCAACCAAACTTTGCTGAAATGATCCTTGGGTGGTCCCCTTTCAAAATTGTGTCCGTCAGTGCCGTCCTGTATCCAAGATGGCCACCATTACTAAAAATAGAAATTTCTTCAAATGGCCAAAACTGCTCTATTTTAAGCCAGAAAGTGCCCAAATTTGAACTGTATAAGCATAATGATGAGCTTTTTAACATATATTACACGATTTTTTATGAACTTTGAACTTTTGCCTATTTTGACCGATTATGTAAATTAGAAAAAGGGGGGATGAAATTTAAAAAAAATCTTCTCCTCTGAAACTACTGTGCCAATCTCAACCAAACTTTGCTGAAATGATCCTTGGGTGGTCCCCTTTCAAAATTGTGTCCGTCAGTGCCGTCCTGTATCCAAGATGGCCACCATTACTAAAAATAGAAATGTCTTCAAATGGCCAAAACTGCTCTATTTTAAGCCAGAAAGTGCCCAAATTTGAACTGTATAAGCATAATGATGAGCTTTTTAACATATATTATGGGATTTTTTTTTAACTTTGAACTTTTGCCTATTTTGACCGATTATGCAAATTAGAAAAAAGGGGGGATGAAATTAAAAAAAATTTTCTCCTCTGAAACTACTGTGCCAATCTCAACCGAACTTTGCTGAAATGATCCTTGGGTGGTCCCCTTTCGAAATTGTGTCCGTCAGTGCGGTCCTGTATCCAAGATGGCCGCCATGACTAAAAATAGAAATTTCTTCAAATGGCCAAAACTGCTCTATTTTAAGCCAGAAAGTGCCCAAATTTGAACTGTATAAGCATAATGATGAGCTTTTTAACATATATTACAGGATTTTTAACGAACTTTGAACTTTTGCCTATTTTGACCGATTATGCAAATTAGAAAAAAGGGGGGATGAAATTAAAAAAAAATCTTCTCCTCTGAAACTACTGTGCCAATCTCAACCAAACTTTGGTGAAATCATCCTTACGTGGTCCCCTTTCAAAATTGTGTCCATCAGCGTCGTCCTGTATCCAAGATGGCCGCCATGACTAAAAATAGAAATTTCTTCAAATGGCCAAAACTGCTCTATTTTAAGCCAGAAAGTGCCCAAATTTGAACTGTATAAGCATAATGATGAGGTTTTTAACATATATTACAGGATTTTTAATGAACTTTGAACTTTTGCCTATTTTGACCGATTATGCAAATTAGAAAAAAGGGGGGATGAAATTAAAAAAAAAATCTTCTCCTCTGAAACTACTGTGCCAATCTCAACCAAACTTTGGTGAAATCATTCTTACGTGGTCCCTTTTCAAAATTGTGTCCATCAGCGCCGTCCTGTATCCAAGATGGCCGCCATGACTAAAAATAGAAATTTCTTCAAATGGCCAAAACTGCTCTATTTTAAGCCAGAAAGTGCCCAAATTTGAACTGTATAAGCATAATGATGAGCTTTTTAACATATATTACGGGATTTTTAATGAACTTTGAACTTTTGCCTATTTTGACCGATTATGCAAATTAGAAAAAAGGGGGGATGAAATTAAAAAAAAATCTTCTCCTCTGAAACTACTGTGCCAATCTCAACCAAACTTTGCTGAAATGATCCTTGGGTGGTCCCCTTTCAAAATTGTGTCCGTCAGTGCCGTCCTGTATCCAAGATGGCCACCATTACTAAAAATAGAAATTTCTTCAAATGGCCAAAACTGCTCTATTTTAAGCCAGAAAGTGCCCAAATTTGAACTGTATAAGCATAATGATGAGCTTTTTAACATATATTATGGGATTTTTTTTTAACTTTGAACTTTTGCCTATTTTGACCGATTATGCAAATTAGAAAAAAGGGGGGATGAAATTAAAAAATATCTTCTCCTCTGAAACTACTGTGCCAATCTCAACCGAACTTTGCTGAAATGATCCTTGGGTGGTCCCCTTTCAAAATTGTGTCCGTCAGTGCGGTCCTGTATCCAAGATGGCCGCCATGACTAAAAATAGAAATTTCTTCAAATGGCCAAAACTGCTCTATTTTAAGCCAGAAAGTGCCCAAATTTGAACTGTATAAGCATAATGATGAGGTTTTTAACATATATTACAGGATTTTTAATGAACTTTGAACTTTTGCCTATTTTGACCGATTATGCAAATTAGAAAAAAGGGGGGATGAAATTAAAAAAAAATCTTCTCCTCTGAAACTACTGTGCCAATCTCAACCAAACTTTGGTGAAATCATCCTTACGTGGTCCCTTTTCAAAATTGTGTCCATCAGCGCCGTCCTGTATCCAAGATGGCCGCCATGACTAAAAATAGAAATTTCTTCAAATGGCCAAAACTGCTCTATTTTAAGCCAGAAAGTGCCCAAATTTGAACTGTATAAGCATAATGATGAGCTTTTTAACATATATTACGGGATTTTTAATGAACTTTGAACTTTTGCCTATTTTGACCGATTATGCAAATTAGAAAAAAGGGGGGATGAAATTAAAAAAAAATCTTCTCCTCTGAAACTAATGTGCCAATCTCAACCAAACTTTGGTGAAATCATCATTACGTGGTCCCCTTTCAAAATTGTGTCCATCAGCGTCGTCCTGTATCCAAGATGGCCGCCATGACTAAAAATAGAAATTTCTTCAAATGGCCAAAACTGCTCTATTTTAAGCCAGAAAGTGCCCAAATTTGAACTGTATAAGCATAATGATGAGCTTTTTAACATATATTACACGATTTTATATGAACTTTGAACTTTTGCCTATTTTGACCGATTATGCAAATTAGAAAAAGGGGGGATGAAATTAAAAAAAAATCTTCTCCTCTGAAACTACTGTGCCAATCTCAACCAAACTTTGCTGAAATGATCCTTGGGTGGTCCCCTTTCAAAATTGTGTCCGTCAGTGCCGTCCTGTATCCAAGATGGCCACCATTACTAAAAATAGAAATGTCTTCAAATGGCCAAAACTGCTCTATTTTAAGCCAGAAAGTGCCCAAATTTGAACTGTATAAGCATAATGATGAGCTTTTTAACATATATTATGGGATTTTTTTTTAACTTTGAACTTTTGCCTATTTTGACCGATTATGCAAATTAGAAAAAAGGGGGGATGAAATTAAAAAAAATCTTCTCCTCTGAAACTACTTTGCCAATCTCAACCGAACTTTGCTGAAATGATCCTTGGGTGGTCCCCTTTCGAAATTGTGTCCGTCAGTGCGGTCCTGTATCGAAGATGGCCGCCATGACTAAAAATAGAAATTTCTTCAAATGGCCAAAACTGCTCTATTTTAAGCCAGAAAGTGCCCAAATTTGAACTGTATAAGCATAATGATGAGCTTTTTAACATATATTACACGATTTTATATGAACTTTGAACTTTTGCCTATTTTGACCGATTATGCAAATTAGAAAAAGGGGGGATGAAATTAAAAAAAAATCTTCTCCTCTGAAACTACTGTGCCAATCTCAACCAAACTTTGCTGAAATGATCCTTGGGTGGTCCCCTTTCAAAATTGTGTCCGTCAGTGCCGTCCTGTATCCAAGATGGCCACCATTACTAAAAATAGAAATGTCTTCAAATGGCCAAAACTGCTCTATTTTAAGCCAGAAAGTGCCCAAATTTGAACTGTATAAGCATAATGATGAGCTTTTTAACATATATTATGGGATTTTTTTTTAACTTTGAACTTTTGCCTATTTTGACCGATTATGCAAATTAGAAAAAAGGGGGGATGAAATTAAAAAAAATCTTCTCCTCTGAAACTACTTTGCCAATCTCAACCGAACTTTGCTGAAATGATCCTTGGGTGGTCCCCTTTCGAAATTGTGTCCGTCAGTGCGGTCCTGTATCCAAGATGGCCGCCATGACTAAAAATAGAAATTTCTTCAAATGGCCAAAACTGCTCTATTTACAGCCAGAAAGTGCCCAAATTTGAACTGTGTAAGCATAATGATGAGCTTTTTAACATATATTACGGGATTTTTAATGAACTTTGAACTTTTGCCTATTTTGACCGATTATGCAAATTAGAAAAAAGGGGGGATGAAATTAAAAAAAAATCTTCTCCTCTGAAACTACTGTGCCAATCTCAACCAAACTTTGGTGAAATCATCCTTAAGTGGTCCCCTTTCAAAATTGTGTCCATCAGCGCCGTCCTGTATCCAAGATGGCCGCCATGACTAAAAATAGAAATTTCTTCAAATGGCCAAAACTGCTCTATTTTAAGCCAGAAAGTGCCCAAATTTGAACTGTATAAGCATAATGATGAGCTTTTTAACATATATTACACGATTTTTTATGAACTTTGAACTTTTGCCTATTTTGACCGATTATGTAAATTAGAAAAAGGGGGGATGAAATTTAAAAAAATCTTCTCCTCTGAAACTACTGTGCCAATCTCAACCAAACTTTGCTGAAATGATCCTTGGGTGGTCCCCTTTCAAAATTGTGTCCGTCAGTGCCGTCCTGTATCCAAGATGGCCACCATTACTAAAAATAGAAATGTCTTCAAATGGCCAAAACTGCTCTATTTTAAGCCAGAAAGTGCCCAAATTTGAACTGTATAAGCATAATGATGAGCTTTTTAACATATATTATGGGATTTTTTTTTAACTTTGAACTTTTGCCTATTTTGACCGATTATGCAAATTAGAAAAAAGGGGGGATGAAATTAAAAAAAATCTTCTCCTCTGAAACTACTGTGCCAATCTCAACCGAACTTTGCTGAAATGATCCTTGGGTGGTCCCCTTTCGAAATTGTGTCCGTCAGTGCGGTCCTGTATCCAAGATGGCCGCCATGACAAAAAATAGAAATTTCTTCAAATGGCCAAAACTGCTCTATTTACAGCCAGAAAGTGCCCAAATTTGAACTGTGTAAGCATAATGATGAGCTTTTTAACATATATTACGGGATTTTTAATGAACTTTGAACTTTTGCCTATTTTGACCGATTATGCAAATTAGAAAAAAGGGGGGATGAAATTAAAAAAAAATCTTCTCCTCTGAAACTACTGTGCCAATCTCAACCAAACTTTGGTGAAATCATCCTTAAGTGGTCCCCTTTCAAAATTGTGTCCATCAGCGCCGTCCTGTATCCAAGATGGCCGCCATGACTAAAAATAGAAATTTCTTCAAATGGCCAAAACTGCTCTATTTTAAGCCAGAAAGTGCCCAAATTTGAACTGTATAAGCATAATGATGAGCTTTTTAACATATATTACAGGATTTTTAACGAACTTTGAACTTTTGCCTATTTTGACCGATTATGCAAATTAGAAAAAAGGGGGGATGAAATTAAAAAAAAATCTTCTCCTCTGAAACTACTGTGCCAATCTCAACCAAACTTTGGTGAAATCATCCTTACGTGGTCCCCTTTCAAAATTGTGTCCATCAGCGTCGTCCTGTATCCAAGATGGCCGCCATGACTAAAAATAGAAATTTCTTCAAATGGCCAAAACTGCTCTATTTTAAGCCAGAAAGTGCCCAAATTTGAACTGTATAAGCATAATGATGAGGTTTTTAACATATATTACAGGATTTTTAATGAACTTTGAACTTTTGCCTATTTTGACCGATTATGCAAATTAGAAAAAAGGGGGGATGAAATTAAAAAAAAATCTTCTCCTCTGAAACTACTGTGCCAATCTCAACCAAACTTTGGTGAAATCATCCTTACGTGGTCCCTTTTCAAAATTGTGTCCATCAGCGCCGTCCTGTATCCAAGATGGCCGCCATGACTAAAAATAGAAATTTCTTCAAATGGCCAAAACTGCTCTATTTTAAGCCAGAAAGTGCCCAAATTTGAACTGTATAAGCATAATGATGAGCTTTTTAACATATATTACGGGATTTTTAATGAACTTTGAACTTTTGCCTATTTTGACCGATTATGCAAATTACAAAAAAGGGGGGATGAAATAAAAAAAAAATCTTCTCCTCTGAAACTACTGTGCCAATCTCAACCAAACTTTGCTGAAATGATCCTTGGGTGGTCCCCTTTCAAAATTGTGTCCGTCAGTGCCGTCCTGTATCCAAGATGGCCACCATTACTAAAAATAGAAATTTCTTCAAATGGCCAAAACTGCTCTATTTTAAGCCAGAAAGTGCCCAAATTTGAACTGTATAAGCATAATGATGAGCTTTTTAACATATATTATGGGATTTTTTTTTAACTTTGAACTTTTGCCTATTTTGACCGATTATGCAAATTAGAAAAAAGGGGGGATGAAATTAAAAAATATCTTCTCCTCTGAAACTACTGTGCCAATCTCAACCGAACTTTGCTGAAATGATCCTTGGGTGGTCCCCTTTCAAAATTGTGTCCGTCAGTGCGGTCCTGTATCCAAGATGGCCGCCATGACTAAAAATAGAAATTTCTTCAAATGGCCAAAACTGCTCTATTTTAAGCCAGAAAGTGCCCAAATTTGAACTGTATAAGCATAATGATGAGGTTTTTAACATATATTACAGGATTTTTAATGAACTTTGAACTTTTGCCTATTTTGACCGATTATGCAAATTAGAAAAAAGGGGGGATGAAATTAAAAAAAAATCTTCTCCTCTGAAACTACTGTGCCAATCTCAACCAAACTTTGGTGAAATCATCCTTACGTGGTCCCTTTTCAAAATTGTGTCCATCAGCGCCGTCCTGTATCCAAGATGGCCGCCATGACTAAAAATAGAAATTTCTTCAAATGGCCAAAACTGCTCTATTTTAAGCCAGAAAGTGCCCAAATTTGAACTGTATAAGCATAATGATGAGCTTTTTAACATATATTACGGGATTTTTAATGAACTTTGAACTTTTGCCTATTTTGACCGATTATGCAAATTAGAAAAAAGGGGGGATGAAATTAAAAAAAAATCTTCTCCTCTGAAACTACTGTGCCAATCTCAACCAAACTTTGGTGAAATCATCCTTACGTGGTCCCCTTTCAAAATTGTGTCCATCAGCGTCGTCCTGTATCCAAGATGGCCGCCATGACTAAAAATAGAAATTTCTTCAAATGGCCAAAACTGCTCTATTTTAAGCCAGAAAGTGCCCAAATTTGAACTGTATAAGCATAATGATGAGCTTTTTAACATATATTACACGATTTTATATGAACTTTGAACTTTTGCCTATTTTGACCGATTATGCAAATTAGAAAAAGGGGGGATGAAATTAAAAAAAAATCTTCTCCTCTGAAACTACTGTGCCAATCTCAACCAAACTTTGCTGAAATGATCCTTGGGTGGTCCCCTTTCAAAATTGTGTCCGTCAGTGCCGTCCTGTATCCAAGATGGCCACCATTACTAAAAATAGAAATGTCTTCAAATGGCCAAAACTGCTCTATTTTAAGCCAGAAAGTGCCCAAATTTGAACTGTATAAGCATAATGATGAGCTTTTTAACATATATTATGGGATTTTTTTTTAACTTTGAACTTTTGCCTATTTTGACCGATTATGCAAATTAGAAAAAAGGGGGGATGAAATTAAAAAAAATCTTCTCCTCTGAAACTACTGTGCCAATCTCAACCGAACTTTGCTGAAATGATCCTTGGGTGGTCCCCTTTCGAAATTGTGTCCGTCAGTGCGGTCCTGTATCCAAGATGGCCGCCATGACTAAAAATAGAAATTTCTTCAAATGGCCAAAACTGCTCTATTTACAGCCAGAAAGTGCCCAAATTTGAACTGTGTAAGCATAATGATGAGCTTTTTAACATATATTACGGGATTTTTAATGAACTTTGAACTTTTGCCTATTTTGACCGATTATGCAAATTAGAAAAAAGGGGGGATGAAATTAAAAAAAAATCTTCTCCTCTGAAACTACTGTGCCAATCTCAACCAAACTTTGGTGAAATCATCCTTAAGTGGTCCCCTTTCAAAATTGTGTCCATCAGCGCCGTCCTGTATCCAAGATGGCCGCCATGACTAAAAATAGAAATTTCTTCAAATGGCCAAAACTGCTCTATTTTAAGCCAGAAAGTGCCCAAATTTGAACTGTATAAGCATAATGATGAGCTTTTTAACATATATTACAGGATTTTTAATGAACTTTGAACTTTTGCCTATTTTGACCGATTATGCAAATTAGAAAAAAGGGGGGATGAAATTAAAAAAAAATCTTCTCCTCTGAAACTACTGTGCCAATCTCAACCAAACTTTGGTGAAATCATCCTTACGTGGTCCCCTTTCAAAATTGTGTCCATCAGCGTCGTCCTGTATCCAAGATGGCCGCCATGACTAAAAATAGAAATTTCTTCAAATGGCCAAAACTGCTCTATTTTAAGCCAGAAAGTGCCCAAATTTGAACTGTATAAGCATAATGATGAGGTTTTTAACATATATTACAGGATTTTTAATGAACTTTGAACTTTTGCCTATTTTGACCGATTATGCAAATTAGAAAAAAGGGGGGATGAAATTAAAAAAAAATCTTCTCCTCTGAAACTACTGTGCCAATCTCAACCAAACTTTGGTGAAATCATCCTTACGTGGTCCCTTTTCAAAATTGTGTCCATCAGCGCCGTCCTGTATCCAAGATGGCCGCCATGACTAAAAATAGAAATTTCTTCAAATGGCCAAAACTGCTCTATTTTAAGCCAGAAAGTGCCCAAATTTGAACTGTATAAGCATAATGATGAGCTTTTTAACATATATTACGGGATTTTTAATGAACTTTGAACTTTTGCCTATTTTGACCGATTATGCAAATTAGAAAAAAGGGGGGATGAAATTTAAAAAAAATCTTCTCCTCTGAAACTACTGTGCCAATCTCAACCAAACTTTGGTGAAATCATCCTTACGTGGTCCCCTTTCAAAATTGTGTCCATCAGCGTCGTCCTGTATCCAAGATGGCCGCCATGACTAAAAATAGAAATTTCTTCAAATGGCCAAAACTGCTCTATTTTAAGCCAGAAAGTGCCCAAATTTGAACTGTATAAGCATAATGATGAGCTTTTTAACATATATTACACGATTTTTTATGAACTTTGAACTTTTGCCTATTTTGACCGATTATGCAAATTAGAAAAAGGGGGGATGAAATTTTAAAAAAATCTTCTCCTCTGAAACTACTGTGCCAATCTCAACCAAACTTTGCTGAAATGATCCTTGGGTGGTCCCCTTTCAAAATTGTGTCCGTCAGTGCCGTCCTGTATCCAAGATGGCCACCATTACTAAAAATAGAAATTTCTTCAAATGGCCAAAACTGCTCTATTTTAAGCCAGAAAGTGCCCAAATTTGAACTGTATAAGCATAATGATGAGCTTTTTAACATATATTATGGGATTTTTTTTTAACTTTGAACTTTTGCCTATTTTGACCGATTATGCAAATTAGAAAAAAGGGGGGATGAAATTAAAAAAAATCTTCTCCTCTGAAACTACTGTGCCAATCTCAACCGAACTTTGCTGAAATGATCCTTGGGTGGTCCCCTTTCGAAATTGTGTCCGTCAGTGCGGTCCTGTATCCAAGATGGCCGCCATGACTAAAAATAGAAATTTCTTCAAATGGCCAAAACTGCTCTATTTACAGCCAGAAAGTGCCCAAATTTGAACTGTGTAAGCATAATGATGAGCTTTTTAACATATATTACGGGATTTTTAATGAACTTTGAACTTTTGCCTATTTTGACCGATTATACAAATTAGAAAAAAGGGGGGATGAAATTTAAAAAAAATCTTCTCCTCTGAAACTACTGTGCCAATCTCAACCAAACTTTGGTGAAATCATCCTTAAGTGGTCCCCTTTCAAAATTGTGTCCATCAGCGCCGTCCTGTATCCAAGATGGCCGCCATGACTAAAAATAGAAATTTCTTCAAATGGCCAAAACTGCTCTATTTTAAGCCAGAAAGTGCCCAAATTTGAACTGTATAAGCATAATGATGAGCTTTTTAACATATATTACAGGATTTTTTATGAACTTTGAACTTTTGCCTATTTTGACCGACTATGCAAATTAGAAAAAGGGGGGATGAAATTAAAAAAAAATCTTCTCCTCTGAAACTACTGTGCCAATCTCAACCAAACTTTGCTGAAATGATCCTTGGGTGGTTCCCTTTCAAAATTGTGTCCGTCAGTGCCGTCCTGTATCCAAGATGGCCACCATTACTAAAAATAGAAATTTCTTCAAATGGCCAAAACTGCTCTATTTTAAGCCAGAAAGTGCCCAAATTTGAACTGTATAAGCATAATGATGAGCTTTTTAACATATATTACACGAATTTTTATGAACTTTGAACTTTTGCCTATTTTGACCGATTATGCAAATTAGAAAAAGGGGGGATGAAATTAAAAAAAAATCTTCTCCTCTGAAACTACTGTGCCAATCTCAACCAAACTTTGCTGAAATGATCCATGGGTGGTCCCCTTTCAAAATTGTGTCCGTCAGTGCGGTCCTGTATCCAAGATGGCCGCCATGACTAAAAATAGAAATTTCTTCAAATGGCCAAAACTGCTCTATTTTAAGCCAGAAAGTGCCCAAATTTGAACTGTATAAGCATAATGATGAGCTTTTTAACATATATTACGGGATTTTTAATGAACTTTGAACTTTTGCCTATTTTGACCGATTATGCAAATTAGAAAAAGGGGGGATGAAATTAAAAAAAAATCTTCTCCTCTGAAACTACTGTGCCAATCTCAACCAAACTTTGGTGAAATCATCCTTAAGTGGTCCCCTTTCAAAATTGTGTCCATCAGCGCCGTCCTGTATCCAAGATGGCCGCCATGACTAAAAATAGAAATTTCTTCAAATGGCCAAAACTGCTCTATTTTAAGCCAGAAAGTGCCCAAATTTGAACTGTATAAGCATAATGATGAGCTTTTTAACATATATTACACGATTTTTTATGAACTTTGAACTTTTGCCTATTTTGACCGATTATGCAAATTAGAAAAAGGGGGGATGAAATTAAAAAATAATCTTCTCCTCTGAAACTACTGTGCCAATCTCAACCAAACTTTGCTGAAATGATCCATGGGTGGTCCCCTTTCAAAATTGTGTCCGTCAGTGCGGTCCTGTATCCAAGATGGCCGCCATGACTAAAAATAGAAATTTCTTCAAATGGCCAAAACTGCTCTATTTTAAGCCAGAAAGTGCCCAAATTTGAACTGTATAAGCATAATGATGAGCTTTTTAACATATATTACGGGATTTTTAATGAACTTTGAACTTTTGCCTATTTTGACCGATTATGCAAATTAGAAAAAAGGGGGGATGAAATTAAAAAAAAATCTTCTCCTCTGAAACTACTGTGCCAATCTCAACCAAACTTTGGTGAAATCATCCTTACGTGGTCCCCTTTCAAAATTGTGTCCATCAGCGCCTTCCTGTATCCAAGATGGCCGCCATGACTAAAAATAGAAATTTCTTCAAATGGCCAAAACTGCTCTATTTTAAGCCAGAAAGTGCCCAAATTTGAACTGTATAAGCATAATGATGAGCTTTTTAACATATATTATGGGATTTTTTTTTAGCTTTGAACTTTTGCCTATTTTGACCGATTATGCAAATTAGAAAAAAGGGGGGATGAAATTAAAAAATATCTTCTCCTCTGAAACTACTGTGCCAATCTCAACCGAACTTTGCTGAAATGATCCTTGGGTGGTCCCCTTTCAAAATTGTGTCCGTCAGTGCGGTCCTGTATCCAAGATGGCCGCCATGACTAAAAATAGAAATTTCTTCAAATGGCCAAAACTGCTCTATTTTAAGCCAGAAAGTGCCCAAATTTGAACTGTATAAGCATAATGATAAGCTTTTTAACATATATTATGGGATTTTTTTTTAACTTTGAACTTTTGCCTATTTTGACCGATTATGCAAATTAGAAAAAAGGGGGGATGAAATTAAAAAAAATCTTCTCCTCTGAAACTACTGTGCCAATCTCAACCGAACTTTGCTGAAATGATCCTTGGGTGGTCCCCTTTCAAAATTGTGTCCGTCAGTGCGGTCCTGTATCCAAGATGGCCGCCATGACTAAAAATAGAAATTTCTTCAAATGGCCAAAACTGCTCTATTTTAAGCCAGAAAGTGCCCAAATTTGAACTGTATAAGCATAATGATGAGCTTTTTAACATATATTACACGAATTTTTATGAACTTTGAACTTTTGCCTATTTTGACCGATTATGCAAATTAGAAAAAGGGGGGATGAAATTAAAAAAAAATCTTCTCCTCTGAAACTACTGTGCCAATCTCAACCAAACTTTGCTGAAATGATCCATGGGTGGTCCCCTTTCAAAATTGTGTCCGTCAGTGCGGTCCTGTATCCAAGATGGCCGCCATGACTAAAAATAGAAATTTCTTCAAATGGCCAAAACTGCTCTATTTTAAGCCAGAAAGTGCCCAAATTTGAACTGTATAAGCATAATGATGAGCTTTTTAACATATATTACGGGATTTTTAATGAACTTTGAACTTTTGCCTATTTTGACCGATTATGCAAATTAGAAAAAGGGGGGATGAAATTAAAAAAAAATCTTCTCCTCTGAAACTACTGTGCCAATCTCAACCAAACTTTGGTGAAATCATCCTTAAGTGGTCCCCTTTCAAAATTGTGTCCATCAGCGCCGTCCTGTATCCAAGATGGCCGCCATGACTAAAAATAGAAATTTCTTCAAATGGCCAAAACTGCTCTATTTTAAGCCAGAAAGTGCCCAAATTTGAACTGTATAAGCATAATGATGAGCTTTTTAACATATATTACACGATTTTTTATGAACTTTGAACTTTTGCCTATTTTGACCGATTATGCAAATTAGAAAAAGGGGGGATGAAATTAAAAAATAATCTTCTCCTCTGAAACTACTGTGCCAATCTCAACCAAACTTTGCTGAAATGATCCATGGGTGGTCCCCTTTCAAAATTGTGTCCGTCAGTGCGGTCCTGTATCCAAGATGGCCGCCATGACTAAAAATAGAAATTTCTTCAAATGGCCAAAACTGCTCTATTTTAAGCCAGAAAGTGCCCAAATTTGAACTGTATAAGCATAATGATGAGCTTTTTAACATATATTACGGGATTTTTAATGAACTTTGAACTTTTGCCTATTTTGACCGATTATGCAAATTAGAAAAAAGGGGGGATGAAATTAAAAAAAAATCTTCTCCTCTGAAACTACTGTGCCAATCTCAACCAAACTTTGGTGAAATCATCCTTACGTGGTCCCCTTTCAAAATTGTGTCCATCAGCGCCTTCCTGTATCCAAGATGGCCGCCATGACTAAAAATAGAAATTTCTTCAAATGGCCAAAACTGCTCTATTTTAAGCCAGAAAGTGCCCAAATTTGAACTGTATAAGCATAATGATGAGCTTTTTAACATATATTATGGGATTTTTTTTTAACTTTGAACTTTTGCCTATTTTGACCGATTATGCAAATTAGAAAAAAGGGGGGATGAAATTAAAAAAAATCTTCTCCTCTGAAACTACTGTGCCAATCTCAACCGAACTTTGCTGAAATGATCCTTGGGTGGTCCCCTTTCAAAATTGTGTCCGTCAGTGCGGTCCTGTATCCAAGATGGCCGCCATGACTAAAAATAGAAATTTCTTCAAATGGCCAAAACTGCTCTATTTTAAGCCAGAAAGTGCCCAAATTTGAACTGTATAAGCATAATGATGAGCTTTTTAACATATATTACGGGATTTTTAATGAACTTTGAACTTTTGCCTATTTTGACCGATTATGCAAATTAGAAAAAAGGGGGGATGAAATTTAAAAAAAATCTTCTCCTCTGAAACTACTGTGCCAATCTCAACCAAACTTTGGTGAAATCATCCTTACGTGGTCCCCTTTCAAAATTGTGTCCATCAGCGTCGTCCTGTATCCAAGATGGCCGCCATGACTAAAAATAGAAATTTCTTCAAATGGCCAAAACTGCTCTATTTTAAGCCAGAAAGTGCCCAAATTTGAACTGTATAAGCATAATGATGAGCTTTTTAACATATATTACACGATTTTTTATGAACTTTGAACTTTTGCCTATTTTGACCGATTATGCAAATTAGAAAAAGGGGGGATGAAATTTTAAAAAAATCTTCTCCTCTGAAACTACTGTGCCAATCTCAACCAAACTTTGCTGAAATGATCCTTGGGTGGTCCCCTTTCAAAATTGTGTCCGTCAGTGCCGTCCTGTATCCAAGATGGCCACCATTACTAAAAATAGAAATTTCTTCAAATGGCCAAAACTGCTCTATTTTAAGCCAGAAAGTGCCCAAATTTGAACTGTATAAGCATAATGATGAGCTTTTTAACATATATTATGGGATTTTTTTTTAACTTTGAACTTTTGCCTATTTTGACCGATTATGCAAATTAGAAAAAAGGGGGGATGAAATTAAAAAAAATCTTCTCCTCTGAAACTACTGTGCCAATCTCAACCGAACTTTGCTGAAATGATCCTTGGGTGGTCCCCTTTCGAAATTGTGTCCGTCAGTGCGGTCCTGTATCCAAGATGGCCGCCATGACTAAAAATAGAAATTTCTTCAAATGGCCAAAACTGCTCTATTTACAGCCAGAAAGTGCCCAAATTTGAACTGTGTAAGCATAATGATGAGCTTTTTAACATATATTACGGGATTTTTAATGAACTTTGAACTTTTGCCTATTTTGACCGATTATACAAATTAGAAAAAAGGGGGGATGAAATTTAAAAAAAATCTTCTCCTCTGAAACTACTGTGCCAATCTCAACCAAACTTTGGTGAAATCATCCTTAAGTGGTCCCCTTTCAAAATTGTGTCCATCAGCGCCGTCCTGTATCCAAGATGGCCGCCATGACTAAAAATAGAAATTTCTTCAAATGGCCAAAACTGCTCTATTTTAAGCCAGAAAGTGCCCAAATTTGAACTGTATAAGCATAATGATGAGCTTTTTAACATATATTACAGGATTTTTTATGAACTTTGAACTTTTGCCTATTTTGACCGACTATGCAAATTAGAAAAAGGGGGGATGAAATTAAAAAAAAATCTTCTCCTCTGAAACTACTGTGCCAATCTCAACCAAACTTTGCTGAAATGATCCTTGGGTGGTTCCCTTTCAAAATTGTGTCCGTCAGTGCCGTCCTGTATCCAAGATGGCCACCATTACTAAAAATAGAAATTTCTTCAAATGGCCAAAACTGCTCTATTTTAAGCCAGAAAGTGCCCAAATTTGAACTGTATAAGCATAATGATGAGCTTTTTAACATATATTACACGAATTTTTATGAACTTTGAACTTTTGCCTATTTTGACCGATTATGCAAATTAGAAAAAGGGGGGATGAAATTAAAAAAAAATCTTCTCCTCTGAAACTACTGTGCCAATCTCAACCAAACTTTGCTGAAATGATCCATGGGTGGTCCCCTTTCAAAATTGTGTCCGTCAGTGCGGTCCTGTATCCAAGATGGCCGCCATGACTAAAAATAGAAATTTCTTCAAATGGCCAAAACTGCTCTATTTTAAGCCAGAAAGTGCCCAAATTTGAACTGTATAAGCATAATGATGAGCTTTTTAACATATATTACGGGATTTTTAATGAACTTTGAACTTTTGCCTATTTTGACCGATTATGCAAATTAGAAAAAGGGGGGATGAAATTAAAAAAAAATCTTCTCCTCTGAAACTACTGTGCCAATCTCAACCAAACTTTGGTGAAATCATCCTTAAGTGGTCCCCTTTCAAAATTGTGTCCATCAGCGCCGTCCTGTATCCAAGATGGCCGCCATGACTAAAAATAGAAATTTCTTCAAATGGCCAAAACTGCTCTATTTTAAGCCAGAAAGTGCCCAAATTTGAACTGTATAAGCATAATGATGAGCTTTTTAACATATATTACACGATTTTTTATGAACTTTGAACTTTTGCCTATTTTGACCGATTATGCAAATTAGAAAAAGGGGGGATGAAATTAAAAAATAATCTTCTCCTCTGAAACTACTGTGCCAATCTCAACCAAACTTTGCTGAAATGATCCATGGGTGGTCCCCTTTCAAAATTGTGTCCGTCAGTGCGGTCCTGTATCCAAGATGGCCGCCATGACTAAAAATAGAAATTTCTTCAAATGGCCAAAACTGCTCTATTTTAAGCCAGAAAGTGCCCAAATTTGAACTGTATAAGCATAATGATGAGCTTTTTAACATATATTACGGGATTTTTAATGAACTTTGAACTTTTGCCTATTTTGACCGATTATGCAAATTAGAAAAAAGGGGGGATGAAATTAAAAAAAAATCTTCTCCTCTGAAACTACTGTGCCAATCTCAACCAAACTTTGGTGAAATCATCCTTACGTGGTCCCCTTTCAAAATTGTGTCCATCAGCGCCTTCCTGTATCCAAGATGGCCGCCATGACTAAAAATAGAAATTTCTTCAAATGGCCAAAACTGCTCTATTTTAAGCCAGAAAGTGCCCAAATTTGAACTGTATAAGCATAATGATGAGCTTTTTAACATATATTATGGGATTTTTTTTTAGCTTTGAACTTTTGCCTATTTTGACCGATTATGCAAATTAGAAAAAAGGGGGGATGAAATTAAAAAATATCTTCTCCTCTGAAACTACTGTGCCAATCTCAACCGAACTTTGCTGAAATGATCCTTGGGTGGTCCCCTTTCAAAATTGTGTCCGTCAGTGCGGTCCTGTATCCAAGATGGCCGCCATGACTAAAAATAGAAATTTCTTCAAATGGCCAAAACTGCTCTATTTTAAGCCAGAAAGTGCCCAAATTTGAACTGTATAAGCATAATGATAAGCTTTTTAACATATATTATGGGATTTTTTTTTAACTTTGAACTTTTGCCTATTTTGACCGATTATGCAAATTAGAAAAAAGGGGGGATGAAATTAAAAAAAATCTTCTCCTCTGAAACTACTGTGCCAATCTCAACCGAACTTTGCTGAAATGATCCTTGGGTGGTCCCCTTTCAAAATTGTGTCCGTCAGTGCGGTCCTGTATCCAAGATGGCCGCCATGACTAAAAATAGAAATTTCTTCAAATGGCCAAAACTGCTCTATTTTAAGCCAGAAAGTGCCCAAATTTGAACTGTATAAGCATAATGATGAGCTTTTTAACATATATTACACGAATTTTTATGAACTTTGAACTTTTGCCTATTTTGACCGATTATGCAAATTAGAAAAAGGGGGGATGAAATTAAAAAAAAATCTTCTCCTCTGAAACTACTGTGCCAATCTCAACCAAACTTTGCTGAAATGATCCATGGGTGGTCCCCTTTCAAAATTGTGTCCGTCAGTGCGGTCCTGTATCCAAGATGGCCGCCATGACTAAAAATAGAAATTTCTTCAAATGGCCAAAACTGCTCTATTTTAAGCCAGAAAGTGCCCAAATTTGAACTGTATAAGCATAATGATGAGCTTTTTAACATATATTACGGGATTTTTAATGAACTTTGAACTTTTGCCTATTTTGACCGATTATGCAAATTAGAAAAAGGGGGGATGAAATTAAAAAAAAATCTTCTCCTCTGAAACTACTGTGCCAATCTCAACCAAACTTTGGTGAAATCATCCTTAAGTGGTCCCCTTTCAAAATTGTGTCCATCAGCGCCGTCCTGTATCCAAGATGGCCGCCATGACTAAAAATAGAAATTTCTTCAAATGGCCAAAACTGCTCTATTTTAAGCCAGAAAGTGCCCAAATTTGAACTGTATAAGCATAATGATGAGCTTTTTAACATATATTACACGATTTTTTATGAACTTTGAACTTTTGCCTATTTTGACCGATTATGCAAATTAGAAAAAGGGGGGATGAAATTAAAAAATAATCTTCTCCTCTGAAACTACTGTGCCAATCTCAACCAAACTTTGCTGAAATGATCCATGGGTGGTCCCCTTTCAAAATTGTGTCCGTCAGTGCGGTCCTGTATCCAAGATGGCCGCCATGACTAAAAATAGAAATTTCTTCAAATGGCCAAAACTGCTCTATTTTAAGCCAGAAAGTGCCCAAATTTGAACTGTATAAGCATAATGATGAGCTTTTTAACATATATTACGGGATTTTTAATGAACTTTGAACTTTTGCCTATTTTGACCGATTATGCAAATTAGAAAAAAGGGGGGATGAAATTAAAAAAAAATCTTCTCCTCTGAAACTACTGTGCCAATCTCAACCAAACTTTGGTGAAATCATCCTTACGTGGTCCCCTTTCAAAATTGTGTCCATCAGCGCCTTCCTGTATCCAAGATGGCCGCCATGACTAAAAATAGAAATTTCTTCAAATGGCCAAAACTGCTCTATTTTAAGCCAGAAAGTGCCCAAATTTGAACTGTATAAGCATAATGATGAGCTTTTTAACATATATTATGGGATTTTTTTTTAACTTTGAACTTTTGCCTATTTTGACCGATTATGCAAATTAGAAAAAAGGGGGGATGAAATTAAAAAAAATCTTCTCCTCTGAAACTACTGTGCCAATCTCAACCGAACTTTGCTGAAATGATCCTTGGGTGGTCCCCTTTCAAAATTGTGTCCGTCAGTGCGGTCCTGTATCCAAGATGGCCGCCATGACTAAAAATAGAAATTTCTTCAAATGGCCAAAACTGCTCTATTTTAAGCCAGAAAGTGCCCAAATTTGAACTGTATAAGCATAATGATGATGTTTTTAACATATATTACAGGATTTTTAATGAACTTTGAACTTTTGCCTATTTTGACCGATTATGCAAATTAGAAAAAAGGGGGGATGAAATTTAAAAAAAATCTTCTCCTCTGAAACTACTGTGCCAATCTCAACCAAACTTTGGTGAAATCATCCTTACGTGGTCCCTTTTCAAAATTGTGTCCATCAGCGCCGTCCTGTATCCAAGATGGCCGCCATGACTAAAAATAGAAATTTCTTCAAATGGCCAAAACTGCTCTATTTTAAGCCAGAAAGTGCCTAATTTGAACTGTATAAGCATAATGATGAGCTTTTTAACATATATTACGGGATTTTTTATGAACTTTGAACTTTTGCCTATTTTGACCGATTATGCAAATTAGAAAAAGGGGGGATGAAATTTAAAAAAATCTTCTCCTCTGAAACTACTGTGCCAATCTCAACCAAACTTTGGTGAAATGATCCTTGGGTGGTCCCCTTTCAAAATTGTGTCCGTCAGTGCCGTCCTGTATCCAAGATGGCCACCATTACTAAAAATAGAAATGTCTTCAAATGGCCAAAACTGCTCTATTTTAAGCCAGAAAGTGCCCAAATTTGAACTGTATAAGCATAATGATGAGCTTTTTAACATATATTATGGGATTTTTTTTTAACTTTGAACTTTTGCCTATTTTGACCGATTATGCAAATTAGAAAAAAGGGGGGATGAAATTAAAAAAAATCTTCTCCTCTGAAACTACTGTGCCAATCTCAACCGAACTTTGCTGAAATGATCCTTGGGTGGTCCCCTTTCGAAATTGTGTCCGTCAGTGCGGTCCTGTATCCAAGATGGCCGCCATGACTAAAAATAGAAATTTCTTCAAATGGCCAAAACTGCTCTATTTACAGCCAGAAAGTGCCCAAATTTGAACTGTGTAAGCATAATGATGAGCTTTTTAACATATATTACGGGATTTTTAATGAACTTTGAACTTTTGCCTATTTTGACCGATTATGCAAATTAGAAAAAAGGGGGGATGAAATTAAAAAAAAATCTTCTCCTCTGAAACTACTGTGCCAATCTCAACCAAACTTTGGTGAAATCATCCTTAAGTGGTCCCCTTTCAAAATTGTGTCCATCAGCGCCGTCCTGTATCCAAGATGGCCGCCATGACTAAAAATAGAAATTTCTTCAAATGGCCAAAACTGCTCTATTTTAAGCCAGAAAGTGCCCAAATTTGAACTGTATAAGCATAATGATGAGCTTTTTAACATATATTACAGGATTTTTAACGAACTTTGAACTTTTGCCTATTTTGACCGATTATGCAAATTAGAAAAAAGGGGGGATGAAATTAAAAAAAAATCTTCTCCTCTGAAACTACTGTGCCAATCTCAACCAAACTTTGGTGAAATCATCCTTACGTGGTCCCCTTTCAAAATTGTGTCCATCAGCGTCGTCCTGTATCCAAGATGGCCGCCATGACTAAAAATAGAAATTTCTTCAAATGGCCAAAACTGCTCTATTTTAAGCCAGAAAGTGCCCAAATTTGAACTGTATAAGCATAATGATGAGGTTTTTAACATATATTACAGGATTTTTAATGAACTTTGAACTTTTGCCTATTTTGACCGATTATGCAAATTAGAAAAAAGGGGGGATGAAATTAAAAAAAAATCTTCTCCTCTGAAACTACTGTGCCAATCTCAACCAAACTTTGGTGAAATCATCCTTACGTGGTCCCTTTTCAAAATTGTGTCCATCAGCGCCGTCCTGTATCCAAGATGGCCGCCATGACTAAAAATAGAAATTTCTTCAAATGGCCAAAACTGCTCTATTTTAAGCCAGAAAGTGCCCAAATTTGAACTGTATAAGCATAATGATGAGCTTTTTAACATATATTACGGGATTTTTAATGAACTTTGAACTTTTGCCTATTTTGACCGATTATGCAAATTAGAAAAAAGGGGGGATGAAATTAAAAAAAAATCTTCTCCTCTGAAACTACTGTGCCAATCTCAACCAAACTTTGCTGAAATGATCCTTGGGTGGTCCCCTTTCAAAATTGTGTCCGTCAGTGCCGTCCTGTATCCAAGATGGCCACCATTACTAAAAATAGAAATTTCTTCAAATGGCCAAAACTGCTCTATTTTAAGCCAGAAAGTGCCCAAATTTGAACTGTATAAGCATAATGATGAGCTTTTTAACATATATTATGGGATTTTTTTTTAACTTTGAACTTTTGCCTATTTTGACCGATTATGCAAATTAGAAAAAAGGGGGGATGAAATTAAAAAATATCTTCTCCTCTGAAACTACTGTGCCAATCTCAACCGAACTTTGCTGAAATGATCCTTGGGTGGTCCCCTTTCAAAATTGTGTCCGTCAGTGCGGTCCTGTATCCAAGATGGCCGCCATGACTAAAAATAGAAATTTCTTCAAATGGCCAAAACTGCTCTATTTTAAGCCAGAAAGTGCCCAAATTTGAACTGTATAAGCATAATGATGAGGTTTTTAACATATATTACAGGATTTTTAATGAACTTTGAACTTTTGCCTATTTTGACCGATTATGCAAATTAGAAAAAAGGGGGGATGAAATTAAAAAAAAATCTTCTCCTCTGAAACTACTGTGCCAATCTCAACCAAACTTTGGTGAAATCATCCTTACGTGGTCCCTTTTCAAAATTGTGTCCATCAGCGCCGTCCTGTATCCAAGATGGCCGCCATGACTAAAAATAGAAATTTCTTCAAATGGCCAAAACTGCTCTATTTTAAGCCAGAAAGTGCCCAAATTTGAACTGTATAAGCATAATGAT
Source organism: Bathymodiolus septemdierum (assembly GCA_963383655.1). Classification (NCBI taxonomy): domain Eukaryota; kingdom Metazoa; phylum Mollusca; class Bivalvia; order Mytilida; family Modiolidae; genus Bathymodiolus; species Bathymodiolus septemdierum. Next base: position 43,754,422 of record OY726521.1, on the reverse strand, counting down.
GAGCTTTTTAACATATATTACAGGATTTTTAATGAACTTTGAACTTTTGCCTATTTTGACCGATTATGCAAATTAGAAAAAAGGGGGGATGAAATTAAAAAAAAATCTTCTCCTCTGAAACTACTGTGCCAATCTCAACCAAACTTTGGTGAAATCATCCTTACGTGGTCCCCTTTCAAAATTGTGTCCATCAGCGTCGTCCTGTATCCAAGATGGCCGCCATGACTAAAAATAGAAATTTCTTCAAATGGCCAAAACTGCTCTATTTTAAGCCAGAAAGTGCCCAAATTTGAACTGTATAAGCATAATGATGAGGTTTTTAACATATATTACAGGATTTTTAATGAACTTTGAACTTTTGCCTATTTTGACCGATTATGCAAATTAGAAAAAAGGGGGGATGAAATTAAAAAAAAATCTTCTCCTCTGAAACTACTGTGCCAATCTCAACCAAACTTTGGTGAAATCATCCTTACGTGGTCCCTTTTCAAAATTGTGTCCATCAGCGCCGTCCTGTATCCAAGATGGCCGCCATGACTAAAAATAGAAATTTCTTCAAATGGCCAAAACTGCTCTATTTTAAGCCAGAAAGTGCCCAAATTTGAACTGTATAAGCATAATGATGAGCTTTTTAACATATATTACGGGATTTTTAATGAACTTTGAACTTTTGCCTATTTTGACCGATTATGCAAATTAGAAAAAAGGGGGGATGAAATTTTAAAAAAATCTTCTCCTCTGAAACTACTGTGCCAATCTCAACCAAACTTTGGTGAAATCATCCTTACGTGGTCCCCTTTCAAAATTGTGTCCATCAGCGTCGTCCTGTATCCAAGATGGCCGCCATGACTAAAAATAGAAATTTCTTCAAATGGCCAAAACTGCTCTATTTTAAGCCAGAAAGTGCCCAAATTTGAACTGTATAAGCATAATGATGAGCTTTTTAACATATATTACACGATTTTATATGAACTTTGAACTTTTGCCTATTTTGACCGATTATGCAAATTAGAAAAAGGGGGGATGAAATTAAAAAAAATCTTCTCCTCTGAAACTACTGTGCCAATCTCAACCAAACTTTGCTGAAATGATCCTTGGGTGGTCCCCTTTCAAAATTGTGTCCGTCAGTGCCGTCCTGTATCCAAGATGGCCACCATTACTAAAAATAGAAATGTCTTCAAATGGCCAAAACTGCTCTATTTTAAGCCAGAAAGTGCCCAAATTTGAACTGTATAAGCATAACGATGAGCTTTTTAACATATATTATGGGATTTTTTTTTAACTTTGAACTTTTGCCTATTTTGACCGATTATGCAAATTAGAAAAAAGGGGGGATGAAATTAAAAAAAATCTTCTCCTCTGAAACTACTGTGCCAATCTCAACCGAACTTTGCTGAAATGATCCTTGGGTGGTCCCCTTTCGAAATTGTGTCCGTCAGTGCGGTCCTGTATCCAAGATGGCCGCCATGACTAAAAATAGAAATTTCTTCAAATGGCCAAAACTGCTCTATTTACAGCCAGAAAGTGCCCAAATTTGAACTGTGTAAGCATAATGATGAGCTTTTTAACATATATTACGGGATTTTTAATGAACTTTGAACTTTTGCCTATTTTGACCGATTATGCAAATTAGAAAAAAGGGGGGATGAAATTAAAAAAAAATCTTCTCCTCTGAAACTACTGTGCCAATCTCAACCAAACTTTGGTGAAATCATCCTTAAGTGGTCCCCTTTCAAAATTGTGTCCATCAGCGCCGTCCTGTATCCAAGATGGCCGCCATGACTAAAAATAGAAATTTCTTCAAATGGCCAAAACTGCTCTATTTTAAGCCAGAAAGTGCCCAAATTTGAACTGTATAAGCATAATGATGAGCTTTTTAACATATATTACAGGATTTTTAATGAACTTTGAACTTTTGCCTATTTTGACCGATTATGCAAATTAGAAAAAAGGGGGGATGAAATTAAAAAAAAATCTTCTCCTCTGAAACTACTGTGCCAATCTCAACCAAACTTTGGTGAAATCATCCTTACGTGGTCCCCTTTCAAAATTGTGTCCATCAGCGTCGTCCTGTATCCAAGATGGCCGCCATGACTAAAAATAGAAATTTCTTCAAATGGCCAAAACTGCTCTATTTTAAGCCAGAAAGTGCCCAAATTTGAACTGTATAAGCATAATGATGAGGTTTTTAACATATATTACAGGATTTTTAATGAACTTTGAACTTTTGCCTATTTTGACCGATTATGCAAATTAGAAAAAAGGGGGGATGAAATTAAAAAAAAATCTTCTCCTCTGAAACTACTGTGCCAATCTCAACCAAACTTTGGTGAAATCATCCTTACGTGGTCCCTTTTCAAAATTGTGTCCATCAGCGCCGTCCTGTATCCAAGATGGCCGCCATGACTAAAAATAGAAATTTCTTCAAATGGCCAAAACTGCTCTATTTTAAGCCAGAAAGTGCCCAAATTTGAACTGTATAAGCATAATGATGAGCTTTTTAACATATATTACGGGATTTTTAATGAACTTTGAACTTTTGCCTATTTTGACCGATTATGCAAATTAGAAAAAAGGGGGGATGAAATTTAAAAAAAATCTTCTCCTCTGAAACTACTGTGCCAATCTCAACCAAACTTTGGTGAAATCATCCTTACGTGGTCCCCTTTCAAAATTGTGTCCATCAGCGTCGTCCTGTATCCAAGATGGCCGCCATGACTAAAAATAGAAATTTCTTCAAATGGCCAAAACTGCTCTATTTTAAGCCAGAAAGTGCCCAAATTTGAACTGTATAAGCATAATGATGAGCTTTTTAACATATATTACACGATTTTTTATGAACTTTGAACTTTTGCCTATTTTGACCGATTATGCAAATTAGAAAAAGGGGGGATGAAATTTTAAAAAAATCTTCTCCTCTGAAACTACTGTGCCAATCTCAACCAAACTTTGCTGAAATGATCCTTGGGTGGTCCCCTTTCAAAATTGTGTCCGTCAGTGCCGTCCTGTATCCAAGATGGCCACCATTACTAAAAATAGAAATTTCTTCAAATGGCCAAAACTGCTCTATTTTAAGCCAGAAAGTGCCCAAATTTGAACTGTATAAGCATAATGATGAGCTTTTTAACATATATTATGGGATTTTTTTTTAACTTTGAACTTTTGCCTATTTTGACCGATTATGCAAATTAGAAAAAAGGGGGGATGAAATTAAAAAAAATCTTCTCCTCTGAAACTACTGTGCCAATCTCAACCGAACTTTGCTGAAATGATCCTTGGGTGGTCCCCTTTCGAAATTGTGTCCGTCAGTGCGGTCCTGTATCCAAGATGGCCGCCATGACTAAAAATAGAAATTTCTTCAAATGGCCAAAACTGCTCTATTTACAGCCAGAAAGTGCCCAAATTTGAACTGTGTAAGCATAATGATGAGCTTTTTAACATATATTACGGGATTTTTAATGAACTTTGAACTTTTGCCTATTTTGACCGATTATACAAATTAGAAAAAAGGGGGGATGAAATTAAAAAAAAATCTTCTCCTCTGAAACTACTGTGCCAATCTCAACCAAACTTTGGTGAAATCATCCTTAAGTGGTCCCCTTTCAAAATTGTGTCCATCAGCGCCGTCCTGTATCCAAGATGGCCGCCATGACTAAAAATAGAAATTTCTTCAAATGGCCAAAACTGCTCTATTTTAAGCCAGAAAGTGCCCAAATTTGAACTGTATAAGCATAATGATGAGCTTTTTAACATATATTACAGGATTTTTTATGAACTTTGAACTTTTGCCTATTTTGACCGATTATGCAAATTAGAAAAAGGGGGGATGAAATTAAAAAAAAATCTTCTCCTCTGAAACTACTGTGCCAATCTCAACCAAACTTTGCTGAAATGATCCTTGGGTGGTTCCCTTTCAAAATTGTGTCCGTCAGTGCCGTCCTGTATCCAAGATGGCCACCATTACTAAAAATAGAAATTTCTTCAAATGGCCAAAACTGCTCTATTTTAAGCCAGAAAGTGCCCAAATTTGAACTGTATAAGCATAATGATAAGCTTTTTAACATATATTATGGGATTTTTTTTTAACTTTGAACTTTTGCCTATTTTGACCGATTATGCAAATTAGAAAAAAGGGGGAAGAAATTAAAAAAAATCTTCTCCTCTGAAACTACTGTGCCAATCTCAACCGAACTTTGCTGAAATGATCCTTGGGTGGTCCCCTTTCAAAATTGTGTCCGTCAGTGCGGTCCTGTATCCAAGATGGCCGCCATGACTAAAAATAGAAATTTCTTCAAATGGCCAAAACTGCTCTATTTTAAGCCAGAAAGTGCCCAAATTTGAACTGTATAAGCATAATGATGAGCTTTTTAACATATATTACACGAATTTTTATGAACTTTGAACTTTTGCCTATTTTGACCGATTATGCAAATTAGAAAAAGGGGGATGAAATTAAAAAAAAATCTTCTCCTCTGAAACTACTGTGCCAATCTCAACCAAACTTTGCTGAAATGATCCATGGGTGGTCCCCTTTCAAAATTGTGTCCGTCAGTGCGGTCCTGTATCCAAGATGGCCGCCATGACTAAAAATAGAAATTTCTTCAAATGGCCAAAACTGCTCTATTTTAAGCCAGAAAGTGCCCAAATTTGAACTGTATAAGCATAATGATGAGCTTTTTAACATATATTACGGGATTTTTAATGAACTTTGAACTTTTGCCTATTTTGACCGATTATGCAAATTAGAAAAAGGGGGGATGAAATTTAAAAAAAATCTTCTCCTCTGAAACTACTGTGCCAATCTCAACCAAACTTTGGTGAAATCATCCTTAAGTGGTCCCCTTTCAAAATTGTGTCCATCAGCGCCGTCCTGTATCCAAGATGGCCGCCATGACTAAAAATAGAAATTTCTTCAAATGGCCAAAACTGCTCTATTTTAAGCCAGAAAGTGCCCAAATTTGAACTGTATAAGCATAATGATGAGCTTTTTAACATATATTACACGATTTTTTATGAACTTTGAACTTTTGCCTATTTTGACCGATTATGCAAATTAGAAAAAGGGGGGATGAAATTAAAAAATAATCTTCTCCTCTGAAACTACTGTGCCAATCTCAACCAAACTTTGCTGAAATGATCCATGGGTGGTCCCCTTTCAAAATTGTGTCCGTCAGTGCGGTCCTGTATCCAAGATGGCCGCCATGACTAAAAATAGAAATTTCTTCAAATGGCCAAAACTGCTCTATTTTAAGCCAGAAAGTGCCCAAATTTGAACTGTATAAGCATAATGATGAGCTTTTTAACATATATTACGGGATTTTTAATGAACTTTGAACTTTTGCCTATTTTGACCGATTATGCAAATTAGAAAAAAGGGGGGATGAAATTAAAAAAAAATCTTCTCCTCTGAAACTACTGTGCCAATCTCAACCAAACTTTGGTGAAATCATCCTTACGTGGTCCCCTTTCAAAATTGTGTCCATCAGCGCCTTCCTGTATCCAAGATGGCCGCCATGACTAAAAATAGAAATTTCTTCAAATGGCCAAAACTGCTCTATTTTAAGCCAGAAAGTGCCCAAATTTGAACTGTATAAGCATAATGATGAGCTTTTTAACATATATTATGGGATTTTTTTTTAACTTTGAACTTTTGCCTATTTTGACCGATTATGCAAATTAGAAAAAAGGGGGGATGAAATTAAAAAATATCTTCTCCTCTGAAACTACTGTGCCAATCTCAACCGAACTTTGCTGAAATGATCCTTGGGTGGTCCCCTTTCAAAATTGTGTCCGTCAGTGCGGTCCTGTATCCAAGATGGCCGCCATGACTAAAAATAGAAATTTCTTCAAATGGCCAAAACTGCTCTATTTTAAGCCAGAAAGTGCCCAAATTTGAACTGTATAAGCATAATGATAAGCTTTTTAACATATATTATGGGATTTTTTTTTAACTTTGAACTTTTGCCTATTTTGACCGATTATGCAAATTAGAAAAAAGGGGGGATGAAATTAAAAAAAATCTTCTCCTCTGAAACTACTGTGCCAATCTCAACCGAACTTTGCTGAAATGATCCTTGGGTGGTCCCCTTTCAAAATTGTGTCCGTCAGTGCGGTCCTGTATCCAAGATGGCCACCATGACTAAAAATAGAAATTTCTTCAAATGGCCAAAACTGCTCTATTTTAAGCCAGAAAGTGCCCAAATTTGAACTGTATAAGCATAATGATGAGCTTTTTAACATATATTACACGAATTTTTATGAACTTTGAACTTTTGCCTATTTTGACCGATTATGCAAATTAGAAAAAGGGGGGATGAAATTAAAAAAAAATCTTCTCCTCTGAAACTACTGTGCCAATCTCAACCAAACTTTGCTGAAATGATCCATGGGTGGTCCCCTTTCAAAATTGTGTCCGTCAGTGCGGTCCTGTATCCAAGATGGCCGCCATGACTAAAAATAGAAATTTCTTCAAATGGCCAAAACTGCTCTATTTTAAGCCAGAAAGTGCCCAAATTTGAACTGTATAAGCATAATGATGAGCTTTTTAACATATATTACGGGATTTTTAATGAACTTTGAACTTTTGCCTATTTTGACCGATTATGCAAATTAGAAAAAGGGGGGATGAAATTTAAAAAAAATCTTCTCCTCTGAAACTACTGTGCCAATCTCAACCAAACTTTGGTGAAATCATCCTTAAGTGGTCCCCTTTCAAAATTGTGTCCATCAGCGCCGTCCTGTATCCAAGATGGCCGCCATGACTAAAAATAGAAATTTCTTCAAATGGCCAAAACTGCTCTATTTTAAGCCAGAAAGTGCCCAAATTTGAACTGTATAAGCATAATGATGAGCTTTTTAACATATATTACACGATTTTTTATGAACTTTGAACTTTTGCCTATTTTGACCGATTATGCAAATTAGAAAAAGGGGGGATGAAATTAAAAAATAATCTTCTCCTCTGAAACTACTGTGCCAATCTCAACCAAACTTTGCTGAAATGATCCACGGGTGGTCCCCTTTCAAAATTGTGTCCGTCAGTGCGGTCCTGTATCCAAGATGGCCGCCATGACTAAAAATAGAAATTTCTTCAAATGGCCAAAACTGCTCTATTTTAAGCCAGAAAGTGCCCAAATTTGAACTGTATAAGCATAATGATGAGCTTTTTAACATATATTACGGGATTTTTAATGAACTTTGAACTTTTGCCTATTTTGACCGATTATGCAAATTAGAAAAAAGGGGGGATGAAATTAAAAAAAAATCTTCTCCTCTGAAACTACTGTGCCAATCTCAACCAAACTTTGGTGAAATCATCCTTACGTGGTCCCCTTTCAAAATTGTGTCCATCAGCGCCTTCCTGTATCCAAGATGGCCGCCATGACTAAAAATAGAAATTTCTTCAAATGGCCAAAACTGCTCTATTTTAAGCCAGAAAGTGCCCAAATTTGAACTGTATAAGCATAATGATGAGCTTTTTAACATATATTATGGGATTTTTTTTTAACTTTGAACTTTTGCCTATTTTGACCGATTATGCAAATTAGAAAAAAGGGGGGATGAAATTAAAAAAAATCTTCTCCTCTGAAACTACTGTGCCAATCTCAACCGAACTTTGCTGAAATGATCCTTGGGTGGTCCCCTTTCAAAATTGTGTCCGTCAGTGCGGTCCTGTATCCAAGATGGCCGCCATGACTAAAAATAGAAATTTCTTCAAATGGCCAAAACTGCTCTATTTTAAGCCAGAAAGTGCCCAAATTTGAACTGTATAAGCATAATGATGAGGTTTTTAACATATATTACAGGATTTTTAATGAACTTTGAACTTTTGCCTATTTTGACCGATTATGCAAATTAGAAAAAAGGGGGGATGAAATTTAAAAAAAATCTTCTCCTCTGAAACTACTGTGCCAATCTCAACCAAACTTTGGTGAAATCATCCTTACGTGGTCCCTTTTCAAAATTGTGTCCATCAGCGCCGTCCTGTATCCAAGATGGCCGCCATGACTAAAAATATAAATTTCTTCAAATGGCCAAAACTGCTCTATTTTAAGCCAGAAAGTGCCTAATTTGAACTGTATAAGCATAATGATGAGCTTTTTAACATATATTACGGGATTTTTTATGAACTTTGAACTTTTGCCTATTTTGACCGATTATGCAAATTAGAAAAAGGGGGGATGAAATTTAAAAAAATCTTCTCCTCTGAAACTACTGTGCCAATCTCAACCAAACTTTGGTGAAATGATCCTTGGGTGGTCCCCTTTCAAAATTGTGTCCGTCAGTGCCGTCCTGTATCCAAGATGGCCACCATTACTAAAAATAGAAATTTCTTCAAATGGCCAAAACTGCTCTATTTTAAGCCAGAAAGTGCCCAAATTTGAACTGTATAAGCATAATGATGAGCTTTTTAACATATATTATGGGATTTTTTTTTTACTTTGAACTTTTGCCTATTTTCACCGATTATGCAAATTAGAAAAAAGGGGGGATGAAATTAAAAAATATCTTCTCCTCTGAAACTACTGTGCCAATCTCAACCGAACTTTGCTGAAATGATCCTTGGGTGGTCCCCTTTCAAAATTGTGTCCGTCAGTGCGGTCCTGTATCCAAGATGGCCACCATGACTAAAAATAGAAATTTCTTCAAATGGCCAAAACTGCTCTATTTACAGCCAGAAAGTGCCCAAATTTGAACTGTGTAAGCATAATGATGAGCTTTTTAACATATATTACGGGATTTTTTATGAACTTTGAACTTTTGCCTATTTTGACCGATTATGCAAATTAGAAAAAGGGGGGACGAAATTAAAAAAAAATCTTCTCCTCTGAAACTACTGTGCCAATCTCAACCAAACTTTGCTGAAATGATCCTTGGGTGGTCCCCTTTCAAAATTGTGTCCGTCAGTGCCGTCCTGTATCCAAGATGGCCACCATTACTAAAAATAGAAATTTCTTCAAATGGCCAAAACTGCTCTATTTTAAGCCAGAAAGTGCCCAAATTTGAACTGTATAAGCATAATGATGAGCTTTTTAACATATATTACGGGATTTTTAATGAACTTTGAACTTTTGCCTATTTTGACCGATTATGCAAATTAGAAAAAGGGGGGATGAAATTAAAAAAAAATCTTCTCCTCTGAAACTACTGTGCCAATCTCAACCAAACTTTGCTGAAATGATCCATGGGTGGTCCCCTTTCAAAATTGTGTCCGTCAGTGCGGTCCTGTATCCAAGATGGCCGCCATGACTAAAAATAGAAATTTCTTCAAATGGCCAAAACTGCTCTATTTTAAGCCAGAAAGTGCCCAAATTTGAACTGTATAAGCATAATGATGAGCTTTTTAACATATATTACGGGATTTTTAATGAACTTTGAACTTTTGCCTATTTTGACCGATTATGCAAATTAGAAAAAAGGGGGGATGAAATTAAAAAAAAATCTTCTCCTCTCAAACTACTGTGCCAATCTCAACCAAACTTTGGTGAAATCATCCTTACGTGGTCCCCTTTCAAAATTGTGTCCATCAGCGCCTTCCTGTATCCAAGATGGCCGCCATGACTAAAAATAGAAATTTCTTCAAATGGCCAAAACTGCTCTATTTTAAGCCAGAAAGTGCCCAAATTTGAACTGTATAAGCATAATGATGAGCTTTTTAACATATATTACAGGATTTTTTATGAACTTTGAACTTTTGCCTATTTTGACCGATTATGCAAATTAGAAAAAGGGGGGACGAAATTAAAAAAAAATCTTCTCCTCTGAAACTACTGTGCCAATCTCAACCAAACTTTGCTGAAATGATCCTTGGGTGGTCCCCTTTCAAAATTGTGTCCGTCAGTGCCGTCCTGTATCCAAGATGGCCACCATTACTAAAAATAGAAATGTCTTCAAATGGCCAAAACTGCTCTATTTTAAGCCAGAAAGTGCCCATATTTGAACTGTATAAGCATAATGATGAGCTTTTTAACATATATTATGGGATTTTTTTTTTACTTTGAACTTTTGCCTATTTTGACCGATTATGCAAATTAGAAAAAAGGGGGGATGAAATTAAAAAATATCTTCTCCTCTGAAACTACTGTGCCAATCTCAACCGAACTTTGCTGAAATGATCCTTGGGTGGTCCCCTTTCAAAATTGTGTCCGTCAGTGCGGTCCTGTATCCAAGATGGCCGCCATGACTAAAAATAGAAATTTCTTCAAATGGCCAAAACTGCTCTATTTACAGCCAGAAAGTGCCCAAATTTGAACTGTGTAAGCATAATGATGAGCTTTTTAACATATATTACGGGATTTTTAATGAACTTTGAACTTTTGCCTATTTTCACCGATTATACAAATTAGAAAAAAGGGGGGATGAAATTAAAAAAAAATCTTCTCCTCTGAAACTACTGTGCCAATCTCAACCAAACTTTGGTGAAATCATCCTTAAGTGGTCCCCTTTCAAAATTGTGTCCATCAGCGCCGTCCTGTATCCAAGATGGCCGCCATGACTAAAAATAGAAATTTCTTCAAATGGCCAAAACTGCTCTATTTTAAGGAAGAAAGTGCCCAAATTTGAACTGTATAAGCATAATGATGAGCTTTTTAACATATATTACAGGATTTTTTATGAACTTTGAACTTTTGCCTATTTTGACCGATTATGCAAATTAGAAAAAGGGGGGATGAAATTAAAAAAAAATCTTCTCCTCTGAAACTACTGTGCCAATCTCAACCGAACTTTGCTGAAATGATCCTTGGGTGGTCCCCTTTCAAAATTGTGTCCGTCAGTGCGGTCCTGTATCCAAGATGGCCGCCATGACTGAAAATAGAAATTTCTTCAAATGGCCAAAACTGCTCTATTTTAAGCCAGAAAGTGCCCAAATTTGAACTGTATAAGCATAATGATGAGCTTTTTAACATATATTACGGGATTTTTAATGAACTTTGAACTTTTGCCTATTTTGACCGATTATGCAAATTAGAAAAAAGGGGGGATGAAATTTAAAAAAAATCTTCTCCTCTGAAACTACTGTGCCAATCTCAAGCAAACTTTGGTGAAATCATCCTTAAGTGGTCCCCTTTCAAAATTGTGTCCATCAGCGCCGTCCTGTATCCAAGATGGCCGCCATGACTAAAAATAGAAATTTCTTCAAATGGCCAAAACTGCTCTATTTTAAGCCAGAAAGTGCCCAAATTTGAACTGTATAAGCATAATGATGAGCTTTTTAACATATATTACTGGATTTTTTATGAACTGCGAACTTTTGCCTATTTTGACCGATTATGCAAATTAGAAAAAGGGGGGATGAAATTAAAAAAAAATCTTCTCCTCTGAAACTACTGTGCCAATCTCAACCAAACTTTGCTGAAATGATCCTTGGGTGGTCCCCTTTCAAAATTGTGTCCGTCAGTGCGGTCCTGTATCCAAGATGGCCGCCATGACTAAAAATAGAAATTTCTTCAAATGGCCAAAACTGCTCTATTTTAAGCCAGAAAGTGCCCAAATTTGAACTGTATAAGCATAATGATGAGCTTTTTAACATATATTACGAGATTTTTAATGAGCTTTGAACTTTTGCCTATTTTGACCGATTATGCAAATTAGAAAAAAGGGGGGATGAAATTAAAAAAAAATCTTCTCCTCTGAAACTACTGTGCCAATCTCAACCAAACTTTGGTGAAATCATCCTTACGTGGTCCCCTTTCAAAATTGTGTCCGTCAGTGCCGTCCTGTATCCAAGATGGCCGCCATGACTAAAAATAGAAATGTCTTCAAATGGCCAAAACTGCTCTATTTTAAGCCAGAAAGTGCCCAAATTTGAACTGTATAAGCATAATGATGAGCTTTTTAACATATATTAAGGGATTTTGTATGAACTTTGAAATTTTGCCTATTTTGACCGATTATGCAAATTAGAAAAAGGGGGGACGAAATTAAAAAAAAATCTTCTCCTCTGAAACTACTGTGCCAATCTCAACCAAACTTTGCTGAAATGATCCTTGGGTGGTCCCCTTTCAAAATTGTGTCCGTCAGTGCCGTCCTGTATCCAAGATGGCCACCATTACTAAAAATAGAAATTTCTTCAAATGGCCAAAACTGCTCTATTTTAAGCCAGAAAGTGCCCAAATTTGAACTGTATAAGCATAATGATGAGCTTTTTAACATATATTATGGGATTTTTTTTTAACTTTGAACTTTTGCCTATTTTGACCGATTATGCAAATTAGAAAAAAGGGGGGATGAAATTAAAAAATATCTTCTCCTCTGAAACTACTGTGCCAATCTCAACCGAACTTTGCTGAAATGATCCTTGGGTGGTCCCCTTTCAAAATTGTGTCCGTCAGTGCGGTCCTGTATCCAAGATGGCCGCCATGACTAAAAATAGAAATTTCTTCAAATGGCCAAAACTGCTCTATTTTAAGCCAGAAAGTGCCCAAATTTGAACTGTATAAGCATAATGATGAGGTTTTTAACATATATTACAGGATTTTTAATGAACTTTGAACTTTTGCCTATTTTGACCGATTATGCAAATTAGAAAAAAGGGGGGATGAAATTAAAAAAAAATCTTCTCCTCTGAAACTACTGTGCCAATCTCAACCAAACTTTGCTGAAATCATCCTTACGTGGTCCCCTTTCAAAATTGTGTCCATCAGCGCCGTCCTGTATCCAAGATGGCCGCCATGACTAAAAATAGAAATTTCTTCAAATGGCCAAAACTGCTCTATTTTAAGCCAGAAAGTGCCTAATTTGAACTGTATAAGCATAATGATGAGCTTTTTAACATATATTACGGGATTTTTTATGAACTTTGAACTTTTGCCTATTTTGACCGATTATGCAAATTAGAAAAAGGGGGGATGAAATTAAAAAAAAATCTTCTCCTCTGAAACTACTGTGCCAATCTCAACCAAACTTTGCTGAAATGATCCTTAGGTGGTCCCCTTTCAAAATTGTGTCCGTCAGTGCCGTCCTGTATCCAAGATGGCCACCATTACTAAAATTAGAAATTTCTTCAAATGGCCAAAACTGCTCTATTTTAAGCCAGAAAGTGCCCAAATTTGAACTGTATAAGCATAATGATGAGCTTTTTAACATATATTATGGGATTTTTTTTTAACTTTGAACTTTTGCCTATTTTGACCGATTATGCAAATTAGAAAAAAGGGGGGATGAAATTAAAAAATATCTTCTCCTCTGAAACTACTGTGCCAATCTCAACCAAACTTTGCTGAAATGATCCTTGGGTGGTCCCCTTTCAAAATTGTGTCCGTCAGTGCCGTCCTGTATCCAAGATGGCCACCATTACTAAAAATAGAAATTTCTTCAAATGGCCAAAACTGCTCTATTTTAAGCCAGAAAGTGCCCAAATTTGAACTGTATAAGCATAATGATGAGCTTTTTAACATATATTATGGGATTTTTTTTTAACTTTGAACTTTTGCCTATTTTGACCGATTATGCAAATTAGAAAAAAGGGGGGATGAAATTAAAAAAAATCTTCTCCTCTGAAACTACTGTGCCAATCTCAACCGAACTTTGCTGAAATGATCCTTGGGTGGTCCCCTTTCAAAATTGTGTCCGTCAGTGCGGTCCTGTATCCAAGATGGCCGCCATGACTAAAAATAGAAATTTCTTCAAATGGCCAAAACTGCTCTATTTTAAGCCAGAAAGTGCCCAAATTTGAACTGTATAAGCATAATGATGAGCTTTTTAACATATATTACAGGATTTTTAATGAACTGAACTTTTGCCTATTTTGACCGATTATGCAAATTAGAAAAAAGGGGGGATGAAATTTAAAAAAAATCTTCTCCTCTGAAACTACTGTGCCAATCTCAACCAAACTTTGCTGAAATGATCCTTGGGTGGTCCCCTTTCAAAATTGTGTCCGTCAGTGCGGTCCTGTATCCAAGATGGCCGCCATGACTAAAAATAGAAATTTCTTCAAATGGCCAAAACTGCTCTATTTTAAGCCAGAAAGTGCCCAAATTTGAACTGTATAAGCATAATGATGAGCTTTTTAACATATATTACGAGATTTTTAATGAACTTTGAACTTTTGCCTATTTTGACCGATTATGCAAATTAGAAAAAAGGGGGGATGAAATTAAAAAAAAATCTTCTCCTCTGAAACTACTGTGCCAATCTCAACCAAACTTTGGTGAAATCATCCTTACGTGGTCCCCTTTCAAAATTGTGTCCATCAGCGCCGTCCTGTATCCAAGATGGCCGCCATGACTAAAAATAGAAATTTCTTCAAATGGCCAAAACTGCTCTATTTTAAGCCAGAAAGTGCCTAATTTGAACTGTATAAGCATAATGATGAGCTTTTTAACATATATTACGGGATTTTTTATGAACTTTGAACTTTTGCCTATTTTGACCGATTATGCAAATTAGAAAAAGGGGGGATGAAATTTTAAAAAAATCTTCTCCTCTGAAACTACTGTGCCAATCTCAACCAAACTTTGCTGAAATGATCCTTGAGTGGTCCCCTTTCAAAATTGTGTCCGTCAGTGCCGTCCTGTATCCAAGATGGCCACCATTACTAAAAATAGAAATTTCTTCAAATGGCCAAAACTGCTCTATTTTAAGCCAGAAAGTGCCCAAATTTGAACTGTATAAGCATAATGATAAGCTTTTTAACATATATTATGGGATTTTTTTTTAACTTTGAACTTTTGCCTATTTTGACCGATTATGCAAATTAGAAAAAGGGGGGATGAAATTAAAAAAAAATCTTCTCCTCTGAAACTACTGTGCCAATCTCAACCAAACTTTGCTGAAATGATCCTTAGGTGGTCCCCTTTCAAAATTGTGTCCGTCAGTGCCGTCCTGTATCCAAGATGGCCACCATTACTAAAATTAGAAATTTCTTCAAATGGCCAAAACTGCTCTATTTTAAGCCAGAAAGTGCCCAAATTTGAACTGTATAAGCATAATGATGAGCTTTTTAACATATATTATGGGATTTTTTTTTAACTTTGAACTTTTGCCTATTTTGACCGATTATGCAAATTAGAAAAAGGGGGGATGAAATTTTAAAAAAATCTTCTCCTCTGAAACTACTGTGCCAATCTCAACCAAACTTTGCTGAAATGATCCTTGAGTGGTCCCCTTTCAAAATTGTGTCCGTCAGTGCCGTCCTGTATCCAAGATGGCCACCATTACTAAAAATAGAAATTTCTTCAAATGGCCAAAACTGCTCTATTTTAAGCCAGAAAGTGCCCAAATTTGAACTGTATAAGCATAATGATGAGCTTTTTAACATATATTATGGGATTTTTTTTTAACTTTGAACTTTTGCCTATTTTGACCGATTATGCAAATTAGAAAAAAGGGGGGATGAAATTAAAAAATATCTTCTCCTCTGAAACTACTGTGCCAATCTCAACCAAACTTTGCTGAAATGATCCTTGGGTGGTCCCCTTTCAAAATTGTGTCCGTCAGTGCCGTCCTGTATCCAAGATGGCCACCATTACTAAAAATAGAAATTTCTTCAAATGGCCAAAACTGCTCTATTTTAAGCCAGAAAGTGCCCAAATTTGAACTGTATAAGCATAATGATGAGCTTTTTAACATATATTATGGGATTTTTTTTTAACTTTGAACTTTTGCCTATTTTGACCGATTATGCAAATTAGAAAAAAGGGGGGATGAAATTAAAAAAAATCTTCTCCTCTGAAACTACTGTGCCAATCTCAACCGAACTTTGCTGAAATGATCCTTGGGTGGTCCCCTTTCAAAATTGTGTCCGTCAGTGCGGTCCTGTATCCAAGATGGCCGCCATGACTAAAAATAGAAATTTCTTCAAATGGCCAAAACTGCTCTATTTTAAGCCAGAAAGTGCCCAAATTTGAACTGTATAAGCATAATGATGAGCTTTTTAACATATATTACAGGATTTTTAATGAACTGAACTTTTGCCTATTTTGACCGATTATGCAAATTAGAAAAAAGGGGGGATGAAATTTAAAAAAAATCTTCTCCTCTGAAACTACTGTGCCAATCTCAACCAAACTTTGCTGAAATGATCCTTGGGTGGTCCCCTTTCAAAATTGTGTCCGTCAGTGCGGTCCTGTATCCAAGATGGCCGCCATGACTAAAAATAGAAATTTCTTCAAATGGCCAAAACTGCTCTATTTTAAGCCAGAAAGTGCCCAAATTTGAACTGTATAAGCATAATGATGAGCTTTTTAACATATATTACGAGATTTTTAATGAACTTTGAACTTTTGCCTATTTTGACCGATTATGCAAATTAGAAAAAAGGGGGGATGAAATTAAAAAAAAATCTTCTCCTCTGAAACTACTGTGCCAATCTCAACCAAACTTTGGTGAAATCATCCTTACGTGGTCCCCTTTCAAAATTGTGTCCATCAGCGCCGTCCTGTATCCAAGATGGCCGCCATGACTAAAAATAGAAATGTCTTCAAATGGCCAAAACTGCTCTATTTTAAGCCAGAAAGTGCCTAATTTGAACTGTATAAGCATAATGATGAGCTTTTTAACATATATTACGGGATTTTTTATGAACTTTGAACTTTTGCCTATTTTGACCGATTATGCAAATTAGAAAAAGGGGGGATGAAATTTTAAAAAAATCTTCTCCTCTGAAACTACTGTGCCAATCTCAACCAAACTTTGCTGAAATGATCCTTGAGTGGTCCCCTTTCAAAATTGTGTCCGTCAGTGCCGTCCTGTATCCAAGATGGCCACCATTACTAAAAATAGAAATTTCTTCAAATGGCCAAAACTGCTCTATTTTAAGCCAGAAAGTGCCCAAATTTGAACTGTATAAGCATAATGATAAGCTTTTTAACATATATTATGGGATTTTTTTTTAACTTTGAACTTTTGCCTATTTTGACCGATTATGCAAATTAGAAAAAGGGGGGATGAAATTAAAAAAAAATCTTCTCCTCTGAAACTACTGTGCCAATCTCAACCAAACTTTGCTGAAATGATCCTTAGGTGGTCCCCTTTCAAAATTGTGTCCGTCAGTGCCGTCCTGTATCCAAGATGGCCACCATTACTAAAATTAGAAATTTCTTCAAATGGCCAAAACTGCTCTATTTTAAGCCAGAAAGTGCCCAAATTTGAACTGTATAAGCATAATGATGAGCTTTTTAACATATATTATGGGATTTTTTTTTAACTTTGAACTTTTGCCTATTTTGACCGATTATGCAAATTAGAAAAAGGGGGGATGAAATTTTAAAAAAATCTTCTCCTCTGAAACTACTGTGCCAATCTCAACCAAACTTTGCTGAAATGATCCTTGAGTGGTCCCCTTTCAAAATTGTGTCCGTCAGTGCCGTCCTGTATCCAAGATGGCCACCATTACTAAAAATAGAAATTTCTTCAAATGGCCAAAACTGCTCTATTTTAAGCCAGAAAGTGCCCAAATTTGAACTGTATAAGCATAATGATGAGCTTTTTAACATATATTATGGGATTTTTTTTTAACTTTGAACTTTTGCCTATTTTGACCGATTATGCAAATTAGAAAAAAGGGGGGATGAAATTAAAAAATATCTTCTCCTCTGAAACTACTGTGCCAATCTCAACCAAACTTTGCTGAAATGATCCTTGGGTGGTCCCCTTTCAAAATTGTGTCCGTCAGTGCCGTCCTGTATCCAAGATGGCCACCATTACTAAAAATAGAAATTTCTTCAAATGGCCAAAACTGCTCTATTTTAAGCCAGAAAGTGCCCAAATTTGAACTGTATAAGCATAATGATGAGCTTTTTAACATATATTATGGGATTTTTTTTTAACTTTGAACTTTTGCCTATTTTGACCGATTATGCAAATTAGAAAAAAGGGGGGATGAAATTAAAAAAAATCTTCTCCTCTGAAACTACTGTGCCAATCTCAACCGAACTTTGCTGAAATGATCCTTGGGTGGTCCCCTTTCAAAATTGTGTCCGTCAGTGCGGTCCTGTATCCAAGATGGCCGCCATGACTAAAAATAGAAATTTCTTCAAATGGCCAAAACTGCTCTATTTTAAGCCAGAAAGTGCCCAAATTTGAACTGTATAAGCATAATGATGAGCTTTTTAACATATATTACAGGATTTTTAATGAACTGAACTTTTGCCTATTTTGACCGATTATGCAAATTAGAAAAAAGGGGGGATGAAATTTAAAAAAAATCTTCTCCTCTGAAACTACTGTGCCAATCTCAACCAAACTTTGCTGAAATGATCCTTGGGTGGTCCCCTTTCAAAATTGTGTCCGTCAGTGCGGTCCTGTATCCAAGATGGCCGCCATGACTAAAAATAGAAATTTCTTCAAATGGCCAAAACTGCTCTATTTTAAGCCAGAAAGTGCCCAAATTTGAACTGTATAAGCATAATGATGAGCTTTTTAACATATATTACGAGATTTTTAATGAACTTTGAACTTTTGCCTATTTTGACCGATTATGCAAATTAGAAAAAAGGGGGGATGAAATTAAAAAAAAATCTTCTCCTCTGAAACTACTGTGCCAATCTCAACCAAACTTTGGTGAAATCATCCTTACGTGGTCCCCTTTCAAAATTGTGTCCATCAGCGCCGTCCTGTATCCAAGATGGCCGCCATGACTAAAAATAGAAATTTCTTCAAATGGCCAAAACTGCTCTATTTTAAGCCAGAAAGTGCCTAATTTGAACTGTATAAGCATAATGATGAGCTTTTTAACATATATTACGGGATTTTTTATGAACTTTGAACTTTTGCCTATTTTGACCGATTATGCAAATTAGAAAAAGGGGGGATGAAATTTTAAAAAAATCTTCTCCTCTGAAACTACTGTGCCAATCTCAACCAAACTTTGCTGAAATGATCCTTGAGTGGTCCCCTTTCAAAA
Source organism: Bathymodiolus septemdierum (assembly GCA_963383655.1). Taxonomy (NCBI): domain Eukaryota; kingdom Metazoa; phylum Mollusca; class Bivalvia; order Mytilida; family Modiolidae; genus Bathymodiolus; species Bathymodiolus septemdierum. The sequence continues at coordinate 43,735,575 of OY726521.1, read as the reverse complement.
TTGTGTCCGTCAGTGCCGTCCTGTATCCAAGATGGCCACCATTACTAAAAATAGAAATTTCTTCAAATGGCCAAAACTGCTCTATTTTAAGCCAGAAAGTGCCCAAATTTGAACTGTATAAGCATAATGATAAGCTTTTTAACATATATTATGGGATTTTTTTTTAACTTTGAACTTTTGCCTATTTTGACCGATTATGCAAATTAGAAAAAGGGGGGATGAAATTAAAAAAAAATCTTCTCCTCTGAAACTACTGTGCCAATCTCAACCAAACTTTGCTGAAATGATCCTTAGGTGGTCCCCTTTCAAAATTGTGTCCGTCAGTGCCGTCCTGTATCCAAGATGGCCACCATTACTAAAATTAGAAATTTCTTCAAATGGCCAAAACTGCTCTATTTTAAGCCAGAAAGTGCCCAAATTTGAACTGTATAAGCATAATGATGAGCTTTTTAACATATATTATGGGATTTTTTTTTAACTTTGAACTTTTGCCTATTTTGACCGATTATGCAAATTAGAAAAAGGGGGGATGAAATTTTAAAAAAATCTTCTCCTCTGAAACTACTGTGCCAATCTCAACCAAACTTTGCTGAAATGATCCTTGAGTGGTCCCCTTTCAAAATTGTGTCCGTCAGTGCCGTCCTGTATCCAAGATGGCCACCATTACTAAAAATAGAAATTTCTTCAAATGGCCAAAACTGCTCTATTTTAAGCCAGAAAGTGCCCAAATTTGAACTGTATAAGCATAATGATGAGCTTTTTAACATATATTATGGGATTTTTTTTTAACTTTGAACTTTTGCCTATTTTGACCGATTATGCAAATTAGAAAAAAGGGGGGATGAAATAAAAAAATATCTTCTCCTCTGAAACTACTGTGCCAATCTCAACCAAACTTTGCTGAAATGATCCTTGGGTGGTCCCCTTTCAAAATTGTGTCCGTCAGTGCCGTCCTGTATCCAAGATGGCCACCATTACTAAAAATAGAAATTTCTTCAAATGGCCAAAACTGCTCTATTTTAAGCCAGAAAGTGCCCAAATTTGAACTGTATAAGCATAATGATGAGCTTTTTAACATATATTATGGGATTTTTTTTTAACTTTGAACTTTTGCCTATTTTGACCGATTATGCAAATTAGAAAAAAGGGGGGATGAAATTAAAAAAAATCTTCTCCTCTGAAACTACTGTGCCAATCTCAACCGAACTTTGCTGAAATGATCCTTGGGTGGTCCCCTTTCAAAATTGTGTCCGTCAGTGCGGTCCTGTATCCAAGATGGCCGCCATGACTAAAAATAGAAATTTCTTCAAATGGCCAAAACTGCTCTATTTTAAGCCAGAAAGTGCCCAAATTTGAACTGTATAAGCATAATGATGAGCTTTTTAACATATATTACAGGATTTTTAATGAACTGAACTTTTGCCTATTTTGACCGATTATGCAAATTAGAAAAAAGGGGGGATGAAATTTAAAAAAAATCTTCTCCTCTGAAACTACTGTGCCAATCTCAACCAAACTTTGCTGAAATGATCCTTGGGTGGTCCCCTTTCAAAATTGTGTCCGTCAGTGCGGTCCTGTATCCAAGATGGCCGCCATGACTAAAAATAGAAATTTCTTCAAATGGCCAAAACTGCTCTATTTTAAGCCAGAAAGTGCCCAAATTTGAACTGTATAAGCATAATGATGAGCTTTTTAACATATATTACGAGATTTTTAATGAACTTTGAACTTTTGCCTATTTTGACCGATTATGCAAATTAGAAAAAAGGGGGGATGAAATTAAAAAAAAATCTTCTCCTCTGAAACTACTGTGCCAATCTCAACCAAACTTTGGTGAAATCATCCTTACGTGGTCCCCTTTCAAAATTGTGTCCATCAGCGCCGTCCTGTATCCAAGATGGCCGCCATGACTAAAAATAGAAATTTCTTCAAATGGCCAAAACTGCTCTATTTTAAGCCAGAAAGTGCCTAATTTGAACTGTATAAGCATAATGATGAGCTTTTTAACATATATTACGGGATTTTTTATGAACTTTGAACTTTTGCCTATTTTGACCGATTATGCAAATTAGAAAAAGGGGGGATGAAATTTTAAAAAAATCTTCTCCTCTGAAACTACTGTGCCAATCTCAACCAAACTTTGCTGAAATGATCCTTGAGTGGTCCCCTTTCAAAATTGTGTCCGTCAGTGCCGTCCTGTATCCAAGATGGCCACCATTACTAAAAATAGAAATTTCTTCAAATGGCCAAAACTGCTCTATTTTAAGCCAGAAAGTGCCCAAATTTGAACTGTATAAGCATAATGATAAGCTTTTTAACATATATTATGGGATTTTTTTTTAACTTTGAACTTTTGCCTATTTTGACCGATTATGCAAATTAGAAAAAGGGGGGATGAAATTAAAAAAAAATCTTCTCCTCTGAAACTACTGTGCCAATCTCAACCAAACTTTGCTGAAATGATCCTTAGGTGGTCCCCTTTCAAAATTGTGTCCGTCAGTGCCGTCCTGTATCCAAGATGGCCACCATTACTAAAATTAGAAATTTCTTCAAATGGCCAAAACTGCTCTATTTTAAGCCAGAAAGTGCCCAAATTTGAACTGTATAAGCATAATGATGAGCTTTTTAACATATATTATGGGATTTTTTTTTAACTTTGAACTTTTGCCTATTTTGACCGATTATGCAAATTAGAAAAAGGGGGGATGAAATTTTAAAAAAATCTTCTCCTCTGAAACTACTGTGCCAATCTCAACCAAACTTTGCTGAAATGATCCTTGAGTGGTCCCCTTTCAAAATTGTGTCCGTCAGTGCCGTCCTGTATCCAAGATGGCCACCATTACTAAAAATAGAAATTTCTTCAAATGGCCAAAACTGCTCTATTTTAAGCCAGAAAGTGCCCAAATTTGAACTGTATAAGCATAATGATGAGCTTTTTAACATATATTATGGGATTTTTTTTTAACTTTGAACTTTTGCCTATTTTGACCGATTATGCAAATTAGAAAAAAGGGGGGATGAAATTAAAAAATATCTTCTCCTCTGAAACTACTGTGCCAATCTCAACCAAACTTTGCTGAAATGATCCTTGGGTGGTCCCCTTTCAAAATTGTGTCCGTCAGTGCCGTCCTGTATCCAAGATGGCCACCATTACTAAAAATAGAAATTTCTTCAAATGGCCAAAACTGCTCTATTTTAAGCCAGAAAGTGCCCAAATTTGAACTGTATAAGCATAATGATGAGCTTTTTAACATATATTATGGGATTTTTTTTTAACTTTGAACTTTTGCCTATTTTGACCGATTATGCAAATTAGAAAAAAGGGGGGATGAAATTAAAAAAAATCTTCTCCTCTGAAACTACTGTGCCAATCTCAACCGAACTTTGCTGAAATGATCCTTGGGTGGTCCCCTTTCAAAATTGTGTCCGTCAGTGCGGTCCTGTATCCAAGATGGCCGCCATGACTAAAAATAGAAATTTCTTCAAATGGCCAAAACTGCTCTATTTTAAGCCAGAAAGTGCCCAAATTTGAACTGTATAAGCATAATGATGAGCTTTTTAACATATATTACAGGATTTTTAATGAACTGAACTTTTGCCTATTTTGACCGATTATGCAAATTAGAAAAAAGGGGGGATGAAATTTAAAAAAAATCTTCTCCTCTGAAACTACTGTGCCAATCTCAACCAAACTTTGCTGAAATGATCCTTGGGTGGTCCCCTTTCAAAATTGTGTCCGTCAGTGCGGTCCTGTATCCAAGATGGCCGCCATGACTAAAAATAGAAATTTCTTCAAATGGCCAAAACTGCTCTATTTTAAGCCAGAAAGTGCCCAAATTTGAACTGTATAAGCATAATGATGAGCTTTTTAACATATATTACGAGATTTTTAATGAACTTTGAACTTTTGCCTATTTTGACCGATTATGCAAATTAGAAAAAAGGGGGGATGAAATTAAAAAAAAATCTTCTCCTCTGAAACTACTGTGCCAATCTCAACCAAACTTTGGTGAAATCATCCTTACGTGGTCCCCTTTCAAAATTGTGTCCATCAGCGCCGTCCTGTATCCAAGATGGCCGCCATGACTAAAAATAGAAATTTCTTCAAATGGCCAAAACTGCTCTATTTTAAGCCAGAAAGTGCCTAATTTGAACTGTATAAGCATAATGATGAGCTTTTTAACATATATTACGGGATTTTTTATGAACTTTGAACTTTTGCCTATTTTGACCGATTATGCAAATTAGAAAAAGGGGGGATGAAATTTTAAAAAAATCTTCTCCTCTGAAACTACTGTGCCAATCTCAACCAAACTTTGCTGAAATGATCCTTGAGTGGTCCCCTTTCAAAATTGTGTCCGTCAGTGCCGTCCTGTATCCAAGATGGCCACCATTACTAAAAATAGAAATTTCTTCAAATGGCCAAAACTGCTCTATTTTAAGCCAGAAAGTGCCCAAATTTGAACTGTATAAGCATAATGATAAGCTTTTTAACATATATTATGGGATTTTTTTTTAACTTTGAACTTTTGCCTATTTTGACCGATTATGCAAATTAGAAAAAGGGGGGATGAAATTAAAAAAAAATCTTCTCCTCTGAAACTACTGTGCCAATCTCAACCAAACTTTGCTGAAATGATCCTTAGGTGGTCCCCTTTCAAAATTGTGTCCGTCAGTGCCGTCCTGTATCCAAGATGGCCACCATTACTAAAATTAGAAATTTCTTCAAATGGCCAAAACTGCTCTATTTTAAGCCAGAAAGTGCCCAAATTTGAACTGTATAAGCATAATGATGAGCTTTTTAACATATATTATGGGATTTTTTTTTAACTTTGAACTTTTGCCTATTTTGACCGATTATGCAAATTAGAAAAAGGGGGGATGAAATTTTAAAAAAATCTTCTCCTCTGAAACTACTGTGCCAATCTCAACCAAACTTTGCTGAAATGATCCTTGAGTGGTCCCCTTTCAAAATTGTGTCCGTCAGTGCCGTCCTGTATCCAAGATGGCCACCATTACTAAAAATAGAAATTTCTTCAAATGGCCAAAACTGCTCTATTTTAAGCCAGAAAGTGCCCAAATTTGAACTGTATAAGCATAATGATGAGCTTTTTAACATATATTATGGGATTTTTTTTTAACTTTGAACTTTTGCCTATTTTGACCGATTATGCAAATTAGAAAAAAGGGGGGATGAAATTAAAAAATATCTTCTCCTCTGAAACTACTGTGCCAATCTCAACCAAACTTTGCTGAAATGATCCTTGGGTGGTCCCCTTTCAAAATTGTGTCCGTCAGTGCCGTCCTGTATCCAAGATGGCCACCATTACTAAAAATAGAAATTTCTTCAAATGGCCAAAACTGCTCTATTTTAAGCCAGAAAGTGCCCAAATTTGAACTGTATAAGCATAATGATGAGCTTTTTAACATATATTATGGGATTTTTTTTTAACTTTGAACTTTTGCCTATTTTGACCGATTATGCAAATTAGAAAAAAGGGGGGATGAAATTAAAAAAAATCTTCTCCTCTGAAACTACTGTGCCAATCTCAACCGAACTTTGCTGAAATGATCCTTGGGTGGTCCCCTTTCAAAATTGTGTCCGTCAGTGCGGTCCTGTATCCAAGATGGCCGCCATGACTAAAAATAGAAATTTCTTCAAATGGCCAAAACTGCTCTATTTTAAGCCAGAAAGTGCCCAAATTTGAACTGTATAAGCATAATGATGAGCTTTTTAACATATATTACAGGATTTTTAATGAACTGAACTTTTGCCTATTTTGACCGATTATGCAAATTAGAAAAAAGGGGGGATGAAATTTAAAAAAAATCTTCTCCTCTGAAACTACTGTGCCAATCTCAACCAAACTTTGCTGAAATGATCCTTGGGTGGTCCCCTTTCAAAATTGTGTCCGTCAGTGCGGTCCTGTATCCAAGATGGCCGCCATGACTAAAAATAGAAATTTCTTCAAATGGCCAAAACTGCTCTATTTTAAGCCAGAAAGTGCCCAAATTTGAACTGTATAAGCATAATGATGAGCTTTTTAACATATATTACGAGATTTTTAATGAACTTTGAACTTTTGCCTATTTTGACCGATTATGCAAATTAGAAAAAAGGGGGGATGAAATTAAAAAAAAATCTTCTCCTCTGAAACTACTGTGCCAATCTCAACCAAACTTTGGTGAAATCATCCTTACGTGGTCCCCTTTCAAAATTGTGTCCATCAGCGCCGTCCTGTATCCAAGATGGCCGCCATGACTAAAAATAGAAATTTCTTCAAATGGCCAAAACTGCTCTATTTTAAGCCAGAAAGTGCCTAATTTGAACTGTATAAGCATAATGATGAGCTTTTTAACATATATTACGGGATTTTTTATGAACTTTGAACTTTTGCCTATTTTGACCGATTATGCAAATTAGAAAAAGGGGGGATGAAATTTTAAAAAAATCTTCTCCTCTGAAACTACTGTGCCAATCTCAACCAAACTTTGCTGAAATGATCCTTGAGTGGTCCCCTTTCAAAATTGTGTCCGTCAGTGCCGTCCTGTATCCAAGATGGCCACCATTACTAAAAATAGAAATTTCTTCAAATGGCCAAAACTGCTCTATTTTAAGCCAGAAAGTGCCCAAATTTGAACTGTATAAGCATAATGATAAGCTTTTTAACATATATTATGGGATTTTTTTTTAACTTTGAACTTTTGCCTATTTTGACCGATTATGCAAATTAGAAAAAGGGGGGATGAAATTAAAAAAAAATCTTCTCCTCTGAAACTACTGTGCCAATCTCAACCAAACTTTGCTGAAATGATCCTTAGGTGGTCCCCTTTCAAAATTGTGTCCGTCAGTGCCGTCCTGTATCCAAGATGGCCACCATTACTAAAATTAGAAATTTCTTCAAATGGCCAAAACTGCTCTATTTTAAGCCAGAAAGTGCCCAAATTTGAACTGTATAAGCATAATGATGAGCTTTTTAACATATATTATGGGATTTTTTTTTAACTTTGAACTTTTGCCTATTTTGACCGATTATGCAAATTAGAAAAAAGGGGGGATGAAATTAAAAAATATCTTCTCCTCTGAAACTACTGTGCCAATCTCAACCAAACTTTGCTGAAATGATCCTTGGGTGGTCCCCTTTCAAAATTGTGTCCGTCAGTGCCGTCCTGTATCCAAGATGGCCACCATTACTAAAAATAGAAATTTCTTCAAATGGCCAAAACTGCTCTATTTTAAGCCAGAAAGTGCCCAAATTTGAACTGTATAAGCATAATGATGAGCTTTTTAACATATATTATGGGATTTTTTTTTAACTTTGAACTTTTGCCTATTTTGACCGATTATGCAAATTAGAAAAAAGGGGGGATGAAATTAAAAAAAATCTTCTCCTCTGAAACTACTGTGCCAATCTCAACCGAACTTTGCTGAAATGATCCTTGGGTGGTCCCCTTTCAAAATTGTGTCCGTCAGTGCGGTCCTGTATCCAAGATGGCCGCCATGACTAAAAATAGAAATTTCTTCAAATGGCCAAAACTGCTCTATTTTAAGCCAGAAAGTGCCCAAATTTGAACTGTATAAGCATAATGATGAGCTTTTTAACATATATTACAGGATTTTTAATGAACTGAACTTTTGCCTATTTTGACCGATTATGCAAATTAGAAAAAAGGGGGGATGAAATTTAAAAAAAATCTTCTCCTCTGAAACTACTGTGCCAATCTCAACCAAACTTTGCTGAAATGATCCTTGGGTGGTCCCCTTTCAAAATTGTGTCCGTCAGTGCGGTCCTGTATCCAAGATGGCCGCCATGACTAAAAATAGAAATTTCTTCAAATGGCCAAAACTGCTCTATTTTAAGCCAGAAAGTGCCCAAATTTGAACTGTATAAGCATAATGATGAGCTTTTTAACATATATTACGAGATTTTTAATGAACTTTGAACTTTTGCCTATTTTGACCGATTATGCAAATTAGAAAAAAGGGGGGATGAAATTAAAAAAAAATCTTCTCCTCTGAAACTACTGTGCCAATCTCAACCAAACTTTGGTGAAATCATCCTTACGTGGTCCCCTTTCAAAATTGTGTCCATCAGCGCCGTCCTGTATCCAAGATGGCCGCCTTGACTAAAAATAGAAATTTCTTCAAATGGCCAAAACTGCTCTATTTTAAGCCAGAAAGTGCCCAAATTTGAACTGTATAAGCATAATGATGAGCTTTTTAACATATATTATGGGATTTTTTTTTAACTTTGAACTTTTGCCTATTTTGACCGATTATGCAAATTAGAAAAAAGGGGGGATGAAATTTAAAAAAATCTTCTCCTCTGAAACTACTGTGCCAATCTCAACCGAACTTTGCTGAAATGATCCTTGGGTGGTCCCCTTTCAAAATTGTGTCCGTCAGTGCGGTCCTGTATCCAAGATGGCCGCCATGACTGAAAATAGAAATTTCTTCAAATGGCCAAAACTGCTCTATTTTAAGCCAGAAAGTGCCTAATTTGAACTGTATAAGCATAATGATGAGCTTTTTAACATATATTACGTGATTTTTTATGAACTTTGAACTTTTGCCTATTTTGACCGATTATGCAAATTAGAAAAAAGGGGGGATGAAATTAAAAAAAAATCTTCTCCTCTGAAACTACTGTGCCAATCTCAACCAAACTTTGGTGAAATCATCCTTACGTGGTCCCCTTTCAAAATTGTGTCCATCAGCGCCGTCCTGTATCCAAGATGGCCGCCATGACTAAAAATAGAAATTTCTTCAAATGGCCAAAACTGCTCTATTTTAAGCCAGAAAGTGCCTAATTTGAACTGTATAAGCATAATGATGAGCTTTTTAACATATATTACGGGATTTTTTATGAACTTTGAACTTTTGCCTATTTTGACCGATTATGCAAATTAGAAAAAGGGGGGATGAAATTTTAAAAAAATCTTCTCCTCTGAAACTACTGTGCCAATCTCAACCAAACTTTGCTGAAATGATCCTTGAGTGGTCCCCTTTCAAAATTGTGTCCGTCAGTGCCGTCCTGTATCCAAGATGGCCACCATTACTAAAAATAGAAATTTCTTCAAATGGCCAAAACTGCTCTATTTTAAGCCAGAAAGTGCCCAAATTTGAACTGTATAAGCATAATGATAAGCTTTTTAACATATATTATGGGATTTTTTTTTAACTTTGAACTTTTGCCTATTTTGACCGATTATGCAAATTAGAAAAAAGGGGGGATGAAATTTAAAAAAATCTTCTCCTCTGAAACTACTGTGCCAATCTCAACCAAACTTTGCTGAAATGATCCTTGGGTGGTCCCCTTTCAAAATTGTGTCCGTCAGTGCGGTCCTGTATCCAAGATGGCCGCCATGACTAAAAATAGAAATTTCTTCAAATGGCCAAAACTGCTCTATTTTAAGCCAGAAAGTGCCCAAATTTGAACTGTATAAGCATAATGATGAGCTTTTTAACATATATTACGGGATTTTTAATGAACTTTGAACTTTTGCCTATTTTGACCGATTATGCAAATTAGAAAAAAGGGGGGATGAAATTAAAAAAAAATCTTCTCCTCTGAAACTACTGTGCCAATCTCAACCAAACTTTGGTGAAATCATCCTTACGTGGTCCCCTTTCAAAATTGTGTCCATCAGCGCCGTCTTGTATCCAAGATGGCCGCCATGACTAAAAATAGAAATTTCTTCAAATGGCCAAAACTGCTCTATTTTAAGGCAGAAAGTGCCCAAATTTGAACTGTATAAGCATAATGATGAGCTTTTTAACATATATTACGGGATTTTTATGAACTTTGAACTTTTGCCTATTTTGACCGATTATGCAAATTAGAAAAAAAGGGGGGGTGAAATTAAAAAAAAATCTTCTCCTCTGAAACTACTGTGCCAATCTCAACCAAACTTTGCTGAAATGATCCTTGGGTGGTCCCCTTTCAAAATTGTGTCCGTCAGCGCTGTCCTGTATCCAAGATGGTCGCCATGACTAAAAATATAAATTTCTTCAAATGGACAAAACTGCTCTATTTTAAGCCAGAAAGTGCCCAAATTTGAACTGTATAAGCATAATGATGAGCTTTATAACATATATTACGGGATTTTTTATGAACTTTGAACTTTTGCCTATTTTGACCGATTATGCAAATTAGAAAAAAGGGGGGATGAAATTTTTAAAAAATCTTCTCCTCTGAAACTACTGTGCCAATCTCAACCAAACTTTGCTGAAATGATCCTTGGGTGGTCCCCTTTCAAAATTGTGTCCATCAGCGCTGTCCTGTATCCAAGATGGCCGCCATGACTAAAAATAGAAATTTCTTCAAATGGCCAAAACTGCTCTATTTTAAGCCAGAAAGTGCCCAAATTTGAACTGTATAAGCATAATGATGAGCTTTTTAACATATATTAAGTGATTTTTAATGAACTTTGAACTTTTGCCTATTTTGACCGACTATGCAAATTAGAAAAAAGGGGGGATGAAATTTAAAAAAATCTTCTTCTCTGAAACTACTGTGCCAATCTCAACCGAACTTTGCTGAAATGATGCTTGGGTGGTCCCCTTTCAAAATTGTGTCCATCACTGCCGTCCTGTATCCAAGATGGCCACCATGACTAAAAATAGAAATTTCTTCAAATGGCCAAAACTGCTCTACTTTAAGCCAGAAAGTGCCCAAATTTGAACTGTATAAGCATAATGATGAGCTTTTTAACATATATTACGAGATTTTTAATGAACTTTGAACTTTTGCCTATTTTGACCGATTATGCAAATTAGAAAAAAGGGGGGATGAAATTAAAAAAAAATCTTCTCCTCTGAAACTACTGTGCCAATCTCAACCAAACTTTGGTGAAATCATCCTTACGTGGTCCCCTTTCAAAATTGTGTCCATCAGCGCCGTCCTGTATCCAAGATGGCCGCCATGACTAAAAATAGAAATGTCTTCAAATGGCCAAAACTGCTCTATTTTAAGCCAGAAAGTGCCTAATTTGAACTGTATAAGCATAATGATGAGCTTTTTAACATATATTACGGGATTTTTTATGAACTTTGAACTTTTGCCTATTTTGACCGATTATGCAAATTAGAAAAAGGGGGGATGAAATTTTAAAAAAATCTTCTCCTCTGAAACTACTGTGCCAATCTCAACCAAACTTTGCTGAAATGATCCTTGGGTGGTCCCCTTTCAAAATTGTGTCCGTCAGTGCCGTCCTGTATCCAAGATGGCCACCATTACTAAAAATAGAAATTTCTTCAAATGGCCAAAACTGCTCTATTTTAAGCCAGAAAGTGCCCAAATTTGAACTGTATAAGCATAATGATGAGCTTTTTAACATATATTATGGGATTTTTTTTTAACTTTGAACTTTTGCCTATTTTGACCGATTATGCAAATTAGAAAAAAGGGGGGATGAAATTAAAAAAAATCTTCTCCTCTGAAACTACTGTGCCAATCTCAACCGAACTTTGCTGAAATGATCCTTGGGTGGTCCCCTTTCAAAATTGTGTCCGTCAGTGCGGTCCTGTATCCAAGATGGCCGCCATGACTAAAAATAGAAATTTCTTCAAATGGCCAAAACTGCTCTATTTTAAGCCAGAAAGTGCCCAAATTTGAACTGTATAAGCATAATGATGAGCTTTTTAACATATATTACAGGATTTTTAATGAACTGAACTTTTGCCTATTTTGACCGATTATGCAAATTAGAAAAAAGGGGGGATGAAATTTAAAAAAAATCTTCTCCTCTGAAACTACTGTGCCAATCTCAACCAAACTTTGCTGAAATGATCCTTGGGTGGTCCCCTTTCAAAATTGTGTCCGTCAGTGCGGTCCTGTATCCAAGATGGCCGCCATGACTAAAAATAGAAATTTCTTCAAATGGCCAAAACTGCTCTATTTTAAGCCAGAAAGTGCCTAATTTGAACTGTATAAGCATAATGATGAGCTTTTTAACATATATTACGGGATTTTTTATGAACTTTGAACTTTTGCCTATTTTGACCGATTATGCAAATTAGAAAAAGGGGGGATGAAATTTTAAAAAAATCTTCTCCTCTGAAACTACTGTGCCAATCTCAACCAAACTTTGCTGAAATGATCCTTGAGTGGTCCCCTTTCAAAATTGTGTCCGTCAGTGCCGTCCTGTATCCAAGATGGCCACCATTACTAAAAATAGAAATTTCTTCAAATGGCCAAAACTGCTCTATTTTAAGCCAGAAAGTGCCCAAATTTGAACTGTATAAGCATAATGATAAGCTTTTTAACATATATTATGGGATTTTTTTTTAGCTTTGAACTTTTGCCTATTTTGACCGATTATGCAAATTAGAAAAAGGGGGGATGAAATTAAAAAAAAATCTTCTCCTCTGAAACTACTGTGCCAATCTCAACCAAACTTTGCTGAAATGATCCTTAGGTGGTCCCCTTTCAAAATTGTGTCCGTCAGTGCCGTCCTGTATCCAAGATGGCCACCATTACTAAAATTAGAAATTTCTTCAAATGGCCAAAACTGCTCTATTTTAAGCCAGAAAGTGCCCAAATTTGAACTGTATAAGCATAATGATGAGCTTTTTAACATATATTATGGGATTTTTTTTTAACTTTGAACTTTTGCCTATTTTGACCGATTATGCAAATTAGAAAAAGGGGGGATGAAATTTTAAAAAAATCTTCTCCTCTGAAACTACTGTGCCAATCTCAACCAAACTTTGCTGAAATGATCCTTGAGTGGTCCCCTTTCAAAATTGTGTCCGTCAGTGCCGTCCTGTATCCAAGATGGCCACCATTACTAAAAATAGAAATTTCTTCAAATGGCCAAAACTGCTCTATTTTAAGCCAGAAAGTGCCCAAATTTGAACTGTATAAGCATAATGATGAGCTTTTTAACATATATTATGGGATTTTTTTTTAACTTTGAACTTTTGCCTATTTTGACCGATTATGCAAATTAGAAAAAAGGGGGGATGAAATTAAAAAATATCTTCTCCTCTGAAACTACTGTGCCAATCTCAACCAAACTTTGCTGAAATGATCCTTGGGTGGTCCCCTTTCAAAATTGTGTCCGTCAGTGCCGTCCTGTATCCAAGATGGCCACCATTACTAAAAATAGAAATTTCTTCAAATGGCCAAAACTGCTCTATTTTAAGCCAGAAAGTGCCCAAATTTGAACTGTATAAGCATAATGATGAGCTTTTTAACATATATTATGGGATTTTTTTTTAACTTTGAACTTTTGCCTATTTTGACCGATTATGCAAATTAGAAAAAAGGGGGGATGAAATTAAAAAAAATCTTCTCCTCTGAAACTACTGTGCCAATCTCAACCGAACTTTGCTGAAATGATCCTTGGGTGGTCCCCTTTCAAAATTGTGTCCGTCAGTGCGGTCCTGTATCCAAGATGGCCGCCATGACTAAAAATAGAAATTTCTTCAAATGGCCAAAACTGCTCTATTTTAAGCCAGAAAGTGCCCAAATTTGAACTGTATAAGCATAATGATGAGCTTTTTAACATATATTACAGGATTTTTAATGAACTGAACTTTTGCCTATTTTGACCGATTATGCAAATTAGAAAAAAGGGGGGATGAAATTTAAAAAAAATCTTCTCCTCTGAAACTACTGTGCCAATCTCAACCAAACTTTGCTGAAATGATCCTTGGGTGGTCCCCTTTCAAAATTGTGTCCGTCAGTGCGGTCCTGTATCCAAGATGGCCGCCATGACTAAAAATAGAAATTTCTTCAAATGGCCAAAACTGCTCTATTTTAAGCCAGAAAGTGCCCAAATTTGAACTGTATAAGCATAATGATGAGCTTTTTAACATATATTACGAGATTTTTAATGAACTTTGAACTTTTGCCTATTTTGACCGATTATGCAAATTAGAAAAAAGGGGGGATGAAATTAAAAAAAAATCTTCTCCTCTGAAACTACTGTGCCAATCTCAACCAAACTTTGGTGAAATCATCCTTACGTGGTCCCCTTTCAAAATTGTGTCCATCAGCGCCGTCCTGTATCCAAGATGGCCGCCATGACTAAAAATAGAAATTTCTTCAAATGGCCAAAACTGCTCTATTTTAAGCCAGAAAGTGCCTAATTTGAACTGTATAAGCATAATGATGAGCTTTTTAACATATATTACGGGATTTTTTATGAACTTTGAACTTTTGCCTATTTTGACCGATTATGCAAATTAGAAAAAGGGGGGATGAAATTTTAAAAAAATCTTCTCCTCTGAAACTACTGTGCCAATCTCAACCAAACTTTGCTGAAATGATCCTTGAGTGGTCCCCTTTCAAAATTGTGTCCGTCAGTGCCGTCCTGTATCCAAGATGGCCACCATTACTAAAAATAGAAATTTCTTCAAATGGCCAAAACTGCTCTATTTTAAGCCAGAAAGTGCCCAAATTTGAACTGTATAAGCATAATGATAAGCTTTTTAACATATATTATGGGATTTTTTTTTAACTTTGAACTTTTGCCTATTTTGACCGATTATGCAAATTAGAAAAAGGGGGGATGAAATTAAAAAAAAATCTTCTCCTCTGAAACTACTGTGCCAATCTCAACCAAACTTTGCTGAAATGATCCTTAGGTGGTCCCCTTTCAAAATTGTGTCCGTCAGTGCCGTCCTGTATCCAAGATGGCCACCATTACTAAAATTAGAAATTTCTTCAAATGGCCAAAACTGCTCTATTTTAAGCCAGAAAGTGCCCAAATTTGAACTGTATAAGCATAATGATGAGCTTTTTAACATATATTATGGGATTTTTTTTTAACTTTGAACTTTTGCCTATTTTGACCGATTATGCAAATTAGAAAAAGGGGGGATGAAATTTTAAAAAAATCTTCTCCTCTGAAACTACTGTGCCAATCTCAACCAAACTTTGCTGAAATGATCCTTGAGTGGTCCCCTTTCAAAATTGTGTCCGTCAGTGCCGTCCTGTATCCAAGATGGCCACCATTACTAAAAATAGAAATTTCTTCAAATGGCCAAAACTGCTCTATTTTAAGCCAGAAAGTGCCCAAATTTGAACTGTATAAGCATAATGATGAGCTTTTTAACATATATTATGGGATTTTTTTTTAACTTTGAACTTTTGCCTATTTTGACCGATTATGCAAATTAGAAAAAAGGGGGGATGAAATTAAAAAATATCTTCTCCTCTGAAACTACTGTGCCAATCTCAACCAAACTTTGCTGAAATGATCCTTGGGTGGTCCCCTTTCAAAATTGTGTCCGTCAGTGCCGTCCTGTATCCAAGATGGCCACCATTACTAAAAATAGAAATTTCTTCAAATGGCCAAAACTGCTCTATTTTAAGCCAGAAAGTGCCCAAATTTGAACTGTATAAGCATAATGATGAGCTTTTTAACATATATTATGGGATTTTTTTTTAACTTTGAACTTTTGCCTATTTTGACCGATTATGCAAATTAGAAAAAAGGGGGGATGAAATTAAAAAAAATCTTCTCCTCTGAAACTACTGTGCCAATCTCAACCGAACTTTGCTGAAATGATCCTTGGGTGGTCCCCTTTCAAAATTGTGTCCGTCAGTGCGGTCCTGTATCCAAGATGGCCGCCATGACTAAAAATAGAAATTTCTTCAAATGGCCAAAACTGCTCTATTTTAAGCCAGAAAGTGCCCAAATTTGAACTGTATAAGCATAATGATGAGCTTTTTAACATATATTACAGGATTTTTAATGAACTGAACTTTTGCCTATTTTGACCGATTATGCAAATTAGAAAAAAGGGGGGATGAAATTTAAAAAAAATCTTCTCCTCTGAAACTACTGTGCCAATCTCAACCAAACTTTGCTGAAATGATCCTTGGGTGGTCCCCTTTCAAAATTGTGTCCGTCAGTGCGGTCCTGTATCCAAGATGGCCGCCATGACTAAAAATAGAAATTTCTTCAAATGGCCAAAACTGCTCTATTTTAAGCCAGAAAGTGCCCAAATTTGAACTGTATAAGCATAATGATGAGCTTTTTAACATATATTACGAGATTTTTAATGAACTTTGAACTTTTGCCTATTTTGACCGATTATGCAAATTAGAAAAAAGGGGGGATGAAATTAAAAAAAAATCTTCTCCTCTGAAACTACTGTGCCAATCTCAACCAAACTTTGGTGAAATCATCCTTACGTGGTCCCCTTTCAAAATTGTGTCCATCAGCGCCGTCCTGTATCCAAGATGGCCGCCATGACTAAAAATAGAAATTTCTTCAAATGGCCAAAACTGCTCTATTTTAAGCCAGAAAGTGCCTAATTTGAACTGTATAAGCATAATGATGAGCTTTTTAACATATATTACGGGATTTTTTATGAACTTTGAACTTTTGCCTATTTTGACCGATTATGCAAATTAGAAAAAGGGGGGATGAAATTTTAAAAAAATCTTCTCCTCTGAAACTACTGTGCCAATCTCAACCAAACTTTGCTGAAATGATCCTTGAGTGGTCCCCTTTCAAAATTGTGTCCGTCAGTGCCGTCCTGTATCCAAGATGGCCACCATTACTAAAAATAGAAATTTCTTCAAATGGCCAAAACTGCTCTATTTTAAGCCAGAAAGTGCCCAAATTTGAACTGTATAAGCATAATGATAAGCTTTTTAACATATATTATGGGATTTTTTTTTAACTTTGAACTTTTGCCTATTTTGACCGATTATGCAAATTAGAAAAAGGGGGGATGAAATTAAAAAAAAATCTTCTCCTCTGAAACTACTGTGCCAATCTCAACCAAACTTTGCTGAAATGATCCTTAGGTGGTCCCCTTTCAAAATTGTGTCCGTCAGTGCCGTCCTGTATCCAAGATGGCCACCATTACTAAAATTAGAAATTTCTTCAAATGGCCAAAACTGCTCTATTTTAAGCCAGAAAGTGCCCAAATTTGAACTGTATAAGCATAATGATGAGCTTTTTAACATATATTATGGGATTTTTTTTTAACTTTGAACTTTTGCCTATTTTGACCGATTATGCAAATTAGAAAAAGGGGGGATGAAATTTTAAAAAAATCTTCTCCTCTGAAACTACTGTGCCAATCTCAACCAAACTTTGCTGAAATGATCCTTGAGTGGTCCCCTTTCAAAATTGTGTCCGTCAGTGCCGTCCTGTATCCAAGATGGCCACCATTACTAAAAATAGAAATTTCTTCAAATGGCCAAAACTGCTCTATTTTAAGCCAGAAAGTGCCCAAATTTGAACTGTATAAGCATAATGATGAGCTTTTTAACATATATTATGGGATTTTTTTTTAACTTTGAACTTTTGCCTATTTTGACCGATTATGCAAATTAGAAAAAAGGGGGGATGAAATTAAAAAATATCTTCTCCTCTGAAACTACTGTGCCAATCTCAACCAAACTTTGCTGAAATGATCCTTGGGTGGTCCCCTTTCAAAATTGTGTCCGTCAGTGCCGTCCTGTATCCAAGATGGCCACCATTACTAAAAATAGAAATTTCTTCAAATGGCCAAAACTGCTCTATTTTAAGCCAGAAAGTGCCCAAATTTGAACTGTATAAGCATAATGATGAGCTTTTTAACATATATTATGGGATTTTTTTTTAACTTTGAACTTTTGCCTATTTTGACCGATTATGCAAATTAGAAAAAAGGGGGGATGAAATTAAAAAAAATCTTCTCCTCTGAAACTACTGTGCCAATCTCAACCGAACTTTGCTGAAATGATCCTTGGGTGGTCCCCTTTCAAAATTGTGTCCGTCAGTGCGGTCCTGTATCCAAGATGGCCGCCATGACTAAAAATAGAAATTTCTTCAAATGGCCAAAACTGCTCTATTTTAAGCCAGAAAGTGCCCAAATTTGAACTGTATAAGCATAATGATGAGCTTTTTAACATATATTACAGGATTTTTAATGAACTGAACTTTTGCCTATTTTGACCGATTATGCAAATTAGAAAAAAGGGGGGATGAAATTTAAAAAAAATCTTCTCCTCTGAAACTACTGTGCCAATCTCAACCAAACTTTGCTGAAATGATCCTTGGGTGGTCCCCTTTCAAAATTGTGTCCGTCAGTGCGGTCCTGTATCCAAGATGGCCGCCATGACTAAAAATAGAAATTTCTTCAAATGGCCAAAACTGCTCTATTTTAAGCCAGAAAGTGCCCAAATTTGAACTGTATAAGCATAATGATGAGCTTTTTAACATATATTACGAGATTTTTAATGAACTTTGAACTTTTGCCTATTTTGACCGATTATGCAAATTAGAAAAAAGGGGGGATGAAATTTAAAAAAAATCTTCTCCTCTGAAACTACTGTGCCAATCTCAACCAAACTTTGGTGAAATCATCCTTACGTGGTCCCCTTTCAAAATTGTGTCCATCAGCGCCGTCCTGTATCCAAGATGGCCGCCATGACTAAAAATAGAAATTTCTTCAAATGGCCAAAACTGCTCTATTTTAAGCCAGAAAGTGCCTAATTTGAACTGTATAAGCATAATGATGAGCTTTTTAACATATATTACGGGATTTTTTATGAACTTTGAACTTTTGCCTATTTTGACCGATTATGCAAATTAGAAAAAGGGGGGATGAAATTTTAAAAAAATCTTCTCCTCTGAAACTACTGTGCCAATCTCAACCAAACTTTGCTGAAATGATCCTTGAGTGGTCCCCTTTCAAAATTGTGTCCGTCAGTGCCGTCCTGTATCCAAGATGGCCACCATTACTAAAAATAGAAATTTCTTCAAATGGCCAAAACTGCTCTATTTTAAGCCAGAAAGTGCCCAAATTTGAACTGTATAAGCATAATGATAAGCTTTTTAACATATATTATGGGATTTTTTTTTAACTTTGAACTTTTGCCTATTTTGACCGATTATGCAAATTAGAAAAAGGGGGGATGAAATTAAAAAAAAATCTTCTCCTCTGAAACTACTGTGCCAATCTCAACCAAACTTTGCTGAAATGATCCTTAGGTGGTCCCCTTTCAAAATTGTGTCCGTCAGTGCCGTCCTGTATCCAAGATGGCCACCATTACTAAAATTAGAAATTTCTTCAAATGGCCAAAACTGCTCTATTTTAAGCCAGAAAGTGCCCAAATTTGAACTGTATAAGCATAATGATGAGCTTTTTAACATATATTATGGGATTTTTTTTTAACTTTGAACTTTTGCCTATTTTGACCGATTATGCAAATTAGAAAAAGGGGGGATGAAATTTTAAAAAAATCTTCTCTGAAACTACTGTGCCAATCTCAACCAAACTTTGCTGAAATGATCCTTGAGTGGTCCCCTTTCAAAATTGTGTCCGTCAGTGCCGTCCTGTATCCAAGATGGCCACCATTACTAAAAATAGAAATTTCTTCAAATGGCCAAAACTGCTCTATTTTAAGCCAGAAAGTGCCCAAATTTGAACTGTATAAGCATAATGATGAGCTTTTTAACATATATTATGGGATTTTTTTTTAACTTTGAACTTTTGCCTATTTTGACCGATTATGCAAATTAGAAAAAAGGGGGGATGAAATTAAAAAATATCTTCTCCTCTGAAACTACTGTGCCAATCTCAACCAAACTTTGCTGAAATGATCCTTGGGTGGTCCCCTTTCAAAATTGTGTCCGTCAGTGCCGTCCTGTATCCAAGATGGCCACCATTACTAAAAATAGAAATTTCTTCAAATGGCCAAAACTGCTCTATTTTAAGCCAGAAAGTGCCCAAATTTGAACTGTATAAGCATAATGATGAGCTTTTTAACATATATTATGGGATTTTTTTTTAACTTTGAACTTTTGCCTATTTTGACCGATTATGCAAATTAGAAAAAAGGGGGGATGAAATTAAAAAAAATCTTCTCCTCTGAAACTACTGTGCCAATCTCAACCGAACTTTGCTGAAATGATCCTTGGGTGGTCCCCTTTCAAAATTGTGTCCGTCAGTGCGGTCCTGTATCCAAGATGGCCGCCATGACTAAAAATAGAAATTTCTTCAAATGGCCAAAACTGCTCTATTTTAAGCCAGAAAGTGCCCAAATTTGAACTGTATAAGCATAATGATGAGCTTTTTAACATATATTACAGGATTTTTAATGAACTGAACTTTTGCCTATTTTGACCGATTATGCAAATTAGAAAAAAGGGGGGATGAAATTTAAAAAAAATCTTCTCCTCTGAAACTACTGTGCCAATCTCAACCAAACTTTGCTGAAATGATCCTTGGGTGGTCCCCTTTCAAAATTGTGTCCGTCAGTGCGGTCCTGTATCCAAGATGGCCGCCATGACTAAAAATAGAAATTTCTTCAAATGGCCAAAACTGCTCTATTTTAAGCCAGAAAGTGCCCAAATTTGAACTGTATAAGCATAATGATGAGCTTTTTAACATATATTACGAGATTTTTAATGAACTTTGAACTTTTGCCTATTTTGACCGATTATGCAAATTAGAAAAAAGGGGGGATGAAATTAAAAAAAAATCTTCTCCTCTGAAACTACTGTGCCAATCTCAACCAAACTTTGGTGAAATCATCCTTACGTGGTCCCCTTTCAAAATTGTGTCCATCAGCGCCGTCCTGTATCCAAGATGGCCGCCATGACTAAAAATAGAAATTTCTTCAAATGGCCAAAACTGCTCTATTTTAAGCCAGAAAGTGCCTAATTTGAACTGTATAAGCATAATGATGAGCTTTTTAACATATATTACGGGATTTTTTATGAACTTTGAACTTTTGCCTATTTTGACCGATTATGCAAATTAGAAAAAGGGGGGATGAAATTTTAAAAAAATCTTCTCCTCTGAAACTACTGTGCCAATCTCAACCAAACTTTGCTGAAATGATCCTTGAGTGGTCCCCTTTCAAAATTGTGTCCGTCAGTGCCGTCCTGTATCCAAGATGGCCACCATTACTAAAAATAGAAATTTCTTCAAATGGCCAAAACTGCTCTATTTTAAGCCAGAAAGTGCCCAAATTTGAACTGTATAAGCATAATGATAAGCTTTTTAACATATATTATGGGATTTTTTTTTAACTTTGAACTTTTGCCTATTTTGACCGATTATGCAAATTAGAAAAAGGGGGGATGAAATTAAAAAAAAATCTTCTCCTCTGAAACTACTGTGCCAATCTCAACCAAACTTTGCTGAAATGATCCTTAGGTGGTCCCCTTTCAAAATTGTGTCCGTCAGTGCCGTCCTGTATCCAAGATGGCCACCATTACTAAAATTAGAAATTTCTTCAAATGGCCAAAACTGCTCTATTTTAAGCCAGAAAGTGCCCAAATTTGAACTGTATAAGCATAATGATGAGCTTTTTAACATATATTATGGGATTTTTTTTTAACTTTGAACTTTTGCCTATTTTGACCGATTATGCAAATTAGAAAAAGGGGGGATGAAATTTTAAAAAAATCTTCTCCTCTGAAACTACTGTGCCAATCTCAACCAAACTTTGCTGAAATGATCCTTGAGTGGTCCCCTTTCAAAATTGTGTCCGTCAGTGCCGTCCTGTATCCAAGATGGCCACCATTACTAAAAATAGAAATTTCTTCAAATGGCCAAAACTGCTCTATTTTAAGCCAGAAAGTGCCCAAATTTGAACTGTATAAGCATAATGATGAGCTTTTTAACATATATTATGGGATTTTTTTTTAACTTTGAACTTTTGCCTATTTTGACCGATTATGCAAATTAGAAAAAAGGGGGGATGAAATTAAAAAATATCTTCTCCTCTGAAACTACTGTGCCAATCTCAACCAAACTTTGCTGAAATGATCCTTGGGTGGTCCCCTTTCAAAATTGTGTCCGTCAGTGCCGTCCTGTATCCAAGATGGCCACCATTACTAAAAATAGAAATTTCTTCAAATGGCCAAAACTGCTCTATTTTAAGCCAGAAAGTGCCCAAATTTGAACTGTATAAGCATAATGATGAGCTTTTTAACATATATTATGGGATTTTTTTTTAACTTTGAACTTTTGCCTATTTTGACCGATTATGCAAATTAGAAAAAAGGGGGGATGAAATTAAAAAAAATCTTCTCCTCTGAAACTACTGTGCCAATCTCAACCGAACTTTGCTGAAATGATCCTTGGGTGGTCCCCTTTCAAAATTGTGTCCGTCAGTGCGGTCCTGTATCCAAGATGGCCGCCATGACTAAAAATAGAAATTTCTTCAAATGGCCAAAACTGCTCTATTTTAAGCCAGAAAGTGCCCAAATTTGAACTGTATAAGCATAATGATGAGCTTTTTAACATATATTACAGGATTTTTAATGAACTGAACTTTTGCCTATTTTGACCGATTATGCAAATTAGAAAAAAGGGGGGATGAAATTTAAAAAAAATCTTCTCCTCTGAAACTACTGTGCCAATCTCAACCAAACTTTGCTGAAATGATCCTTGGGTGGTCCCCTTTCAAAATTGTGTCCGTCAGTGCGGTCCTGTATCCAAGATGGCCGCCATGACTAAAAATAGAAATTTCTTCAAATGGCCAAAACTGCTCTATTTTAAGCCAGAAAGTGCCCAAATTTGAACTGTATAAGCATAATGATGAGCTTTTTAACATATATTACGAGATTTTTAATGAACTTTGAACTTTTGCCTATTTTGACCGATTATGCAAATTAGAAAAAAGGGGGGATGAAATTAAAAAAAAATCTTCTCCTCTGAAACTACTGTGCCAATCTCAACCAAACTTTGGTGAAATCATCCTTACGTGGTCCCCTTTCAAAATTGTGTCCATCAGCGCCGTCCTGTATCCAAGATGGCCGCCATGACTAAAAATAGAAATTTCTTCAAATGGCCAAAACTGCTCTATTTTAAGCCAGAAAGTGCCTAATTTGAACTGTATAAGCATAATGATGAGCTTTTTAACATATATTACGGGATTTTTTATGAACTTTGAACTTTTGCCTATTTTGACCGATTATGCAAATTAGAAAAAGGGGGGATGAAATTTTAAAAAAATCTTCTCCTCTGAAACTACTGTGCCAATCTCAACCAAACTTTGCTGAAATGATCCTTGAGTGGTCCCCTTTCAAAATTGTGTCCGTCAGTGCCGTCCTGTATCCAAGATGGCCACCATTACTAAAAATAGAAATTTCTTCAAATGGCCAAAACTGCTCTATTTTAAGCCAGAAAGTGCCCAAATTTGAACTGTATAAGCATAATGATAAGCTTTTTAACATATATTATGGGATTTTTTTTTAACTTTGAACTTTTGCCTATTTTGACCGATTATGCAAATTAGAAAAAGGGGGGATGAAATTAAAAAAAAATCTTCTCCTCTGAAACTACTGTGCCAATCTCAACCAAACTTTGCTGAAATGATCCTTAGGTGGTCCCCTTTCAAAATTGTGTCCGTCAGTGCCGTCCTGTATCCAAGATGGCCACCATTACTAAAATTAGAAATTTCTTCAAATGGCCAAAACTGCTCTATTTTAAGCCAGAAAGTGCCCAAATTTGAACTGTATAAGCATAATGATGAGCTTTTTAACATATATTATGGGATTTTTTTTTAACTTTGAACTTTTGCCTATTTTGACCGATTATGCAAATTAGAAAAAAGGGGGGATGAAATTAAAAAATATCTTCTCCTCTGAAACTACTGTGCCAATCTCAACCAAACTTTGCTGAAATGATCCTTGGGTGGTCCCCTTTCAAAATTGTGTCCGTCAGTGCCGTCCTGTATCCAAGATGGCCACCATTACTAAAAATAGAAATTTCTTCAAATGGCCAAAACTGCTCTATTTTAAGCCAGAAAGTGCCCAAATTTGAACTGTATAAGCATAATGATGAGCTTTTTAACATATATTATGGGATTTTTTTTTAACTTTGAACTTTTGCCTATTTTGACCGATTATGCAAATTAGAAAAAAGGGGGGATGAAATTAAAAAAAATCTTCTCCTCTGAAACTACTGTGCCAATCTCAACCGAACTTTGCTGAAATGATCCTTGGGTGGTCCCCTTTCAAAATTGTGTCCGTCAGTGCGGTCCTGTATCCAAGATGGCCGCCATGACTAAAAATAGAAATTTCTTCAAATGGCCAAAACTGCTCTATTTTAAGCCAGAAAGTGCCCAAATTTGAACTGTATAAGCATAATGATGAGCTTTTTAACATATATTACAGGATTTTTAATGAACTGAACTTTTGCCTATTTTGACCGATTATGCAAATTAGAAAAAAGGGGGGATGAAATTTAAAAAAAATCTTCTCCTCTGAAACTACTGTGCCAATCTCAACCAAACTTTGCTGAAATGATCCTTGGGTGGTCCCCTTTCAAAATTGTGTCCGTCAGTGCGGTCCTGTATCCAAGATGGCCGCCATGACTAAAAATAGAAATTTCTTCAAATGGCCAAAACTGCTCTATTTTAAGCCAGAAAGTGCCCAAATTTGAACTGTATAAGCATAATGATGAGCTTTTTAACATATATTACGAGATTTTTAATGAACTTTGAACTTTTGCCTATTTTGACCGATTATGCAAATTAGAAAAAAGGGGGGATGAAATTAAAAAAAAATCTTCTCCTCTGAAACTACTGTGCCAATCTCAACCAAACTTTGGTGAAATCATCCTTACGTGGTCCCCTTTCAAAATTGTGTCCATCAGCGCCGTCCTGTATCCAAGATGGCCGCCTTGACTAAAAATAGAAATTTCTTCAAATGGCCAAAACTGCTCTATTTTAAGCCAGAAAGTGCCCAAATTTGAACTGTATAAGCATAATGATGAGCTTTTTAACATATATTATGGGATTTTTTTTTAACTTTGAACTTTTGCCTATTTTGACCGATTATGCAAATTAGAAAAAAGGGGGGATGAAATTTAAAAAAATCTTCTCCTCTGAAACTACTGTGCCAATCTCAACCGAACTTTGCTGAAATGATCCTTGGGTGGTCCCCTTTCAAAATTGTGTCCGTCAGTGCGGTCCTGTATCCAAGATGGCCGCCATGACTGAAAATAGAAATTTCTTCAAATGGCCAAAACTGCTCTATTTTAAGCCAGAAAGTGCCTAATTTGAACTGTATAAGCATAATGATGAGCTTTTTAACATATATTACGTGATTTTTTATGAACTTTGAACTTTTGCCTATTTTGACCGATTATGCAAATTAGAAAAAAGGGGGGATGAAATTAAAAAAAAATCTTCTCCTCTGAAACTACTGTGCCAATCTCAACCAAACTTTGGTGAAATCATCCTTACGTGGTCCCCTTTCAAAATTGTGTCCATCAGCGCCGTCCTGTATCCAAGATGGCCGCCATGACTAAAAATAGAAATTTCTTCAAATGGCCAAAACTGCTCTATTTTAAGCCAGAAAGTGCCTAATTTGAACTGTATAAGCATAATGATGAGCTTTTTAACATATATTACGGGATTTTTTATGAACTTTGAACTTTTGCCTATTTTGACCGATTATGCAAATTAGAAAAAGGGGGGATGAAATTTTAAAAAAATCTTCTCCTCTGAAACTACTGTGCCAATCTCAACCAAACTTTGCTGAAATGATCCTTGAGTGGTCCCCTTTCAAAATTGTGTCCGTCAGTGCCGTCCTGTATCCAAGATGGCCACCATTACTAAAAATAGAAATTTCTTCAAATGGCCAAAACTGCTCTATTTTAAGCCAGAAAGTGCCCAAATTTGAACTGTATAAGCATAATGATAAGCTTTTTAACATATATTATGGGATTTTTTTTTAACTTTGAACTTTTGCCTATTTTGACCGATTATGCAAATTAGAAAAAAGGGGGGATGAAATTAAAAAAAATCTTCTCCTCTGAAACTACTGTGCCAATCTCAACCAAACTTTGCTGAAATGATCCTTGGGTGGTCCCCTTTCAAAATTGTGTCCGTCAGTGCGGTCCTGTATCCAAGATGGCCGCCATGACTAAAAATAGAAATTTCTTCAAATGGCCAAAACTGCTCTATTTTAAGCCAGAAAGTGCCCAAATTTGAACTGTATAAGCATAATGATGAGCTTTTTAACATATATTACGGGATTTTTAATGAACTTTGAACTTTTGCCTATTTTGACCGATTATGCAAATTAGAAAAAAGGGGGGATGAAATTAAAAAAAAATCTTCTCCTCTGAAACTACTGTGCCAATCTCAACCAAACTTTGGTGAAATCATCCTTACGTGGTCCCCTTTCAAAATTGTGTCCATCAGCGCCGTCTTGTATCCAAGATGGCCGCCATGACTAAAAATAGAAATTTCTTCAAATGGCCAAAACTGCTCTATTTTAAGGCAGAAAGTGCCCAAATTTGAACTGTATAAGCATAATGATGAGCTTTTTAACATATATTACGGGATTTTTATGAACTTTGAACTTTTGCCTATTTTGACCGATTATGCAAATTAGAAAAAAAGGGGGGGTGAAATTAAAAAAAAATCTTCTCCTCTGAAACTACTGTGCCAATCTCAACCAAACTTTGCTGAAATGATCCTTGGGTGGTCCCCTTTCAAAATTGTGTCCGTCAGCGCTGTCCTGTATCCAAGATGGTCGCCATGACTAAAAATATAAATTTCTTCAAATGGACAAAACTGCTCTATTTTAAGCCAGAAAGTGCCCAAATTTGAACTGTATAAGCATAATGATGAGCTTTATAACATATATTACGGGATTTTTTATGAACTTTGAACTTTTGCCTATTTTGACCGATTATGCAAATTAGAAAAAAGGGGGGATGAAATTTTTAAAAAATCTTCTCCTCTGAAACTACTGTGCCAATCTCAACCAAACTTTGCTGAAATGATCCTTGGGTGGTCCCCTTTCAAAATTGTGTCCATCAGCGCTGTCCTGTATCCAAGATGGCCGCCATGACTAAAAATAGAAATTTCTTCAAATGGCCAAAACTGCTCTATTTTAAGCCAGAAAGTGCCCAAATTTGAACTGTATAAGCATAATGATGAGCTTTTTAACATATATTAAGTGATTTTTAATGAACTTTGAACTTTTGCCTATTTTGACCGACTATGCAAATTAGAAAAAAGGGGGGATGAAATTTAAAAAAATCTTCTTCTCTGAAACTACTGTGCCAATCTCAACCGAACTTTGCTGAAATGATGCTTGGGTGGTCCCCTTTCAAAATTGTGTCCATCACTGCCGTCCTGTATCCAAGATGGCCACCATGACTAAAAATAGAAATTTCTTCAAATGGCCAAAACTGCTCTACTTTAAGCCAGAAAGTGCCCAAATTTGAACTGTATAAGCATAATGATGAGCTTTTTAACATATATTACGAGATTTTTAATGAACTTTGAACTTTTGCCTATTTTGACCGATTATGCAAATTAGAAAAAAGGGGGGATGAAATTAAAAAAAAATCTTCTCCTCTGAAACTACTGTGCCAATCTCAACCAAACTTTGGTGAAATCATCCTTACGTGGTCCCCTTTCAAAATTGTGTCCATCAGCGCCGTCCTGTATCCAAGATGGCCGCCATGACTAAAAATAGAAATGTCTTCAAATGGCCAAAACTGCTCTATTTTAAGCCAGAAAGTGCCTAATTTGAACTGTATAAGCATAATGATGAGCTTTTTAACATATATTACGGGATTTTTTATGAACTTTGAACTTTTGCCTATTTTGACCGATTATGCAAATTAGAAAAAGGGGGGATGAAATTTTAAAAAAATCTTCTCCTCTGAAACTACTGTGCCAATCTCAACCAAACTTTGCTGAAATGATCCTTGAGTGGTCCCCTTTCAAAATTGTGTCCGTCAGTGCCGTCCTGTATCCAAGATGGCCACCATTACTAAAAATAGAAATTTCTTCAAATGGCCAAAACTGCTCTATTTTAAGCCAGAAAGTGCCCAAATTTGAACTGTATAAGCATAATGATAAGCTTTTTAACATATATTATGGGATTTTTTTTTAACTTTGAACTTTTGCCTATTTTGACCGATTATGCAAATTAGAAAAAGGGGGGATGAAATTAAAAAAAAATCTTCTCCTCTGAAACTACTGTGCCAATCTCAACCAAACTTTGCTGAAATGATCCTTAGGTGGTCCCCTTTCAAAATTGTGTCCGTCAGTGCCGTCCTGTATCCAAGATGGCCACCATTACTAAAATTAGAAATTTCTTCAAATGGCCAAAACTGCTCTATTTTAAGCCAGAAAGTGCCCAAATTTGAACTGTATAAGCATAATGATGAGCTTTTTAACATATATTATGGGATTTTTTTTTAACTTTGAACTTTTGCCTATTTTGACCGATTATGCAAATTAGAAAAAGGGGGGATGAAATTTTAAAAAAATCTTCTCTGAAACTACTGTGCCAATCTCAACCAAACTTTGCTGAAATGATCCTTGAGTGGTCCCCTTTCAAAATTGTGTCCGTCAGTGCCGTCCTGTATCCAAGATGGCCACCATTACTAAAAATAGAAATTTCTTCAAATGGCCAAAACTGCTCTATTTTAAGCCAGAAAGTGCCCAAATTTGAACTGTATAAGCATAATGATGAGCTTTTTAACATATATTATGGGATTTTTTTTTAACTTTGAACTTTTGCCTATTTTGACCGATTATGCAAATTAGAAAAAAGGGGGGATGAAATTAAAAAAAATCTTCTCCTCTGAAACTACTGTGCCAATCTCAACCGAACTTTGCTGAAATGATCCTTGGGTGGTCCCCTTTCAAAATTGTGTCCGTCAGTGCGGTCCTGTATCCAAGATGGCCGCCATGACTAAAAATAGAAATTTCTTCAAATGGCCAAAACTGCTCTATTTTAAGCCAGAAAGTGCCCAAATTTGAACTGTATAAGCATAATGATGAGCTTTTTAACATATATTACAGGATTTTTAATGAACTGAACTTTTGCCTATTTTGACCGATTATGCAAATTAGAAAAAAGGGGGGATGAAATTTAAAAAAAATCTTCTCCTCTGAAACTACTGTGCCAATCTCAACCAAACTTTGCTGAAATGATCCTTGGGTGGTCCCCTTTCAAAATTGTGTCCGTCAGTGCGGTCCTGTATCCAAGATGGCCGCCATGACTAAAAATAGAAATTTCTTCAAATGGCCAAAACTGCTCTATTTTAAGCCAGAAAGTGCCCAAATTTGAACTGTATAAGCATAATGATGAGCTTTTTAACATATATTACGAGATTTTTAATGAACTTTGAACTTTTGCCTATTTTGACCGATTATGCAAATTAGAAAAAAGGGGGGATGAAATTAAAAAAAAATCTTCTCCTCTGAAACTACTGTGCCAATCTCAACCAAACTTTGGTGAAATCATCCTTACGTGGTCCCCTTTCAAAATTGTGTCCATCAGCGCCGTCCTGTATCCAAGATGGCCGCCATGACTAAAAATAGAAATTTCTTCAAATGGCCAAAACTGCTCTATTTTAAGCCAGAAAGTGCCTAATTTGAACTGTATAAGCATAATGATGAGCTTTTTAACATATATTACGGGATTTTTTATGAACTTTGAACTTTTGCCTATTTTGACCGATTATGCAAATTAGAAAAAGGGGGGATGAAATTTTAAAAAAATCTTCTCCTCTGAAACTACTGTGCCAATCTCAACCAAACTTTGCTGAAATGATCCTTGAGTGGTCCCCTTTCAAAATTGTGTCCGTCAGTGCCGTCCTGTATCCAAGATGGCCACCATTACTAAAAATAGAAATTTCTTCAAATGGCCAAAACTGCTCTATTTTAAGCCAGAAAGTGCCCAAATTTGAACTGTATAAGCATAATGATAAGCTTTTTAACATATATTATGGGATTTTTTTTTAACTTTGAACTTTTGCCTATTTTGACCGATTATGCAAATTAGAAAAAGGGGGGATGAAATTAAAAAAAAATCTTCTCCTCTGAAACTACTGTGCCAATCTCAACCAAACTTTGCTGAAATGATCCTTAGGTGGTCCCCTTTCAAAATTGTGTCCGTCAGTGCCGTCCTGTATCCAAGATGGCCACCATTACTAAAATTAGAAATTTCTTCAAATGGCCAAAACTGCTCTATTTTAAGCCAGAAAGTGCCCAAATTTGAACTGTATAAGCATAATGATGAGCTTTTTAACATATATTATGGGATTTTTTTTTAACTTTGAACTTTTGCCTATTTTGACCGATTATGCAAATTAGAAAAAGGGGGGATGAAATTTTAAAAAAATCTTCTCCTCTGAAACTACTGTGCCAATCTCAACCAAACTTTGCTGAAATGATCCTTGAGTGGTCCCCTTTCAAAATTGTGTCCGTCAGTGCCGTCCTGTATCCAAGATGGCCACCATTACTAAAAATAGAAATTTCTTCAAATGGCCAAAACTGCTCTATTTTAAGCCAGAAAGTGCCCAAATTTGAACTGTATAAGCATAATGATGAGCTTTTTAACATATATTATGGGATTTTTTTTTAACTTTGAACTTTTGCCTATTTTGACCGATTATGCAAATTAGAAAAAAGGGGGGATGAAATTAAAAAATATCTTCTCCTCTGAAACTACTGTGCCAATCTCAACCAAACTTTGCTGAAATGATCCTTGGGTGGTCCCCTTTCAAAATTGTGTCCGTCAGTGCCGTCCTGTATCCAAGATGGCCACCATTACTAAAAATAGAAATTTCTTCAAATGGCCAAAACTGCTCTATTTTAAGCCAGAAAGTGCCCAAATTTGAACTGTATAAGCATAATGATGAGCTTTTTAACATATATTATGGGATTTTTTTTTAACTTTGAACTTTTGCCTATTTTGACCGATTATGCAAATTAGAAAAAAGGGGGGATGAAATTAAAAAAAATCTTCTCCTCTGAAACTACTGTGCCAATCTCAACCGAACTTTGCTGAAATGATCCTTGGGTGGTCCCCTTTCAAAATTGTGTCCGTCAGTGCGGTCCTGTATCCAAGATGGCCGCCATGACTAAAAATAGAAATTTCTTCAAATGGCCAAAACTGCTCTATTTTAAGCCAGAAAGTGCCCAAATTTGAACTGTATAAGCATAATGATGAGCTTTTTAACATATATTACAGGATTTTTAATGAACTGAACTTTTGCCTATTTTGACCGATTATGCAAATTAGAAAAAAGGGGGGATGAAATTTAAAAAAAATCTTCTCCTCTGAAACTACTGTGCCAATCTCAACCAAACTTTGCTGAAATGATCCTTGGGTGGTCCCCTTTCAAAATTGTGTCCGTCAGTGCGGTCCTGTATCCAAGATGGCCGCCATGACTAAAAATAGAAATTTCTTCAAATGGCCAAAACTGCTCTATTTTAAGCCAGAAAGTGCCCAAATTTGAACTGTATAAGCATAATGATGAGCTTTTTAACATATATTACGAGATTTTTAATGAACTTTGAACTTTTGCCTATTTTGACCGATTATGCAAATTAGAAAAAAGGGGGGATGAAATTAAAAAAAAATCTTCTCTGAAACTACTGTGCCAATCTCAACCAAACTTTGGTGAAATCATCCTTACGTGGTCCCCTTTCAAAATTGTGTCCATCAGCGCCGTCCTGTATCCAAGATGGCCGCCATGACTAAAAATAGAAATTTCTTCAAATGGCCAAAACTGCTCTATTTTAAGCCAGAAAGTGCCTAATTTGAACTGTATAAGCATAATGATGAGCTTTTTAACATATATTACGGGATTTTTTATGAACTTTGAACTTTTGCCTATTTTGACCGATTATGCAAATTAGAAAAAGGGGGGATGAAATTTTTAAAAAATCTTCTCCTCTGAAACTACTGTGCCAATCTCAACCAAACTTTGCTGAAATGATCCTTGAGTGGTCCCCTTTCAAAATTGTGTCCGTCAGTGCCGTCCTGTATCCAAGATGGCCACCATTACTAAAAATAGAAATTTCTTCAAATGGCCAAAACTGCTCTATTTTAAGCCAGAAAGTGCCCAAATTTGAACTGTATAAGCATAATGATAAGCTTTTTAACATATATTATGGGATTTTTTTTTAACTTTGAACTTTTGCCTATTTTGACCGATTATGCAAATTAGAAAAAGGGGGGATGAAATTAAAAAAAAATCTTCTCCTCTGAAACTACTGTGCCAATCTCAACCAAACTTTGGTGAAATCATCCTTACGTGGTCCCCTTTCAAAATTGTGTCCATCAGCGCCGTCCTGTATCCAAGATGGCCGCCATGACTAAAAATAGAAATTTCTTCAAATGGCCAAAACTGCTCTATTTTAAGCCAGAAAGTGCCTAATTTGAACTGTATAAGCATAATGATGAGCTTTTTAACATATATTACGGGATTTTTTATGAACTTTGAACTTTTGCCTATTTTGACCGATTATGCAAATTAGAAAAAGGGGGGATGAAATTTTAAAAAAATCTTCTCCTCTGAAACTACTGTGCCAATCTCAACCAAACTTTGCTGAAATGATCCTTGAGTGGTCCCCTTTCAAAATTGTGTCCGTCAGTGCCGTCCTGTATCCAAGATGGCCACCATTACTAAAAATAGAAATTTCTTCAAATGGCCAAAACTGCTCTATTTTAAGCCAGAAAGTGCCCAAATTTGAACTGTATAAGCATAATGATAAGCTTTTTAACATATATTATGGGATTTTTTTTTAACTTTGAACTTTTGCCTATTTTGACCGATTATGCAAATTAGAAAAAGGGGGGATGAAATTAAAAAAAAATCTTCTCCTCTGAAACTACTGTGCCAATCTCAACCAAACTTTGCTGAAATGATCCTTAGGTGGTCCCCTTTCAAAATTGTGTCCGTCAGTGCCGTCCTGTATCCAAGATGGCCACCATTACTAAAATTAGAAATTTCTTCAAATGGCCAAAACTGCTCTATTTTAAGCCAGAAAGTGCCCAAATTTGAACTGTATAAGCATAATGATGAGCTTTTTAACATATATTATGGGATTTTTTTTTAACTTTGAACTTTTGCCTATTTTGACCGATTATGCAAATTAGAAAAAAGGGGGGATGAAATTAAAAAATATCTTCTCCTCTGAAACTACTGTGCCAATCTCAACCAAACTTTGCTGAAATGATCCTTGGGTGGTCCCCTTTCAAAATTGTGTCCGTCAGTGCCGTCCTGTATCCAAGATGGCCACCATTACTAAAAATAGAAATTTCTTCAAATGGCCAAAACTGCTCTATTTTAAGCCAGAAAGTGCCCAAATTTGAACTGTATAAGCATAATGATGAGCTTTTTAACATATATTATGGGATTTTTTTTTAACTTTGAACTTTTGCCTATTTTGACCGATTATGCAAATTAGAAAAAAGGGGGGATGAAATTAAAAAAAATCTTCTCCTCTGAAACTACTGTGCCAATCTCAACCGAACTTTGCTGAAATGATCCTTGGGTGGTCCCCTTTCAAAATTGTGTCCGTCAGTGCGGTCCTGTATCCAAGATGGCCGCCATGACTAAAAATAGAAATTTCTTCAAATGGCCAAAACTGCTCTATTTTAAGCCAGAAAGTGCCCAAATTTGAACTGTATAAGCATAATGATGAGCTTTTTAACATATATTACAGGATTTTTAATGAACTGAACTTTTGCCTATTTTGACCGATTATGCAAATTAGAAAAAAGGGGGGATGAAATTTAAAAAAAATCTTCTCCTCTGAAACTACTGTGCCAATCTCAACCAAACTTTGCTGAAATGATCCTTGGGTGGTCCCCTTTCAAAATTGTGTCCGTCAGTGCGGTCCTGTATCCAAGATGGCCGCCATGACTAAAAATAGAAATTTCTTCAAATGGCCAAAACTGCTCTATTTTAAGCCAGAAAGTGCCCAAATTTGAACTGTATAAGCATAATGATGAGCTTTTTAACATATATTACGAGATTTTTAATGAACTTTGAACTTTTGCCTATTTTGACCGATTATGCAAATTAGAAAAAAGGGGGGATGAAATTAAAAAAAAATCTTCTCTGAAACTACTGTGCCAATCTCAACCAAACTTTGGTGAAATCATCCTTACGTGGTCCCCTTTCAAAATTGTGTCCATCAGCGCCGTCCTGTATCCAAGATGGCCGCCATGACTAAAAATAGAAATTTCTTCAAATGGCCAAAACTGCTCTATTTTAAGCCAGAAAGTGCCTAATTTGAACTGTATAAGCATAATGATGAGCTTTTTAACATATATTACGGGATTTTTTATGAACTTTGAACTTTTGCCTATTTTGACCGATTATGCAAATTAGAAAAAGGGGGGATGAAATTTTTAAAAAATCTTCTCCTCTGAAACTACTGTGCCAATCTCAACCAAACTTTGCTGAAATGATCCTTGAGTGGTCCCCTTTCAAAATTGTGTCCGTCAGTGCCGTCCTGTATCCAAGATGGCCACCATTACTAAAAATAGAAATTTCTTCAAATGGCCAAAACTGCTCTATTTTAAGCCAGAAAGTGCCCAAATTTGAACTGTATAAGCATAATGATAAGCTTTTTAACATATATTATGGGATTTTTTTTTAACTTTGAACTTTTGCCTATTTTGACCGATTATGCAAATTAGAAAAAGGGGGGATGAAATTAAAAAAAAATCTTCTCCTCTGAAACTACTGTGCCAATCTCAACCAAACTTTGCTGAAATGATCCTTAGGTGGTCCCCTTTCAAAATTGTGTCCGTCAGTGCCGTCCTGTATCCAAGATGGCCACCATTACTAAAATTAGAAATTTCTTCAAATGGCCAAAACTGCTCTATTTTAAGCCAGAAAGTGCCCAAATTTGAACTGTATAAGCATAATGATGAGCTTTTTAACATATATTATGGGATTTTTTTTTAACTTTGAACTTTTGCCTATTTTGACCGATTATGCAAATTAGAAAAAAGGGGGGATGAAATTAAAAAATATCTTCTCCTCTGAAACTACTGTGCCAATCTCAACCAAACTTTGCTGAAATGATCCTTGGGTGGTCCCCTTTCAAAATTGTGTCCGTCAGTGCCGTCCTGTATCCAAGATGGCCACCATTACTAAAAATAGAAATTTCTTCAAATGGCCAAAACTGCTCTATTTTAAGCCAGAAAGTGCCCAAATTTGAACTGTATAAGCATAATGATGAGCTTTTTAACATATATTATGGGATTTTTTTTTAACTTTGAACTTTTGCCTATTTTGACCGATTATGCAAATTAGAAAAAAGGGGGGATGAAATTAAAAAAAATCTTCTCCTCTGAAACTACTGTGCCAATCTCAACCGAACTTTGCTGAAATGATCCTTGGGTGGTCCCCTTTCAAAATTGTGTCCGTCAGTGCGGTCCTGTATCCAAGATGGCCGCCATGACTAAAAATAGAAATTTCTTCAAATGGCCAAAACTGCTCTATTTTAAGCCAGAAAGTGCCCAAATTTGAACTGTATAAGCATAATGATGAGCTTTTTAACATATATTACAGGATTTTTAATGAACTGAACTTTTGCCTATTTTGACCGATTATGCAAATTAGAAAAAAGGGGGGATGAAATTTAAAAAAAATCTTCTCCTCTGAAACTACTGTGCCAATCTCAACCAAACTTTGCTGAAATGATCCTTGGGTGGTCCCCTTTCAAAATTGTGTCCGTCAGTGCGGTCCTGTATCCAAGATGGCCGCCATGACTAAAAATAGAAATTTCTTCAAATGGCCAAAACTGCTCTATTTTAAGCCAGAAAGTGCCCAAATTTGAACTGTATAAGCATAATGATGAGCTTTTTAACATATATTACGAGATTTTTAATGAACTTTGAACTTTTGCCTATTTTGACCGATTATGCAAATTAGAAAAAAGGGGGGATGAAATTAAAAAAAAATCTTCTCCTCTGAAACTACTGTGCCAATCTCAACCAAACTTTGGTGAAATCATCCTTACGTGGTCCCCTTTCAAAATTGTGTCCATCAGCGCCGTCCTGTATCCAAGATGGCCGCCATGACTAAAAATAGAAATTTCTTCAAATGGCCAAAACTGCTCTATTTTAAGCCAGAAAGTGCCTAATTTGAACTGTATAAGCATAATGATGAGCTTTTTAACATATATTACGGGATTTTTTATGAACTTTGAACTTTTGCCTATTTTGACCGATTATGCAAATTAGAAAAAGGGGGGATGAAATTTTAAAAAAATCTTCTCCTCTGAAACTACTGTGCCAATCTCAACCAAACTTTGCTGAAATGATCCTTGAGTGGTCCCCTTTCAAAATTGTGTCCGTCAGTGCCGTCCTGTATCCAAGATGGCCACCATTACTAAAAATAGAAATTTCTTCAAATGGCCAAAACTGCTCTATTTTAAGCCAGAAAGTGCCCAAATTTGAACTGTATAAGCATAATGATAAGCTTTTTAACATATATTATGGGATTTTTTTTTAACTTTGAACTTTTGCCTATTTTGACCGATTATGCAAATTAGAAAAAGGGGGGATGAAATTAAAAAAAAATCTTCTCCTCTGAAACTACTGTGCCAATCTCAACCAAACTTTGCTGAAATGATCCTTAGGTGGTCCCCTTTCAAAATTGTGTCCGTCAGTGCCGTCCTGTATCCAAGATGGCCACCATTACTAAAATTAGAAATTTCTTCAAATGGCCAAAACTGCTCTATTTTAAGCCAGAAAGTGCCCAAATTTGAACTGTATAAGCATAATGATGAGCTTTTTAACATATATTATGGGATTTTTTTTTAACTTTGAACTTTTGCCTATTTTGACCGATTATGCAAATTAGAAAAAAGGGGGGATGAAATTAAAAAATATCTTCTCCTCTGAAACTACTGTGCCAATCTCAACCAAACTTTGCTGAAATGATCCTTGGGTGGTCCCCTTTCAAAATTGTGTCCGTCAGTGCCGTCCTGTATCCAAGATGGCCACCATTACTAAAAATAGAAATTTCTTCAAATGGCCAAAACTGCTCTATTTTAAGCCAGAAAGTGCCCAAATTTGAACTGTATAAGCATAATGATGAGCTTTTTAACATATATTATGGGATTTTTTTTTAACTTTGAACTTTTGCCTATTTTGACCGATTATGCAAATTAGAAAAAAGGGGGGATGAAATTAAAAAAAATCTTCTCCTCTGAAACTACTGTGCCAATCTCAACCGAACTTTGCTGAAATGATCCTTGGGTGGTCCCCTTTCAAAATTGTGTCCGTCAGTGCGGTCCTGTATCCAAGATGGCCACCATGACTAAAAATAGAAATTTCTTCAAATGGCCAAAACTGCTCTATTTTAAGCCAGAAAGTGCCCAAATTTGAACTGTATAAGCATAATGATGAGCTTTTTAACATATATTACGAGATTTTTAATGAACTTTGAACTTTTGCCTATTTTGACCGATTATGCAAATTAGAAAAAAGGGGGGATGAAATTAAAAAAAAATCTTCTCCTCTGAAACTACTGTGCCAATCTCAACCAAACTTTGGTGAAATCATCCTTACGTGGTCCCCTTTCAAAATTGTGTCCATCAGCGCCGTCCTGTATCCAAGATGGCCGCCATGACTAAAAATAGAAATTTCTTCAAATGGCCAAAACTGCTCTATTTTAAGCCAGAAAGTGCCTAATTTGAACTGTATAAGCATAATGATGAGCTTTTTAACATATATTACGGGATTTTTTATGAACTTTGAACTTTTGCCTATTTTGACCGATTATGCAAATTAGAAAAAGGGGGGATGAAATTTTAAAAAAATCTTCTCCTCTGAAACTACTGTGCCAATCTCAACCAAACTTTGCTGAAATGATCCTTGAGTGGTCCCCTTTCAAAATTGTGTCCGTCAGTGCCGTCCTGTATCCAAGATGGCCACCATTACTAAAAATAGAAATTTCTTCAAATGGCCAAAACTGCTCTATTTTAAGCCAGAAAGTGCCCAAATTTGAACTGTATAAGCATAATGATAAGCTTTTTAACATATATTATGGGATTTTTTTTTAACTTTGAACTTTTGCCTATTTTGACCGATTATGCAAATTAGAAAAAGGGGGGATGAAATTAAAAAAAAATCTTCTCCTCTGAAACTACTGTGCCAATCTCAACCAAACTTTGCTGAAATGATCCTTAGGTGGTCCCCTTTCAAAATTGTGTCCGTCAGTGCCGTCCTGTATCCAAGATGGCCACCATTACTAAAATTAGAAATTTCTTCAAATGGCCAAAACTGCTCTATTTTAAGCCAGAAAGTGCCCAAATTTGAACTGTATAAGCATAATGATGAGCTTTTTAACATATATTATGGGATTTTTTTTTAACTTTGAACTTTTGCCTATTTTGACCGATTATGCAAATTAGAAAAAGGGGGGATGAAATTTTAAAAAAATCTTCTCCTCTGAAACTACTGTGCCAATCTCAACCAAACTTTGCTGAAATGATCCTTGAGTGGTCCCCTTTCAAAATTGTGTCCGTCAGTGCCGTCCTGTATCCAAGATGGCCACCATTACTAAAAATAGAAATTTCTTCAAATGGCCAAAACTGCTCTATTTTAAGCCAGAAAGTGCCCAAATTTGAACTGTATAAGCATAATGATGAGCTTTTTAACATATATTATGGGATTTTTTTTTAACTTTGAACTTTTGCCTATTTTGACCGATTATGCAAATTAGAAAAAAGGGGGGATGAAATTAAAAAATATCTTCTCCTCTGAAACTACTGTGCCAATCTCAACCAAACTTTGCTGAAATGATCCTTGGGTGGTCCCCTTTCAAAATTGTGTCCGTCAGTGCCGTCCTGTATCCAAGATGGCCACCATTACTAAAAATAGAAATTTCTTCAAATGGCCAAAACTGCTCTATTTTAAGCCAGAAAGTGCCCAAATTTGAACTGTATAAGCATAATGATGAGCTTTTTAACATATATTATGGGATTTTTTTTTAACTTTGAACTTTTGCCTATTTTGACCGATTATGCAAATTAGAAAAAAGGGGGGATGAAATTAAAAAAAATCTTCTCCTCTGAAACTACTGTGCCAATCTCAACCGAACTTTGCTGAAATGATCCTTGGGTGGTCCCCTTTCAAAATTGTGTCCGTCAGTGCGGTCCTGTATCCAAGATGGCCGCCATGACTAAAAATAGAAATTTCTTCAAATGGCCAAAACTGCTCTATTTTAAGCCAGAAAGTGCCCAAATTTGAACTGTATAAGCATAATGATGAGCTTTTTAACATATATTACAGGATTTTTAATGAACTGAACTTTTGCCTATTTTGACCGATTATGCAAATTAGAAAAAAGGGGGGATGAAATTTAAAAAAAATCTTCTCCTCTGAAACTACTGTGCCAATCTCAACCAAACTTTGCTGAAATGATCCTTGGGTGGTCCCCTTTCAAAATTGTGTCCGTCAGTGCGGTCCTGTATCCAAGATGGCCGCCATGACTAAAAATAGAAATTTCTTCAAATGGCCAAAACTGCTCTATTTTAAGCCAGAAAGTGCCCAAATTTGAACTGTATAAGCATAATGATGAGCTTTTTAACATATATTACGAGATTTTTAATGAACTTTGAACTTTTGCCTATTTTGACCGATTATGCAAATTAGAAAAAAGGGGGGATGAAATTAAAAAAAAATCTTCTCCTCTGAAACTACTGTGCCAATCTCAACCAAACTTTGGTGAAATCATCCTTACGTGGTCCCCTTTCAAAATTGTGTCCATCAGCGCCGTCCTGTATCCAAGATGGCCGCCATGACTAAAAATAGAAATTTCTTCAAATGGCCAAAACTGCTCTATTTTAAGCCAGAAAGTGCCTAATTTGAACTGTATAAGCATAATGATGAGCTTTTTAACATATATTACGGGATTTTTTATGAACTTTGAACTTTTGCCTATTTTGACCGATTATGCAAATTAGAAAAAGGGGGGATGAAATTTTAAAAAAATCTTCTCCTCTGAAACTACTGTGCCAATCTCAACCAAACTTTGCTGAAATGATCCTTGAGTGGTCCCCTTTCAAAATTGTGTCCGTCAGTGCCGTCCTGTATCCAAGATGGCCACCATTACTAAAAATAGAAATTTCTTCAAATGGCCAAAACTGCTCTATTTTAAGCCAGAAAGTGCCCAAATTTGAACTGTATAAGCATAATGATAAGCTTTTTAACATATATTATGGGATTTTTTTTTAACTTTGAACTTTTGCCTATTTTGACCGATTA
Source organism: Bathymodiolus septemdierum (assembly GCA_963383655.1). Taxonomy (NCBI): domain Eukaryota; kingdom Metazoa; phylum Mollusca; class Bivalvia; order Mytilida; family Modiolidae; genus Bathymodiolus; species Bathymodiolus septemdierum. Next base: position 43,695,594 of record OY726521.1, on the reverse strand, counting down.
TGCAAATTAGAAAAAGGGGGGATGAAATTAAAAAAAAATCTTCTCCTCTGAAACTACTGTGCCAATCTCAACCAAACTTTGCTGAAATGATCCTTAGGTGGTCCCCTTTCAAAATTGTGTCCGTCAGTGCCGTCCTGTATCCAAGATGGCCACCATTACTAAAATTAGAAATTTCTTCAAATGGCCAAAACTGCTCTATTTTAAGCCAGAAAGTGCCCAAATTTGAACTGTATAAGCATAATGATGAGCTTTTTAACATATATTATGGGATTTTTTTTTAACTTTGAACTTTTGCCTATTTTGACCGATTATGCAAATTAGAAAAAGGGGGGATGAAATTTAAAAAAAATCTTCTCCTCTGAAACTACTGTGCCAATCTCAACCAAACTTTGCTGAAATGATCCTTGAGTGGTCCCCTTTCAAAATTGTGTCCGTCAGTGCCGTCCTGTATCCAAGATGGCCACCATTACTAAAAATAGAAATTTCTTCAAATGGCCAAAACTGCTCTATTTTAAGCCAGAAAGTGCCCAAATTTGAACTGTATAAGCATAATGATGAGCTTTTTAACATATATTATGGGATTTTTTTTTAACTTTGAACTTTTGCCTATTTTGACCGATTATGCAAATTAGAAAAAAGGGGGGATGAAATTAAAAAATATCTTCTCCTCTGAAACTACTGTGCCAATCTCAACCAAACTTTGCTGAAATGATCCTTGGGTGGTCCCCTTTCAAAATTGTGTCCGTCAGTGCCGTCCTGTATCCAAGATGGCCACCATTACTAAAAATAGAAATTTCTTCAAATGGCCAAAACTGCTCTATTTTAAGCCAGAAAGTGCCCAAATTTGAACTGTATAAGCATAATGATGAGCTTTTTAACATATATTATGGGATTTTTTTTTAACTTTGAACTTTTGCCTATTTTGACCGATTATGCAAATTAGAAAAAAGGGGGGATGAAATTAAAAAAATCTTCTCCTCTGAAACTACTGTGCCAATCTCAACCGAACTTTGCTGAAATGATCCTTGGGTGGTCCCCTTTCAAAATTGTGTCCGTCAGTGCGGTCCTGTATCCAAGATGGCCGCCATGACTAAAAATAGAAATTTCTTCAAATGGCCAAAACTGCTCTATTTTAAGCCAGAAAGTGCCCAAATTTGAACTGTATAAGCATAATGATGAGCTTTTTAACATATATTACAGGATTTTTAATGAACTGAACTTTTGCCTATTTTGACCGATTATGCAAATTAGAAAAAAGGGGGGATGAAATTTAAAAAAAATCTTCTCCTCTGAAACTACTGTGCCAATCTCAACCAAACTTTGCTGAAATGATCCTTGGGTGGTCCCCTTTCAAAATTGTGTCCGTCAGTGCGGTCCTGTATCCAAGATGGCCGCCATGACTAAAAATAGAAATTTCTTCAAATGGCCAAAACTGCTCTATTTTAAGCCAGAAAGTGCCCAAATTTGAACTGTATAAGCATAATGATGAGCTTTTTAACATATATTACGAGATTTTTAATGAACTTTGAACTTTTGCCTATTTTGACCGATTATGCAAATTAGAAAAAAGGGGGGATGAAATTAAAAAAAAATCTTCTCCTCTGAAACTACTGTGCCAATCTCAACCAAACTTTGGTGAAATCATCCTTACGTGGTCCCCTTTCAAAATTGTGTCCATCAGCGCCGTCCTGTATCCAAGATGGCCGCCATGACTAAAAATAGAAATTTCTTCAAATGGCCAAAACTGCTCTATTTTAAGCCAGAAAGTGCCTAATTTGAACTGTATAAGCATAATGATGAGCTTTTTAACATATATTACGGGATTTTTTATGAACTTTGAACTTTTGCCTATTTTGACCGATTATGCAAATTAGAAAAAGGGGGGATGAAATTTTAAAAAAATCTTCTCCTCTGAAACTACTGTGCCAATCTCAACCAAACTTTGCTGAAATGATCCTTGAGTGGTCCCCTTTCAAAATTGTGTCCGTCAGTGCCGTCCTGTATCCAAGATGGCCACCATTACTAAAAATAGAAATTTCTTCAAATGGCCAAAACTGCTCTATTTTAAGCCAGAAAGTGCCCAAATTTGAACTGTATAAGCATAATGATAAGCTTTTTAACATATATTATGGGATTTTTTTTTAACTTTGAACTTTTGCCTATTTTGACCGATTATGCAAATTAGAAAAAGGGGGGATGAAATTAAAAAAAAATCTTCTCCTCTGAAACTACTGTGCCAATCTCAACCAAACTTTGCTGAAATGATCCTTAGGTGGTCCCCTTTCAAAATTGTGTCCGTCAGTGCCGTCCTGTATCCAAGATGGCCACCATTACTAAAATTAGAAATTTCTTCAAATGGCCAAAACTGCTCTATTTTAAGCCAGAAAGTGCCCAAATTTGAACTGTATAAGCATAATGATGAGCTTTTTAACATATATTATGGGATTTTTTTTTAACTTTGAACTTTTGCCTATTTTGACCGATTATGCAAATTAGAAAAAAGGGGGGATGAAATTAAAAAATATCTTCTCCTCTGAAACTACTGTGCCAATCTCAACCAAACTTTGCTGAAATGATCCTTGGGTGGTCCCCTTTCAAAATTGTGTCCGTCAGTGCCGTCCTGTATCCAAGATGGCCACCATTACTAAAAATAGAAATTTCTTCAAATGGCCAAAACTGCTCTATTTTAAGCCAGAAAGTGCCCAAATTTGAACTGTATAAGCATAATGATGAGCTTTTTAACATATATTATGGGATTTTTTTTTAACTTTGAACTTTTGCCTATTTTGACCGATTATGCAAATTAGAAAAAAGGGGGGATGAAATTAAAAAAAATCTTCTCCTCTGAAACTACTGTGCCAATCTCAACCGAACTTTGCTGAAATGATCCTTGGGTGGTCCCCTTTCAAAATTGTGTCCGTCAGTGCGGTCCTGTATCCAAGATGGCCGCCATGACTAAAAATAGAAATTTCTTCAAATGGCCAAAACTGCTCTATTTTAAGCCAGAAAGTGCCCAAATTTGAACTGTATAAGCATAATGATGAGCTTTTTAACATATATTACAGGATTTTTAATGAACTGAACTTTTGCCTATTTTGACCGATTATGCAAATTAGAAAAAAGGGGGGATGAAATTTAAAAAAAATCTTCTCCTCTGAAACTACTGTGCCAATCTCAACCAAACTTTGCTGAAATGATCCTTGGGTGGTCCCCTTTCAAAATTGTGTCCGTCAGTGCGGTCCTGTATCCAAGATGGCCGCCATGACTAAAAATAGAAATTTCTTCAAATGGCCAAAACTGCTCTATTTTAAGCCAGAAAGTGCCCAAATTTGAACTGTATAAGCATAATGATGAGCTTTTTAACATATATTACGAGATTTTTAATGAACTTTGAACTTTTGCCTATTTTGACCGATTATGCAAATTAGAAAAAAGGGGGGATGAAATTAAAAAAAAATCTTCTCCTCTGAAACTACTGTGCCAATCTCAACCAAACTTTGGTGAAATCATCCTTACGTGGTCCCCTTTCAAAATTGTGTCCATCAGCGCCGTCCTGTATCCAAGATGGCCGCCTTGACTAAAAATAGAAATTTCTTCAAATGGCCAAAACTGCTCTATTTTAAGCCAGAAAGTGCCCAAATTTGAACTGTATAAGCATAATGATGAGCTTTTTAACATATATTATGGGATTTTTTTTTAACTTTGAACTTTTGCCTATTTTGACCGATTATGCAAATTAGAAAAAAGGGGGGATGAAATTTAAAAAAATCTTCTCCTCTGAAACTACTGTGCCAATCTCAACCGAACTTTGCTGAAATGATCCTTGGGTGGTCCCCTTTCAAAATTGTGTCCGTCAGTGCGGTCCTGTATCCAAGATGGCCGCCATGACTGAAAATAGAAATTTCTTCAAATGGCCAAAACTGCTCTATTTTAAGCCAGAAAGTGCCTAATTTGAACTGTATAAGCATAATGATGAGCTTTTTAACATATATTACGTGATTTTTTATGAACTTTGAACTTTTGCCTATTTTGACCGATTATGCAAATTAGAAAAAAGGGGGGATGAAATTAAAAAAAAATCTTCTCCTCTGAAACTACTGTGCCAATCTCAACCAAACTTTGGTGAAATCATCCTTACGTGGTCCCCTTTCAAAATTGTGTCCATCAGCGCCGTCCTGTATCCAAGATGGCCGCCATGACTAAAAATAGAAATTTCTTCAAATGGCCAAAACTGCTCTATTTTAAGCCAGAAAGTGCCTAATTTGAACTGTATAAGCATAATGATGAGCTTTTTAACATATATTACGGGATTTTTTATGAACTTTGAACTTTTGCCTATTTTGACCGATTATGCAAATTAGAAAAAGGGGGGATGAAATTTTAAAAAAATCTTCTCCTCTGAAACTACTGTGCCAATCTCAACCAAACTTTGCTGAAATGATCCTTGAGTGGTCCCCTTTCAAAATTGTGTCCGTCAGTGCCGTCCTGTATCCAAGATGGCCACCATTACTAAAAATAGAAATTTCTTCAAATGGCCAAAACTGCTCTATTTTAAGCCAGAAAGTGCCCAAATTTGAACTGTATAAGCATAATGATAAGCTTTTTAACATATATTATGGGATTTTTTTTTAACTTTGAACTTTTGCCTATTTTGACCGATTATGCAAATTAGAAAAAAGGGGGGATGAAATTTAAAAAAATCTTCTCCTCTGAAACTACTGTGCCAATCTCAACCAAACTTTGCTGAAATGATCCTTGGGTGGTCCCCTTTCAAAATTGTGTCCGTCAGTGCGGTCCTGTATCCAAGATGGCCGCCATGACTAAAAATAGAAATTTCTTCAAATGGCCAAAACTGCTCTATTTTAAGCCAGAAAGTGCCCAAATTTGAACTGTATAAGCATAATGATGAGCTTTTTAACATATATTACGGGATTTTTAATGAACTTTGAACTTTTGCCTATTTTGACCGATTATGCAAATTAGAAAAAAGGGGGGATGAAATTAAAAAAAAATCTTCTCCTCTGAAACTACTGTGCCAATCTCAACCAAACTTTGGTGAAATCATCCTTACGTGGTCCCCTTTCAAAATTGTGTCCATCAGCGCCGTCTTGTATCCAAGATGGCCGCCATGACTAAAAATAGAAATTTCTTCAAATGGCCAAAACTGCTCTATTTTAAGGCAGAAAGTGCCCAAATTTGAACTGTATAAGCATAATGATGAGCTTTTTAACATATATTACGGGATTTTTATGAACTTTGAACTTTTGCCTATTTTGACCGATTATGCAAATTAGAAAAAAAGGGGGGTGAAATTAAAAAAAAATCTTCTCCTCTGAAACTACTGTGCCAATCTCAACCAAACTTTGCTGAAATGATCCTTGGGTGGTCCCCTTTCAAAATTGTGTCCGTCAGCGCTGTCCTGTATCCAAGATGGTCGCCATGACTAAAAATATAAATTTCTTCAAATGGACAAAACTGCTCTATTTTAAGCCAGAAAGTGCCCAAATTTGAACTGTATAAGCATAATGATGAGCTTTATAACATATATTACGGGATTTTTTATGAACTTTGAACTTTTGCCTATTTTGACCGATTATGCAAATTAGAAAAAAGGGGGGATGAAATTTTTAAAAAATCTTCTCCTCTGAAACTACTGTGCCAATCTCAACCAAACTTTGCTGAAATGATCCTTGGGTGGTCCCCTTTCAAAATTGTGTCCATCAGCGCTGTCCTGTATCCAAGATGGCCGCCATGACTAAAAATAGAAATTTCTTCAAATGGCCAAAACTGCTCTATTTTAAGCCAGAAAGTGCCCAAATTTGAACTGTATAAGCATAATGATGAGCTTTTTAACATATATTAAGTGATTTTTAATGAACTTTGAACTTTTGCCTATTTTGACCGACTATGCAAATTAGAAAAAAGGGGGGATGAAATTTAAAAAAATCTTCTTCTCTGAAACTACTGTGCCAATCTCAACCGAACTTTGCTGAAATGATGCTTGGGTGGTCCCCTTTCAAAATTGTGTCCATCACTGCCGTCCTGTATCCAAGATGGCCACCATGACTAAAAATAGAAATTTCTTCAAATGGCCAAAACTGCTCTACTTTAAGCCAGAAAGTGCCCAAATTTGAACTGTATAAGCATAATGATGAGCTTTTTAACATATATTACGGGATTTTTTATGAACGTTGAACTTTTGCCTATTTTGACCGATTATGCAAATTAGAAAAAAGGGGGGATGAAATTTTAAAAAAATCTTCTCCTCTGAAACTACTGTGCCAATCTCAACCAAATTTTGCTGAAATGATCCTTGGGTGGTCCTCTTCCAAAATTGTGTCCGGCATTTCAGAACACTGACCAAGATGGCCACCACAGTCGAACTTAATTTAACATAGGACCCTATGGGAAATTCCCATAAAAATCTTTTTGTCCGAAACCATTTGCTCAACAAGAACAAAATTTTGATGAAATAGTCATTGGATGGTTCTCTTCCAAAAATGTGTCTGGCGGTTCGGCCCTTCGATCAATTTTTTTTTTATCTGCAATTTTGAAGTAATATCTTGGAGTTCTTGCCCTTTTTTCATCAAATTTATAGAAAAAAATTAATACTTTTCATCTTATATTTCAAAAACTTTAAGAGATAAAGGTTAAGTTTAAATTGCAAAAAATTGCAGCATGTCAAGATCTTCCTACCCTGCCATTTTGAAGTAAATCCTATAACCCATTTTGGAGTTATTGCCCTTTTTTCATCAAAATGTTCTCAATTTTAATACTATCATCTTGTATCTCAAAAACTATTAGAGATAGAGGGAAAATTTACACTGCAAAAATGTTCAGCATGTCAAGATCTACAAAAAATTTGCCACAGTTAAAAATATGCGACAACTGTGAAGAGTTATTCCTCTTGAAATGCATTTTTTTGTTGACTCACTGCTTTTGGTTACTCAAATAATCAAAGGGAAGCAACTCTATTACAAAATGTGAAGTAGGAAAAGCTAAATTTTGAGAATCATTGACATATATGTTTTTTTACAGCAATTTTGATAACTTACATTAAAGGGGGAACCCCTGCCCACATTTTTTTGTAGAAGGGGTCTGCAATGACGAAGGCTACATTTGTTAATTTTTTTTGTCGAAGTTATCAAGTTTTATTGACTGATGTTGTTATTATACCCAGGTGAGCTATACAGGCTCCTGGGAGCCTCTAGTTATCTTTAGCATGCAGCTTTAAGGAGTGAGAGCAAATACTGGTTGGCTCAGAACAGAACAATGCATCCGAGTGGAGTGAAATGTCTTTCCACGGATTGTTGTTTCAGTGAACTACCACTATAAAGGTCCAATTAAGCATATTTGCTTACTTGGTGTTAAACAACAATCACTAATTTAATTTATTACTGTATACATGGTTAAATTCATGTGAGGATTTGGGGGTTAATTTTCCAATTTGCTTATTAAAAACATTTGTGTTGGGGTTCATTTTGAGAAAACGTAATCATTTCCAGTTTTACTTTTTTGTTTGGTAGTTATTTTTGTACATTTTAGTGGAAGACAAATTGAGCAGAAATCTTTCACACACAAGCATTTCCAAATATACAAAACAAGAACATTTAATAAAAACCCAGAGTGATATTAAAAATGCATATTTACAATCTTACAATCTAGTTATAGTATTAATGTCTAGAGTATATAAAAAGTAATAATAGTGTATATATTTGTACAGGAAGAAGTTACTTTAGAAATCTGGAAAGTATGTCAGACAATTTGTGAGAGTTCATCAACAGCATATGAACCTTTTTGGGACTTCAGTGAAGCTTCTAAACAACTGAAAACTATATTGTATGATGGTAAGATTAAATGTAACTTGTAACTAACTATTAACTAGCTGCATTAAATTTCAGGTATTTGTTGCTTCTCCGCTAAACACGCAGCATTAAGGAGATAGAGCTTGGAATCAGAATAATGTGTCCGAGTGGAGTGACATGTCTACCCGCGGACTGTTGTTTCAGTGAGCTAGCACTATGAAAATCCAACTAAGTGTGTTGGTCTAGTACAAAGCAAATCTCATCCTCATCTCATTGAAAATTAACTTGTTCTAGCCATGATATAGCTGTAAAATTGCTGAATTGGTGTTAAACAACAATCACTCACTCACTCACTTAAAGTTGTTTCAAGTATTCCAACAGGATTTGACACCAAAGTTGTTTCAATAAAGTATTCCAGCAGGATTTGACACCAAAGTTGTTTCAATAAAGTATTCCAGCAGGATTTGACCTCCAAGTTGTTTCAATTTAGGCCAGCGGCGAAATCTAAAAAGTCGCTTATTTAAAGAGTTAAATCAACCCATCGACTACACACCTAAATATACTTTCAAACGCTAGATTATGCTTTTAGCTAATAAATTTAACATGCCGTAATACAATCGCATGGTCACGTTATCATGAAAACTACATTTTTCTAGGATTACTGCGTTTTTGGAGAAAGTCCGATCATACTCAGTAAAATCAATATTATGCATGATTTATGCATCTTCGGCAATTTGTTGCACTTGTAGTTTTTAAATCTAACTTAAATAAATAAAATTATTCAAAATATCATATTAAAATAACTTTTATTTCATCAGTTTGGCTTCTTTGAAACCAGCAGATGTGTTAAATATTTTAACGGTCACTTTTAAAATTATGTCAGAAGAAATGCTTTCATTAAATTGATCTCAAACTTTTTTAAAAACAAATGTGTAAACATAGTTTACATAAAACATTATCATTATAGCGCCAATTTCTACCAGTTTAAGAGGTTTGGACCGTTTTTAAATGCACATCAACATATCGAAAGTAGAAAATGATTCCGGATATTTTGCCCGTGACTTTTTAAAATTATAATCCTCAGTCCGATTAGATCTTATTGCATCGAGACCAAAGCATATTTTCTTAATAATTACTTATATTCTTGTGTTATCTGTATTTAATTGTTGTCACCCTTCATTGTTAACATTTGCTGTTTTTAATTGTAACGTTTTAGTTACAAAAGATGGTTTGAAATATTGTTTGTAGAGAATTTAATTAATGTTTACAAGTTGTTAGAAAATCATTTGTCGGAACTGTTGTGAGTGTTTTCCAAAAAATGGCACAGTTTGGTAGCCAACTTAAACTTCTTCCATCTAGGGAAGTTCAAGAATCATTATTGAATTGTGTTGAAGAAGGTACAAAAATGATCACATCACTTATTGATGGTTCTTTGTCTGAAGGCCAGTCTCGTAGTTTCTACAATCCTAGTACACGGTCCAAGTTGAAGTCATTCGAAGATATGACTCACAAAACTAAGCTGAAGTGTCGTTCTGGGGACACAGTCACTGTTCATATTAATCCTGAGTTAGTTTTTTGTCGGGAACTGGTTCTTGCAAATTGTCGAGAGGATGTTACTGTTGAAAAGGTTCTGTCTTTTCCAATTGGTCCGATTTCAACATAGTTGTTTCACGACGATGGCACAATGCGCAAAACCAGTAAGGCAGATCTTGTACATCAACTGGAACAGAACGTTTCTATAATACAAACACTGCCCATTTTTTGATATTTCCAGAACAACTCTGATCAGAGATGACATGCCTTTGTTGCAGTCAATAAATGCAAAAAGGTTTAGAACCTTTGGTGAGATGGCACTTGATTTTGTAAAAAATAAGATCTCTTGTTTTCAGTTTACATCCGTTGTCGTCGATATCTTTGATAGATATGACATTCAAAACTCTCAAAAGGCAGAACGAGACCGTCGATCCAAGTCTGTTTTCACTGCATTTGATTGAAGGTAGGGTTATTCCTGACTGGAAAAAGTTTATTAGTTCTGGTGAAAATATTATTAGATTTCTCGGCGATTACATTGCCAAACATATTCGTCAGAACAGTTCTCTCCAAGAAGGGCAATCACTTTACCTGGCCGGTTTATTTTCTAATCCTGAAACAGTTAAAATGTTGAATCAGAATGGTATGTTAGATTGCAGTTGTTTGGCAAGCACACAAGAAGAGGCGGATACCCGCATAATTTTGCATGCACTGTATTCTGACAAACTGTATCAAGAGAATAACGTTCAAGGTCGCATCGTTGTGAAATCCCCAGATACGGACGTTCTTGTCCTTTTTGTACATTATTTTCCAAATATGAAAAACACAAGTGAGCTTTGGTTTCAAACAGGACTTATTACGAGCACTAAGGATTGTACACGTTATATCTCTGTACACGAGTTATGCAAGTCATTGAGCTCCGTTGTGTGTGAGATCTTGCCAGCTGATCATGCTCTAACTGGGTGTGATACCACTTCTTCGTTCTTTGGTATCGGGAAGAACTCTATGTTCAAAGCTCTGAAAGAGCCACCCAATCAGTTTAGTGATTTGTCTCGAATAGAATGATTCAGTCAATCTAAGCCGAAAACTAATATCAAGGCTGTATGATCCGAAGGGAAAGTCGAAACGATGCCATATCGATCTGAACAAATTGCGGGTAAAATTGGAAACTGTCAAAGATTCTACTTTGGTGAGACTTCCTCCGAGTGAAGACACATTTAAACAGCATATTCTTAGATCTTCGTACCAAACACATATATGGTTAATTGCACATATTCCAAAGCCAGCAGTTGGATCACCTCTTGAGCATGGTTGCAAAGATGGAAAGATTGGTCTTGAACCAATATTGTTTGAAGGTCAAATGTCATCTGACTTTTTGCAGGACCTCGTATGCAACGGAAGATCTGTTTGTAGTAAAGGTTGTGTTTGTTTTGAACAGAATTTGTCTTGCACAGAACTTTGTCCTTGCCAAGCATTAGACCTCTGTCACAATGTGATTACACACAGGACAGATATCGAAGATGACGATGCGTAAGCACGCATGAGTTCTTTTTTTAAACAAATCATAAAAACAACTGTATTTATTTGATTCCCTGAATATCTCCATATGCGATTGACCAGATCAAATGCATTATCCGAACACCCAATTTTTCTGATAATAATTGGGTTTCGGATTACGATGGTGAATGAAACATGTATATTTACGTTTTAAACGTTCAAAATGTCTAAAAGGGTGTTTTTATTCATGAATCACTTTAATAAAAAAAACTACAAGGGTTCACATGAGATGTACAATGCTCATAGCTATTTAGGGACTGACAAAATACAGACTTACAAAAAAATACCTGTGTTGGGCGAATCGGGTATGTTTTGATTTACTTCCTTGTAACGAACAGTATATATACAAAATATATTGAAACATAAATAAACATCATTATTACGTAAATAGGGATGACCTTGGGTCAAGGTCATTGTTTTATGGAAGCAAATACGAGTCACTTACATTGAAAAATCACATTCCCATCCAAAAACAGTCATTTCGACGTCAATTGACGTCATTCATTTCTGAATTTTGTTCAATAATCTAATTTAATATGTGGTCCATCAAATAAAAACCATCAAACTTGTCGAATTGAATTTCATTTTTAATGAAAATGCACTTTTCGAACGAAAGTCGAAAGCGAAAAACAATTTGTTCTTGACCTTTGACCTTAATTATGCAAAAACGTGACCACTTCCGACTTTTATGGCATCATTATTCTGAGAGTCCCGTCATTCCTCTTTCCAATGACATATGATATAGGTGTGTAGCCCATGGGTTCATTACATTTTATTTTTTGATTTTCTACCGCTGGTCTATAATGAGTAACAATTTGTTAGGTGTTAATCGTTGTTGGTGGCTCATTGTAATTTAAAGTGTTCAACCATGTTCGTCATTTTTACTTATTCTGGTGTCAACAAAAACATCTCATCATGTGCTCATCCCAAAACAAACTTTTGCAATCATGATGCATTATTAGAAATAGAACTAATATAATGGACATCAAACGACAAATAATCAATCAATTCTTTTATTGTTTGCGTACTTCAGTAACAAGTAGTACAGTAGTCCCCCTTTATATTACCACCCTTTCCGCAATGAAAAAGTGGTCTAATAAGAGGAATGACCGTTCTAAAAGGTGGACAATTTGGTATTGTTTTTCTATATATATAAGTGCATATAAAAACTGGCCTGATAAGAGGGGGTGACCTTTGGTGGGAGTGAACTTATAAGAGGTGTGATCACTCTTAAGGGTGTAACTTAGTCGTATTTTACTATTTCAATGCATCTGAAATCTGACCTAATAAGAAGGGTGGCCTCTGATGGGAGTGACTTTATAATAGGGGGAGGGTGGCCTCTGATGGGAGTGGTTTTATAAGAGGGGGAGGGTGGCCTCTGATGGGAGTGGTTTTATAAGAGGGGGAGGGTGGCCTCTAATGGGAGTGGCTTTATAAGAGGGGGAGGGTGGCCTCTGATGGGAGTGGCTTTATAAGAGGGGGAGGGTGGCCTCTGATGGGAGTGACTTTATAAGAGGGGAGGGTGGCCTCTGATGGGAGTGGCTTTATAAGAGGGGGAGGGTGGCCTCTGATGGGAGTGACTTTATAAGAGGGGAGGGTGGCCTCTGATGGGAGTGACTTTATAAGAGGGGAGGGTGGCCTCTGATGGGAGTGACTTTATAAGAGGGGGAGGGTGGCCTCTGATGGGAGTGGCTTTATAAGAGGGGGAGGGTGGCCTCTGATGGGAGTGACTTTATAAGAGGGGGAGGGTGGCCTCTGATGGGAGTGACTTTATAAGAGGGGAGGGTGGCCTCTGATGGGAGTGACTTTATAAGAGGGGGAGGGTGGCCTCTGATGGGAGTGACTTTATGAGAGGGGAGGGTGGCCTCTGATGGGAGTGGCTTTATAAGAGAGGGAGGGTAGCCTCTGATGGGAGTGACTTTATAAGAGGGGGAGGGTAGCCTCTGATGGAAGTGGCTTTATAAGAGGGGGAGGGTGGCCTCTGATGGGAGTGACTTTATTAGAGGGGAGGGTGGCCTCTGATGGGAGTGACTTTATAAGAGGGGGAGGGTGGCCTCTGATGGGAGTGACTTTATAAGAGGGGGTGGCCTCTGATGGGAGTGGCTTTATAAGAGAGGGAGGGTGGCCTCTGATGGGAGTGACTTTATAAGAGGGGGAGGGTGGCCTCTGATGGGAGTGATTTTATTAGAGGGGTGGCCTCTGATGGGAGTGGCTTTATAAGAGGGGAGGGTGGCCTCTGATGGGAGTGACTTTATAAGAGGGGGAGGGTCTCTGATGGGAGTGGCTTTATAACAGAGGGAGGGTGGCCTCTGATGGGAGTGGCTTTATAAGAGGGGGAGGGTGGCCTCTGATGGGAGTGGCTTTATAAGAGGGGAGGGTGGCCTCTGATGGGAGTGGCTTTATAAGAGGTGGAGGGTGGCCTCTGATGGGAGTGGCTTTATAAGAGGGGGAGGATGGCCTCTGATGGGAGTGACTTTATAAGAGGGGATGGTGGCCTCTGATGGGAGTGACTTTATAAGAGGGGAGGGTAGCCTCTGATGGGAGTGACTTTATAAGAGGGGGAGGGTGGTCTCTGATGGGAGTGACTTTATAAGAGGGGGAGGGTGGCCTCTGATGGGAGTGACTTTATAAGAGGGGAGGGTGGCCTCTGATGGGAGTGGCTTTATAAGAGGGGAGGGTGGCCTCTGATGGGAGTGACTTTATAAGAGGGGGAGGGTAGCCTCTGATGGGAGTGGCTTTATAAGAGGGGGAGGGTGGCCTCTGATGGGAGTGGCTTTATAAGAGGGGGAGGTTGGCCTCTGATGGGAGTGACTTTATAAGAGGGGGAGGGTGGCCTCTGATGGGAGTGGCTTTATAAGAGGGGGAGGGTGGCCTCTGATGGGAGTGGCTTTATAAGAGGGGGAGGTTGGCCTCTGATGGGAGTGACTTTATAAGAGGGGGAGGGTGGCCTCTGATGGGAGTGACTTTATAAGAGGGGAGGGTGGCCTCTGATGGGAGTGGCTTTATAAGAGGGGAGGGTGGCCTCTGATGGGAGTGACTTTATAAGAGGGGGAGGGTAGCCTCTGATGGGAGTGGCTTTATAAGAGGGGGAGGGTGGCCTCTGATGGGAGTGGCTTTATAAGAGGGGGAGGTTGGCCTCTGATGGGAGTGACTTTATAAGAGGGGGAGGGTGGCCTCTGATGGGAGTGGCTTTATAAGAGGGGGAGGGTAGCTTCTGATGGGAGTGGTTTTATCAGAGGGGGAGGGTGGCCTCTGATGAGAGTGGCTTTATAAGAGTCGAGGGTGGCCTCTGATGTGAGTGGCTTTATAAGAGGGGGAGGGTGGTCTATGATGGGAGTGACTTTATAAGAGGGGAGGGTAGCATCTGATGGGAGTGGCTTTATAAGAGGGGGAGGGTGGCCTCTGATGGGAGTGACTTTATAAGAGGGGATGGTGGCCTCTGATGGGAGTGACTTTATAAGAGGGGAGGGTGGCCTCTGATGGGAGTGACTTTATAAGAGGGGGAGGGTGGTCTCTGATGGGAGTGACTTTATAAGAGGGGGGGGTGGCCTCTGATGGGAGTGACTTTATAAGAGGGGAGGGTGGCCTCTGATGGGAGTGGCTTTATAAGAGGGGAGGGTGGCCTCTGATGGGAGTGACTTTATAAGAGGGGGAGGGTAGCCTCTGGTGGGAGTGGCTTTATAAGAGGGGGAGGGTGGCCTCTGATGGGGGTGGCTTTATAAGAGGGGGAGGTTGGCCTCTGATGGGAGTGACTTTATAAGAGGGGGAGGGTGGCCTCTGATGGGAGTGGCTTTATAAGAGGGGGAGGGTGGTCTCTGATGGGAGTGACTTTATAAGAGGGGATGGTGGCCTCTGATGGGAGTGACTTTATAAGAGGGGAGGGTGGCCTCTGATGGGAGTGACTTTATAAGAGGGGGAGGGTGGTCTCTGATGGGAGTGACTTTATAAGAGGGGGAGGGTGGCCTCTGATGGGAGTGACTTTATAAGAGGGGAGGGTGGCCTCTGATGGGAGTGGCTTTATAAGAGGGGAGGGTGGCCTCTGATGGGAGTGACTTTATAAGAGGGGGAGGGTAGCCTCTGATGGGAGTGGCTTTATAAGAGGGGGAGGGTGGCCTCTGATGGGAGTGGCTTTATAAGAGGGGGAGGTTGGCCTCTGATGGGAGTGACTTTATAAGAGGGGGAGGGTGGCCTCTGATGGGAGTGGCTTTATAAGAGGGGAGGGTAGCCTCTGATGGGAGTGGCTTTATAAGAGGGGGAGGGTAGCTTCTGATGGGAGTGGTTTTATCAGAGGGGGAGGGTGGCCTCTGATGGGAGTGGCTTTATAAGAGTCGAGGGTGGCCTCTGATGTGAGTGGCTTTATAAGAGGGGGAGGGTGGTCTATGATGGGAATGACTATAAGAGGGGGAGGGTAGCATCTGATGGGAGTGGCTTTATAAGAGGGGGAGGGTAGCCTCTGATGGGAGTGGTTTTATAAGAGGGGGAGGGTGGCCTCTGATGTGAGTGACTTTATAAGAGGGGGAGGGTGGCCTCTGATGGGAGTGGCTTGATAAGAGGGGAGGGTAGCCTCTGATGGGAGTGGCTTTATAAGAGGGGGAGGGTAGCCTCTGATGGGAGTGGCTTTATAAGAGTCGAGGGTGGCCTCTGATGTGAGTGGCTTTATAAGAGGGGGAGGGTGGCCTATGATGGGAGTGACTTTATAAGAGGGGGAGGGTAGCCTCTGATGGGAGTGGCTTTATAAGAGGGGGAGGGTGGCCTCTGATGGGAGTGGCTTTATAAGAGAGGGAGGGTGGCCTCTGATGGGAGTGACTTTATAAGAGAGGGAGGGTGGCCTCTGATGGGGGTGGCTTTATAAGAGGGGGAGGTTGGCCTCTGATGGGAGTGACTTTATAAGAGGGGGAGGGTGGCCTCTGATGGGAGTGGCTTTATAAGAGGGGGAGGGTGGTCTCTGATGGGAGTGACTTTATAAGAGGGGATGGTGGCCTCTGATGGGAGTGACTTTATAAGAGGGGAGGGTGGCCTCTGATGGGAGTGACTTTATAAGAGGGGGAGGGTGGTCTCTGATGGGAGTGACTTTATAAGAGGGGGAGGGTGGCCTCTGATGGGAGTGACTTTATAAGAGGGGAGGGTGGCCTCTGATGGGAGTGGCTTTATAAGAGGGGAGGGTGGCCTCTGATGGGAGTGACTTTATAAGAGGGGGAGGGTAGCCTCTGATGGGAGTGGCTTTATAAGAGGGGGAGGGTGGCCTCTGATGGGAGTGGCTTTATAAGAGGGGGAGGTTGGCCTCTGATGGGAGTGACTTTATAAGAGGGGGAGGGTGGCCTCTGATGGGAGTGGCTTTATAAGAGGGGAGGGTAGCCTCTGATGGGAGTGGCTTTATAAGAGGGGGAGGGTAGCTTCTGATGGGAGTGGTTTTATCAGAGGGGGAGGGTGGCCTCTGATGGGAGTGGCTTTATAAGAGTCGAGGGTGGCCTCTGATGTGAGTGGCTTTATAAGAGGGGGAGGGTGGTCTATGATGGGAATGACTATAAGAGGGGGAGGGTAGCATCTGATGGGAGTGGCTTTATAAGAGGGGGAGGGTAGCCTCTGATGGGAGTGGTTTTATAAGAGGGGGAGGGTGGCCTCTGATGTGAGTGACTTTATAAGAGGGGGAGGGTGGCCTCTGATGGGAGTGGCTTGATAAGAGGGGAGGGTAGCCTCTGATGGGAGTGGCTTTATAAGAGGGGGAGGGTAGCCTCTGATGGGAGTGGCTTTATAAGAGTCGAGGGTGGCCTCTGATGTGAGTGGCTTTATAAGAGGGGGAGGGTGGCCTATGATGGGAGTGACTTTATAAGAGGGGGAGGGTAGCCTCTGATGGGAGTGGCTTTATAAGAGGGGGAGGGTGGCCTCTGATGGGAGTGGCTTTATAAGAGAGGGAGGGTGGCCTCTGATGGGAGTGACTTTATAAGAGAGGGAGGGTGGCCTCTGATGGGAGTGACTTTATAATAGGGGGAGGGTGGCCTCTGATGGGAGTGGCTTTATAAGAGGTGGAGGGTGGCCTCTGATGGAAGTGGCTTTATAAGAGGTGGAGGGTGGCCTCTGATGGAAGTGGCTTTATAAGAGGGGGAGGGTGGCCTCTGATGGGAGTGACTTTATAAGAGGGGAGGGTGGCCTCTGATGAGAGTGGCTTTATAAGAGGGGGAGGGTGGCCTCTGATGGAAGTGGCTTTATAAGAGGTGGAGGGTGGCCTCTGATGGGAGTGGCTTTATAAGTGGGGGAGGGTGGCCTCTGATGGGAGTGACTTTATAAGAGGGGGAAGGTGGCCTCTGATGGGAGTGACTTTATAAGAGGGGGAGGGTGGCCTCTGATGGGAGTGGCTTTATAAGAGGGGGAGGGTGGCCTCTGATGGGAGTGGCTTTATAAGAGGGGGAGGGTGGCCTCTGATGGGAGTGACTTTATAAGAGGGGGATGGTGGCCTCTGATGGGAGTGACTTTATAAGAGGGGAGGGTGGCCTCTGATGGGAGTGACTTTATAAGAGGGGGAGGGTGGTCTCTGATGGGAGTGACTTTATAAGAGGGGGAGGGTGGCCTCTGATGGGAGTGACTTTATAAGAGGGGAGGGTGGCCTCTGATGGGAGTGGCTTTATAAGAGGGGAGGGTGCCCTCTGATGGGAGTGACTTTATGAGAGGGGAGGGTAGCCTCTGATGGGAGTGGCTTTATAAGAGGGGGAGGGTGGCCTCTGATGGGAGTGGCTTTATAAGAGGGGGAGGTTGGCCTCTGATGGGAGTGACTTTATAAGAGAGGGAGGGTGGCCTCTGATGGGAGTGGCTTTATAAGAGGGGAGGGTAGCCTCTGATGGGAGTGGCTTTATAAGAGGGGGAGGGTAGCCTCTGATGGGAGTGGTTTTATCAGAGGGGGAGGGTGGCCTCTGATGGGAGTGGCTTTATAAGAGTCGAGGGTGGCCTCTGATGTGAGTGGCTTTATAAGAGGGGGAGGGTGGCCTATGATGGGAGTGACTTTATAAGAGGGGGAGGGTAGCCTCTGATGGGAGTGGCTTTATAAGAGGGGGGGTAGCCTCTGATGGGAGTGGCTTTATAAGAGGGGGAGGTGGCCTCTGATGGGAGTGGCTTTATAAGAGGGGGAGGGTGGCCTCTGATGGGAGTGGCTTTATAAGAGAGGGAGGGTGGCCTCTGATGGGAGTGGCTTTATAAGAGGGGGACTACTATATGTATTTTAATTTACCATCATTTTGTGTCAGAATGTAGTTTTCTCATGTTATTTTGTATCCTTCTTCAGATATAAGTAAGGCAGCTTTGAAAATTTCTGATCTGTGTAGAACCGGTGTAGAGCTTCCTTTGAGAGCTACAACAAGTACAGAACCTATGACACATACCACCAGTCCACAAATGTCACCTTCAACAAGAGCAGTGACGAGTACAACTGAAATAAGTATTACTTCTTCATCAAGATCAGAAATTCACCAGCTTCCTACATCAGTGTATTCTAATATTACAGAAATAGCCAGTACTCAAAGACAACAGTATCCCCAAATCTCCAGTGGTACTGTAGAAGGAGCCAATAGTTCTGCATCAGTACTGCCTCCTAAAAGTCAACAATCTTATTCAGGTAATATTCTGTTATCAAGAGGTAATGACGTGTCTAATCATGAGAAGACTTGTTCATGGAAATGAATCTTTGAACAAGAAAATCATGCAAAGTCTGCCAGAAAAAGAAAAATTTACAAAAGATGTGCCTACTATATATTTAAGGTATATTTTCAATTTTTGAACAAGCTATGGATATAACCTGGTTTGGAACAGTTTATGGTTAATAAATTATGAGGCGGTTGATGAAAACTGTTCCAAACCAGGTTATACAAGTTCAAAAATTGAAAATATTCCTTATAATTAATTTTTACAACAAAATATAATGATTCCTCGATTTTAATTACAATTATTTCATGGGAATATATGAATTTGTCGTTTGCGAATGAATATGTTGGTGACGTCGCTATACCAACCCAGGTTATCAAGTATAACCAATTTTTCTCCAGGCGGATCAGCCAATCAGATGGCAGTTTTCATATCAGATTAAATTATAAATGATTAGACAATCAAGACAAAAATAACAAACAAGGTCAAAACTTGGCTAATAGTAACAGTGGCGGATCTAGAGGGGGGTGGAGGGGACATTCGCCCCCCCCCCCTAAGAAAAAAAAAGAGGAAGAGACGGGGGGTTCTTCCGTCCCTCTATTAAGCATATCAACATTCATTCATTCGCCTGTTAAATGTAATAAATCATTATATATTTTTACCCATTGCATTGCCCTTTTAGTTTATTTAATTACTTTTGAACTTTTGAAGCAGTCGACGATTAATCAGAAAACAAAGTGATATTATAATCCCTTAGACATTACTTTTATCAAAATCCATCCATTCTACAAACACTTCAATACAAATTACCCCATTTTCAACAGAGAAACATGAGAAAATTGGCTAATATAGCACGCCGGGTATTCGGAAACTCGGTGGAAACTAGTTATTTTGAACGTTTGCATTGCTAAATTTTTGGACACTACAGACCGCGGAGCATGCTGTTCCGTGTTCCGTTGCCATCATGCTCCATGGTCTGTAGTGTCCAAAAATTCAAAATTGGTCTATGAAAACGTTCAAAATAACTAGCTTGCACCGAGTTCAAAGTGTCCGCACCTGTTCCGAGAATACGAATACCCGGCGTGATAAGGAAATCAGGGGAGTCACAGCTCCAGATAGATAATTTCAAGTGACATCTCCCTTTAATTTACACTCACTGCTTAGAAACTTTTTGGAGAAGATTCATGCGTTTTAATACACTTCATCACATTCACAAAATGCTTCAAAATTGTTGACGGAAAAGCTTCCTAAATACTCAAAACCCAGGAGCTTCTGGAGGGGGGGGGGGCTCTACCCTGGACCCGCTGGAGACCTTAAGCGATCCCCAGACCCCTCGCCGACTTTCGTCCCACCTAACACAAAATCCTGGATCCACCCCTGAGTAATGTTCAAAAAGATGTTTCTTTGAATATATTACAAGGTAAACATGGACAAGTCACTTTCAAAAAACAAATAGGACATGGCAATAAAAGCCAAGGGGTTTTCAGTCAATAGGATGTTGATTTTTCAGCCATCTCATGGCGAGAACAAGTTACATTTCGATGAGACAATGATGATGTCCACTCAGATGAACTTTTATAGTGCTAGCTCAGTGACACAACAGTCCATGGGTAGACATCGCTCCACTCGGACACATTATGCTAATTCTGAAACAACCAGTTTATGCTCTTACTTAATAATGCTAATTACTGAGTGGAGAAATAGCAAATACTAATTGTATAGTCTTTGGTTTGACATGACTGGACCTTGAACCCACGATCTACCACACTCAAGGTGAACACCCTGAACATGACACCACCGATGTGGTTTCTTGTATTGAATTCGACGGAAATATAATACATGTCCAGAATATATCACGTCATATATCTTATCTCAAAATTGAATACTGGGGTTGTTGTGGCCGTGATCGTATGGTAGTTGTATTTACAACTACCTATGTAATCAGTGCCTATCACCACTGATGTTGTGAGTTCGAATCTCGATCAGTGGGGGGGTGTACAACATTATGTGATAAAGTTTGTCAGTGACTTGCGACAGGCCAGTGGTTTTCTCTGGATTCTCTGGTTTCCTCGACCGCCACGATATAGCTGAAATATTGTTGAAATTGGCATTAAACACCATCAAACAAACAAACAAACAATCTTGAATAATATATATTATGATATGTAGCTTTTCATATTAAGTAATTTGATACTAAGCTAATCTTGGAAACATCTGGTTTTTGGCTTTTGAAAAAATTGTTGAAATATCTTGGATTGATTGGTGTTTAATGCCAAATTTAGCAGTATTTCAGCTATATTGTGGTGTGGAAATATTTTAGAAGCAACGTGATCAACAAATCATATCAATACAGGATTATATTATGCTTCTACTTGGTCATCCAATCAAACGCCAGCATATATCTACAACCCATTATACCAAAATGTACATATATATGGAAAATGGGAGTTAAATTTATAAAACGTTGGTTTTGGACCACAGTCTACTACCAAATCGTCATCCCCATTTAGACCATCGCAGAGTGCGACAAAATCTTCAATCATAAGTAATGTATCACAGTCTACTACAAAATCATCATCCATAAGGGAACGACCATTTAACTTGAAGGGGGGGGGGGGGGGGGGTATGTTTTTTTTCTTAAAAAAATATTCTGATTTTGGTGGAGGAAAAAAAAATGTTATATAACCCAATGTTAAATTCTGGGAAAAAAATTCGTGCTTTGCGCGACAAAAAAAATAATTCTAACTTGTGTTGTCCGAAAAAAAACTATTTCTGAACGAAAAGAAACCCATAGCCCCCCCTCTCCTGCAAGTTAAATGGTCGGTCCCTAAGTAGTGTATTACAGTCTACTAAAAAATCATCATCCACATGTAATGTATCACAGTCTACGACAAAATCGTAGTCTATATGTAATGTATCACCATGTACATCACAGCATAGAAATCTTGATTCACCCGTCAACACAATTAATTCTGTCTACAGTGGACAGAGTGATATTTTACAGATCTTCAAATCCACAGATTCACAGATCATCTGTCAAAAAACGAAAATCAGACATATCACAAACAACAAATCCACTTAACAAAAGATCGCTTTACATCAGTTCATAGGTCAGACTTGTCACAACCAATTGAATCAGAGACTGACAGATCATTTGCTTCACAACATAAATCTTCTACGTCAAAGGCATATCAATCTCTTCATGAAGATGTGCTGAGCAAGAAAAATATTTGGAGTCTTGGGAAACATAAGTCCAGTCTCTCTAAGCAACAAACACCTTCTGGTATGGGTAAAGAGGGTCTAACTGATGCAGCAAGTCTTTTTCCAGAAGTCAAAGTAAAGACTGAATTGTCTGATTATTCAACTCCACCAAAAAGGAGGAAAATAAGAAAAGGTAAGGATTATTTTTGAGAGCTATAAAAGAAGTATATTTTTATTTAATTTTGTATTTGTGTTATAGACTACATTTACAATACGATCAAGCATGATTGCATCTTTATTATAAAGTAACATTCATAACTGTCAAGCTCAGAGAGTTAAAAAACCATATGCACCAATGCAATATTATGTCTTACCCTATGGTAACCTTTTGTGCAATTTTTGTTTTGCACATTTCCACCATTTTTAGCACATCTAGTCCATAGGACCATGTGAGCATTTGTCATCACTTCGTAAGAAAGTTCATTTGTTGTCATCATCAGAAGTCTATTTTGATTCTAATACAACACCACAGCAAAGTGCAGAGTCATTGATCATTGTTAATGTCATTTGATTGGCTGACATTCAAAGCCAGGTGTTGAGTCACTGATCATTGTTAATGCCATTTGATTGACTGACATTCAAAGCGAGGTACTGAGTCACTGATCATTGTTAATGTCATTTGATTGATTGGCATTCAAATCCAGGTGCTGGGTCAGTAATCATTGTTGGCACCATTTGATTGGCTAACATTCAAAGCCAGGTGCTGAGTCACTGATCATTGTTAATGTCATTTGACTGGTTGGCATTCAAAGCCAGTGCTAAGTCACTGATCATTGTTAATGTCATTTGGTTGGTTGACATTCAAAGCCAGGTGCTGAGTCAGTGATCATTGTAAATGTCATTTGATTGGCTGACATTCAAAGCCAGGTGCTGTGTCATGGATCATTGTTAATGCCATTTGACTGGCTGGCATTCAAACCCAGGTGCAGAGTCTTGGATCATTGATAATGTCATTTGATTGGCTAGCATTCAAAATCAGGTGCAGAGTCACGGATCATTGTTAATGCCATTTGATTGGCTGTTATTCAAAGCCAATTGCTGAGTCACTGATCATTGTTAATGTCATTTGATTGGCTAACATTCATAGTCAGATGCACAGTCACTGAGCCTTGTTAATGCCATTTGATTGGTTGGCATTCAAAGTCAGGTGCAGAGTCATAGATCATTGTTAATGTCATTTGATTGGCTAGCATTAAAGTCAGGTGCATACCCATAGATGATTGTTAATGTCATTTGATTGGCTAACATTCAAATATAGGGGCAGCATCATAGATCATTGTTAATGTCATTTGATTGGCTGACATTCAAATCCAGGTGCTGAGTCACTGATCATTGTGAATGTCATTTGATTGGCTAGCATTCAAAGTCAGGTGCAGAGTCATAGATCATTGTTAATGACATTTGATTGGCTGACAGTCAAAGTCAGGTGCTGAGTCACTGATCATTGTTAATGCCAGTTGATTGGCTAGCATTCAAAGTCAGGTGCAGAGTCACAGATCATTGTTAATGTCATTTGATTGGTTGGCATTCAAAGTCAGGTGCAGAGTCACTGATCATTGTTAATGTCATTTGATTGGCTGTCATTCAAAACCAGGTGCTGAGTCACTGATCATTGTTAATGCCATTTAATTGGCTGGCATTCAAAGCCAGGTGCTGAGTCACTGGTCATTGTTAATGTCATTCGATTGGTTGGCATTTAAAGCCAGGTGCAGAGTCACAGATCATTGTTAATGTCATTTGATTGGTTGAGTCAAAATCAGTTGCTGAGTCACTGATCATTATTAATGTCATTTGATTGGTTGGCATTCAAAGCCAGGTGCTGAGTCAGTGATCATTGTTAATGTCATTTGTTTGGTTGGCATTCAAAGCCAGGTGCTAAGTCACTGATCATTGTTAATGTCATTTTATTGGCTAACATTCAAAGTCAGATGCACAGACACTGAGCCTTGATAATGCCATTTGATTGGTTGGCATTCAAAGTCAGGTGCAGAGTCATAGATGATTGTTAATGTCATTTGATTTGCTAACATTCAAATAAAGGGGCAGCGTCATAGATCATTGTTAATGTCATTTGATTGGCTGACATTCAAATCCAGGTGCTGAGTCACTGATGATTGTTAATGTCATTTGATTGGCTAGCATTCAAAATCAGGTGCAGAGTCACGGATCATTGTTAATGCCATTTGATTGGCTGTTATTCAAAGCCAGTTGCTGAGTCACTGATCATTGTTAATGTCATTTGATTGGCTAACATTCATAGTCAGATGCACAGTCACAGCCTTGTTAATGCCATTTGATTGGTTGGCATTCAAAGTCAGGTGCAGAGTCATAGATCATTGTTAATGTCATTTGATTGGCTAGCATTAAAGTCAGGTGCAGTCATAGATGATTGTTAATGTCATTTGATTGGCTAACATTCAAATATAGGGGCAGCATCATAGATCATTGTTAATGTCATTTGATTGGCTGACATTCAAATCCAGGTGCTGAGTCACTGATCATTGTTAATGTCATTTGATTGGCTAGCATTCAAAGTCAGGTGCAGAGTCATAGATCATTGTTAATGTCATTTGATTGGTTGGCATTCAAAGTCAGGTGCAGAGTCACTGATCATTGTTAATGTCATTTGATTGGCTGTCATTCAAAGCCAGGTGCTGAGTCACTGGTTATTGTTAATGTCATTCGATTGGTTGGCATTCAAAGCCAGGTGCAGAGTCACAGATCATTGTTAATGTCATTTGATTGGTTGAGTCAAAATCAGATGCTGAGTCACTGATCATTATTAATGTCATTTGATTGGTTGGCATTCAAAGCCAGGTGCTGAGTCAGTGATCATTGTTAATGTCATTTGTTTGGTTGGCATTCAAAGCCAGGTGCTAAGTCACTGATCATTGTTAATGTCATTTTATTGGCTAACATTCAAAGTCAGGTGCACAGACACTGAGCCTTGATAATGCCATTTGATTGGTTGGCATTCAAAGTCAGGTGCAGAGTCATAGATCATTGTTAATATCATATGATTGACTAGCATTCAAAGTCAGGTGAAGAGTCACTGATCATTGTTAATGTCATTTGATTGCTTGGCATTCAAAGTCAGGTGCAGAGTCATAGATGATTGTTAATGTCATTTGGTTTGCTAACATTCAAATAAAGGGGCAGCATCATAGATCATTGTTAATGTCATTTGATTGGCTGACATTCAAATCCAGGTGCTGAATCACTGATGATTGTTAATGTCATTTGATTGGCTAGCATTCAAAATCAGGTGCAGAGTCACGGATCATTGTTAATGCCATTTGATTGGCTGTTATTCAAAGCCAGTTGCTGAGTCACTGATCATTGTTAATGTCATTTGATTGGCTAACATTCATAGTCAGATGCACAGTCACTGAGCCTTGTTAATGCCATTTGATTGGTTGGCATTCAAAGTCAGGTGCAGAGTCATAGATCATTGTTAATATCATTTGATTGGCTACCATTAAAGTCAGGTGCAGTCATAGATGATTGTTAATGTCATTTGATTGGCTAACATTCAAATATAGGGGCAGCATCATAGATCATTGTTAATGTCATTTGATTGGCTGACATTCAAATCCAGGTGCTGAGTCACTGATGATTGTGAATGTCATTTGATTGGCTAGCATTCAAAGTCAGGTGAAGAGTCACTGATCATTGTTAATGTCATTTGATTGCTTGGCATTCAAAGTCAGGTGCAGAGTCATAGATGATTGTTAATGTCATTTGATTGGATAACATTCAATTATAGGGGCAGAGTCATAGATCATTGTTAATGTCATTTGATTGGCTGACATTCAAATCCAGGTGCTGAGTCACTGATCATTGTTAATGTCATTTGATTGGCTAGCATTCAAAGGGGCCCCCATTCAAAGTCAGGTGCAGAATCATAGATCATTGTTAATGACATTTGATTGGCTGACAGTCAAAGTCAGGTCCTGAGTCACTGATCATTGTTAATGCCATTTGATTGGCTAGCATTCAAAGTCAAGTGCAGAGTCACTGATCATTGTTAATGTCATTTGATTGGTTGGCATTCAAAGTCAGGTGCAGAGTCACTGATCATTGTTAATGTCATTTGATTGGCTGTCATTCAAAGCCAGTTGCTGAGTCACTAATCATTGTTAATGCCATTTAATTGGCTGGCATTCAAAGTCAAGTGCAGAGTCACTGATCATTGTTAATGTCATTTGATTGGTTGGAATTCAAAGTCAGGTGCAGAGTCACTGATCATTGTTAATGTTATTTGATTGGCTGTCATTCAAAGCCAGGTGCTGAGTCACTGATCATTGTTAATGCCATTTGATTGGCTGACAGTCAAAGTCAGGTGCTGAGTCACTGATCATTGTTAATGTCAATCGATTGGTTGGCATTCAAAGCCAAGTGCAGAGTCACAGATCATTCTTAATGTCATTTGATTGGTTGACAGTCAAAATCAGATGCCGAGTCACTGATCATTGTTAATGTCATTTTATTGGCTAACATTCAAAGTCAAGTGCTCAGACACTGAGCCTTGATAATGCCATTTGATTGGTTGGCATTCAAAGTCAGGTGCAGAGTCATAGATCATTGTTAATATCATATGATTGACTAGCATTCAAAGTCAGGTGCTGAGTCACTGATCATTGTTAATGTCATTTGATTGCTTGGCATTCAAAGTCAGGTGCAGAGTCATAGATGATTGTTAATGTCATTTGATTTGCTAACATTCAAATAAAGGGGCAGCGTCATAGATCATTGTTAATGTCATTTGATTGGCTGACATTCAAATCCAGGTGCTGAGTCACTGATGATTGATAATGTCATTTGATTGGCTAGCATTCAAAATCAGGTGCAGAGTCACGGATCATTGTTAATGCCATTTGATTGGCTGTTATTCAAAGCCAGTTGCTGAGTCACTGATCATTGTTAATGTCATTTGATTGGCTAACATTCATAGTCAGATGCACAGTCACTGAGCCTTGTTAATGCCATTTGATTGGTTGGCATTCAAAGTCAGGTGCAGAGTCATGGGTCATTGTTAATGTCATTTGATTGGCTGGCATTCAAATTCAGGTGCAGAGTCACTGATCATTGTTAATATTATTTGATTGGCTAGCATTCAAATCCAGGTGCAGAGTCATGGATCATTGTTAATGTCATTTGATTGGCTAGCATTCAAATATAGGGGCAGCATCATAGATCATTGTTAATGTCATTTGATTGGCTGACATTCAAGGCCAGGTGCAGTCACTGATCATTGTTCATGCCATTTGATTGGTTAGCATTCAGTCAGGTGCAGAGTGATGGATCATTGTTAATGTCATTTGATTGGCTGACATTCAAAGCCAAGTGATGAGTCACTGATCATTGTTAATGCCATTTGATTGGCTGACATTCAAAGTGAGGTACTGAGTCACTGATCATTGTTAATGTCATTTGATTGGTTGGCATTCAAAGCCAGGTGCTGAATCAGTGATCATTGTTAGCACCATTTGATTGGCTAACATTCAAAGCCAGGTGCTGAGTCACTGATCATTGCTAATGTCATTTGACTGGTTGGCATTAAAAGCCAGGTGCTGAGTCACTGATCATTGTTAATGTCATTTGATTGGTTGGTATTCAAAGCCAAGTGCTGAGTCAGTGATCATTGTAAATGTCATTTGATTGGCCGACATTCAAAGCCAGGTGCAGAGTCACTGATCATTGTTAATGTCATTTGATTGGTTGGAATTCAAAGTCAGGTGCAGAGTCACAGATCATTGTTAATATCATTTGATTGGTTGGCATTCAAAGTCAGGTGCAGAATCATAGATCATTGTTAATGTCATTTTATTGTCTAGCATTCAAAGTCAGGTGCAGAATCTCTGATCATTGTTAATATAATTTGATTGGCTGACATTGAAATCCAAATGCAGAGTCATGGATCATTGTTAATGTCATTTGATTGGTTGGCATTCAAATCCAGGTGCAGAGTCACTGATCATTGTTAATGTTATTTGATTGGCTAGCATTCAAATCCAGGTGCACAGTCATGGATCATTGTTAATGCCATTTGATTGGCTGACAGTCAAAGTCAGGTACTGAGTCACTGATCATTGTTAATGCCATTTGATTGGCTAGCATTCAAAGTCAAGTGCAGAGTCACTGATCATTGTTAATGTCATTTGATTGGTTGGCATTCAAAGTCAAGTGCAGAGTCACTGATCATTGTTAATGTCATTTGATTGGCTGTCATTCAAAGCCAGGTGCTGAGTCACTGATCATTGTTAATGCCATTTAATTGGCTGGCATTCAAAGCAAGGTGCTGAGTCACTGATCATTGTTAATGTCAATCGATTGGTTGGGATTCAAAGCCAAGTGCAGAGTCACAGATCATTCTTAATGTCATTTGATTGGTTGACAGTCAAAATCAGATGCCGAGTCACTGATCATTGTTAATGTCATTTTATTGGCTAACATTCAAAGTCAAGTGCACAGACACTGAGCCTTGATAATGCCATTTGATTGGTTGGCATTCAAAGTCAGGTGCAGAGTCATAGATCATTGTTAATATCATATGATTGACTAGCATTCAAAGTCAGGTGAAGAGTCACTGATCATTGTTAATGTCATTTGATTGCTTGGCATTCAAAGTCAGGTGCAGAGTCATAGATGATTGTTAATGTCATTTGATTTGCTAACATTCAAATAAAGGGGCAGCATCATAGATCATTGTTAATGTCATTTGATTGGCTGACATTCAAATCCAGGTGCTGAGTCACTGATGATTGTGAATGTCATTTGATTGGCTAGCATTCAAAGTCAGGTGAAGAGTCACTGATCATTGTTAATGTCATTTGATTGCTTGGCATTCAAAGTCAGGTGCAGAGTCATAGATGATTGTTAATGTCATTTGATTGGATAACATTCAATTATAGGGGCAGAGTCATAGATCATTGTTAATGTCATTTGATTGGCTGACATTCAAATCCAGGTGCTGAGTCACTGATCATTGTTAATGTCATTTGATTGGCTAGCATTCAAAGGGGCCCCCATTCAAAGTCAGGTGCAGAATCATAGATCATTGTTAATGACATTTGATTGGCTGACAGTCAAAGTCAGGTCCTGAGTCACTGATCATTGTTAATGCCATTTGATTGGCTAGCATTCAAAGTCAAGTGCAGAGTCACTGATCATTGTTAATGTCATTTGATTGGTTGGCATTCAAAGTCAGGTGCAGAGTCACTGATCATTGTTAATGTCATTTGATTGGCTGTCATTCAAAGCCAGTTGCTGAGTCACTAATCATTGTTAATGCCATTTAATTGGCTGGCATTCAAAGTCAAGTGCAGAGTCACTGATCATTGTTAATGTCATTTGATTGGTTGGAATTCAAAGTCAGGTGCAGAGTCACTGATCATTGTTAATGTTATTTGATTGGCTGTCATTCAAAGCCAGGTGCTGAGTCACTGATCATTGTTAATGCCATTTGATTGGCTGACAGTCAAAGTCAGGTGCTGAGTCACTGATCATTGTTAATGTCAATCGATTGGTTGGCATTCAAAGCCAAGTGCAGAGTCACAGATCATTCTTAATGTCATTTGATTGGTTGACAGTCAAAATCAGATGCCGAGTCACTGATCATTGTTAATGTCATTTTATTGGCTAACATTCAAAGTCAAGTGCTCAGACACTGAGCC
Source organism: Bathymodiolus septemdierum (assembly GCA_963383655.1). Classification (NCBI taxonomy): domain Eukaryota; kingdom Metazoa; phylum Mollusca; class Bivalvia; order Mytilida; family Modiolidae; genus Bathymodiolus; species Bathymodiolus septemdierum. The sequence goes on along the minus strand of OY726521.1, from coordinate 43,666,136 downwards.
TTGATAATGCCATTTGATTGGTTGGCATTCAAAGTCAGGTGCAGAGTCATAGATCATTGTTAATATCATATGATTGACTAGCATTCAAAGTCAGGTGCTGAGTCACTGATCATTGTTAATGTCATTTGATTGCTTGGCATTCAAAGTCAGGTGCAGAGTCATAGATGATTGTTAATGTCATTTGATTTGCTAACATTCAAATAAAGGGGCAGCGTCATAGATCATTGTTAATGTCATTTGATTGGCTGACATTCAAATCCAGGTGCTGAGTCACTGATGATTGATAATGTCATTTGATTGGCTAGCATTCAAAATCAGGTGCAGAGTCACGGATCATTGTTAATGCCATTTGATTGGCTGTTATTCAAAGCCAGTTGCTGAGTCACTGATCATTGTTAATGTCATTTGATTGGCTAACATTCATAGTCAGATGCACAGTCACTGAGCCTTGTTAATGCCATTTGATTGGTTGGCATTCAAAGTCAGGTGCAGAGTCATGGGTCATTGTTAATGTCATTTGATTGGCTGGCATTCAAATTCAGGTGCAGAGTCACTGATCATTGTTAATATTATTTGATTGGCTAGCATTCAAATCCAGGTGCAGAGTCATGGATCATTGTTAATGTCATTTGATTGGCTAGCATTCAAATATAGGGGCAGCATCATAGATCATTGTTAATGTCATTTGATTGGCTGACATTCAAGGCCAGGTGCAGTCACTGATCATTGTTCATGCCATTTGATTGGTTAGCATTCAGTCAGGTGCAGAGTGATGGATCATTGTTAATGTCATTTGATTGGCTGACATTCAAAGCCAAGTGATGAGTCACTGATCATTGTTAATGCCATTTGATTGGCTGACATTCAAAGTGAGGTACTGAGTCACTGATCATTGTTAATGTCATTTGATTGGTTGGCATTCAAAGCCAGGTGCTGAATCAGTGATCATTGTTAGCACCATTTGATTGGCTAACATTCAAAGCCAGGTGCTGAGTCACTGATCATTGCTAATGTCATTTGACTGGTTGGCATTAAAAGCCAGGTGCTGAGTCACTGATCATTGTTAATGTCATTTGATTGGTTGGTATTCAAAGCCAAGTGCTGAGTCAGTGATCATTGTAAATGTCATTTGATTGGCCGACATTCAAAGCCAGGTGCAGAGTCACTGATCATTGTTAATGTCATTTGATTGGTTGGAATTCAAAGTCAGGTGCAGAGTCACAGATCATTGTTAATATCATTTGATTGGTTGGCATTCAAAGTCAGGTGCAGAGTCATAGATCATTGTTAATGTCATTTTATTGTCTAGCATTCAAAGTCAGGTGCAGAATCTCTGATCATTGTTAATATAATTTGATTGGCTGACATTGAAATCCAAATGCAGAGTCATGGATCATTGTTAATGTCATTTGATTGGTTGGCATTCAAATCCAGGTGCAGAGTCACTGATCATTGTTAATGTTATTTGATTGGCTAGCATTCAAATCCAGGTGCACAGTCATGGATCATTGTTAATGCCATTTGATTGGCTGACAGTCAAAGTCAGGTACTGAGTCACTGATCATTGTTAATGCCATTTGATTGGCTAGCATTCAAAGTCAAGTGCAGAGTCACTGATCATTGTTAATGTCATTTGATTGGTTGGCATTCAAAGTCAAGTGCAGAGTCACTGATCATTGTTAATGTCATTTGATTGGCTGTCATTCAAAGCCAGGTGCTGAGTCACTGATCATTGTTAATGTCAATCGATTGGTTGGGATTCAAAGCCAAGTGCAGAGTCACAGATCATTCTTAATGTCATTTGATTGGTTGACAGTCAAAATCAGATGCCGAGTCACTGATCATTGTTAATGTCATTTTATTGGCTAACATTCAAAGTCAAGTGCACAGACACTGAGCCTTGATAATGCCATTTGATTGGTTGGCATTCAAAGTCAGGTGCAGAGTCATAGATCATTGTTAATATCATATGATTGACTAGCATTCAAAGTCAGGTGAAGAGTCACTGATCATTGTTAATGTCATTTGATTGCTTGGCATTCAAAGTCAGGTGCAGAGTCATAGATGATTGTTAATGTCATTTGATTTGCTAACATTCAAATAAAGGGGCAGCATCATAGATCATTGTTAATGTCATTTGATTGGCTGACATTCAAATCCAGGTGCTTAGTCACTGATGATTGATAATGTCATTTGATTGGCTAGCATTCAAAATCAGGTGCAGAGTCACGGATCATTGTTAATGCCATTTGATTGGCTGTTATTCAAAGCCAGTTGCTGAGTCACTGATCATTGTTAATGTCATTTGATTGGCTAACATTCATAGTCAGATGCACAGTCACTGAGCCTTGTTAATGCCATTTGATTGGTTGGCATTCAAAGTCAGGTGCAGAGTCATGGGTCATTGTTAATGTCATTTGATTGGCTGGCATTCAAATTCAGGTGCAGAGTCACTGATCATTGTTAATATTATTTGATTGGCTAGCATTCAAATCCAGGTGCAGAGTCATGGATCATTGTTAATGTCATTTGATTGGCTAGCATTCAAATATAGGGGCAGCATCATAGATCATTGTTAATGTCATTTGATTGGCTGACATTCAAGGCCAGGTGCAGTCACTGATCATTGTTCATGCCATTTGATTGGTTAGCATTCAGTCAGGTGCAGAGTGATGGATCATTGTTAATGTCATTTGATTGGCTGACATTCAAAGCCAAGTGTTGAGTCACTGATCATTGTTAATGCCATTTGATTGGCTGACATTCAAAGTGAGGTACTGAGTCACTGATCATTGTTAATGTCATTTGATTGGTTGGCATTCAAAGCCAGGTGCTGAATCAGTGATCATTGTTAGCACCATTTGATTGGCTAACATTCAAAGCCAGGTGCTGAGTCACTGATCATTGCTAATGTCATTTGACTGGTTGGCATTAAAAGCCAGGTGCTGAGTCACTGATCATTGTTAATGTCATTTGATTGGTTGGTATTCAAAGCCAAGTGCTGAGTCAGTGATCATTGTAAATGTCATTTGATTGGCCGACATTCAAAGCCAGGTGCAGAGTCACTGATCATTGTTAATGTCATTTGATTGGTTGGAATTCAAAGTCAGGTGCAGAGTCACAGATCATTGTTAATATCATTTGATTGGTTGGCATTCAAAGTCAGGTGCAGAGTCATAGATCATTGTTAATGTCATTTTATTGTCTAGCATTCAAAGTCAGGTGCAGAATCTCTGATCATTGTTAATATAATTTGATTGGCTGACATTCAAATCCAGATGCAGAGTCATGGATCATTGTTAATATCATTTGATTGGTTGGCATTCAAATCCAGGTGCAGTCACTGATCATTGTTAATGTTATTTGATTGGCTAGCATTCAAATCCAGGTGCACAGTCATGGATCATTGTTAATGCCATTTGATTGGCTGACAGTCAAAGTCAGGTACTGAGTCACTGATCATTGTTAATGCCATTTGATTGGCTAGCATTCAAAGTCAAGTGCAGAGTCACTGATCATTGTTAATGTCATTTGATTGGTTGGCATTCAAAGTCAAGTGCAGAGTCACTGATCATTGTTAATGTCATTTGATTGGCCATCATTCAAAGCCAGGTGCTGAGTCACTGATCATTGTTAATGCCATTTAATTGGCTGGCATTCAAAGCAAGGTGCTGAGTCACTGATCATTGTTAATGTCAATCGATTGGTTGGGATTCAAAGCCAAGTGCAGAGTCACAGATCATTCTTAATGTCATTTGATTGGTTGACAGTCAAAATCAGATGCCGAGTCACTGATCATTGTTAATGTCATTTTATTGGCTAACATTCAAAGTCAAGTGCACAGACACTGAGCCTTGATAATGCCATTTGATTGGTTGGCATTCAAAGTCAGGTGCAGAGTCATAGATCATTGTTAATATCATATGATTGACTAGCATTCAAAGTCAGGTGAAGAGTCACTGATCATTGTTAATGTCATTTGATTGCTTGGCATTCAAAGTCAGGTGCAGAGTCATAGATGATTGTTAATGTCATTTGATTTGCTAACATTCAAATAAAGGGGCAGCATCATAGATCATTGTTAATGTCATTTGATTGGCTGACATTCAAATCCAGGTGCTTAGTCACTGATGATTGATAATGTCATTTGATTGGCTAGCATTCAAAATCAGGTGCAGAGTCACGGATCATTGTTAATGCCATTTGATTGGCTGTTATTCAAAGCCAGTTGCTGAGTCACTGATCATTGTTAATGTCATTTGATTGGCTAACATTCATAGTCAGATGCACAGTCACTGAGCCTTGTTAATGCCATTTGATTGGTTGGCATTCAAAGTCAGGTGCAGAGTCATGGGTCATTGTTAATGTCATTTGATTGGCTGGCATTCAAATTCAGGTGCAGAGTCACTGATCATTGTTAATATTATTTGATTGGCTAGCATTCAAATCCAGGTGCAGAGTCATGGATCATTGTTAATGTCATTTGATTGGCTAGCATTCAAATATAGGGGCAGCATCATAGATCATTGTTAATGTCATTTGATTGGCTGACATTCAAGGCCAGGTGCAGTCACTGATCATTGTTAATGTTATTTGATTGGCTAGCATTCAAATCCAGGTGCACAGTCATGGATCATTGTTAATGCCATTTGATTGGCTGACAGTCAAAGTCAGGTACTGAGTCACTGATCATTGTTAATGCCATTTGATTGGCTAGCATTCAAAGTCAAGTGCAGAGTCACTGATCATTGTTAATGTCATTTGATTGGTTGGCATTCAAAGTCAAGTGCAGAGTCACTGATCATTGTTAATGTCATTTGATTGGCCATCATTCAAAGCCAGGTGCTGAGTCACTGATCATTGTTAATGCCATTTAATTGGCTGGCATTCAAAGCAAGGTGCTGAGTCACTGATCATTGTTAATGTCAATCGATTGGTTGGGATTCAAAGCCAAGTGCAGAGTCACAGATCATTCTTAATGTCATTTGATTGGTTGACAGTCAAAATCAGATGCCGAGTCACTGATCATTGTTAATGTCATTTGATTGGTTGGCATTCAAAGCCAGGTGCTGGGTCAGTGATCATTGTTAATGTCATTTGATTGGTTGGAATTCAAAGCCAGGTACTGAGTCACTGATCATTGTTGATGTCATTTGATTGGCTAGCATTCAAAGTCAGGTGCACAGTCACTGAGCCTTGTTAATGCCATTTGATTGGTTGGCATTCAAAGTCAGGTGCAGAGTCATAGATCATTGTTAATGTCATTTGATTGGCTAACATTCAAAGTCAGGTGAAGAATCACTGATCATTGTTAATGTCATTTGATTGCTTGGCATTCAAAGTCAGGCGCAGAGTCATAGATGATTGTTAATGTCATTTGATTGGCTAACATTCAAATATAGGGGCAACGTCATAGATGATTGTTAATGTCATTTGATTGGCTAACATTCAAATATAGGGGCAGCGTCACTGATAATTGTTAATGCCATTTGATTGGCTACCATTCAAATATAGGGGCAGCATCATAGATCATTGTTAATGTCATCTGATTGGCTGACATTCAAATCCAGGTGCTGAGTCACTGATCATTGTTAATGTCATTTGATTGGCTAGCATTCAAAATCAGGTGCAGAGTCATAGATCATTGTTAATGACATTTGATTGGCTGACAGTCAAAGTCAGGTGCTGAGTCACTGATCATTGTTAATGCCATATGATTGGCCAGCATTCAAAGTCAGGTGCAGTCACAGATCATTGTTAATGTCATTTGATTGGTTAGCATTCAAAGTCAGGTGCAGAGTCACTGATCATTGTTAATGTCATTTGATTGGCTGTCATTCAAAGTCAGGTGCTGAGTCACTGATGATTGTTAATGCCATTTAATTCGCTGGCATTCAAAGCCAGGTACTGAGTCACTGATCATTGTTGATGTCATTTGATTGGCTAGCATTCAAAGTCAGGTGCACAGTCACTGAGCCTTGTTAATGCCATTTGATTGGTTGGCATTCAAAGTCAGGTGCAGAGTCATAGATCATTGTTAATGTCATTTGATTGGCTAACATTCAAAGTCAGGTGAAGAATCACTGATCATTGTTAATGTCATTTGATTGCTTGGCATTCAAAGTCAGGCGCAGAGTCATAGATGATTGTTAATGTCATTTGATTGGCTAACATTCAAATATAGGGGCAACGTCATAGATGATTGTTAATGTCATTTGATTGGCTAACATTCAAATATAGGGGCAGCGTCACTGATAATTGTTAATGCCATTTGATTGGCTACCATTCAAATATAGGGGCAGCATCATAGATCATTGTTAATGTCATCTGATTGGCTGACATTCAAATCCAGGTGCTGAGTCACTGATCATTGTTAATGTCATTTGATTGGCTAGCATTCAAAATCAGGTGCAGAGTCATAGATCATTGTTAATGACATTTGATTGGCTGACAGTCAAAGTCAGGTGCTGAGTCACTGATCATTGTTAATGCCATATGATTGGCCAGCATTCAAAGTCAGGTGCAGTCACAGATCATTGTTAATGTCATTTGATTGGTTGGCATTCAAAGCCAGGTGCTGGGTCAGTGATCATTGTTAATGTCATTTGATTGGTTGGAATTCAAAGCCAGGTACTGAGTCACTGATCATTGTTGATGTCATTTGATTGGCTAGCATTCAAAGTCAGGTGCACAGTCACTGAGCCTTGTTAATGCCATTTGATTGGTTGGCATTCAAAGTCAGGTGCAGAGTCATAGATCATTGTTAATGTCATTTGATTGGCTAACATTCAAAGTCAGGTGAAGAATCACTGATCATTGTTAATGTCATTTGATTGCTTGGCATTCAAAGTCAGGCGCAGAGTCATAGATGATTGTTAATGTCATTTGATTGGCTAACATTCAAATATAGGGGCAACGTCATAGATGATTGTTAATGTCATTTGATTGGCTAACATTCAAATATAGGGGCAGCGTCACTGATAATTGTTAATGCCATTTGATTGGCTACCATTCAAATATAGGGGCAGCATCATAGATCATTGTTAATGTCATCTGATTGGCTGACATTCAAATCCAGGTGCTGAGTCACTGATCATTGTTAATGTCATTTGATTGGCTAGCATTCAAAATCAGGTGCAGAGTCATAGATCATTGTTAATGACATTTGATTGGCTGACAGTCAAAGTCAGGTGCTGAGTCACTGATCATTGTTAATGCCATATGATTGGCCAGCATTCAAAGTCAGGTGCAGTCACAGATCATTGTTAATGTCATTTGATTGGTTAGCATTCAAAGTCAGGTGCAGAGTCACTGATCATTGTTAATGTCATTTGATTGGCTGTCATTCAAAGTCAGGTGCTGAGTCACTGATGATTGTTAATGCCATTTAATTCGCTGGCATTCAAAGCCAGGTACTGAGTCACTGATCATTGTTGATGTCATTTGATTGGCTAGCATTCAAAGTCAGGTGCACAGTCACTGAGCCTTGTTAATGCCATTTGATTGGTTGGCATTCAAAGTCAGGTGCAGAGTCATAGATCATTGTTAATGTCATTTGATTGGCTAACATTCAAAGTCAGGTGAAGAATCACTGATCATTGTTAATGTCATTTGATTGCTTGGCATTCAAAGTCAGGCGCAGAGTCATAGATGATTGTTAATGTCATTTGATTGGCTAACATTCAAATATAGGGGCAACGTCATAGATGATTGTTAATGTCATTTGATTGGCTAACATTCAAATATAGGGGCAGCGTCACTGATAATTGTTAATGCCATTTGATTGGCTACCATTCAAATATAGGGGCAGCATCATAGATCATTGTTAATGTCATCTGATTGGCTGACATTCAAATCCAGGTGCTGAGTCACTGATCATTGTTAATGTCATTTGATTGGCTAGCATTCAAAATCAGGTGCAGAGTCATAGATCATTGTTAATGACATTTGATTGGCTGACAGTCAAAGTCAGGTGCTGAGTCACTGATCATTGTTAATGCCATATGATTGGCCAGCATTCAAAGTCAGGTGCAGTCACAGATCATTGTTAATGTCATTTGATTGGTTGGCATTCAAAGTCAGGTGCAGAGTCACTGATCATTGTTAATGTCATTTGATTGGCTGTCATTCAAAGTCAGGTGCTGAGTCACTGATGATTGTTAATGCCATTTAATTCGCTGGCATTCAAAGCCAGGTACTGAGTCACTGATCATTGTTGATGTCATTTGATTGGCTAGCATTCAAAGTCAGGTGCACAGTCACTGGGCCTTGTTAATGCCATTTGATTGGTTGGCATTCAAAGTCAGGTGCAGAGTCATAGATCATTGTTAATGTCATTTGATTGGCTAACATTCAAAGTCAGGTGAAGAATCACTGATCATTGTTAATGTCATTTGATTGCTTGGCATTCAAAGTCAGGCACAGAATCATAGATGATTGTTAATGTCATTTGATTGGCTAACATTCAAATATAGGGGCAACGTCATAGATGATTGTTAATGTCATTTGATTGGCTAACATTCAAATATAGGGGCAGCGTCACTGATAATTGTTAATGCCATTTGATTGGCTACCATTCAAATATAGGGGCAGCATCATAGATCATTGTTAATGTCATCTGATTGGCTGACATTCAAATCCAGGTGCTGAGTCACTGATCATTGTTAATGTCATTTGATTGGCTAGCATTCAAAATCAGGTGCAGAGTCATAGATCATTGTTAATGACATTTGATTGGCTGACAGTCAAAGTCAGGTGCTGAGTCACTGATCATTGTTAATGCCATATGATTGGCCAGCATTCAAAGTCAGGTGCAGTCACAGATCATTGTTAATGTCATTTGATTGGTTGGCATTCAAAGTCAGGTGCAGAGTCACTGGTCATTGTTAATGTCATTTGATTGGCTGTCATTCAAAGTCAGGTGCTGAGTCACTGATGATTGTTAATGCCATTTAATTCGCTGGCATTCAAAGCCAGGTACTGAGTCACTGATCATTGTTGATGTCATTTGATTGGCTAGCATTCAAAGTCAGGTGCACAGTCACTGAGCCTTGTTAATGCCATTTGATTGGTTGGCATTCAAAGTCAGGTGCAGAGTCATAGATCATTGTTAATGTCATTTGATTGGCTAACATTCAAAGTCAGGTGAAGAATCACTGATCATTGTTAATGTCATTTGATTGCTTGGCATTCAAAGTCAGGCGCAGAGTCATAGATGATTGTTAATGTCATTTGATTGGCTAACATTCAAATATAGGGGCAACGTCATAGATGATTGTTAATGTCATTTGATTGGCTAACATTCAAATATAGGGGCAGCGTCACTGATAATTGTTAATGCCATTTGATTGGCTACCATTCAAATATAGGGGCAGCATCATAGATCATTGTTAATGTCATCTGATTGGCTGACATTCAAATCCAGGTGCTGAGTCACTGATCATTGTTAATGTCATTTGATTGGCTAGCATTCAAAATCAGGTGCAGAGTCATAGATCATTGTTAATGACATTTGATTGGCTGACAGTCAAAGTCAGGTGCTGAGTCACTGATCATTGTTAATGCCATATGATTGGCCAGCATTCAAAGTCAGGTGCAGTCACAGATCATTGTTAATGTCATTTGATTGGTTGGCATTCAAAGTCAGGTGCAGAGTCACTGATCATTGTTAATGTCATTTGATTGGCTGTCATTCAAAGTCAGGTGCTGAGTCACTGATGATTGTTAATGCCATTTAATTCGCTGGCATTCAAAGCCAGGTACTGAGTCACTGATCATTGTTGATGTCATTTGATTGGCTAGCATTCAAAGTCAGGTGCACAGTCACTGAGCCTTGTTAATGCCATTTGATTGGTTGGCATTCAAAGTCAGGTGCAGAGTCATAGATCATTGTTAATGTCATTTGATTGGCTAACATTCAAAGTCAGGTGAAGAATCACTGATCATTGTTAATGTCATTTGATTGCTTGGCATTCAAAGTCAGGCGCAGAGTCATAGATGATTGTTAATGTCATTTGATTGGCTAACATTCAAATATAGGGGCAACGTCATAGATGATTGTTAATGTCATTTGATTGGCTAACATTCAAATATAGGGGCAGCGTCACTGATAATTGTTAATGCCATTTGATTGGCTACCATTCAAATATAGGGGCAGCATCATAGATCATTGTTAATGTCATCTGATTGGCTGACATTCAAATCCAGGTGCTGAGTCACTGATCATTGTTAATGTCATTTGATTGGCTAGCATTCAAAATCAGGTGCAGAGTCATAGATCATTGTTAATGACATTTGATTGGCTGACAGTCAAAGTCAGGTGCTGAGTCACTGATCATTGTTAATGCCATATGATTGGCCAGCATTCAAAGTCAGGTGCAGTCACAGATCATTGTTAATGTCATTTGATTGGTTGGCATTCAAAGTCAGGTGCAGAGTCACTGATCATTGTTAATGTCATTTGATTGGCTGTCATTCAAAGTCAGGTGCTGAGTCACTGATGATTGTTAATGCCATTTAATTCGCTGGCATTCAAAGCCAGGTACTGAGTCACTGATCATTGTTGATGTCATTTGATTGGCTAGCATTCAAAGTCAGGTGCACAGTCACTGAGCCTTGTTAATGCCATTTGATTGGTTGGCATTCAAAGTCAGGTGCAGAGTCATAGATCATTGTTAATGTCATTTGATTGGCTAACATTCAAAGTCAGGTGAAGAATCACTGATCATTGTTAATGTCATTTGATTGCTTGGCATTCAAAGTCAGGCGCAGAGTCATAGATGATTGTTAATGTCATTTGATTGGCTAACATTCAAATATAGGGGCAACGTCATAGATGATTGTTAATGTCATTTGATTGGCTAACATTCAAATATAGGGGCAGCATCACTGATAATTGTTAATGCCATTTGATTGGCTACCATTCAAATATAGGGGCAGCATCATAGATTAATGTCATCTGATTGGCTGACATTCAAATCCAGGTGCTGAGTCACTGATCATTGTTAATGTCATTTGATTGGCTAGCATTCAAAATCAGGTGCAGAGTCATAGATCATTGTTAATGACATTTGATTGGCTGACAGTCAAAGTCAGGTGCTGAGTCACTGATCATTGTTAATGCCATATGATTGGCCAGCATTCAAAGTCAGGTGCAGTCACAGATCATTGTTAATGTCATTTGATTGGTTGGCATTCAAAGTCAGGTGCAGAGTCACTGATCATTGTTAATGTCATTTGATTGGCTGTCATTCAAAGTCAGGTGCTGAGTCACTGATGATTGTTAATGCCATTTAATTCGCTGGCATTCAAAGCCAGGTACTGAGTCACTGATCATTGTTGATGTCATTTGATTGGCTAGCATTCAAAGTCAGGTGCACAGTCACTGAGCCTTGTTAATGCCATTTGATTGGTTGGCATTCAAAGTCAGGTGCAGAGTCATAGATCATTGTTAATGTCATTTGATTGGCTAACATTCAAAGTCAGGTGAAGAATCACTGATCATTGTTAATGTCATTTGATTGCTTGGCATTCAAAGTCAGGCGCAGAGTCATAGATGATTGTTAATGTCATTTGATTGGCTAACATTCAAATATAGGGGCAACGTCATAGATGATTGTTAATGTCATTTGATTGGCTAACATTCAAATATAGGGGCAGCGTCACTGATAATTGTTAATGCCATTTGATTGGCTACCATTCAAATATAGGGGCAGCATCATAGATCATTGTTAATGTCATCTGATTGGCTGACATTCAAATCCAGGTGCTGAGTCACTGATCATTGTTAATGTCATTTGATTGGCTAGCATTCAAAATCAGGTGCTGAGTCATAGATCATTGTTAATGACATTTGATTGGCTGACAGTCAAAGTCAGGTGCTGAGTCACTGATCATTGTTAATGCCATATGATTGGCCAGCATTCAAAGTCAGGTGCAGTCACAGATCATTGTTAATGTCATTTGATTGGTTAGCATTCAAAGTCAGGTGCAGAGTCACTGATCATTGTTAATGTCATTTGATTGGCTGTCATTCAAAGTCAGGTGCTGAGTCACTGATCATTGTTAATGCCATTTAATTTGCTGGCATTCAAAGCCAGGTACTGAGTCACTGATCATTGTTGATGTCATTTGATTGGCTAGCATTCAAAGTCAGGTGCACAGTCACTGAGCCTTGTTAATGCCATTTGATTGGTTGGCATTCAAAGTCAGGTGCAGAGTCATAGATCATTGTTAATGTCATTTGATTGGCTAACATTCAAAGTCAGGTGAAGAATCACTGATCATTGTTAATGTCATTTGATTGCTTGGCATTCAAAGTCAGTCGCAGAGTCATAGATGATTGTTAATGTCATTTGATTGGCTAACATTCAAATATAGGGGCAACGTCATAGATGATTGTTAATGTCATTTGATTGGCTAACATTCAAATATAGGGGCAGCGTCACTGATAATTGTTAATGCCATTTGATTGGCTACCATTCAAATATAGGGGCAGCATCATAGATCATTGTTAATGTCATCTGATTGGCTGACATTCAAATCCAGGTGCTGAGTCACTGATCATTGTTAATGTCATTTGATTGGCTAGCATTCAAAATCAGGTGCAGAGTCATAGATCATTGTTAATGACATTTGATTGGCTGACAGTCAAAGTCAGGTGCTGAGTCACTGATCATTGTTAATGCCATATGATTGGCCAGCATTCAAAGTCAGGTGCAGTCACAGATCATTGTTAATGTCATTTGATTGGTTGGCATTCAAAGTCAGGTGCAGAGTCACTGATCATTGTTAATGTCATTTGATTGGCTGTCATTCAAAGTCAGGTGCTGAGTCACTGATGATTGTTAATGCCATTTAATTCGCTGGCATTCAAAGCCAGGTACTGAGTCACTGATCATTGTTGATGTCATTTGATTGGCTAGCATTCAAAGTCAGGTGCACAGTCACTGAGCCTTGTTAATGCCATTTGATTGGTTGGCATTCAAAGTCAGGTGCAGAGTCATAGATCATTGTTAATGTCATTTGATTGGCTAACATTCAAAGTCAGGTGAAGAATCACTGATCATTGTTAATATTATTTGATTGGCTAGCATGCAAATCCAGGTGCAGAGTCATGGATCATTGTTAATGTCATTTGATTGGCTAGCATTCAAATATAGGGGCAGCATCATAGATCATTGTTAATGTCATTTGATTGGCTGACATTCAAGGCCAGGTGCAGTCACTGATCATTGTTCATGCCATTTGATTGGTTAACATTCAGTCAGGTGCAGAGTGATGGATCATTGTTAATGTCATTTGATTGGCTGACACAAATCCAGGTGCAGTCACTGATCATTGTTCATGCCATTTGATTGACTGACATTCAAAACCAGGTGCAAAGTCACTGATCATTGTTAATGTCATTTGATTGGCTGACATTCAAAGCCAGGTGTTGAGTCACTGATCATTGTTAATGCCATTTGATTGGCTGACATTCAAAGTGAGGTACTGAGTCACTGATCATTGTTAATGTCATTTGATTAGTTGGCATTCAAAGCCAGGTGCTGAGTCAGTGATCATTGTTAGCACCATTTGATTGGCTAACATTCAAAGCCAGGTGCTGAGTCACTGATCATTGTTAATGTCAATCGATTGGTTGGCATTCAAAGCCAAGTGCAGAGTCATAGATCATTCTTAATGTCATTTGATTGGTTGACAGTCAAAATCAGATGCCGAGTCATTGATCATTATTAATGTCATTTGATTGGTTGGCATTCAAACCAGGTGCTGGGTCAGTGATCATTGTTAATGTCATTTGATTGGTTGGAATTCAAAGCTAGGTACTGAGTCACTGATCATTGTTGATGTCATTTGATTGGCTAGCATTCAAAGTCGGGTGCACAGTCACTGAGCCTTGTTAATGCCATTTGATTGGTTGGCATTCAAAGTCAGGTGCAGAGTCATAGATGATTGTTAATGTCATTTGATTGGCTAACATTCAAATATAGTTGCAGCATCATAGATGATTGTTAATGTCATTTGATTGGCTAACATTCAAATATAGGGGCAGCGTCACTGATAATTGTTAATGCCATTTGATTGGCTACCATTCAAATATAGGGGCAGCATCATAGATCATTGTTAATGTCATCTGATTGGCTGACATTCAAATCCAGGTGCTGAGTCACTGATCATTGTTAATGTCATTTGATTGGCTAGCATTCAAAATCAGGTGCAGAGTCATAGATCATTGTTAATGACATTTGATTGGCTGACAGTCAAAGTCAGGTGCTGAGTCACTGATCATTGTTAATGCCATATGATTGGCCAGCATTCAAAGTCAGATGCAGTCACAGATCATTGTTAATGTCATTTGATTGGTTGGCATTCAAAGTCAGGTGCAGAGTCACTGATCATTGTTAATGTCATTTGATTGGCTGTCATTCAAAGTCAGGTGCTGAGTCACTGATCATTGTTAATGCCTTTTAATTCGCTGGCATTCAAAGCCAGGTACTGAGTCACTGATCATTGTTGATGTCATTTGATTGGCTAGCATTCAAAGTCAGGTGCAGAGTCACTGATCATTGTTAATATCATTTGATTTGCTGACATTCAAATCCAGGTGCAGAGTCATGGGTCATTGTTAATGTCATTTGATTGGCTGGCATTCAAATTCAGGTGCAGAGTCACTGATCATTGTTAATATTATTTGATTGGCTAGCATTCAAATCCAGGTGCAGAGTCATGGATCATTGTTAATGTCATTTGATTGGCTAGCATTCAAATATAGGGGCAGCATCATAGATCATTGTTAATGTCATTTGATTGGCTGACATTCAAGGCCAGGTGCAGTCACTGATTATTGTTCATGCCATTTGATTGGTTAGCATTCAGTCAGGTGCAGAGTGATGGATCATTGTTAATGTCATTTGATTGGCTGACACAAATCCAGGTGCAGTCACTGATCATTGTTCATGCCATTTGATTGACTGACATTCAAAGCCAGGTGCAAAGTCACTGATCATTGTTAATGTCATTTGATTGGCTGACATTCAAAGCCAGGTGTTGAGTCACTGATCATTGTTAATGCCATTTGATTGGCTGACATTCAAAGTGAGGTACTGAGTCACTGATCATTGTTAATGTCATTTGATTGGTTGGCATTCAAAGCCAGGTGCTGAGTCAGTGATCATTGTTAGCACCATTTGATTGGCTAACATTCAAAGCCAGGTGCTGAGTCACTGATCATTGTTAATGTCAATCGATTGGTTGGCATTCAAAGCCAAGTGCAGAGTCATAGATCATTCTTAATGTCAGTTGATTGGTTGACAGTCAAAATCAGATGCCGAGTCACTGATCATTATTAATGTCATTTGATTGGTTGGCATTCAAAGCCAGGTGCTGGGTCAGTTATCATTGTTAATGTCATTTGATTGGTTGGAATTCAAAGCCAGGTACTGAGTCACTGATCATTGTTGATGTCATTTGATTGGCTAGCATTCAAAGTCGGGTACACAGTCACTGAGCCTTGTTAATGCCATTTGATTGGTTGGCATTCAAAGTCAGGTGCAGAGTCATAGATGATTGTTAATGTCATTTGATTGGCTAACATTCAAATATAGGGCAGCGTCACTGATAATTGTTAATGCCATTTGATTGGCTACCATTCAAATATAGGGGCAGCATCATAGATCATTGTTAATGTCATCTGATTGGCTGACATTCAAATCCAGGTGCTGAGTCACTGATCATTGTTAATGTCATTTGATTGGCTAGCATTTAAAATCAGGTGCAGAGTCATAGATCATTGTTAATGACATTTGATTGGCTGACAGTCAAAGTCAGGTGCTGAGTCACTGATCATTGTTAATGCCATATGATTGGCCAGCATTCAAAGTCAGATGCAGTCACAGATCATTGTTAATGTCATTTGATTGGTTGGCATTCAAAGTCAGGTGCAGAGTCACTGATCATTGTTAATGCCATTTAATTGGCTGGCATTCAAAGCAATGTGCTGAGTCACTGATCATTGTTAATGTCAATCGATTGGTTGGGATTCAAAGCCAAGTGCAGAGTCACAGATCATTCTTAATGTCATTTGATTGGTTGACAGTCAAAATCAGATGCCGAGTCACTGATCATTGTTAATGTCATTTTATTGGCTAACATTCAAAGTCAAGTGCACAGACACTGAGCCTTGATAATGCCATTTGATTGGTTGGCATTCAAAGTCAGGTGCAGAGTCATAGATCATTGTTAATATCATATGATTGACTAGCATTCAAAGTCAGGTGAAGAGTCACTGATCATTGTTAATGTCATTTGATTGCTTGGCATTCAAAGTCAGGTGCAGAGTCATAGATGATTGTTAATGTCATTTGATTTGCTAACATTCAAATAAAGGGGCAGCGTCATAGATCATTGTTAATGTCATTTGATTGGCTGACATTCAAATCCAGGTGCTGAGTCACTGATGATTGATAATGTCATTTGATTGGCTAGCATTCAAAATCAGGTGCAGAGTCACGGATCATTGTTAATGCCATTTGATTGGCTGTTATTCAAAGCCAGTTGCTGAGTCACTGATCATTGTTAATGTCATTTGATTGGCTAACATTCATAGTCAGATGCACAGTCACTGAGCCTTGTTAATGCCATTTGATTGGTTGGCATTCAAAGTCAGGTGCAGAGTCATGGGTCATTGTTAATGTCATTTGATTGGCTGGCATTCAAATTCAGGTGCAGAGTCACTGATCATTGTTAATATTATTTGATTGGCTAGCATTCAAATCCAGGTGCAGAGTCATGGATCATTGTTAATGTCATTTGATTGGCTAGCATTCAAATATAGGGGCAGCATCATAGATCATTGTTAATGTCATTTGATTGGCTGACATTCAAGGCCAGGTGCAGTCACTGATCATTGTTCATGCCATTTGATTGGTTAGCATTCAGTCAGGTGCAGAGTGATGGATCATTGTTAATGTCATTTGATTGGCTGACATTCAAAGCCAAGTGTTGAGTCACTGATCATTGTTAATGCCATTTGATTGGCTGACATTCAAAGTGAGGTACTGAGTCACTGATCATTGTTAATGTCATTTGATTGGTTGGCATTCAAAGCCAGGTGCTGAATCAGTGATCATTGTTAGCACCATTTGATTGGCTAACATTCAAAGCCAGGTGCTGAGTCACTGATCATTGCTAATGTCATTTGACTGGTTGGCATTAAAAGCCAGGTGCTGAGTCACTGATCATTGTTAATGTCATTTGATTGGTTGGTATTCAAAGCCAAGTGCTGAGTCAGTGATCATTGTAAATGTCATTTGATTGGCCGACATTCAAAGCCAGGTGCAGAGTCACTGATCATTGTTAATGTCATTTGATTGGTTGGAATTCAAAGTCAGGTGCAGAGTCACAGATCATTGTTAATATCATTTGATTGGTTGGCATTCAAAGTCAGGTGCAGAGTCATAGATCATTGTTAATGTCATTTTATTGTCTAGCATTCAAAGTCAGGTGCAGAATCTCTGATCATTGTTAATATAATTTGATTGGCTGACATTCAAATCCAGATGCAGAGTCATGGATCATTGTTAATGTCATTTGATTGGTTGGCATTCAAATCCAGGTGCAGAGTCACTGATCATTGTTAATGTTATTTGATTGGCTAGCATTCAAATCCAGGTGCACAGTCATGGATCATTGTTAATGCCATTTGATTGGCTGACAGTCAAAGTCAGGTACTGAGTCACTGATCATTGTTAATGCCATTTGATTGGCTAGCATTCAAAGTCAAGTGCAGAGTCACTGATCATTGTTAATGTCATTTGATTGGTTGGCATTCAAAGTCAAGTGCAGAGTCACTGATCATTGTTAATGTCATTTGATTGGCTGTCATCCAAAGCCAGGTGCTGAGTCACTGATCATTGTTAATGCCATTTAATTGGCTGGCATTAAAAGCAAGGTGCTGAGTCACTGATCATTGTTAATGTCAATCGATTGGTTGGGATTCAAAGCCAAGTGCAGAGTCACAGATCATTCTTAATGTCATTTGATTGGTTGACAGTCAAAATCAGATGCCGAGTCACTGATCATTATTAAAATCATTTGATTGGTTGGCATTCAAAGCCAGGTGCTGGGTCAGTGATCATTGTTAATGTCATTTGATTGGTTGGAATTCAAAGCCAGGTACTGAGTCACTGATCATTGTTGATGTCATTTGATTGGCTAGCATTCAAAGTCAGGTGCACAGTCACTGAGCCTTGTTAATGCCATTTGATTGGTTGGCATTCAAAGTCAGGTGCAGAGTCATAGATCATTGTTAATGTCATTTGATTGGCTAACATTCAAAGTCAGGTGAAGAATCACTGATCATTGTTAATGTCATTTGATTGCTTGGCATTCAAAGTCAGGCGCAGAGTCATAGATGATTGTTAATGTCATTTGATTGGCTAACATTCAAATATAGGGGCAACGTCATAGATGATTGTTAATGTCATTTGATTGGCTAACATTCAAATATAGAGGCAGCGTCACTGATAATTGTTAATGCCATTTGATTGGCTACCATTCAAATATAGGGGCAGCATCATAGATCATTGTTAATGTCATCTGATTGGCTGACATTCAAATCCAGGTGCTGAGTCACTGATCATTGTTAATGTCATTTGATTGGCTAGCATTCAAAATCAGGTGCAGAGTCATAGATCATTGTTAATGACATTTGATTGGCTGACAGTCAAAGTCAGGTGCTGAGTCACTGATCATTGTTAATGCCATATGATTGGCCAGCATTCAAAGTCAGGTGCAGTCACAGATCATTGTTAATGTCATTTGATTGGTTAGCATTCAAAGTCAGGTGCAGAGTCACTGATCATTGTTAATGTCATTTGATTGGCTGTCATTCAAAGTCAGGTGCTGAGTCACTGATGATTGTTAATGCCATTTAATTCGCTGGCATTCAAAGCCAGGTACTGAGTCACTGATCATTGTTGATGTCATTTGATTGGCTAGCATTCAAAGTCAGGTGCACAGTCACTGAGCCTTGTTAATGCCATTTGATTGGTTGGCATTCAAAGTCAGGTGCAGAGTCATAGATCATTGTTAATGTCATTTGATTGGCTAACATTCAAAGTCAGGTGAAGAATCACTGATCATTGTTAATGTCATTTGATTGCTTGGCATTCAAAGTCAGGCGCAGAGTCATAGATGATTGTTAATGTCATTTGATTGGCTAACATTCAAATATAGGGGCAACGTCATAGATGATTGTTAATGTCATTTGATTGGCTAACATTCAAATATAGGGGCAGCGTCACTGATAATTGTTAATGCCATTTGATTGGCTACCATTCAAATATAGGGGCAGCATCATAGATCATTGTTAATGTCATCTGATTGGCTGACATTCAAATCCAGGTGCTGAGTCACTGATCATTGTTAATGTCATTTGATTGGCTAGCATTCAAAATCAGGTGCAGAGTCATAGATCATTGTTAATGACATTTGATTGGCTGACAGTCAAAGTCAGGTGCTGAGTCACTGATCATTGTTAATGCCATATGATTGGCCAGCATTCAAAGTCAGGTGCAGTCACAGATCATTGTTAATGTCATTTGATTGGTTGGCATTCAAAGCCAGGTGCTGAATCAGTGATCATTGTTAGCACCATTTGATTGGCTAACATTCAAAGCCAGGTGCTGAGTCACTGATCATTGCTAATGTCATTTGACTGGTTGGCATTAAAAGCCAGGTGCTGAGTCACTGATCATTGTTAATGTCATTTGATTGGTTGGTATTCAAAGCCAAGTGCTGAGTCAGTGATCATTGTAAATGTCATTTGATTGGCCGACATTCAAAGCCAGGTGCAGAGTCACTGATCATTGTTAATGTCATTTGATTGGTTGGAATTCAAAGTCAGGTGCAGAGTCACAGATCATTGTTAATATCATTTGATTGGTTGGCATTCAAAGTCAGGTGCAGAGTCATAGATCATTGTTAATGTCATTTTATTGTCTAGCATTCAAAGTCAGGTGCAGAATCTCTGATCATTGTTAATATAATTTGATTGGCTGACATTCAAATCCAGATGCAGAGTCATGGATCATTGTTAATGTCATTTGATTGGTTGGCATTCAAATCCAGGTGCAGAGTCACTGATCATTGTTAATGTTATTTGATTGGCTAGCATTCAAATCCAGGTGCACAGTCATGGATCATTGTTAATGCCATTTGATTGGCTGACAGTCAAAGTCAGGTACTGAGTCACTGATCATTGTTAATGCCATTTGATTGGCTAGCATTCAAAGTCAAGTGCAGAGTCACTGATCATTGTTAATGTCATTTGATTGGTTGGCATTCAAAGTCAAGTGCAGAGTCACTGATCATTGTTAATGTCATTTGATTGGCTGTCATTCAAAGCCAGGTGCTGAGTCACTGATCATTGTTAATGCCATTTAATTGGCTGGCATTCAAAGCAAGGTGCTGAGTCACTGATCATTGTTAATGTCAATCGATTGGTTGGGATTCAAAGCCAAGTGCAGAGTCACAGATCATTCTTAATGTCATTTGATTGGTTGACAGTCAAAATCAGATGCCGAGTCACTGATCATTATTAAAATCATTTGATTGGTTGGCATTCAAAGCCAGGTGCTGGGTCAGTGATCATTGTTAATGTCATTTGATTGGTTGGAATTCAAAGCCAGGTACTGAGTCACTGATCATTGTTGATGTCATTTGATTGCTTGGCATTCAGTCAGGTGCAGAGTCATAGATGATTGTTAATGTCATTTGATTGGCTAACATTCAAATATAGGGGCAACGTCATAGATGATTGTTAATGTCATTTGATTGGCTAACATTCAAATATAGGGGCAGCGTCACTGATAATTGTTAATGCCATTTGATTGGCTACCATTCAAATATAGGGGCAGCATCATAGATCATTGTTAATGTCATCTGATTGGCTGACATTCAAATCCAGGTGCTGAGTCACTGATCATTGTTAATGTCATTTGATTGGCTAGCATTCAAAATCAGGTGCAGAGTCATAGATCATTGTTAATGACATTTGATTGGCTGACAGTCAAAGTCAGGTGCTGAGTCACTGATCATTGTTAATGCCATATGATTGGCCAGCATTCAAAGTCAGGTGCAGTCACAGATCATTGTTAATGTCATTTGATTGGTTGGCATTCAAAGTCAGGTGCAGAGTCACTGATCATTGTTAATGTCATTTGATTGGCTGTCATTCAAAGTCAGGTGCTGAGTCACTGATGATTGTTAATGCCATTTAATTCGCTGGCATTCAAAGCCAGGTACTGAGTCACTGATCATTGTTGATGTCATTTGATTGGCTAGCATTCAAAGTCAGGTGCACAGTCACTGAGCCTTGTTAATGCCATTTGATTGGTTGGCATTCAAAGTCAGGTGCAGAGTCATAGATCATTGTTAATGTCATTTGATTGGCTAACATTCAAAGTCAGGTGAAGAATCACTGATCATTGTTAATGTCATTTGATTGCTTGGCATTCAAAGTCAGGCGCAGAGTCATAGATGATTGTTAATGTCATTTGATTGGCTAACATTCAAATATAGGGGCAACGTCATAGATGATTGTTAATGTCATTTGATTGGCTAATATTCAAATATAGGGGCAGCATCACTGATAATTGTTAATGCCATTTGATTGGCTACCATTCAAATATAGGGGCAGCATCATAGATCATTGTTAATGTCATCTGATTGGCTGACATTCAAATCCAGGTGCTGAGTCACTGATCATTGTTAATGTCATTTGATTGGCTAGCATTCAAAATCAGGTGCAGAGTCATAGATCATTGTTAATGACATTTGATTGGCTGACAGTCAAAGTCAGGTGCTGAGTCACTGATCATTGTTAATGCCATATGATTGGCCAGCATTCAAAGTCAGGTGCAGTCACAGATCATTGTTAATGTCATTTGATTGGTTGGCATTCAAAGTCAGGTGCAGAGTCACTGATCATTGTTAATGTCATTTGATTGGCTGTCATTCAAAGTCAGGTGCTGAGTCACTGATGATTGTTAATGCCATTTAATTCGCTGGCATTCAAAGCCAGGTACTGAGTCACTGATCATTGTTGATGTCATTTGATTGGCTAGCATTCAAAGTCAGGTGCACAGTCACTGAGCCTTGTTAATGCCATTTGATTGGTTGGCATTCAAAGTCAGGTGCAGAGTCATAGATCATTGTTAATGTCATTTGATTGGCTAACATTCAAAGTCAGGTGAAGAATCACTGATCATTGTTAATGTCATTTGATTGCTTGGCATTCAAAGTCAGGCGCAGAGTCATAGATGATTGTTAATGTCATTTGATTGGCTAACATTCAAATATAGGGGCAACGTCATAGATGATTGTTAATGTCATTTGATTGGCTAACATTCAAATATAGGGGCAGCGTCACTGATAATTGTTAATGCCATTTGATTGGCTACCATTCAAATATAGTGGCAGCATCATAGATCATTGTTAATGTCATCTGATTGGCTGACATTCAAATCCAGGTGCTGAGTCACTGATCATTGTTAATGTCATTTGATTGGCTAGCATTCAAAATCAGGTGCAGAGTCATAGATCATTGTTAATGACATTTGATTGGCTGACAGTCAAAGTCAGGTGCTGAGTCACTGATCATTGTTAATGCCATATGATTGGCCAGCATTCAAAGTCAGGTGCAGTCACAGATCATTGTTAATGTCATTTGATTGGTTAGCATTCAAAGTCAGGTGCAGAGTCACTGATCATTGTTAATGTCATTTGATTGGCTGTCATTCAAAGTCAGGTGCTGAGTCACTGATCATTGTTAATGCCATTTAATTTGCTGGCATTCAAAGCCAGGTACTGAGTCACTGATCATTGTTGATGTCATTTGATTGGCTAGCATTCAAAGTCAGGTGCACAGTCACTGAGCCTTGTTAATGCCATTTGATTGGTTGGCATTCAAAGTCAGGTGCAGAGTCATAGATCATTGTTAATGTCATTTCATTGGCTAACATTCAAAGTCAGGTGAAGAATCACTGATCATTGTTAATGTCATTTGATTGCTTGGCATTCAAAGTCAGGCGCAGAGTCATAGATGATTGTTAATGTCATTTGATTGGCTAACATTCAAATATAGGGGCAACGTCATAGATGATTGTTAATGTCATTTGATTGGCTAACATTCAAATATAGGGGCAGCGTCACTGATAATTGTTAATGCCATTTGATTGGCTACCATTCAAATATAGGGGCAGCATCATAGATCATTGTTAATGTCATCTGATTGGCTGACATTCAAATCCAGGTGCTGAGTCACTGATCATTGTTAATGTCATTTGATTGGCTAGCATTTAAAATCAGGTGCAGAGTCATAGATCATTGTTAATGGCATTTGATTGGCTGACAGTCAAAGTCAGGTGCTGAGTCACTGATCATTGTTAATGCCATATGATTGGCCAGCATTCAAAGTCAGGTGCAGTCACAGATCATTGTTAATGTCATTTGATTGGTTGGCATTCAAAGTCAGGTGCAGAGTCACTGATCATTGTTAATGTCATTTGATTGGCTGTCATTCAAAGTCAGGTGCTGAGTCACTGATGATTGTTAATGCCATTTAATTCGCTGGCATTCAAAGCCAGGTACTGAGTCACTGATCATTGTTGATGTCATTTGATTGGCTAGCATTCAAAGTCAGGTGCACAGTCACTGAGCCTTGTTAATGCCATTTGATTGGTTGGCATTCAAAGTCAG
This sequence comes from Bathymodiolus septemdierum, assembly GCA_963383655.1. Lineage (NCBI taxonomy): Eukaryota > Metazoa > Mollusca > Bivalvia > Mytilida > Modiolidae > Bathymodiolus > Bathymodiolus septemdierum. The sequence goes on along the minus strand of OY726521.1, from coordinate 43,642,376 downwards.
GTGCAGAGTCATAGATCATTGTTAATGTCATTTGATTGGCTAACATTCAAAGTCAGGTGAAGAATCACTGATCATTGTTAATGTCATTTGATTGCTTGGCATTCAAAGTCAGGCGCAGAGTCATAGATGATTGTTAATGTCATTTGATTGGCTAACATTCAAATATAGGGGCAACGTCATAGATGATTGTTAATGTCATTTGATTGGCTAACATTCAAATATAGGGGCAGCGTCACTGATAATTGTTAATGCCATTTGATTGGCTACCATTCAAATATAGGGGCAGCATCATAGATCATTGTTAATGTCATCTGATTGGCTGACATTCAAATCCAGGTGCTGAGTCACTGATCATTGTTAATGTCATTTGATTGGCTAGCATTCAAAATCAGGTGCAGAGTCATAGATCATTGTTAATGACATTTGATTGGCTGACAGTCAAAGTCAGGTGCTGAGTCACTGATCATTGTTAATGCCATATGATTGGCCAGCATTCAAAGTCAGGTGCAGTCACAGATCATTGTTAATGTCATTTGATTGGTTGGCATTCAAAGTCAGGTGCAGAGTCACTGATCATTGTTAATGTCATTTGATTGGCTGTCATTCAAAGTCAGGTGCTGAGTCACTGATGATTGTTAATGCCATTTAATTCGCTGGCATTCAAAGCCAGGTACTGAGTCACTGATCATTGTTGATGTCATTTGATTGGCTAGCATTCAAAGTCAGGTGCACAGTCACTGAGCCTTGTTAATGCCATTTGATTGGTTGGCATTCAAAGTCAGGTGCAGAGTCATAGATCATTGTTAATGTCATTTGATTGGCTAACATTCAAAGTCAGGTGAAGAATCACTGATCATTGTTAATGTCATTTGATTGCTTGGCATTCAAAGTCAGGCGCAGAGTCATAGATGATTGTTAATGTCATTTGATTGGCTAACATTCAAATATAGGGGCAACGTCATAGATGATTGTTAATGTCATTTGATTGGCTAATATTCAAATATAGGGGCAGCATCACTGATAATTGTTAATGCCATTTGATTGGCTACCATTCAAATATAGGGGCAGCATCATAGATCATTGTTAATGTCATCTGATTGGCTGACATTCAAATCCAGGTGCTGAGTCACTGATCATTGTTAATGTCATTTGATTGGCTAGCATTCAAAATCAGGTGCAGAGTCATAGATCATTGTTAATGACATTTGATTGGCTGACAGTCAAAGTCAGGTGCTGAGTCACTGATCATTGTTAATGCCATATGATTGGCCAGCATTCAAAGACAGGTGCAGTCACAGATCATTGTTAATGTCATTTGATTGGTTGGCATTCAAAGTCAGGTGCAGAGTCACTGATCATTGTTAATGTCATTTGATTGGCTGTCATTCAAAGTCAGGTGCTGAGTCACTGATGATTGTTAATGCCATTTAATTCGCTGGCATTCAAAGCCAGGTACTGAGTCACTGATCATTGTTGATGTCATTTGATTGGCTAGCATTCAAAGTCAGGTGCACAGTCACTGAGCCTTGTTAATGCCATTTGATTGGTTGGCATTCAAAGTCAGGTGCAGAGTCATAGATCATTGTTAATGTCATTTGATTGGCTAACATTCAAAGTCAGGTGAAGAATCACTGATCATTGTTAATGTCATTTGATTGCTTGGCATTCAAAGTCAGGCGCAGAGTCATAGATGATTGTTAATGTCATTTGATTGGCTAACATTCAAATATAGGGGCAACGTCATAGATGATTGTTAATGTCATTTGATTGGCTAACATTCAAATATAGGGGCAGCGTCACTGATAATTGTTAATGCCATTTGATTGGCTACCATTCAAATATAGTGGCAGCATCATAGATCATTGTTAATGTCATCTGATTGGCTGACATTCAAATCCAGGTGCTGAGTCACTGATCATTGTTAATGTCATTTGATTGGCTAGCATTCAAAATCAGGTGCAGAGTCATAGATCATTGTTAATGACATTTGATTGGCTGACAGTCAAAGTCAGGTGCTGAGTCACTGATCATTGTTAATGCCATATGATTGGCCAGCATTCAAAGTCAGGTGCAGTCACAGATCATTGTTAATGTCATTTGATTGGTTAGCATTCAAAGTCAGGTGCAGAGTCACTGATCATTGTTAATGTCATTTGATTGGCTGTCATTCAAAGTCAGGTGCTGAGTCACTGATCATTGTTAATGCCATTTAATTTGCTGGCATTCAAAGCCAGGTACTGAGTCACTGATCATTGTTGATGTCATTTGATTGGCTAGCATTCAAAGTCAGGTGCACAGTCACTGAGCCTTGTTAATGCCATTTGATTGGTTGGCATTCAAAGTCAGGTGCAGAGTCATAGATCATTGTTAATGTCATTTCATTGGCTAACATTCAAAGTCAGGTGAAGAATCACTGATCATTGTTAATGTCATTTGATTGCTTGGCATTCAAAGTCAGGCGCAGAGTCATAGATGATTGTTAATGTCATTTGATTGGCTAACATTCAAATATAGGGGCAACGTCATAGATGATTGTTAATGTCATTTGATTGGCTAACATTCAAATATAGGGGCAGCGTCACTGATAATTGTTAATGCCATTTGATTGGCTACCATTCAAATATAGGGGCAGCATCATAGATCATTGTTAATGTCATCTGATTGGCTGACATTCAAATCCAGGTGCTGAGTCACTGATCATTGTTAATGTCATTTGATTGGCTAGCATTTAAAATCAGGTGCAGAGTCATAGATCATTGTTAATGGCATTTGATTGGCTGACAGTCAAAGTCAGGTGCTGAGTCACTGATCATTGTTAATGCCATATGATTGGCCAGCATTCAAAGTCAGGTGCAGTCACAGATCATTGTTAATGTCATTTGATTGGTTGGCATTCAAAGTCAGGTGCAGAGTCACTGATCATTGTTAATGTCATTTGATTGGCTGTCATTCAAAGTCAGGTGCTGAGTCACTGATGATTGTTAATGCCATTTAATTCGCTGGCATTCAAAGCCAGGTACTGAGTCACTGATCATTGTTGATGTCATTTGATTGGCTAGCATTCAAAGTCAGGTGCACAGTCACTGAGCCTTGTTAATGCCATTTGATTGGTTGGCATTCAAAGTCAGGTGCAGAGTCATAGATCATTGTTAATGTCATTTGATTGGCTAACATTCAAAGTCAGGTGAAGAATCACTGATCATTGTTAATATTATTTGATTGGCTAGCATGCAAATCCAGGTGCAGAGTCATGGATCATTGTTAATGTCATTTGATTGGCTAGCATTCAAATATAGGGGCAGCATCATAGATCATTGTTAATGTCATTTGATTGGCTGACATTCAAGGCCAGGTGCAGTCACTGATCATTGTTCATGCCATTTGATTGGTTAACATTCAGTCAGGTGCAGAGTGATGGATCATTGTTAATGTCATTTGATTGGCTGACACAAATCCAGGTGCAGTCACTGATCATTGTTCATGCCATTTGATTGACTGACATTCAAAACCAGGTGCAAAGTCACTGATCATTGTTAATGTCATTTGATTGGCTGACATTCAAAGCCAGGTGTTGAGTCACTGATCATTGTTAATGCCATTTGATTGGCTGACATTCAAAGTGAGGTACTGAGTCACTGATCATTGTTAATGTCATTTGATTAGTTGGCATTCAAAGCCAGGTGCTGAGTCAGTGATCATTGTTAGCACCATTTGATTGGCTAACATTCAAAGCCAGGTGCTGAGTCACTGATCATTGTTAATGTCAATCGATTGGTTGGCATTCAAAGCCAAGTGCAGAGTCATAGATCATTCTTAATGTCATTTGATTGGTTGACAGTCAAAATCAGATGCCGAGTCATTGATCATTATTAATGTCATTTGATTGGTTGGCATTCAAACCAGGTGCTGGGTCAGTGATCATTGTTAATGTCATTTGATTGGTTGGAATTCAAAGCTAGGTACTGAGTCACTGATCATTGTTGATGTCATTTGATTGGCTAGCATTCAAAGTCGGGTGCACAGTCACTGAGCCTTGTTAATGCCATTTGATTGGTTGGCATTCAAAGTCAGGTGCAGAGTCATAGATGATTGTTAATGTCATTTGATTGGCTAACATTCAAATATAGTTGCAGCGTCATAGATGATTGTTAATGTCATTTGATTGGCTAACATTCAAATATAGGGGCAGCGTCACTGATAATTGTTAATGCCATTTGATTGGCTACCATTCAAATATAGGGGCAGCATCATAGATCATTGTTAATGTCATCTGATTGGCTGACATTCAAATCCAGGTGCTGAGTCACTGATCATTGTTAATGTCATTTGATTGGCTAGCATTCAAAATCAGGTGCAGAGTCATAGATCATTGTTAATGACATTTGATTGGCTGACAGTCAAAGTCAGGTGCTGAGTCACTGATCATTGTTAATGCCATATGATTGGCCAGCATTCAAAGTCAGATGCAGTCACAGATCATTGTTAATGTCATTTGATTGGTTGGCATTCAAAGTCAGGTGCAGAGTCACTGATCATTGTTAATGTCATTTGATTGGCTGTCATTCAAAGTCAGGTGCTGAGTCACTGATCATTGTTAATGCCTTTTAATTCGCTGGCATTCAAAGCCAGGTACTGAGTCACTGATCATTGTTGATGTCATTTGATTGGCTAGCATTCAAAGTCAGGTGCAGAGTCACTGATCATTGTTAATATCATTTGATTTGCTGACATTCAAATCCAGGTGCAGAGTCATGGGTCATTGTTAATGTCATTTGATTGGCTGGCATTCAAATTCAGGTGCAGAGTCACTGATCATTGTTAATATTATTTGATTGGCTAGCATTCAAATCCAGGTGCAGAGTCATGGATCATTGTTAATGTCATTTGATTGGCTAGCATTCAAATATAGGGGCAGCATCATAGATCATTGTTAATGTCATTTGATTGGCTGACATTCAAGGCCAGGTGCAGTCACTGATCATTGTTCATGCCATTTGATTGGTTAGCATTCAGTCAGGTGCAGAGTGATGGATCATTGTTAATGTCATTTGATTGGCTGACACAAATCCAGGTGCAGTCACTGATCATTGTTCATGCCATTTGATTGACTGACATTCAAAGCCAGGTGCAAAGTCACTGATCATTGTTAATGTCATTTGATTGGCTGACATTCAAAGCCAGGTGTTGAGTCACTGATCATTGTTAATGCCATTTGATTGGCTGACATTCAAAGTGAGGTACTGAGTCACTGATCATTGTTAATGTCATTTGATTGGTTGGCATTCAAAGCCAGGTGCTGAGTCAGTGATCATTGTTAGCACCATTTGATTGGCTAACATTCAAAGCCAGGTGCTGAGTCACTGATCATTGTTAATGTCAATCGATTGGTTGGCATTCAAAGCCAAGTGCAGAGTCATAGATCATTCTTAATGTCAGTTGATTGGTTGACAGTCAAAATCAGATGCCGAGTCACTGATCATTATTAATGTCATTTGATTGGTTGGCATTCAAAGCCAGGTGCTGGGTCAGTGATCATTGTTAATGTCATTTGATTGGTTGGAATTCAAAGCCAGGTACTGAGTCACTGATCATTGTTGATGTCATTTGATTGGCTAGCATTCAAAGTCGGGTGCACAGTCACTGAGCCTTGTTAATGCCATTTGATTGGTTGGCATTCAAAGTCAGGTGCAGAGTCATAGATGATTGTTAATGTCATTTGATTGGCTAACATTCAAATATAGGGCAGCGTCACTGATAATTGTTAATGCCATTTGATTGGCTACCATTCAAATATAGGGGCAGCATCATAGATCATTGTTAATGTCATCTGATTGGCTGACATTCAAATCCAGGTGCTGAGTCACTGATCATTGTTAATGTCATTTGATTGGCTAGCATTTAAAATCAGGTGCAGAGTCATAGATCATTGTTAATGACATTTGATTGGCTGACAGTCAAAGTCAGGTGCTGAGTCACTGATCATTGTTAATGCCATATGATTGGCCAGCATTCAAAGTCACATGCAGTCACAGATCATTGTTAATGTCATTTGATTGGTTGGCATTCAAAGTCAGGTGCAGAGTCACTGATCATTGTTAATGTCATTTGATTGGCTGTCATTCAAAGTCAGGTGCAGAGTCACTGATCATTGTTAATGTCATTTGATTGGCTGTCATTCAAAGTCAGGTGCTGAGTCACTGATCATTGTTAATGCCATTTAATTGGCTGGCATTCAAAGCAATGTGCTGAGTCACTGATCATTGTTAATGTCAATCGATTGGTTGGGATTCAAAGCCAAGTGCAGAGTCACAGATCATTCTTAATGTCATTTGATTGGTTGACAGTCAAAATCAGATGCCGAGTCACTGATCATTGTTAATGTCATTTTATTGGCTAACATTCAAAGTCAAGTGCACAGACACTGAGCCTTGATAATGCCATTTGATTGGTTGGCATTCAAAGTCAGGTGCAGAGTCATAGATCATTGTTAATATCATATGATTGACTAGCATTCAAAGTCAGGTGAAGAGTCACTGATCATTGTTAATGTCATTTGATTGCTTGGCATTCAAAGTCAGGTGCAGAGTCATAGATGATTGTTAATGTCATTTGATTTGCTAACATTCAAATAAAGGGGCAGCGTCATAGATCATTGTTAATGTCATTTGATTGGCTGACATTCAAATCCAGGTGCTGAGTCACTGATGATTGATAATGTCATTTGATTGGCTAGCATTCAAAATCAGGTGCAGAGTCACGGATCATTGTTAATGCCATTTGATTGGCTGTTATTCAAAGCCAGTTGCTGAGTCACTGATCATTGTTAATGTCATTTGATTGGCTAACATTCATAGTCAGATGCACAGTCACTGAGCCTTGTTAATGCCATTTGATTGGTTGGCATTCAAAGTCAGGTGCAGAGTCATGGGTCATTGTTAATGTCATTTGATTGGCTGGCATTCAAATTCAGGTGCAGAGTCACTGATCATTGTTAATATTATTTGATTGGCTAGCATTCAAATCCAGGTGCAGAGTCATGGATCATTGTTAATGTCATTTGATTGGCTAGCATTCAAATATAGGGGCAGCATCATAGATCATTGTTAATGTCATTTGATTGGCTGACATTCAAGGCCAGGTGCAGTCACTGATCATTGTTCATGCCATTTGATTGGTTAGCATTCAGTCAGGTGCAGAGTGATGGATCATTGTTAATATCATTTGATTGGCTGACATTCAAAGCCAAGTGTTGAGTCACTGATCATTGTTAATGCCATTTGATTGGCTGACATTCAAAGTGAGGTACTGAGTCACTGATCATTGTTAATGTCATTTGATTGGTTGGCATTCAAAGCCAGGTGCTGAATCAGTGATCATTGTTAGCACCATTTGATTGGCTAACATTCAAAGCCAGGTGCTGAGTCACTGATCATTGCTAATGTCATTTGACTGGTTGGCATTAAAAGCCAGGTGCTGAGTCACTGATCATTGTTAATGTCATTTGATTGGTTGGTATTCAAAGCCAAGTGCTGAGTCAGTGATCATTGTAAATGTCATTTGATTGGCCGACATTCAAAGCCAGGTGCAGAGTCACTGATCATTGTTAATGTCATTTGATTGGTTGGAATTCAAAGTCAGGTGCAGAGTCACAGATCATTGTTAATATCATTTGATTGGTTGGCATTCAAAGTCAGGTGCAGAGTCATAGATCATTGTTAATGTCATTTTATTGTCTAGCATTCAAAGTCAGGTGCAGAATCTCTGATCATTGTTAATATAATTTGATTGGCTGACATTCAAATCCAGATGCAGAGTCATGGATCATTGTTAATGTCATTTGATTCGTTGGCATTCAAATCCAGGTGCAGAGTCACTGATCATTGTTAATGTTATTTGATTGGCTAGCATTCAAATCCAGGTGCACAGTCATGGATCATTGTTAATGCCATTTGATTGGCTGACAGTCAAAGTCAGGTACTGAGTCACTGATCATTGTTAATGCCATTTGATTGGCTAGCATTCAAAGTCAAGTGCAGAGTCACTGATCATTGTTAATGTCATTTGATTGGCTGTCATTCAAAGCCAGGTGCTGAGTCACTGATCATTGTTAATGCCATTTAATTGGCTGGCATTCAAAGCAAGGTGCTGAGTCACTGATCATTGTTAATGTCAATCGATTGGTTGGGATTCAAAGCCAAGTGCAGAGTCACAGATCATTCTTAATGTCATTTGATTGGTTGACAGTCAAAATCAGATGCCGAGTCACTGATCATTATTAAAATCATTTGATTGGTTGGCATTCAAAGCCAGGTGCTGGGTCAGTGATCATTGTTAATGTCATTTGATTGGTTGGAATTCAAAGCCAGGTACTGAGTCACTGATCATTGTTGATGTCATTTGATTGGCTAGCATTCAAAGTCGGGTGCACAGTCACTGAGCCTTGTTAATGCCATTTGATTGGTTGGCATTCAAAGTCAGGTGCAGAGTCACTGATCATTGTTAATGTCATTTGATTGGCTGTCATTCAAAGTCAGGTGCTGAGTCACTGATCATTGTTAATGCCATTTAATTCGCTGGCATTCAAAGCCAGGTACTGAGTCACTGATCATTGTTGATGTCATTTGATTGGCTAGCATTCAAAGTCAGGTGCACAGTCACTGAGCCTTGTTAATGCCATTTGATTGGTTGGCATTCAAAGTCAGGTGCAGAGTCATAGATCATTGTTAATGTCATTTGATTGGCTAACATTCAAAGTCAGGTGAAGAATCACTGATCATTGTTAATGTCATTTGATTGCTTGGCATTCAAAGTCAGGCGCAGAGTCATAGATGATTGTTAATGTCATTTGATTGGCTAACATTCAAATATAGGGGCAACGTCATAGATGATTGTTAATGTCATTTGATTGGCTAACATTCAAATATAGGGGCAGCGTCACTGATAATTGTTAATGCCATTTGATTGGCTACCATTCAAATATAGGGGCAGCATCATAGATCATTGTTAATGTCATCTGATTGGCTGACATTCAAATCCAGGTGCTGAGTCACTGATCATTGTTAATGTCATTTGATTGGCTAGCATTCAAAATCAGGTGCAGAGTCATAGATCATTGTTAATGACATTTGATTGGCTGACAGTCAAAGTCAGGTGCTGAGTCACTGATCATTGTTAATGCCATATGATTGGCCAGCATTCAAAGTCAGGTGCAGTCACAGATCATTGTTAATGTCATTTGATTGGTTAGCATTCAAAGTCAGGTGCAGAGTCACTGATCATTGTTAATGTCATTTGATTGGCTGTCATTCAAAGTCAGGTGCTGAGTCACTGATCATTGTTAATGCCATTTAATTCGCTGGCATTCAAAGCCAGGTACTGAGTCACTGATCATTGTTGATGTCATTTGATTGGCTAGCATTCAAAGTCAGGTGCACAGTCACTGAGCCTTGTTAATGCCATTTGATTGGTTGGCATTCAAAGTCAGGTGCAGAGTCATAGATCATTGTTAATGTCATTTGATTGGCTAACATTCAAAGTCAGGTGAAGAATCACTGATCATTGTTAATGTCATTTGATTGCTTGGCATTCAAAGTCAGGCGCAGAGTCATAGATGATTGTTAATGTCATTTGATTGGCTAACATTCAAATATAGGGGCAACGTCATAGATGATTGTTAATGTCATTTGATTGGCTAACATTCAAATATAGGGGCAGCGTCACTGATAATTGTTAATGCCATTTGATTGGCTACCATTCAAATATAGGGGCAGCATCATAGATCATTGTTAATGTCATCTGATTGGCTGACATTCAAATCCAGGTGCTGAGTCACTGATCATTGTTAATGTCATTTGATTGGCTAGCATTCAAAATCAGGTGCAGAGTCATAGATCATTGTTAATGACATTTGATTGGCTGACAGTCAAAGTCAGGTGCTGAGTCACTGATCATTGTTAATGCCATATGATTGGCCAGCATTCAAAGTCAGGTGCAGTCACAGATCATTGTTAATGTCATTTGATTGGTTGGCATTCAAAGTCAGGTGCAGAGTCACTGATCATTGTTAATGTCATTTGATTGGCTGCCATTCAAAGTCAGGTGCTGAGTCACTGATGATTGTTAATGCCATTTAATTCGCTGGCATTCAAAGCCAGGTACTGAGTCACTGATCATTGTTGATGTCATTTGATTGGCTAGCATTCAAAGTCAGGTGCACAGTCACTGGGCCTTGTTAATGCCATTTGATTGGTTGGCATTCAAAGTCAGGTGCAGAGTCATAGATCATTGTTAATGTCATTTGATTGGCTAACATTCAAAGTCAGGTGAAGAATCACTGATCATTGTTAATGTCATTTGATTGCTTGGCATTCAAAGTCAGGCGCAGAGTCATAGATGATTGTTAATGTCATTTGATTGGCTAACATTCAAATATAGGGGCAACGTCATAGATGATTGTTAATGTCATTTGATTGGCTAACATTCAAATATAGGGGCAGCGTCACTGATAATTGTTAATGCCATTTGATTGGCTACCATTCAAATATAGGGGCAGCATCATAGATCATTGTTAATGTCATCTGATTGGCTGACATTCAAATCCAGGTGCTGAGTCACTGATCATTGTTAATGTCATTTGATTGGCTAGCATTCAAAATCAGGTGCAGAGTCATAGATCATTGTTAATGACATTTGATTGGCTGACAGTCAAAGTCAGGTGCTGAGTCACTGATCATTGTTAATGCCATATGATTGGCCAGCATTCAAAGTCAGGTGCAGTCACAGATCATTGTTAATGTCATTTGATTGGTTAGCATTCAAAGTCAGGTGCAGAGTCACTGATCATTGTTAATGTCATTTGATTGGCTGTCATTCAAAGTCAGGTGCTGAGTCACTGATCATTGTTAATGCCATTTAATTCGCTGGCATTCAAAGCCAGGTACTGAGTCACTGATCATTGTTGATGTCATTTGATTGGCTAGCATTCAAAGTCAGGTGCACAGTCACTGAGCCTTGTTAATGCCATTTGATTGGTTGGCATTCAAAGTCAGGTGCAGAGTCATAGATCATTGTTAATGTCATTTGATTGGCTAACATTCAAAGTCAGGTGAAGAATCACTGATCATTGTTAATGTCATTTGATTGCTTGGCATTCAAAGTCAGGCACAGAGTCATAGATGATTGTTAATGTCATTTGATTGGCTAACATTCAAATATAGGGGCAACGTCATAGATGATTGTTAATGTCATTTGATTGGCTAACATTCAAATATAGGGGCAGCGTCACTGATAATTGTTAATGCCATTTGATTGGCTACCATTCAAATATAGGGGCAGCATCATAGATCATTGTTAATGTCATCTGATTGGCTGACATTCAAATCCAGGTGCTGAGTCACTGATCATTGTTAATGTCATTTGATTGGCTAGCATTCAAAATCAGGTGCAGAGTCATAGATCATTGTTAATGACATTTGATTGGCTGACAGTCAAAGTCAGGTGCTGAGTCACTGATCATTGTTAATGCCATATGATTGGCCAGCATTCAAAGTCAGGTGCAGTCACAGATCATTGTTAATGTCATTTGATTGGTTGGCATTCAAAGTCAGGTGCAGAGTCACTGATCATTGTTAATGTCATTTGATTGGCTGTCATTCAAAGTCAGGTGCTGAGTCACTGATGATTGTTAATGCCATTTAATTCGCTGGCATTCAAAGCCAGGTACTGAGTCACTGATCATTGTTGATGTCATTTGATTGGCTAGCATTCAAAGTCAGGTGCACAGTCACTGAGCCTTGTTAATGCCATTTGATTGGTTGGCATTCAAAGTCAGGTGCAGAGTCATAGATCATTGTTAATGTCATTTGATTGGCTAACATTCAAAGTCAGGTGAAGAATCACTGATCATTGTTAATGTCATTTGATTGCTTGGCATTCAAAGTCAGGCGCAAAGTCATAGATGATTGTTAATGTCATTTGATTGGCTAACATTCAAATATAGGGGCAACGTCATAGATGATTGTTAATGTCATTTGATTGGCTAACATTCAAATATAGGGGCAGCGTCACTGATAATTGTTAATGCCATTTGATTGGCTACCATTCAAATATAGGGGCAGCATCATAGATCATTGTTAATGTCATCTGATTGGCTGACATTCAAATCCAGGTGCTGAGTCACTGATCATTGTTAATGTCATTTGATTGGCTAGCATTCAAAATCAGGTGCAGAGTCATAGATCATTGTTAATGACATTTGATTGGCTGACAGTCAAAGTCAGGTGCTGAGTCACTGATCATTGTTAATGCCATATGATTGGCCAGCATTCAAAGTCAGGTGCAGTCACAGATCATTGTTAATGTCATTTGATTGGTTGGCATTCAAAGTCAGGTGCAGAGTCACTGATCATTGTTAATGTCATTTGATTGGCTGTCATTCAAAGTCAGGTGCTGAGTCACTGATGATTGTTAATGCCATTTAATTCGCTGGCATTCAAAGCCAGGTACTGAGTCACTGATCATTGTTGATGTCATTTGATTGGCTAGCATTCAAAGTCAGGTGCACAGTCACTGAGCCTTGTTAATGCCATTTGATTGGTTGGCATTCAAAGTCAGGTGCAGAGTCATAGATCATTGTTAATGTCATTTGATTGGCTAACATTCAAAGTCAGGTGAAGAATCACTGATCATTGTTAATGTCATTTGATTGCTTGGCATTCAAAGTCAGGCGCAGAGTCATAGATGATTGTTAATGTCATTTGATTGGCTAACATTCAAATATAGGGGCAACGTCATAGATGATTGTTAATGTCATTTGATTGGCTAACATTCAAATATAGGGGCAGCGTCACTGATAATTGTTAATGCCATTTGATTGGCTACCATTCAAATATAGGGGCAGCATCATAGATCATTGTTAATGTCATCTGATTGGCTGACATTCAAATCCAGGTGCTGAGTCACTGATCATTGTTAATGTCATTTGATTGGCTAGCATTCAAAATCAGGTGCAGAGTCATAGATCATTGTTAATGACATTTGATTGGCTGACAGTCAAAGTCAGGTGCTGAGTCACTGATCATTGTTAATGCCATATGATTGGCCAGCATTCAAAGTCAGGTGCAGTCACAGATCATTGTTAATGTCATTTGATTGGTTGGCATTCAAAGTCAGGTGCAGAGTCACTGATCATTGTTAATGTCATTTGATTGGCTGTCATTCAAAGTCAGGTGCTGAGTCACTGATGATTGTTAATGCCATTTAATTCGCTGGCATTCAAAGCCAGGTACTGAGTCACTGATCATTGTTGATGTCATTTGATTGGCTAGCATCCAAAGTCAGGTGCACAGTCACTGAGCCTTGTTAATGCCATTTGATTGGTTGGCATTCAAAGTCAGGTGCAGAGTCATAGATCATTGTTAATGTCATTTGATTGGCTAACATTCAAAGTCAGGTGAAGAATCACTGATCATTGTTAATGTCATTTGATTGCTTGGCATTCAAAGTCAGGTGCAGAGTCATAGATGATTGTTAATGTCATTTGATTGGCTAACATTCAAATATAGGGGCAACGTCATAAATGATTGTTAATGTCATTTGATTGGCTAACATTCAAATATAGGGGCAGCGTCACTGATAATTGTTAATGCCATTTGATTGGCTACCATTCAAATATAGGGGCAGCATCATAGATCATTGTTAATGTCATCTGATTGGCTGACATTCAAATCCAGGTGCTGAGTCACTGATCATTGTTAATGTCATTTGATTTGCTAGCATTCAAAATCAGGTGCAGAGTCATAGATCATTGTTAATGACATTTGATTGGCTGACAGTCAAAGTCAGGTGCTGAGTCACTGATCATTGTTAATGCCATATGATTGGCCAGCATTCAAAGTCAGGTGCAGTCACAGATCATTGTTAATGTCATTTGATTGGTTGGCATTCAAAGTCAGGTGCAGAGTCACTGATCATTGTTAATGTCATTTGATTGGTTGGCATTCAAGTCAGGTGCAGATTCATAGATCATGTCATTGTTAATGTCATTTGATTGGTTGGCCTTCAAAGTCAGGTGCAGAGTCATAGATCATTGTTAATGTCATTTGATTGTCTAGCATTCACATTCAGGTGCAGAGTCACTGATCATTGTTAATATTATTTGATTTGCTGACATTCAAATCCAGGTGCAGAGTCATGGGTCATTGTTAATGTCATTTGATTGGCTGGCATTCACATTCAGGTGCAGAGTCACTGATCATTGTTAATGTCATTTGATTGGCTAGCATGCAAATCCAGGTGCAGAGTCATGGATCATTGTTAATGTCATTTGATTGGCTAGCATTCAAATATAGGGGCAGCATCATAGATCATTGTTAATGTCATTTGATTGGCTGACATTCAAGGCCAGGTGCAGTCACTGATCATTGTTCATGCCATTTGATTGGTTAACATTCAGTCAGGTGCAGAGTGATGGATCATTGTTAATGTCATTTGATTGGCTGACACAAATCCAGGTGCAGTCACTGATCATTGTTCATGCCATTTGATTGACTGACATTCAAAACCAGGTGCAAAGTCACTGATCATTGTTAATGTCATTTGATTGGCTGACATTCAAAGCCAGGTGTTGAGTCACTGATCATTGTTAATGTCATTTGATTGGCTGACATTCAAAGCCAGGTGTTGAGTCACTGATCATTGTTAATGCCATTTGATTGGCTGACATTCAAAGTGAGGTACTGAGTCACTGATCATTGTTAATGTCATTTGATTAGTTGGCATTCAAAGCCAGGTGCTGAGTCAGTGATCATTGTTAGCACCATTTGATTGGCTAACATTCAAAGCCAGGTGCTGAGTCACTGATCATTGTTAATGTCAATCGATTGGTTGGCATTCAAAGCCAAGTGCAGAGTCATAGATCATTCTTAATGTCATTTGATTGGTTGACAGTCAAAATCAGATGCCGAGTCATTGATCATTATTAATGTCATTTGATTGGTTGGCATTCAAACCAGGTGCTGGGTCAGTGATCATTGTTAATGTCATTTGATTGGTTGGAATTCAAAGCTAGGTACTGAGTCACTGATCATTGTTGATGTCATTTGATTGGCTAGCATTCAAAATCGGGTGCACAGTCACTGAGCCTTGTTAATGCCATTTGATTGGTTGGCATTCAAAGTCAGGTGCAGAGTCATAGATGATTGTTAATGTCATTTGATTGGCTAACATTCAAATATAGTTGCAGCGTCATAGATGATTGTTAATGTCATTTGATTGGCTAACATTCAAATATAGGGGCAGCGTCACTGATAATTGTTAATGCCATTTGATTGGCTACCATTCAAATATAGGGGCAGCATCATAGATCATTGTTAATGTCATCTGATTGGCTGACATTCAAATCCAGGTGCTGAGTCACTGATCATTGTTAATGTCATTTGATTGGCTAGCATTCAAAATCAGGTGCAGAGTCATAGATCATTGTTAATGACATTTGATTGGCTGACAGTCAAAGTCAGGTGCTGAGTCACTGATCATTGTTAATGCCATATGATTGGCCAGCATTCAAAGTCAGATGCAGTCACAGATCATTGTTAATGTCATTTGATTGGTTGGCATTCAAAGTCAGGTGCAGAGTCACTGATCATTGTTAATGTCATTTGATTGGCTGTCATTCAAAGTCAGGTGCTGAGTCACTGATCATTGTTAATGCCTTTTAATTCGCTGGCATTCAAAGCCAGGTACTGAGTCACTGATCATTGTTGATGTCATTTGATTGGCTAGCATTCAAAGTCAGGTGCAGAGTCACTGATCATTGTTAATATCATTTGATTTGCTGACATTCAAATCCAGGTGCAGAGTCATGGGTCATTGTTAATGTCATTTGATTGGCTGGCATTCAAATTCAGGTGCAGAGTCACTGATCATTGTTAATATTATTTGATTGGCTAGCATTCAAATTCAGGTGCAGAGTCATGGATCATTGTTAATGTCATTTGATTGGCTAGCATTCAAATATAGGGGCAGCATCATAGATCATTGTTAATGTCATTTGATTGGCTGACATTCAAGGCCAGGTGCAGTCACTGATCATTGTTCATGCCATTTGATTGGTTAGCATTCAGTCAGGTGCAGAGTGATGGATCATTGTTAATGTCATTTGATTGGCTGACACAAATCCAGGTGCAGTCACTGATCATTGTTCATGCCATTTGATTGACTGACATTCAAAGCCAGGTGCAAAGTCACTGATCATTGTTCATGTCATTTGATTGGCTGACATTCAAAGCCAGGTGTTGAGTCACTGATCATTGTTAATGCCATTTGATTGGCTGACATTCAAAGTGAGGTACTGAGTCACTGATCATTGTTAATGTCATTTGATTGGTTGGCATTCAAAGCCAGGTGCTGAGTCAGTGATCATTGTTAGCACCATTTGATTGGCTAACATTCAAAGCCAGGTGCTGAGTCACTGATCATTGTTAATGTCAATCGATTGGTTGGCATTCAAAGCCAAGTGCAGAGTCATAGATCATTCTTAATGTCAGTTGATTGGTTGACAGTCAAAATCAGATGCCGAGTCACTGATCATTATTAATGTCATTTGATTGGTTGGCATTCAAAGCCAGGTGCTGGGTCAGTGATCATTGTTAATGTCATTTGATTGGCTACCATTCAAATATAGGGGCAGCATCATAGATCATTGTTAATGTCATCTGATTGGCTGACATTCAAATCCAGGTGCTGAGTCACTGATCATTGTTAATGTCATTTGATTGGCTAGCATTCAAAATCAGGTGCAGAGTCATAGATCATTGTTAATGACATTTGATTGGCTGACAGTCAAAGTCAGGTGCTGAGTCACTGATCATTGTTAATGCCATATGATTGGCCAGCATTCAAAGTCAGATGCAGTCACAGATCATTGTTAATGTCATTTGATTGGTTGGCATTCAAAGTCAGGTGCAGAGTCACTGATCATTGTTAATGTCATTTGATTGGCTGTCATTCAAAGTCAGGTGCTGAGTCACTGATCATTGTTAATGCCTTTTAATTCGCTGGCATTCAAAGCCAGGTACTGAGTCACTGATCATTGTTGATGTCATTTGATTGGCTAGCATTCAAAGTCAGGTGCAGAGTCACTGATCATTGTTAATATCATTTGATTTGCTGACATTCAAATCCAGGTGCAGAGTCATGGGTCATTGTTAATGTCATTTGATTGGCTGGCATTCAAATTCAGGTGCAGAGTCACTGATCATTGTTAATGCCATTTAATTCGCTGGCAATCAAAGCCAGGTGCTGAGTCACTGATCATTGTTAATGTCATTTGATTGGCTGGCGTTCAAATTCAGATGCAGAGTCACTGATCATTGTTAATATTATTTGATTGGCTAACATTCAAATCCAGGTGCAGAGTCATGGATCATTGTTAATGTCATTTGATTGGCTAGCATTCAAATATAGGGGCAGCATCATAGATCATTGTTAATGTCATTTGATTGGCTGACATTCAAGGCCAGGTGCAGTCACTGATCATTGTTCATGCCATTTGATTGGTTAGCATTCAGTCAGGTGCAGAGTGATGGATCATTGTTAATGTCATTTGATTGGCTGACACAAATCCAGGTGCCGTCACTGATCATTGTTCATGCCATTTGATTGACTGACATTCAAAGCCAGGTGCAAAGTCACTGATCATTGTTAATGTCATTTGATTGGCTGACATTCAAAGCCAGGTGTTGAGTCACTGATCATTGTTAATGCCATTTGATTGGCTGACATTCAAAGTGAGGTACTGAGTCACTGATCATTGTTAATGTCATTTGATTGGTTGGCATTCAAAGCCAGGTGCTGAGTCAGTGATCATTGTTAGCACCATTTGATTGGCTAACATTCAAAGCCAGGTGCTGAGTCACTGATCATTGCTAATGTCATTTGACTGGTTGGCATTCAAAGTCAGGAGCTGAGTCACTGATCATTGTTAATGCCATTTAATTCGCTGGCATTCAAAGCCAGGTGCTGAGTCACTGGGCATTGTTAATGTCATTTGATTGGTTGGCATTCAAAGTTAGGTGCTGAGTCACTGATCATTGTTAATGTCATTTTATTGGCTGACATTCAAAGCCAGGTGCAGAGTCACGGATCATTGTTAATGTCATTTGATTGGCTAGCATTCAAATCCAGGTGCAGAATCACTGATCATTGTTAATGTCATTTGATTGGTTGGCATTCAAGTCAGGTGCAGATTCATAGATCATGTCATTGTTAATGTCATTTGATTGGTTGGCCTTCAAAGTCAGGTGCAGAGTCATAGATCATTGTTAATGTCATTTGATTGTCTAGCATTCAAAGTCAGGTGCAGTCACTGATCATTGTTAATATCATTTGATTTGCTGACATTCAAATCCAGGTGCAGAGTCATGTGTCATTGTTAATGTCATTTGATTGGCTGGCATTCAAATTCAGGTGCAGAGTCACTGATCATTGTTAATATTATTTGATTGGCTAGCATTCAAATCCAGGTGCAGAGTCATGGATCATTGTTAATGTCATTTGATTGGCTAGCATTCAAATATAGGGGCAGCATCATAGATCATTGTTAATGTCATTTGATTGGCTGACATTCAAGGCCAGGTGCAGTCACTGATCATTGTTCATGCCATTTGATTGGTTAGCATTCAGTCAGGTGCAGAGTGATGGATCATTGTTAATGTCATTTGATTGGCTGACACAAATCCAGGTGCAGTCACTGATCATTGTTCATGCCATTTGATTGACTGACATTCAAAGCCAGGTGCAAAGTCACTGATCATTATTAATGTCATTTGATTGGCTGACATTCAAAGCCAGGTGTTGAGTCACTGATCATTGTTAATGCCATTTGATTGGCTGACATTCAAAATGAGGTACTGAGTCACTGATCATTGTTAATGTCATTTGATTGGTTGGCATTCAAAGCCAGGTGCTGAGTCAGTGATCATTGTTAGCACCATTTGATTGGCTAACATTCAAAGCCAGGTGCTGAGTCACTGATCATTGTTAATGTCAATCGATTGGTTGGCATTCAAAGCCAAGTGCAGAGTCATAGATCATTCTTAATGTCATTTGATTGGTTGACAGTCAAAATCAGATGCCGAGTCACTGATCATTATTAATGTCATTTGATTGGTTGGCATTCAAAGCCAGGTGCTGGGTCAGGGATCATTGTTAATATCATTTGATTGGTTGGAATTCAAAGCCAGGTACTGAGTCACTGATCATTGTTGATGTCATTTGATTGGCTAGCATTCAAAGTCAGGTGCACAGTCACTGATCATTGCTAATGTCATTTGACTGGTTGGCATTAAAACCCAGGTGCTGAGTCACTGATCATTGTTAATATCATTTGATTGGTTGGTATTCAAAGCCAAGTGCTGAGTCAGTGATCATTGTAAATGTCATTTGATTGGCTGACATTCAAAGCCAAGTGCTGAGTCAGTGATCATTGTAAATGTCATTTGATTGGTTGGCATTCAAAGTTATGTGCCGATTCACTGATCATTGTTAATGTCATTTTATTGGCCGACATTCAAAGCCAGGTGCAGAGTCACTGATCATTGTTAATGTCATTTGATTGGTTGGCATTCAAAGTCAGGTGCAGAGTCACGGATCATTGTTAATGTCATTTGATTGGTTGGCATTCAAAGTGAGGTACTGAGTCACTGATCATTGTTAATGTCATTTGATTGGTTGGCATTCAAAGGCAGGTGCAGAGTCACGGATCATTGTTAATGTCATTTGATTGGTTGGCATTCAAAGTCAGGTGCAGAGTCATAGATCATTGTTAATATCATTTTATTGTCTAGCATTCAAAGTCAGGTGCAGAATCTCTGATCATTGTTAATATAATTTGATTGGCTGACATTCAAATCCAGGTGCAGAGTCATGGATCATTGTTAATGTCATTTGATTGGTTGGCATTCAAATCCAGGTGCAGAGTCACTGATCATTGTTAATGTTATTTGATTGGCTAGCATTCAAATCCAGGTGCACAGTCATGGATCATTGTTAATGCCATTTGATTGGCTGACAGTCAAAGTTAGGTGCTGAGTCACTGATCATTGTTAATGCCATTTGATTGGCTAGCATTCAAAGTCAAGTGCAGAGTCACTGATCATTGTTAATCTCATTTGATTGGTTGGCATTCAAAGTCAAGTGCAGAGTCACTGATCATTGTTAATGTCATTTGATTGGTTGTCATTCAAAGCCAGGTGCTGAGTCACTGATCATTGTTAATGCCATTTAATTGGCTGGCATTCAAAGCCAGGTGCTGAGTCACTGATCATTGTTAATGTCAATCGATTGGTTAGCATTCAAAGCCAAGTGCAGAGTCACAGATCATTCTTAATGTCATTTGATTGGTTGACAGTCAAAATCAGATGCCGAGTCACTGATCATTATTAATGTCATTTGATTGGTTGGCATTCAAAGCCAGGTGCTGGGTCAGTGATCATTGTTAATGTCATTTGATTGGTTGGAATTCAAAGCCAGGTACTGAGTCACTGATCATTGTTGATGTCATTTGATTGGCTAGCATTCAAAGTCAGGTGCACAGTCACTGAGCCTTGTTAATGCCATTTGATTGGTTGGCATTCAAAGTCAGGTGCAGAGTCATAGATCATTGTTAATGTCATTTGATTGGCTAACATTCAAAGTCAGGTGAAGAGTCACTGATCATTGTTAATGTCATTTGATTGCTTGGCATTCAAAGTCAGGTGCAGAGTCATAGATGATTGTTAATGTCATTTGATTGGCTAACATTCAAATATAGGGGCAACGTCATAGATGATTGTTAATGTCATTTGATTGGCTAACATTCAAATATAGGGGCAGCGTCACTGATAATTGTTAATGCCATTTGATTGGCTACCATTCAAATATAGGGGCAGCATCATAGATCATTGTTAATGTCATTTCATTGGCTAGCATTCAAAATCAGGTGCAGAGTCATAGATCATTGTTAATGACATTTAATTGGCTGACAGTCAAAGTCAGGTGCTGAGTCACTGATCATTGTTAATGCCATTTGATTGGCCAGCATTCAAAGTCAGGTGCAGTCACAGATCATTGTTAATGTCATTTGATTGGTTGGCATTCAAAGTCAGGTGCAGAGTCACTGATCATTGTTAATGTCATTCAAAGTCAGGTGCTGAGTCACTGATCATTGTTAATGCCATTTAATTCGCTGGCATTCAAAGCCAGGTGCTGAGTCACTGATCATTGTTAATGTCATTTGATTGCTTGGCATTCAGTCAGGTGCAGAGTCATAGATGATTGTTAATGTCATTTGATTGGCTAACATTCAAATATAGGGGCAACGTCATAGATGATTGTTAATGTCATTTGATTGGCTAACATTCAAATATTGGGGCAGCGTCACTGATAATTGTTAATGCCATTTGATTGGCTACCATTCAAATATAGGGGCAGCATCATAGATCATTGTTAATGTCATTTGATTGGCTGACATTCAAATCCAGGTGCTGAGTCACTGATCATTGTTAATGTCATTTGATTGGCTAGCATTCAAAGTCAGGTGCAGAGTCATAGATCATTAGTTCACCTGGACCATCAGTTGGCGTCCGTCGTCTGTCGTCTGTAAACTTTTCACATTTCAAGCTTCTTCTCCGAAACCACTTGGCCGATTGTAACCGGACTTAGCAGGAATGTTCCTTGGATGGTTACTGTTTTTCGTTCCAGTCGAATATTCAATATGGCTGCCAGGGCCAATAATATGCTCTGATTGGCTGAAATTTCAAAGATCTTCTTCTCTGAAACTAATGAACTGACTGAACCCAAACTGTAAAGGAATGATCATTGGAATGTCCTTTACCAAGTTACTGTTTTTTATGCCGATCAGAAATTCAAGATGGCCACCATCGCAGGACATAGATTAACATTGGACCCTATGGGAAAATGTTCAAATGCCTTCTTCTCAGAAACTACAAATATTATTAAAGCCAAACTGTACATGAATGTTCATTGGATGGTCCTCTACAATCTTAAGGTTTTTTGTTCCGATATGAAATTCAAAATGGCGGCTACGGCAGGACTTAGTTTAACATTGGACCCTATGGAAAAAATGTTTCAAAATGCTTCTTCTCTGAAACCACTTGGATAATTGAAACCAAACTGCCCAGGAATGATCATTGGAAGGTCCTCTACAAGGTGTGTGTTTTTTATGCCGATCGGAAATCCAAGATGGCCACCACCGCAGGACATAGATTAACATTGGACCCTATGGGAAAATGTTCAAATGCCTTCTTCTCAGAAACTGCAAATATGATTAAAGCCAAACTGTACATGAATGTTCATTGGATGGTCCTCTACAAACTGTACGTTTTTTGTTCCGATATGAAATTCAAAATGGCGGCTACGGCAGGACTTAGTTTAACATTGGACCCTATGGGGAAAATGTTTCAAAACACGTCTTCTCTGAAACCACTTGGACAGTTGAAACCAAACTGCCCAGGAATGATCATTGGAAGGTCCTCTACAAATTTTATGTTTTTTATGCCGATCGGAAATCCAAGATGGCCGCCACCGCAATACATAGATTAACATTGGACCCTATGGGAAAATGTTCAAATGCCTTCTTCTCAGAAACTACAAATATTATTAAAGCCAAACTGTACATGAATGTTCATTGGATGGTCTTCTACAAACTGTACGTTTTTTGTTCCGATAAGAAATTCAAAATGGCGGCTACGGCAGGACTTAGTTTAACATTGGACCCTATGGGGAAAATGTTTCAAAACGCTTCTTCTCTGAAACCACTTGGATAATTGAAACCAAACTGCCCAGGAATGATCATTGGAAGGTCCTCTACAAAGTTTCTGTTTTTTTATGCCGATCGAAAATTTTAGATGGCTGCCACCACAGGACATAGATTAACATGGACCCTATGGGAAAATGTTCAAATGCCTTCTTCTCAGAAACTACAAATATTATTAAAGCCAAACTGTACATGAATGTTCATTGGATGATCCTCTACAATCTTAAGGTTTTTTGTTCCGATATGAAATTCAAAATGGCGGCTACGGCAGGACTTAGTTTAACATTGGACCCTATGGGAAAAATGTTTCAAAATGCTTCTCTGAAACCACTTGGACAGTTGAAACCAAACTGCCCATGAATGATCATTGGAAGGTCCTCTACAAACTTTCTGTTTTTTATGCCGATCGGAAATCCAAGATGGCCGCCACCGCAGGACATAGATTAACATTGGACCCTATGGGAAAATGTTCAAATGCCTTCTTCTCAGAAACTACAAATATGATTAAAGCCAAACTGTACATGAATGTTCATTAGATGGTCCTCTACAAACTGTGCGTTTTTTGTTCCGATATGAAATTCAAAATGGCGGCTACGGCAGGACTTAGTTTAACATTGGACCCTATGGAAAAAATGTTTCAAAATGCTTCTTCTCTGAAACCACTTGGATAATTGAAACCAAACTGCCCAGGAATGATCATTGGAAGGTCCTCTACAAGGTGTGTGTTTTTTATGCCGATCGGAAATCCAAGATGGCCACCACCGCAGGACATAGATTAACATTGGACCCTATGGGAAAATGTTCAAATGCCTTCTTCTCAGAAACTGCAAATATGATTAAAGCCAAACTGTACATGAATGTTCATTGGATGGTCCTCTACAAACTGTACGTTTTTTGTTCCGATATGAAATTCAAAATGGCGGCTACGGCAGGACTTAGTTTAACATTGGACCCTATGGGGAAAATGTTTCAAAACACGTCTTCTCTGAAACCACTTGGACAGTTGAAACCAAACTGCCCAGGAATGATCATTGGAAGGTCCTCTACAAATTTTATGTTTTTTATGCCGATCGGAAATCCAAGATGGCCGCCACCGCAATACATAGATTAACATTGGACCCTATGGGAAAATGTTCAAATGCCTTCTTCTCAGAAACTACAAATATTATTAAAGCCAAACTGTACATGAATGTTCATTGGATGGTCTTCTACAAACTGTACGTTTTTTGTTCCGATAAGAAATTCAAAATGGCGGCTACGGCAGGACTTAGTTTAACATTGGACCCTATGGGGAAAATGTTTCAAAACGCTTCTTCTCTGAAACCACTTGGATAATTGAAACCAAACTGCCCAGGAATGATCATTGGAAGGTCCTCTACAAAGTTTCTGTTTTTTTATGCCGATCGAAAATTTTAGATGGCTGCCACCACAGGACATAGATTAACATGGACCCTATGGGAAAATGTTCAAATGCCTTCTTCTCAGAAACTACAAATATGATTAAAGCCAAACTGTACATGAATGTTCATTGGATGGTCCTCTACAACCTTAAGGTTTTTTGTTCAGATAAGAAATTCAAAATGGCGGCTACGGCAGGACTTAGTTTAAGATTGGACCCTATGGGAAAAATGTTTCAAAACACTTCTTCTCTGAAACCACTTGGATAATTGAAACCAAACTGCCCAGGAATGATCATTGGAAGGTCCTCTACAAAGTTTCTGTTTTTTTATGCCGATCGAAAATTTAAGATGGCTGCCACCACAGGACATAGATTAACATGGACCCTATGGGAAAATGTTCAAATGCCTTCTTCTCAGAAACTACAAATATTATTAAAGCCAAACTGTACATGAATGTTCATTGGATGGTCCTCTACAGCCTTAAGGTTTTTTGTTCCGATATGAAATTCAAAATGGCGGCTACGGCAGGACTTAGTTTAACATTGGACCCTATGGGAAAAGTGTTTCAAAATGCTTCTTCTCTGAAACCACTTGGACAGTTGAAACCAAACTGCCCAGGAATGATCATTGGAAGGTCCTCTACAAAGTTTCTGTTTTTTATGCCGATCGGAAATCCAAGATGGCCGCCACCGCAGGACATAGATTAACATTGGACCCTATGAGAAAATATTCAAATGCCATCTTCTCAGAAACTACAAATATGATTAAAGCCAAACTGTACAAGAATGTTCATTAGATGGTCCTCTACAAACTGTGCGTTTTTTGTTCCGGTATGAAATTCAAAATGGCGGCTACGACAGGACTTAGTTTAACATTGGACCCTATGGGAAAAATGTTTCAAAACGCTTCTTCTCTGAAACGACTTGGATAATTGAAACCAAACTGCCCAGGAATGATCATTGGAAGGTCCTCTACAAAGTTTCTGTTTTTTTATGCCGATCGAAAATTTAAGATGGCTGCCACCACAGGACATAGATTAACATGGACCCTATGGGAAAATGTTCAAATGCCTTCTTCTCAGAAACTACAAATATGATTAAAGCCAAACTGTACATGAATGTTCATTGGATGGTCCTCTACAACCTTAAGGTTTTTTGTTCCGATAAGAAATTCAAAATGGCGGCTACGGCAGGACTTAGTTTAAGATTGGACCCTATGGGAAAAATGTTTCAAAACGCTTCTTCTCTGAAACCACTTGGATAATTGAAACCAAACTGCCCAGGAATGATCATTGGAAGGTCCTCTACAAAGTTTCTGTTTTTTTATGCCGATCGAAAATTTAAGATGGCTGCCACCACAGGACATAGATTAACATGGACCCTATGGGAAAATGTTCAAATGCCTTCTTCTCAGAAACTACAAATATTATTAAAGCCAAACTGTACATGAATGTTCATTGGATGGTCCTCTACAACCTTAAGGTTTTTTGTTCCGATATGAAATTCAAAATGGCGGCTACGGCAGGACTTAGTTTAACATTGGACCCTATGGGAAAAGTGTTTCAAAATGCTTCTTCTCTGAAACCACTTGGACAGTTGAAACCAAACTGCCCAGGAATGATCATTGGAAGGTCCTCTACAAAGTTTCTGTTTTTATGCCGATCGGAAATCCAAGATGGCCGCCACCGCAGGACATAGATTAACATTGGACCCTATGAGAAAATATTCAAATGCCTTCTTCTCAGAAACTACAAATATGATTAAAGCCAAACTGTACAAGAATGTTCATTAGATGGTCCTCTACAAACTGTGCGTTTTTTGTTCCGGTATGAAATTCAAAATGGCGGCTACGACAGGACTTAGTTTAACATTGGACCCTATGGGAAAAATGTTTCAAAACGCTTCTTCTCTGAAACGACTTGGATAATTGAAACCAAACTGCCCAGGAATGATCATTGGAAGGTCCTCTACAAGGTGTGTGTTTTTTATGCCGATCGGAAATCCAAGATGGCCACCACCGCAGGACATAGATTAACATTGAACCCTATGGGAAAATGTTCAAATGCCTTCTTCTCAGAAACTACAAATATGATTAAAGCCAAACTGTACATGAATGTTCATTGGATGGTCCTCTACAAACTGTACGTTTTTTGTTCTGATATGAAATTCAAAATGGCGGCTATGACAGGACTTAGTTTAACATTGGACCCTATGGGGAAAATGTTTCAAAATGCTTCTTCTCTGAAACCACTTGGACAGTTGAAACCAAACTGCCCAGGAATGATCATTGGAAGGTCCTCTGTTTTTTATGCCGATCGGAAATCCAAGATGACTGCCACCACAGGTCATAGTATTAACACAGAACCATATGGGGAAAATACAGAAATATATTCTTCTCTGAAGCTATTGCACTGATTGAACCTAAACTGTGCATCAATCATTGGAAGGTCCTTTACAAACTTTGTGTTTTTTATGTTGATCGTAATTCCAAGATGACTACCACTGCAGGACATAGTTTTTACATAGGACCAATTGGTTTTTTTTATTACCAGGTGAACGATACAGGCTCTTGAGAGCCTCTGGTTGTTAATGACATTTGATTGGCTGACAGTCAAAGTCAGGTGCTGAGTCACTGATCATTGTTAATGCCATTTGATTGGCCAGCATTCAAAGTCAGGTGCAGTCACAGATCATTGTTAATGTCATTTGATTGGCTGTCATTCAAAGTCAGGTGCTGAGTCACTGATCATTGTTAATGCCATTTAATTCGCTGGCATTCAAAGCCAGGTGCTGAGTCACTGATCATTGTTAATGTCATTCGATTGGTTGGCATTCAAAGCCAGGTGCAGAGTCACAGATCATTGTTAATGTCATTTGATTGGTTGACAGTCAAAATCAGATGCTGAGTCAGTGATCATTGTTAATGTCATTTGATTGGTTGGCATTCAAAGTTAGGTGCTGAGTCACTGATCATTGTTAATGTCATTTTATTGGCTGACATTCAAAGCCAGGTGCAGAGTCACGGATCATTGTTAATGTCATTTGATTGGCTAGCATTCAAATCCAGGTGCAGAATCACTGATCATTGTTAATGTCATTTGATTGGTTGGCATTCAAGTCAGGTGCAGATTCATAGATCATGTCATTGTTAATGTCATTTGATTGGTTGGCCTTCAAAGTCAGGTGCAGAGTCATAGATCATTGTTAATGTCATTTGATTGTCTAGCATTCAAAGTCAGGTGCAGAGTCACTGATCATTGTTAATATCATTTGATTTGCTGACATTCAAATCCAGGTGCAGAGTCATGGGTCATTGTTAATGTCATTTGATTGGCTGGCATTCAAATTCAGGTGGAGAGTCACTGATCATTGTTAATATTATTTGATTGGCTAGCATTCAAATCCAGGTGCAGAGTCATCGATCATTGTTAATGTCATTTGATTGGCTAGCATTCAAATATAGGGGCAGCATCATAGATCATTGTTAATGTCATTTGATTGGCTGACATTCAAGGCCAGGTGCAGTCACTGATCATTGTTCATGCCATTTGATTGGTTAGCATTCAGTCAGGTGCAGAGTGATGGATCATTGTTAATGTCATTTGATTGACTGACACAAATCCAGGTGCAGTCACTGATCATTGTTCATGCCATTTGATTGACTGACATTCAAAGCCAGGTGCAAAGTCACTGATCATTGTTAATGTCATTTGATTGGCTGACATTCAAAGCCAGGTGTTGAGTCACTGATCATTAGTTCACCTGGACCAAAGGTCCATGTGAACTATTGCCATCACTTGGCGTCCGTCGTCTGTTGTCTGTCGTCTGTAAACTTTTCACATTTCAAGCTTCTTCTCCGAAACCACTTGGCCGAATGGAACCGAACTTAGCAGGAATGTTCCTTGGATGGCCCTCTACAAAGTTACTGTTTTTCGTTCCAGTCGAATATTCAATATGGCTGCCAGGGCCAATAATATGCTCTGATTGGCTGAAATTTCAAAGATCTTCTTCTCTGAAACTAATGAACTGACTGAACCCAAACTGTAAAGGAATGATCATTGGAATGTCCTTTACCAAGTTACTGTTTTTTATGCCGATCAGAAATCCAAGCTGGCCGCCATCGCAGGACATAGATTAACATTGGACCCTATGGGAAAATGTTCAAATGCCTTCTTCTCAGAAACTACAAATATGATTAAAGCCAAACTGTACATGAATGCTCATTGGATGTTCCTCTACAATCTTAAGGTTTTTTGTTCCGATATGAAATTCAAAATGGCGGCTACGGCAGGACTTAGTTTAACATTGGACCCTATGGGAAAAATGTTTCAAAATGCTTCTTCTCTGAAACCACTTGGACAGTTGAAACCAAACTGCCCAGGAATGATCATTGGAAGGTCCTCTACAAAGTTTCTGTTTTTTATGCCGATCACAAATCCAAGATGGCCGCCACCGCAGAACATAGATTAACATTGGACCCTATGGGAAAATATTCAAATGCCTTCTTCTCAGAAACTACAAATATGATTAAAGCCAAACTGTACATGAATGTTCATTAGATGGACCTCTACAAACTTTACGTTTTTTGTTCCGGTATGAAATTCAAAATGGCGGCTACGGCAGGACTTAGTTTAACATTGGACCCTATGGGAAAAATGTTTCAAAACGCTTCTTCTCTGAAACCACTTGGATAATTGAAACCAAACTGCCCAGGAATGATCATTGGAAGGTCCTCTACAAGGTGTGTGTTTTTTATGCCGATCGGAAATCCAAGATGGCCACCACCGCAGGACATAGATTAACATTGGACCCTATGAGAAAATGTTCAAATGCCTTCTTCTCAGAAACTGCAAATATGATTAAAGCCAAACTGTACATGAATGTTCATTGGATGGTCCTCTACAAACTGTACGTTTTTTGTTCCGATATGAAATTCAAAATGGCGGCTACGGCAGGACTTAGTTTAACATTGGACCCTATGGGAAAAATGTTTCAAAATGCTTCTTCTCTGAAACCACTTGGACAGTTGAAACCAAACTGCCCAGGAATGATCATTGGAAGGTCCTCTACAAAGTTTCTGTTTTTTATGCCGATCGGAAATCCAAGATGGCCGCCACCGCAGGACATAGATTAACATTGGACCCTATGAGAAAATATTCAAATGCCTTCTTCTCAGAAACTACAAATATGATTAAAGCCAAACTGTACAAGAATGTTCATTAGATGGTCCTCTACAAACTGTACGTTTTTTGTTCCGGTATGAAATTCAAAATGGCGGCTACGGCAGGACTTAGTTTAACATTGGACCCTATGGGAAAAATGTTTCAAAACGCTTCTTCTCTGAAACCACTTGGATAATTGAAACCAAACTGCCCAGGAATGATCATTGGAAGGTCCTCTACAAGGTGTGTGTTTTTTATGCCGATCGGAAATCCAAGATGGCCACCACCGCAGGACATAGATTAACATTGGACCCTATGGGAAAATGTTCAAATGCCTTCTTCTCAGAAACTACAAATATGATTAAAGCCAAACTGTACATGAATGTTCATTGGATGGTCCTCTACAATCTTAAGGTTTTTTGTTCCGATATGAAATTCAAAATGGCGGCTACGGCAGGACTTAGTTTAACATTGGACCCTATGGGAAAAGTGTTTCAAAATGCTTCTTCTCTGAAACCACTTGGACAGTTGAAACCAAACTGCCCAGGAATGATCATTGGAAGGTCCTCTACAAAGTTTCTGTTTTTTATGCCGATCGGAAATCCAAGATGGCCGCCACCGCAGGACATAGATTAACATTGGACCCTATGAGAAAATATTCAAATGCCTTCTTCTCAGAAACTACAAATATGATTAAAGCCAAACTGTACATGAATGTTCATTAGATGGTCCTCTACAAACTGTACGTTTTTTGTTCCGGTATGAAATTCAAAATGGCGGCTACGGCGGGACTTAGTTTAACATTGGACCCTATGGGGAAAATGTTTCAAAACGCTTCTTCTCTGAAACCACTTGGATAATTGAAACCAAACTGCCCAGGAATGATCATTGGAAGGTCCTCTACAAGGTGTGTGTTTTTTATGCCGATCGGAAATCCAAGATGGCCACCATCGCAGGACATAGATTAACATTGGACCCTATGGGAAAATGTTCAAATGCCTTCTCAGAAACTGCAAATATGATTAAAGCCAAACTGTACATGAATGTTCATTAGATGGTCCTCTACAAACTGTGCGTTTTTTGTTCCGGTATGAAATTCAAAATGGCGGCTACGGCGGGACTTAGTTTAACATTGGACCCTATGGGGAAAATGTTTCAAAACGCTTCTTCTCTGAAACCACTTGGACAGTTGAAACCAAACTGCCCAGGAATGATCATTGGAAGGTCCTCTACAAATTATATGTTTTTTATGCCGATCGGAAATCCAAGATGGCCGCCACCGCAATACATAGATTAACATTGGACCCTATGGGAAAATGTTCAAATGCCTTCTTCTCAGAAACTACAAATATTATTAAAGCCAAACTGTACATGAATGTTCATTGGATGGTCCTCTACATTCTTAAGGTTTTTTGTTCCGATATGAAATTCAAAATGGCGGCTACGGCAGGACTTAGTTTAACATTAGACCCTATGGGAAAAATGTTTCAAAATGCTTCTTCTCTGAAACCACTTGGACAGTTGAAACCAAACTGCCGAGGAATGATCATTGGAAGGTCCTCTACAAAGTTTCTGTTTTTTATGCCGATCGGAAATCCAAGATGGCCGCCACCGCAGGACATAGATTAACATTGGACCCTATGAGAAAATATTCAAATGCCTTCTTCTCAGAAACTACAAATATGATTAAAGCCAAACTGTACATGAATGTTCATTAGATGGACCTCTACAAACTTTACGTTTTTTGTTCCGGTATGAAATTCAAAATGGCGGCTACGGCAGGACTTAGTTTAACATTGGACCCTATGGGAAAAATGTTTCAAAACGCTTCTTCTCTGAAACCACTTGGATAATTGAAACCAAACTGCCCAGGAATGATCATTGGAAGGTCCTCTACAAGGTGTGTGTTTTTTATGCCGATCGGAAATCCAAGATGGCCACCACCGCAGGACATAGATTAACATTGGACCCTATGAGAAAATGTTCAAATGCCTTCTTCTCAGAAACTGCAAATATGATTAAAGCCAAACTGTACATGAAAGTTCATTGGATGGTCCTCTACAAACTGTACGTTTTTTGTTCCGATATGAAATTCAAAATGGCGGCTACGGCAGGACTTAGTTTAACATTGGACCCTATGGGAAAAATGTTTCAAAATGCTTCTTCTCTGAAACCACTTGGACAGTTGAAACCAAACTGCCCAGGAATGATCATTGGAAGGTCCTCTACAAAGTTTCTGTTTTTTATGCCGATCGGAAATCCAAGATGGCCGCCACCGCAGGACATAGATTAACATTGGACCCTATGAGAAAATATTCAAATGCCTTCTTCTCAGAAACTACAAATATGATTAAAGCCAAACTGTACAAGAATGTTCATTAGATGGTCCTCTACAAACTGTACGTTTTTTGTTCCGGTATGAAATTCAAAATGGCGGCTACGGCAGGACTTAGTTTAACATTGGACCCTATGGGAAAAATGTTTCAAAACGCTTCTTCTCTGAAACCACTTGGATAATTGAAACCAAACTGCCCAGGAATGATCATTGGAAGGTCCTCTACAAGGTGTGTGTTTTTTATGCCGATCGGAAATCCAAGATGGCCACCACCGCAGGACATAGATTAACATTGAACCCTATGGGAAAATGTTCAAATGCCTTCTTCTCAGAAACTACAAATATGATTAAAGCCAAACTGTACATGAATGTTCATTGGATGGTCCTCTACAATCTTAAGGTTTTTTGTTCCGATATGAAATTCAAAATGGCGGCTACGGCAGGACTTAGTTTAACATTGGACCCTATGGGAAAAGTGTTTCAAAATGCTTCTTCTCTGAAACCACTTGGACAGTTGAAACCAAACTGCCCAGGAATGATCATTGGAAGGTCCTCTACAAAGTTTCTGTTTTTTATGCCGATCGGAAATCCAAGATGGCCGCCACCGCAGGACATAGATTAACATTGGACCCTATGAGAAAATATTCAAATGCCTTCTTCTCAGAAACTACAAATATGATTAAAGCCAAACTGTACATGAATGTTCATTAGATGGTCCTCTACAAACTGTACGTTTTTTGTTCCGGTATGAAATTCAAAATGGCGGCTACGGCGGGACTTAGTTTAACATTGGACCCTATGGGGAAAATGTTTCAAAACGCTTCTTCTCTGAAACCACTTGGATAATTGAAACCAAACTGCCCAGGAATGATCATTGGAAGGTCCTCTACAAGGTGTGTGTTTTTTATGCCGATCGGAAATCCAAGATGGCCACCATCGCAGGACATAGATTAACATTGGACCCTATGGGAAAATGTTCAAATGCCTTCTTCTCAGAAACTGCAAATATGATTAAAGCCAAACTGTACATGAATGTTCATTAGATGGTCCTCTACAAACTGTGCGTTTTTTGTTCCGGTATGAAATTCAAAATGGCGGCTACGGCGGGACTTAGTTTAACATTGGACCCTATGGGGAAAATGTTTCAAAACGCTTCTTCTCTGAAACCACTTGGAC
Source organism: Bathymodiolus septemdierum (assembly GCA_963383655.1). NCBI lineage: Eukaryota > Metazoa > Mollusca > Bivalvia > Mytilida > Modiolidae > Bathymodiolus > Bathymodiolus septemdierum. The sequence goes on along the minus strand of OY726521.1, from coordinate 43,609,491 downwards.
AGTTGAAACCAAACTGCCCAGGAATGATCATTGGAAGGTCCTCTACAAATTATATGTTTTTTATGCCGATCGGAAATCCAAGATGGCCACCACCGCAGGACATAGATTAACATTGGACCCTATGGGAAAATGTTCAAATGCCTTCTTCTCAGAAACTACAAATATGATTAAAGCCAAACTGTACATGAATGTTCATTGGATGGTCCTCTACAATCTTAAGGTTTTTTGTTCCGGTATGAAATTCAAAATGGCGGCTACGGCAGGACTTAGTTTAACATTGGACCCTATGGGAAAAGTGTTTCAAAATGCTTCTTCTCTGAAACCACTTGGACAGTTGAAACCAAACTGCCCAGGAATGATCATTGGAAGGTCCTCTACAAAGTTTCTGTTTTTTATGCCGATCGGAAATCCAAGATGGCCGCCACCGCAGGACATAGATTAACATTGGACCCTATGAGAAAATATTCAAATGCCTTCTTCTCAGAAACTACAAATATGATTAAAGCCAAACTGTACATGAATGTTCATTAGATGGTCCTCTACAAACTGTACGTTTTTTGTTCCGGTATGAAATTCAAAATGGCGGCTACGGCGGGACTTAGTTTAACATTGGACCCTATGGGAAAAATGTTTCAAAACGCTTCTTCTCTGAAACCACTTGGATAATTGAAACAAACTGCCCAGGAATGATCATTGGAAGGTCCTCTACAAATTTTATGTTTTTTATGCCGATCGGAAATCCAAGATGGCCACCACCGCAATACATAGATTAACATTGGACCCTATGGGAAACTGTTCAAATGCCTTCTTCTCAGAAACTACAAATATGATTAAAGCCAAACTGTACATGAATGTTCATTGGATGGTCCTCTACAAACTTTACGTTTTTTGTTCCGATAAGAAATTCAAAATGGCGGCTACGGCAGGACTTAGTTTAACATTGGACCCTATGGGAAAAATGTTTCAAAACGCTTCTTCTCTGAAACCACTTGGATAATTGAAACCAAACTGCCCAGGAATGTTCATTGGAAGGTCCTCTACAAAGTTTCTGTTTTTTTATGCCGATCGAAAATTGAAGATGGCCGCCACCGCAGGACATAGATTAACATTGGACCCTATGGGAAAATGTTCAAATGCCTTCTTCTCAGAAACTACAAATATTATTAAAGCCAAACTGTACATGAATGTTCATTGGATGGTCCTCTACAACCTTAAGGTTTTTTGTTCCGATATGAAATTCAAAATGGCGGCTACGGCAGGACTTAGTTTAACATTGGACCCTATGGGAAAAATGTTTCAAAATGCTTCTTCTCTGAAACCACTTGGACAGTTGAAACCAAACTGCCCAGGAATGATCATTGGAAGGTCCTCTACAAAGTTTCTGTATTTTATGCCGTTCGGAAATCCAAGATGGCCGCCACCGCAGGACATAGATTAACATTGGACCCTATGAGAAAATATTCAAATGCCTTCTTCTCAGAAACTACAAATATGATTAAAGCCAAACTGTACAAGAATGTTCATTAAATGGTCCTCTACAAACTGTACGTTTTTTGTTCCGGTATGAAATTCAAAATGGCGGCTACGGCAGGACTTAGTTTAACATTGGACCCTATGGGAAAAATGTTTCAAAACGCTTCTTCTCTGAAACCACTTGGATAATTGAAACCAAACTGCCCAGGAATGATCATTGGAAGGTCCTCTACAAGGTGTGTGTTTTTTATGCCGATCGGAAATCCAAGATGGCTACCACCGCAGGACATAGATTAACATTGGACCCTATGGGAAAATGTTCAAATGCCTTCTTCTCAGAAACTACAAATATGATTAAAGCCAAACTGTACATGAATGTTCATTGGATGGTCCTCTAGAAACTGTACGTTTTTTGTTCTGATATGAAATTCAAAATGGCAGCTATGACAGGACTTAGTTTAACATTGGACCCTATGGGAAATTTTGTTCAAAATGCTTCTTCTCTGAAACCACTTGGACAGTTGAAACCAAACTGCCCAGGAATGATCATTGGAAGGTCCTCTGTTTTTTATGCCGATCGGAAATCCAAATGGCTGCCACCACAGGTCATAGTATTAACACAGAACCATATGGGAAAAATACAGAAATATATTCTTCTCTGAAGCTATTGCACTGATTGAACCTAAACTGTGCATCAATCATTGGAAGGTCCTTTACAAACTTTCTGTTTTTTATGTTGATCGTAATTCCAAGATGACTACCACTGCAGGACATAGTTTTTACATAGGACCAATTGTTTTTTTTTATTACCAGGTGAACGATACAGGCTCTTGAGAGCCTCTGGTTGTTAATGCCATTTGATTGGCTGACATTCAAAGTGAGGTACTGAGTCACTGATCATTGTTAATGTCATTTGATTGGTTGGCATTCAAAGCCAGGTGCTGAGTCAGTGATCATTGTTAGCACCATTTGATTGGCTAACATTCAAAGCCAGGTGCTGAGTCACTGATCATTGCTAATGTCATTTGACTGGTTGGTATTAACAGCCAGGTGCTGAGTCACTGATCATTGTTAATGTCATTTGATTGGTTGGTATTCAAAGCCAAGTGCTGAGTCAGTGATCATTGTAAATGTCATTTGATTGGCTGACATTCAAAGCCAAGTGCTGAGTCAGTGATCATTGTAAATGTCATTTGATTGGTTGGCATTCAAAGTTAGGTGCCGATTCACTGATCATTGTTAATGTCATTTTATTGGCCGACATTCAAAGCCAGGTGCAGAGTCATGGATCATTGTTAATGTCATTTGATTGGCTAGCATTGAAATCCAGGTGCAGAGTCACTGATCATTGTTAATGTCATTTGATTGGTTGGCATTCAAAGTCAGGTGCAGAGTCACGGATCATTGTTAATGTCATTTGATTGGTTGGCATTCAAAGTCAGGTGCAGAGTCATAGATCATTGTTAATGTCATTTTATTGTCTAGCATTCAAAGTCAGGTGCAGAATCTCTGATCATTGTTAATATAATTTGATTGGCTGACATTCAAATCCAGGTGCAGAGTCATGGATCATTGTTAATGTCATTTGATTGGTTGGCATTCAAATCCAGGTGCAGAGTCACTGATCATTGTTAATGTTATTTGATTGGCTAGCATTCAAATCCAGGTGCACAGTCATGGATCATTGTTAATGTTATTTGACATTCAAATATTTTGATGTTCTGAAACTGCACTCATCTCTTATGTATTGTGTAGTATAAATAATTGTGAGATGGTTGTCTACAAAGCATATGATTTTTGTGACAATTAGAAATCCAAAATTGGGGGAATTTTGAAATGTCTTTTTTTTTCAGAAATTAAATAAGTTAGTGATTGATTGTTAATTAATGCCAGGTTAACCATTATTCTGCTATATCATGACGAGAACAAATTAAATGTCAATGAGATGATGATGATGATGATAATGTCTGCTTTGTACTAGACCAACAGGCATACTTGGATTTATATGGTGCTAGCTCACTGAAACAAGTCACTCCACTCTAACACATTACCTGATTCTGAGCCAGCCATACAGTTTTGCTCTTACTCCTGAATGCTGCATGCTTCGCCGAGTCTTTGGTTTGACTAGATCTGGGCTCAAACTTATGAACTACCGCACACGAGATGAACATGCTAATTAATCATGATTCCGTTTTATCAGTAAAATTAATCATAACAAGTATAAAGACTTGATCTACAGTTTTAGGTGAAGAAGTTGTAACCACCAAAGAAGACTCTGGATCATATGATGACCAAAATTTACAAAGTGAAGAAATTGCTGCAACTTTGACCTTCACAGATACTGAATCAGATTAAAGAGAACAGATGACCAAGATGTAGAATGTGGAGATGGTTTGTAATCATTATAAGTTACTCTGTCAATCAGATTAAAGAGAACAGATGACCAAGATGTACAATATTTGTTGAATAGTTATAGCTTTAAAAGATAATACTAACATTAGTTTGGAAATAAACTGAGTCTTATTTTAAGACGATATTTGATTATCATTTATACAGAAATCAATGTATTGTGTATATATCACATGACAAAACATCCCAGGTCACATGAACTTAGCTAATTATTTAGAGAAGTTCTATTAATGTACTTAAACATTGGAGAGAGTGGGAGGGTGATATCTAAGTACAATGAAACATGTCTAAACCAAACCTGCTCGGAACCAGCTTTTGTGTTCAGAATAAACAGGTGTTCGCATTATGCAAGTTATATTAACAAAGATTTCCTTTAGTAGGACTTTATTTTATATGTGATTTATATAGGATTCCGGTTTATTCAGGTTTCGATAAAATAAATTTTTACTGTAATACGTTTATTTCTGTAAATTATAGCAAAATTTCATCTTTCAATTTTGCGATTTGCAGAAATCAACTTGACCGGTGCTTAAACATTAAATTGATGAGAAACAAGTTATCTTAATATTGATTGCTTGCCTTTTTTATTATAATACAATGTAGATTAAAATTTACTCATCTAGAGTATCCTCATTTGAAACATTTTTGTCCTTAATATGATCGTAATGTACAAACGTACTATATATTTGTTTAAGATTTTTAGCTAGTTTAATTATTACTGGACGACTTTGTTAGTTTATATATCATTTGTCCATTTGTTATTCATTATATATTAAGTAGAGATTGTTACATAAATTAATGTAAACTTACTCATTTTAACTCGTCTGACTATAAGCCATGTGAGCTTTTGTTATCACTTGGCGTGTGTCGTCATTGTAGATCGACTTTATACATTTCAATCTTCTTCTTTGAAACCACTTGGCTAATTGGTACCAAACTTAGCTGGAATGGTCATTGGATGGTTTTTAACTAATTTTGTATTTTTCATGTGGATCAGCCATTCAAGATGGATACCAGGGTCAAAAAAATATTCAAAATGGCTGAAATTTAAAAAAAATCTTCTTTGAAAGCACATGGCAGAATTAACTGTTACATTGTGGGTATATTCCTTAGATGGTCAACTGCCAGTTTTGTGTTTTTCATGCGAATCTGAAATTTGACTCAAAAAAGGATTGTCTTAAGAACCAGAAGTGGAAATGCAAGTATAAATAGAATGAGTCATTATCTTGATGCACAGATTCAAGCTTGCACAAATGAAGACCCCAGTGTCTCTGGGGTCCAAAGTTTGCATAGACTGCAATGGTACAAGAAACCATGTATCCTCAAGAACCACCAATGGAAATGTAATTTTATTTGACAATACAATGGCATGATTTTGATGTGAGGATTCTTTGGTTTCAATTTTAGGGTCAGGGGATATGGTATTTAACGTCACTTTCAACAATATTTTAGTTAATCGTGAGTCAGTTTTATTGGAGGAGGAAACTGGAGAAAATCACCGACCTGTTGCAAGCCACTTTCAAACTTTATCACATAATGTTGTAACGAGTACACCTCACCAAGATCGAGATTCGAACTGGCAACGTCAGTGGTGATAGGCACTGATTGCATAGATATCAACTTTTGGCCTCAGGGTCATTGGTTTCAAATACTTTGTGGTCCAAAGATGAAAGTAAGATCCAATGGAAAGTTTTTAAACATAATTTCTGAAGAACCAGGAATGGAAATCAAATGCAATTGTATTTTGCATGAGACAATTAATCTTTTTTACACGGCGAGTGATGCAGGCTTATGTGAGACTTTTAGTTATCACCAACATGTCAACATTTTATTGTTAATGTATTTGTTTTAAAGACTTGTAAAAGTTTTCAGGTTTTGCAATCTTTTGACTTGGAGCTTACTTGACGAAGGTTATTCTAGTAACGTGTCATGCACACTAAAATAGATATCTATAGGGTATTTTTTTATGAGCTTTGATGATCATTTGATATTGTGATGTCACAAAGTCCAATTGCCTCTTTTCTAGGTTTGGTTTATGGTCTTTAACGCCACTTTCAACAATATTTCAGTTATATCGTGGCAGTCAATTTTATTGGTGGAGGAAACCGGAGTACCCAGAGAAAACCACTGACCTGTCGTAAGTCACTGACAAACTTTTTATCACATAATGTTGTATCACCTGAGTGGGATTCAAACTCACAACGTTACTCGTGATAGGTACTGATTGCATAGGTAGATGTAAATCCAACTACCATATGCTCACGACTATGATGGCCCCTTGCCTCTTTTCTATACCAGAAGATCAAATTATAGAAGTTGATAAGAAATTGTACGTATTTATTAGACAGAAATGTTGTTAGTGAAAAGTTACAAATACCAAAGAAAAAAAACTGAACTTTCTACCAAAAACTTTTACATACTCTGGACCAAAGCTATGGAATTAACTTTCCTTTTCAATACGGCAAACATCTTCTCATAATGCATTTAAAGCAAAAGTTAAAAGTCTCATTTTAAATGATGATGTACCATATATTAATATTGAATGTTTACTAAATCTTTTGTTTATCCTTATTATTAGAATGTTTTACTTCTTGTGTGTAACTTTTTATATAGATTGTATTTTACAATGTATGTTTTAATATGTTGATGACCTGAGAGACAGGGAAGATTAGTTATTAACTAACTGTGTAACCCTCTATAAATATTATTATTATTATAGACACCATAGACAATGAAACCGAATGTGATTCTCACTTCTGTTATATATAACGTACCGTTATCAACAGTTGTTAGTCGACAATATTCAAACAAATTTATCAAAAGTCCAGTCCAGAAAACATATTCATGCGCGCAGATGTGCATTTATTTTTTCTATAAAGAGGGTATATACTTAATTTTGTTGCAAGTCTCCATATTTGGTCAATTTTGAAATTTTTGTATAACATAAGTTTATTGTGATCTATCTTTAAGCCTTTAAATATTTATTTTTAATTGATTTTTTTATCACTTCTTTATAATAATCATAGTATTTTGTAGTCTTTGCCATAATATAACTGAAATACTGCTAAAGTTGGCATTAAACACCAATCAATCAATGATTTATCATTGTTGTTTTATTAGGAAAACTATCAATACATGATACCGTGCTTTAGGAAACTATTTCTAAATGTATCAAGACAGAATTTTGTGCAATTTGTCAAATATCGCAGTATATAAAAAGAAAGTGCTATGATGTTGGGCAGAATAATCCCATGTGCATCAAATGAAAGCATATTCATTTAACAGTGCTAGAATCTTTAAGATTTAGGTAAATATAGGGGGGGGGGGGTTATGGTGTTTAACGTCACTTACAACAATATTACAGTTATATCGTGGCAGGTAGATATATGTATTATTAGATATATATAGTAATATTGTGAGAACTGAAAAATACCTTGCTTGATGTAATAGATGAATTTTAATCTTTTTTATATTATCAAGACTTTTAAGCCAATCATTTGGTTTTTTTTTAATTTGAATGTACATTTTTATATTTATAATTAAATCTAGATAATTAACAGTTAAATTGTTAGAATTTGATTAAAAGAACAGTTCCCTGCCTAAGATATAGAATTAGTGAAGAAGAATATGGGTGTAAATGAACATTAGAGACTATTCAATTTTACACTTAGAGAACATTTATTTTATTGCTGTTTCCATTTCTTTAAAAACACATTATAATAGGAGTATTTTATTGTATTAAAAATATCTAGGTATTCATGATTTTCATTCTAGTGAGTGAGTGATTGTTGTTTAACACCAACTCAGCAATTATTTCAGCTATATCATGGGGAGAACAGGTTAATTTTCAATAAGATAATGATGAGGTCCGCTTTGTACTAGACCAACACGCTGAGTTTGATTTTTATAGTGCTAGCTCACTGAAATAACAGCCCACAGATAAACATGTCAACCCACTCTGACACATTATTCTGATTCTGAGTCAACCAATCTTTGATCTTTCTCCTTAATGTTGCGTGCTTTGTGAAGAAGCAACATATACCAATTCTATGTAAGAAATTTTTCTTGTTGAAGATCCGCTTATGAGTTGCTAGTTACCTTGCTAGAAAATAATATGTCTGAAAGTCTTCCAGGATAATTACTGAAGTTAGAATTTAAATATTTTGAAATCAAATTGTGACATGTCACAGCTATTGTTCTTCTGGTCCAAAAAAGTATGGTTGCAAGGTACTATTCCAGAAGAAAACAATATGTTAAAGAGTCTTCCATGATATTGACCGAAGTTTGAATTCATTTACTTAGACATCCAATTGTTCCATGTAATAGTTGCTGTTCTTCAGATTCAATACTGTATCGGTGGTGTAATGGTTGGCATACTCTCCTTGAATGTGATAGATCGTGGGTTCGAGCCCAGTCAAGTCAAACCAAAGACTATAAAATTAGTATTTGTTGCTTCTCCGCTAAGCATGCAGCATTAAGGAGAAAGAGCAAAGACTGGTTGGCTTGGAATCATGAAAATGTATTTAAGCTGAGCAACATGACGTATCTACCTGTGAACTGTTGTTTCGGTGAGCTAGCACTAAAAAAATTCAACTAAGCATGTTGGTCTAGTACAAAGCAGACATTATTATCATTTCATGGAATTTAACATGTTCTTGCCATGATATAGCTGAAAAATAGTTCATTTGGCATTAAACAACAATCACTCACCCACTCCCTCTGTTTCTAAAAATGTATGATTTCTAGATATTTCTAAAAAAAAAAAACAATAGATCCGATAATAAACCAGTTTAGACAGGTGTTTGGTTTACACAAATTCAAATTACATAGACATTGAGTAGATTGGACTGTTAAGTCTGTCTGGTTTAGACAGGTTTTCGGTTTATTCAGGGTTCGGTTTAAACAGATTTCACTGAATATTGTATTAGATTTGTTCATGTCACAGATGTAGTTCCTTTTTTTGGTTCCAGGAATGTACAGTTACTAGGTGCTTTTCCAAAAAAGAAACTATAACAACTCTGCGAGTCTTCCAGGATATTAACATAGTTGGAAATAATATATTTAGAAATCTGCTGACCGTTGTTTCAGTAAGCTAGCAATATAAAAATCAAGTAAGTGTGCTGGTCTGGTACAAAGTGGACCTCATCAACATTTCATTAAAAATTAACTTGTTCTCGCCATGATGTAGCTAAAAAAAATTGCTGAGTTGGCATTAAACAACAATCACTCACTCACTCAGTCACTCTTCTGTTTCTAGGAATATTTAATTTTAAGGTAATTTTTCAAAAATTATAATCCTGTGAGTCTTCAATGAATTTTTAGTAAAATTGGAATTGCAACTCTTTCCATACCAGAGATCATCTAATATATTCATACTTGTGTCCTTCATGCAAAACAATTTTGAAAATAAACTTGTAGGTATATTTAGTTATTGTACCAACACTGAATAATTCAACCTTGAGGTTAAGATCATATATAGATGGATCATGATGTACATGATACATTATCTTAAGGTGAGGCACCTACATGCCAAATATCAAGTAAAAAGTTATGACCAGACAAGTGTTGTCACTCAGAAATAAGCATAGTCCATGGTGGTCATGTTTTTTTTGCCAGATCAGCATATAATGAGGAATATTTGTAGAGAACATCACATACAGTCAAACCTGCCCATGCATTCACCTCTATTAAGCAGTCACCTGTATTAAAAAGTCACATTTTTCTTGTCCTGTCACAGAAAATTTCATATGAATTGAACCTCTTTTAAGAGGCCACCTGTCTTATAAGGCCACGTTTTCTTTGTCCCTAAGGTGACCTCTTAATACAGGTTTGACTGTATATTATTTGTACTAAGTTAACTCATTTGGACTTGTAGTTTCTGAGTAGATTTGTTTAATTTCACCCAATCTGAAACAAGAATTGCCCATGGTTGCTACATGTATGTATTTTGCCAAATCAATGTTGCAGAGGAATGTTTGCAAAGGACCTCACAAACATTTGATTGACTGAGCCTTAAAACTCTATTGTTTAAAACTACTCAGTGGTTTAACATATAATTTGGTGTGAGTGATCCTTGGGTTGTCCCTTATAAAATGTGATAGTGTAATATTGGACTGGATGGAAATGAATGATTTTTCTCAGAATCTAGACTTGATTAACGACAGACACGATCAATCCCAAGCTGTACATGAATGATCATTGGATGGTGGTCACTCACAAAGATGAAAGAGTAAGAACTTGAGTCTGATAATGGAGGAGCGACATGTCTACCTGCTGACTGATGTTTCAGTGAGTTTGCACTAAAAAAATCCAGCTTAGTGTCATAATATAGCTGAGATATTGCTGACTTGCTGTTCAACAAAAATCACTCACTAACTTGTACCTAAACAAAAATCTTCAGTTGCTTATATATAACCATATTGGTGGTGTTAATCAAGTTTAGTAGATCATGGGTTCGAGTCTTAGGTGGGTCAAACCAAAAACTATAAATTTGGTACTTGCTGCTTCTCTGATAAGCAAACAATATTAATTAGTATGTTTGCTTTAACGCCCCTTTCAACAATATTATTAATTAGTAAGAGATAAGACTGGTTGGCTTGGAATCTATATAATGTGTTCAAGTGGGGAAACATGTCATCAATATCTTTTTATTTTTATTTAGTAACTATTATAATACAATATCTGCCAATAACAAGAAATCATTAAAAATAAAACAGTTAATATGACCCAAAAACTTAAGATAACAGTACATACTAATACAAATAATTCATAAATGGGCAACATTATCTACTGCCTTATCTCCCTTTAAACAAATATTTATCTCCCTTTAATTTGTCATTGGCGAATGAATACGTTGGTGACGTCACAATACCAAGCCAGGTTATCCAGTATAACCAAAATTTTCTCCAGGCAGATCAGCCAATCAGACTGCAGTATTCAAATCAAATTAAATTATCTCCCATTATATTTATCTCCCTTTAACATTAACTATCCCCCTTTTAACCATGTATTTATCTCCCTTTAAACATGTATTTATCTCCATTTAAACATGTATTTATCTCCCTTTAAGCATATATGTATCTCCCATTAAACATATATGTATAACGGGACATATATGTTTTAATATATATTTATCTCCCTTTAAGCATATATTTATCTCCCTTTAAACATGTATCTATCTCCCTTTAAACATATGTATCTCCATTAAAACATGTATTTATCTCCCTTTAAACATGTATTTATCTCCCTTTAAGCATGGATTATCTCACTTTAAACATATATTAATCTCTATTAAAACATATATTTATCTCCCTTTAAACATATATTTATCTCCCTTTGAACATATATTTATCTCACTTTAAACATGTATTCATCTCCCTTTAAACATATATTTATATTTATCTTCATTAAAACATATATGTATCTGCCTTTAAACATATAGAATAGAATAGAATAGAACAGAATAGTTTTTATTTAATCAATCAAGAAGCCCGTGAGAGCACAGAATTACAGACATTTGCATTTTACACTTACAATGATTTTGATGATTAGTAACATATATAAAAAAGAATAAAAACAAGCATAGATGATCGACACTGCAGGGGGAAAACCACACATAGGCAGAACAAACTATGGCAGTTTATAGCTAATATTATGATATACATAAAAAAAATTAAAATATGTATTATCTCCCTTTATAACAAATATTTATATCAATTTCCCTTTACCGAATTAGTTACAGTTCAAATACTTATCAGTGTTATCTGATTTAAAGCAGCTGTTATAAAAACACTATGCTCCCTCAACATATCTTGACAGAACTGGATTAGAGGTCATATCCAAATGAATTTTCTTATGTGAATAGGGGGCTGTCATGGTCGTGATCGTATGGTAGTTGGATTTAAAACTACCTGTGGAATCAGTGCCTATAACCACAAACGTTGTGAGTTCGAACCCCGTTCATGACGAAGTGTACTCGATTCAACATTATGTGATAAAGTTGTCAGTGACTTGCGACGGTTCAGTGGTTTTCTCCAGGTACCCTGGTTTCCTCCAACAATAAAACCGACCGCCACGATGCCTATCACCACTAACGTTTTGAGTTCGAACCCCGTTCATGGCGAGGTGTTCTTGATACAACATTATGTGATAAAGTTGTAAGTGACTTGCCACAGGTCAGTGGTTTTCTCCGGGTACTCTGGTTTCCTCCATCAATAAAACTGACTGCCACGATATAGCTGAAATATTGTTGAAAGTGGCGTTAAATACCATAACCCTCATCCCCTTATATCCAATAGAATCTCTAAAACAAAATTATCTAAAAAAATTAACAATGAGTGAACAATATACAGTATGGAAGACAGTTCTACACGGCAATAAACATATTGGAGTATCGAATAAAAAGCATCATGCCGTTCTGTGATATCCCTAAGGCGTAGCATCCATTGAGGTAACCGAGGCAATTGCCTCGGTAAAAAAATATATTAAAAAATAATGGATAAACACAACACCTTAAGATATAATTAATTCGTAACTGCTGACCGACTATTGTAACAATGACACCAGCAGAAATTGCGAGCGTCTTTGACTGGTACAGTGCCGACCTACCCCAAAATTGCAACTTTTCAGCAGGAAATCCACAGCTGGAGTAGGTTCTGTCAAGATCTTAAAGACGAGCCATGCATCCTCCATATACGATGCTTTCATTTTTGCCGACCCGGATTATTATCCAAATATTCGCGAAATCTTCCACATTCTACTAACCATGCCATGTGAACGACCTTTTTCTGTTTTGAGGCGTCTAAAGCAACGGAACAGAACAACAATGGTCGAGGACAGACTAAACGGAGTAGCATTATTGCAGTTACCGAGAAGTAAATGTTGGCAGGAACAAAATACTAGACAAATTCGACACGGGTAATAGAAGAATTGACGCTTTGCGCTTGTATATTACTTTGCCGACATTTATAGTATTATGTACAGACAAACATTTCAAACATGGTTTTAAAGTTTGATTAGTGTATTTGTTAGATCTTTGCTCGTTAGTGTGGCCTTAGTGTGACCTTTGAAGAGTAATATTTTTGAGTATGTGAAGACAAAGCAAGTAACGATTTTGTTTTAAAGTTTGTTTTCTTTTTCCATTAACAGGTTTTGAGATAATGAATACTCGTCTGTACATCCGTCGTAGTTTCTATTCATTCTGTCGTCAATGTAACCGGCTCTCTCTATCAACTATCAATCTGTCTGAATAAGGGTTATGTTTTAGCCATACATCTTATGCATATGATTGAAGATCCCCTGGTGTGTCAACTCTTAAATCATGTAGGGGTGTAAGGAACGTACTGAACATTTTAGGAGGATGAACGCATAGCTTCATGCATGTATTCCAATGTTAATAATTAAAAAAAAAAAATAAATACTTGTAGCTAATTTGCAAAATTAGGGTAATAGCTACTATCAAAACGTCAAAATTTTAACCCCCAAAAAAGTCGATAGTTTCTGGGGGACTGCACCCCCACCCCAGACCCCTTGCAGGGGCGGATCCAGGCGCGCGCCGGATGCGCCCCCCCCCCCCCTAAAATTGGAAAAAATACTTTTCACACGAAATACCCCAAATATTTTCGCGCCTCTCTCCGCTCGGCGCAATTGATTTAAATGCCCCCCCCCCCCCCTAATTTAAAATCCTGGATCCGCCCCTGCCTTGCCTCGGTAAAATTCCAACCCAAGCTACGCCCATGTATAATCCTAATGTATTACTTACTCTATGTTAAAAAACATTTCAATTTTGAAATAATTACTGCAAGTAACAAAACATTTTAAAGATACAGATTAAATAATTCATCACAAACAAAATTAGTACAGACTATCTACCAGTAATTTTGACTGTACATGCACTGGTAAATAAAGTGCATGATAGCCAATATAATGCATAAATTTAATACCACAATATTCAACATTTCTGGGAAAATTAAAATGGAATGTTTTATCAAGAAGTTAGAGCTTAAACTTCACAATATTCCTGCTTAAAATATACAAGTTGTGACAATTTGCAAAATAATCTAATTGAAGAGTTTGGTGTCAAACTGTCGAACATTTGATTGTTGACTGGATGAGCAAAACCCATTGACTTTCTCATATAATGTAGAATTTGACCAAATGTTGTCATGAAATGCGCTCAACTAAACGAATGCCATCAACATTGTCAAGTAAAAAATTGGACTTTGAAAATTCTTCAATACCACTTTACAGTTTACATATATTTTTTTCAAATTTACACCAAAAAAATATTTTTTTTAAAACAAACAAATCACCCTTTCATTTACATTTAATAATCAAAGTTTATTTGTTTATCATATCACAGTAGATTTATAATTTATGCATACAAAAGTATCATTTTGCATAACACACATGTGTAGCTTAATAATTTACAATGATAGCTTATAGCGGATCATCATAGTTCTGATTTTTGGTGAATAAAACTCAACTCAGCTGATAAAAGTATTTTGTAGTAGAACTATTCAGATCTAATTTGTGTTGTATGCAATCGGTGCATATCACCACTGATGTTGTGAGTTCGAATCCCGCCGAAGGCGAGGTATTTATATAATAGTTACTGATATGGAGGGCAATATCAGAATATACAGATTGCCCAAGGGTCGTGGTACGGACCAGTGGAAATGATATTGCCCGAGCCGGAATCGAGTGCAAAATCATTTCCACTGGTCCGTACCACGACCCAAGGGCAGTCTGTCTATCCTGATATTGCACTCTATATCAGTAACTATTGTGTTTATTGCATTGAAGACCAGAATCTGACACATACAATATAAATGCATAGAACTTTTTAATCAGGATCATTGAAGATTTCCCTAGGCGTTATCACCTTCGTTATTACCTAATTTAAATTGACTACAGCAAATGTTAGAATGGTGTTCAACTTATAATGAGAAATAAAATGAGATTATAAGTAACATTGTAATTTATTAAAACGTAAACAAACAAATATCCGTGTATAGACCAATAGTACCAGTCTATACACGGTTTTTGGACCGGTCTATATCAGCATTACAGTCTATATCGCGGAATAGTGAAGGTCACGTGGAGAGTGTTCAGCCAATTAAATGTATGATTTTTATTCTGATATGCAATAAACAACATTGTGTGATAAAGTTTGTTAGTGACTTAGCAAGTCAGTGATTTTCTCTGAGTCCTCCGGTTTCCTCCACCAATAAAACAGACTGCCAAGATATAACTGAAATATTGTTGAAAGTTGAGTTAAACACCATAAACCAAGCTAAACCAATCAACTCGATTATTAAAGACAAAACAAGTGAGTTTTATACATGACCTATTATGGTAATCTGAATCTGATTTTATACAAAGAACCAAAATATTTGGTCTGTAATACAGTCAAACTTGCATTAAGAGGTCACATTTGGGACAAAGAAAAATTGGTCGTATAAGACAGGTGATCTTATAAAAGAGGTTCAATTCATATGAAATATTCAATGACAAGACAAGACAAAGGTGACGTTTTAAGAGATTCAATTCATATGAAATATTCCAATGACAGGACAAGAAAAGTGTGACCTTTTAATACAAGTGACTGCTTAATAGAAGTGACCACATGGACAGGTTTGGCTGTACATGTAAAGTAATAGATAAGAAAATATACTGCTATGCGCATTTGATAATACTAAAATAGTTTGTGTCGTATCTGGTTCAATAACGTTATACACATTTGATAATACTATTTTGTCGTATCTGGTTCAAACAAGAATTTTGTTTCCTATTTGTCATTAACTCATCAATGGCCACTCATTATCTGAATAAGTCTTAAATACACAGTATCTGTACGTTGATCATCATCGAACAGCAGCCTAGACAGTCAGTTGTCTCTCAATATTTTTGACAATGTTCATCTATCACAGCATTCCTTTTTACAGAGTAGTGTATTAATTATGTTACACCTTGTAGAGCAAATCCCATCTGCATCTGGAAATACCTGTATACCTGTAAGAAAAACCAGCATTATGGTTAGTCCACACTTAAGAAAGACCGTCCCCACACTTGAGAATAAAATATAGGTTAGTGTAAGTAACAAAAGTCTCCAAAACAAAACAAAGATTCATTTCCAATTGAAAAATAATACTTCAATTGCATGTTTTAAAAATTTTAAGTCCATTTTACCTATTTTGGACCTTAAATATCATCAGGACACTTTTTTGAGACTTCACCTACCTTTCACACAAAATATGGGCATGGCATCCCCTCATAATAACATATTACATTGATTGTAAAACTACAACATTTTGATTTTCCATAGTGTGTTAGGGATATGGTGTTTAACGCCACTTTCAGCAATATTTCAGTTATATCGTGGTGGTCAGTTTTATTGGTGGAGGAAACCATGGTTCCCGGAGTAACCCACGACTTGTTGCAAGTCACTGACAATTTTTATCACATAATGTTGTATCGAGTATGCCTCATCATCAGCGGGATTCAAACTCACAGCTTTAGTGATGATAGGCACTGATTGCACAGGTTGTTGTAAATCCAACTACCGTACCATAGTGATTACCACCCCCAATTTGAACCCCGCTCCACCTCACTGATCATAATGCAAAAGCAGGCAGGCAATTGTCAGTAGTAGATCTAAGTGAATTAACAAAGAAGTTTTAATACCTGTTTTCATTGATGCCATACAAAATCTACTTCATGCCCAATAGGATTCTAAAGTAAAAACCACCTTTTCTTAATGAGAAAGTATTTGTTGTTTAACGCCACGTGAGCAATTTTTAACTAAATCGTGGCAAAGACAAGTTATTAATTTTGATGAAATGATGATACAAAAATGTAGCTGTTTTTCATTAGACAAATTAAAAATTAATATGCATTAATCATATTACAGAATTAGCCAAGATATTTCAATCCAGTAAATTAAAATCCTGAAACCTGCAGACGACAACAACAAACATGGCGAGCAGCTTCGTCTCTTATGCTGTTCGGTATGATAAAACACTTATTGACTAGATTTTTGGGTAATAGCAAGTATATTGTTCCCCTCGATACGAACTATTGCCCTCGACTTTGATGTGGACTGCAGTTGGTGTCTCAGGAAGCAATAAACTTGCTATTACCCTTATACCATTCAATAAGTGTTAAGGCCGTCGTGGTCGTGATCGTATGGTAGTTGGATTTACAACTACTTATGCAATCAGTACCTATCACCATTAATGTGAGTTTGAATCCCGCTCAGGCGATACAACATTATGTGATAAAGTTTGTCAGTAACTTGCGACAGGACAGTGGTTTTCACCTGGTACTAATGTTTCCTCCACCAATAAAACTGACCGTCACGATATAACTGTAATATTGTTGATAGTGACGTTAAACACTATAAGCCATCAATAAGTGTATATTAAGTGATACACATATTGGGTTATCTGCTCTTTTATCTGGTATGTAACTACATAGTCATACCTTTATTTCCTTGTCTTCTGATCCAGACAGCATAAAATCTCCAACTACTATCACTGTGTTAACACTACCATCGTGTCTCTGTAATGCGTGTATGGGTAACATATTCTCTAAATCCCAAACCTAAAACAGGATAATTGTCCGATAGTCGGACAGCCCGATAGTCCGATAGTCCGACAGCTCGATAGTCCGACAAAGATGGATTATTTTTCACTTTCACCTTTCAAATAAGAACAGGAACAAAGTAAAAGTTAGCGGAATACAAAAGAAGGATCAAAAGCTTTTTGTTGACCAACTTTCTTGAATATTTGTTTGAATTTGTACTTGTATGACGGAATTTTCACTCACTTAAATGAAGAAATAGTAAACATCCTTAATTCACTGATAATCTAAAAGGAACTACCATACGATTTTCGGAGGGGGGATATTTTTTGATCAAATTAAATCTGTTCGTCTTCTTCACCGTTAAATCATTTTTTTCGACAGGGCCGACGTCGCAGGAAATTTGGGCGGACTGGAAAGACTGTTTTGGCTACATGAGCCTACCGAATTAATGGGCAAATGCTATGTATTACGGTTCTAGGCAATATATTAGGACATTTATTCTTTGAATTCTCTAAAGGAAATGTATTGACTATTAACCTAAAAGAATGAAGAAATACGTTAAAGCGAAGAAATCCTCACAAGAAAATGTTAGTCAAAAACTAAAAACACTGGTTTAAATGCAGACAACAGTTCAAAAATTCTTAGTTGTCTAGACTATATGAAAAGGGGGCAGTTGCAGTTTTGACTTGCATAATGGATGTAGGAGGAATCCAAACATCAATGCAATTAAACTTTACTAAATATCATGAACCATCAATCATAATGATTCATATATCAATATATACTCAAGTCTTCAGTTTGGTATGAGAGGCAAGTGAGTGCCAGATATTTAAACGCTTTAGGTTCCCTAGAGCCTGCAGATATAAATAATCATTTCAGAAATTCACAATCGTTTTTGAGTCTATGGGAAACAAAATTGGCAAATTTGGTAGTAGTTATTGAAAGCTTTCCATATGCATAGCTACTCGTAGGACTCTGGTCTTTTGGTTTATTTTTGATTTATTCCCGTTGAGAATTGGTCTAGATTTCCCATTTTTCTAATAAGTAAAAATACCAAAGCCTCAAAGGACAGCGTAATCCATTGACAACACCAAGTCAAGGACAGACAAACTAGAGGCTCATAGGAGCATGGAATGCTCACCTGGTTTCATAGGCCCTGGTATAGTTTTTAAAAGATCAGTCAATATACAATTTTAATCAGCCATTGCCGCTATGTCTCTAAACAATTTGTCACCATTATCATCTCTGCTAAGTTCGGGTGAATTATGTAAAGCGGTTCTCAAAAGGATGATAGTTAAAATGCATTTTCCATAAAGATTATATGTAATCTTTCACCTCCGATGGTGGCCATTTTGAATTTCCTATCCACACGTAAGTCCCAATACTTGTTATCAACATTGATAGGAACATATGTACCAAGTTTCATGACAATCCCTTCTTCGGATCTTGAGAAGACGTTTTCAAAAGATTGACCAATCAGAAATTTCAAAGCCCTGTGGCGGCAATGTTTATGACGAATCGGCACTAAAGAAACAATACTTGTGCGGGAACTCATATGGAACATCACTGCCAGTTTGGTTTCCTTTTCTGTATTTCTCAAGAAGAAGTTTGAAGTATGAAAAATTAACAAACAGACTGACGACAGACATCAAGGGATGGCAAAAGCTCACACTGGCCATTTGCCAGGTGAGTTAAATCGAAAACGACACTGGCAAATTTTCTCGGTCAGATGATTTCCAATTTTATTGTGGTCAGAATATGTATTTTTACAAGATTTGGAGGCCAGAATATTTATTTTCTGTGCATCCGTAGTAAGGAATCCTGATAAACATAATATTTATTTTATTTTCTCCTGACGAGGCCAGATTTAGTTTTAGTTCCCGATGGTCAGCATATTAAATTCCAAAACCTATCACCCTCCCTCCCCTCAGAATCAAATAGCTTTCCCCTAATTGCACCTATTCATCTTATTAGAAGCATAAAAAACCGTGCGCTTACAGATGAACCACAAGCGATAGATGCCAAGTGATGTATTTCCTTTCCAATATATGGACACTAAATTTGCAGATTCATCAAACAAACGAACAAACAATCTTCAATAAGAATTATTTATATTAATTTATGACTAATTCAATAATTGGAAAAAAAGTAATAATGCAAAAAGTTCAATTTTCCAGTAATCTGCCTACATGTACATAGTCTTCCCAGAGTGGTGTTACTTAATAGGAAACCACATGCAGTGGCAAACTACATCCCAGTAATCTGCCTACATGTACATAGTCTTCTCAGAGTGGTGTTACTTAATAGGAAACCACATGCAGTGGCAAACTACATCCCAGTAATCTGCCTACATGTACATAGTCTTCTCAGAGTGGTGTTACTTAATAGGAAACCACCCAGTGGCAAACTACATCCCAGTAATCTGCCTACATGTACATAGTCTTCTCATAGTGGTGTTATTTAATAGGAAACCACCCAGTGGCAAACTACATCCCAGTATTCTTCCAGGTTCCTTACTCCATTCCTATATTTCTGCTTTAGTTGAATCAATCTGCCTTCAACATCTCTCCATTTTCGTCTTCTTGCTGGTGGCGCACCGTCCCTGTTGGCTGCGTCCACGGACGACTCGGCATTGCCCTGTTCATCCTTCAAGTAACGAATGAATGTCCAAAGTGATGGATGGCGTACGGACACACAAGTATTCCACTGGCGATGGTAGCCTAGCAAAAATAATAATAGATACATGTATATAAATTATTTTCTTTTGGGGGTTAATTATATTTTACTAATACAAAAATTTGAGGTATACAACGAAAACTTGAATCGACTTATGAAAATTATAGAAATATTTGTTGATAATAAAATCCGACGAATAAACAGAATAATTGTCGAAAAAATATGGTTTATCTGCTACTTCCGTTATCTCAGTCAAGAGTGATCAGAATAAAATATAAAATTTGTTATTTTTTTTCTGAAACATGTAAATTTCAGTTTCTCCGGTATTTATTTTTTAGGGACAAAGATTCCATTCAAATAAGGTTTCAAAGTACATGTAGTTGAATATCATCAAATTTGTCAGTGCAATGCGACAAGTCAGTGGTTTTCTATGGGTATTCCGGTTTCCTCCACCACTAAGACTGACCGCCACGATATAAATGAAATATTATGAAAAGTGGCGTTAAACACCATAACTAAACCTAAACCAGCAAAGTAGTTGAAGAAGTCAAGAAGCTCGGGAAATTGGCACTGCAACCTTCGCGTTCTACGGCTTGTAATCAATAGCAGAAAATTTTGCCTCACTAGTGCCATAGGTAAATAACCAATCGCTGTCACTTTCCTGATTGTCATTTTCAGTCTCCTATTTTAACTATAGTCTCTAGCTAATCCAAGAGATTGCACTCTTCTCCATAAATTGTGTTCAAAATGAAAGTAGCAACCACTTATTCTGGAATTTGGAAGTTCTGTTTCGACCGCAGCAATTAGAGACTGTTCATAATCTGATATTACTACGTGTGGACGCCATCGATGTCTGCTTATTCTTCTGACATTTTGCTTTACTACTTGTAATGTTTGCTTATATTGACCAATTAGCTGCCCGGTCATCTAACTGCGGAACCGTAACCCTTATCAGGAGCGGATCCAGGATTTGGGATTAGGGGGGGCGTGAGTAGGAGAGGGATCTGGGGACCGCTTAAGGTCCCCAGCGGACCCAGGGCAGAGCCCTAGTAGGGGGTTCAGGGGGGCGAACCCCCCCCCCCCCTAAGCTCTGGGGGTTTGAGGAATTACAGACATTTATTTGAACGACAATTTTGAACCAACCACATCATTTTTATCAGACCAAAAAAAATTTACTTTGAGTCTTAATTTTGTCGGATAATTGTTAACAGTATGTTTTTGTCAGATTATAAGAACCTGAAGTAAAACTTTTTTTTTGAACAACCGTGATGCGAATTGTTCAACTCATGACTGATCGATCACGATATTTTAACCCTTCAAAGAACTATTTGTTTAGTATTAACGCATTTATGGGGTCCGGATGGCTCAATGAGTTAGGTCGTTGGATCTAACAGCTCATACAAGCCTATCACCAATACGGCGTGGGTTCGCACCCAGCTTTGTAAATTACAAAAAGGGTGCACTCGACTCGCAGTCGCAAGTGATAAAGTTTACCAGTTGCTTGCCCAGGGTCGGTGGTTCTCTCCGGGTACTCCGGCTTCTTCCACCACTAAAACTGGTCGCCACGATATAGCTGAAATACTGCTGAAAGTGGCGTTAAAACACCAAAAATCAATCAATCATTAACGCATTCCTCATTGCACTAATTGGTCTGTACTTTCGGTGCTTGTCCTATCGGGTGGTTCTAGTTAATACTGCCCGTCCGGATGGAGCTTTTCTTTTCGTCGTTTGATTCATTCATTGAAAACATATGATTCGACCGTTCTTGTTTATAGACAAACAAAAGCGACATTGTCAATTCATGAACTTGTTGTTGATTTCTGATTAGCTAACGTATCTAAATTAGATGATCAGAATCGTTTCATGCAGCATTAATGTTAACATAGTCGTCTTTGTTTGTCTATAAACAAGAACGAATCATACGTTTTCAATGAATGCACCAACGGCGAAACGAAAAGCTTCATCCGGACGGACAGAATACTGATCATTTATCAATGGGTAGAGCTTTTTTAGAATGATATCCCAAATTTACTCCTAATATCATTACTATTCATTTTGACTTTGAACAGTTTCAGATAAGATTGCTACCACTATAATAATAGGATTCATTGTGGTCAAAATAACACAAGCTTTAATTTTTATCTTGAAGTTACAAATTTAACAAAAATATCCAAAATAAAAAGAAGGAATCATTTTTGGAACAAATGTTAGCAAACTGGAAAACTTATAGCTACATATATACTATTGTCTCAAGATAATTTCAAACAAGTCACTCGGAAAGTGGATTAAACAATAGCATCCGCCTTGGATATTGTCTTGCATACATTTCCACAACTTTCGAAATGTCAATTTCAATGTCTTTATGAACATATAACAAAAGTAGGGCATTAAAACGATCCTCCCCCATCGTACTGCGGAAAGAATTCTTTATAAATCGTATTTCAAGTACATTATATAGTTTAACGTCAATCAATTGCGTGGTTACAGTCAGGGGAGTTGCGGATTGCAGACATCTTACAGACGGACGGACGGACGAACGGACGAACGGACGGACGGACGGACGGACATCAAGTGTTCGAGCAATGGGTGTAAAAACCTCATTACACCAAAAGATCAAACAAACAAAAATGTGTCAAAGTTCTCGAGAAATATGTTTACGGAAATCAGGTGTGAGATATGCATAAACCATTTTGTCGAGATTATTTTCACACTTTCATGTGTAGTTGTAGATATTAATTTATTACAAATAAATTGTAGTCAGAATTTTTTGTTAAAAATGTGTAAAAAAATTGTACAGACATCCATTGGTAGATATGAATAATATAAACGTACCCGGACAAAGGATTTGTTCACACTTTCTTGTGCAGATACCTCGGGCAGATGCAGAGATTGTTACACATAAATTGCCGCTATTTTTTTTTTTATTAATATGTTACTTTTGTATTCTAATGTACAATATACCAACGCGTATTTTTACTGATCTTTACTTGAAAAGTAAAAGGCAACATTTTCGGGTATTTGTATACAAATCAAGCCTATTTTTTTTTTCCATATGAAATTGCAGAATTTCGAATTCAAGAACTATTTGAACCATTATTTAAAGAGAAGTAACCATTTTCTTGGGACACTCAAGTTTCTCCACACTGTCTCAGTTTCTTCATCTGATTCTCTCGTTATAGGTTTTCGTTGCATGTTTTATAAATGAGATCAATTGTTAAATTAATTATTCGAAGTATTTTTAGTTTTCCATTGACTTTTCTCGTCTCGTCGAGGAATCAGAAATGTATCCAATCTTGCTTGTTTTCTTGGCCTAGAATTTTCGTTCATTTTATAATTTCTAAATAGCACGTGTACACGTAGTTGTAAAATTGACTGAAGAAATAATGTTTAATTAGCCTGAGAAAATAGTTGATGTCTGGTACCTCGGAACCAATCAGAATGGAATAATCTTTGAACTACTGACGGAGAATACATATATGAATCAGCGAACACATCCAACGTGTATTTACAATGTGTAAGAATATTTTACTGCAGGTTACGAGTTAACCATTCATGAAAAAGTTATTTATTGAACTGCTTAATTAACGTTGTATAACATATGCTTTGCGAATTTTAGGGGGGCGCACGCCCCGCACGCCCCCCTCTAAATCCGCCACTGCTTATGGTCCTTGGCCAGTTTTCTGATATTTGCGGACCATAGGGCTACGGATTTCACCCTATCAAAAACTTTCGAAACTGCGCAGTGAAAAGGTTGCGCCGCTTTTTTGCAAATTTTTGTCATGAAATTGGGTGCCGAACGATTAAACATATATATTTCGTTTCGTTAAATATTTATCTACATTCTTCTATACTTACTTATCTGCTAATATTCATTTCCAGTTCATTATCATAACAAATGTCTCGATATTAACTGATCCCGCCTACTTCGTTCCGCCATTTTGTCATTGTGGTATTCTCGCTTTGAAGTCACATGACTTTTGAGAGATAATTCTAAGAGAAAAACACGTGTTCGGTTTGTTTACGTTTTATCGGAGGTTTTGCACGGCGATTTTTTATCTGAAATAAAATATTTAGTCAACCTAGAGTGAAATATTTTACAAATATTAAATAGAAATGTTATTTTCTCCTATGGTTATTCCAATTGAGGTGAACTTTCATTCAACATTTTCAAGTTTTTCATGTAAACAAACCGAACACATGTTTTGCTGTTAAAGTGATCTCTCAAAAGTCACGTGACCTCAAAGCGAGAATACCACAATGACAAGATGGCGGAACGAAGTAGGCGGTATCAGTTAATATCGAGACATTTGTTATGATAATGAGCTGGAAATGAATATTAGCAGATAAGTAAGCATAGAAGAATGTAGATAAATATTTAACGAAACGAAATATATATGTTTGATCGTTCTCTCATCCGATTTCATGACAAAAATTTGCAAAAAAGTGGCGCAACATTTTCACTGTGCAGTTTCGAAAGTTTTTGATAAGGTGAAATACGTAGCCCTATGGTCCGCAAATATCAGAAAACTGGCCAAGGACCATGAGGACTACGGTTCCGCAGCTACCCGGTCATCAGGACATTTACTAAGCAGATAATCCTGTTTCTGTGCTTTCCGTGTACATGTATACTAAAGTACTGTCTATACGGAGAAGGTGCTGTGTGGAAGGTGCCGTCCATGTATACCTCCTGGCATCTTTGTAGGCACATTAGATTTTCTGTGGTAAATACAAGGATGACCCAGTCGTTGTCCTGGTGCAAAAAGAATTGTCACCAGACTATGTTTCTCTCCACGTGTCTTCTATTGTAATGTCATCAACGGTGTGAGGAACGGCAGGGACATGTTCAAGTCTTGTGCGGGTCATTGATGTTCTACTTCTATGGAATTCTGGTATATGTTCCCGGTCACTACCTCCCTTGTTCATAGCTCGAGCAACTTTATTATACACTCTTTCTATGGGGATAGTAGGTTCTTCTCTAATAGCATCTTTCATTTGATTCAATGCTTCATTTTTCCCTATCATATCATCGTCTTCCTCATGGGTATGGTCTATGCTCATTCTCTTGTAGAATCTGGATATTTGGATTCATATCATTCAAGTCGAAAATATTTGTTCTTAAATTTGCCCTGCATTCTTTTCTCCAACAACGCCAATAAATAGATTCTGTCCTTTGTCTGTTTTTCTGGTATTTTAATCCATTATGGATGAGGACCTTCTCTTCCCGGTTTCCGACTATAACCCTGGCGGCCATACTACAAATTTATGCCCTTAAAACTTCATCCCCAACTTAATATATATACCCAAACCCGATTGACATTCATGCGACACATGTCAATTATATGTACAAGTACCCAGAATCACTATTTGTGTAAATGCAGAAAAAAAAATGTTGAACGCGGTCAAGGTCGCATGTCATTCTATTTTTGGACTAACATTGACAAGTGTCAGAAATGCACTGTAAAGTGACATGTATGAGACCGGATACAAGTTAATATATTTGTGTACACGGTAAGGGTCGTAATTAGTAGTAGCTACTAGGAATATTAATTCTAAGACGATTATCTTGAACTTTGTATGGTGATGGGGGTATCAAAAAGTACAAATACATTTATTCCAATTATGGGCCCTCGAGGGGCAAACAGAAATTACACATATAGTAAAATTACACATATAAACTCACAAGAGGGAAAGAATTGATGATTGATAGAACATGACATACAAACATGTTATAAATACATAAAGTATATAATATAAATATATAGTAGTAATTAGGGCATGTTTTGGTAAAGAAATCTTCCAACAGAGTTTAAGATCTCCTGATTTTCACAATTCAACAACCAAAATAATTTATTTTTATCAGATACATTGGTAAAATTTTTAACTTTAGCTGATATGGAATTGAAAAGATCATGTCTCTCCCCACTATATTTTGGACATCTAGTGAGAAAGTGAGTTTCATCTTCAATTTCTTGATTTGTACAAATTTTACATATTCTTTCATTTCTGGGTATATTGGTGTATCTACCAGTTTCTATAAAAAGTCTATGAGCAGATGTGCGCAATTTACAAATGGATTTTCTATATTCATATATTTCACTAATGTGAGATATTTTTCTAATTTAAAATTGGTCTTTAAAAATAAATATGTCGTAAGTTTTTCATCCTTTAATGATTCGCTGGTATCTTTCCAGTCAGATAAATATTTTTGATTAAGACGTTTTCTCAGTATAAAACCAAATTTACTTTTATTATACCACATACTGTTGTCTTGAATGTTAAAATTTTTCAATAGTTTATTAACTGATGAGTATCAAGATGCACTGTGTGTAAAATGAAGATTCTTGCTACATCGGGAAATATTTTCTTAACTTGAAAAAAGCTTTGAACACTTTCTTATATAACTCATTTTTAGCCAATGAGAAGGTTCCAGAGGCTGTAAAATAAATACCCAAATATTTATAATTTGGTACACATTTTAATTCCGAGTTTTAGTACATAAATTTATGTTTTATAGATCTCCCAGCCTTATTAAATATAATGACCTTTGTTTTCTTTATATTAAACTTCATTCCTCAATCATCACAATAGCTTTCAAGAGAAAATAATTTATTTTGAAGTCCTTCTGGGGATAAGGAGAACATTACAATGTACTCTGCATACATCAAGCAATCTAGCTGTTGGGAATGTAACTTCTAGCCGATTTATTTTTATACTCATATGAGTCGGAGTTTCTTCAAAAGCTTGTAAAAGATAAGAAGATTCATGAGGCTAGAGCCTTTAATTTCACATACAGGTATATTGATGACGTTTTATCTATCAATAATTCTAGATTTGCAGAATTTTTTCCATTGATATATCCTCCAGAGCTGGAAGTTAAAGAGACCACAGATATAGCTTCGTCCGCATCATTTTTGGACATATACCTCGAATTTGATGACAGTGGTCAATTCAATACTAAAATTTATGATAAACGGGACGACTTCAATTTTAAAATCATAAATTTTCCAAATATGTGCAGCAATATACCAGCTTCTCCTGCATATGGTGTTTACATCTCGCAATTGATTCACTATGCAAGGGCCAGTAGCAATTATTCTGATTTCCTGAAACGTCATCTTTATCTGAGAAACAGGCTACTGGGCCAGGGCTATAACAAAAATTGCCAGACTAAAAATTGAGCCTTATTCGATCTCTTAAAAAGTTGATATTCCAATACCAAGATCTTGTCGAAATATATTCCGTCTCTGCAGAGACGATAATAAACGATGGAATTTCATATAGTGAAAATGTATAAAGATAAGGAAGTCAACAAAAATGTCAAAAATATTTTTTTATCAATGTGTGACGTAAAAGTGTTTTTGACATTTACTTTACTGAATTTGCTACTACTTTGACAACTATTTTACCTATTTTGTTCCAGTATTGTTATAAATACTGTTATAGTGACAGCCGGAACCTTTGAGCCGTAATGAAAGCGGGAGGTTTGGCGCTTTAAAACCTTATTCTACCCACCATTTCTTTAGAAATGCCTGTACCAAGTCAGGGTCATTGCGGTTTTCACAGTTTTCCGGTTGTTGAATGATTTTGTCTGTTTATATACTTATGAGTTTTGATTTTCCCTTTGTAAGATTGTTCGGAGTTTGGCAATTTTGTTATTACCCTTATTGACAGAATCAATACAGCTCTATAAATATGATGGGAGATCATTAATAAAAAAATTAAAAGATTGGGGCTTCAATTATCCCCTTGCCGTACTCCTAATTTGATAGGAAAAGAGGCAATCAGTAAATCTCCAGTTTTAACACAAGCCTCACTTTTTGAATACATATTATTAATTATGTTATAAAATTTGCTTCCAACATTTAATTGCAATAACTTCAATTTTAACCCACAATATGAATGACACTGTCAAATGCCTTATGAAAATCTATGAAACGGGCATACAATCTACCTTCTTATGTACTACAATATTTATCTATTAGACACTTGACAATAAAACAATGATCAGAAGTTCTAGCATGTTTTGTAAATCCAACCTGAGAAGGATGTATTAAATTATGTTCAGTTAAAAAACTATCTAATCCAGTATGCAGTACATTATTAAAAACTTTGCCCAAATTACTAGTTATAGTTATACCCCGATAATTATTGGGGTCAGCAGGATTATCTGATTTAAATATAGGAGAGATGTAGCCATTGGACCATGTGTCAGGATAATAACCGTTAGAAAAACACAAGTTAAATAGTTTAACTAAACAGGGTAAAAGCTTTGCATGTCCACCTTTTAACATTTCATTTGATATTAAATCCAAGCCTTTGGCTTTACCATTCTTCAGTGATGCAATAGCAGAAGAAATATATTTTACTGTAATTCTATTGTCTAAATTATTAAAAGTACAATATGTTTTTTTCTTTTTCTGATAATAAAAGTTCCAAATTTCTCAATCTATTTTCAATTTTTTCATCAACAACTGCAAGTTAAATGGTCGGTCCCTAAATTCTCTGTTTTTCATCTTTCTTATATACGTGTAGTTTGTTGTATTCCCTGTACAGTTTATAATAATGTCCTCTGACAATAGGATCCTAGGGGTATATACTATATAATATACCCAGAGAAACAACTCTTGCCCGTAATTTACCTAAATCAGTATCAAACCATTTTTTATTTTTTTGTTTTTCTTCTTTTTAGGGACTTTTTGAGAGACAAGTCTGCCGCAGACAAAATAATATTTTCCAAATCACAAATTATTTCAGATATCTCTTCAACAGAACATGAATTAGATCTACATGTATTCATCAAGTTATCAATTTTATTTTGAATTTCAGGTGTACCGAGAGCCTCTTAAAATCTTAACTCAGATCCTTCTACCCAAGTGTAATTCATGGGAGCTCTACACAACAAATTTTCTGCTTTAGGGGTGGCTGAGTTTGGATATTTAGCTAAGATTTCCCATGTAATTTTACAATGACAATCAGAAAGAATGGGAATGAAGTCAGATACTTTAAAATATAAAATCTGTTTGATAATATTTTCTGATGCTAAAAGGTAATCTACTGTACTCTGACCCAAAGGATTAAAGCATGCATAGTGCCCAAAAATGTCTCCAATACACCTTTCATTCATGATACGTAATTGATTTGCTATACATAGATCAAGCAACTCCTTCCCTCTTGTATCTACAACAGTATCATAATTATTTCTAACATTGGTGGTATTATCTATCTTATAAGAATCAAACAAAGGAAGGTATTTAGTTGTATCATCTCTTATAAACTAACATCTAGTTCAGTACCGGTCCGGGCATTAAAATCACCGCAAACCAAAATACGTGTATCGCCCTTTTCTTTAAAATTTAAGACATCCTTTTCAATAAGTTCAAGTATATCATAGCTCAAACGTATACACTGTCGTCAAAGAGCTCCGGTCGGAATTGATCTGTCATCTTCCGGTACAAGTCAATTAGGCATGTTTGACATACAGGCGACGACAAAATGTAAGTATTATGATCATATAGTATTATTATATCTTGAATCCAGAAGATGTCGTTATCGGTCGATTATTTTTGCTTGTTTTTACCTATATATTACTGTAGTTATCTTCATCGATTACTCAGATATAGATAAAATGATGGACATAAACAATGAAAAATGGTAATAATGAGATTAAAATCATCAAATAAAGGTATAAAAAGTAGTTTATATGTGTAATTAAAGTACACAAACCCTTTGTAACGCTTATATACATGATAGTTTGCACTGGCGTGCCACCATAAATAGTTTTAGACTTACTACAGTAAAAAACACAATGCTTATTTACGTACATTCGTTCCGGCTCTGTCAGCCACTACTTTCCGATTGGGTCGCAAAAATTGTGTTTCAGTAGAACCGGTTTTGTCTATGTAAAAAATCGAAAGAATAGCGAAAACAGCTCAATATCACAATTATGTTTCCTTTCTGTAATTTATTTAAGGTTCATTATAACACTTGTTAAGGGTATGTTCGACTTGCAAATTGATAAAAAGAAAGAAAAACAAAAAAATGTCTTCAATGACTAAAGGTTGTGAAAAAAAACAACAGCACATAGTCAAAATATTTTACATGTGGATTCGACAATAGAATTTTGCCTTACTTAATCATTAAGACCATGGATTTCCCCCATTGTTCTGACTGTCTACAGCTGGAAAATATTGCCTTGTTATGTTGAATTAAATTGAATACTGTCCAGAAATAATAACTTTTATTAATAACATCTATATTTCCAAGCAATATCTCTTTCCATTCTTGAAAATCAAAATGTTTACAGTTGTAAAAAAACACAATATAACTTAATCCAGTAGATAAATTGATATTGAATACACCACTATCCCACAAAGCTTGTTCATCATTGGGCAATACGGGATCTGCTCGTTTCACTTGAGTTCCTATACCTTGATTAGTAAGTTCATTCATCCTACTGTCTAAACATTTTCGAAAGAAAGCAAATACTGTTGTATCCTTCTGGAAAAACAGACTAACTACATATAGCAATATGGATTTTTACAGTGTTTTATATGTAAGGAAAGTACAGTTCACAAACTGCTTATGCATGACCCATGAACATTTCATGTACTAGTTTATAATGGTTCACTTGTACATTTTTTACTTACAAATAGTGTTCACTAAATGTATAGAAATAGTTTGACAGATAACTGTGTTTATAAAGTATATTTAACAATCAATCTGCGTTCCGAGTTGTATAAAGAAAATAGTGATTGAAAAGGATGGAAAATGTTTTTCAATGGAAATGTGAAATAACTTTGTGTATAATTTGGTGTCATAAAAAAAGTGTTATTGAAGTTATTAATTATATAAAATTCAGTTAAATTAATTTCATTTTGTTTTGCCTTTATTTTATCATCTGTCAGCATCACAGGGAATTGTATATGTTAGATGAAACTTTATAAACGGTCGGGGATTCTCTCTAAACCCTTATGTTAGAGTGAAAGTCTAGCATTTACATATACAAGTGGTTATCAATGGTGACTACTTCCTGTAATCGAAATATTGTGAATATCCTTAACAGCCCACCCCGCCCCTCCTCCCAAACACACACATAGTTTGGAAATTATTTGGAGTTATCTCCCTTATAACAATAAAATCGAAGGTTTGGCATTGTTGAAACTTTTGTTTTATTTTAGTTATTGTTATCGACTTGCTGATGTTTTTACAATATATCTCAGGTGGATGAATTAATTAACTTGGATTGTTTGGGTAAATTAGTGACTATATTCCCTATGCACCATCGTCGGCAACCCACGGTTGATTTTTTTTTTACCGACGATGCCTATGCACAGTCTCCAGATTTTCCCTACTCAACCCTGCTCTGTATAACAAAACTTACACTACTGAAAAATAAAGTTTGAAATTTTGGCTCAACTAGACAGAGGTACAAACATGTATGACAGTAAGTAAAGAATAAGGGATTCGTACAACTGTTATGTATGTTTAACATATAAATGAAAGGGGGTGTGGGAATTCATAATCTTTAAATTGTTACAACATAGCAAAACTTGCAGCATTTACTGATATGTATATCTATATATAGCCTCAGGGGTTTTCCTTACTCCATCTTTACCATGTTTACAAACACATTCACCTAATTAAATCAACACAAATAAGCACTGATGCCTACGGGCATTAAAAACTGTGGTATATGAAAAAATATTTTAGGATAATTTTATGCCCATATTTGATGTCTTTGTGGTTTTAAATAAAAAATTGATTGCATTGGAAAGAAACCAGGGGCGGATCCAGGGGGGGGGGGGCACCCGGCGCGCGGCCCCCCCCCCCCCCTAAAATTGGAAAAAATATGATTTTTTTTGGCGTAAAATCGTGATTTTTCACACGAAATACCTCAAAAATTTTCGCGCCTCCCTCCGCTCGGCGCAATTTTTTTAAGTGCGCCCCCACTAACTTTAAATCCTGGATCCGCCCCTGGAAACCACCTGAATTTGTGTTAAATCGAAAGTGAAAGTAGGATTTTTGACGGTAGACATCTTCAGACTGTCTGTTTTTTCTTATATGCCATTAAATGTATGTTGATTTTCGGAGTTAAGCTTCCAATGAAATACGAGTGTCACTGTTATAAAATGTACCGACTTTAAATAAAACTTTTTGATTTTGATTTGATTAAACTTAAGATGAATCCTGTATGAAAGCTCAATTTTTTTTTATTTAACATAGAAGACTATGGAGAATTCTTTAGTGGTATTACACCTTATATGGACCGGGACTGGACTGCCTCGTTTTCGATTCGGTTCCGGAACGGTACCTGCATTATTATTTTAGATAAAAAGTATAATATAGCAAATAGTTCATGTCACTTCGGGTCATATGGCAGTATATGGACCGGTCCGTCATCCAAAAAATATTATATGGACCTCAAGCTTCTGAGGTCCATATAATATTTTTTTGATGACGGACCGGTCCATATACTGCCATATGACCCTCAGTGCCATGAACTATTTCCTAAATATTTCTGTTTGAATATTCATTATTATTGCTGTTATTATGACTTTTTCATATGCTTTAGTGGGTAACAGGTCAAAACGCCCCCACTACCAAAACGCCCCTTACTAAAGCGTCCCCACTTTTCACCAAAACGCCCCCACTTTTCACCAAAACGCCCCCACTTTATACCAAAACGCCCCACTTTTTTCCCAAAATAAATCATTATAAAAAAAATATTTTATGTGATTCAAATGTTTATAAATGACTTCCCACGATTCGTTTTTGTTCGAATATTTTGTTTTTGTTTTATTATATTTTTATTAATTAAATTTATATGTTTCATTAATTATTACAATAAGTATATGGCTTTATCCGTGCCGACGGTCTTTTATGAGCTTAATTACCGGTAAGAAAGTAAAAACACACACACGCCAAGGTATTGTGAAAAACAAATGTACAAAGCCAACAAAAGAATGGCTTGATGTGGCCATATGGCTTAATATTTAGTGAATACAGCAAAGTATTCCGAATAGGTACAAAGTCTGTTACACAGAACAGATGTAAAAGGTTTCCCCAAGCAACTTAATATCACCCTTGTTCTTGTAATACATTTAATTTTGCCAATCACCCAACTCTCGGGGATATCAGATATCAGATTAAATAGCTTTTCGTATATATTTATGAATTGATGAGCAGTGGATTTAATCAACCCTGATTTAATGTACTCATTGATTATACCACCTTCTCCAGATGCTTTATCGTTTTTCAGCTTTTTGATACAATATTAAAATCTAGATCATCTTCTCCCGCATCCGGAGCGGCATTTAAATATTTTAAAAATTCAAATAATTTTGACGTATTGACCTGAGGGCAGAGGTTGACTCTTTCTCTTCTGACGTGCATTTCTACATTCTAAATCAAACCATGGCTTATTGTTTCTTTTAGTCCCACTTGAATTACCCGCTTTACATTATAGACGCCTAAACTTTGCCTAGAATATAAGTCAGTTGTATATACTTATAAACACTATTACCGGAGCTTATACATGTATATATACAAGTTCGTTGTCGTCCTATGTAAGATAAGCATGTACACAAATGTATGTACATATACAATATATAAATTTACTGGACAAATCTTGAATTACAAGACATCACACATGATACATGTATCTTCGCTTGAGTAGAAAAAAAATATTAAATGTGCCGTTTTGGCAATAAAAAAGTGGGGGCGTGTTGGTAAAATAACTTTTATTCTGAAAAATAGTGGGGGTGTTTTGGTAAAGAGTGGGGGCGTTTTGACATGTATCACTGGTATTAAACTGATGTTCGTAACTTTAGTTACCTGCATCCCAACATGGCGGACACGGAAAATGGTAAATTAGAATATCCTTGTTTTCTCTTTGTTTTTAGTTTATTTTTCAAATATTGTCATTTCAAATGTATAGATATTTTAACAATTAACTGTAGTGATATGCTTAAATCAACTGTAAATTCTTCTATGTGGCACAAAACCTACTTTAAGAAATACAAATGATGTAAGTAACTGTAGAATTATTTTTGAACGATGTTCGTAACTTTCAAATATGATGTTGGTAACTTTAAAGTTTGGTGTTTCTAAAATCATGTTTAAAACATTTAAAGAACAACGCTTTTGTAATAAATAAAATTTGAAAACAAAGAAAAACATCCCTGAAGTGATAGAGAGGGTAATAGAGGTGGGAAAGATTATATAATGCACGAGAGAAAAAAAATACAGAGCGGAGGATGAGAGGATTATGCATGAGTGAGATGAACGAAAGATGAGGGTAGCGGGAGAAGAACACCTTGTCAAACGCTCGTTTCCAAGTAGCAATAATAAACACGTAGCTTTGCGTTTCCTGTAATCTTTTGCAATCTTACAGCGATGGATATCGAGAATGACCAGATAATTAATAGTGCTGAGGCCGATGCGGCAGTCGATTCAACATATGTAGTTGTAAGCATTATTTTGATATTTCTATTTGGTCTTGGACTGTGTGCTCTAGAAGGGTCTTTCATAAACTACGACCTTGCAATAGGGCGTTTTGACTTCCGACCTTTGGGTGTTTAGGACCTCCCATGAATGGCGACCTCCGACATCATCGTTAAATTCGATGAGGGCCATTCTGGGTCTCGTATATAAATTCTAACAAAGTATATTTGTATGTAAATTAACAATTCTATGTGTAAATATGACGTGAATAATTACCAAATAAATTGTCCTTTGTGTTTTTTGCTTATTTTAATAAAAATGGACACACCAGATCAAGTATTTTAAGAATGACACATCTAATTATTTCCCTTTAATGCTGAAATGAAACCAGATTAATTTATTATTAATTTGTTAGACTATTGTACTAAATACAGATAAATAAAGATTTATAATACTTTTTAACGAATCTATAATTTGTAAGTATTAAAATTGGATTAATCTATGGTAAAGCTGTTTTCGAAAAGTTCATTTTTTTTTTATATCATACCATTTCAAGTTTTACAAATACATATATATTTATAAATATGCATTGAAATTGACAGGATGTTAGTCTGAACATTCTTGACGGTATATAAACGAATTAGTTTAATATCAATAGTTTTTTTTAAATCAGGATCGCATACATGAATTTCCTTCACCCATGTTAAATATAATTATACACATAGATTTCCTACAAGTCCCTTATCTATATTCTTGTATACTTTAGTAGATATGTTGCTATATGTAATATATCTCTACCGACACTATTTATGTAGTAACAGATACATTGCTTTCAGCAGCAAACTTATTAAAGGGGTACGCACAATATACAAATAGGTTAGAAAGGGACTTATTGTAGCAAGTCTATAATTGTTTACATTGACATGATTACGATGTTTCATGGATCAACAAGTCTTCAAATGTCAATAAGTCGTATGTGACGCTAAAACAAATCAACATCCTAAAAATGTGAGAACGGTAGAATACTGTACATGTATGCGACCCTGAATTGTTTTTTCTTCTTAATACTCGTTCTATATGCTTTCGTTTCGTTGTTTGTTGTTCTTTTTACTTTTAAGTTGTTTGCATGCTTAATTTTGCTTTGAAATTGAAACCAACATTCTTCTTAGACTGGTAACACATGAAACTATCTGCAATAATGAAAATATATTCTTGTAATCGAACGAACAGACATTGGTTTTATGTAGACGAAACTAAAACATACACCACAAACTATTGCATATTTGATTACGAGAGAGGACCAATAAAATCTACTTAAAACCAGTACTAAAAATAAAATTTATGAAAAACCATCATTAGATCAGTCATGCAGAAACTAGATTCAATCTCTCAAACTGTTTCTTAACGAGCAATTAAACACGTTCTTATTATTTAATTGTTATGGAAATCTGCAGTTACGGACATCTCTTTAAATATCTTTCTAACGTTACGAACATCACTTCAAAGAGTTACGTACATCCTTCAATTTTTTTCAAGTTAATATTTCAATGTTCTCATAAGAGTTTCGTCATTTTTATGTATGCATTCGAGTATCTAATATTCCCACCTGTAATCATACCGTATGGACTTATTAATAAACACTACTGATAAAGAGAAAACAATGATATTCTAATTTACCATTTCCGTGTCCGCCATGTTGGGATGTACGTAACTAAAGTTACCAACATCAGTTTAATACCAGTGATGTATTAGCTTTAGTGAAATAAAGACTGTAAAATTATTTACAATTGTTTCAGGCCTTTTGCTCCAGAACCTCAGACCGCAAAAAAGGTGCTTCGTTGGCTAACCCAGCTCAAAGTAAATTACCCAAAAACCGAACATATTTTTTATTTACAATATACTATTCATCTCATTATTTATTAAAATGTATTTTCTAATATTTAAATGTTAAATGGTAATATTCTAAAGTATAAGATCATATTTTATTAATTAAAATTACATTGCATCTGTACATATAATATGAAATAAAAATAATTGCAAAAAATGACCAAACCGAAACTATATTATACACATATAACCAGAACAAATACACATTGCTATATAAATTGTCAGTCCAGTGACGCCAATCCTTTTTTTTTCTTAGGGGGGGGGGGGGGGGGGGGGGGGGGCGGGTGCGCCACCGCCTGGATCCGCGCCTGCATATTGTTGTTTTAAATTGAGGTTCATGAAAGGTATGTTACCTGAATATCAATTTGTTTAAAATAAGAATATTCTGACAGAACGTAGAGGAATCATGTACACAAGGATTTGTACTATATAAATCCTTGGTGTACAGTAGGTATGTTTCAGAAAATATATAGTGTTGGAAAGGTTAAACTTCAGATAAAATGGTCAGGAAGACTCTAAAAAACATTAATTTAGTAGAAAATCTTAAAGAAATTAATCAATAGTGAATTCCATTATCAGATTTTTATTTTGCACCATCCCGGTAGTAACTCGAATAATACTGCGCCCTCTATCGGCACTATCGCTAGAATGTAGCGACCAGCGGGAGCGTAATATGACGACTGGATTATTACCCCGAATAAACCAGCGATAGTGCCGATAGAGGCCGCAGTATTATTCGCGTCAGAGATAGTGCAGATATAGAGGGCGCAGTATTATTTGAGTTACTTTGTACTCGGAGGCTGGAGCCACCAAATACGTCGCCATCTTAGATATGCAAATGAGCAAAGTACCTATCATTTCTGGCTATGTGGAGTCAGTTAACCAATGGGACACACTGTACATATCTAAATAAAGTAACATCTACTATCATTTTAACAAGTAATATTTTCATTAACAATAATAGAGGGTGTTATTACGGCAGAGGGTGTTATTACCGGAAATGACTAATCGGCAAAACTCGGAGCGGGTTTTATATTCCGGTTCGGCAAAGTTCGACTCGGGAGGGTGATACTGCAGAGGGTGTTATTACGGCAGAGAGGTGTTATTACGATCTGATTCCTAAAATCTATTGAGGAATGTCAAATGCCTATTATCCAATGAAATTAATAGATTTTTGCATGAAGTATAATAAATGATAAATATTACCGAGAACGGACGGACCACAGGCACTTGTTTTATTAAAAAAATATATGCCCCCTCCTCTTCCTTACTTCAAGGTAAACATCTACCCTTTTCCCCTTCCCCACTTCGCCTCAATATTTTTCGCTTATTTGTGATCCTTTCGCTGACCCAATTATATCGTTACATTCCCGAGATATTTCTCTTTTCGATCGCCACATTTAAATATATCTACACCCCCCCCCCCCCCCCCTCAGACGAATTGGACAAGAATAGTCAGCGAACGTGGCTTAGCGAAAATTTCAGTCATTGAAACGGATACAGCCACTTCCGGTCCGGTTTAAATTGATTTAGAAAATAAAAAAAAGATGCTTTAGAAATCAAATGTCAGTAATTTGAAGTTGAACATATTTTTATAATCTGCATTGGAACAATTATCTGTATTTTAGAGGCTTACTTTACATTTGAGAGGAGATGATCATGATGGCATTGTTACACATGGCCGGTCTAGAGAATTCCGAATGCATATGAAAAATCCAGCGCAAACCGGAAGTAGCTGTATCCATTTCAATGACTGAAATTTTCACTAAGCCAGGTTCGCTGACTATTCTTGTCCAATTCGTCTGAGGGGGGCCCAGTAGATTTATTTAAATGTGGCAGTCGAAAAGAGAAATATCTCGGGAGTGTAACGATATAATTGGGTCAGCGAAAGGATCACAAATAAGCGAAAAATATTGAGGCGAAGTGGGGAAGGGGAAAAGGGTAGATGTTTACCTTGAAGTGAGGAAGAGGAGGGGGCATATATTTTTGAATGAAAAAAGTGCCTGTGGGACGGACACATTACAAATCAAGCGCACATTTAAAGGGAACACCCATTCTAAAATACAATGTATGGCTTAATGATTTTTTGAAATAAAAGAAAGTCATAGAAAACTAACAATATATGCTATTAAATTCTTTGTAAGCATCGCTCCGCTTCAATATCCCCTCCCCGTGTCGAATCTCGCAAGGGAAATATTGAAATGCTTAAGTTTTCAGAATATTTCCGAATTCTAAAATTTACGACTTCATCAATGTTGATAAAGTGAATCATGTACTTCCTGCGAATCAGGTGCGGATCCACATATTGTTAAGGGGGTTTAGCCTAAATTTTTGCCGATTTTATGCCGGTCGATCTTAACTGTTTTGTTTTTTTTAAATTTCCTAATTATATAACGAAAGGTCTAAACGCCCCCATCTTGAATCGCCAATGTGAGTTATGTTACGCTAAATATGATTTTTATATTGATTATACACAATTGAATTCAAGAAATGTTGTATAAACGTAATTATACTCTTCTCTCATTTGAACACACAAAAAAAGTTAATTTGACGAAAATATTTTTAATATATACAATGTATACATTTTTTTTATTTTTTTTTTATTTTGAGCATATACATTTTTTTGTACTTCAGTAAACCACATAAGAATA
Source organism: Bathymodiolus septemdierum (assembly GCA_963383655.1). Taxonomy (NCBI): domain Eukaryota; kingdom Metazoa; phylum Mollusca; class Bivalvia; order Mytilida; family Modiolidae; genus Bathymodiolus; species Bathymodiolus septemdierum. The sequence continues at coordinate 43,570,369 of OY726521.1, read as the reverse complement.
TTGTAACACCAGGTTGACGACGAGTCTTGCTTTCACAGTGCGCAAAACTCGGCGAATAATTAAACAACATTTTGAAGAAAAAACTGGTGGAGTTAACGTGCTAATCTGGGTCACGGATCACTGTAATCGGGCGGCTGTATAGAGAAACAGATACGGTGTTGAAAAAACTGTTGATACTCATAAAATATTGATAAATGCAATAAAATTTTATGTTTGTCTTCAAGAAATATGATAGACAAAACCATGTGTGAAGTTTTATGACGAAATATCTCCGATTTCTATGTAAATTTACGAGTTGAAGTGGGGAAACACCCACATGTAATTTTAGCGATGTATTTTTATCTTGGACAATAATAATGAGCGTCCTGATTGGATGACCGATTTAAAACACACCGCGTGGTAAAAAGAAATCTATGTCATATTTATTCATTTGTTTGATTCTGGAATATTGTTGATCGTTGATTTAAACAAGAAAAAAGGGAAAAAAAGGGGGGGGGGGATTTTATTTGTGAATTTTACAGTTAAATGTTATGTTTCGACAGTTTAAAGAGAAAAATATAAATTTGTTGCGACTAAAGCTTAAATCAGCGTTAAAAATTGAACAAATATCAGTGGCTTTGTAAATGAGATTTATTTTAAATAGAAAATCTGAATTTATTATTTATACAATTGTATATCCCTTGGGAGGGGGAGGAAGGCTATCATGAAAATTTGAATTAAAAACACAGGACCGGACTTTAAGCAAAAATAATAATCCAGGATTAGTTTTTCATTAAAAAAATCCAGGACCTCTGTGTCCATGATTTTTTTTTTAAAGTTAATAATATGAAATATTGACATCCACACTTGCCTTTGGGACAGCACATTTCTGTGTCCACACTTGTTCTAATAAGAACAGATATTTTATTTTCCTAGATTAGCTATTAAATGTACTTAGTCTGTCGGACTATCGGATTATAGGTCTGACCCCATGTTGATGTACATATAGAATTACCATTTTAAAGGCAAATGTTTTTATTCACATCTAACCTGACAGTAATTATATATAAATGCACTGATTCCAGTACATATAAAACACACGCATATGTAGTATAGAGATTTGGGTCACTTGTACGTGTATGTTACCGTTATCTACCATAAATAGATGATTTCCTGTAAACGTTCTACTTTCGATTTTGGTTTGAGATATATCCGAACAGATTTGAAGCGGTGTACATTATAAAATGAAGATTAAGAAGTGGATTGACACATAGTGAATAATAATGAGACGTAAATAGTAAGTAGAAAATTTAGTGATTAATAACAACACAATGGAGTAGCAAAGATTAAAGGAAGTGTACGCACAAATTAGGTTATTGTGTTAAGCGCCACTTTCAACAGTATTTCAGTGATATCGTGGTTGTCAGTTTTATTGGTGGAGGAAACCGGAGTACCCGGAGAAAACCACCGACCTGCCGCAAGTCACTGACAAGCTTTATCACATAATGTTGTATCGCGCACTAAGTATAAATGTCTGATCCTATGACACGCGGGTTCCATCACAGGCGCTTGTGTAGAGTCAAAAATCAGCATATTTTCACAGGAGTCGGAAATTTTATCAATAATAAGGTATAGGGGCACCTATAAAAAAACATTTTTATAGTTGCCCAGCGATCTTCGAGGTGCCCCTATACCTTATTATTGATAGAACTTCCGACTCCTGTGATATTTTTGACTACACAAGCGCCTGTGGTTCTATGATGCAATGCATTCACGTGCTATTTCAACCAATTTCGCTGCCATTTAAACAAAAAATTTAACTACCACGGTACCATACGGCATAGAACCCCGATATATAAAGTTACCAACGGTCTACGGGGCGCTGAATTAAGGTGGAATCAGTGTAGCAATCGGCCCGTACCCACTCGGAAGCTGAACCACGAATGATCGATTTGGGAATGAAAATTTGGAATAAAATGCAATATTTTGTTTGCATGATTAAACAGTAGTCATATTTTAGCAACCACTAAAGAACCAAGACATAATCTATAATTCATTAATATGTGTATTTACACTTATGCTGGACATCTCCAGAATTTTTTTAGTTAGTTTAAACATATTTTTATTTGCTAAATATAACAAATAGGGATCGGACACAAGTTTTTCCAACTTATGAAGTCTTCTCCCGAATACAATAATTTACAATATGGATTAGCATGCGCAATGAAATGATATAATATGTATATAATAGCATAGAGTTAAATATACAAAGAATGACTATATACAAAAACATAATTATAGACAATATACGAAAAAAAAAAATAAAGAAAAAAGAAAAGAGAATAAATACTTTTGGAGATGTGTGTTAGTTCTTTAGATCATTTAGACAATTGTAAATCTTTTGGAGTTTTTAATATATTTAAAAGCATGTTTAAAAATGGTTATATTTTCTTCATATGTTATTAATGTTAGAAGGTAGCCAGTTAAGACTATTAAATATTATTTCCCTATTATCTGTATATTTATCACAATCAAAAAAGAAATGGTGAGAATTTTCACATGGTGCGCCACAGTTACAGGAAGCATATGATAAAATTTTTACTTTACATAAATCGTAATTCAAGAAGGATGCATTGCAGCGAAGCTGTGTTAGAATTATATTTAGTTTTCTAGAACCATAAGAATAGTGTCTCGGAATAGGCATTGAGATTGAACTGCGGATTGCCTTTTTAAATTTAGATAGTGTGTCAAGATTACGCACTGAAAGATTAAGGTTATTCCATTCCCTTACTGTAGCTGAGACGAAAGAATCTCTAGTTAAAGATAGTCTACAGAATGGAACAATAATATCGTTGCCATTTCGAAGGGGATAAATAGTCGTACTTTGGATTGTTGGGGGAATAAGATCGAGTAAATAAGAGGGTGTGCTACCGTTTTGGATATTATATAATAATTGGAGCTTTCTCCTAGTTCTTCTTTCTTCCAATCTCTCCCAGCCAGTTTCTCTATATAGATATTCTGTGTTGGTAAAGATTGGAAGTCCGGTGATAATTCTAGCTGCCTCCAACTGTAGCCTCTCCAATTTGCACGAATTAGAGACACCACAGTTGTCCCAGACCTCACATGCATACTCAAATATTGGTCGAATGTAAATTAAGTATAATTTCTCTAAATTTTTTCTATTTAATTTATATTTCAATTTACGCAAAACACATATGTGTTTAGAGACACTTTTTATTAAATTTGCTACATGTTTATTCCATTTTGCTTCCTCGCTAAATGTTATCCCCAAATGTTTATGGTTTGATTTAAGTGGAATTAATTTTCCATCAAAATAAAAATTTTAATTTGTTGAGTTTTCTACAATTTTAAAAAGCATGATTTCAGTTTTGTCTGGGTTGAAAGACATCAACCATCTCTTTGACCAGTCACCAAGTTCATGTAGATCATGATTTATGACATATTTTATTTGATCTTCATCTTGGCTTGCATAGCCAAGGGGAGTATCATCAGCAAACAAACGGCTTAAGGAAAGAAGCTTATCACCAATATCATTAATGTAAACCAGAAATAACAGAGGCCGAGGACAGACCCTTGGGGGACCCCAGCGAACACAGACACATATGAGGACGACGAATCTCTGTTTACTACTTTTTGGTGTCTACAATATAAATAATTTTCAAACCATTTTAATAAATTCCCTTTTATTCCATAACAATTCATTTTATGTATCAAACCTTTGTGCCAAACTTTATCGAAAGCCTTTGAGAAATCACAGAAAACGAAGCAACATAGTTCTTTTTTTTCAAGAGAGTTTAAGATAGTATTATATAGTTCTATTAATTGGTGGACTGAGGAATGCTTAGGCAAAAAACCAGATTGATACTGGTAGATAAGCTTGTTTTGAATTAAATGGTTATATACGTGTTTGTATATAATCCTTTCCATTACTTTTCCGACACAGCTAACCAGTGATATTGGGCGGTAATTAGAAGGTAAAGATGTATCACCTTTTTTAAAAATCGCTATGATATTCGCATTTTTCCAACTAGAGGGATATTTACATTGGCGGAGAGATTTGTTAAAAATAATTTGTAGTGGGATGGCTATCTTTTCAGGGGAAATTTTTAACATTTTGTGACTAATTTTATCGGGTCCGGAAGCTTTGTATGGATCAATAATTTTTAAAATATCTACAATTTCACTTATGGTTACAAAAATCTCATTTATTACATTATTAGTTTTTATATCAAAGTCTGGAAGAGACACGTTCTCCTCCTCCAACTTCGATATAAGACTAAAGTATTTATTTAATAAATCACACTTGTCTTCATCTCCATACACAATATCGTCGAAGTTTTCATCATTTATAGAGTTTCTAAGAGGAGAAATACAGTTGTTTCCCTTATTTGATTTGATAAGCATTTTCATAATTTTCCAGTATGTTTTTGGATTGGACGAGTTTTCTAAAAGAATGTGATCTAAATTATTTTCAAAATTTTCTTTTGCAATTTTGTTCATGTTATTTACTTTATTTCTCTGTTTTTTATATAGTTTAATATCCCTTTCCCTGTGAAATTTCAAAACAGTTTTTCTAAATCGGTCCCTTATGCGAATTTCTTTTCGTATTTCGTTGTTAAACCACGGCCTATCATTATTCCGAATAGTTATTATTTTTGTCGGGATACATTCCTGTGCTATTCTTAGGAAACACTTTGTAAATTTTTCGCACATTTCATCAACGTCATTCAAGTGGTCAAGTTTTTCATTTCAGTTAATTTCATTTAATTTTTCTTCAAACTTTTCGTAATTAATTTGTTGATACTGCCAAATTTCTCTTTTAAATGATCCAGAAGCACCGTCCCTTGGTGTCTGTGGTTGAGTAGCAATATATCTCTATATATATTTGTATATTATTTAACCTTGAAGTTCTGCTGGGGTTACGAGGTTCAATGGAACATATCCAGAAGCACCGTCCCTTGGTGGCCCTTGCAGATATCCAATGTTTCATCATAAGTCCAAATATACTATCCACTTAGTACAAACTAAGATATGCAGTAGTACAAACTAAGATATGCAGTACAAGGATTACGTGTGATGTCGTTTCTTTGAATTTCCTGGATTGCACTTTGGCAGAGATCAGGCACTTTAGTATCCTAACAAATATGCTGTATCACCACCGAGTATAATCTCAATTTTTGACATTTACTGTTTTTAACAATTTGTCAAATGTTGATCATAATTGTTGTATTTATGTATTAACTGCCCCCTGTGGGACCATGATTGGATTAATAAAGTATTATCGTATTATTATTTTAAATCAAAGGGTGCACTCGATATGACAACAAAATCACATAGACATTATACACTATTAATAATGAGTTGTAAAGTTTTTTGGTTTTTCATGATGTAATATCATTTTTGATAGAATTCAGACATTTTGTTTTAAGTAAAAAATAGAAAAAAAAATAAAGAGCATGACATGATGTTTATGGTGTAGCCTGTAGGCTAGGAATTACCAGCATACCCCTGTATATATAGTGTTATTGAATTTGAAAATGTAGAAAAGGTGTCCCTGAACTTGAAAACATTGTAAATATAGAGTACATTTGACAACTTTTTCCACTTCTGATACAATCTTGAAGCATTAACATTCAACCTGTGAATATATCCTACCTTTGATCATTCACTCTTTTGATAGTGCAATAATCCATCTGAGTAATAACAAATAAAGCAAAAATGACAAATTCCATAAAAAAGCATGACCATTCTCTCTGTTCTCCTCCTACATGTGCATAAAATATAATGCTGCTGGATGTTAAGCAACAAGCAATCAATCAATGGAATATCAAAAGATCCTATTAACTAACATGGAATTCTGAGGTCACCAACAGAAGGTCATTGACGGTTGACCTCTGACCTGCATCAATTTCAAATGTCCTGAGTATAGTACAATTTTTTTTAACAACTATCTGTATGCACTGGCATTGTATGATTTGAATACTATGTAGCATGCAAAAAAATAATATTGCAAGGATTTTGAAAAGGAAATAATTGATCACTATGTCCATGATGTGTTGTTTATGTTTTGCTAAAAATACATGCAGGCTTACAATAGACCATTTGCATATTTCTGCCTTTGATTCTAAAAATTCTAAAAAAAATTGTATATAATGTGATAAAGTTTATCAATATTTAATAACTTGTGACAGGTTGGTGGTTTTCTCCTGGTACTCTGGTTTCCTCAACCAATAAAACTGACTGCCACAATTAAAAGTGAAATATTGTTAAAAGTGACATTAAACACCAAAAACCAAACCAAACCATCTAAATTTATGTTTTATAGGAGTTATTTCCCTTTAAGGCATCAAAAGGATCACATTTCATGCAAATATCAATGAAAATAACATATTTTTCAAAATATAATTAGAAAGAAAGATTATTATCATTGGCCATATTTGGAAGATGGAAGATAAAGTACAATAAGGGGCCGTCATGGTCGTGATCGTATGGTAGTTGGATTACAACTACCTATGCCATCAGTACCCATCACCACTAACGTTGTGAGTTTGAATCTCACTCAGGCGATACAACATTATGTGATAGTTTGTCAGTGACTTGTGACAGGTCTGTGGTTTTCTCTGGGTATTCCGGTTTGCTCCACCAATATAAAACTGACCACCACGATATAATTGAAATATTGTTGACAGTGGCGTTAAACACCACAAACTGAAAGTACAATAAGATTTTAGTTAACATTGATAGAAATTAGATATGTGTTTGTTGTTTCTTTTTTTTCATTGGCGATACACTAACTAACATCTAACAACATCCCATTAGAGGTCATGTCATGTAACCTTTCATTTATCTTTGACTGTCCAATGAGTGAACTCCAATCATATGCAAAATGTTTAAATATATTGACCAATCTGACAACAACTCTTGGCGTGTAATCGGTTTTGCAATACCTAATGATTTAGTAGGCTTATCGGTGATTGGTTGGTTGAATATATTAACCCTGATGTGACTCCATACGGGATGACGTTAGATGTTACTGTTTCGCAAAAAAAAAAACCGATAAAACAATATTAATAAGGTGCAACTTTAATATAGCTTGTAATCAGAACATTTTCAATGCTTTCTGATCACTTTGGATTCTTGCTTATTGAAACAGTCCTCACGATGAGCACCGGTCCCCCGGCCCAAGAGCAGTAAGACTTTGTTCGTACCAGTAAATTTATACAGTTTTTATTTAGAACTACAGTAGAGTTGGATTATAACGCAGTCCAGGGGACTCTCGATCTTAGTTCGTATATATTGGCATCGTTCGTTATAAGAGAAATAATGTAGAATTACCTACCCTTTTGAAAATCGGACAGTAGAACTTCGCTGGCTCGAACTCGAAGGGACTGTCAAAATCTGTTCTAGCTATCGGTAGTTCGAGACACTGAGGTTGCGTAATTTTAGAGAGAAAAAAATCTGGTTCTGACCCGGGCAGTTTCATTACGCTATGATAACTGATGCACAGTAAAATGGGTCTTTATCGTAATTTTTTTTTAATCCTTTAGACAGTTCACAAAGACTACGGCTTCTGAATACCTCTTTGGTATCTCAATTCAAATGTTTCTTAGAAACGTTTTTTCAACTTTGTTCACGATCTATTTTATAAACAGGAAATATGAGGTCGGGTATTAACACTTGGATCGATTTCGGTATAATGCTGATAATTCTGATATATATTTTTAATGGCCAATTTTAAGATTGTAGCCATTTTCCTTTTTTTTATTTGAATTTGAAGAATAATGGGGTTCACCTACGATTTTTACGCTAATAGGTGGCGCATGTGTTCTATCAGTTATTACTTTCGGAACTCCTCGGCTAGCATCAATAACGTAACTAATGTAAACTACGATATTGATTTATATGTATTCGTGTAAAATGCCACAAATGCTGTGTTTAACAAGATGAGGGTAGCTATCAAGAAGACTGACCATGCGACGAGAGGTCCGTGGACACTAGGGAAATACGACGTGGTTTGCTCGGCACATAATGACATTTCAAGGACATCGTCATCGGCTTCTCAGTGTCGGGATTATTATGTTAGATGCACAGGCACTTGTTTCTGGTAATTTTTTTTTACCTAGATTAGGTATAAAAAAAAAATACCAGAAACAAGATGTCTTCCAGTGTTGATCGAATAACAAGTTTATATTACTTTTACTGAAGGAATGGCTCCTCTAAGCATAGTGTTCAATATATTTAATAAGACATAAAGCACTAACAATTTTACTACTGAGGGGGGGGGGGGATTTTTTTTAGAATAAAAATAGTTTATTTTCCACTATGTCCAAATTTTAAAGTAGACCTGAATACACCTCAACCCTACCTAAAATTTAGTGCCTATAATCCTAGCTATTTTATTAGTTTTTCTCAACAACCACAGTCTTGGAACATTTGCATGCCCAATAAATCAAATGCAAAAAAAAATTTTGGTCACCTTTACCTAACCTTTTTCACAGGGTTACTGGTAACCCTGAAAACACAATTATATTTTTAGGTCTCGTATGCATGTATCTTTTACCTCATGTATGTATAAAAAATATTTTTGATCTACCTGATGCTTGAAAAAAAATTGGATTCTCTACTGACAGACATAAAAAACGCCATGCCCCCCTCCCTCCTTCACTAATAAAATTGTTGGCGTCTAATAAAGAAAACAAGTGAGTGGGAAGACATGTCACTCCACTCGGGTACAATAATGAATATTCCGATTCCTAGCCGGCCAGTCTTTGTTCTTACTTGCATGCTTTAATAGCAGAGAAGCAACAAATACCAATGTTATAGTCTTTGATTTGACCAGACTGGGGCTCTATCCCATGGATCTAACACACTCAAGGCGAGAATGCTAACCATTACACCACCGATGAGATAGGAAACCATTTTGTCTACAGACTAATAGCATAATACCACCACAACAAAATTTCTGTGGTCGTATAAAAATCACACTGAAAAAGGAGCAGTCCTTCAAAACTGTCATTAATCAAGGGACTTGTGCCCAAGTTGCTTAGTTGAAGTTAGTTAATACAGTCAATATGATCAAGCACACATTAAAAAGCTCGTAGATTAGCTTCCAGTCAGATTTGAACTGACATCTTTTCAACTTTATTGAAATGTACTACCTTGTACTATAGAAGCCATAATGATTGTAATGTTACACAAAGAAACCACTCAAACCAGTACTTCAAAAGCATCTTGTACAAAGGACTGTATTTAAGACATATTATTAACTACAGATGTACATGTATTTTAATCTTCACCATAGGATAGTTAAATCTTTAAATTGTGTATTTATTGACACTGATTACATCAGGTAATAATATTCATTAAAAAGTTGTTAATGTTTTCGTGATTCATGAAACCTTTTTTTTCTCTAGCTACTGTTAGTAGGGACTAGCCCCTTCGCTTAAATAGTCTTAAACTTAAAGGGTCAATATATTACTTTAATAACAATATATGATATAAATATACAAGTATGAAAGCATATATTGTCCATTTAGCCAAGGGTATGCTTTGAAACCATAGTGATTTTTTTTTTTATTGCTGCACATTTTTGAAAATATACCAGACAAATAAGGAATACATTGTTTGTACAAATTTCATAAAGATGTATACCGAATGTAATGAGCATCATTTAAATTAGTATATTTATTGAGGTAATTACACATGATTGTGTATTTATATTTCAAAGATAAAAAAAATTGTGAAAATTGTGAAAAAATTAATGTTCTTTTTTTTTAGATGTAAAATGTTTCTTAAAAAAAGTATGAAAAGCCCCATCAATTTTTTTCTATTGAAAATATGCCCCGTTTTTTCACATTCTGAATGATGACATGTATATGATGCTTTCAGTGTCTTGTTTTTGAAAATTTAATAAAAAGAAAAGGTGTGTAAAAAGTTGGGTCAGTTTTTTTTTAATAAAAATGATTTTTTCCCCTAACCTATGCCTGGATATGAATCCCATCTGGTTTTATAAAGGCAGTTAACTTCAAAATCTTCTTTTTCAATTATAATAGATAGCATAAATATAACAAATTATCCTGGTCTTGTCTCTGAATCCTGTCACGAAAGCACATTCAAACTGATCCGTCATCGTAATTTTAATGATGTTTTATTTTCAGTCGGGGCAACTTGGACATTCAACAAATACAATAATATTGAATGAAAAGTAACGAACATAAATCGTATGCTTGGGTTTTCGGTGTAATATGTACCTTTCAATCAAGTCAGTTTTTCGACCGTTTGTCGATGCATTTCGGCGTAGATCATATTCGAACTTCGGCACTGACCAGCCACAGCTGATCGCCGTCCGCCATCTTGGAATCGAATAACTGATAGTACACATGTCGGGAATGGGATAGGTGAACCCCATTGTTTCTTTTTACATAAAAACTCGGGTTAATCGAAATTTCAGAACGAGTACATTTCTTTTGTTTTTGGTATTTAGATGAACCTTGAGACCACGCATGTTTGTTGTTTAATTAAAGAGTCTATCATCAAAGAAAAAATTAACAATAGCGAATGAATTAATCTCACAAATAACTGTGCATCCATTCATTAAAATTTAGATTACGTTTTATTAATTTTTAATGCAATAAATTAGCGCGTGTGTTATTAATTGACAACTTGTTAATCACATCATTTAATACTCATTTTATTGTTTGAATATTTTAAAGAAAAGTCTTGAATGACATCATTAACAACATCAAAGGTTGGATTATTGATTTTTCAATTATCAACAACGGAAGTGTCAAGTGTGATCGTCCATGCGTAACGGAAGACAAGTAAACGATTTGCTTGTTCAGCAATTTTCTTTGTTATCGCGTCAGTTTCGGAGCCGCCGATATGCATATTCATTACTCGTGAACTAGTGACCCGTATGACGTCAGAAGCAGGTCAAATCGGCCCCAAGTCAAAATTATTGAAGAATTAAAACTGTCTAGTAAGTACAGTTATTTTTTGTACCAGTAAAAGTTACCATTGATACGAAAATAAACTAAATATAAACGTCTCACTATATCTAGTCGGTAGCATCCCAAATTGCCGAGTCCAATTAGCCGATTCCCAAATTGCCGACATGTGAAAAATAATTAAATAAATACACATTTTTTGTTTTGTAAATACGCTCCAAATTTGTTTGGAGTTAATTAATTGCCGATCATTTATTAAAATCTACCATAATCACCTAGCTTGGATATTGTGGGTATAGTATTAGTTCATTTTTAGATTACCGAAATCATCAATCAGTTCTAAATAATTTGCTATTTAACGACAATTTTCGGCATTGTTTTTCTTTCTTACTTAATAAAACTCTAAAATAACATTTACTTATTTGTAGTTTTTTTTTCCATTGTTCTTCAATGGTTTGAGTAATGAGTATCGGCATCTCCTATTCAACAATCAGTATGCATTTGATTGTAGTTTTTCTAATTAAAATTGCGCGAAAAATTACTGCTTTCAATAAAATATGTACACATCATCAATATTTTGTTTTAAATAAAAAATAATATGATGAAATTTTGTCATTTTTAAAAAAAAATCGGCAATATGGGATTCGGCAAATGGAATCGGCAATATGGTATTTAATCCGAATAATCCAGTCGTTATATTACGCTTTGCTATATAGAGGGCGCAGTATTATTCGAGTTACATGGTATTCGGCAATCTGGTACTAATTCATCTAGCCATGCTTAAAATAATCAATAATCTTGCCGATAAAATTTCAGTGTCTGCATATATAAGATGCAAATTTCCTCCATGTACATTGGCCATGAGGAGGACTTTAATTTCATTTTGTTTAATCATTTCCAGTCTAAATGTCCTTTAGGCACCGGCCCTTGATGACCTCTGTATATGAATGGCATTGCTCTCATGCATGTACGAGTGCATTGGTCATGGGGAGCACGCTGGATTTGCCTTCTGTCATTGAATTAACCCCTTGTAAATATAAAAGGGTTTATTTCGGTGTTCAGAAGAAGTTAATTTTTATTTATTTATTCTTTTTTTATTTTTATTTTTTGGGGCCGATTTGACTTTCATTTTGAGGCCGATTTGACTGGAAATCGTTTACATTGTCGATACAGTCGACAGTTCACCATACAAAGCAATGTCCCGACAGCTTTCAGTTAACGTTAGTATTTTATACGTTATAAAACACCTATAGAATATCACTGCATTTCCTAAGTCCATTTTTTATACCCTAAATTTCCTTAAAAAAGTACCCATTGTTGCAGCTGCAGGTCATTCCAATGTTGTTTATCCTTTTGTCGTCTGCCCATTGAACACATTTCAAGTGTGGAAAGCACAGCGGCTAGGTGCGTCGAAAAAAAAAAAAAAAACAAACTATATAATACTACAAGGGGGCGAACTCACTTGCTCCCATTTTTTTAAGTCGTCGTGTTAAATTGATCGTAACTTCGGAACGCCTTAATATTTTCAAAAAATGTTTCCACCAGTCGAAAGTCAAGTAATTTTCCTTTCCAAAGAGACCCCAATTGTTAGTGTAGGCCTCCGAACTGCTGAGGTATCATACACGAACCAAAACAAAACGGCGTGAAAATCCGAAGTCGTACAAACACTGGGATGACCACTTCCCATCTGTGTACAGACTTTCCCATGCGTAAACGAGTCATTTTGACTAGCTAAATACTTTCATCCATTCAAATTATGATAAAATTTCTTACCTTACGCCAATTTATATGTCCTTTAAGTCTGTTTTTGAAAGAAATCCCATTTGCATCCTTGACAAACGCCATAGACGTGAAAATTGAGAGAGTTCTAACGGGCTTTTTGATTGGCTGAAACAGATTGTTCAAATATTCCACGGACCGGAAAATTAGAATTTTTGCGAGTCTGCTCTTCAACTGTACCCATGGTATATCAAACCCTCTCTTATGGTATTATGAACGCCTCTCGTTTGGTGGAAATGAGGGGGGGTTCAAATTACCTCGAGGGGGTTCAAAATACAATGACAAAAAATTGACCCTGGGGTCAAAATACCATATGGAAAATTTAACCCGGGGTCAAAATATCATATGTAAATTGACCCCGAGGTCAATTTACCATGGGGTTCAAAATACCATATAATACCAGGATGGTCCAAATTAAAATAAAAATCAGATAAGGATCCACTAACAATAAATTTCTTCAAGATTTTCTACTAAATTAATGTTTTTTAGTCTTCCTGACCATTTTATCTGAAGTTTAACCTTTCCAACACTATATATTTTCTGAAACATACATGATTCTGTCAGAATATTCTTAAGGACGGACCATTTAACTTGCAGGGGGAGTTATGGTTTTTTTCTAAAAAAATATTCTGATTCCCAATGTTGCTGAAAAAAATATTCTGATTTTGGTGGAGGGAAAAAAAAAATGATTCAGAGTTTTTGTCATATAACCTAATGTTAATATCTGGAAAAAAAAATTGCGCTTTGCACCACAAAAATAAAAATAAATGTTCTAACTCTTGTGTTGATATTCAGATAACATACCTTTCCTGAACCACAATTTAAAACAACAGTATGTAGGGTATGTGGTTTTATGGGATATTTAACATAGATACAATGAAAATGTTTTGCTCTGGTAGGTTTATTTCCCGAAAGTCAACTTTCTTAAAATCACATGGTATTGATATAATATTGCTGTTTTAAATTGAGGTTCATGAAAGGTATGTCACCTGAACATCAACTTTTTTAAAATAAGAATGTAAATAAATAAATGCATAATATGTACAGATGCAATGTAATTTTAATTAATAAAATATGATCTTATATTAGAATGTTAACATTTAACATTTGAATATTAGAAAATGCAATTTAATAAATAATGAGATGATTATAATTAGTATGTTGTAAATAAAAAATATGTTATATGTAGATATTTATATCTACCTGTATGTGTATCTATAATAAATATTAATAATAATTATTTCTTATCATATAGGGGGTTGTCGTGGTTGTATGGTAGTTGGATTTACAACTACCTGTGCAATCACAGAGGTTCGTTTAGTCTGATTTATGGGTGTATACTATCAATAGGAGGTCATTTTCCAACACAAAATACTGATTTGTGGGCAATTACTATCAATGGGAGGTCATTTTCCAACACAAAATACCAATTTCTTTGTTGGAAAATGACCTCTCATTGATAGTATACGCCCACAAATCACAATAAACGAACCCCCTGTGGTGCAATCAGTACCAGGTATCTCTCTGTGTAAAATATCGACAAATACAACGCCTCCTCATGTTAAAATGAGCATAAAACTTAAAAGCATAAAATAATAAACTAAAATATTTAATCATAGTTTTTCCTGTTTTGATTTTTAAAACAAAAGTAAACTGAGAAACAAAGATAATTGATATCTGATGTTTTACCCGAGTTTACCTGCATGAGCTAAACAAAATAGTTTCCCTTCAATTGGCCCCTTAATCCATTTGAATGAGATTTTATCTTTTGAAAGTTTGTATTCCAGGTATCAGCTGATCTGGAACATTCCCTACTCAGAAAATAGCAATGTCATTTCCAAAAATCATTCATCATGACCTACATCTTAATTCCTACTATTTAAAAATACTTGTTACAGGTATTCCCACTTACAAATAACAATTGGGTAAACCCAATAGGGTTCATTCCCATTTATCCAACTTTTGACAAATAGATAGTACAGGTCAAAAATAAAAGTGGGTGGGATAAATGAGATCAAAGGTAATCAAGAACAAAGGACACTTAATTAAAGCTTGGGTTGTGTGACAGGTGAATAAGTGGACAAAAATTTGGACCAGGACAATATATACTACATGTCTATGTACAACAGTTAATATTTATTTCCATATATTTCATTTAAAATGAAAACAAATACAAATTATTATTACTATTTTTGACTGAAATCAAAATTTAATTGGATATGATAATGATATTTCTTTATTTTTCTTTATGATCACGTCTTTCTTTAGAATACATTTATGAAAATTCATATTGAAATTGTATATAATGTCACTTTATTGACAGGATTTTATCTTCTTTCCTCCTGCCTTTTACAACTAATAGCATTCTCTTCAAATGGTAAAAAAAAGGCCCCTTATTGTACTTTATCTTCCATCTTCCAAATATGGCCAATGATAATAAACTTTCTTTCTAATTATATTTTGAAAAATATGTTATTTTCATTGATATTTGCATGAAATGTGATCCTTTTGATGCCCTAAAGGGAAATAACTCCTATAAAACCTAAATTTAGACGGTTTGGTTTGGTTTTTGGTGTTTAATGCCACTTTTAACAATATTTCACTTTTAATTGTGGCAGTCAGTTTTATTGGTTGAGGAAACCAGAGTACCCGGAGAAAACCACCGATCTGTCACAAGTCACTGACAAACTATCACATAATGTTGCATCGCCCGAGTGAGATTCAACCTCACGTTAGTGGTAATGGGTACTGATGGCATAGATAGTTGTAATCCAACTACCATACGATCACGACCATGACGTCCCCTTATTGTACTTTATCTTCCATCTTCCAAATATGGCCAATGATAATAAACTTTCTCTCTAATTATATTTTGGCGAGCATATTTTTGATTCTGCACAAGCACTGTGTACAAACAGACCCGGCAAAAATTGTTTGGACTCGTGCATATCTAATTCCGGAATGGAACCAGACTTTAAGAAGGCAAGAAGAAGGTAAGAATTCTGTTTATTTATTTGTTTTTTTGCATGAACTTGGCGGAAATAAATGCTTTATTAACCATTTTCTGCTGTCAAATGAAACATTTTGGCTATGTCATCGTATATTAATTGAGAAATAAGCGATTATCGCCGATAATGTGCCGCAAAATGAACAAAACCGGGTCATCATGCTGTAACATCATTCACGAAACCGGGTCCCGACATTTTGACATGACCAATTTCTTTCGCTCCGTGCTTACTTATATCAATAATTAAAAGCACAAAGTGACGATTCTTGTCATCTTTATTCATCAATCGTTCCTTCAATGCATTTCGTTCCATTCAATGTGAGCAATTCAAAGAGAAACTGAGCGAAATTCGGTGTTGGGGTCAAGCTGATCGACATACCCAAAATGTTTCATCTGACAGCAGGAAATGGTTAATAAAGCATTTATTTCCCCGAAGTTCATGCAAAAAACAAATAAATAAACAGAATTCTTACCTTCTTCTTGCCTTCGTAGTCCAGTTCCGTTCCGGAATTAGATATGCACCAGTCCAAACATTTTTTGCCGGGTCCGTTTGTACACAGTGACAAGCGCCTGTGATAGAACCCACAGGGGCTAGGTGTGTCCGAAAAAAACAACAAAAAAAACAACTATATAATACTACAAGGGGGCGAACTCACTTGCTTCCATTTTTTTAAGTCGTCGTGTTAAATTGATCGTAACTTCGGAACGCCTTAATATTTTCAAAAAATGTTTCCACCAGTCGAAAGTCAAGTAATTTTCCTTTCAAAAGAGACCCCAATTGTTAGTGTAGGCCTCCGAACTGCTGAGGTATCATACACGAACCAAAACAAAACGGCGTGAAAATCCGAAGTCGTACAAACGCTGGGATGACCACTTCCCATCTGTGTACAGATTTTCCCATGCGTAAACGAGTCATTTTGACTAGCTAAATCCTTTCATCCATTCAAATTATGATAAAATTTCTTACCTTACGCCAATTTATATGTCCTTTAAGTCTGTTTTTGAAAGAAATCCCATTTGCATCCTTGACAAATGCCATAGACGTGAAAATTGAGAGAGTTCTAACGGGCTTTTTGATTGGCTAAAACAGATTGTTCAGCCAATCAAAAAGCCTGTTAGAACTCTCTCTCAATTTTCACGTCTATGGCGTTTGTCAAGGATGCAAATGGGATTTCTTTCAAAAACAGACTTAAAGGACATATAAATTGGCGTAAGGTAAGAAATTTTATCATAATTTGAATGGATGAAAGGATTTAGCTAGTCAAAATGACTCGTTTACGCATGGGAAAATCTGTACACAGATGGGAAGTGGTCATCCCAGCGTTTGTACGACTTCGGATTTTCACGCCGTTTTGTTTTGGTTCGTGTATGATACCTCAGCAGTTCGGAGGCCTACACTAACAATTGGGGTCTCTTTGGAAAGGAAAATTACTTGACTTTCGACTGGTGGAAACATTTTTTGAAAATATTAAGGCGTTCCGAAGTTACGATCAATTTAACACGACGACTTAAAAAAATGGAAGCAAGTGAGTTCGCCCCCTTGTAGTATTATATAGTATTTTTTTTTTTTTTTTTTTTTCGGACGCACCTAGCCCCTGTGTGGAAAGGGGGACATGCATTGACAAACAAAAAATCTATGGAAAGCCGTAAGTATCATTTCTTAAGTTATTGTTTGAAATCTTCATTTCTACAATTTTACAGATTAGACAGAAATGAGAAATGGTTCAAAAGTCATTCATTTCAAATTTTTTTTGGTCTGTTTATTTGAGATAAGGATATCAGTTATCTACTATTGAAATTGAAAAAAAATAATAAAAAAATGTAAAAAAATTTTTTTTTTTTTTAATTAATGTCATTTTCAGCATTGGATCGTTATTATGTTAAATTGTTTGAAGTTAATTTGGATTTTTTTTTTATATTATTGTTAAAAAACGTTTGAACAATATGGCAAGACAGCCTTGGAACAAAGTGCACGCCGTTCCACCCATTTTACATACAATAGGAGTGAATTGGAATAGCCGCTCCGAAATTGATACCGCCTACACAGGTAAGTCTGATGTAGCACTCAATAATAAACAAGTTTTGCGTAAGTGTTTGAAGGCTCTAGATAAAGTTCATGTTAAAACATTTTAAAGGAGACTTGTATCTAGATATTTCCAATGTTTAATATTTCTTTCACCGCCATGAAAGAAAATAATTTATTATTTTCCCTTAAGGGCTCCGAAACCGATACCGCGAGGATATATCATGTAAATTTTGAGTAATAAAAACGTTGTTTGGGTTTAAAATTATCTTAGTTATAAGCCTGATTTCGTTATAAAAAATTTGTAATAGGCCTTCACAAATACATTGTTTAAATAGCGATGGGACCAGGGATTTATCTTTACTTCGCTATAAGCCTGATTTCGTTACAATCCTGTTCGTTATAAACGAACTCTACTGTATATTAAAAATAAATTCAAGAATTTGATTCGGACCAGTAAATTCTAATTTTCATTTAGAGGACTGTTGAAATGTTAAATGTGTTTATTCATATTCATTTTTTATTTCTTTTCAGGTACAAAGGTGGAAATTAGACAAATTAAAATGGACGATAACATAATATACCATCTAAGAAGAATAGGTCCAAGAGCCACCCTATCTAATGCAGTCAATCATATAGAGTATATATTACTTTGCACTTATCTACCGATATTCTAATACGATCGAGCCGATTAATGTCAGGAATTCATTTATTACCTCCCCTGTCCAAAGACTGCAACCTTTTGCCATCAGGTGGTGTCTGTCATTGTTCAGGAATTCATTTATTACCTCCCCTGTCCAAATATTATGGAACATTTTGCCATCAGGTGGTGTCTGTCATTGTTCAGGAATTCATTTATTACCTCCCCTGTCCAAATATTATGGAACGTTTTGCCATCAGGTGGTGTCTGTCATTGTTCAGGAATTCATTTATTACCTCCCCTGTCCAAAGACCATGCAACCTTTTGCCATCAGGTGGTGTCTGTCATTGTTCAGGAACAATCGTATCTACTCGGCCATTCTCGCTACCCTGCAAATAACCTCGTATGCATTAGGCATATAAATCGCACTACTTTTCAAATGTCAGTTACATGAAAATTTGATAAAGCTATATTTTAAGCAATTTTCTATATTTCAATTAAAGTTTTAATTAGTTTTGCATGATTAGATTTTACTTAGTATGTGTTCCATATTGGATTTTCGTGGACTATATTTTTGTGCAGCTTAACTTAACTTAACTTCTGGCAAACAATTTAAGAAGAATTTCTACTAAGTACGTACAAGGTTATTTGCAGGGTAGCGAGAATGGCCGAGTAGTTACGATTGTGTTCAGGAATTCATTTATTACCTCCCCTGTCCAAATATTATGGAACCTTTTGCCATCAGGTGGTGTCTGTCATTGTTCAGGAATTCATTTATTACCTCCCCTGTCCAAAGACTATGCAACCTTTTGCCATCAGGTGGTGTCTGTCATTGTTCAGGAATTCATTTATTACCTCCCCTGTCCAAAGACTATGCAACCTTTTGCCATCAGGTGGTGTCTGTCATTGTTCAGGAATTCATTTATTACCCCCCTGTCCAAGGACTATGCAACCTTTAGCCATCAGGTGGTGTCTGTAATTGTTCAGTAATTCATTTATTACCTCCCCTGTCCAAAGACTAAGCTATATACCTTTTGCCATCAGGTTGTTTCTCATTGTTCAGGAATTCTTTTTCATTTTTCACTGGGGACATTGAAACAAAACTTAACTGAGATGGTACCTTCAAACTTATATACAACTTATAATACCGCATGAGTGGTGTAATGGTTAGCGTGCTCGCCTCGAGTGCGGTAGAGTCGTGGGTTTGAGCCCCGATCAGGTCCAACCAAAGACTATGAAATTGGTATTTTTTGCTTCTCCGCCAAGGACGCAGCATTAAGAAGAAAGAGCAAAAACGACATGTCTATCCAAGGAATGTTGTTTCAGTGAGCTAGCATTATAAAAATCCAACTAAGCGTGTTGGTCTAGTACAAATCGGACCTCATAGTCATTTCATCGAAAATTAACTTGTTCTCGCCATGATATAGCTGAAAAATTGCTTAGTTGTCATTAAACAACAATCACTCACCTCAACTTATAATTATATAATAAACTAAATGACTAAAATTTCTACATTTTATAAAATGAGGTGAAACATGAACAACAACAATTTAAAAAAAAAATCTTCTCTGATATCTTTGAGCTAAATTAAACTGCACTTGGCTAGGTAGGTTTGGGTGGTTCCATTTCAAAGATGAGTAAATATGACAGTCATACGCTCCATCTAAGATGGGTGCCATTACAAAAAGAAATCAAAATTTTCATAAAAGGATGTATATAGCTACAAGGAACGGTTCCTTGTAGCTGTATAGATCCTTTTATGAAATTTTTTATTTTCGTTCAGAACCTCTGGTTTTTTAGCTCACCTGGCCATAGGCCATGTGAGCTTTTGTCATGGGTAAGCGTCCGTCCGTCGGTTAGCTTTTCACATTTAACTCTTCTTTCTCTGAAACCGCTGAACTTGCCATCAATGTTCATTGGATGGTTCTCTACCAGATTTGTGTTTTTGGTGTAGATCAGAAATTCAACATGGCTGCCAGGGCCAATAACGTGTTCTGATTGGTTGAAACCTTGAAAATCTTCTTGTCAGAAACCACCAAACCAATTGAATTGTGACTTTGCAGGAATGATCATTGGGTGGTCCTGTACTAAACTTGTGAATCGTTTGCCGATCGGAAATTCAAGATGGCCACCATGACTCGACTTAGTTTAACATTGGACCCTATTGGAATTTCACATTTTCATCTTTTTTTCTGAAACCACAAAACAGATTTGAACCAAACTTGGCAGAAATGTTCATTGGATGGTCATATACAAGATTTCTGTTTTTTGCACTGATTGGAAATCCAACATGGCTGCCAGGTCCCATAATGTGTTCTGATTGGTCGAAATTTTAAAAATCTTCTTGTTAGAAACCACTAAGCCAATTGAATTGTGACTTTGCAGGATTGATCATTGGGTGGTCTGTACTAAACTTGTGAATCGTTTGCTGATCGGAAATTCAAGATGACCACCATGACTCGACTTAATTTTAACATAGGACCCTATGGAAAAAATGTTTAAAAGTCTTCTCCTCTGAAACCACTAAACATGGCATGAATGGTCCTTAGGTGGTCAACTTTCAAAATTATGTCCTGTGACCCCGACCTCCATACAAAATGGTCGCCATCAGCGGACATAGTTTTAACATAGGACCCTATGGGAAAAATGTTTTAAAAAAAATTCCTCTGAAACCAGTAAGCCAATTTAAAGCAAACATGGCATGAATGGTCCTTAAATGGTCAACTTTCAAAATTATATCCAGTGACCCAGACCTCCATCCAAGATGGCCACCATCAGCGGACATAGTTTTAACATAGGACCCTATGGGAAATATGTTTAAAAATCTTCTCCTCTGAAACCAGTAAGCCAATTTAAAGCAAACATGGCATGGATGGTCCTTAAGTGGTCAATTTTCAAAATTGTGTCCGGTGACCCTGAACTCTATCCAAGATGGCCACCTTCAGCGGACATACTGTAGTTTTAACATAGGGCCCTATGGGCAAAAATGTTTTAAAATCTTCTCCTCTGAAACCAGTAAGCCAATATAGCAAACATGTCATCGATGGTCCTTAGGGGGTCAACTTCCAAAATTGTGTTCAGTGATCCCGATCTCGGTTCAAAATGGCCGCCATCAGCGGACATAGTTTTAACATAGGACCCTATGGGAAAATTGTTAAAAAGTCTTCTCTTCTGAAACCAGTCAGCCAATTTAAAGCAAATATGGCATGGATGGTCCTTGGGTAGTATACTTTCAAAATTGTGTCCGGTGACCACGACGTCCATCCAAGTCGTGTAAAAAAACAGAGGATATCAAATAGAAAACTCACAAAGTATTACAACATCACAATTTTGTATAGAATGTGGTAAAACTTGAATTTTGCAAGAAAGTGAATCTTTTTGCCTGCATTATTTGAATAACTCCTAGAAACATGTAATTAAAACATGTATTTTAGAGTCTATTCGGAAATGTTCAAATGTTCTGTTTATGATATATACTTATTACATACATAGTGTGTTGGTACAAGACTTAATTGTATCAGGTCAAGCATGTTGTATGAAGCAGTATCACTATGAGTTACAAAAGCTACAAGTAGTAGTAAGGTAAGTTCACACGACAGACGAGACCTGATGCAAAGTTTTGTACCAACACACTATAAATTTTTGGTTACATTGATATGCCTTTTCCAACATTTTAATAGAGCATGACGTCAGGAGCCAGTGTGGTCGTGATCGTATGATAGTTGGATTTACAACTACAGGTGCAATCAGTGCCTAGCTATCAACACTACAGTTGTGAGTTCGAACCCTGTTCAATACGAGGTGTACTTGATACAACATTATGTGATAAAGTTTGTCTGTGACTTGCGACAGGTAGGTAGTTTTCTCCGGGTACTCCGGTTTCCTCCACCAAGAAAACTGACCGCCACGATATAACTTAAATATTGTTGAAAGTGGCGTTACAACCCCATAAACCAAACCAAACCAATAGCAAGACATCATGAAAAAGTAATCTGGCGTAGAAAACGTTGTGCCGTTCTTCTATCACCTAATTTAGTACTTGACCATTGGTTATTTCCTGTCAATAACTACCAAATATTGATAATTTCCTCCAATTAGGTGACAACGTAAATTACTCTTTTAAAATGAAAAACCATAATAAAAGGGCTATCCTTTTGCTTGAGAGATGTTTTATGTACATCAATCATGTCCATATGTCTATATAAATTGAAATATTTGATATATACCGGTAGATACTAGAAACAAGTTGTGAATAAAATGAATGGTTTTTTTTTTAATAAAAACATTGATATCTAATTTAGTGTGGACAATGCATTTCTTGATTAACTTACATCAGGTACTCAATGTTAAAAGATTGGAAAGCCAAATTATTGAAATCTTTGGAAGCAAGAAAACCAAAAAGCCTGAACAGCAGGATAGTCAAAAAGCCTGAACAGGATAGTTAAAAAGCCTGAACAGGATAGTCAAAAAGCCTGAACAGGATAGTCAAAAAGCCTGAACAGGAGAGTCAAAAAGCCTGAACAGGATAGTCAAAAAGCCTGAACAGTATAGTCAAAAAGCCTGAACAGGATAGTCAAAAAACCTGAACAGGATAGTCAAAAAGCCTGAGCAGGATAGTCAAAAAGCCTGAACAAGATAGTCAAAAAGCCTGAACAAGATAGTCAAAAAGCCTGAACAGGATAGTCAAAAAGCCTGAACAAGATAGTCAAAAAGCCTGAACAAGATAGTCAAAAAGCCTGAACAGGATAGTCAAAAAGCCTGAACAGGATAGTCAAAAAGCCTGAACAGGATAGTCAAAAAGCCTGAACAGGATAGTCAAAAAGACTGAACAAGATAGTCAAAAAGCCTGAACAAGATAGTCAAAAAGCCTGAACAGGATAGTCAAAAACCCTGAACAGGATAGACAAAAAGCCTGAACAGGATAGTCACAAACCCTGAACAGGATAGTCAAAAAGTCTGAACAGGATTGTCAAAAAGTCTGTACAGGATAGTCAAAAAGCCTGAACAGGATAGTCAAAAAGCCTGAACAGGATAGTCAAAAAGCCTGAACAGGATAGTCAAAAAAACTGAACAGGATAGTCAAAAAGCCTGAACAGGATAGTCAAAAAGCCTGAACAGGATAGTCAAATAGCCTGAACAAGATAGTCAAAAAGTCTGAACAAGATAGTCAAAAAGTCTGAACAGGATAGTCAAAAAGCCTGAACAGGATAGTCAAAAAGCCTGAACAGGATAGTCAAAAAAACTGAACAGGATAGTCAAAAAACCTGAACAAGATAGTCAAAAAGTCTGAACAAGATAGTCAAAAAGTCTGAACAGGATAGTCAAAAAGCCTGAACAAGATAGTCAAAAAGCCTGAACAGGATAGTCAAAAAGCCTGAACAGGATAGTCAAAAAGCCTGAACAGGATAGTCAAAAAGCCTGAACAGGATAGTCAAAAAACCTGAACAGGATAGTCAAAAAGTCTGAACAAGATAGTCAAAAAGCCTGAACAAGATAGTCCAAATTGGGCTTAGGTTTGCCCACCTATTCCTGAAGGAAATTCTAGAAAATTATTATAAAAAAAAAAACAACAACACATTGTGTATTTCAAAACATTATGAATAATTTTAAGTAAATTCTGGTTTGTTGCATTAGCACAACTTGTTTTTGACATTGAATTAAATTTATTCATGAAATATCGCTTATCTAAAATTTACTGTTTTTCTTACAGCTTCCACAAGATTGTGACGTTAATTGGTAGAAGTAATAATGGCGATGTTGACTACATACTAGATTCTTCTAATAAAGAAAGAAGAATGTATATATCTCGTGTACATGCCATACTTGTAAGAGAGGAGCAATATAACACACACAGATTGTTCGATGACAGCCAAAATGGAATATTTGTAAACCATATCAAGATTAAAGTTAAGCAGAGTGGAGGAATAAGGGTTAGGTTAGGGTATGGTGTTATATATATGGGGTTGCTTTGGATTATGGTGTTTAATGCCACTTTCAACAATATTTCAGGTATATCATGGCGGTCGGTTTTATTGGGGGAGGAAACCAGAGTACCCAGAGAAAACCGCAGACCTGCTGCAAATTGCTGACAAACTTTATCACATAATGTTGTATCGAGTACACCTCTCCACGAGCGGGGCTCGAACTTACAATGTTAGTGGTGATAGCTAGCACTGATTGCACAGGTAGTTGTAAATCCAACTACCATGTGATCATGACCATGACTGCCCGTGAATAAGGGTAATAGCTTATCTCATGTCAGAGAATATATATATATAGGGAATATATTACATGAATGTGAGAAATTTCAGCTTTTCATAGATGTATTTAACTTAAAGAGTCTGAAGAAGTAGAAATTCCTATAAAACAAGGTATCTCAATCTACAAAATGTGGTTGAATAAGTGTATCTAGTTATTGTTTGTAAATACTGGTTAAAATTTCCACTTGATCAATATTTTGTTAAGTTAGATATTCTCCAAACTCATCATTATCGAATGAAACGAATGTATACATTGTCAGTGATGAATGAGGTCACAAAATAGAGCTAAATTAAGTAGAAATTAAGTTTAAAGGACACCTGGCCAACAATGCCATGCACTTTCTAGCTGGGGCCGTTGTGGTCGAGATCGTATGGTAATTGGATTTATAACTACCTATATGCAATCAGTGCCTATCACCACTAGCGTTGTGAGTTCGAACACTGTTCATAGCGAGGTGTACTCGATACAACATTATGTGATAAAGTTTGTCAGTGACTTATGACAGGTCGGTGATTTTCTCCGGGTACTCTGGTTTGCTCCATCAATAAAACTGACTGCCACGATATAACTGAAATATTGTTGAAAGTGATGTTAAGCACCATAAACCATAAAACAAAACCCTTACAAAAATCCACTTGGTATCACGTTCATGTTCCCAATCAATAAAGGACAGACAATATGATGATCAAGAGAAAAAGGACTAAAGGACAAACAATATGGACAAAACATTACACAGAAAAGATTGAGCAACATGAACCACATTAAACACTGGGGATGAACTCAGGTGTTTCAGAATGATAAGCAGTTCCTTCTCTACTAGTGAGACCTGTTGTGTTACACATGACATACATTTGTAGTTCTGTATTAAGTGGGAGGAGCCTATTTTCGATGTTTTTCAGAGGTTATAACTTAGTGCATTGATATGAAACCAGTTATCTTTTCTGTGCTGGAGAGTGACTTAGCTGTTCAGTACCTAAAGATTTTATATGCTAGTAGATGATTGGTCTTTACAAGTGTGACCTCTGAAATTGACCAATATAGGAAGTTGTGTGGATGTTAGTGAATGAATTGTTTTTTTTAATTTCCAGCAAACATATCAATTTAGATTGCTATTGATCTGTCAATGATACTGAATCAGATTTTGACACAGGTGAACCTCTAGAATTCTAGTTAAACAATAACAAGTTGCTGCATAATTCTCTTAGATATGCTATCTTTAAAATTTCCGTTATAAACCATATGATTTTCAATCATACAAATTTAGAAATAATTTTGTTTAATAATTTTTTATTTACAGATAGTATTGTATTACAGGAAGGTAACATTGTAATCTTTGGACATCCTAATGGTGAAAATATACAGACTGGGCAGAAACACAGACAACCTGATTCAGAATTTCAATTTATTGTAAGTTACAACGACCTGCATCACTTAGGGCTAGGGCTATGGTGTTTAACACCACTTTCAACAATATTTCAGTTTTATCATGGCGGTCAGTTTTATTGGTGGAGGAAACCGGAGTACCCAGAGAAAACCACCGACGTGCAGCAAGTCACTGGCAAACTTTATCACATAATGTTGTATCGAGTACACCTCGTCTGAGCGGGATTCGAACTCACAACGTTAGTGGTGATAGGCACTAATTGGATAGGTAATTATAAATCCAACTATCATACGATCACGACCACAACACCTTCTTGCATCACTTAGTAAGCTGACTACAGAATAATAGACCATTTACAAATTTCTTCCGAGATTACCAACATTTGTTGGACCTCTTCAGTTCATGTAATATCTTAGTTGAGTTGGACCAGCTTTTGATGTAATGCAACAATTTGATGTCCTACTCCATTATGTATATTATCTT
Source organism: Bathymodiolus septemdierum (assembly GCA_963383655.1). Taxonomy (NCBI): domain Eukaryota; kingdom Metazoa; phylum Mollusca; class Bivalvia; order Mytilida; family Modiolidae; genus Bathymodiolus; species Bathymodiolus septemdierum. Next base: position 43,543,846 of record OY726521.1, on the reverse strand, counting down.
TTGTATAAAGGTTTTAGTTTGAAAATATTTCATAATCTTATTTTGTTTTCACCTAACCTAATTGAAATGATTTTGTAGTGTTGAATGTTTTCTATATTTTTTTTGGATTTGTTATAACGTGGACAATTTGTTGTTCTAACATGAATGCATAATATACCCCCAGAATTGTTTGTTATGGGAAAAATTGATTCAAACAAACGAAACAGCTCTGATAGGCAAACTCAAGACTTGCATGCATGCACAAATGTGGAATTCATGTTGTTTTGGATGAAATTTGGAATTGCAGCATTATGTGAATCTCGGTCTAATTACAAATTTAGATAGACGCTGTTGCTCATTTTTTGCAGTGGCCATGCGAAAAAAAAACACCAATGAGCGAGATCTAATTTTAATTAGATTGTGTGAATATTTTTGCCTTACCCATTTCAATAGAAAAGGTACAAAGGTGCCAAAAAATAGCCTCTTGACTTGATGTGGGTGTTTCAAACATAGTCACCATTTGTTCTTTGGTAAAACTAATCAAGCTTTCTGTTCATTTCAGTTTGAAAGGTGCATGTGTGCCAACCAAAACTCTCATCTACCACATGAAAACAAGTTGGTAGGTTAATATTTATGAGAAGATAAAATTTTAAACTGACACTAAGGGAAATAGTGAATAAAGACTTTTAGATCACGCTGAAGCTTGTTATGATTCATGCATTTACCATTGATTAAAGAATATATTCAGAGTTGGTTCACAATAAATTTGAAAAAAAATATGATGTGCATTGAATAATAGATGAACCATTATAATTTGGTGAGTTTTCAGAAAGAAAAAAAAAAGAAAAAACAAACTCTGGTTAGACAGTTTTCAGAGGCACTAAAAAGCAGTTTTGAGAAGTGCAGTGAAACTTGTCTAAATCAAACTCTCAATAAACCGAAATCCTGTATAAACCGAACTTTAAATAAAGTCCTAATGTAGGAAATCTTTGTTTATTAAATCTGTATTAATTGAACACCTGTCTATTCCGAACACAAAAGTTGGTCCTTAGGAGGTTCAGTTTAGACAGATGTCATTGTTTAACAAACTCAATAGTGACTTTGTAATCCCATGGTTGGTATTAAGGAAAAGTATATTTTGGGCCTTGGACTTTGTACGTAGGCAGTAATCAAAATGAAAATTACAGTCATACCTGCATCTGAGGGGCACTCGATGAAACCTGAAAACATGTCCTTTATGAGCAGTTTCCTTTATATACAGGTTAAAATTATATGGATTATTCAGACTGCCCTTTATAGACTGATTTGTAATACAGAGGTACCCTATAAGGCAGGTTTGACTGTATGTCTGCATTGCATAAAAAAGATAGATAATTTGTATTATATTACTATCAAGAAGAGTTTGAAGATACCAAAAATCTGTATATCGAAGAAGAACATACAACACAATGGCCAAAAGAAAGAGTACAAAAGGACAAACAACGATCTACAAAACATACACAAAAAAACTTTGTTTTCACATGCCAACATATTTTAACTTAAAATTAATAAATTTAAGTTTATTTTGGGATGGGATTATTAATAACTTTAAAAAAAAATTATGTAATAATATGAAGATACTACTTGACTGTTTTTCCTTGTTTGTAATTTCAGCTGAAAGTTTATTTTTCATTGGTTTTGTGTGTATTGTTTTTTACATTTATTCTACATAACCTGATGTTTTTTTAATTATTAAATGCAGATTTAATTTAGTTAGACCTATTTCTGTTTCAAATTATGAATATGGTATATTTTATAATTTCAGACAACATTGACATCACCAATTACCAACATTACAGCAGACAGTAGTATTACAAGGAATTATGACATGGACAAAAATGCAATGACAGAGGATGTGGAAATGATTTCAACAGAGGTAGACAATAGAGGTAGAACAGCCTCATTAAATAGTAACAATACTGTAGCAAATATGACTAATAAGACAAATAATGTGGAAACTACCTCCATTACCAGTATGGAGAAAACATGTGCATTTAACAACAATATGCCAAGTGAAATATCTTTGACTACAGAAATCAGAACTCCATCCCTAGGTGAAGAATCACTAATTTCCACTTCAATAAAAAAGACTTTTGATGAGGTAATGGTAAAAAAATGTGACGGTGAGGTTCAGCGAACTACAAGGAGAAAGTCGACTACTGTCTTAGGAGAGGTCAATGAATACCACTCAAACAACTGGCATGACTTAAGTCAATTTGGCAATAGGAGTGCTGCTGAAAATGACAATAGTGATGAAGTTGACAATGAGAACATTGCTGAAGATGATACTGTTCAGAGCATGTCAGAAGTAAGGGGAGATAACACTCTAAAAGAACTAGTTTCAGAAGTAAAGGGAGATAACACTCTAAAAGAATCAATGTTATTTCATGAAACTTTAGGTATTGAACAACGTGCTGAATTGTCGGGAGTTATCATTGGCACTGATTCAAACAGTACAGGTTTTTGCACAATAACTGACACTAATTTAAAAGATGAAGAATCAAAGCCATTGACTGCAGATCAAGAAACTATCGATGCTACAGAGAGAATGTCAACAGATTATAATATAAGTAATACATATTCTGAAGCAGTTTTATATGCTAAGCAAGATAAAATAGAAGTAAATGATGTGAATGATTTGAAAGATAATGTTCTGAATATTGATAATTATGATGGAAAACGGCAAATCAATTGTCAAGAATTAGATGGTGAAAATCAAGAAATAGATGGTGAAAATCAAGAATTAGATGGTGAAAATCGAGAATTAGATGGTGAAAATCAAGAACTGGAGGATAAAAAACAAGATTTGGATTGTGAAAATCAAGAATTAGATAGTAAAAGTGAAAATTTGATTGATAAGATTCAAGATATGATAGATGATTTGGAATATTTGGAGAACAAGGGCCACAATATTGCTGATGAAGAGAAATTATTGGAGGATGATGATGATCAAGAATCAGAAAACCATTATCAAAGGAATGGAGGTTGTAAAGCTCTGAATTGTAAAATGGACTATTATTATCAAAATGTGGTTTATGAAGATCCTGAATTTGATGCTGATGATCAGGAATTGATTGATGCTGATCAAGGGAGTCATGAAAATGAAATTTCAGAACCTTCAGTAGTTACAGCTGAAACTGAATGTGGAAGTATTTCTCTCTCAACATCAGAATTTACAAATGAAACTGAGAGTGAAAGCCTAGGAAAGTCTTCAGTAATTACAAATGAAACTGAATGTGGAAGCATTTCTCTCTCAACATCAGAATTTACAACTGAAACTGAGAGTGAAAGCCTAGGAAAGTCTTCAGTAATTACAAATGAAACTGAGAATGAAAGCCTAGGAAAGTCTTCAGTAATTACAAATGAAACTGAGAATGAAAGCCTAGGAAAGTCTTCAGTAATTACAAATGAAGTTGCACATGGAACCATTTGTCCTTCTTTACCAGAATTAAGAGATGAAACTGAGGGTGAAAGTCTAGCAGAATCTTCTGAAGTTGAACCTGTAGCAGCAACAGAGAGTGAAAGTCTAGCAGAGTCATCAGTAGTAACTCAAACTGAATATGATGACCTTTCTCAGTCAACACAAGAATTCAAAATTGAAATTGAAAATGAGATCCTTGCAGAGTCTTCAGTAGTTGAAACTGAACATGTGATTATAGATCAGTGTTTGCCATGTGTTACAACTGAAACTGAAAGAATATTTCATTCATTGGAGAAATTATCTGTTAAAAATGAAAGTTCATCTAAATCTGTAGAACAAACTGATCTGCTAGAAAGAAGAGAAACTGGGACAGGTGGAGATGAAACTGTTGTAAAATTGAAAGAACGAACTTGCATTTTAGACAGCAAACATGGCTTGAAAAAAAATGAATTTGTTGAAACAGAAACTAGGAATAAATTAAAAGAGTATCAGATAGAAAGACAAGATACTGTGGCTAAAATTATACCAACAGAACTAAAAACTACTAAGAAGTATGAGCCATCTGAAATAAAACTGGTAGATAATAATGAAATACCACCAGAACTAACAACTACTAAGAACTGTGAGCCATCTGAAATAAAACTGGTAGAAAATAACGAAATACGAACAGAACTAAAAACTACTAAGAAATGTGAGCCATCTGAAATAAAACTGGTAGAAAATAATGAAATACCACCAGAACTAAAAAGTACTAAGAACTGTGAGCCATCTGAAATAAAACTGGTAGAAAATAATGAAATACCAACAGAACTAAAAACTACTCAGAACTGTGAGCCATCTGAAATAAAACTGGTAGAAAATAATGAAATACCAACAGAACTTAAAACTACTAAGAACTGTGAGCCATCTGAAATAAAACTGGTAGAAAATAATGAAATACCAACAGAACTAAAAACTACTAAGAACTGTGAGCCAGCTGAAATAAAACTGGTAGAAAATAACGAAATAGAACCTTTTGATCTCAACTGTACATGTGTAAAGGAACTTTCAGAGCGTTGCATAGATACTGCTGTAGAAATTGCTGGAGACAGTATCATAAATAAATCTAGCACAGCATCAACAGAAAACTGCAACTCATTAGAATCAACTCTGATTAATAAATTAAGTCAAACAGATCCTGCTCACTCACATAGTGATTTTGAGATGTCACAGGAGAACTTGGAAAACGAAATGAAGTTTAGATCTGATAGTCCATCAGAGTACGAACTTGTTATTATTGGACCACATCACTTGGTAAATGGATTTAATGATCAAAAAGTTTATGGAACAGTAAATAATAGTATGTTTGAAAATGAAGAGAAATCTAACAAATTGGATACAGAAGAGATTTTGTGTGAAAATAGACCAACAACTAAATCCATTATGTCCAGCGAGGTAAACCTAACAAAGGAAGTTAACATGGAAAATGTTGACCGTGATCAAGGTTTGACACAGTACACAAGGGAATCGCAAGATGTCCACAATGATCTAGATTTGACACAGTACACAGGGGAATTGCAAGATGTCCACAATGATCTAGATTTGACACAATGCACAGGGGAATCCCAAGATGTCCACAATGATCTATATTTGACACAGTGTACAGGGGAATCCCAGGATGTTGACCATGATCTAGATGATGAACAAGAACTAGAGTTGTCACAGGAACATACATCAGACATCACGATGGCGAACAAAGCACAATTCTCATCACAACACTATATGAGAAGTTCACCAGATAGGAACTGTGGCAGGTTCTCAAAATATCTTACAAGTAAGATAGGCGATTCAAAACATGACGATGATGAAAAGATGCAGCACAAAAAGCTGGTACCAGTTCACAATATGCTCAGAGGATATACTTTCAGTGGTGCTAGTGCTGGAGATGCTATAAGTATTATGGGAACCATTGTTGGAGATGATAACAATATGGTGGGTACCAGTTCTGATGACGAAAGACTTATTATGGACCTTGATAGAGAAAATAGTGATATCAATAATACCATGTGTGAAAACAAGGTCTATACCAATCTCAAGACAAAAGAAACACCATCAAGTAGGATAAGAAGTGAGATGGAAAAGTCTATCAATATGATTTTCGACGAGGGGATCAAGGATTCAGATAGCAATTGTATACAAATGCTTCCCCTTAATGTTGATGAAGTAACATTGAAATCTAATTTGGTCAGAAGTGATGCTGAAAGCATTGTTGAGGAATTGCCTCATATTCAGGATGAGTGTTACGATTTGGATGATGGAGAAAGTTTAGATAAAAGTGATACAAGTGGTGATGGTGATGATCGTATACATAATGTGAACAATGCTGAAACTGCAACTACAAGTATTTATTATAAAGGGAAGGAATATATAAACTTGGATGTTATGATTGACAGTGAAGAAAATATGGATGATATTGATGGTGAAGAAAAACTGGATGTTATTGATGCTGACGAAAACCTGGATGTAATTAATGCTGAACAAAATCTGGATGTAATTGATGGTGACGAAGATGTGTGTGTCTTTAGTGCCGCAGAAAATATGGATGACAGTACTGATTCTGACATTACGCTAATTCCTGATTTATATTTTGATGATTCAGACTCCCTTCCTGAGGTTGAATTTTTTAAGCCAAGTCCAGCAAAGCATCCCGTCATTATAAAAGATGAAATATTTAAAGTTGATTCTGGATTAGAAAGTGATCAAGATACTATGATTATTCCTTTTAATAAAGCTTTGATAACAAGTACATGTACATTGGTAGTGGACAAAAATAACACATCGTCAAAATCTGACGTGAACAAACGTGCAAAGAAGGAATTTGTATTCCACTGCACGCCACGTGATGATGATGCAAGTTCAGAAAAAAAATGTGGGCGCATACCAGGTTGTACTCCTACAAAGGGCAAGGTTAAAGCTGAAATCTCAACTCCACCAAAACATAAGCTAAAGTTAACAAAATGTGAAAAGATAACAGTTTTGAAAAAGAAAAAGAAAGAAACAAGTCTACCAAGGAAGAAAATATGTCAAAAGGAGTTGGGAGAAAATGACAATAATCCCAGGAAATGTAAATATAAAAGAGAGGACTTCAGTCCAAGAACTAAAACATCACAAAGGGAGATTGGAACGAATGAAAATATGCCATGCAAATCTAGATCGAGGAAAAGAAGGTTGGACAATAGTCCTAATATAAATGATACACCTGCAAAAGAGGGGGAAAAATCTAAGAAGAAGAGGAAAGTGAGCAAACACCATTACAGAATAATAAGTGATGATATTGAAATTATCACAGACAATGAATCAGATACTGAATTGACCAATGAGAAACGGACAATGGTCAAATCAGAAAAGTTGAATAAATCATTAGAGAGGAAAAAGGAGCCATCTGTTGTAGCATTGACAGATGAGATGAGTGTAACTTACAACTCTGTCAATCAAAAAGGTAATGTGAGGGTTGTTCCCTCTTGGAATTAATAGGGAGTTTTGGGGTGTTGGAATTAATAGGGAGTTTTGGGGTGTTGGAAATAATAGGGAGTTTTGGGGGGGTTGGAATTAATAGTCAGTTTTGGGATGTTGGAATTGATAGGGAGTTTTGGGGTGTTGGAATAGATAGGGAGTTTTGGGATGTTGGAATTAATAGGGAGTTTTGGGGTGTTGGAATTAATAGGGAGTTTAGGGGTGTTGGAATTAATAGGGAGTTTAGGGGTGTTGGAATTAATAGGGAGTTTTGGGGTGTTGGAATTAATAGGGAGTTTTGGGGTGTTGGAATTAATAGGGAGTTTTGGGGTGTTGGAATTAATAGGGAGTTTTGGGGTGTTGCAATTAATAGGGCGTTTTGGGGTATTGGAATTAATAGTCAGTTTTGGGGTGTTGGAATTAATAGGGAGTTTTGGGGTGTTGGAATTAATAGTCAGTTTTGGGGTGTTGGAATTAATAGGGAGTTTTGGGGTGTTGGAATTAATAGGGAGTTTTGGGGTGTTGGAATTAATGGGGAGTTTTGGGGTGTTGGAATTAATAGTCAGTTTTGGGGTGTTGGAATTAATAGGGAGTTTTGGGGTGTTGGAATTAATAGGGAGTTTTGGGATGTTGGAATTGATGGCGAGTTTCAGGGTGTTGGAATTAATAGTCAGTTTTGGGGTGTTGGAATTAATAGTCAGTTTTGGGGTGTTGGAATTAATAGTCAGTTTTGGGGTGTTGGAATTAATAGTCAGTTTTGGGGTGTTGGAATTAATAGTCAGTTTTGGGGTGTTGGAATTAATAGGGAGTTTTGGTGTGTTGGAATTAATAGGGAGTTTTGGGATGTTGGAATTAATAGTCAATTGTGGGGTGTTGGAATTAATAGGGAGTTTTGGGGTGTTGGAATTGATGGCGAGTTTTGGGGTGTTGGAATTAATAGGGAGTTTTGGGGTGTTGGAATTGATGGCGAGTTTTGGGGTGTTGGAATTAATAGGGAGTTTTGGGGTGTTGGAATTAATAGGGAGTGTTGGGGTGTTGGAATTAATAGGGAGTTTTGGGGTGTTGGAATTAATAGTCAGTTTTGGGGTGTTGGAATTAATAGTCAGTTTTGGGGTGTTGGAATTAATAGGGAGTTTTGGGGTGTTGGAATTGATGGCGAGTTTTGGGGTGTTGGAATTAATAGGGAGTTTTGGGGTGTTGGAATTGATGACAAGTTTTGGGGTGTTGGAATTAATGGGGAGTTTTGGGGTGTTGGAATTAATAGGGAGTTTTGGGATGTTGGAATTGATAGGGAGTTTTGGGGTGTTGGAATTGATAGGGAGTTTTGGGGTGTTGGAATTAATAGGGAGTTTTGGGATGTTGGAATTGATGGGGAGTTTTGGGGTGTTGAAAATGATAGGGAATTTTGGGGTGTTGGGAGTTATGGGGTGTTGGAATTAATAGAGAGTTTTGGAGTGTTGGAATTAATAGGGAGTTTTGGTGTGTTGGAATTAATAGGGAGTTTTGGTGTGTTGGAATTAATAGGGAGTTTTGGGATGTTGGAATTAATAGGGAGTTTTGGGGTGTTGGAATTAATAGGGAGTTTTGGGGTGTTGGAATTAATAGGGAGTTTTGGGGTGTTGGAGTTAATAATCAGTTTTGGGGTGTTGGAATTAATAGTCAGTTTTGGGGTGTTGGAATTAATAGGGAGTTTTGGGGTGTTGGAATAGATGGCAAGTTTTGGGGTGTTGGAATTAATAGGGAGTTTTGGGGTGTTGGAATTGATGGAGAGTTTTGGGGTGTTGGAATTAATTGGGAGTTTTGGGGTGTTGGAATTAATAGGGAGTTTTGGGATGTTGGAATGGATAGGGAGTTTTGGGTGTTGGAATCGATAGGGAGTTTTGGGGTGTTGGAATTAATAGTCAATTTTGGGGTGTTGGAATTAATAGGGAGTTTTGGGGTGTTGGAATTGATGGCGAATTTTGGGGTGTTGGAATTAATAGGGAGTTTTGGGGTGTTGGAATTGATGACAAGTTTTGAGGTGTTGGAATTAATGGGGAGTTTTGGGGTGTTGGAATTAATAGGGAGTTTTGGGATGTTGGAATTGATAGGGAGTTTTGGGGTGTTGGAATTGATAGGGAGTTTTGGGGTGTTGGAATTGATGGCGAGTTTTGGGGTGTTGGAATTAATGGGGAGTTTTGGGGTGTTGGAATTAATAGGGAGTTTTGGGGTGTTGGGAGTTATGGGGTGTTGGAATTAATAAGGAGTTTTGGAGTGTTGGAATTAATAGGGAGTTTTGGTGTGTTGGAATTAATAGGGAGTTTTGGTGTGTTGGAATTAATATGGAGTTTTGGGGTGTTGGAATTAATAGGGAGTTTTGGGGTGTTGGAATTAATAGGGAGTTTTGGGGTGTTGGAATTAATAGGGAGTTTTGGGGTGTTGGAATTAATAATCAGTTTTGGGGTGTTGGAATTAATAGTCAGTTTTGGGGTGTTGGAATTAATAGGGAGTTTTGGGATGTTGGAATTGATGGCAAGTTTTGGGGTGTTGGAATTAATAGGGAGTTTTGGGGTGTTGGAATTGATGGAGAGTTTTGGGGTGTTGGGATTAATTGGGAGTTTTGGGGTGTTGGAATTAATAGGGAGTTTTGGGATGTTGGAATTGATAGGGAGTTTTGGGTGTTGGAATCGATAGGGAGTTTTGGGGTGTTGGAATTAATAGGGAGTTTTGGGATGTTGGAATTGATGGCAAGTTTTGGGGTGTTGGAATTAATGGGGAGTTTTGGGGTGTTGGAATTAATAGGGAGTTTTGGGATGTTGGAATTGATAGGGAGTTTAGGGGTGTTGGAATTGATAGGGAGTTTTGGGGTGTTGGAATTGATGGCAAGTTTTGAGATGTTGGAATTAATAGGGAGTTTTGGGGTGTTGTAATTAATAGGGAGTTTTGGGATGTTGGAATTGATGGGGAGTTTTGGGATGTTGGAATTGATGGCAAGTTTTGGAGTGTTGGAATTAATAGGGAGTATTGGGTTGTTGGAATTGATAGGGAGTTTTGGGGTGTTGGAATTGATGGAGTTTTGGGGTGTTGGAATTGATGGAGTTTTGGGGTGTTGGAATTAATGGGGAGATTTGGTGTGTTGGAATTGATGGAATTTTGGGATATTGGAATTAATAGGGAGTTTTGAGATGTTGGAATTGATGGAATTTTGAGATATTGGAATTAATAGGGAGTTTTGGGATGTTGGAATTGATGGAGTTTTGGGGTGTTGGAATTAATAGGGAGTTTTGGGATGTTGGAATTGATGGAGTTTTGGGGTGTTGGAATTAATAGGGAGTTTTGGGGTGTTGGAATTAATAGGGAGTTTTGGGGTGTTGGAATTAATAGGGAGTTTTTGGGTATTGGAATTAATAGGGAGTTTTAGGGTGTTGGAATTGAGTTTTAGGGTATTGGAATTAATAGGGAGTTTTGGGTTGTTGGAAATAATAGGGAGTTTTGGGGTATTGGAATTAATAGGGAGTTTTTGGGTATTGGAATTAATAGGGAGTTTCTGGGTGTTGGAATTTATGGCATGTTTTGGGGTGTTGGAATTAATAAGGAGTTTTAGGGTGTTGGAATTAATAGGGAGTTTTGAGGTGTTGGAATTGATAGGGAGATTTTGAGTATTTGAAATAATAGGGAATTTCTGGGTGTTGGAATTGATAGAGAGCTTTCGGGTATAGGAATTAATAGAGAGTTTCGGAGTGTTGGAATTGATAGGGAGTTTATGTTTTGGGGTGTCGGAATTGATGGGGAGTTTTAGGGTGTTGAAATTAATAGGAAATTTTGGGGGTGTTGGAAATGATGGGGAGTTTTGGGGTGTTGGAATTAAAAGGGAGTTTTAGGGTGTTCAAATTGATAGAGGGTTTTAGGGTTTTGGAAGCCAATATGTAAAAATGGACGAATTATTTTATCAAATTTTGCTTGGAATTATTAGGAAATTATAAGTTGACTAGTATTGATTATTGGTGAAAAGAAAGATGCCCTTTTAAAACCCTTTAATCTTTTCAACATAACATTGAACATATTATGAAACAGACGAACAATTGTAAAGTGACCTCAACAAACAGGAGCAGCTCTTTGTGATTCATTGACAAACTCTTAAAACAATGATAACAAAAGCACCTGATGGAAATCTAAGCTCTGTCTTGGAAAAAGGTAACTGCTATATATAGCAATTATTATATATGATTTGTGGATTTATCCTTTGATCTTTACATGCGATAATATCTATTACCAAGTTACTAGCGTGATATTAACATAATATCACTGTTTTCTAATGTGACGTCATGTTACCAAATCCTTGATAACCATACTATTGTTGATATGTTTTCTAATGTGACGTCATGTTACCAAATCCTTGATAACCATACTATTGTTGATATGTTTTGCTTGATTTCTCATCACATCTCTCATCTCTGGCTTCACCTTAGATTTGATATTGAAAGGAAAGGAAAATGAAAGGAAATAATTATGTCCATATGGCCGTTTTTAACTTTCACATTACATCACTGCATGTTTGAGTATTCGGTGCAGTATCAACGTAAATTTGATATTTCAAGACCACAATTAAAGGTTGAGTTTATGGTGTTTAATGCCACTTTCAACAATGTTTCGGTTATATCGTGGCGGTCAGTTTTATTGGTGGAGGAAACCGGAGAAAACCACCGACCTGTTGCAAAGTCACTGATAAACTTTATCACATAATGTTGTATCGAGTGCACCTCGCCATGAACGGGTTCCAACTCACAACTTGATGATTTGTACTGATTGCACAGGTAGTTGTACCACGATGCCCCCCCCCCCATAAATAAAACATGTAAATATATATGGCATTACAGGTTCACATATATACATTAACAATAGAGTGAAAAACCAAATTAGGAATGTGATTAATAAGTTGATAGGGTATGGGTCTTAATTTATGTGTCTTTGAATAATGTTTTTCAGAAGATTTGTCTTTTGGATCTAAAACTTGTGTTTGGCAGGAAAATGATAATGAGAATCAGGTATAAAAATAAAATATTAGAAGCCAATGACTGAATTTTATAGTCATCTAGAAGTAATTGGTAGACATTATAACTATCAAGTGCATCGGTGGTGTAATGGTTAGCGTGATTGCCTCGAGTGCTGTAGATCGTGGGTTTGAGCCCCGGTCGGGTCGAACCAAAGACTGTAAAATTGGTATTTGTTGCTTCTCTGCTAAGCACACAGCATTATGGAGAAAGAGCAAAGACTGGTTGGCTTAGAATCAGAATAGTGTGTCCGAGTGGAGTGACATGTCTACCTGCGGATTATTGTATCAGTGAGCTAGCACTATAAAAATCCACCTCAGCGTGTTGGTCTAGTACAAAGCAGACCTCATCATCATCTCGTCTAAATTTAACTTGTTCTTTCCATGATATAGCTGAAAAATTGTTGAATTAGCATTAAACAACAATCACTCGCTCACTCGTTATAATTATCTATCAAGAAATATATAATATGGTGGACTATATATAACATAGTTTTTTTTTATTTAATCAACATCTGTGGTGTAATGGTTGGCATGCTCCCCTCAAGCATGGTAGATCGTGAGTATGAGCAAAAACTGGAGACTCAGAATCCGGATAATGTGTCTGAGTGGAGAGACATATCTACTGACAGAATGTTTTTTCTGTGAGCTAGCTATAAACATTCAACTAAGCATGTTGGTTAAGTACAAAGTAAAGATCATCAACATTTCATAAAAATGTAAAGCATTCTCACCATAATATATCTGAAAAATTGCATTTAATTTGGCATTAAACAACAATCACTCACTCACGTAAAGTTTTGCATTGTAGATGCAAATGGTTCTATGGCAGTTCATTACTACATGTAGTTGGACAAGAACATTTTAACATAAAATCATCTTTTTTCCTGTATTCCTAAAGGACAAATTCAAATGACTTGTGTCCTGTTCTGGTTCTTGGACATTACTATTGTTCATAATTACAACTGTTTCTATTTTCATCAATACCAAAATTTTGAAGTTAACAAAAAAAGTTTAAAACAGTAATAGATCACCAATATTAAAAAAACCGAATGATCACCTCTTGCCTCTGAACACAAAAAAGACCATGACATATGACATTGGAAATCCAGTTCCTTGCTTAGGACTGGCATAGCACACAAATATGATGGGCATGCAAGGTTAATGGGGCCCTCCTTCCTCTTAATCTCCAATGGCAACACCGATATAAACATAATTTATTACATTCAATAACACTTGATTAACATTTCAGAATGAAGAACAGCTGAATGGCAGTGCAAGTGATATAGATAATATTTTAAATGAAGATAGTATGTCTCTTCTATCTAGTCAACAAAACACAATGACAGTAGAATATCAGCACGAACCATCCTCAGAAGGATCTGAATTATCTATCTGTTATTCTAATACAATGGTAGCAAATTCTGTGTCAGGTGATGACAGTATTTGTTTCGACAATCTACCTGCTCTGAGACCATCTAAAAATAAAAAAACTGATCATTGGAAAACTTACAGAAAATATTCTCAAAAAAATGAAAAGAATAATCTCAAACTTCTGACAGAAGGTGATTTCGAGTGTTCTAGTACTGATGATGAGAATGATGGTGAAATCGGAAAGATTGTTGATTCTTTGGAAAATGAGACTGTTTGTTATGGCGACATTGACGAGGATCAGAAATTAGGAAGTGAATATTATTGTATGACCAAAGATTTACCTGCTGACAATTTTGATGTGGAAACCATTTCACCAATAAATGATAACATTCCGTACTTGCCGTCTGATACAGCCCCATTTTGTTCCATTTTGAATGAAGATGACTCAGAATGTTTAGTATGTAGAACAGAGACCGCTACTGCCAATGATTTAAAGAGAGAGTTGAATATAAAAACCGAAAAAGATATTGAGATGTGGGAGAATTCAAATATTTTTTCTACTGTTACTTCAGGGACTACAGATGACACCTCTACTGCCAATGATTTACAGAGAGAGTTGAATATAAAAACCGAAAAAGATACCAAGACGTTGTGGGAGAATTCAAATATTTTTTCTACTGTTACTTCAGGAACTACAGATGACACCTCTACTGCCAATGATTTAAAGAGAGAATTGAATATAAAAACCGAAAAAGATACTGAGATGTTATGGGAGAATTCACATATTTGTTCTGCTGTTACTTCAGGGACTACAGATGACACCTCTACCGCCAATGATTTAAAGAGAGAATTGAATATAAAAACCGAAAAAGATACCAAGACGTGGGAGAATTCAAATATTTTTTCTACTGTTACTTCAGGAACTACAGATGACTCTGTATCATACACACAAGGAAGCTCTAATGGAAATATGCAAAAGTTCTTTAGGTAACTTTATTTTAAGCAGTTCCAATTTATTTTTTCTTATTTTCACATATTTTTCAGTTTTTCTTGCTGAATCCAAAAAGCAAATATATTTATACAGTGAAACTTGTGCTATCCAACACCTGAGTTTTCCGACATCCTGTGACATCTGACAGCAATCTATGGTCCCAAAGTATTTCTGTTAACTATAATAAAATATAAATTTTTACGAAATTTTTGGCTTAATTTTAGCAAATTTATTATCCCCTCGCCAACGAAGATGTGAAGGGATATAGTAACGTTACCGTCCGTCCTTCCGTAACATCCTTGTGAACACTCTAGGATCAACATCCTTCAATGGATTTTGACCAAACTTGGTACATATTAAGTCCTTACGAGAATCTGGAACCCTATTGATTTTCAAGGTCATAGGTCTATGGTCAAGGTCACCAGGTAAAATTTTTACTGCATAACATCCTTGTGAACACTCTAGAATCAACATCCTTTAATGGATTTTGACTAACCTTGGTACATACTTAGTCCTTAGGAGAGTCTGGAACCCTATTGATTTTCAAGGTCATAGGTCAAAGGTCAAGGTCACTGGGTAAATGTTTTACGTGTAACATCCTTGTGAACACTCTAGAATTAACATCCTTCAATGGATTTTGACTAAACTTGGTACATATTTAGTCCTTAGGAAAGTCTGGAACCCTATTGATTTTCAAGGTCATAGCTCAAAGGTCAAGGTCTCTGGGTAAATGTTTTACCGCATAACATCCTTGTGAACACTCTAGAATCAACATCCTTTAATGGATTTTGACTAAACTTGGTACATACTTAGTCCTTAGGAGAGTCTGGAACCCTATTGATTTTCAAGGTCATAGATCAAAGGTCAAGGTCACTGGGTAAATGTTTTACGCATAACATCCTTGTGAACACTCTAGAATCAACATCCTTCAATGGATTTTGACCAAACTTGGTACATACTTAGTCCTTAGGAGAGTCTGGAAACCTATTGATTTTCAAGGTCAAAGGTCAATGTCACCGGGTCAAATTTTACCGCATAGCATCCTTGTGAACACTCTAAAATCAACATCCTTCAATGGATTTTGACCAAACTTGGTACATACATAGTCCTTAGGAGACTCTGGAACCCTATTGATTTTCAAGGTCAAAGGTCAAGGGGTCAAATTTTTACCGCATAGCATCCTTGTGAACACTCTAGAATCAACATCCTTCAATGGATTTTGACCAAACTTGGTACATACATAGTCCTTAGGAGACTGGAACCCATATTGATTTTCAAGGTCAAAGGTCAAGGGGTCAAATTTTTTACCGCATAGCATCCTTGTGAACACTCTAGAATCATTATTGATTTTCAAGGTCAAAGGTCAAGGGGTCAAATTTTTACCGCATAGCATCCTTGTGAACATTTTAGAATCAACATCCTTCAATGGATTTTGACCAAACTTGGTACATACTTAGACCTTAAGAGAATCTGGAACCGTATTGATTTTCAAGGTCAAAGGTCAAGGTCACAGGGTCTAATTTTTAGGCAAGGGGATACGCCACACTTTGCGTTGCCCTTGTTATTTTATATATAAAGTTTTACAAAACTTTTTTGTTTAATTTTCACAGACTTATTATTTTATGTATAAATTTTTGCAAAACTTAATATTTTTATATTTTTTCCCAGTTAGCAATCACTTTTTTTATTTAAAGAATTATTCATATCTTATAGATTTTTTATATAAATATACAAAACTTTTTTTGTTGAATGTTAACAGACTTATACTTATATTTTTAGATTTTTGTTATATAAATTTCACTTTTGATACCTGCATTTCCAAATTACTTTTATTAATTGTTATATAAACACCTGTACTTAAATGTGTGTTGGCATTCCTTGAATATGATATTTCAAAATGTTGGCATAGATTGAAGACACCCATCTATTGGGTTCAACCGATTGTTTTTTGTAAGTGGGAATACCTGTAAAAATTATTTTTTAAAAGTAGAAATTAAGAACATTTATGTCTCCCCCCACTTTGTTTTTGTCCTGTCCGTCTGTCTGTCCGTCACACAGTTTGTCAGCGCAACTCCTCTGAAACTATTGAGCAGAATTTCATGAAACTTGGTAGATAGTAAGGACACCATATATAGTTGTGCATATTACCAGGAAATTTTGATCGCCTAAATTTTGTGGGAGTTATGCCCCGTTGAACTTAGAATTTTCCCAAAATTTACCACTGAAGCAGCTTGTCAGCGCAACTCCTCTGAAACTACTCAACAGAATGTCATGAAACTTGGTAGATAGTAAGGACACCATATGTAGTTGTGCATATTACCAGGAAATTTTGATCTCCTGAATTTTATGGGAGTTATGCCCCTTTGAAGAAATTTCCCGAAATTTACTACTGAAGCAGCTTGTCAGCGCAAATCCTCTGAAACTATTGAACAGAATTTCATGAAACTTGGTAGGTAATAAGGAGACCATATGTAGTTGTGCATATTACCAGGAAATTTTGATCCCCTAAATTTTGTGGGAGTTATGCCCCTTTGAACATAAATATTTTCCCAAATATACTTCTGAAGCAGCTTGTCAGCGCAACTCCTCTGAAACTACTAAACAGAATTTCATGAAACTTGGTAGGTAGTAAGAACACCATATGTAGTTGCGCATATTACCAGGAAATTTTGATCTCCTGAATTTTGTGGGAGTTGTGCCCTTTTGAACCTAGAAATTTCCCGAAATTTACTACTGAAGCAGCTTGTCAGCTCAACTCCTTTGAAACTACTGAACAGAATTTCATGAAACTTGGTAGGTAGTAAGGACACCATATGTACATAATACCAGGAAAGTTTGATCCCCTAAATTTTGTGGGAGTTATTTGCAAACACTCTAGTGTAATATCCCTTACTGAAACTTGTATATATATATATATGTACAAGAGTCTATCATAATGTCACTATTTCCCTGAAAAAGTTTTCATCACCAATCCATTGATTTTAGAAGAACAAACTCCTTTAAAAGCATTGGAACATAGGCTGAGCAATTTTCTGGAATGGGGAACTTTGTCATGACAATATGGAATAGTACCTGTAACCCTTGCTTTAGCACTTTTGATCAAATTTTTTTTTGTGTTTCATGGATTAAAAACAGGTTTTTTTTGTTATTCATTGAAGCTTAATTTTATTTGTTACCCAAATAGATTTTTTACCTATGACTACAGTTTGTGGGACGGGGGGAGACATACGTTTTTGTGGGCAAAAACAAACTTTCATTTAAACCTTTATGTAGGTCGTGATGCATGATTTCTGGGAATGACATTGCTATTTTTAGAGTAGGGAATATTCCAGATCAGCTGATTCCTGGAATACAATCTTACAAAAGATCAAATGTCATTCAAATGGATTAAGGGGCCAATTGAGGGAAAACTATTTTGTTTAGCTCATGCAGGTAAACTGAGGTAAAACATCAGATATCAATTATCTATATTTCTCAGTTTACTTTTGTTTTAAAAATCAAAACAGGAAAAACTAATTAAATATTTTATTTTATTATTTTATGCTTTTGAGTTTTATGCTCATTTTAACATGGGGAGGCATTGTATTTGTCGATATTTTACACAGAGCGATACATACTGATTGCACCACAGGGGGTTCGTTTAGTGTGATTTGTGGGCATATACTATCAATGGGAGGTCATTTTCCTACACAAAGTAATTGGTATTTTGCATTGGAAAATGACCTTCCATTGATAGTATTCCCCCACAAATCAGTATTTTGTGTTGGAAAATGACCTCCTATTGATAGTATACACCCACAAATCACACTAAACAAACCTCTGTGATTGCACAGGTAGTTGTAAATCCAACTACCATACGACCACGACAACCCCCCATATGATGAGAAATAATTATTATTAATATTTATTATAGATAGCAGAGCTCCAGATAAGCTGCGTATTTGCGTTTTTTACGCTATGAAAACGAGTAAAAATGCATGTATTATCAGATCAGAGTGTACATTTACGCATACAAATTGCTGTGTAAGCAAGCTTTCCAAATTCAGAGCGTACTTGTACGCTGTTGACGATAATACATCGTGTACATAAACAATACATTTTTGACTTTGAGGAATTGCCCATAATTACTTCTCTTTATACTTTTCGAAAGAGAAAGTGTATACATCCGAGGGGTATCGAATGTTTGCCTTTCTAAGCATCGATGTCAAGAGACATCTGATTGGATGTTTAGGATAAATCATCCAATCGCGGTCAATATTATAAATAAATGCGGTTTAGTTAAGAACTAAAACGAAAGTGAATTTGGGAACACGTTGTTCGTTGAAAATGAGCAAGAACATGAATAAACACGCTACGGAAAATTATATACTTTTTTAAAAGTTCCTGACAGTTTCACCTGTGTCTAGTGACAGTATAGTTAAAGGAATCATTGATGACATTATCAACACGGTTGTGAAAACTGCCGAAGTCGATGAGCAAAAAACAAAATATTTACAACATTTTATTAATAAACATGACACAATAGTGTCAAATTAAACAGAGATATACATTTCACTTGCATCCTGTGTTTATTGAATAACACTTGTGTCAAACATAATTTTAAAAGTGTACAAGTGAAGTAGAGAGTACAACAGTGCAAAGGAAATATGCAAATACGCATCATTTTCAAAAGTAGGGGGTAATTACCCTTTGGACTTGAAAATTATCTGGAGCTCTGGATACACATAGATCTAAATATCTACATATAACATATTTTTTATTTACAACATACTATTACTAATTATAATCATCTCATTATTTATTAAAATGCATTTTCTAATTTTTAAATGTTAAATGTTAATATTCTAATATAAGATCATATTTTATTAATTAAAATTACATTGTATCTGTACATATTATGCATTTATTTATTTACATTCTTATTTTTAAAAAGTTGATGTTCAGGTGACATACCTTTCATGAACCTCAATTTAAAACAGCAATATTATATAAATACCATGTGATTTTAAGAAAGTTGACTTTCGGGAAACAAACCTACCAGAGCAAAACATTTTCAATGTATGGTATTGTATGTTTCCGAAAATATATAGTATTGGAAAGGTTAAACTTCAGACTTCAATATTTTAAAAATTTCAAAAAATTTCATAAAATTTTCATAAAATTGCCAAAAAATTCAAAATTATAAAATTTTCAAAATTTCAAAATTTGTATATCATGAATCTGATATTTTTCTTAAAATTGGATTCGCTGAGATTCCCTATATAAACAAAGGTTTACTTGTTATTTTGACCCCCCTACCCATGGTATATCGACCACCCATGGTATTTTGACCCCCATACCCATGGTATATCGACCCCCCCTACCCATGGTATTTTGACCCCCCTACCCATGGTATATTGACCCATTTACCCATGGTATTTTGACCCCCTACCCATGGTATATTGACCCCCATACCCATGGTATTTTGACTCGCCTATCCATGGTATTTTGACCCCCTACCCATGGTATTTTGACCCCCCTATCCATGGTATTTTGACCCCCCTACCCATGGTATTTTGACCCCCCTGCCTATCTATTGATTAGAAATAAGGGGGGTCAAAATACCATGGGGGTTCAATTTACCATACAGGGAGGTGTCAGTTTTCAATAAGGGGGGTCAATATACCATGGATGAAAATTGACCCTGGGGTCAATTTACCATGGGGGTCAAAATACCATATGACACCGGTAGTGATATCATAAGCATTATTTCCTTTGTACTCTGAGCTATGTGCACCATTTATACGAAAGAACAAATTCAATGATTTCAGCAAACTATGTTAAATTAGACTGTATGTTTTCTTCAGAAAGGAGAAGAAAGGAATTAACAGATTATTAGAAAAGTGTAAAGCTAATATAAAGAAGCTGGAATTCCCCAGAGTTGAAGTCATGCACATGATGCAGAATAAAACTGGTTCTAGAAATAACACTGGACCGGATAATAGAATGGGTGTGTCTTCAGATTTAGACAGGCAAGTTAGATAAAAGATATTAGAGCATATAAATATACCTTAAAAGTTGTTGTAGGAAAAGTTTGGGATCTCTTGAACTTTATGATCGCAATACTTGTATACGACGGACGCCTTTGTGAAAAAAAATCATAATCATATAGAGTTTTTATGCTCTTATTCGTTCCTCAACCGAGCATAAATTATTTATGTATTTAACATCATCAATTATCATAAAAAGACACAAACACCAAATATTTTGGGATCAGCTCGCCAGACGTGCAGCCAACAATTTATTAATTAAATACAAATATAGTTCCTATAAACATCACACATGAATCTGCACTGGCCGCTGCAACACTAGAAAATTACTCTTATCTACAACGACAAAAAATATAAATTGCAATATGAAAATAAGTATAAATATGTTTATTTATGATGGCTGCAAATTATTTTCTTAAACATATTACAAAACTACACCCGGGTTGGGTGGGTGGGGGAGTTAGCTGCACCGAAGGCCGAGCGTCGAATGTTATAAAGAATGTAGTATTTTCCGCAAAGCAAAAGGAGCTCGTGAAGCACGTAAAGAAACTTTAACCTTGGAGTTAAATGCCAATGTAAGCTAATCATATCACTTATATTTTTAAAAAAAGCACATGTTTGACCTTAAAGGTAAACACGAACACGTGTTCTTAAGTATCTTAAATAAATATATTTATTTTAAGGAAAATAACAATGCTTGTACCTGTACACTTTGCATCCGTTGTATACAAGTATATTATGATCATAAAGTTCAAGAGATCCAAAGTTTGAAGATATCAAGGGTAATTTTGCCCTGCCATCTTCTGAAAGTCAAAAATCAGGTCAATGACCTTCATTGGACAAAAAAAAACGGGTCATAGCATATAATGGATTTTATCCGCCATTTTTTTTTTTTCAAACAAAGATAATATTTGGCTCTTTAATATTATCCAACTAATAATCATACATGCTGTAAAATTGCAAAAAAAAGGTTTACAATAAATGTCTTGTTGTTTCTTATTTGTTAACACAATCTACTTTTGTCTGACAAGTAGGCTGTATCAGTTGTGAGTTGGTTGTGGAATTGCAGGTGGGGCGAACTCCACATCTGATATAGACAATAACAGTGCATTAACTTGACATAAAATCGATATACGGATGAGGCTTAGAATCGGGGAAAATGCGAGGGTTTCCCCGAGCATTTTCCCCGATTCGTGCCGAATACGTATATCAAATTTTATGTCAAGTCAATGCACTGTTATTGTCTTTATACTGCAATCATTAGTGACATTAATGGATATTACTACCAATATTCAAATTATTTAAAAAGTTAGTTACCCCCAAGAGGCCCCAACTGATTTTGGTCACGTAGGCGTGGCCTAAATGTTATAAACGGTCAGTGACCGTTTATCACTTGTAAATATACTGTCAACACATTTTGACTGCTCAAATAGAACGATTGCAGTATAGAAATGAATATCACTACCATTGTATATAAACACAAAGTATGAGACATTTTAATTCATAAATGTCTTTTCATGGTATTGTGATTTACGACAATACACTATATGTCCTGTTTGTTTACATTAACAACGGAAATAGCCTTCAAAGGTAAAAAAAAGTAGTCCCGTCAATCAGGTCAAGTAGGCGTGGCCTAAATGTTATAAACGCCCTTGTAAATATACTGTCAACGCATTTTGACTGCTCAAATAGAATGATTGCAGTATAAAGGAAAATATCACATTACTATCCCAATCTTTGGGGCATCAGCCTAAAATTAGTAACAAATATATTATATTGTTTAAAAAAAAAATTATGTTGTGAAATTGTCACAGACATAGCTAATAAAGGGTGAGTTGGTGGATATTAGTAAAATTGAATAGACCCAAAACATTTTTTATGGTGGGGGGTTGCCTCCCCAGAAATTTGTTGTAATTACTGATCCTGACATCTATATCTCTTTCGTCCAGATATATTTTTAACTGAAGCAATATAAATTATTAGAAAATTACTTTCAAAACTGACCTAAGACTAGTTTTATAGCCAAACATGGAGTTCTCTCAATCATATTTTATTGACAACGGTAATCAAATTTCCTGTAAAAAACAAAAACTGGTAAGATTACAACACTTTCATTGTGTCAAGGGTGGGATCCCAGAGTGTGACTCACAAATAGGGTGAGTTGGCACATATTATTCAAATTGAATAGGCCCAAAGCATTTTTATTGGGTGTGGGGGTGCCTCTCCAGAAAATTTTTGTAAGACACAAAGTCCTGTATTCTGACACATTTCTGGGGTTCAATCCAAAGTCAAAATAGTGTCATGAAAATGATGTTTTTCTCTCTTTTCCAGGTGAAAAAAATCAGAATCATTGTATAAGAGCTTTTTATATATTACCGATAATTGTCACATAGACTGTTATCATTTGTTTCAGGATTATTTAGAACAAGATATCAAACACATTTATTTACCAACATGAATAAAAATAGATAATTTGACACATTGACACTGCATTAAATCCACACGGGTGAATAGTCTAAGATGTTTGTAAGGTATAAATCCTTTAACAATGGATAAGACCATGTCACCTGAATCTGTAGATTCTCATCCCCACCCCCACCCCAATTTAATAGGGCAATTGAATTTTGTTTTATTATGGATTTTGGAAATCAATTATTAAATTAAATGGGATTTTCAGTGAAAATAAAATACTCCCAAGTCTTCCCACCCCCCTTTTTTTTATTTTTATAATAAGTTAAAATTAAGTTGATATAGTCTTAATGGATTTTAATGGACAAAAGTAACTAGTGGGATGCTGTTCAATTCTTTTTTTTAAGCAAAGCTAATTTTTGGGTAAAAGCCCTTCACTTGTTTTATTGAAAATTAATAAATTTTCTCCTGTAATAACAAATGTTTATTGAGGGTCAATAGAATTTACCAGAAACAAACATAATCAATAATAAATTATGTATGAAAAATATATTTCAAAGGCAATTTAAACCAGCCTAAATTCTTGCTGAGGCGGACATTTTAACGAAAACACTGTGACAGGTAATCAGAAGCTGTAAATCGAGAGAGGATAGACAACACAATGGCCTAAAGAAAAAAAAGACAAACAATGATTCACAATATAATACAATAATAACTAAAGATTGAGTGATATGAAGCCCACAAACATCGGGTGTGAACTGAAATGCCTTGTATAAAATTCAAATGTTTTCCTTGTATATAATCTTTGTTTAGCAGTTGTATGCTGTATTTGTCTTACGAACTTTGACCTTGCATGTTCTATGAAAGAGATATTATTATTTAAATTGATAGATTTTAATAAAATATTTCCTATCATAGAACTTTTTTAGCTTAACCGTATGGTCCACTCCTTAAATACTAATGGTTGGCATGCTTGCCTCGATTATATTAGATCGTGGGTTCAATCCCAGATCGTGTCAAAACCAAAGACTATAAAATTGGTATTTGTTTCTTCTCCGCTAAGCATGCAGCATTAACTTGAGAAAGAATAAAGACGGGTTGGCTCAAAATCGGGATAATGTGTCCGAGTGGGTGACATATCTATCTGAGGACTGTTGTTTCAGTGAGCTAGCACTAACTAAGCTGTTAGTCAAATACAAAGTGGACCTCATCATCATCTCATTGAAAATTAATTTGTTCTTGCCATGATTTAGCTGAGTTGCTGAGTTGGTGTTAAACAACAATCACTCACTATAGTGACACTAAAAGGGATCTGTAACATGATATTTGAATAACAACAAATAACGTTACATTATGCACAAAATGTAGTCATTTTTTAAATGTTAAATAAGTTTATTACATACATATATAGTGTGATGGTACAAGACTTTGCATATAGCTGAAATATTGTTGAAAGTGGCATTAAACACCATCAAACAAACTAACAAACACACAAGACTTTGTATCAGGTATTGCCTTTCTTGTGAACTAATCACATCGCTACTCGTCATTTTTGCGACTCATGTAGTGATATTGGTTCACACAACAGATTTGACTTGATACAATGTCTTGTATGTAATGGTAATGGGTATATAATTTACACTGTTTATATTTACAGATGTAAAGAATTGATTTCGAAATTGACAAATACTTTAGGTAAAGATGTGGAGAACCTTAATAGGGTTGAAGCATGGAGGTAAGGGTGTATTACACTTAAGAAATAAATCTACTAATATCTGCCAACCCATGTTAAAACTCAAAACACATTCTGCCTTCTATGAATTATTTCGATTCTGATATGTCTAAGAGTACAAATACGGTAGTATATTTTGATTGGAAGACGGTAATTTATATTTATGTTTGCGGACAATGTCGCACACATTTTATACTGCCACATTCGAGCAGACGATAATTCATCAACATGTACATTTATGACGGGAAAGTCAGTCGCATGCATCGGCGCATGTGCTAATGAGATTATACCCAATCGATAAATCGCTCGTTTGTTCACTAAGTAAAAGAAGGACGTCATGTTAGAATCATTTTTATTTATTATGTTCCAGCTGTTAGATGTCAGGGGGCATTAAACTTTATCCATGTCCGTACATTATGTACTTCCCACATTTTGTTTCAGCAGTTAGATGTCAGATGTCAGGGGGCATTAAACTTTATCCATGTCCGTACATTATGTACTTCCCACATTATGTTCCAACTGTTAGATGTCAGGGGGCATTAAACTTTATCCATGTCCGTACATTATGTACTTCCCACATTATGTTCCAGCAGTTAGATGTCAGGAGGCATTAAACTTTATCCATGTCCGTACATTATGTACTTCCCACATTTTGTTTCAGCTGTTAGATGTCAGGGGGCATTAAACTTTATCCATGTCCATACATTATGTACTTCCCACATTATGTTTCAGCTGTTAGATGTCAGGGGGCATTAAACTTTATCCATGTCTGTACATTATGTACTTCCCACATTATGTTCCAACTGTTAGATGTCAGGAGGCATTAAACTTTATCCATGTCTGTACATTATGTACTTCCCACATTATGTTCCAGCAGTTAGATGTCAGGAGGCATTAAACTTTATCCATGTCTGTACATTATGTACTTCCCACATTATGTTCCAGCTGTTAGATGTCAGGGGGCATTAAACTTTATCCATGTCCGTACATTATGTACTTCCCACATTTTGTTCCAACTGTTAGATGTCAGGGGGCATTAAACTTTATCCATGTCCGTACATTATGTACTTCCCACATTATGTTCCAGCTGTTAGATGTCAGGGGGCATTAAACTTTATCCATGTCTGTACATTATGTACTTCCCACATTATGTTCCAGCAGTTAGATGTCAGGGGACATTAAACTTTATCCATGTCCGTACATTATGTACTTCCCACATTATGTTCCAGCTGTCAGATGTCAGGGGGCATTAAACTTTATCCATGTCCATACATTATGTACTTCCCACATTATGTTCCAGCTGTCAGATGTCAGGGGGCATTAAACTTTATCCATGTCTGTACATTATGTACTTCCCACATTATGTTCCAAGTGTCAGATGTCAGGGGGCATTAAACTTTATCCATGTCCGTACATTATGTACTTCCCACATTATGTTCCAAGTTGTCAGATGTCAGGGGGCATTAAACTTTATCCATGTCCGTACATTATGTACTTCCCACATTATGTTCCAGCAGTTAGATGTCAGGGGGCATTAAACTTTATCCATGTCTGTACATTATGTACTTCCTACATTATGTTCCAGCTGTCAGATGTCAGGGGGCATTAAACTTTATCCATGTCTGTACATTATATACTTCCCACATTATGTTCCAAGTAGTCAGATGTCAGGGGGCATTAAACTTTATCCATGTCCGTACATTATGTACTTCCCACATTATGTTCCAGCAGTTAGATGTCAGGGGGCATTAAACTTTATCCATGTCCGTACATTATGTACTTCCCACATTATGTTCCAAGTAGTCAGATGTCAGGAGGCATTAAACTTTATCCATGTCCGTACATTATGTACTTCCCACATTATGTTCCAAGTAGTCAGATGTCAGGGGGCATTAAACTTTATCCATGTCCGTACATTATGTACTTCCCACATTATGTTCCAGCAGTTAGATGTCAGGGGGCATTAAACTTTATCCATGTCCGTACATTATGTACTTCCCACATTATGTTCCAAGTAGTCAGATGTCAGGGGGCATTAAACTTTATCCATGTCCGTACATTATGTACTTCCCACATTATGTTCCAAGTAGTCAGATGTCAGGGGGCATTAAACTTTATCCATGTCCGTAAATTATGTACTTCCCACATTATGTTCCAGCAGTTAGATGTCAGGGGGCATTAAACTTTATCCATGTCCGTACAATATGTACTTCCCACATTTTGTTTCAGCTGTCAGATGTCAGGGGGCATTAAACTTTATCCATGTCCGTACATTATGTACTTCCCACATTATGTTCCAGCAGTTAGATGTCAGGGGGCATTAAACTTTATCCATGTCCGTACATTATGTACTTCCCACATTATGTTCCAGCAGTTAGATGTCAGGGGGCATTAAACTTTATCCATGTCTGTACAATATGTACTTCCCACATTTTGTTTCAGCTGTCAGATGTCAGGGGGCATTAAACTTTATCCATGTCCGTACATTATGTACTTCCCACATTATGTTCCAGCAGTTAGATGTCAGGGGGCATTAAACTTTATCCATGTCCGTACATTATGTACTTCCCACATTATGTTCCAGCAGTTAGATGTCAGGGGGCATTAAACTTTATCCATGTCCGTACAATATGTACTTCCCACATTTTGTTTCAGCTGTCAGATGTCAGGGGGCATTAAACTTTATCCATGTCCGTACATTATGTACTTCCCACATTATGTTCCAGCTGTCAGATGTCAGGAGGCATTAAACTTTATCCATGTCTGTACATTATGTACTTCCCACATTATGTTCCAGCTGTTAGATGTCAGGAGGCATTAAACTTTATCCATGTCCGTACATTATGTACTTCCCACATTATGTTCCAGCAGTTAGATGTCAGGGGGCATTAAACTTTACCCATGTCCGTACATTATGTACTTCCCACATTATGTTCCAGCAGTTAGATGTCAGGGGGCATTAAACTTTATCCATGTCCGTACAATATGTACTTCCCACATTTTGTTTCAGCTGTCAGATGTCAGGGGGCATTAAACTTTATCCATGTCCGTACATTATGTACTTCCCACATTATGTTCCAGCAGTTAGATGTCAGGGGGCATTAAACTTTATCCATGTCCGTACATTATGTACTTCCCACATTATGTTCCAGCAGTTAGATGTCAGGGGGCATTAAACTTTATCCATGTCCGTACAATATGTACTTCCCACATTTTGTTTCAGATGTCAGATGTCAGGGGACATTAAACTTTATTCTTGTCCGTACATTATGTACTTCCCACATTATGTTCCAGCAGTTAGATGTCAGGGGGCATTAAACTTTATCAATGTCCGTACATTATGTACTTCCCACATTATGTTCCAGCAGTTAGATGTCAGGGGGCATTAAACTTTATCCATGTCCGTACATTATGTACTTCCCACATTATGTTCCAGCTGTCAGATGTCAGGGGGCATTAAACTTTATCCATGTCTGTACAATATGTACTTCCCACATTATGTTCCAGCTGTCAGATGTCAGGGGGCATTAAACTTTATCCATGTCCGTACAATATGTACTTCCCACATTTTGTTTCAGCTCAATAGCTAAAGTTTCCCTTTAGCAAATCCTTTGGAATTTATTTACAAAGTTCCATAAAAAGAGGTCAAGACAAATTTTGGACTTAACCACTGTTTTCTGTTGTGGAGTTATGCCTCTGTTTTGTTGAGCAGTAAGAGGAGTTGTCTGTGTCCTGCAGACATATTTTAACAATTTTTTTACATGTGGCTAGTGGGGGATAGTTGTCACCACTGGGGCCCCATCACCACTGCCCCCCCTCATTATCTGTACGAATTTGTCATAAACCAATACTTCTACTACACTACTAAGCCAATCCAAAGACTATATAATTGGTATATGCTGCTTTTCCGCTAAGTACACAACATTAAGGAGCAAATACTGGTTGGCTTGGAATCAACTAAGCCTGTTGGTCTAGATCAAAGTGGACATCATCATCATTTCATTGAATTATAAATTATTCTTGCCATGATATACCATAAAAATTTACTCACTTCTCTAAGCAACAATCACTTACTCCGTAATTATTTGTAAAGATATAATAGTGTTGTTGTATTTGTAGTCTATTAATTCAGAGGGCCTTGGTGGCTCAATTAGTTAGGTAGTTGGATTACCTAACAACTCATACAAGCCTATCACCAATATGGCATGGGTTTGCACCCGGCTTTGTAAATTACAAAAAAGGGTGCACTCGACTCGCAGCCGCAAGTGATAAAGTTTACGAGTTGCTTGCCCATGGTCGGTGGTTCTCTCCGGGTACTCTGGCTTCTTCCACCACTAAAACTGGTCGCCAGGATATAGCTGTTATATTGTTGAAAGTGGCTTTAAACACCAAAAGTCAAATCTAATCGTCTATCAAACCACTATAAATTTTCATTGAATTTATAAATTCAGAAAACAGTTAAAGGAACTTGAGGGTAAATGTTTCATTCCAAGTGCAACTCTAGGAGTGGTAGGGACTACAGGAACAGGAAAATCCAGTCTATTAAATGCCATGATAGATGAATATAATGTTTTACCAACGTCAGGCACCCAGGCTTGCACAGCTGTAGTTGTAAAGATCCAGAATAACTACAAAAATGATCTTTATGAGGCAGATATAGAGTTTTTATCCACAGAGGTAATTTGTATAAAACAATTTGAAAAAGGAAAATGGTTAGATTCTATATATTGTTACGAGTTTGCATTACTCGCAATCACGTTTGTTTACTTTTTGAAATACTTAGGGAATTTTCACGTGTTTTGTGCAAGCTGAACCATTTGACCACTGGTTAACAGTTATCGTGAATATTTGAGGTTTGTTTATTTGGACCAATAACAATGTTGATCAACCTTCGGGAGAATCTTTTCTCATTGCTGTTCAAGAGCAAACATTAATTCTTAGCAATATAAATAAATAAATCAGCCTTCGTCAGCCTTAAGAAACATTGCTCAGAGAGGAGTTGAGAAAATGAAAAACCAGCTGGGAATGGTAATTGTTTAAACCGGCGAAATTGATGCCGATATTTAAATTAGCCATGTGCTTGATTATCTGCTCTTGAGGTCAGCCTTCCTGATTCGCTAATAATCAGCCTTCGACCTAAAAACCTATTTACGCTCTATTTAGCATATACAATGTGTATATAGTAAAGCTATAGTAAAGTTTGACGGGAAAGTCATATTTTTGCAAAGTTTAAGAAACTTTGTGTTTAAATTATTTAATAAATATTTTCAAAGGCTGATGGCTGAAATCATCCTTCATCTAATTTTGTTCAAATCAGCCTTCATATGTCTAGAGAGGGATTACAGTACATATTTGTTCTACAAATATTATTGTGTAACAATTATAGTATATTTAAGAAATAAATCATGGAAGCCAGAATGTGTTGGGAGTTTTAACATGGATTGGCGGTTATTAGTATTTTATCCCGAGCCAGAAGCGAGGGATAAAATTTACTAATATCTGCCAATCCATGTTAAAATGCAAAACACATTCTGGCTTCCATGATTTATTTCGATTCTGATATGTCTAAGAGTACAAATACGGTAGTATACTTTGATTGGAAGACGGTAATTAATATTTACGCTTGCGGAAAATGTCGCACACAATTTATGTAACTTGAATAATACTGCACCCTCTATCGGCACTATCGCTAGATGAGTTAATGTAGCGACCAGCAGGAGCGTAATATAGCGACTGGATTATTTGGGTTACACTCACCAGCGCATGTGCTAATGAGATTATACCGAATGGGTAACTCGTTCGTTTGTTAACAAAGCGAAAGAAGGAAGTCATGTTAGAATACTATTTAATATAAATCTACATAAAGTAAAATTAAACTTATCCTGATTTATATTTTTATTTATCAACCTATAGCCACTTCAAAGGATCCATGCAAATAATTGTTCCTGAGAACTAACTGAAAAGAATAGAAGTAAAAAACAACCAATTGGTATCTAAGACATTTATTTTTATGATGTTCAAGAAAGATTGATTGCTATAGTATCTCACTCACTCACTCACTCACTCACTCACCATAAAAACCCAATTGAAATATTTATATAAGGATCCTTTGTTAAGAACAAAGATTAGGATTGATATGAGGTATTATAGACATACATTCTGTTAAACAATAGGTCAAAAGGTTGCAAAAATGGTTGACCCGCTTCAATCATATCAAGCCACAATCAGTCTGTAGCCCTTTGTTTTGTGGTGGGTTAGAAGTATGTTCATACATACCTTTTTACCAACCATGTATTTATCTAGATAAATTGAATAAAAGGTAACACCATTGCATTTTTGTTTTAAGGAGTGGGATTATGAGCTTCAACTTCTGAAAAAAGATTTAACTGATAAAAATGGAAAAATGAAGATGAAGAAGAAAATGAATCCATCTCCTGAGTCTGAAGCTGGTATTGCCTATCTGAAAATAACAGCTGTTTATGGAGAATTTGATTCATTTGAAGATCTGGAAAAACAGACCAAAGTCACTAGTCATCTAGGCAAGACAGAAACAATTAAATCTGAATGGGTAAATACAATTTCTATGCTTATCATTATTTTGGCCACCATTTTGTTTTCCAGTAGCTGCTGATACATGAAAATGCAATTTTTTATATCAGATTTTTACAGATAAAACTATATAAAGATATAATTTTTTTACACTAATTAATTATCTAAACCTTGTTTAAAATCTTTAAAAATTTTGTTTCTTTTAATATGGAATTGTTTAAATATAACGTGTTCGAATCGGAATTGCTGTTTTCGGAATTTTACCATTCGCGGCATGTTTTTTTCACCAGGGTCCCCCCCCCCTTTCAATGCCTTGCCCGGCTATGTTCCTGACGTTATATAGTCCCATAATTATTATCCAATTAAAGCGCAGATTCGTAGCTTGCGCATGGTCAGTCGCTTCTGATTTCCTGAGCATGCTAAACGGAAAATGGTCGTCTGAAAAGTTCCAAGATGAACAATTCAATGAAAAATTTGGAGTTGCGTTCTCCGATGGCGATATTTGTATTTTCTGTTACAATATCAACGTAGGAAACATACCATCTCAACCATATTAGATCGGGAACATAACTGATTTTTAGTATTTAAAACGCCCCTAAGCATGTCGGAAGGAGAACGTTGTACATCGTTGGGAGTGGAAAGTAAATAGTAACGTCAATGACAGTGGTTGTGACACAGGTGTTATCGTAGGTATGTATAAACCTTGTTCTCAATGTTTTAAACATACGATTTATTTTTTGCATAGCTTCTTTTCAAGTAGTTTATAAAAAACTTCTTGTCAATTTATAATACTTCCAACTTGCGTTCAAAGCAAAAGTAAACAAACCGAAAAGGGGGGTGTAAACAGAGATGAAAGTTTTCCTCTGATCAGCTGATTTCCTCTTTTTTTTTAAGGAAAATATTTGGAAATAAAATGTTTCAAGCTTGGTCCAAACAGCTAGAAAACGAGGGTATGGGCACAAGAATAGGAGTTTCCTCTTTTTTCATCAGTCAATCACTTTCTTCTATGACTATGTGTACATAATATTTTTTTTTTTATATATACTATAGTCTTCATGTAACAGTGTTTTCTTTCCACCAGTGTATTCTTTCCTGAGGACAAGTTACACTAGTGTATAATTTCCAGAGGAATTATTGCACTAGGTTATTTTTTCCATGCGTAGTGTAAATTATCCTTTGCTTAATTGTGTATCCAAAACACTCTTAAAAGGGATTTTTTTAGGGGGACAATTAAAAAAATGGGGCATGAGCTTTTTCAGGGGTTAAAAAATATTGAAGTGATTATTTCAAAATGAATTGTTATGTGGAAATTATACACTAATATAATTTATCCAGGAAAAAATTACCTAGTGCAGTTATTCTTCAAGGAAATAATACACTACCTTGTAATGTAATGTAAGTGTAAATTCATTTCCTAGAGTAGATGATCCATCATGTCCATATTATGTTGATTTCTAATCACATAGAATAAATATACTAGTGTGCTATTTCATTAAAAATGATACCCTAGGGCATTTAGGTCATGGAGAAATTATACACTAGGGTATTCTGTATTTCGGAAAGAAAGTTTGTGGCAGAATCAATAACAATAGCTAAAAATCAAGAATTGAAGAATTCTGAATTAAATCAATAATTTTACTTCAGTCACCATTCAAAACTAAATTGTCATGGTTTATAATTATCTATAAATAAATTACAGACCTAAATTAAAGAGTGTTTACTATATGGAATAACCACACTAGACTCACTAGTGCAGAATCAGTCATTCTTCTTTTTCTCCTCAGTTACTACAGCTTTTGCGTCTTTTGTATTCAAATGTTGCAAACCGTCTATTTCTTTGATCATGAACTTTTTACTCCTAGCTCGAATCCTCCTTTTTTTCATTTTCAGAAACATTTTGATTGTAAGATTTGTTGTTCAGGTAATTCAAAATTGCTTGATATTCCTCATGCTACATATTTTAATATTTAATCTTTGTTATTATAATATTAGAATAAATTGATGAGATGCTATTTATATAATAATGTTGTGTTAGCAATGACTATGCCAATATAGTGTTCAGGGTTGAAGACATAGTCATTGCTAACACAACATTATTATTATTATTATGCTGATTGTTATATGTAGACAAAATATATTGAGAACAATTACAATAAAGGAGGTCTTGATATTGATGACTAATGTATTGGATCAGATAGTCTTGAAAGTGTGAGAATATTCTTTGTTTCATTCAAGGCTTTAAAAATATAAAGATTTTTGAAGTTTGAAATTTAATTAACAACAATAACAAGTATTAAAAAACGTGTAGACGACTATGATAGGATTGACAGATTGGATCCGCCCCCTTCCACGTGGACTAGCTATATATAGTTTGACAGACAGCTGAAAACCCAACCTTCCCCACGTGAAACTGGCATAGTAGATGTACTATTTTCGCATAGTATATCAACGCTATATAATTCTTTGTGATATATGCCAAAATATCGTATGAACTTATATTACAGAAGAAATTTACAGAAAGCATAATAATAAATAATACGCACGGGTGACAACAATAGGAAAACCGGTTCTGATTGATTAGCGCGTTTATAAACATGTGTGTTAATCATAATAAACAAAACTTACCCATTTGTTACCTGTGTTTTTTAAAGTTCGCACTATTTATGGAAAGACAACACTAGTGTAAATTTGCTCATCGGAAATTCTACACACCGGAATAAAAGTACGCTTACATGCACTCTTCATAAAGTTAATTCTATTCATATTCTTGGTTGTGTACTGTGACATTTTTTCAAAAGCTTTGTTTTTGTTTAAATATATTCAAAGCTTTTTTTTTAAAGTTGGTACATGACTTTGAGCTTTTAAAACTGACATTTTGGTTAGATTTGATAAGAAAATTTCTGCTCTATTATCTTCAGGTTGGAGGGTATAGTGGAGAAAATTTCTTCGAAGCCAGGTTTAATTTCAAGGAGATTATGTCACTTGAACTATTCAACCATGGCATTGGATTGCAAGTATGCATCAACACAAGAAACTTTTGTCATGGTGCTACATTTTTTTTTTGTATTTGCCAGCTTCCATGGATTGAATATTTACATACTAAATTCAAATAAAAGTAAACAAAATGTTATTGCATATTTATAGAACAGTGAAAAAAAATACCAGTGTTTCTGCTAATATTCTCGAAAAGGGGAAGGTAGTTAGTACAAGTAGACAAAACATATATTTTTACCTAGGTTATACAAGATACAAGATTTATTGGTCCAAATTAGAGGGCCCACGAGGATCTGACTTTAACTTTGTAATAAAATCTTTGAGGAGACACGAAAAATTGGGGTCAATACCAAAAGTTTGAAACTCTTGTAATTTTTTTGCCTAACTAAATACATTGTGAATTTATATTGATTATAATAGTAGTTATGAAAGGATAATAAGTACAATGTAGTTAGAACTGTTTCTTTGTGGTCCCTTCTGTTGTTTTTTTCAGTTTACCTGATAGTACATGTATGCTTTGCTGGTCAAAGACATGTGATCCAAGCTGGCCTTGGGATATTACCTGAACTTAGGACTGCAGGATAATATACAGCTGAGTCCATAATTTATATCATAATGAAATATTTAGTTTTACATGTAGCTGGACTTATTCAGACCACAATACATGTGACAATGGATGATGTATTTCAAAAATACACCAGATATTTCCTGAATAATAAATGAATGAACTTAATATTTTGTTGTTTTCATTGAACAGTTTTAAGAAGCAAATTAGAATAGTAATGAGCAAAACTGAAACTTTGACACGAAGTCGGAGAGTAGGGTTAGGGGTTGGGTTATGATGTTTAATGCCACTTTCAACAATATTTCAGTTATATCGTGGTGGTCAGTTTTATTGGTGGAGTAAACCGGAGTACCTGGAGAAAACCACAGACCTGTTGCAAGTCACTGGCGAATTTTATCACACAATAATGTGGTATCAAGTACACCTTACGTTACCATGAGTGGGATTCGAACGACATGGAGAGTAAGACTGAAACAAATTTACTTGCTCAAATTGTAATAAAGGGAAACCTGAATATAAACAGCATCCTCTATAAACAACATAACTTTATTTTAAATAAAGTTCCAGGTTCCAGATGTAGCCTTTTGTAGGAAATGTGTAAGCCGTGCAAATAATATCCATCTATTTTAAACACAAGCTGATCTTAAGGAAGTTCAGTTTAGAGGTGTTTCACTATCATGCTTGTTGGGTGGTTGATGCATATAACATCACTTTCAGCAATTGTACAGCTACATTATGATTGCAAGACATTGAGGTAGGAAAGCAAAAACACCTACATGTATATCAAGCCGACCAGTTAAATTTTCGGCAAGGGGTAGGTGTCTGGAATCTTCACTCCTTGCGGGGATTACATATTGGTGGTATATATGAAATGAAAAGTATTTAGTTTAAGTTATTAGTTACTTGAGTTATAGATTTTTAGAATATCTTTAATTTGGTACCTTGATGATCAAATTCTGACTAGAAACGACACAGTAATATTAAAAACCTAAATTTGCGCAACAAATTTTAAAGCAATGGCAGCCATTTTGTTTTCAAAATGGCCACCAATATGACAATTATTCCGTAATAAAATGCTAAGACAAATAAGAGGTCATCGGTACAAACCTCCATATTCATATTTTTCAGTGATATTAATTATATTGATAAAAAAATTGATCAAATTATCTTGGAACAGGTTCCCTGTCTGAGGAATTTCATTAAAAAATGGTGGCCATTTTGAACAAAATGGCCGCCATTTCTTGTGTGGACAAAAAAACATCACGTCCAACAGAACGTGCACAACACTGTGGTATTGTCTTCAAAATTTTGTACAGATATCATTTTTAGCTCACCTTCCCAAAGGTGAGCTTTTGCCATTACTTGGCGTCCGTCGTCTGTCGTCCGTTAACTTTTCACATTTTAATCTTCTCCTCTGAAATCCCTCAACCATATGAACTGAAACTTGGTAGGAAGCATATATGGAAGGTCCTCTATAAAGATTGCTCATTTTGTCCCGATCCATTAACAAACATGGCCACCACAGGCAATTCTTGTTTCTGATTGGTATATTTTTTTTAATCTTCTCCTCTGAAACCGCTTAGCCAAATGAACCGAAACTTGGTAGGAAGCATCTATGGAAGGTCCTCTATAAATATTGCTAATTTCATCTTGATCTGTTAACAAACATGGCTGCCACAGGCGATTCTTGTTTCTGATTGAGTGATATCTAAAAAATCATTTTTTCTGTTAAAAGGGAGATAATTCTAGTTAAAATATAGATACATTTTGTATCTATTCAAAATGCAGTTATCTCTGAATTGAATTACAGATAAATATGCCTCTAAAACCCATCAACCAAATGAACTGAAACTTGGTAGAAACCATCTATGGAAGGTCCTCTATTAAGATTGCTCATTTCGTCCCGATCCATTA
Organism: Bathymodiolus septemdierum; assembly: GCA_963383655.1. NCBI lineage: Eukaryota > Metazoa > Mollusca > Bivalvia > Mytilida > Modiolidae > Bathymodiolus > Bathymodiolus septemdierum. The sequence continues at coordinate 43,507,329 of OY726521.1, read as the reverse complement.
ACGAACATGGCCGCCACAGGCGACGCTTGTTTCTGATTGGCTGATGTTCACAATTCTTCTCTTCTGAAACCGCTTAGCCAAATGAACCGAAACTTGGTAGGAAGCATCTATGGAAGGTCCTCTATAAATATTGCTAATTTCATCTTGATCTGTTAACAAACATGGCTGCCACAGGCGATTCTTGTTTCTGATTGAGTGATATCTAAAAAATCATTTTTTTCTGTTAAAAGGGAGATAACTCTAGTTAAAATATAGATACATTTTGTATCTATTCAAAATGCAGTTATCTCTGAATTGAATTACAGATAAATATGCCTCTAAAACCCCTCAACCAAATGAACTGAAACTTGGTAGAAACCATCTATGGAAGGTCCTCTATTAAGATTGCTCATTTCGTCCCGATCCATTAGCGAACATGGCCGCCACAGGCGACGCTTGTTTCTGATTGGCTGATGTTCACAATTCTTCTCTTCTGAAACCGCTTGGCTAAATGAACCGTAACTTGGTAGGAAGCATCTATGGGCGATCCTCTATAAAGAGTGCTCATTTCATCTTGATCTGTTAACAAACATGGCTGCCACAGGCGATTCTTGTTTCTGATTGAGTGATATCTAAAAAATCATTTTTTTCTGCTAAAAGGGAGATAACTCTAGTTAAAATATAGATACATTTTGTATCTATTCAAAATGCAGTTATCTCTGAATTGAATTACAGATAAATATGCCTTTAAAACCCCTCAACCAAATGAACTGAAACTTGGTAGAAACCATTTATGGAAGGTCCTCTATTAAGATTGCTCATTTCGTCCCGATCCATTAACGAACATGGCCGCCACAGGCGACGCTTGTTTCTGATTGGCTGATGTTCACAATTCTTCTCTTCTGAAACCGCTTGGCTAAATGAACCATAACTTGGTAGGAAGCATCTATGGGCGATCCTCTATAAAGAATGCTCATTTCGTTCCGATCCATTAACAAACATGGCCGCCACAGGCAATTCTTATTTCTGATTGGCTGATTTCTAAAAATCTTCTCCTCTGAAACCGCTTAGCCAAATGATCGGAAACTTACTAGGAAGCATCTATGGAAGGTTCTCTATAGAGATTGCTCATTCCGTCCCGATCCATTAACAAACATGGCCACCACAGGCGATTCTTGCTTCTAATTGGCTGATTTTAAAAATTCTTCTCCTCTGAAACCGCTTGGCCAAATGATCTGAAACTTGGTAGGAAGCATCTATGGGCAGTTATCTATAAAAAGTACTCATTTCGTTCCAATTCCATTAACAAACATGGCCACCACAGGCGATTCTTGTTTCTGATTGGTCTATTTCTGAAAATCTTCTCCTCTGAAACCACATGGCCAAATGAACCGAAACTTGGTAGGAAGCATCTATGGAAGGTCCTCTATAAAGATTGCTCATTCTGTCCCATATCCATTAACAAACATGGCCACCACAGGCGATTCTTGTTTCTGATTGGTCTATTTCTAAAATTCTTTTCCTCTGAAACCGCATGGCCAAATGATCCGAAACTTGGTAGGAAGCATCTATGGAAAGTCCTCTTATAAAGATTGCTCATTTTGTCCCAATCTGTTAACAAACATGGCCACCACAGACAATTCTTTTTTCTGATTGGTCAATTTCTAAAAATCATCTTCTCTGACACAGCTTGGCCAAATAGACCAAAACTTGGTAGGAAGCATCTATGGAAGGTCCTCTATGGGAATTGCTCATTCCATTTTGATCCGTTTACAAACATAGTCATCATAGACAATTCTTGTTTCTTATTGTTTGATTTCTAAAACAGCTTTTCCTCTGAAACCGCTTGGCCAATTGATATGAAACTTGGTAAGAAGCATCTATGGAAGGTCCTCTATAGAGATTGCTCATTTCGTTTTGATCCATTAACAAACATGGCTGCCACAGGCAATTCTTGTTTTAGGTTGGTCACTTTCTAAAAAATCTTCTTCTCTGAAACTACTTTGCCAAAGCGAACCGAAATTTGGTGGGAAGCAACTATAGGCTATGGCAGGTTCTGTATTAAGTTTCCTCAGAGCAGAATGAAAGGTGAGCGACACAGGCTCAGATCAGTGCTGAGCCTCTAGTTAGTTTAGGAAATATGAAGTTTTTTTGTGTCATTTTTCCATATAACTGCTGTGAAATGGTGCCAATCTCAAATAGTGTTGAACACTAATTGCACACCCACCTTTATGGATTCATAATTCCACAAAAAGATGTAAAAGGTGATTCATATGTTATAATTGCACTCAAAACAAGTATTTCTACACATAATTTCTTCTATTATGATGTCAGATAAGTTATTTTCTGACAAAATTATGCCAATGTGAGCCATAATGGACCTTTCGGTCAAGATCAAAAGTGGCGCCGAGACACATTTTGGACAGTAAAACAAATGGCAAATATTACTTCAAACATGTTCAGTTTCATTTTTCTGACAGAATAACTTATAATCTATGGGGAAAAACAAAAGTAGAGACATTATCTGCTGTTTACACAAAAAATCAGAACTCTAAAACAGTCATTAAAACCATTATTGATGGTGGCCATCTTGGGAAAATTATTGACAAAAAATAGGCAATTTCAAATGCTTATAACTTTTGAACCCTTCATCCAATTTTTACAAATGAAGGCTCAAAATTCTTCTGAGATTGAGATCTATCTAATGGTTAAAAAACAGCAAGCATCCCCTGTAATTGATTTTTGACTGGCATCTCTACTGCATAATGTAAAACCTGTAAGACACATTTTAACATAAACTCTATCAGGTAATATATATACATGTATATATAATATCCTTCTCAAAAATACTGATTTTGACCATAACTGGTTACCACCACAGTACACATGACAAAGTGCAAGTTTAAGATTTTTTATGTCATACATATGAACATTGTAAAGCAAAAAGCAGTGAAAACATTAAATTATCAAAGTCAAAACATGAATCTACAGGTATTAATCAAAACAAACAGGATTATAGAACAAAATATTAAAAACAGTATAATCGTGGAATTCATAATTATACCCATCATATCATAGTCACTGTACATTCAAGGGTCAGAAGTATTTTCGCACAACGATATTTCCCTATTTAATATATACATTTTTTAATGACTTATTTTCAAAAACTTCTCCTGAAGCCATTTTTATTCTGATTTTGCTAATTTTTCAACTTTAAAAGGAGAATTAATAAGAGTATCTTCTGATATTTTCATAGTTTTTTCGAACTTTTATTTTCAAGGACTATTATTTAAATACAAATGTAATTCTCGATGTCACAATTTTCTATGATTATATAGTAATATTTGGTGAAAAAAATGAAACTTCTTATTTTAATCATATAGGAAAAGTAGAAATCAAATTATATAAATATTATAAGAAGAAGAAGCTATATTCATTTCTGCTTTTATTTCTGAAAAGTTCATGAAAATCAAGATAGAAATGACTTGACAAGCATTAAAACAATCATGGTTTTAATTGAAATAAATACATTTAATTGCATCGGTGGTGTAATGGTTAGCGTGCTCGCCTCGAATGCGGTAGATCATGGGTTCAAGCCAATCACTATGTATTGATATTTGGTGGATCCCTGCTAAGCATGCAGCATAAAGGAATAAAAGCAAAGACTGTTTGGCTGAGAATTAGGATAATGTGGGGCGACATGTCTGTCTGCAGACTGTTGTTTCAGTGAGCTAGCACTTTGAAAATCCAACTAAGCATGTTGGTCTAGGACAAAGCGGACCTCATCATCATCTCATTGAAAATTAACTAGTTCTCGCCATGATATAGCTGAAAAATTGCTAGAGTTGACATTAAACAACAGTCACTCACTCACTCACTCACTATGTAAAATTTATAGGGAAATATTTCCGTGCAGAAAGACTTGACTCATCAGTTTTTAATTATAAAAAGTTTTTGATTTGTATTTTATTTTCAGTCATCAGAGTTCAGAAATAAGGTAGATGAATTTATACAAAATACTACAGCAAAAACAGGAAGCCAGTTCTGGCCGATAATAAAATCTGTGACCATACGTATTCCGAGGTGTGGTGTCTGTAGTTCAGGAGTTACATTGGTAGACTTACCAGGTGTCGGGGATGCTAACGCTGCCAGGGATAAAATAGCAAAGGAGGTAAGCAAACTTTAATAGCCCACACTCGTAGGCAAGGGGTAAAGGGGTCACATATGAACTTGTCCCTCACCCCCCCCTTTTTGAAAACCAAGCACTATGAAAGTCGTGATTTTGGTTGAATTATTACTATCAAATTGAAATTTGGGTTATACTAGGACAAGTAAAGTCCAGATTGTGACCCCCAGTCACAGGTCATTGTCACATCACAAGTATATGGCTGGTATATATCATGATGATATGTATTGGTTATCAGTAATAATTTGGAATTGTTTCTCACCATTCCACATTATTATTATTGCCACTTGTATGATACGTTTATTTGGTTTACATAATCTTCAACTTGTTGAAGGTGTTAAGCATTTGGTAGAAAAATACTTTTCCTAACAAATGAAGGCACCAGGGTTTGAGTGATTGTAGTTTAACGCCAACTCAGTAATTTTCAGCTATATTATTTGTTAATTTTCAATAAGATAACGATGAGGTCCGGTTTGTAATAGACGGACACGCTGAGTTGGATTTTTATAGTGATAAATCACTGAAACAACAGCCTGCTGATAGATATGTCTCCCCACTTGGACACATTATCCTGATTCAGAGCCAACCAGTCTTTGCTCTTTCTCCTTAATGCCGCATGCTTAGCGGAGAAGCAACAAATACCAATTTGATAGATTTTAGTTTGACTTGATCGGGCCTCTTAAGCCACGATCTACCACACTCGAGGCGAGCATGCTAGATATTACATCACCGATGAGATTAAACAGGGTTTGAATAATATACATGATGAAAGTTTTGTGCAATAGCTAAAATCCTTGTAGTTTCTAGGCAATATTTAATAAAAAATTGACCGAATATTTGTGCATTTTATGACGATGCGTGTGAAAAGAATCCCAGGTTTATTGATTTTGTCATTTTCTCCTGCTTTCTGTAGAAAGGGTGTAACTAGTGATGGTGTTAATTTCTTATACAAGCCAATTGTAGATCTTAAAGTCTTTGAAGGATGTTTATAAACATAATGAAAATGCAAATGGTTGATATAGATATCAATTCTATACATTTTCCACTGTTCACCTAATAAGTGTTGCTTACTTATGTCTACTTCTGCTTCCACTAAACACTGGCCACCTTAAAAAAGTTGAAGATTATGTCAAAGGTTGCACATGACAATGGTATGCTGATTCCAGTCAGACACTAGTATCCTGCCAACATACAGTAGATGTATTACTGTTATGGAATCAGTTTTATCTTGGAGATACAGATCAATTCTTACTTATGTCACATATTTATACAGATTTTATTGCTTTCTGTAGGTCTTTGTACACTGACTAGTTCTGTCCTCTTTATAGGTGGTAGCTCTAGCTTTGACTACCATGGACAATGGCTAGTTCTGTCCTCTTTACATGGGGTAGCTCTAGGTATATCTACCATGGACAATGGCTAGCTCTCTGTCCTCTTTACATGTGGTAGCTCTAGGTTTGTCTACCATGGACAATGGCTAGCTCTATCCTCTTTACAGGTGGTACCTCTAGCTTTGTCTACCATGGACAATGGCTACTTTTGTCCTCTTTACATGTGGTAACTCTAGGTTTGTCTACTATGGACAATGGCTAGTTCTGTCCTCTACATGTGGTAGCTCTAGGTTTTTCTACCATGGACAATGGCTAGTTCTGTCCTCTTTACAGGTGATAGCTCTATGTTTGTCTACCATGGACAATGGCTAGCTCTGTTCTCTTTACATATGGTAGCTCTAGGTTTGTCTACCAGGGACAATGGCTAGTTCTGTCCTCTTTACAAGTGGTAGCTCTAGCTTTGCCTACCACGGACAATGGCTAGCTCTGTCCTCTTTACAGGTGATAGCTCTAGCTTTGTCTACCATGGACAATGGCTAGTTCTGTCCTCTTTACATGTGGTAGCTCTAGGTTTGTCTACTATGGACAATGGCTAGTTCTGTCCTCTTTACATGTGGTAGCTCTAGGTTTTTCTACCATGGACAATGGCTGTACATGTGGTAGCTCTAGGTTTGTCTACTATGGACAATGGCTAGTTCTGTCCTCTTTACATGTGGTAGCTCTAGGTTTTTCTACCATGGACAATGGCTGGTTCTGTCCTCTTTACAGGTGGTAGCTCTAGCTTTGTCTACCATGGACAATGGCTAGTTCTGTCCTCTTTACATGTGGTAGCTCTAGCTTTGTCTACTATGGACAATGGCTAGTTCTGTCCTCTTTATATGTGGTAGCTCTAGGTTTGTCTACCATGGACAATGGCTAGTTATGTCCTCTTTACATGTGGTAGCTCTAGCTTTGTCTACCATGGACAATGACTAGTTATGTCCTCTTTACATGTGGTAGCTCTAGCTTTGTCTACCATGGACAATATGCTAGTTCTGTCCTCTTTACAGGTGGTAGCTCTAGCTTTGTCTACTATGGACAATATGCTAGTTCTGTCCTCTTTATATGTGGTAGCTCTAGGTTTGTCTACCATGGACAATGGATAGCTCCGTCCTCTTTACAGGTGGTAGCTCTAGCTTTGTCTACTATGGACAATGACTAGCTCTGTCCTCTTTACAGGTGATAGCTCTAGCTTTGTCTACTATGGACAATGACTAGCTCTGTCCTCTTTACAGGTGGTAGCTCTAGGTTTGTCTACCATAGATATACAGTCAAACCTGTATTAAGAGATCACCTTTGGTACAAAGAAAAAGTGGCCTGATAAGATAGGTGATCTCTTAATTTCTATGACAGGACAAGACAAATCAGAAAAAGGTGAGCTTTAATACAGGTGAATGCTTAACAGAGGTGACTGCATGGTATTTTATAGATATTTCAAGCTGTATTTATTATTTCAGTATTTACAGAACTGTTCAGTAATATTGATTGCAACAGAAATCTCCAGAGCTTGTAGTAGTAAAACTGCAAAACATTTACTCGACGAGAACTTGCGTAGACAGCTACTAATGGATGGACAGTATGGTAATATAGTATTTGTATGTACCAAGAGTGATGTTCTTACACCTACAGAATTAATCAGGTATTTCAACAATAAGTTTCTGTATGGTTCACTTTCATATTATTTTGTGAATTTGAATTTGCATTTTTTTTTAAAATTAGAATCTTTGTATTTTACTGATAACACAACAAATAAACAAAATAATATACCGGTACAATGCATGTATGTTTTTTGCAGCATTTTTTTTCTTCACACAAAGTAATTTGGGACTAGCTCTTATTTTTTTTTTCGATATACATGTAGCTTTAATTATGAATTATTGTCTCAGAATGATCAACTGACATTCATTACCATTACAATTTTATTAAATGTGGGGTTTATGAATATTCTATACAATTTTATTAAATGTGGGGGTTATGAATGTTCTATACAATTTTATTAAATGTGGGGGTTATGAATGTTCCATACAATTTTATTAAATGTGGGGGTTATGAATGTTCCATACAATTTTATTAAATGTGGGGGTTATGAATGTTCTATACAATTTTATTAAATGTGGGGGTTATGAATGTTCTATACAATTTTATTAAATGTGGGGGTTATGAATGTTCTATGCAATTTTATTAAATGTGGGAGTTATGAATGTTCTGTACAATTTGATTAAATGTGGGAATTATGAATGTTCTATGCAATTTTATTAAATGTGGGGTTATGAATGTTATATACAATTTTATTAAATGTGGGGGTTATGAATGTTCCATACAATTTTATTAAATGTGGGAGTTATGAATGTTCTATACAATTTTATTAAATGTGGGGGTTATGAATGTTCCATACAATTTTATTAAATGTGGGAGTTATGAATGTTCAAGGTACAAAATTACATACATGTTGTATATTGAATAATATCTACCGAAAATGATCATAGGCATCATCATAAATTCATAAAATATGAAAAACGATTGAGAAAAGAAGGCAACATGCTCGGCTTACCTATCAAGCAAAATCTTTGCCACTTCAGGGTGAGTTTGGATGTGTAGCACTTGCTTCAGTTCGTTCCAACGATCCAACTGATCCCCTACATATATCCTGCATTTGTTATATTTGGAAGATACTGCACTTCTATTCCTCTTTCTCTCTGAATCCATGAAAGACTGCTTTCTTCCACACATTGACACTTTCTCTTCCGACATGTTGTTTATTGTTTCTAAACAGTGTGCATGCTCAAGACGGGTTCACATAGAAGGCCATATGAATAGAGGCGGGTTTAAAATTTTAATTTGATTCTTGTCATCCTGGACATTAATTCCAATAACAATAGTTTTGGGTCTTTTTTGTCAAAAAAAGAACACAAATCGTATCTTTTGCAGCATAACTGTTTAATGATAGCTTAAACAAATCATTTATGGACAGTTAAAATTGTTCAACAAAATCGTAGACAATATGCCTTTAAATGTGGGGGTTATGAATGTTCGGTTCAACTCCATATTTCAGTTTTATTGTGAGTGACAGTATTGTTGGTGGTAGATACCAGAGGAAACCACTGTTCCAATACTGCAAGAAAATGACATGCATAAAATGATGTTGTATCAAGTACACCTATCCATATGCTGGAAGTCACACATTTAATGGTGATAAGCACTGATTAAAACCGGGTGCGCAGGTGGAGCAAACATTCAGATTGTTCTTTATTTTGACCACTGTTATCTCGAGGAGGAAAAATCAATGATACATAGTTTCACAGTTACTTTTGGAGCAAAATATTTGACAGGCATGTGAAACTATGTATCATTGATTTTTCCTCCTCGAGATAACAGTGGTCAAAATAAAGAACAATCTGAATGTTTGCTCCACCTGCGCACCCGGTTTTAATCAGTGCTTATCACCATTAAATGTGTGACTTCCAGCATATGGATAGGTGTACTTGATACAACATCATTTTATGCATGTCATTTTCTTGCAGTATTGGAACAGTGGTTTCCTCTGGTATCTACCACCAACAATACTGTCACTCACAATAAAACTGAAATATGGAGTTGAACCGAACATTCATAACCCCCACATTTAAAGGCATATAGTGTTCCTTCTGACGAAACTTTCAGTCTTATTAAAAATAATATTCTTCATCAGTCTGAAAACTACAGAAATCACTTCGAAAATTGAAATTTCTGAGGTAGGTCACGTTGGTCATGTGACATACAGTTTCATAAATATGTTGTTCAACAGGGATTTTTGTTTATCGTTCTATTAATAACACAATACCCTGATTAGTGATATGATGATAAGCTCCGCCCACAAATTTTGTCAGTAGGCACTACCGCAAATGCCACTTTAAGAGATAGAGGTTAATCTAATTACCATACCAACCTCAATTTTATCATGAATGTCACCCACCCGCCCAGACAACCTGTTATGAAATAGACTTTACCTTAATTACCTAATATGACTTAAATTAACAATGCTTGTATCCAACTTGCTTTTTTTCATACTTTCTGAAATTTAATACACAACTTCTGTGTTGATAAAAACGAAACCTTTCTGTTAAAATATTCAGATTAAAAAAAAATAGAGTGACCTCTTAAAAGACGTTCAATTCATAAAAATGTTATATGACAGGACAAGAAAAAGGTGGCCTTTTAATACAGGTGACTGCTTAATATAGGTGAACGGATGGGTAGGTTTGACTGTAAGCAGAGTAGGGTTGAATTCTAAAATATATTAGACAGATTGGTAATTGTGACCTTTCATTTTTCAGGTCTTGTGTTAACATTTCAATTCGGAAATTCTACTTTTAATAGACTCCTGTTAAGTCATAAAGTCACCAAACTACATAATGTATTTGTTTTCTGTAGAGAGCTTAAATTAGAAGATAAAACAGATCATCTTAGAACAGATTTAAATGCCATGAACACTAGAGTGGACGAGTTAAATAAGGAAATAAGACATCTCAATATAGACAGAAGCAAGTGTGTGGATGAAAGGGAACAATTATCCCCTGCAATGGAGGCTTCTGTAAGTACTTACAGTTGAAATTCGTTAGCTCGAACTTGGATGGCTCGAACACCATGGAGCGCTCAAACTGTTTTTTTAGTCCTGTCAATTTTGCTGTTATTTCGTGTCATATAAACCCAGTGTTCTGCATTGCTGGTTATAGCAGGCTTCGCCGACCAGCTATAATTCTCTTCCGACCGGCATTCATTTTTCAAAGCTGGTCGGAAAATTAACATTGTTTTCCCAACTTGTGTATTGATCCCAATTAAAATCCTGTGTAGCATTTCATGTGGCTCTTATGTTACAATCGTCAGAATACCTTTAAACGTATATTGAATCAGGGGACAGTTGACAATTTTAATGACGAAATAAGTACGAACATATCTCTTAATGGGTTATAATCCACATGCAAATGTTTTTGAATTATTTGACTTTGTAAAATGACAGAAATATTTATCTGTGAAAAAATTTTAACAACTTCCGCAATTCCGGTAAAAAATTACTTCCAAACTATACACTAACGGTGACACATTTTTACATGTAAGTGCTGTATAAACATTTCTCTTTTAAATTATAACACCCTTCGATTAGCATATTTGATCATCCTTCTTTAAACAATTAAATATAAGTTAACTGTACATTTGCCCCTGGGTCAGGATTAATTTTGTGACACAATTATGAGTGGTTTCAATCCGAGACAAGGGTAATGAAAGATCGAACATGTTGAAGTAATTTTACAAGTACAACCTGTCGTAATGAGAAAAAAACTACTTTTTATTCTTTTTTTTTTAGTTGTGAAAAACAAAAATTGAAAATAAAATGGAGATTAAATATTTGTAAAATATAATTTTATTTTTTTATTTTTACATGTATCGACGGAAATTGCTAATATACATGTTCATAAAGTAATTTCAGATGCTTTTTTTTAATTTTCAAATTCCATGAAATAACACTGATCTATAATTATGAAATTCAAAAACTGATTTTGTTCCGATTCTAAGTTGATATATGCAAATAAAAAAAAAATTGAGAAAATGAACACGTTAATATCCACGTTCCACTTCTGATTACATAATTATACGGCTCGTTTGTCTAATGTATTGAATGTGAAAGGGGATTCAGTTGTATGTGTAGAGTGAAGACAACACTGAGGAACAAACAGGCTGACTAACACCATATTACAAGGATTATTGATGATTTCAATACATGGACCGGATGACTCAGAATTTGATTTCAGGACAGCCATGAACATTTGGGGGAAACTTAGAAAGAGACATATCTTGGTTGAAAAAGCAAAGGAATCATCAGAAAAATCAAAACTTTTTAAAAAAATTGTGATGAAATCTCTTTTGCTAAGGAAAATTACAAGAGAAAGAAGAATTAAGAGAGACATGTTGAAAATAAAATAAAATTGCTTAATTGCTGTAGCAAGTAGTAGCATAAAATTGGAAATATAAAGTATTCTTTGTATTATTTTTGTTGCGATTACGCGTACTTAAGCGCAACGGCGAAAAAATTAAAACACACTATAAAAGAAAGCAACAAAAAACAACCACCTATCACTGAGCAAAAATGGAGAACACTGAAACCCTTATTTCTCGATCATTTTATGGTAATAATAAATGAGTACAAATTACCTTTACAAACTCAAATTCATCTGGAAGTGTAAAACACTTTCAATTTAAGTAGGCCTAATTACTATATCCAGATAAAATAAAAATACCTGTACTGCATAACTGTTTACATAACAATTAAATGTTATTTAAGTAGGCCTAATCACTATATCCAGATAAAATTAAAATACCTGTACTGCATAACTGTTTACATAACAATTAAAGGTTATTTAAGTAGGCCTAATTACTATATCCAGATAAAATAAAAATATCTGTACTGCATAACTGTTTACATAACAATTAAAGGTTATTTAAGTAGGCCTAATTACTATATCCAGATAAAATAAAAATACCTGTACTACATAACTATTTACATAACAATTAAAGATTATTTAAGTAGGCCTAATTACTATATCCAGATAAAATAAAAATACCTGTACTGCATAACTGTTTACATAACAATTAAAGGTTATTTAAGTAGGCCTAATTACTATATCCAGATAAAATAAAAATACCTGTACTGCATAACTATTTACATAACAATTAAAGGTTATTTAAGTAGGCCTAATTACTATATCCAGATAAAATAAAAATACCTGTACTGCATAACTATTTACATAACAATTAAAGGTTATTTAAGTAGGCCTAATTACTATATCCAGATAAAATAAAAATACCTGTACCGCATAACTGTTTACATAACAATTAAAGGTTATTTAAGTAGGCCTAATTACTATATCCAGATAAAATAAAAATACCTGTACCGCATAACTGTTTACATAACAATTAAAGGTTATTTAAGTAGGCCTAATTGCTATATCTAGATAAAATAAAAATACCTGTACCGCATAACTGTTTACATAACAATTAAAGGTTATTTAAGTAGGCCTAATTACTATATCCAGATAAAATAAAAATACCTGTACCGCATAACTGTTTACATAACAATTAAAGGTTATTTAAGTAGGCCTAATTACTATATCCAGATAAAATAAAAATACCTGTACCGCATAACTGTTTACATAACAATTAAAGGTTATTTAAGTAGGCCTAATTACTATATCCAGATAAAATAAAAATACCTGTACTGCATAACTGTTTACATAACAATTAAAGGTTATTTAAGTAGGCCTAATTACTATATCCAGATAAAATAAAAATACCTGTACTGCATAACTGTTTACATAACAATTAAAGGTTATTTAAGTAGGCCTAATTACTATATCCAGATAAAATAAAAATACCTGTACCGCATAACTGTTTACATAACAATTAAAGGTTATTTAAGTAGGCCTAATTACTATATCCAGATAAAATAAAAATACCTGTACTGCATAACTGTTTGCATAACAATTAAAGGTTATTTAAGTAGGCCTAATTACTATATCCAGATAAAATAAAAATACCTGTACCGCATAACTGTTTACATAACAATTAAAGGTTATTTAAGTAGGCCTAATTACTATATCCAGATAAAATAAAAATACCTGTACCGCATAACTGTTTACATAACAATTAAAGGTTATTTAAGTAGGCCTAATTACTATATCCAGATAAAATAAAGATACCTGTACCGCATAACTGTTTACATAACAATTAAAGGTTATTTAAGTAGGCCTAATTACTATATCCAGATAAAATAAAAATACCTGTACCGCATAACTGTTTACATAACAATTAAAGGTTATTTAAGTAGGCCTAATTACTATATCCAGATAAAATAAAAATACCTGTACTGCATAACTGTTTACATAGCAATTAAAGCTTATTTAAGTAGGCCTAATTACTATATCCAGGTAAAATAAAAATACCTGTACCGCATAACTGTTTACATAACAATTAAAGGTTATTTAAGTAGGCCTAATTACTATATCCAGATAAAATAAAAATACCTGTACTGCATAACTGTTTACATAACAATTAAAGGTTATTTAAGTAGGCCTAATTACTATATCCAGATAAAATAAAAATACCTGTACTGCATAACTGTTTACATAACAATTAAAGGTTATTTAAGTAGGCCTAATTACTATATCCAGATAAAATAAAAATACCTGTACTACATAACTATTTACATAACAATTAAAGGTTATTTAAGTAGGTCTAATTACTATATCCAGATAAAATAAAAATACCTGTACTGCATAGCTGTTTGCATAACAATTAAAGGTTATTTAAGTAGGCCTAATTACTATATCCAGATAAAATAAAAAATACCTGTACTACATAACTGTTTACATAACAATTAAAGGTTATTTAAGTAGGCCTAATTACTATATCCAGATAAAATAAAAATACCTGTACTGCATAACTATTTACATAACAATTAAAGGTTATTTAAGTAGGCCTAATTACTATATCCAGATAAAATAAAAATACCTGTACCGCATAACTGTTTACATAACAATTAAAGGTTATTTAAGTAGGCCTAATTACTATATCCAGATAAAATAAAAATACCTGTACCGCATAACTGTTTACATAACAATTAAAGGTTATTTAAGTAGGCCTAATTACTATATCCAGATAAAATAAAAATACCTGTACCGCATAACTATTTACATAACAATTAAAGGTTATTTAAGTAGGCCTAATTACTATATCCAGATAAAATAAAAATACCTGTACCGCATAACTGTTTACATAACAATTAAAGGTTATTTAAGTAGGCCTAATTACTATATCCAGATAAAATAAAAATACCTGTACTGCATAACTGTTTACATAACAATTAAAGGTTATTTAAGTAGGCCTAATTACTATATCCAGATAAAATAAAAAATACCTGTACTGCATAACTGTTTACATAACAATTAAAGGTTATTACCTGTTGCATGTTTTTGAACTTTTAATTACGATTAATAAAGAAAGATTATTGTTATCAAGCCGAGACAACACTTGACAGTAATTGAAACAATCAGAAGATTAAATGATTGCAATCCTAATAAAGTTAATTAAAACAATATTTAAAATTGTTATTAACATGAATTAGTATTATTGAGAGTGTGATCTCAAGGTTCATCTAAATACCAAAAATAGAAAATGTACTAGTAGTGACATTCCGATTATCCTCAGTTTTTATGTCTATATTATATTTAGTGGAAAAAAATATAATTGCTTCCAATTCAAAATTTGTTAAAAGAAAATGATCATTTGCTAAAATTTTTAATTTGTACTTTAAAAATATATATCCGAATTATCAAACATTATACTGATATCGATCCAACTGTTACTGCCCGACCTTGTATTTCCTATATAATATAGATCACAAAAACAGTGAAAAGCGTTTCTAATAAACGTTTGAAGATACCAAATAGGTATTCAGAAGCCGTAGTTTGTGAGAACTTTCTAATTGATTAGACTTTTTTTACGACTAAGGCCCACTAGTACCGTGCATCAGTTATCATAATGTAATGAAGCTCTCCCAGGCCAGAACCAGATTTTCTCTCTCAGACTCAGAATTAAAATACAGTAGAACTTCAGTGGCTCGAACTCAAAGTGACTGTCAAGGTGTATTCAAGTTATCGGAAGTTCGAGCCACCGAAGTTCTGTAATTTCATATACATTGTATTATAAAATGAATGATTTTTTTTTTCCTTTGCTGTTTTTATGAATTAATCAGCTTAAAAATGTGTTTGTAGAAAATCATGGTCTATTTTTGGAATTGATATTGTAACATACTCAATCACCCACTTTGTTAAAATCAAATACAAATGGGCGGGATTTATGCTGTGGTACAACATGCAGGCCTGATGTACCATAGCTAAAAATGTCAGTCAATTCATTTCTGTTACAAAACATATATACCATGTGATGCACTCATGAACTTATTGAAACAAATTCATTCTTGGGATTTTTTTGTTTAAATAAGTTAATTTGTAAGCCTGCGGTATCTACATGTATAATACTTATGTCATATTTATAATATTAATATGTCTGGTTTCTGTTACCGACTGTGTTTAATTTATTCTGCAAGATAAGAAAATTCAAAAATTCAGAACACTTTAACAATAAAAAACCTTTTTTAACAAAGTTTTTTTTTACATTTAATACTTTCCAGAAAGTCTCTGTACAAACGCAAGGAGTCATCATTTTCTGCCTTGACTTAAGTCATTTATCTTCGCTAGCCAAGGGTTATGATCCGCTCTACTCATCTTCACCCTTGGCATCGTTAGACGGATTTTCGAGGTCACACAGTGATGGTTTATATGTAATGCAGCTAGTCGTAGCTGCAACCAATTTTGTATACAAAAAGCACATGTTCTGTAGGAAAAATGTAAACAAAATAGAAATGCGTGTACATATAAAATAATGTTGTAAGTTTTAAATAAAAGCACTAGCTTACCATTGAATAACAGTATGAGCCTCATCAACAACTATAGCTTTCATTTTTTCCTGGAACTGGCTTGATTTTAGAATGCTGCGCCACTTTAAATCTCCGACAAATTGTTCTGGACTTCTGTATATAAAGTCAAACTCTGCCTTTTCAATCAAATCATTTTCACTAGAATCTTTTCCAATATAAGTGGCATTAAAACCCAGTCCTTCCAGTTTCTTACACTGTTCTGACATTATGGAAATCAAAGGTGCAAAAATCACAACACACGACCCAGGAAAAACTACTGGGATTGACTCGTATGTCAACGACTTTCCACTTCCCATCTTCATGCCAACAATGACATCTTTTCCGTCTTTAATAACCGTTATAGATTTGCTCTGATTGTCTGTCAATGAGTTTATATTAAATTTTTCACAAATCTTCGCTTGAAAATCAGCCATATCATAATCTCGAGTCAATTTTCAGGGCATTCAAACGAAAGGAAATGAAAGCCTCGCGTCGATTGGCTGAAAATGACATCATTACAAGGGGCTTAACTGTCAAAATCGAGCAGGTGGCAGTGCGCGGGAATTACGAAAATCCATCTAACAATGCCAAGGGTGAATCCTATGTTATATTGTATTGTGAAAAAAAAATATAATATGTAATTCATCAATAAAAAGAAATATGTTTAAATCAAGGGTGAAGATGAGTAGAGTGGATAGTAACCCTTGGCTAGCGAAGATGTAAGTCATCCTGCATTTAAAAGTACATCAATAACTACAGTCTTCACAAAGTGTGTCGGTCCGTCAGTCAAAACCGATGAAATCTGACTGGGACCGGTAAAATGTAAAATATCGCCAGTCCAAAAATCCGACATTGTTTCGGACTTCAGCTGATACCAGAAATCGTAGCTCTCCACAGGTGAACGCCATGTTGGGTTTATAATTTGTTGAATATGCGATTCCTGTGAAAAAATGCAAACGAAAAGCTAAGAAAGAGGACTCTGACACAGGGATACAAATTAACGGTCGTCCAGTTGGTGATTAAAATTTATTAAAAAACTGAAATATATCACTGAACACAGAAATATGTTGACTTCCACACACCCCGAGGATCAATGATTGCATATGTTTAATTGAATTTGTTTTGAGATGCATATATATTGAAGATGACAACAGATTCATTTTCTCAACTGAAATTAATAAGGGATGAAAACCGGAAGTTGATGATGTAAAATCCGGGACCGGATCGAGCAATTAGTTACGGATTGTTGGCTATATATCAGCCTTACCTTTTTAGGTGTGAAACCACTAATTAATTTCTTTAAGGTTTTCTATCAAATCTGTGTTTTTTCGAGCCTACCTGGTCATTTTATCTTAAGTTTAACCTTTCCAAGACCATATATTTTCTGAAACGTACATGATTCCTCTACGTTCTGTCAAAATATCAGGGCATGTTTAAAATCTTGCAGTGAAATGCCATGCTACGGAAAACACCTACTCTAAAAATAGCACGGTCATCCCCAAGAAATTCAGTATTTATAGATCATGCATCAAATCCTCCATAGAGGTATTAAAATACAACTAAGTCCATCAAATTTGAGCTCAAAATAATCCCTATATATTTAACTTCAATTATCAATTTTAATTAGTCCATTCCATTGAGTAGTTTTCACAATAGTCTAAAGTGAAAGCAACTTTTTTCTTGAAAAGGGACTACTTTCGTATATGCTCTAAGCTCTGATTGGTGAATTAGTGATTTGACACCTAAAGAGCCAAAAAACTTGTTTCTTTAACCATTTGTTGGCCTAATTTCTATTCCTTAGGCAATATCAACCCCAAAAAACCTCATAAGGTATGTGGCTGTCTGATATTTGCAAGTATAAGTGTTCAAATGCAAAAGTACCCCATGAAGATTTTTAATGAAAATATCACCATTTACAGCTGTTGAGTTCAGATTGTGTAATATACCAAAACTTACCTATTCTCTTATATATGACAGTTGTTAATCTAATTTCTAACATAATAAGCAATTTTAACACATATATATGCCTCCGTTGTATGTTTAATAGCTAAATACTATGAAATGTTTGCATTTAGCCCCCCCTTTTTTCGTCCCATAAAATGAGTTCATATCATTCTTAATTTTGTTAATTCATGGTTTTACCCCATAAATTATGTAGTTTAAGACATAAAATAAGTTTTTGTATATAGATCTTTAGTTGAAATTCCTTCTAATTCCATCAAATTTGCAAAACATATATATGATTTATTGATATTCAAATCTTGGAATTTCTGATGGTACACAACTATAATTTCCTCCAAAACTCAATAAATATATGCTTCCACATCATTTTTTTCCCACTCTTTAAGTAAGCTGGATGTTCAAATGTACTGTTACAGCCAAATAATACTCTTAAACATGAAATCCAAATTGACAATT
Organism: Bathymodiolus septemdierum; assembly: GCA_963383655.1. NCBI lineage: Eukaryota > Metazoa > Mollusca > Bivalvia > Mytilida > Modiolidae > Bathymodiolus > Bathymodiolus septemdierum. Next base: position 43,488,869 of record OY726521.1, on the reverse strand, counting down.
TGAAAAATTAACAGAAAATGCTAAGCAGTCAAAATAATTTTTCTGAGATCACTTAAATTACCATGTTTTTATTACATAATTTTCAATTAAAACTGCTTTCTATAGCCTTATATTATCTTATAAGTACATTGTACATGTATTCTAGCTGAAACTATCAAAATTTACCAGGAAAAAATTGTAGGATTGAAAAAAATGCAATCATGATATCATCATATTCTATATTTGAAGTCGACAAACTGCTGCATGATGAATGTTTTTAAATTCTTAATATCAACCATATATTCAATATTATATGCCCTTCTACTGCAAAAACACGTTCAATAACATATTCCCAATAATTATAAAGTCATGAACAAAAATAAAATGAGTTTCAATACCCTGTGTCCATGTATATCTAGTGTTTGGGAGCAATATTCCAAAATATTACATAACATGCATTTTGACCATGTAATCTGACACCACAATGCATTTTGTAACATTTTTGTATGAAAAATGTCACTCTGGGTCTGTTGTGACATTGTTAGGCTAATTTGAACATGATAGCAACAAAAGATAATTTTGATGTTGTTTACCTTAAGGTGTGAAACCACTAATTAATTTCTTTAAGGTTTTCTTTCAAATCTGTGTTTTTTCGAGCCTACCTGTCCATTTTATCTTAAGTTTAACCTTTTCAAGACCATATATTTTCTGAAACGTACATGATTCCTCTACGTTCTGTCAAAATATCAGGCATGTTTAAAATCTTGCAGTGAAATGCCGTGCTACGGAAAACACCTACTCTAAAAATAGCTCTGTCATCCCCAAGAAATTCAGTATTTATAGATCATGCATCAAATCCTCCATAGAGGTATTAATATACACCTAAGTCCATCAAATTTGGGCTCAAAATAATCCCTATATATTTAACTTCAATTATCAATTTTAATTAGTCCATTCCATTCAATAGTTTTCACAATAGTCTAAAGTGAAAGGAACTTTTTTCTTATGTTCTAAGTTCTGATTGGTTAATTAGTGGTTTGACACCTTTAGATAACAACATTACAGAGGAACATTTAATTGAAAAATATTTGCATTAAAATTTATTGATACTAGTAACCAAAACTAAAGTGAATAACTTGTCAATTTGTATTTCAATTGCAAATTTAAATTTAAGTGTACATTCATTGTTTATTTATTTTCCATTGATGTCCTAAAATTGTCCAAAAAGATGTGTATTGGATACTTTAATACAGTTCATTTTTTTTACCATACTGCAGAATATATTTTCAAATTGATAAACTTATAAAATAAAAATTATTGGCTACCTTTTACTTGTTTACAAATAAAAATATAATATCTGCATACACATACAGCATACAGTAAAAGGAATAAGTAAACACAGATATTTACATATATTTACATTCACTGGAAACTATGCACTACTGGATATGTATGGTGACTGACATTACTTTGCTCGTGAACAATCACATATATTTAGTTACATTCACTGGAAATTATGCACTACTGGATATGCATGGCGACTGACATTACTTTGCTCATGAACAATCACATAAAGATTCCCTGCCTAATTCGACTGTGTACTAAATTGCTATCAAGCGTCTTAAAAAAACAATTTTTATATATAATATAAATTTTTATTATTAGGTCCCATAAATTTGACTTTGGTCCAGTGAAACTAGTTTTTCCACTGGACCGAATGTCTAATGAATCCTCAGACAACTTCGTGAAGACTGTAACTACCTTGAGATTTCATTGATGAAAACATCTATATGCAAATTGTTTTTAGTCCAAAATGACAGAAAATAATGTTAATAACAATTAATGTATTAAGAAAGGAAATTTAGTCTGCTCAAGTAATTGACTAATTAAGCTTATTTAAAAAAAATGGTTGCTAATGTAATATTTTTATGGACATTAAGACGGAAATAGTGACATTAGTAATTTTTATAATTGAAGATTTATTCAAGTAAACATTTTAATTATTCGCCATAAATGCATATCCTTGAATCTTACAACTTGCCCAATTAAATCAGTGGTAATAATAGTCTGGCATAAGGATGTGCAAGACGTGGTTTTTTATCATTAATATGTTACAAGTTATTTTAAATAAGTATGTATGGATTCAAGGTTCATTTTTACAGGATGGAGAACTGAAGTCAGCACTGTCCAGAGAAAATAAAGAACTTTCACTAAAGAAACAAGACAAACAGAACGAAATAGAATCTCTTGAGGCTAAAAAAAATAAGCTGGAAATAGAAATGGCCAGCAAACATAAAACTATGAACCTCATCTGTGCTAAAGCTAGGACTGAATTTGTCAGTAAAGAGATGAAGAAGGACTTTAAGGCAGGAATAAAGGTAAGTGATCTAAGGATGGGGTTGTCAAAGTAATGAAATACAGTCAAACCAGCCCATGTGGTCACGTGTGACCTCTATTAACTGTCATCTGTATTAGAAGATCACCTTTTTCTTATCTGGTTATAGACAATTTCATATGAATGGAACCTCTTTTTAAGACATTGTCTGTCTTAAAAGATCACTTTTTCTTTGTCCTAAATGTGACCTCTTAATACAGGTCTGACTGTATTATGAACAGTAAGAATAACAACAAAACTTAATTACCAGTTTTGGCCATTGTCCAGTTATATTAATTGTTCAGTTACCACAGGGTACAACATGTTGGACATTTTTAGTTTAAAAATCAAAAGAGGACAAAAAGATTTGTGAATAATACTTTATGTGAAAGTGAATAAAAAAATTATTGTTTCTTTTCATAAAACCGTCTAAAGAAATATCCACCAATTAATCAGACTTATAAAACTACCATAAATTTTGACACCACAGCTATTACTTTTGTTATCACCTAGATAGATATCTAGATGGATGTATTGAAAATACACTGACATTTTTATGTAAAAGAATTTTAAAGACATATTTCATTTTTTTTCACAAAGATGAAAAATTGCAAGATACACATGATATGTGTGTATACACGATATGTGTACAGTACATTACGTTGAATGAATTTGCAAAATGGCCGACATCATGCATAAAGTATAATCAAAGAATTAAATATCAATTTTGGTTAATAAAAGCGAAGTGTTACTTACCTTAACTCTTCAATACTTGGCTAAGTGACTGCTGGCTCGTAACACAGATCGAATTCGCCCCGTCAAACTCGCATATAAACTTTATACGTAGTGCAAAGGGAGGTCACTCCAAATATCTTGTTCAACTCGTTTTAAGTCATTGGTATTTCGAATTTCATTTAAATGTCTTTGCGCGCTAATTTTGAGTACTTTCTAGATATTTTCTATAATGTCGAGATCAGGGCTCTGTGTATGGAAAAGTGTTGATATCATGTTCCAATTTCTACTGATTGGTCCAGCCGAAACATGACACAATGCATTGTACTCCTGAAATATCCAACTCCAATTTGAAATCTGTATGACAGTTAATGGCCAAATATTATCATCTACTACTGAAATATATTTTTCAGTTTTCATATTTCTCTCTACAAGAACCAGTGTGCCCTCACCATAATAAGAAATACATCCCAGAACATCACAGATGCACGGCAATTTGTTTCCCAGTCATTGCGGAGACCCACACAATCAGGACGCATCCTCTTATAAGATCGTCTCCAGACATAAACTTTATGGTTTTAATAAAGGACAATATTAGCCTTGTCACTAAAATTAACTGAAGACCACTGATTTTGTATGTCGAATGTAATTTCCTGCGACAAAGCCCAGGCTTTGTCTCGCTATTTACTGGAGAAATTGTAATTTCTTTGAAATGACGTGGTGTTTGTATCAATAATCTTCTACAAATAGTTCTCTAAGACATACCACATCCTGTTCTTGCATTAAATCTGGCTGTGACGTCATTAAGAGGCTGCCTGCTGTTGGTCTTGACACTTTGGACCAACACTCTGTCAACAGAACTCTCATCTTTCTTCTCCACCAACTTCGAGGTAAATTTTAAACATTTTGTCTTTCCCTCATTGGTTCTGCAGTTAATCCTGGCCATGTCTTAAATTTTGATATCTTTCTCTTCTAAGGCGAGTTCTTGTAATCAGTGCCTATCACCACTTATGTGCATTCAAATCTCACTCATGGCGAGATGTACTCGATGCAACTTTATGTGATAAAGTTTGTCAGAATGTTACTTGTAGCAGGTCGGTGGGTTTCTCCGGGTACTCTGGTTTCCTCCACCAATCAAAACTTACGAGCACGATATAACTAATATATTGTTGAAAGTGGCGTTAAACAACATTACCCTCTATCTGAGAGCAGTCGATCATGGCATCTGGTCCTGGTTGAGTCAAATCAAATATTACAAAATTTCTATTTGCTACTTATCCACTATAAGCACACGACAGTGTGAACAAAGACTGGTTGGATCAGAATCTTAAAAAATTATCCAAGTGGAGCAACATTTCTAGCCGTATATTGTTGTTTCAGTGAACAAGCACTTAAAAAAATTTGGATATCATAATCAATTAATAAATATGTACTTTCCCGTGGGAAAACTTGGATGCATGCTAGAGTAGTCATGGAAACATCAAACAGTAATTACATTAAAATTCCTTACTGAACCTATACATTTCTGCTTGTTTCAAAACCAAGTAGTGAATAAATTTGATATGTAATAGTCCCCCTCTTATAAAGCCACCATTTATAATAAAAATATAGCTATCTTACCTTGACCTACACCTCGAAATTAATGACAAAAGAGATGATTTCAGTTTTCCCATTGTGAACTTTACATTTATATGTAGCAACATTCCAGCAGCACCTGCATATGGAGTATATATTTCTCAGTTGATACGATATTCCAGGGCTTGTGGTTCCTATCAGGATTTCCTTGATAGAGGGTTGCTGCTAACAAGGAAGCTACTGAACCAAGAGTTCCTCTTGGTTAATTTGAAGTCATCACTTCGAAATTGTGCAGTCGCCACCATGACTTGGTTGACCATTATGGAATATCTGTGTCACAAATGACCACGGATATGTTCCTCATGTCGTAAACACTTCCTGGTCCTTTCCTCATTTATGACTTATCACCAGGTTTGTAAGTTTGTAACACGACAGATGTCACTAGTGGAGCAGGAATTAAATGTTTTGTAGATCGTTGTTTGTCCTTTTGTACTTTTTCTTTTGGCCATTGTGTTGTCTGTTCTTCGATTTACATATTCTGATTACCCCTTTGGTATCTTCAAACTCTTCTTATTATATAAGAAGGGCGGCCTCTCCTGAGGAGATCAAATTGGTAGTATTTTACTATCTCATTGTATTTGAAATATGGCCTGAAAAGAGGGTTGGCCTTTACTGGGAGTGGTCTTATTCTCTTTTCCGAACATTTGGGCATTTAACAATTGAAGGCGGCGAATCCAGCAAGAATCCTTGGGATTTTGCCTTTTACCTCAATTTCAATGGAAAATTTGACTTTTATTTTTTCTATTTTGGTTTTGAGTTTTGGTGTTTTAACGCCACTTTCAGCAATATTTCAGCTATATCATGGCGGCCAGTTTTAGTGGTGGAAGAAGTCGGAGAGAACCACCGACCATGGGTAAGCAACTCGTAAGCTTTATCACTCGTGGCTGCGAGTCAAGTGCACCCTTTTTTGTAATTTACAAAGCTGGACGCGAACCCACACCGTATTGGTGATAGGCTTGTAAAAGTTGTTAGGTAATCTGACTCTCTAACTCATATGTATATAGTAAAGAAAATCAAACTAAGATCTGATTTAGTGTAAACAAGGACCATAAGTGATTTTATTTACAATATTTAAATTCTGTTGGTGGATATCAAATAAATTAATATGCATTGAAATGTATGTAGGATTTCGCTTGGCTGATCACTGCCTAATGATGTCAGTCCAAAATGGGGAATAAGAGGGAGACTACTCTATACTGTACTGTTTATAAGTTATTCTTTATAAATTTTGATACTGTATCAGGAGATGAAGAGGAATGCTAAAATGATACAAGAAGAAATAGAAGAGGATGAGGAAGATAGTGATGATGATGATGATGATAGTCACCTGACCAATTCTTGTGAAAATCTAAAGGTATTCTGTGTAAGTTCATCTGAATACCAGAAACTAAAGAACAAACTGACAGATGATGGACCACCTAAGGTAAGAAAATGAAAAACAAAAAATACCACATAATAATTGTAACATGCAGCGTTAATAGTGGATGAAAGAATAAATTCTATATACCTTGCAAATATGTGAAATTTAAAAATGATGACCTCTTTTAGACCCTGTTTTGAAATAAAATAGCAAGCTCCTTTAATGGTCCATCAGTAACCCATAACGATGATATTTTTATATTTTTGCAAAACAAATTGCATTGAAATTGGATGAAAAATAAAAAGTTCAAATTTTAGAATTCAGTTTTTGTTTACACCTATAACTCAAGTCTATCTCAGAAACCATAAGTGATAGAGAAAATCTGATGACATATTTCCAGAAGCAGAAACTCTCCATGCAATCATTTCAAAGAAAAAAAAAATACATGAAAATTGAATGAAAAAATAAAACTCAACATGCCTTCCAAATATGCAAAATTTCGGAATTTGTGTCACTGCGAAATGAAATAACAAAATATTTTTATGGTACATCAATAACCCATAAAGATGTAGTTATATGAAAGGCAAATATCATGGAATTTTTTGATTAAATATTTTCACTTAATATGTCACTTAATTTTAACTAAAATCAACTGCATAACATTAAAAATCCACTCAAAAGCAGATTTTAAGAGCAAATCGCAAAATATTTGACAGCAGATAATTCTGTTTTCCCATACAGTAATGCAAATGATATGCGCATGACTCAAGATTTGAACTCTTTTGGGGAAATTATCGCTCATGCACACTGTTCAGTTGATGAAAAAAATGTTGGATGCAAGTAAGAATATATTCCGTGTGTACCACATAAGAATAATTGCACCAAACAAAAATGGTTCACACGACATGAAACAGACAGATTCCTCAATAATCATTGTCAGGAATGTGCACGTGCTTACCTCAGCATCCATGATTGTTTATCTTATCGTCACGAGGTCATGATCGGCAATTATCGGAACAAAACAACCAAAAATTAATCAGTCTCCACAACAATGGCGAGGACGATAAACATGCACACGGATTTGCAGATTTCTAATTTTTGGGAACATATTCGAGTTGAAACATGCATGAATAGCTTAGTAAAGGTACCGGCGTATTCCAAATTGAATTTTCTTCGCCCAAAACTGGTGTAATATTACTTTAATTTTGCATAAAATTGCATTAAAATATTGGATGAAAATTAAGAATGTTGAAATTTGGATTCGACTTTTGTTGACCCTTTCGGTTGAGTTTATCTACAAAAGCAAAAGAGATAGAGGAAATCGGACAGCATACAGCAGGAAGCTTTTAACGCAATAAATTCAAAGAAAAAGAACACAACAAAATTGGACCACAAAAACAAATTATGTGTCTTCTAAATATGTGAAATTTTGGAATTTGGACTCCCTTCAGACCTCTTTAAAAAGTAGAATACCAAATTTGTTTATGGCCCATCTATAAACCATTAAAATGTTAAAAAAATGCCTTAAAATTGGATGAAAAACAAAAAAGTTAGACATTTGAAATCTTCCCCTTTTTGGCTCCTTTTATAACAAAAATGATAATAGTTACTATGCATATTTCTGAAAAGGATTTTGCTAAGGAATTCATTAATAAAAACATCAAAATCAGATGAAAAATAAAATTGCCATGTAGTTAGTAGAAATATTCATTTTTGCACCTTCCTGGTCCAGGCCTCTTGTTTGGAAATATGGGGTTACAACTTCCCAAATCAAAACCGACAAATATTCGGTGCCAATGATTATTATGTTTAAAATTCAAGAAGGATCTATTATGTAAAACATCAGCTATCGTGCGGAAACCATATGCATTCTGTCAACAGACGGATGATGACAAAGGAAACGACAGCACATCACATGATAATGAACGCAATTTTGTTTTGGTCGTTTATAAAGGTTACTTTCAACACCATATGGGTGGCTCAATGAGTTAGGTAGTTGGATTACCTAGCAACTCATACAAACCTAACACCAATACGGCGTGGGTTTGTGACAGCTTTGTAAATTACAAAAAAGGGTGCACTTGACTCGCAGTCACAAGTGATCAAGTTTACCAGTTGCTTGCCCATGGTTGGTGGTTCTCTCCAGGTACTCCGGCTTCCTTCACCACTAAAACTGGTGGCCATGATAGAGCTGAAATATTGCTGAAAGTGACATTAAACACAATAAAATCAAATCAATCAACACCATATGTCTATTTACTAGGTCTTTGATAGTGAAGAGGATACTGGGATTCCTGCCATTAGACAATATGTACAAGAGATTGCAGAACAGAAAGAGAAAGAAGCTACGAAACGTCTGATACAAAATCTAGCTCTATTTATTTATGATATAAAGGAATATCTTACTGAGAATGAAATCACTGTAAGTGTAGGCGAGGGCCTCAATAGTAAAGATTTTTATTTACATATATTTTTATTTAGAAATTGCTTTATATATCAACAGTACATGAAACTTAAGATTTTGAGTTACATTTTGTATTTTATTTATGAATCTTGGACATCTTAATGCTAAAATTTATTTGGTTTATATCAGAAATCTCTTGAGCATCCATTAAAGGCATACAGGCTGTCAGAATTGAGGGGTTTTTTTATATTAAAAGTTGCCAATATTCGATGTTTTATACTAATAAAATGTTCTGAGCAAAAAGCCAGGTTTAAAAAATCTGTTATAATGTCGTAATTAGTGAAAAGAATTTGAATGTTTAGCATCATCTTTAATACATGATTAATTATGAATCGGCTGCAGTTCCGAAGTTTGCAGAGCAGCGTGTGATAACTGCTATAAATAACTGAGGATGGATGATGAGGTAAGCATGTTGCATGTAAATTAATTAGAATTAATTTAATTTAAGAAATATATTTATAAAATTGGATCCCGGGGTAATCAGTTAATATTATATAATGGTATTTAGTAAGAATGACACCTAAAATCAGAAATATGTGATGAAATCAATAAAAACAAACCAACATTTTCTTCATCAACAAACAATTTCGCACATGTGCAAGCGCTTTCCCAAATGAGTTCACTGTCAGGTCGTATGAATATTGGGTGGGTCAACATTGAATTCTTTCCTGGATGGAAGAAAATCAAACGGTGACGTATTTCCTTTGTTCTAGGCTATTTACGTATGATATTATGAAAAATTTCAACTACAATATATCTTTATGGTTTTTTAAATCAAAGTTTAGGTCTTATGTTGGGAAGCATTTTTATACGCCCGTCTCGAGACTGGCCGTATTATGTGATTGGGTATGGCGGGCGGCGGACGTCCACACAGGTTTCCGCACAATAACTTTTGTTCTGTATATCGGATCTTTACCAAACTTGGCCACATGAGTCCCCTGTGGAAGGGGAAGAACACTATTTATTTTAGGGTCATTAAGGTCAAAGGTCAAGGTCACCATTACTATAAATAGAATTTTTGACAACAGGGTCGCACGATAACTTTAGTTCTGTATATTGGATCTTTAACAAACTTGGCCACATGATTCCACTGTAGAAGGGGAAGAACCCTATTTATTTTGGGATCATTAGGTCAAAGGTCAAGGTCACCATTACTATAAATATAATTTTTGACAACAGGGTCGTTTCCGCACGATAACTTTAGTTCTGTATATTGGATCTTTAACAAACTTGGCCACATGATTCCCTTGTGGAAGGGGAAGAACGTTATTTTTTTGGGGGTCAAAGGTCAAGGTCACCATTACTATAAATAGAATTTTTGACAACAGGATCGTTTCTGCAAGATAACTTTAGTTCTGTATATTGGATCTTTACCAAACTTGGCCACATGATTTCCCTGTGGAAGGGGAAGAACCCTATTTATTTTGGGGTCATTATGTCAAAGGTCAAGGTCACCGTTACTATAAATAGAATTTTTGACAACAGGATCGTTTCCGCACGATAACTTTAGTTCTGTATATTGGAACTTTACCAAACTTGGCCACATGATTCCCCTGTAGAAGGGGAAGAACCCTATTTATTTTGGGGTCATTACCATTTACCGTTTGATAATTTATATAGAAGGGCGTATTTTGTGATGCACACATTTCTTGTTTTTAATTAAAATAACGGCCTGTATGCCTTTAAATATTACTTGTCATAAAAATATAAGATTTTCTACTTTTCATATAAATACTAAATAAAAGATGGCTTACAGGTTATGCCTGAATGACTTTGGTTAGGTATACATTAATACCTGTGATATCTGACAGTGACAAAAACCTTATATTTAAGAAACAACAGTAAAGCATTTCATTTCCTTAAATGCTGATTATTTTTTTTCTTCTTGAATGTTAAATTTGAGAATTTAATATTCCTAATTCATAATTTGATTGTCGATGACTTGCAGCAGGTCAGTGGTTTTCCTCCACAAATAAAACTGACCACCACGATATAACTGAAATATTGTTGAAAGTGGCATTAAACATCAATACCCTAACCCTCATATTTTGTTATTGTAAATTGTAAATGACGTACCAGTAATTTTTGTTTTGTATTACAGTGTAAAAAAGACAGGACTACAGTTCAGTCAGAAGTGACTAATTTTTCATCAGGATTAATGAAGAAATTGTCCCATGGAGGTGTATTAGACCAACTACGCAAAACTTTGAGTCAGAAAATTTACAATATAGCAATACTCTTAGAAAAAGGAGTAGAAATGGCAGAAAACTGTGCTGTTACTACATGTTTACAATGGGAAGCACCTGTAAGTTAAGGGAACGCTAACAAATATTAATTTATTTTATCGTAATGACCTCTGTATAATACGTTATATTTAAGCCTACCAAACAATTGTTTTTGCTCCGTTTCTTATTATTATTATCAATATTATTTTTATTATTATTATTCTTCTTCTCTTTCTTCTCCTTTCTTTCTTTGGCACATGAACTTGTCCACGGCAGATCTCAGGAACTACTGGACAGAATTTCATGAAACTGGGTGGAGTTATAGATATATGATTCTAGTTGGTCCTAAAGTTTTCAGCTTTGTGGTAAAGGGGGTCAAAGTAATATTTTGAGGGCTTCAAAGGGGGTGGGGGTTACTATAGAATCCTATGGGAAAGTTGAAATTTCGTACATTAATGTTGATAACTTCTAAATAATGATAGAGACATTACATTTTACATAGTGATGGGTCACCATTAGAGGAGCAAATCTGCGTTTCAAAATGTTCAAAATGTCTGCCATTTTCACAATGGCTTCCAAAACACCAATCGTAACTACTCGGCCATTCTCGCTACCCAGTAAATAACCTTGTATGCATTAGGCATATAAATCGCACTACTTTTCACATGTCAGTTGCATGAAAGTTTGATAAAGTTATATTATAAGCAATTTTCTATATTTCAATTAAAGTTTAATTAGTTTTGCATGATTAGATTTTACTTAGTATGTCTTCCATATTGGATTTTCATGGACTATATTTTTGTGCGGCTTAACTTAACTTAACTTCCGGCAAACAATTTAAGAAGAATTTCTACTATGTACGTACAAGGTTATTCACAGGGTAGTGAGAATGGCCGAGTGGTTACGATTGGCCAAAACACGGCATAAAATATGGGCGGTAAAAATTCAATATTTTCCGATATCATCAAAATTTGATATATGGGTAGATAATAATGTCCCGACATTGAAAAATTTCTACCGATCGCCATTTTCAAAATGACCGCCACAATACCGCAAAAATTCAACATTTTCCGATATCATCTAAATTTGATATGTGGGTAGATTATAATGTCCCGAATTTATTCCTGACATTGAAAAATTTCTAGCGGTCACCATTTTCAAAATGGCCACCACAATACCACACAAATTCAACATTGTCCGATTTCAACGAAATTTCATTTGTGGGTAGATTATGATGTCCTGAATAGATTCCCGACATTGAACAATTTCTAGCTGTCACCATTTTCAAAATGGCTGCCACAATACCGCACAAATTCAACATTGTCCGATTTCAACGACATTTCATATGTGGGTAGATTATGATGTCCCGAATTTATTCCAGACATTGAACAATTTCTAGCGGTCGCCATTTACAAAAATGGCTGCCACAATACCGCACAAATTCAACATTGTCCGATTCTAACGACATTTTATATTTGGGTAGATTATGATGTCCCAAATTTATTCCCGACATTGAACAATTTCTAGCGGTTGCCATTTTCAAAATGGCCGCAAAAATTAAACATTGTCCGATATCATCAAAATTTGATATGTGGGTAGATAATGATGTCCCGAATTGATTCCCGACATTGAAAAACGTCTACCGGTTGCCATTTTCAAAATGGCCACCACATTACTGCACAAATTCAACATTGTCCGATTTCAACGACATTTCATATGTATGTAGATTATGATGTCCCGAATTGATTCCTGACATGGAAACATTTCTACTGATTGCCATTTTCAAAATGGCCATCACAATAACGCACAAATTCAACATTGTTCGATTTCAACGAAATTTCATATGTAGGTAGATTATGATGACCTGAATTGATTTCGCGACATCGAAAAATTTCAAAGGTAGCTTTTGATTTATTTTTTAAACCTGTTGTCAGTGGCCGGTTTGGGAGACTCCATAATCGTTAGATTATAATCATATCTTGTTATTATTATTCTTCTCCTCTTTATTCTTCTTTCTTTCCACGGACCATGAACTTGTCCACGGCAGATCTCAGGAACTACTGGACAGAATTTCATGAAATTTGGTGGAGTTATAGATATATGTTTCTAGTTGGTTCTAAAGTTTACAGCTTAGTGGTAAAGCTGGTTAAAATCATATTTTGAGGGGTTCAAAGGGGGGGGGGGGGGGTTCATTCAACCTTTGCCAACATTTTGAAAAATAGGTATAAAAAGGTAAGAAAAATTTTTGGCATAGGTTGAATATGTTAATTGTTATATAAACATGACTAGTCATGTTTAATTAGTGTAAAACTGGGGGAGATATCAATGTACTCCAAGTCCACAATTAACTTTTATTAAATGTAGAAGTTGACTTGTTTTTGTGTGAGTATTGAGTGAATAAACTAAGTTAGAAGTAAATATTTAAAAGCATATTTTTTGGAAATAACAAAATAAATCAGTATATCAGCACACACATATATATATATGAATATCAATCTTTATGAAAATAAATCAGGACATTATGAGCACATATATTTTATTATCAAACTTTTTGAAAATAAACCAGGACATTATTAGCACATATATTTTAATATCAAACTTTATGAAAATAAATCAGGACATTATTGTAACTTAGGTAATGACAGGAGTCACTGGACTCTTACTGGATTCCCATTTATACCCTTTGTTAGCTTGGTCAACTCTGTTAAAGTAGTGAACATTATTCATTAACTACTGTACGTAATCAAATATTATCCTAAATCACATTATTTTTTTTTTAAAAAGATTGTTTATTTTAATCATTCTAAAATTTTAGATTTTCATCTTTTTTATTTACAGTTTTTTGTTTAATTTTAACAGAATTATTATTCTATATATAAATTTTTACAAAACTTAATATTTTTATATTTTTTTATATCATATTTTTAGACTAAAAAAAAATTCTTTATAAATTTCACTTTTGAGACCTGCATTTCCAAATTTACTTACCTGTAACTATCATTAATTGCTATATAAACACCTGTAATAAAATGTTTGTTGACATACCTTGAATATGATATTTCAAAATGTTGGCATAGGTTGAAGACACCAAAGGGGGTGGGGGTTACTATAGAATCCTATGGGAAAGTTGAAATTTCGTACATTAATGTTGATAACTTCTAAATGGATAATGATAGAGACATAAAATTTGACATAGTGATAGGTCACCATTAGAGGAGCAATTCTGCGTTTTCAAAATTTTCGAGATGTCTGTCATTTTCAAAATGGCTGCCAAAACACGCATAAAATATGGGCGGTAAAAATTCAACATTGTCCGATATCATTAAAATTTGATATGTGGGTAGATAATATTGTCCCGAATTGATTGCCGACATTGAAAAATTTCTACCGGTCGCCATTTTCAAATTGGCTACCACAATATCGCAAAAATGCAACATTGTCCGATATCATCAAAATTTGATATGTGGGTAGATATATAGAATCTAACACCGGGGGGAGTACAAGATAGGGAAATCTCCGACACCCGAGGGTAAGATTTCAATCGTTCTCTTACAAGGCTTTCCGAGTTAGAGAATGATTGAAATCTTACCCAAGGGTGTTGGAGATTTCCCTATCTTGTACTTTTTCCGGTGTTTGATTTTATTTCTCACTAAACACCTAATTGTTTTATTTACATTCCATCGAGCGTTTTCCCACAATTTTTTTTTCCATTGCTAAAGTAAATATTCCATATACATCCATGTCTTGGCAGTATTTTAAATGTATTTCATAATATAATACAATGCATTTAATAAATATATTATAAATGTTACTACAACAGCGATAAATACCTGTAAAAAAAATATTTGAATTTGGTCAAAGGGAGGTAATTTCTTTCTTTACATTAGTTACTAACAAGGGAGAGCACTCTATTATTTACTCAAAGTAAACAAACATTGACTGGAAGAGAATAATATGGCTGATTGTTAGGATTTGCGTGTTTATAAAAGATTGTAAACTTATATACAGTGAATGGTTTATTTTAAAAAGGAAAATCATGGAGAATTGGGGGGGAAGTTGACATAAACTGTACAGCATGCATTTTCTGGTAAAACGCATGTGATTTTTTTGTCTTGCACTAGTGCAAGATAAGAAAATCTCACATCGCTAAAAATAGGAATGGGTCTGTCTCAAAAGTGAGAAAATGATGTCCTGAATTGATTCCCGACATTGAACAATTTCTACCGGTCCCCATTTTCAAAATGGCCGCCACAATACCGCAAAAATTCAACATTATTCGATATCATCAAAATTTGATATGTGGGTAGATAATGATGTCCTGAATTGATTCCCGACATTGAAAAATTTCTACCGGTCGCCATTTTCAAAATGGCCGTCACAATACCGCAAAAATTCAACATTGTCCGATATCATCAAAATTTGATATGTGGGTAGATCATGATGTCCCGAATTGATTCCCGACATTGAAAAATTTCTACCGGTCGCCATTTTCAAAATGGCCACCACAATGCCGCAAAAATTCAAGTTCAGAATTTGTCACAATGCAAAGTGTTCATTTAAACCTGTTGTCAGTGGCCGGTTTGGGAGACTTCATAATCGTTAGATTATAATCATATCTTGTTTACATAGATTCTTTATATTGCTGAAAGGGTGCGCATTATAAACAAGAACAATGTATTTCACTCTTTTTTCAGACCAGGAAATCACATTTCCGCCACTTTTGGTGTTTACTTAAGAAATAAATCATGGAAGCCAGAAAGTGTTATATGAGTTTTAACATGGGTTGGTGGATATTAGTATTTTATCCCGAACCAGAGTCTGCATGCCAACCCATGTTAAAACTCAAAACACATTTTGGTTTCCATGATTTATTTCGATTCTGATATGTCTAAGAGTACAAATACTGTAGTATACAGTTTACTCTTTGTCTCAAGCTCGGTTGACTTGGATTTCCGGTTGAGTCAAATTTTTATCGAAGTCCCGAACTTTGTTGTGTATAAATATATATTATTTGACTCCTGTTGAGTCAAATTTGGATGAGTCGAAATTTCGGTTGTCTCGAATAAAAGTTTTGGTCCCGAGATGTAGAAAGCCATATTATTTACATTCGCTAAGTCAAATTTACCTATCAAAACATGTGTATTACCTTGGGATTAAAATCGGATCACAGGTGAAACATCCGGTCATTGACTTTGACATTTTTACCTTAGGCTATTTCACCGTTTTACCTTAGGCTATGTTTATTTCACAATCTGTCAAATTAATTATTGATAATATTTTAATTGGCTGGTATTATGACACAGGTTAGATGTGTACAATCAAAAATTATCGATTCATAATAAGTGCACTTGGGTCGGCATACATAAATGATTATGAAAAGTACACAACGGAAGCGTTTTATCTATTGAATTATTTGTCGGAAATTAATTTTGATTAAAGAAGATGTATAATTTCTCAATTTTGAGAGATTTGAAAAAATGTTACTCTTAATTAACAGTTGTAATAAAAGGGGAAATTTTTTCACTTCCAACATGTCTTTCAGAATGTCTTCTGATGATACTGTTACATGTGTGTCTGGTGAAGGACCCAGGCCTAGTTCTGGGGGGATAGCCGGACACACAAATGCTGATCAAACCAGTGAAGGACCCAGCCTTTCATCGTTAAACAAACTACACTTCCTGTATTTTCATAGCTCCTCTTGAGTCGAAGTACGGTTGACTCAAATTTTTTCCATAGTCCCATCGAATTCGAGATAACGAGAGTCAACTGTACTTTGATTGGAAGACGGTAATTTATATTTACGTTTGCAGACAATGTCGCACACAATTTATCCTGCCAAATTCGAGCAGACGATAATTCATCAACAGGTACATTTACAACGGGAAAGTCAGTCACATGAACCGGCACATGTGCTAATGAGATTATACCCAATTGATAAATCGCTCGTAGGTTAACAAAGCGAAAGAAGGACGTCATGTTAGAATATTTGTCAACTTGTAAAGTTGTCAAATGTTTTTCTCACTTTGAATTGTTTCGACACTATTCCACAAATCATTAAATACATCTAATAGAATTTAATTATTGAAGAATTAAGACTGTATAGTGCAGTTGTGTTTTTTAAATGTTTACCATTGTTACAATTTTTTTTAAATATGTCTTTTGTCGTAGTACTACCAGGTTGATAAAGCCGTGACCTACTTTAAATATGTCTTAATACTTCCAGGTTGATAAAACTGTGTCCTACTTTAAATAGAACTTGCATTTTAATACTTTCATGTTGATAAAGCTGTGACCTACTTTAAATATGTCTTTTGTCTTAATACTACCAGGTTGATAAAGCTGTGACCTACTTTAAATATGTCTTCTATCTTAATACTTACAGGTTGATAAAGACAACAACAGGGGTGGTCTGTGTTTTATGACTTACCAAGCCACTATCAGAAGAGATGGGGAATACAAGTCTAAGGCCTTGGGTAATATCAACTTTAATGAGGTCTTAGTTACACCTCTTATTGCAAGCATCAATGTTGTATGGGACAAATTTTTTAGGTAAATATCAACCAGTAGAAAATAGAATCTTGTAAACAGTTTTTATTGAATAATTGTTGAACAAGAAAAAGCTAGTAATTGATACCCAGTTTCAGGAAAAAGATTCCTCACAGCTTTGGATTTCAACATACTCAAATATAATAATGAAATTGTACGGTCAAGCTTGCCTTTACAGTCACCATAACCGCATCGCTGGTGTAGTGGTTAGCGTGACTGCCTCGAGTTGGGTAGCAGGGCTTTTCCTGCCCTTTATTTAGTGCCGAATTTAATCACCATTCCCAACTGAAAAAAGGTCACAAAAAGTAATCCGAAGTCCATTCTTGAAATGATGTCTAAAACTTCTGAGAAGGATGTTGAACATAATTGTTCTGTTTTGAAAAATCTATTTCAATGTGCATACATTGATAAAAATTCTCAATTCGGTGAAAATGGCAATTCCCAAAAGTACCAGGAAAGCCCTGGGTAGATTGTGGGTTTGAGCAGTGTTCGGATCAAACCAATAACTAAAATTTGTATTTGCTGGTTCTCCGATCAAGTCTGGGACTGGTGATTTGTAAGTTCAGACTTAACATTTTTTTAATATTGTAAAGACCAAAGGGACCATTTGAAACTGTCCAATTACGGACTTGCATAGAATGGGAGGTTTAAAGTCAGAGTGACAGATGCTGCTGCATGATTTTAATCCAACATTCATTGCCTCTTTTAATATTGTTAACATTGGATTACGTAATCTGAAATGATTCAAGATTGTTTTAGTGCTTTACCAAGCGTGTTCTGTTCTGTATGAACCACCTGTGATGCTTGCAACAGATTAGTTTAAGATACGTTTTGGGCTCTACGGAAACGATTATTCTTTCGATAATACTTAAGCGTATTAATGAAGCAGTTCAAACAAAAATATGGCCCAAGGGTCAGTGAGTGACCAGTTTTTTTTAATTTTGAATGACACAAAGAATGTCATATGTACAGTTGCAAATTTTTCAGGACCAGTAGATTCCTGAACTAGTGAACTTTTGAAAAAAAAATTTTAACCCCTGCTGATAAACACACAGATTTAATGAGAAAGAGCAAAGACTGGTTGGTTCGGAATAAGGATAATGTGGAACGACAAGTCTGCCTCCAGTCTACTCTGTTTTAGTGAGTTAGCTTTATAACGATCCAATTAAGTGCATTGGTCTAGTACAAAGCGAACATCATCATTTCACGGAATATAACTTGTTCTTGCCATGATAATGTGGCAAAATTGCTCTAAAGTTGGCGGTAAACAACAATCACTTACTCACTGTCCCCATGAATTTGCAGTTACTTGCTGAAAATGATCAGTTTAACACTCTGCCGATTAGCTTAGCATGTTATTTTTTAATTCAAATAAGCTGCCACCCTACCAATGCTGTTGGAGGGCACTCAATGTTTATTCCATCATATCAGTTGACTGCCATTTTGTGATCAATTTTCATTCCAGAAAGGGCCCGGGTGGCTCAATGAGGTAGGTAGTTGGATTACCTAACAACTCATACAAGCCTATCACCAATACGGCGTGGGTTCGTGCCCGGCTTTGTAAATTACAAAAAAGGGTGCACTCGACTCGCAGCCGCAAGTGATAAAGCTTACCAGTTGCTTGCCCATGGTCAGTGATTCTCTTAGGGTACTCCGGCTTCTTCCACCACTAAAACTGGTCGCCGTGATATAGCTGAAATATTGCTGAAAGTGGCGTTAAACACCCAAAAAAAAAATCAAATTAATCATTCTCAGACTTTAAAAAATAATCTGTAACTAACATATTGAGCTTTTCTCAACACATGTTTATTCTAGTTATGAAAATTATTGAATAATTAATTAACTGGGAATTGTTACAAAAACAGTCACATTTAAAAACTGACAGCCGTGTCTTCAAAGACTCAGGGAACTGACAATTCAGATCTACTAATCAGCGATCATTTGTCTTATACCATCACTTTATCTTTGTTTCAACGGTAACAATTTAAATACAAAGTCACTTATCCTTTGTTCTAACAGTGATGATTAAATACAAGTTTTTGAAAAATTAAGTGTACGATATTGTTGAGCCAGCTTATTTAATGTTATGCGTCTTAAATCTTAAAGTAATATGAAAGGCAAATATCGTGGAATTTTTGGATTAAATATTTTCACTTAATATGCCACTTAATTTTAACTAAAATCATCTGCATAACATTAAAAATCCGCTCAAAACTAGATTTTAAGAGCAAATTGCAAAATATTTGACAGCAGATAATTCTGTTTTCCCGTACAATAATGCAAATAATATGCGTGTGACACAAGATTTGAACTCTTTCGGGGAGAATATAATTATCGCTCATGCGCAATGTTCAGTTGATGAAATATATATATATATTCCGTGTGTACCACATAAGAATAATTGCAACAACAAAAATTGGTTCACACGACATGAAACAGACAGATTCCTCAATAATCAATATCAGGAATGTATGCGTGCTTACCTCAGCATCTATCAGTGTTTATCTTTTCTTCACGAGGTCATGATTGGCAATCATCGGACCAAAACTTTTCTTCACGAGGTCATGATCGGCAATCATCGGAACAAAACAACCGAAAGTTAATCATTCTCCACAACAATGACGAGGACGATAAACATGCACACAGATTTGCAGATTTCTAGTTGTTGGCAACCTATTTCGACTTGAAACATGCATGAATAGCTTAGTAAAGGTACCGCCGTATTCTTCACCCAAAACTGGTGTAATAATACTTTAATGTAATATACATAGACATTTAACAAAATTGATGAAAATTGTTGGGAAATAGTTGGTGTCTTGGTGTGGGGTTAGGGAGGTGGATTTTATATTTTCCAAATAAAAATATTAAAAAATAGCCAGTAAATAAGTGTTTTGTTGTACCAAAGACAACCCAAGACATATGACACAATATGATAATTAAAATGACACAAATAGAAATATCAGTAACATTGGGAAAGACAGATTAACATATTTATTTAACCAAGTTAAAGGAATCACCATCATCCAATATTTTACCAAAATTCTTGAGTTTCAGCTGTCACAATTTTTTCATCTGGAAAACAAATATTTATACAGCCTTCCGAAGATATTTTGACAAACTAGTCTGAATGGCATATATATATTAGAAGAATTTATTTTCTATTTGATTAAGCAAATTTAGTGCAATTTTTACTAGACTGAGGCATAGGGCTAGTTGTTTTTCGATACATACTGTTTATATACCTCAGGTGTCTAGGTATAAATACATTGAAACCAGAAAGATCCAAACCATAAAAAGTGCCAGAAAAAGTTTGTGATAGGATACTATTTCCCTGTGGACAATTGTCATTGGAACTATGAACCAAGATTCACAATTTGATTTTGTTTTAAAGACAAATTAGTCATTTTATAGGTAGTTAAATTTGAATTTAAAAAATTACATATTGAGGTATAATAGTATAACATGTTACCCTAATATGAACCAATGAAAAGGCTGGATTTTCAAATAAAACATATTAAAAAATGTGTGTGAGACTAGACACCCAATTCATCTTTCATTTATTTGAAAAGAATATTTATTTTTCAGTTCTGAATTATGGGATATATTGGACAAGTACAAACGAGAAATACAACAGTTATATATGACATTTACAAATACATTTTGTAAAGAACTGCAATCATTGAACTTATCAATGACAGACCTGAAAAGGACTAGGAACCTACTTGATCTGGTGGTTGAAAATGAGGTAGTATATATCTTTTTATACAAAATTTAACCACATCGGTGGTGTAATTGTTAGCTTGCTCGGCTCAATTGTGGTAGATTATGGTTCTGTAGCCCTTTTCACAAAAATTCGTATCTATAGTCCTAACTTTTTCACTTAAGATTATCTTACGACAATTCCTAAGTCCTTTTCACAAAGATTATCTTGCGACAAATTTTAATCTTACGACTAAAATTACACTTACAATAAAAATTCTTCCTTAGGTGTACTCGATACAACATTATGTGATAAAGTTTGTCCGTGATTTGTGACAGGTCAATGGTTTTCTTCGAGTACTCCAGTTTTCTCCACCAATAAAACTGACCGATATATTGTTGAAAGGGGTGTTAAACACCATAAACCATCTTCCTTAGCAACCTAGTTTCATTTCCATAATAGCACAACAAAACATTTTTTTAAATAAAATTATTCTATATAATATCCCTGGCACTAATTTATAAGCAGTTTTTTATGCTATGATGTGTTTGTATGTTTATATTGAATTTTTATCTAATATATGAATCGGTCACCAATAACTGCACAAAATATGAACGGGTATGATTTTCGTACAGAGGAACATTTCTTATGCATGTAAATTAAAATGATCTATAATAATTATCATTACTTGGAGTTTTGCGTCATCATCCACGCGTGGTTACTTTTGGTAGAAGTATTTTTTAAGGGAGTGCATCTGGAGTGTGAAAAAAAACCTATTCATATAATTCATTTTATCGGTTATTTGTCAGCAAAATATTTACCCGCTTTTTTCCAATTAATCCCATCCCACATAAAATTAAACGCTTATTCTTTTACTGATGAAAATTTATCCCGATTTTTCTGAGATAACCCAAATTAAGATGTGTTTATCATAGCGAATAAATATCCCTGTTATATATTAATATTAATATTACAGAAGAATGTACACAATTTTATCATACATAATATGTATTGCCAAAGTGTTCGATGATCATCGAAGTTGCCAGAAATTAATAAATTATATTGCTAATATAAAGGCAAAATCAAAACGATATCATTGGATTCAGAAAATTCCAGTCTTAAAGCGGCTGTTCATGCAAAACTTTTGTAAGCAGAGTAGATGTCTAGAAGAAAATCCTGTATTCCTGTTTTTATGAAAAAAAAAAAAATAATAATGAAAAAGAAGAATTCTTCCTAAGTTTGCAAGTAGTCTTTTCGATTGTCGATCGTTCCCAATTTGAAATCTAAAATTAAAAGAATTATCCTAATTTTTTTGGTCATGTAAACGATACACTTTGCTGCATTGAAAAGGTAAATGAACGGAATGCATCGTTATAAGACTGTTATTAGTCATGCCAAAAAGGAGTAAACAACAATATCATTTGTAGCGTCTGTTTGTATTAAACCATATTCATTTCAATAAACATTTATCAATATGTGTAATTAGGTTTGTCAAATGCGCTAACGATGAATTGCTCTCTTATTTTCAAGTCGAAGTGCCAATACATCGTCCATCTTTTTTTCTATTTTTTTCACTTATGATAAAAGATAAGACCAAAATTTTACACTTAGGACAGGGTAGTTTTACACGTAAAGTTAGGACTATTTTTACACTTAAGATTATCGTAAGTATTTTTGTGAAACTCTTTAATCTTAGTTTTACACTTATGACAATTTTTTATTGTAAGAATTTTTGTGAAAAGGGCTACTGGTCCTTGTCAGATAAAACCAAAGACAATAAAATTAGTATTTGTTGCTTTTCTGCTAAGCACGTAGCATTAAGGAGAAAGAGCAAAAACTGGTTGGCTCGGAATCAAGATAATGTGTCCGAGTGGGGCGACATGTCTATCCGTGGACTGTTGTTTCAGTGTGCTAGTACTATAAAAATCCAACTCAGCATGTTGGTCTAGTACAAAACAGACCTCATCATCATCTCATTAAAAATTAACTTGTTCTCGCCATGGATATAGCTGAAAAATTGCTGAATTAGCGTTAAACAACAATCACTCACTCTTTCACTCCAACAATTATTACAACATGCACAAACACAATAAAGGAGAGACAGACATAAAAAATGGGAAACTTTCACATGTCAGGGGCTGTATGAACATTTCATAGGTGATAAATAAAATTATTATATGACTATAAATATTTCTTTTATCTGATTGGCTAAAAGCATGAGATTTTTTCTTGAGATTTTTTCTTGATAGAACTTTATGAATACAGTCTAAGCTTTCAATTTCCACAAAGATTAATGTAAATTGTTCCAGAGGAGCCTTTGGAATGTTATATTAACCTCACGTGACTCTAAAATCGGAAAATCCCTACTTTTAATTTTACCGTCACATTCCAAAGGCTCCTCTGGAACGATCAAAATTCATCTTTGCAGTACATTGTATGCATAAATCTTTCTTGTTACCATTAAAATAAAAAAAAACCAACCAACTCATGTAGTGTTTATAATGCCAACTTATAAAACTTGACCCAGAGGACATTAATAACAGTTTCATATATTAAAACAATTACTGACTTTCATTTCGATTAATATAAGGATCTATAGTTCCAAGATATATGATATTTACCTCGGCTTCAGTGCCGAGGTAAATATCATATATCCTGGAACAATAGATCCTTATATTAACCGCAACAAAAGTCAATAATTGTATATTATTAGTAATTTAAAATTCCTTTGATCTCATGGAGTGATATTGTCAATGTCAATGAACTGATTGTTACCAATTAAAATAATAATGTCAGTTTTGAAGGTCTAGACATACATTATATCACATTATATTGCAGCTCTTCCTATCCTACTCACTGAGATACTAGTGATAATGTCTGAAATTTCATGTAATATTTCAGTTGACAGAGATGATAATTGACTTGAAGAACGTTGTAGAGAATAGACAGCGGAATATCAACAGAATGTTTACACCAATTATAAAGGTAATATTTTTCCGTCTACAGTCAAACCTGTATTAAGTCACATTTGGGACAAAGAAAATGTGGCCATCTTATGAAATTTTATTATGACAGAACAAGAAAAATGTGACCTTTTAATACAAGTGACTGCTTAATAGAGGTGACTGCATGGGCAAGTTTGACTGTATTTCAATGTTTGCTTATGTTTCCTGTTGATATATGCTTTCTGTTGCCAAGTTATGTAGTTTTTTAACATCTATAAACCATAGCTGTTTCATTGGTCTCCTTGCTAAGATGGAAATTATTTCATATGTCAATCTAAAGTAAATAAAATTTTAAGTTTAAGTTTAAACATATAATGTTGTCATAACTAACTATGATTTTGATTTTTGTTGTTTTAACACCACTTTCAGCAATATTTCAGCTTTATCATGACGACCAGCTTTAGTGGTGTAAGAAGTCGGAGTACCAGGAGAGAATCACTGACCATGGGCAAGCAACTGATAAACTTTATCACTTGCGGCTGCGAGTCGAGTGCACCCTTTTTTGTAATTTACAAAGCCGGGCGCGAACCTGCACCGTATTGGTGATAGGCTTGTATGAGTTGTTAGGTAATCCAACTACCTAACTCATTGAGCCACCTCATAACTAACTATGTGTTGTGTCTCTGCAGAGCATGCACGAGTTATAAGAAGAAGTAGAAGAGACTGGTTGGATGAGAGTTAGAATAAAATAATGAATATTAAACACTATACAGTCAAATCTGCCCATGCGGTCATCTCTATTAAGAAGTCACCTGCATTGAAAGGCCACCTTTTTTTATTAGCTAACCTTGCCAAAGGCAATGTGAGTTTTTGCAATCAGTTGGCATCCGTCGTCTTGTCTGTTAATTTTTCACATTTTAATCTTCTCCTCTGAAAACCCTCAGCTAAATGAAATGAAACTTGGTAGGAAGCATCTATGGAAGGTCCTTTCTAAGGATTGCACATTTTGTCCCGATCCATTAACAAACATGGCCGCCACAGGCAATTCTTTTTTCTGATTGGCCCATTAAAAAAATCTTCTCCTCTGAAACCGCTTGGCCAAATGAACCGAAACTTGGTAGGAAGCATCTATGGAATGTCCTCTATGAAGATTGCTCATATCGTCCCGATCAGTTAACAAACATGGTCACCACAGGCAATTCTTGTTTCTGATTGGTCGATTTCTCAACTACTTTCCCAAATGAACCGCAACTTGGTAGGAAACATCTATGGAAGGTCCTCTATAAAGATTACTCATTTCGTCCCAATCCATTAACAGGCAATTCTTGTTTCTGATAGGTTGATTTCTAAAAGGTCTTCTCTGAAAATGTTTAGCCAAATGAGCCAAAACTTGGTAGGAAACATCAATGGAAGATCCTTTATAAAGATTGCTTATTTCCTCCCAATCCGTTAACAAACATGGCTGCCACAAACAATTCTTGTTTCTGATTGGTTGATTTCTAAATAATCTTTTCATCTGAAACCGCTTGGCCAAATGAGCCAAAATTTGGTAGGAAGCATCTATGGAAGGTCCTCTAAAAAGATTGCTCATTTCGATCTGATCCATTAACAAACATGGTGGCCACAGGCAATTCTTGTTTCTGATTGGTTGATTTCTTAAAAATGTTTTCCTCTGAAACCGCTTGGCCAAATGGATCGAAATTTTGTAGGAGGTATCCTTGGATGGTTCTCTATAAGGATTGCTCATTTCGTTTCGATACATTAGCAAACATGGCTGCCACAGGCAATTCTTGTTTCTGATTGGTCGATTTCTCAACTACTTTCCCAAATGAACCGCAACTTGGTAGGAAACATCTATGGAAGGTCCTCTATAAAGATTACTCATTTCGTCCCAATCCATTAACAAACATGGCTGCCACAGGCAATTCTTGTTTCTGATAGGTTGATTTCTAAAAGGTCTTCTCTGAAAATGTTTAGCCAAATGAGCCAAAACTTTGTAGGAAACATCTATGGAAGATCCTTTATAAAGATTGCTTATTTCCTCCCAATCCGTTTACAAACATGGCCACCACAAACAATTCTTGTTTCTGATTGGTTGATTTCTAAATAATCTTTTCATCTGAAACCGCTTGGCCAAATGAGCCAAAATTTGGTAGGAAGCATCTATGGAAGGTCCTCTAAAAAGATTGCTCATTTCGATCTGATCCATTAACAAACATGGTGGCCACAGGCAATTCTTGTTTCTGATTGGTTGATTTCTTAAAAATGTTTTCCTCTGAAACCGCTTGGCCAAATGGATCGAAATTTTGTAGGAGGTATCCTTGGATGGTTCTCTATAAGGATTGCTCATTTCGTTTCGATACATTAGCAAACATGGCCGCCACAGGCAATTCTTGTTTCTGATCGGTTGTTTTCTAAAAAAAATTCTCCTCTGAAACCGCTTTCCCAAATGAACTGAAATTTAGTAGGAAGCATTCTTGGAAGGTCCTCTATAAAGATTGCTGATTTCGTTCTGATACGTCAACAAACATGGCCGCCACAGGCAATTCTTGTCTTTGATTGTTTGATTTCTAAAAAATCTTCTCCTCTGAAACTACTTTGCCAAATGAACCGCAACTTGGTAGGAGGCATCTATGGTAGATCCTCTATAAAGATTGCTCATTTCGTCCCGATCTGTTAACAAACATGGCTGCCACAGACAATTCTTGTTTCTGATTGGTTGATTTCTAAAAGGTCTTCTCCTCTGAAAATGCTTAGCCAAATGAGCCAAAGCTTTGTAGGAAACATCTATGGAAGATCCTCTACAAAGATTGCTCATTTTCTCTCGATCTGTTAACAAACATGGCTGCCAGAGACAATTCTTGTTTCTGATTGGTTGATTTCTAAAAAATCTTCTCCTCTGACACCGCATAGCCAAATGAGCGGAAACTTGGTAGGTAACATCTATGGAAGGTCCTCTATAAAGAATGCTAATTTCGTCCCGATCCATTAACAAACATGGCCACCACAAGCAATTCTTGTTTATGATTGGTCGATTTCTAAGAATCTTCTTCTCTGAAACTGCTTAGCCAAATGCACAAAGCTTGGTGGGAAGCAACTATGGAAGGCTCTGTATATTAAGTTTCCTCAAAGCAGAATGAAAGGTGAGTGACACAGGCTCAGCCCACTGAGTCTCTAGTTTGACTATTGTAAAGTATAAGGTGAAAATTGTTTCACTTTTTTTTATTGAAATGTTGGTTTAATGACATTTTTAGGAATGTTTGATGGAAACTTATGACAAATGCAAGAAAGAAAAAGGAAAGGGGGTGTTTAATCGAATCAAACAGAAGTTAAAAGAAGGAGTTGACCATAATAAATGTACCATGTTTGAGAAAGCTTCCCATACTGTACAAAGTCAACTTGAACAGCTAATGGTATGAGATTTATTTGTTCAGTCGCATATTTTCTTTACCTCTTAAGGGCCATCGTGGTCGCGATTGTATGGTAGTTTGATTTACAACTACCTATATGTAATCAATGCCTATCACCACTAAAGTTGTGAGTTCAAACCTGTTCATATGAGGTGTACTTGATACACAATAAGTTTGTCAGTGACTTGCGGCAGGTCTGTGGTTTTCTCCAGGTACTCCGGTTTCCTCCACCAATAAATCTGACCGCCAGGATATAAATGAAATATTGTTGAAAGTGGCGTTAAGCACCCTAATCCTAACCCCCTTTACCTCAGCATAATTTTTCTCAGTATTGGTACAATTAATTTTTATCTGCCTCCAGAGGCTAGAGTTTTTAGTAACGATTGATGTTAGTTTGTTTAGCTATGCATACATCCCCAAGCACTCGCCACACTGTCTTGTAAGCACACCCACTTCAGCAAACAATGGATAAGTTTGAAACGGCAGTTTTCCAAGTGGTGCAATAATCATGAAATATCATTATATTTAGACCTATCACGACTGATGTTGTGAGTTTGAATCTCGATCAGGGCGAGGTATGCAACCTTTTGTGATAAAGTTTGTCAGTGACTTGTGACAGGTCGGTTGTTTTCACCTTGTCTTCGGTTCCTTTTAATACAAGTGACTGTTTGATAGAGGTGACTGCATGGGCAGGTTTGACTACATGTATATGTATTGCCATTTAAGGGTGTATGCCTGGGGTATGGGAGATAACTCTATTTTCAGTGTCTTCTCAAATATATGATCATCTGTGCATTTGAAAATTCCCCCTCAATTCCAAGCTTCTTGGTGACAAAGATTGTTTACACTGGATATGGCCAGTTAAAAAAAATGACTCCTTTTCCTTTCCATAGCTGTGCTTCTTGTATTTTTATATCTTATTGCTGCTTATGCCAGTGCCAGGCAGTGTGTTATTATTACCGGTATATGGGAACATTTGGGGGTTACCCAGGCCTACACCCTTAAGATCCAATTATTAAGATGGAGAGGGTTGAGATTCCATTGACAGGTTTAACATAGCCACGTTTGTGTACTTTTCCAAAGTCAGGATCTGGATTTGTTTGTTTATCATATGCCGTGTTTTTTTTGTGTTCAAAGATTTGAGTTGAGAGCTAGGTTGTTGTTAGTTTTGTTGATATTGTTTGAATTTTTCACTAACATTGTTTAAACATTCTTTTCATCATGAACATTAATTATACAACATTCATCAAACTTTCCAATTAATGCAGAACTACATAGGTGGTGTAATTATTAGGGTGCTCACCTCGAGTACGGTAGATCATGGATTTGAGCCCCATCAGGTCAAACCAAAGTCTATAAAAAAGTGATATTTGTTACTTTTTATCTTTAGCATGCAGCTTTAAGGAGTGAGAGCAAATACTGGTTGGCTCAGAACAGAATAATGCATCCGAGTGGAGTGACATGTCTCTCCACGGATTGTTGTTTCAGTGAGCTACCACTATAAAGGTCCAATTAAGCGTATTTGCTTACTTGGTGTTAAACAACAATCACTAACTTAATTTATTACTGTATACATGGTTAAATTCATGTGAGGATTTGGGGGTTAATTTTCCAATTTGCTTATTAAAAACATTTGTGTTGGGGTTCATTTTGAGAAAACGTAATCATTTCCAGTTTTACTTGTAGAATGAAAACTTGTTCGTTTGGTGGTTATTTTTGTACATTTTAGTGGAAGGCAAATTGAGCGGAAATCTTATGCACGTAAAATTTTCCAAATATGCAAAGCAAGAACATTTAAAAAAAAAAGCAGAGTGATATTATAAATGCATGTTTACAATCTTACAATCTAGTTAAGATAGTATTAATGTCTAGAGTATATAAAAAGTAATAATAGTGTATTTTTGTACAGAAAGAAGTTATTTCAAAAATCTGGGAAGTATGTCAGAAAATTTGTGAGATTTCATCAACAGTATATGAACCTTTTTGGGATTCCAGTGAAGCTTCTAAACAACTGAGGACTACATTGTATGATGGTAAGATTAAATGTAACTTGTAACCTGTACTGATCTAATTATAAGGTTATTTAGTATTCAAGCATGATTTCAGGCCTCGACATTAACGTTTGTCCGATTGTCCGGTACCGGTGAAAACTGACATCGGACAAGTAGATCTTGTATTACGGTTGTCCGACGGGACAAGTGAAGAAATCAGAGATTCCCATACGTGCCGGTACGACGGATAAATCTATTCCCACTGGTATAAAATACTGGGTTTGTTGTATAAAAGAGCCCTGTTTGATCTCCAATTTGTCCATAATTTATTTTGATTAAGACTAAAGTGAAACGCCAGATCAAAACTCTTTTATTGTATCATGTATCGTTCCTCCATGCTTTGATGCAGTTCAAGGACATTGACAAAATTAGTCGCAATCTCAGATACGCTTTAATGAACGGGAATATCAATATTTGAATCACTCCGGAAGGGACACGTAAAAATTATCGGATATCAATTTGGCGCCAAATTTAAACTTGTCTTTTGTGCAAAATACAAGAGGACTTGATTTAGGCTTTTGGGAAATATTGAAACCTTTGAAATGGACAAATATTACAAGTTTTTTTCTGATCTGGTTGAAAAGATCCACTAAAATTTTTATTTCTTTGTGAATTTAAATAAAATACTTTGCTTTATTTATATCACAGGCACTTGTGAACTGGTAAAAAAAATATACCTAGATACTGGTATATATAGTATCTAGGTATATTTTTTTTTACCAGAAACAAGGATTTATATAACACAAATATAAGTTATTACAATTTGTGTGGTATTGGATCACAACACAGTAATATTTCAAAAGGAAAAGGGGGGAGTACATATAAAAATCACTGGTATGCAAGACTCCAATCAAGGTAGACAGAAATAAAAATGTGACATTGAATATACAGTCAAACCTGCCCTAACGGTCACCTTTGTATAGTGGTCACCTGGTCATAACGGTCACTTTCGTGCTCTCCCAGTGCGTTTTACTATATATTTTAATTCGATATAGCGGTCACCTGTTCAATGTGGTCAACGGCCACCATTTATTGGTAATTTTCAGCATAAAACCTTTGTATAACGGTAATAGTTTTTTTTAAATAATACCGGAAGTGATTTCGGAAGATCGGTATTTTTCTCTAATGTACTAAAAATGCTGAGGTGTTACAAGTGTAACAAAGCATATTGATTAATTTAATTAACTAAATAAACAAACTCTATTTTACATTTTGTGAATAATAAATTACTTAAAGAACAGGTAATACCCAGGGGTTATTTGAGATTTTTATTCACTACAATGAGAGTAGAAATTCACTCATCAAAAATATTTTGCATCGGAAAGATTGTATTACGTATCTAGTGCATCATGTCAACATCCGTAACTAGGCAAACTTTAAATTTAGACGATAAAGTGAAGGCTATAAATCTGTGTGATGGTGGGAAAAGTTGTCGGGCTGTGGCCGAGGAGATGGGTGTTGGTCGCACCCAGATCATGAACATTATAAAAAGAAAAAGTGAGATACTTGACGATTTTAAAAACAATATGCCCAGTTCAAGAAAACGTCAACGTCGTGCGACAGGAAATGAAGACATTAACCAATTATGTTGGGATTGGTTTCAAGAAGCAACTAGCAGAAGAATAAATATTAGCGGCCCATTGATACAGGAACTAGCTCTCAAGTTTGCTAAGGACCTTGGAGTAGATCAATTCAAAGCTTCAAATGGCTGGCTACAATCTTTTTTAAAGCGACATAACATCGTTTTTCGTACACTGTTAGGTGAAAGTGGTGATGTAAATGTCACAATTGTATCTGAGTGGAAATCAAAATTACCAAATCTGATAAAGGATTATCATCCAAGAGATATTTATAATATGGATGAAACTGGTTTAATTAATATCACTTTGAGATAACTTCATCAACAATAAATGTAAACAAGAGTAAGTTCAGTAACATGACCACAAGAACAAAATAACAAGCAAACATAACAGGTAATTAAAAAATGTTTATTCACAACAAATGTACAATATCTTGTCGAAAATTCAAACCCTCCATATAAAGGTCACCTGTATATAGTGGTCATTTTGTCATTCTCCCCCAGGTGACCACTATAGACAGGTTTGACTGTATGTCCTTGTCCTTAAGGTAGTTATGAATAAAAAAAAAACCAAGAACAAATCAATTCAGGCAGCTTTAACTATTTACTAAATTTGGACAGGGTAACGTCAGAGGGGTCGTGAAACAATGTTTCGATTAATCGCAATTGACTTCTCCCAGAAGTCTCCCCACTTCTCTCTGTTGTCTCCCACTTCTCCTTGTGAGCTCTCTGAAAGAGAAGTCACTTCTCCCTCTAATTTGAAAGTAGTGGGAGCCCTAGATAATTATTCTCTAGTTTTTGTAATTTTTATTAATTTTTTCGGATAACTAAAAGATTGAGTCGAACAAGTACTTTTTTTAGTTCGTTGTCCGAAGGGACAAGTTGAAAAATATGTTAATGTAGAGGCCTGGATTTGACCTCAAAATTGTTTCAATTTAGTGTTCAAGCATGATTTGACCTCAAAGTTGTTTCAATTTAATATTCCAGCAGGATTTGTCCTCAGAGTTGTCTCAATTTAGTATTCAAGCATGATTTGTAATCTAAGTTATTTCAATTTAGTATTCCAACATAATTTCTATTCAAAGTTGTTTCAATTTAGTATTCCAGCACGATTTGTCCTCAAAGTTGTTTCAATTTAGTATTCAAGCATGATTTGACCTCAAAGTTGTTTAAATGTAGTATTCAAACATGATTTGACCTCAAAGTTGTTTCAATTTAGTATTCAAGCATGATTTGTAATCTAAGTTGTTTCAATTTAGTATTCAAGCATGATTTGGCCTCAAAGTTGTTTCAATTTAATATTCCAGCAGGATTTGTCCTCAGAGTTGTCTCAATTTAGTATTCAAGCATGATTTGTAATCTAAGTTGTTTCAATTTAGTATTCCAACATGATTTCTATTCAAAATTGTTTCAATTTAGTATTCAAGCATGATTTGACCTCAAAGTTGTTTCAATTTAGTATTCAAGCATGATTTGACCTCAAAGTTGTTTCAATTTAGTATTCAAGCATGATTTGTAATTTAAGTTGTTTCAATTTAGTATTCCAGCATGATTTGTCCTCAAAGTTGTTTCAATTTAGTATTCCAGCATGATTTGTCCTCAAAGTTGTTTCAATTTAGTATTCAAGCATGATTTGTCCTCAAAATTGTTTCAATTTAGTATTCCAGCAAACTTTGTCCTTAAAGTTGTTTCAATTTAGTATTCCAGCATGATTTGTCCTCAAAGTTGTTTCAATTTAGTATTCAAGAATTATTTGTCCTCAAAGCTGTTTCAATTTAGTATTCCAGCATGATTTCTCTTCAAAGTTGTTTCAATTTAGTATTCCAGCATAATTTGACCTCAGAGTTGTTTCAATTTTGTATTCAAGCATAATTTGACTTGGCAATCTCACATTGATATTAGATTATTGTTCATATCATTTCCAATTGGGTTAGCAGTTAGGGTTGTGGTGTTTAATGCCACTTTCAACAATATTTCAGCTATATCGTGGTGGTCAGTTTTATTGGTGGAGGAAACCGAAGTACCTGGAGAATACCATCGACCCGCCGCAAGTCACTGACAAACTTTATCACTGAGCAGGCTTCGAACTCACAACATCAGTGATGATAGGCACTGATTGCATAGGTAGTTATGAAATCCAACTACCATACGACAGCGACCACACCCAGGGGTGTCTTCTGGTTGTATGGGGTATATTGAATACAAAAATGACCAGAATGAATGCTTCAACATATATATATGAAGAATGCCACACAACTTGTGTGAGTGAGTGATTTTTCTTTCAGCTATATCAGTGCGAGAACAAATTATATTTTGATGTGATGACCATTTCCCCTTTGTACAAGACCAACATGCTGAGTTGAATTTTTATAGTGCTAATTCACTGAAACAACAGTCTGTGGGTATACATGTCACTCCACTCTGACACATTATTCTGATTCCGAGCCAATTAATCTTCGGTCTTATTGCTTAGTACTGTGTGCTTAGCGAGAAGCAACAAATCCCAATTTTATAGTTTTTGGTTTGACCCGAGTGGTGGTCGAACCCATGATCTATCGCACTTGAGGCGAGAACGGTAACCATATGACCACCATTGCGGTTCTTACAACTTGGAACAGTTCCTAATGAGTTACAATTTGTTAGGTGTTAATCGTTGTCAGTGGCTCATTGTAATTTAAATTTTTCAACCATGTTCATCATTTTTCCTTTATCTGGTGTCAACAAAAACATCTCATCATGTGCTCATCCCAAAACAAACTTTTGCAATCATGATGCATTATTAGAAATAGAGCTAATATAATGGACATCAAACGACAAATAATCAATCAATTCTTTTATTGGTTGCATACTTCAGTAACAAGTAGTACAGTACTCCCCCTTTATATTGCCACCCTTTCTGCAATGAAAAAGTGGTCTAATAAGAGGAATGACCTTTCTAAAAGGGATACAATTTAGTATTGTTTTACTATATCAGTGTATCTGAAAACTGGCCTGATAAGAGGGGGTTACCTTTGGTGGGAGTGAACTTATAAGAGGTGTGATCATTCTTGAGGGTGTAACTTAGTAGTATTTTACTATTTCAATGCATCTGAAATCTGACCTAATAAGAAGGGTGGCCTTTGATTGGAGTGACTTTATAAGAGGGGGGGGTGGCCTCTGATGGGAGTGGTTTTATAAGAGGGGGAGGGTGGCCTCTGATGGGAGTGGTTTTATAAGAGGGGGAGGGTGGCCTCTGATGGGAGTGACTTTATAAGAGGGGGAGGGTGGCCTCTGATGGGAGTGGCTTTATAAGAGGGGGAGGGTGGCCTCTGATGGGAGTGGCTTTATAAGAGGGGGAGGGTGGCCTCTGATGGGAGTGGCTTTATAAGAGGGGGAGGGTGGCCTCTGATGGAAGTGACTTTATAAGAGGGGGAGGGTGGCCTTTGATGGGAGTGACTTTATAAGAGGGGGAGGGTGGCCTCTGATGGGAGTGGCTTTATAAGAGGGGGAGGGTGGCCTCTGATGGGAGTGACTTTATAAGGGGGGAGGGTGGCCTCTGATGGGAGTGACTTTATAAGAGGGGGAGGGTGGCCTCTGATGGGAGTGGCTTTATAAGAGGGGGAGGGTGGCCTCTGATGGGAGTGACTTTATAAGAGGGGGAGGGTGGCCTCTGATGGGAGTGACTTTATAATAAGGGGAGGGTGGCCTCTGATGGGAGTGGCTTTATAAGAAGGGGAGGGTAGCCTCTGATGGGAGTGGCTTTATAAGAGGGGGAGGGTGGCCTCTGATGGGAGTGGCTTTATAAGAAGGGGAGGGTAGCCTCTGATGGGAGTGGCTTTATAAGAGGGGGAGGGTGGCCTGTGATGGGAGTGTCTTTATAAGAGAAGGGTGGCCTTTGATGGGAGTGGCTTTATAAGAGGGGGAGGGTGGCCTCTGATGGGAGTGACTTTATAAGGGGGGAGGGTGGCCTCTGATGGGAGTGACTTTATAAGAGGGGGAGGGTGGCCTCTGATGGGAGTGGCTTTATAAGAGGGGGAGGGTGGCCTCTGATGGGAGTGACTTTATAAGAGGGGGAGGGTGGCCTCTGATGGGAGTGACTTTATAATAAGGGGAGGGTGGCCTCTGATGGGAGTGGCTTTATAAGAAGGGGAGGGTAGCCTCTGATGGGAGTGGCTTTATAAGAGGGGGAGGGTGGCCTGTGATGGGAGTGTCTTTATAAGAGAAGGGTGGCCTTTGATGGGAGTGGCTTTATAAGAGGGGGAGGGTGGCCTCTGATGGGAGTGGCTTTATAAGAGGAGAAGGGTGGCCTCTGATGGGAGTGGCTTTATAAGAGGGGAGGGTGGCCTCTGATGGGAGTGGCTTTATAAGAGTCGAGGGTGGCCTCTGATGGGAGTGGCTTTATAAGAGTCGAGGGTGGCCTCTGATGGGAGTGGCTTTATAAGAGGGAGACTACTATATGTATTTTAACTTGTCATCATTTTGTGTCAGAATGTAGTTTTCTCATGTTATTTTGCATCCTTCTTCAGATATAAGTGAGGCAGCTTTGAAAATTTCTGATCTGTGTAGTAGAACCAGTGTAGAGCTTCCTTTGAAAGCTACAACAAGTACAGAACCTATGACACATACCACTAGTCCACAAATGTCACCTTCAACCAGAGCAGTGAAGAGTCCAACTGAAATAAGTATTACTTCTTCATCAAGATCAGAAATTCACCAGCTTCCTACATCAGTGTATTCTAATATTACAGAAATAGCCAGTACTCAAAGACAACAGTATCCCCAAATCTCCAGTGGTACTGTAGAAGGAGCCAATAGTTCTGCATCAGTACTGCCTTCTAAAAGTCAACAATCTTATTCAGGTAATATTCTGTTATCAAGAGGTAATGATGTGTCTAATCATGAGAAGACTTGTTCATGGAAATGAATCTTTGAACAAGAAAATCATACATAGTCACAGGGATCACCCTAGCTTTTGAAGATGATGGGCCGAAGCCCATCATCATCAGAAGTAATGGTCCATTAGGCCAGGGGTATGGGGGCCCCCCGGCCTGAAAACGATTTGCAGCAATTCTAGAGGCAATAAACCTTGTAATTTAGAACCTTATTTCCAAAATCAGAATGAAAGAGTCATAGCATTCTCATCTCAACATGGCATATATACAACATGGGCACAGTTTGTGATGAACAATAAAGTCTGTACTCTCATCTGTTAAAATTGTGAGAACTGGAGATTCATGGAGTTTTAAAAAAAAATATTTTCATCAATTACATCTGAAAGTGCAGTCAATAAATCAACTGCAGTATTGTATGAGCTGTAGTCTGCTCTTTTGTTTACATTTAAAGAATCCAAGTTTAGTGTTCCCATCTCCTTCAAAAATATCATCATATTAGTGTATTTTGACAAAGCAATACCTTCTTGTGCAAGGAAATATACAGTTTTTAGTGCACTGTTATAGCACTTTCTTCCTTGTTACAAACCCTATTGACAGAAGTTGAGAGATTGGATCCTTCTTTTGGTGCTATGATGGCTTTTTGGTGATCAGCACTAGCTGCATGCCTAGTGAGTGTTGATGTTTTAAAATTATCACAACCAGCTGTCATAATATTGTTTGCTCCAATGCTAATGCATTTACTGCAGTACATTTTGTTTTTATCTTTGTCCTATGTTAACCATGTGTGTAAACTGGCCCAACAGGACTGAAACTTTCCTTGTTCCTTGTTTTCGCTGGCTTCATGTGATACGTCATCATCGACCACAATAGGCTCATTTGCCTCTGGTTGTACCTGTGTCCATTTCATCATCTGACCAAGGATTTTCCTTCTCTGACGTTCGCGAAAAATGATATTTTCGGTTGATTTTTTTCAAATCTTGCCATTTTGGGAGGCATTGTGCTGTCATTCGACAACTTTCGTTATAATCGATTCCCGAGTATAAAAAACACCAAGAGTATCGGATGATTATACGACTGGTTTACTTTTTCGCCCGATTACGTTTGCGGGATGAAGCAAAAATTAACAATCAGTCGAAACAAAATGAATATGAAGATCCCGGTTACCGGCGCACGATGTACAATGATGTATGGGCCATACGTGATGATAATGCACCCTACTGGTGCACACATCATTTTAAATGGGCCATATCAAATTTTAGCGTGACTATGGCACGATGGCACGGCCCAAAGTGATCCCTGTTAAGTTGGCCAGAAAAAGAAAAATTAACAAAAGATGTGCTTACTACTGTAAATTGGGATTTTTTGGATGTGGTTATATTTTGGTTTATTTGGCGCCTAGTATGAAAACACCAAAATTAAACACACCAAAATATCACATGCACCAAAATGTATTCCGCTAAAATAAGTTTCGAGTGGGACTGGACGACAAACGAGAGATTTTGATTTTTAAATTTATTTTGTATGATGTTGTAAAAACACTCATCTAAATAATGATATTTTAGTCTAATAGATAGAGATGCCGACTTATCGTTATTTCGGCCGCCATTTTGTTTTCCGGTGGCTGCTGATACATGAAAATGCAATTTTTGATGTCAGATTTTGACAGATAATACTATATAAAGATATAATTTTTTTACATTAATTAATTATCTAAACATTGTTTGAAATCTTTAAAAATTTTGTTTCTTTTAATATGGAATCGTTTAAATATAACGTGTTCGAATCGAAATCGCTGTTTTCGGAATTTTACCATTCGCGGCACGTTTTTTTCACCAGGGTCCTCCATTTCAATGCCTTGCCCGGCATGTTCCTGACGTTATATAGTTCTATAATTATTATCCAATTAAAGATTTGTAGCCTGCGCATGGTCACAGTCGCTTCCGATTTCCTGATCATGCTAAACGGAAAATGGTCGTCTCAAAAGTTCCAAGATGAACAAATCAATGTAAAATTTGGAGTAGCGTTCTCCGATGGCGATATTTGTATTTTCTGTTACAATATCAACGTAGAAAGCATACCATCTCAATCATATTAGATCGCAAACACAGATGATTTTTAGTATTTAAAACGCCCCTAAACATGTCTGAAGGAGAACGTCGTACATCGTTGGAAGTGGAAAGTAAATAGTAACGTCAACGACGCTGGTTGTAACACAGGTGTTATCGTAGGTATGTATAAACCTTCTTCTCAATGTTTTAAACGTACGATTTATTTTTTGCATTGCTTCTTTTCAAGTAGTTTATGAAAAACTTCTTGTCAATTTATAATACTTCCAACTTGCGTTCAAAACAAAAGTAAACAAACCGAAAAGGGGGGTGTAAACAGAGATGAAAGTTTTCCTCTAATCCGCTGATTTCCTCTTTTTTTTTAAGGAAAATATTTGGAAATAAAATGTTTCTAGCTTGGTCCAAACAACTAGAAAACGAGGGTATGGGCTCTAGAATAGGAGTTTCCTCTTTTTTCATCAGTCAATCACTTTCTTCTATACTATAGTCTGTGTACAAAATATTTTTTTTTTTTTTATACTAGACTATAGTCTTCACTCTTCAGAAAGTTAATTCTATTCTTATTTTTGTCATGGTGCTACATTTTTATTTGTATTTGCCAGCTTCCATGGATACTCGACCATGATTGAATATTTACATACTAAATTCAAATAAAAGTAAACAAAATGTTATAACT
Source organism: Bathymodiolus septemdierum (assembly GCA_963383655.1). Lineage (NCBI taxonomy): Eukaryota > Metazoa > Mollusca > Bivalvia > Mytilida > Modiolidae > Bathymodiolus > Bathymodiolus septemdierum. The sequence continues at coordinate 43,450,256 of OY726521.1, read as the reverse complement.
TATTGCATACATATGTATTTATAGACCAATGAAAAAAAAATACCAGTGTTTCTGCTAATATTCTCGAAAAGGGGAAGGTAGTATAAGTAGACAAAACATATATTTTTACCTAGGTTATACAGAACAAGGATCTGACTTTAACTTTGTCCAAAAATGTCAATAAAAACTTTGGGGTCAATACCAAAAATTTGAAACTCTGGTAATTTTTTTTGTCTAAATACATTGTGAATTTATATTTATTATAATAGTTGTTATGAAAGGATAATAAGTACAATGTAGACTAGTTAGAACTGTTTCTTTGTGGTCCCTTCCAGCTTCTGTTGTTTTTTTTCCAGTTTACCTGGCATTATGCTTTGCTGGTCAAAGACATGTGTGTGATCCAAGCTGGCCTTGGGATATTACCTGAACTTAGGACTGCAGGATAATATACAGCTGATCATGAGTTCATAATTTATATCATAATGAAATATTTAGTTTTACATGTAGCTGGATTTATTCAGACCACAATACATGTGACAATAGATGATGTATTTCAAAAATGCACCAGATATTTCCTGAATAATAAATGAATGAACTTAATATTTTGGTTGTTTTCATTGAACGTGTTTTAAGAAGCAAATTAGAATAGTAATGGGCAAGATTGAAACTTTGACACGGAGAGTAGGGTTAGGGGGTGGGTTATGGTGTTTAATGCCACTTTCAACAATATTTCAGTTATATCGTGATGGTCAGTTTTATTGGTGGAGTAAACTGGAGAAAACCACTGATCTGTTGCAAGTCACTGACGAATTTTATCACACAATAATGTGTTATCAAGTACACCTTAAGTTACCATGAGCGGGATTCGAACGACATGGAGAGTAAGATTGAAACAAATTTACTTGCTCAAATTGTAATAAAGGGAAACCTGAATATAAACAGCATCCTATATTAACAACATAACTTTATTTTAAATAAAGTTCCAGGTTCCAGATGTAGCCTTTTGTAGGAAATGTGTAAACCGTGCAAATAATATCCATCTATTTTAAACATAAGCTGATCTTAAGGAAGTTCAGTTTAGAGGTGTTTCACTATCATGCTTGTTGGGTGGTTGATGCATATACCATCACTTTCAGCAATTGTACAGCTTCATTATGATTGCAAGACATTGAGGTAGGAAAACAAAAACACCTACATGTATATCAAGCCGACCAGTTAAATTTTCGGCAAGGGGTAGGTGTCTGGAATCTTCACCCCTTGGGAGGATTACATATTGGTGGTATATATGAAATGAAAAGTATTTAGTTTAAGTTATTAGTTACTTGAGGTTATAGATTTTTAAAATATCTTTAATTTGGTACCTTGATGATCAAATTCTGACTAGAAACGATGGAGTAATCTTAAAAAACGTAAATTTATGCAACAAATTTTAAAGCAATGGCAGCCATTTTGTTTTCAAAATGGCCACCATTATGACAATTATTCCGTAATAAAATGCTAAAGCAAATAAGAGGTCATTGGTACAAACCTACATATCCATTTTTTTTCAGTGATATTAATTATATTGATAAAAAAATTGATCAAATTATCTTGGAACAGGTTCCCTGTCTGAGGAATTTTATGAAAAAATGGCAGCCATTTTGAACAAAATGGCCGCCATTTCTTGTGTCGACAAAAAAACATCACGTCCAACAGAATGTGCACAACACTGTGGTATTGTCTTCAAAATTTTGTACGGATATCATTTTTAGTTTAGGAAATATGAAGCTTTTTGTGTCATTTTTCCATATAACTGCTGTGAAACGGTGCCATTCTCAAATAATGTTGAACACTAATTGCACACCCACCTTTATGGATTCATAATTCCACAAAAAGATGTAAAAGGTGATTCATATGTTATAATTGCACTCAACACAAGTATTTCTACACACAATTTCTTCTATTATGATGTCAGATAAGTTATTTTCTGACAAAATTATGGCAATGTGAGCCATAATGGACCTTTCGGTCAAGATCAAAAGTGGCTCCGACACATTTTGGACAGTAAAACAAATGGCGAATATTACTTCAAACATGTTCAGTTTCATTTTTCTGACAGAACAACTTGTAATCTATAGAAAAAAACAAAAGTAGAGACATTATCTGCTGTTTGCATAAAATATCAAAACTCTAAAACAGTCATTAAAACCATTATTGATGGTGGCCATCTTGGGAAAATTATTGACCAAAAATAGGCAATTTCAAGTGCTCATAACTTTTGAACCCTTCATCCGATTTTTACAAATGAAGGCTCAACAGTCTTCTTAGATTGAGCTCTATCTAATGGTTAAAAAACCGCTAGCATCCCCTGTAATTGATTTTTGACTGGCATCTCTATAATAGATTGTATACCTCAGGTTACACATATATACTGAAGAGAAAAAGAAATGCAGGGTCAACATTTTAGGTGATTTAATATTATTTATTCGAATGTTTTTTTCAATATTAATATATAAGGATAAAAACACAAATTTAATCAACAACTTTTTAAAATTTCATTAGATTTTGATCAATAATTCATGAGTAATTGAAACCAATATAACAGTACCCCCAATTTGTTAAAGTGAAATCGATTAACTTGTCAATATCTCGTATGCCCCCCTCGCTCATCTGTTACAGCCCTGATTCTTCTGTGCATGGAGTTCATCAGAGCATTTATCCTTCTCATAGGGATATTATCCCACTCTTCCAACAAGGCAGCCCTTAATTGGTCGAGAGTAGCAAGGGCATTCCGACGCCCCCTTACTCTCCTGTCCATTTCGTCCCACAGATGTTCGATTGGGGACAAATCTGGACTGTACGGAGGCCAATCGAGTGGGTTAATGTTATGATTGGTGAGAAAATCTTGACAAACTCTGGCTACATGGGGCTGGACGTTATCCTGCTGGAAAATTAGGTGATGCTGTTGCACAAATGGAACTGCAACCGGCCGGATGATTTCATCCCTATATCTTACGCCTGTTAAATTACCGGCTATCACAATCAACGGCGACTTTAAACCATGGGATATCCCTCCCCAGACCATAAGCGAGCCACCCCCAAACATATTCCTCTCAAGAATGCAAGCATCGGCGAAGCGTTCCCCACAACGTTGGTATACACAACGTCGACCGTCTGGGCGAAAAAGAATGAACCGCGACTCATCTGCATACCTGTTAACCCTCCCCCTTTGTACGGGAGTCTCTCGCATAAGAGCCTTATCTCCCACATGGACTGGGTCTCCTGCACAGGAGACATTAATCTCCCGCACGATCTCCCCCCCAACAAAAAAATGTTCTCACGATTTTGAGGGTTCCTTCTGTTCCTCCCGTCAACTTTCGAAATCTTCCGCCCGTGAAAAAAATCAAGTACAATAAAATCTTGACCTGCGATCAATATTTCTGGAAATTCCCCATTTGGAACTCCCGCGCTGAAGAAAAACGCTGAGAGATACGAATGGTAAAGGTGAATGTCATATTTAATGATATCTGGTTATTGATCTGTTTGACACCTTTACAGGTAAATTGGGTCATGGTGATTAATTAAGGTGTTGATGATTATACAACAATTATCCACTGATTGACAGTTAATTGGGGATAAGGAAGTGGGTTTGTGGCACACGCTTAGATGATTAGAAGTGTGATAGCGGCAATTAAAAATAGTTATAAACCGTTGTGCAAACAGGAGTCAGACTAGTTCTAATAATAAAACCCTAAATGCTCGCTTACTCGCAAGAGACACAAGTTTGTCACAGGAGCTACATTATTGCAGCTAGAGTCAGATAACCTTTGATGCCGAGGAAAACTTCTTATTTCGATCAAACGTGCAATGAATTCATCTCGGATTGAGTTGTTATGGCTTGTTTGTGACCAAAGCCGATCAAAGTATTATTTAAGGACTAAGTTCCAGGATGGAATTGATAAACCACAAAAATGCCGAAACGTATGCTATCACCCAACGCACCAGCAGCAAAGTGACTTTTTAATTTTAGTGCTCTATGACTTTATTGTTCAGAAAATTCTGTCTTATTGTTAGGCCAAAAAAAAAATATGTGTGTTTACGGTCTTGCTAGCGACCCTATGAATTTTTACACCGAATTCGGATAACCATTTTTGTTGTTTAACCAGCAGCAATGTTTTATTTATTCAACTGCTAGCTTTTTGTCGAAATTGAGAGCAAAGAAGGTAGAAAAACTGCATAATTTCGTCATTTTACCGGAAATTTCGAAAATGAAATATCGGATTCCGAAACCGGGAATGAACTATTGCCGGTTTTCCCGATAATAAAAAAAAAATTAAAAAAATAATCCCGACCGACCGACCCTAGATTTTTTTGACATGTGACAGTAAACACACATATATTTTTTTTTGGCCTTATAACCTTATGATTATGAATGATTATGAATAAATTATAAATACAGTTTTTATCCTTCATTCATCATATGAAACACTATTAATAAGACAGAAATGTAAACAATATACAAAAAATGTATATTGAAATGGGATGCAGTTGGTTCAATACTGAAACAAACAAAAGGAAAACATCAATAAACAATAAAAACATGCATCAAATACGTCGATAAAAAATCTCCAGTTATGAGACCAAATCTCCAGCCAAAAATTTACAAATCTCCAGTTGTAGCATATCAACTCTATCACATGTATGCAACTACAAGGTACAATTTTGTGCGTTTAAAGGCGACGCACAAAATCTCCCCCTTAGAAGAGTTGGTAGGGGGAGATCTCCCCCCTAGCAGTTCCCAGAGGTTAACAGGTATGCATCTGTGAAAAAGACCTGTCTCCATTGGAAATTGTCTGGAACCATGTGCCGCCAACCAAGCCATACGACATGCGTGACGTGCACGAGTGAGAGGTAAACCAATGTAAGGTCGACGAGCTCGCAGACCAAACTCGCGCAATTGGTTTCTCACAGTTTTTGGGTGAATGTGGCGATTATGATTGCCTACCGTAGTTAAAGCGGTTTCAGTGGCAGTAACGTGGCGATTACGCAGGTGGGCAATACAAATAACCCTGTCTTGACGTGGCATCGTTACGCACGGACGTCCCCGTCGCGGACGGTCGGCAACCCTTCCAGTATCTCTCAGAAGACGACAAGACGCTCTATGGTGGAAACATTCACACCAAATTGCAAAGCAACTTGTTGTTGCCTTTGACCTTTCATTAGCAATGCAATAGCCTAACCCCTCTGAACTTCCGTCAGCCGTGGCATGATCACAAGAGATTCAAATTAACTTTAAATAGTGGAAAGCGATGTGTATACCTCAAGAGTATAAAGTGGTATGACAAGATGTGTTGACGAACTTATTATCATTATTCTGCACATGTTATTTGCTTTTTATCACTTTCTCTATGTCACATGATACCTTTCACGGTTGAGTAACTTTAGACACCAATTTTAGTGCACACTGACCAAGCCACTCGTCTGCCCAGTTTTCATAATTTTACGCCATACAGTTAAAAAATAGGAGCATATTATGTTACCCTGCGTTTCTTTTTCCCTTCAGTATATATAGGACGTCTCTACAAGATTTTATTGTAGAAAAAACATACAATTAACTTGTAAAGTTACATATTTATAACCTGGAAGGTGTCAAAAGATAAACTGCCTATATTCAATACTGATTGATTACAGGTGTCAGCAAAGCAGATCATTAGAAAATCAATACTCACATACTTACCTGTCGCTGGCGATGTCAATGTTAAAAACATTTTATAGTTATTACTAATTGACTGTATCAATGATAAAATACAAAATGCATGTTGAAATCTGGAACCAATATCTAGTTATTCGTCCCATTTGAAATATACAAATTTGAACGTTTCTAAAATAAAATAAATCCTTCCTTCCTTGCAAGTTTATTGGTATTTTTTTTCTTTCTTTTGAAATATATTTGGATTTAAATGTACCCGCACCCAGTTGCATTCCGTATTTTAGCTTCATCTTTGTCAAACATCTGTATTTGTTCAGATTGTTTTCACTTCAACAATGTACATAAACGGCATGTTCAGCCTTTTTATAATTGTAGCAGCCAAAATAAAACACATCCTTGATACAAAGCCCCAAAATAAAACACACCCTCGATACAAAGTGCCAATTTTTAACACACCAAAATTAACCACCCCCTTTTTACACAAAACCGCCAAATAATCTCCACGCCAAAATATCCCGATTTACGGTATACAAAGTCAAGAAATTCTGAATAGACCAGTTTTTGTGCTAGAAATTTTGAAAAAATCTGAACATTCTGAACATTGACTGAAAATTCTGAACACATTCTGAACATTGACTGAAAATTCTGAACATTCTGAACATTGACTGAAAATTCTGAACATTCTGAACATTGACTGAAATTTCTGAACATTCTGAACATTGTCTGAAAAGTCTGAACAGAGTCTGAACATTCTTAACATTGTCTGAAAAGTCTGAACAGATTCTGAACATTTTGAACATTGTTTGAAAAGTCTGAACAGATTCTGAACATTGTCTGGACATTTTTACTAAATATATCATGTGATATTTCAATTATTAATTACTTTTTAGCTCACCTTGCCAAAAGCAATGTAAGCTTTTGCCATCACGTCGTTCGTTAACTTTTCATATTTTAATCTTCACCTCTGAAACCCTCAGCCAAATGAACTGAAACTTGGTAGGAAGCATCTATAGAAGGTCCTCTCTAAAGATTGCACATTTTGTCCCGATCCATTAACAAACATGGCCACCACAGGCAATTCTTGTTTCTGAATTTGTTCAATTTTATTATATTCTTGCTGAGTACACCCATCCCATAATTCACAAGCATATTCTAAAAGGGGCAAAATATATGTAAAATAAATTGCTTCCAAGTTGTGTCTGCTTAGAGATGTGCTTTTTAGTATTTTAGTGTTTAGTGTTTTAATTAAGATTGGGGAGGGCTTATTATTAATGCTCAGTCCTCACATCTAAATCTAGATTGGGAGGATCTTGTTGTAACCAGTGTTTCTTTCTATCCACACATTCTTGGAGCGTCTAGGCTATTTCATTTAAAACGTATGGTGGGAAGGGGCATTTGTTGTGGATAAACAATGATCCATTAGATAATGCCAAAAACAGGGGAGAAACAATGTATTGGTTGTGGGCAATGGTGTTTCTCACAGCTTGTCTTTCCAAAGATTTCTGTGTTAGTTACAATCAGTCTTTCATGTCAGAATATATCATTGCTTTTTCCCTCTTTTTTTATTGGCTCATGTAAGGTAACCTTTCCTTCACCTCTTACCATTCAATCATGCTAGACAAATATATTAACCAATCAGATAACAACTATTGTCAGTTAACCTTTTATCATCCAATCATATTAGACAATTAAAATATTTTGACAAAACAGGTAACAACTCTTGTCAGTTAACCATTCATTCACCTTTCATCATAGAATCTTAATTTTTCCTTCAAATTCACTTCAAGCTTTACTTATGCACCTGTTTGAAACACAAGCATGTTTTATTAGTCCTTCATTATTGGAGAGAGATAAGTAGCATTCAGTTCGTGTATCTAAAAACATCATCCTTTAAATTCATCTCCAATAGCAAAAAAGTTTTAAGCAAATTTGACCATGTAAATGCAAGCTGACATTATTATTGTGGTGTTTTGTAAACAGTTAACATGTGACATGTGCCTTCTATTACAGAAAACCCTCTAAAGGAAAAGAAACCCAGAAAACCTGAAGTTTCTAAAAAGAAAAGTTCTGATGATGAGGATGATAAACCACAGAGAAAACCTGTTGCTAAGCGACCGAAGAAGGCAGCGTTCTCAGATTCAGATATGTCGGATGAGGAATTTATTCCTAAAAAAAAGAAAGCTGTGACAAAGGTAATAAAAAAAAATATAGTAATCAAATTTAATTTTTTATGCCCCCGCGACAAAGAGTCTGGGGCATATTAATTTACCCCTGTCAGTCTGTCCGTTCGTCCGTCCGTCAGGATATAGATACATGATTTGTCCAGCTATCTCCTCCTACAGTTTTGGAGCTACAACTTTAATATGTTGTATGATGTTTATATATCTCTAGTACAAGGTCAGATTCACAAACTAAAAAATTGTGTTAATAGTCGACCTAAGTCTATATTTAAAGACCAAGAAGCTGTTAAGTGTCTTTCCTCTCTTCATGACAAATGTGTTATCGTTCCTGCGGACAAGGCTTCCAACAATATCGTGTTTGTATGTAAATCATATTACTTCGAATGCCTAATCAAGGAGTTAGGCATAAATAACAACACCTCTAGTAATACCACATACAAACCTACTTCGTTCGACAAAGATGAAATCCTAGCTAACCACAGATCATTCATGACCTCTTTAAACATTCCCTCTGGTAAAGAGTCTGAGGATTTACCCTATTTATATTGGATACCTAAACTCCATAAGACACCATACAAAGAAAGGTACATAGCGGGATCATCAACTTGTTCGACAAAAGAATTGTCTATCCACCTGACAAAGATTCTGTCTGCAGTAAAAGAGAGACAACAGAAATATTGTGAAACTGTTTACTTGTGTAGTGGCATAAATAACATGTGGATTTTGAAAAACTCTAAAGATCTTTTGGATAACCTTAGATCAAGATCTTTCTCTCATGTATCCTCCATCAAAACTTTTGATTTTTCAACTCTATATACCACCCTACCTCATCACAAATTAAAAACCCGCTTGAAAGAAACAATTCACAAAGCTTTCAGTCATAGAAACTATGGCTCAAAATTTTTTGTGTTAGGCTACAGTTCCACATGTTTTTCGGACGGAGTTCAATAAGGTAAAACATGCTACTCCGAGGAACAAGTGATCAGTATGCTGGAGTTCCTCATCGATGGCATATTTGTCTCCTTTGGAGGGATGCTGTTTCAGCAGGTCGTTGGCATGGCAGTGGGTGCGAGTTGTGCCCCTCTTCTAGCCAATTTATTTTTATACTCATGTGGGTCGGAGTTTCTTCGGGGGCTTGTAAGGGATGGGAGAATTCATGAGGCTGGAGCCTTTAGTTTCACATACAGGTGTATTGATGACGTTTTATCTATCAATGGTTCTAGATTTGCAGAATTTCTTCCATTGATGTGTCCTCCAGGGCTGGAGGTTAGGGGGACCATGGATGCCGCTTCGTCCGCATCGTTTTTGGACTTGTACCTCGGGTTTGATGACAGTGGTCAAGTCGGTACTGAGGTGTGTGATAGGTGGGGCAACTTCAGTTTTGGGGTCATGGGTTTTCCAAGTGTGTGCAGCAATGTGCCGGCTTCTCCTGCGTATGGTGTTTGTTGTGCAAGGGCCAGTAGCAATTATTCTGATTTCCTGAAATGTCGTCTTCATCTGAGAGACAGGCTGCTGGACCAGGGCTATAGAGGGATTTGCCTTGTTCGATCTCTTGGAGAGTTTATATTCCGGTACCGAGATCTTGTCGAAATATGTTCCGTCTCTGCAGAGGGGGTTATGGACGATGGATTTTCATGTGGTGAGGGTGTATGGAGATGGGTTGTCAAAAACAAAAATGTCAAAGATATTTTTTTATCAATGTGTGATGTGAGGGTATTTTTGACATTCGCTCCGCTGGGTTTGGTGCTGTTGTGGCAGCTGTTTTGCCTGTTTTGTTCAAGTATTGTTATAAATACTGTTATAGTGACAGCCGGAGACTTTGAGCCGTAATGAAAGGGGGAGGTTTGGCGCTTTAAAATCTGATTCAACCCACCATTTCTTTAGAAATGCCTGTACCAAGTCAGGGTCATTACGGTGTTCACAGTTTTCCGGTTGTTGACTGATTTTGTCTGTTTATATACTTATGAGTTTTGACTTTCCCTTTGTAAGATTGCTCGGAGTTCGGTAATTTTGTTATTACCCTTATATACACATAATGGAGGTGTGCATGTCCACAGGATTTTGATTTTCTTCACAAATATTCTCAAAATGACAGGTAGTTAAACTTAGTAAATTTTTTTGTACTAGCTGCATAAAGGGAACATGGTTTGTCCGGCTAACTACTCCTACAGTTTTGGAGCTACAGCTTTAATATTTTGTAGGATGTTTATACACATAATGGAGGTGTGCATGTCCACAGGATTTTTATTTTTTTTTCAAATATTCTCAAAATGACAGGTAGCTATTGTTTTTGCTCTGTTTCTTATTATTATTTTTATTTTTATTATTATTATTACATCACCCCGACTGTTGTCGGGTGATGTATTGCTATTCTACGTTACTTTTTCACTATTATTATTATTCTTATTATTCTTCCACACATTTTTGTCCGCTCTATTTCTCGGAGATGCCTTGATCAACTTTATGAAAACTTGTAGGAATATCATATGCCATGTGAAGTTGTGCTAAAAAGGGTTGATTTTTTTCAAAATGGCTGCCGTTGCCATGGAAACGGCCAAAATGCTAAAAAATTGAAAAAAACAAAAATGATCATAGCAGGTTTCTCGCCAAACAGAAATTGATGAAACTTGATAGGAAAAACATCCACATCTAGTGGAACGAGATAAGCCAAAAAAATCGGAATCGGTTGGATAAACTTTGCCACAGTTGCCATGGAAACAAAAAAGGGGGGATTTAAAAAAAAATTGGATTCCTTTCATCAAACTTCATGAAACTTTGTAGGAATATCCACCGTAGTGTGTGGCAGCTTTTGGGAGGTTGAAAAAATTCAAAATGGCGGCTGTTGCCATGGTAACCAAGGTGCAAAAAATGTTAAATTCACTCCAAGCTTCACAAAGTTTTGCAGTAATGTTTCCCGTCACATCCACATCTAGTAGAACGAGACAAGCCAAAAAAATCGGAATCGGTAAGACAAACTTTGCCGCAGTTGCCATGGAAATAAAAAAAAGGGGGGATTTTTAAAAAAAATTTGATTTCTTTCATCAAACTTCATGAAACATTGAATGCAGTCGGGTGACGTATTGCTATTCTACGTTTCTTTTTCACTATTATTATACCCCCGCTCCCCAAAGGGGGAGGGGGGTATACTGTTTTACCTCTGTCCGTCCAAGATATTTTTCGTCGCATTTTTCTCAGTAACTGTTGATGGCAGAAATCTGATATTTGGTCACAAGCATGATATAGGTATACCATATTGTGGGTAGCGTTTTTGGACCCGTCAGATTCCTACTTCCTGTTTGCCGACTTAGTTGGTCTTTATACACATTGAACATATATGCACATTTTTCGTCACATTTTTCTCAGCAACTATTGATGACAGAGATCTGATATTTGGTCACAAGCATCACATAGGTACCCCATATCGTGGGAAGCGTTTTTGGACCCGTCAGATTCCTACTTCCTGTTTGCCGACTTAGTTGGTTTTTATACACATTGAACATATATGCACATTTTTCGTCACATTTTTCTCAACAACTATTGATGGCACAAATCTGATATTTGGTCACAAGCTTCATATAGGTACCCCATATCGTGGGAAGCGTTTTTTGACCCGTCAGATTCCTACTTCCTGTTTACCAAAGAGCGGGGATATCATAGGTGAGCATTAGCTCACAGTTCATCTTGTTATTATTATTCTTCCACACATTTTTGTCCGCTCTATTTCTCGGAGATGCCTTGAACAAACTTTATGAAACCTTGTAGGAATATCATATGCCATGTGAAATTGTGCTGTTAAGGTTTGATTTTTTCAAAATGGCTGCTGTTGCCATGGAAACGGCCAAAATGCTAAAAAATTGAAAAACACAAAAATGATCATAACGGGCCCAACAGAAATTGATGAAACTTGATAGAAACAACATCCACAGCTAGTGGAACGAGATAAGCCAAAACAATCGGAATCAGTTGGACAAACTTTGCCGCAGTTGCCATGGAAACAAAAAAGGGGGGATTTAAAATAATTTTGGATTCCTTTCATCAAACTTCATGAAACTTTGTAGGAATATCCACTGTAGTGTGTGGCAGCAGTTAGGGGGGTTGAACAAATTCAAAATGGTGGCCGTTGCCATGGTAACCAAGGTGCAAAAAATGTTAAATTCACTTCCAACTTCACAAAGTTTTGCAGTAATGTTTCCTGTCACATCCACATCTAGTTGAATGAGATAAGCCAAAAAAAATCACAATCGGTTGGACAAACTTTGCCGCAGTTGCCATAGAAATAAAAAAAAGGGGATTTAAAAATAAAATTTGATTTTTCATCAAACTTCATGAAACATCGTAGGAATATTCACCGTAGTGTGTGGAAGCTTTTGGCGTGTTGATAAAATTCAAAATGAAGTTACCATGGAAACCGAGGTACCAAAATAATGAGGTGGGGTGACGTCCGCTATTGCTTTGCAATGGCAATTCTAGTTATTATTATTATTATTATTCTTCCACACATGTTTGTCCGCTCTATTTCTCGGAGATGCCTTGATCAAACTTTATGAAACCTTATAGGAATATCATATGCCATGTGAAGTTGTGCTGTCAAGGGTTGATTTTTTCAAAACGGCTGCCGTTGCCATGGAAACGGCCAAAATGATAAAAAAAATTAAGAACACAAAAATGATCATAGCAGGTTATTCGCCAAACAGAAATTGATGAAACTTGATAGGAACAACATCCACATCTAGTGGAACGAGATAAGCCAAAACAATCGGAATCGGTTGGACAAACTTTGCCGCAGTTGCCATGGAAACAAAAAAGGGGGGGATTTAAATACAAATATTCACAAAATGACAGGTAGTTGGAATTCATTTCCTTATTACTAGGTACATAATGGAAACATGGTTTGTATGGCTCCTACTACAGTTTTTGACTTGTTTATAATTTCTTATGGTCGGGCGGGGGCATCATTTATGTCTTACAGACACACTTCATTTTTGAAAAATCACTCCTAACAAAACAACTTTGTCCATAATTATCAAGTGCGGGGGCATACTTCTTTTCTAGTTTTAATCGGACATCTGGGCCGATATTTATGTTGTTTTTATCAGACTTTCACATTTTTTATTGGCAAAACTGATATTAAACCGACAGTTTTCAATAACTCTGACATTGTAACAACAGTAGTCAATGATAGTCTGTAACTGTGAGCTTTCACTAATCTTGTTTACATTGCTAGTACTGTTTTGTTCAGTCCATGTTGATCTTGTCATTCATTTTAGTGACAAGCGTATGGCCTTTTTGAGGGACAGCGAGTCTGTGTTTGTTTATATAGGAATTGTCGTTTGAGATCTAGAGGGAGATGGTCAGCCGTGGGATATCATTAGCCAGTTCAACCATTCCACGTTTGTTTGTGTCCAAGGCCAGCTGTCCAACGCCATGTATAGTGGTCTTTCTTTGTGTTTGAGGTGAGAAGTGGTTGTTCGTTTTGATGCCATTGGAATTGTTGACCATAACTGTTTAAACTTTCTTTTCATAACTTGATCATAATCACAGGTACAGTTCTAGGGTATAGAGCTCTCCTTATTGTAGCAACCCCTCCCGCCACTTTTTTTGTCACCAATTATACGATGTGGTACTATTGTTTAGGTATGACTGATGTCAAATCACAGCTGTCAAAGGTCCTTTCAGTTTAAATCCTGTTTCTTGCCGTCATAATTCTTATATTTGGTTTGGAGTCACTTTCAGTTTGACTTTAGGTGGTTCTTTAATATTAATTTGAAATATCAGGGGTTGAAAATAGCACTAGCCCAAAGTCCGGGGCTACCATTTTTAACTGCAGGACTACCAAGTTTCGTCACAAGAAAAGCCAGATGGCCTAGTGCATATAAAATCTACCCACCAATCAATTTTATGTACATTGATGAAATGATGACAATCCTGGGTAAATCAAAATTCCCCATGATAAACATTGTTATCATAATAACAATAACAATCAAATTCATTTTCTGCTATGGTCAGACTTTTAAGCTCACCTTGCCAAAGACAATGTGAGCTTTTGCCATCACTTGGCATCCGTCGTCCGTTAACTTTTCACATTTTAATCTTCTCCTCTGAAACCTCTCGGCCAAATGAATTGAAACTTTGTAGGAAGCATCTATGGAAGGTCCTTTATAAAGGTTGCTCATTTTATCCCGATCCATTAACAAACAATGGCCACCACAGGCAATTCTTGTTTCTGATTGGCCGATTTAATAAAATCTTCTCCTCTGAAACTGCTTGGCCAAATGAACCGAAACTTGGTAAGAAGCATCTATGGAAGGTCCTCTATAAAGAATGCTCATTTCGTCTTGATCCGTTAATAAACATGGTCGCCACAGGCCATTCTTGTTTCTGATTGGTTAATTTCTTTAAAAAAATCTTCTCCTCTGAAACCGCCAGGCCAAATGAATCAAAACTTGGTAGGAAGCATTCTTGGAAGGTCCTCTATCAAGATTGCTTATTTAGTTCCGATCCGTTAACAAACGTGGCCGCCACAGGCCATTCTTGTTTCTGATTAGTTGATTTCTAAAAATTCTTCTCTGAAACCGCTTTCCCAAATGAACTGAAATTTGGTAGAAAGCATCTATGGCAGGTCCTCTATAAAGATTGCTCATTTCGTCCCGATCCATTAACAAACATGGCCGCCACAGGCAATTCTTGTTTCTGATAAGCCGGTTTTTAAAAATCTTCTTCTCTGAAACCGCTTTCCCAAATGAACTGAAATTTGGTAGAAAGCATCTATGGCAGGTCCTCTATAAAGATTGCTCATTTTGTCCCGATTGGTTAACAAGCATGACCGCCACAGGCAATTCTAGTTTCTGATTGGTTGATTTCTAAAATATCTTCTCTGTTAAAAGAAAGATAACTCTTGTTTAAATATAGATATCTGTATTCAAAATGCAGTTATCTCTATACAGATTTAAAAAAATCTTCTCCTCTGAAACCGCTTGGCCAAATGAACCAAAATTTTTTTTTTCTTCTTTTTTTTTTTTTCTCAACTGCAAAATTCATCAATACAGAATAGAGTACAATAATATAATAACATATAAAACGTCATACAATCTATATAGTAAAGTACAATTAAGTCTTCTTACAATCTTTTCCAATATATAATCATATGTATATTGCAGTGGAGTTTTTTTTTTTTTTTTTTAGAATATAAAAGATGAGAAAAGGGGTTTTTGCAGAGTTTAAAATTGTTTACTATTGATATATGTGTTAAATATTTTTTTTGTATAATTAGGAAAAAAAGTAGATAAGAATTTTAGTACATTTTTAAAAAGAAAAAAAAAAGAAAGACATTGAGAAGATGAGATTGTACTTTATATTGGCATTTATATGTAAAACTTTTATGGTCTGGCCTGGTGCAAACAATCAATTGGACTATAACACTGTAGCAGATATACAAAAGTATTATTTGGATGGATCAAACATTCATATTGTTTTAATTATCCCGTAATGAGTATACTATAAAGTATACTATAGTATAGTAAATATAAACAAGAACAGTATATTTAGATAGACTATATCAGTTAGTATTTAGTGGAATCTCTATGGAAAGGGAATTTACATAAGAATAAAAACTATGTCAACAATCCTCAAACAGTTTTTCAAAAGTACTCCAATGTAATTGAAATTCTGCAATTCTTTGATTTCGGACAGCAATCATTTTTTCAGTTTTATGTAAATTTATCAAACAGGCTTTAAGCGAATGAAAGGATAATTTTTTCTTCAGACATCTGTTTGTATATATATAGTATTTTATGTTTAGTAAAATGGCATTGTATACATCATCTTTATATACTTTATCAACATCCCCAAAAATTAGAGTCTTCTTTAAAAATGTTTGGTTTATGTCTTTGTCACCGAACCAAGAATTTACTTGCCCTAGAAGATTTTGTACATTTTCACAACCCCAAAAAATGTGTGCAATGGTTTCATTTTCCTTTTGGCAAAAATTACAATTTGCATCATCAATAATTTTAATTTTTTTCAGGAAATAATTAGTAGCCAGAATATTGTGGTTTATTCTAAATTGAAACCAAAGTAATTTTGTACATGCTGTAGCTTTAAAAGGGAGTATATAATTTTTTTTCCACTCATTTGAATTAATATCGAAAACTGTATTCCATTTTCTTTGAGCTGTAGGAACACTACTGTTTTTATTTAGAATTGTGTACATATCTTTTGAACCTTTAGAACTTCGAAAAATATTTTGTAGAGATGATGGGACAAAAGGAGTCTGTAAATTAGATGATTTGTCTCCATATGGATATAATTTTAGCATTTGTCTTAAAGAACTAATAACCCCATTATATTGCAAAAAATTTACACAAAATCCAAATTTGTTTGAAAACTGATCTAAAGTCAGAAAAGAACCATCATCATTGACAAAATCGTTAACAAACTTTACACCCCTGTTGAACCACTCTGGATAAAAGATAGTTCTTTTGTCAATTTTTACCTGTTTATTCAACCAAACTGTATTGGCAAGAAAGTTTGTCCAATCTTTGTTTTCGTCTTTTTCAATAACAGATTTCCAAGCATATAATACATCTTTCCAAAATTGATTTTTTACACTTTCTATTACTTGTTCTATATATCGACTACCGCCACATGATAATTTATTTATATCAATTGATGACATAAAAATATTCTGCCATTTACAATTGTTGAAAAAGAGTCTGCTGATCCATGTGGACTTCAAAGCCAAAATAAAAGAATGTATATTAATCATCTTAAGTCCCCCCTCTTGATACTCCTTTTGCATGATATCCTTTTTCACTCTATTAACAGATGATTTCCAAATAAATGTATATAACATATCTTCAATATCTTTAATAATTTCTATACTAGGGTTTGGAAGTGCAATAAAAAGATGGTTAAGTACTGGCAGAATTAGTGATTTAACCACAGTAATCTTACCTATAGGAGTTAAATTTCTTTTGTTCCACTGTTTAAAGAGTCCTTTCATTTTTTTAGAATATTTTTCATAATTGATCTTTGTAATTTTAGAAATATCAACATCGACATTTATTCCCAGAACAGTAAACGTAGTTTTTGCTTCCTATCCAAATAACTTGTGTTTTTGAAATGAACCGAAACTTGGTAGGAAGCATCTATGGAAGGTTCTCTGTAAAGATTGCTCATTTCGTCCCGATTTGTTAACAAACATGGCTGCCACAGGCGACTCTTGTTTCTGATTGGCTGATTTTTAAAATCCTTCTCCTCTGAAACAGCTTGGCCAAATGAACCGAAACTTGGTAGGAAGCATCTATGGACGGTCCTCTATAAAGAGTGCTCATTTTGTCCTGACCTATTTACAAACATGGCCACCACAGGCAGTTCTTGTTTCTGATTGGTAACGGTTGATTTCTAAAAATCTTCTCCTCTGAAACCGCTTGGCCAAATGATCCGATGTGTGGTAGGAAGCATCTATGGAAAGTCCTCTCTAAAGATTGCTCATTCAGTCCCGATCTGTTAAGAAACATGGCCGCCATAGGCGATTCTTGTTTCTGATTGGTTGATTTTTTAGATTCTTCTCCTCTGAAACCGTTTGGCCAAATGAACCGAAACTTGGTAGGAAGCATCTATGGAAAGTCCTCTGTTACGATTGCTCATTTCGTCCCGATCCATTAACAAACATGGCCACAACAGACAATTCTTGTTTCTGTCGCCTACTATTCCAGCTATAGATCCGTTTCATTTATAAGGTGAGTGTGGCCGACATCCTTCATTACACACGAGTGTATCCGACATCATATTACGATTTCGTCCCCAATAGACAAAATCGTCGCGAATTTTTAAGACATTTTATGACAGTTGGATTTGTAATTAATTTTCGAACACTCGGTAATATGTTTCTCTCGTCTATATATGTGACATAAGGAGAAATATGTTCTTTTTAGTGAAAATGTCTCCGATATCCTATGTTATTTTCACCGGTTGCGAAAGCATTGTTGAAGTGTTTGAGAGTTTGAAAACATGCTTTTGAACGATGGACACATCGTTGTCTAGCGGACATTTAGGGGCATTTGACGAACTATCACATTTGATATTATCCTTACAATAACTAATGCTACAGGTAAAACATTTCCTTCAAGTGACAAAAATGGTGTCCAACTTTCTGGTCCGACATCCTACGTTATGACGTACATTCTCCCCCCTGAGTGAGGTACCGAACACCAGTATTTACTCAACCGTTTTCTTGGCGTCTCCATATTACAATTACTTATAATCTACCGCATATATGACTATGATATGTTGACGTTATCACAGTAATAGTGTAAACACCGGAAGTAGTCTGCCTAACATTTCAAACGTCATGACAAGAAATTGACATGATTCGAAACAACAGTAGTGTGCTATACCCAGTCCAAAAGCCCCTGTACTCTATCGTTCATAAGATAATAGTTACACCCGAAAATATTCAAGGTCGAGATCGACTGATCATGAGTCAGCAAAGTCGGACACAATTTTCAAGTCAACAAGTAACAAGCTGAAACCTGACGGTGATGCAAAATACGAGAAGGACAAACGTAAATTTTAAGATCATTTCAACAATCTTGGACAACACGCTTCCCCTGTTGGCCTTTTAATTTGCCAGGGTGAGCACAGATATTTTCTCCAGGCTTGGGCTAGTACGTATACTTCAATCTGTCGGCCTAGCAAAAAATCATCTCCAAATAGCCCTGGGCTAGTTAGGAGTGAAAGAAACTTTCAACCCCTGATTATATCTTTATTCTTTTTACGTGAGATACCGGTGGCTAAACCAAACTTCAAATTTGTCCTTGAAAGATCCTAATTTAAAGTAATCAAGAAAAGATCAAAAGATTTTCTATTTCTACTTTTGGCTAAACCAAACTTCAAATTTGTCCTTGAAAGATCCTAATTTAAAGTAATCAAGAAAAGATCAAAAGATTTTCTATTTCTACTTTTTCATTTGAAAAGTATGTTGAATTGGGATTGCTATGGTCATAATTTCATTAAACTGCAATGTACCAAAAAAATATATTTCCCAGTAATGCATAAGAACGTTTACACTTTTTTTCAGTCTGTCCAAGTTAAGATAGAACTTGGTCATATAGCCTCACAGAGAAAGAGTCCTTCACCAGATGGTTACACTCATGATTGTAAAGTGTATGTTAGAGGTCCAGAAGGATGTAATATTGCTCACTTTATTGAAAAGGTTGTTTTTCATCTTGATCAGAGTTTTCCTCATCCAAAAAGAGGTAATTGTACATGTATATATTCAAGACCTGATTAAAGCAAGCGAGGTACAATACATATGTAGTTCAACCTGTCTACAGCGAACTTTAAATAAAGTCTCATTGTAGGAAATCTTTATTAATTTAACCTGTATAAGCCGAACACCTGTGTATACTGGGTAACAAGTACAAAATTGGTCCCAAGGAGGTTTGGATTTGACAGGTTTCACATTCAAGCAAACAACATAACATGTTCAAATATTTTGTTTTTTATTAAGTATATATTAGTGGCCATTGCACACAAATGGTTATCAACTACATGTATGTAGAACATGTATATAATATTATATCATATCACTGCTGTACAGTTTGACACTGTCACTGTTTGTTTTTTCTCAATCACAAAAACCATGGTTTCTTGACATGTCGCAATACTCAATGTTGTTCGTTGTTAGTACATTGCCATATACACATGTATATAAGTAAAACTAAAAACAGATCCCGAAAACATCAAGATCAATCCCTTGCTTAGACTTGTATAATTTTAAAAGGCTCAATATACAATGTAATTGTAATCTGTTATTTTCATAAATTACTATCTTCTTTTAAGGAGACATAACTGGCTAGGTATTTTTGACTGAAATCATAGAAATGTACTGGTAGTTGTAATTAGAATGTCCTTTCCTAGTTTTTGAGCAATTAAATTAATTTTGATGAGTCCTGTCCACAAGACATCTTGAAAATCTATTGAATTTCCACCATTGTTAAAATCTAAAAACGTAATTTTTAGAATTAAAATAATTTTTTGTTAAATAACAAGTGGGGGGACACAGAAATGTGCTGTCCAGAAGGCAAGTGTGGATGTCAATATTTCATATTATTAACTTTAAAAAAAAACTAATTCATGGACACAGGGGTCCTGGATTTTTTTGATAAAAAACTAATCCTGGATTTTTATTTTTGCTTAAAGTCCGGTCCTGTGTTTTTATTTCAAATTTTCATCATAGCCCCCCTCCCCTTCCCAAGGGATATAAAATTGTATCATTAATAATAAATTAATAAATAATAAATTCAGATTTTCTATTTAAAATAAATCTCATTTACAAAACCACTGATATTTGTTAAGCTTTTAATGCTGATTTAAGCTTTAGTCGCAACTCATTTTTATTTTTCTCTTTAATCTGTCGAAACAACATTTATTTAACTGTAAAATTCACAAATAAAATTCATCTCCCCCTTTTTCCCTTTTTTCTTGTTTAAATCATGATCAACAATATACCAGAATCAAACAAATGAATAAATATAACATAGGTTTCTTTTTACCATGCGGAGTCTGTGTGTTTTAAATCGGTCATCCAATCAGGACGCTCATTATTCTTGTCCAAGATAAAAATACATCGCTAAAATTACCTGTGGGTGTTTCCCCACTTCAACTCGTAAATTTACATAGAAATCGGAGATATTTCGTCATAAAACTTCACACATGGTTTTGTCTATCATATTTCTTGAAGACAAACATAAAATTTTATTGCATTTATCAATATTTTATGAGTATCAACACTTCTCGATACAGCCGCAACTTCAACTCGTAAATTTACATAGAAATCGGAGATATTTCGTCATAAAACTTCACACATGGTTTCGTTTATCATATTTCTTGAAGACAAACATAAAATTTTATTGCATTTATCAATATTTTATGAATATCAACAGTGTTTTCAACACCGTATCTGTTTCTCGATACAGCCGCCCGATTACAGTGATTCGTGACCCACTTTAGCACGTTCTAGCGGTTTTTTCTTAATAATGTTGTTTAGATACCTACCATAATAAAATTTAGATTCCGGTAACATCCACTAGTAGCTGACATGAACCGAAAAAAATAATTTATGACTTCTACCCTAACTTGGCGGAAGCGCACCCTATTCCTTCATCACTTTTCCAATCCAAAGCAGACTAGAAAAGGGGATGAAAGGGAGGGGGTGTGACCTCTAATTTATTATGGTAGGTATTTATTTAACAAAAAATTATCTTAATTCTATAAATTACGTTTTTATAACAATAAATATGCTACCATAATAAAATTTAGATAACAGAATTTATCGTAGCGCTGAATCCCCTAAAAGTATTAATTAGTAGGAGGAGAAATTACTTTTTGCACTGAAACTAAAGGCCCCAAAGAATAGAGGTTGTCAGTATGTTGTGGCATGGAACGAAGGTACATGTAATGATAATAGAAAGCATTATCCGACCTCCAAACTCCTGCAGATAAAATTTCTGTCAAGGAGGCAGAATTAAAAATACTCCAAGACGAGGCTATTGCCCTAACTTCATGAACTTTAACCTGGTTTCTAGATAAAGTAATTCCTGAAGACTTGTATGCCAACATGACAGTATTGCAAATCCATGAAGAAATGGTTTTTGCAGTAATGTCATTTTGTTCCTGTTTAATAGGAACAAAAAGCCTGTTTGAATCTTTAGACCTTACTCCACAAGCTGTGTCCAAATACTTTAATAAAGTACGAACTGGACATATATTTGTTGGACCTGAATTGGGTAATGCTGGAATAACAATTATCCCAGAACCCTTTTCTGATAACTGGTTTTTAGCTAAAAAAAAAAATCTGGATCAGTCAAAAGGGTAATTGAGGACTTGTCTGCCGCAAAACGAATACAGGGCTCAGAAACAGAAAGAGCGTGAAATTCACTTCTTCTGCAACCTGTAGCCAAAGCTAAAAGAAAACAGCATTTATAACTAAAAAAACTTAAAAGAAATAAGGTCTAAGGGTTCAAACGATGAAAGCTGTAAAGCCTTTAGAAAAATTCCCAAATCCCAAGCGGGTACCAAGCATCTCTGTTTCGGACGTTCAATACAAAAGTTTTGAAACATGAGTGATAAAAACTCATCACTACCAAAATCAGGACTGCTTGAGAGATGGATTGTCCTTGCAATAGCTGACCTGTAACCCTTAATGGTAGAAGGTGTATAACCTTTGTCTTCAAAAGGGTTCATAAAAAATTCAGCTAGTTGCTGAGCGGTGATACTGAGAGGATCAATTTGTTTTGACAGACACCAAGAACAAAAGATTGACCCATTTTGAGTCATATATTTCCCCTGTTGACTGTATAACTGCTCCAGAGATGCGCTTGGTTGCTTTTTCAGAAAAGCCTCTCTGTCTGATAGACGTCCTGAAAGCAACCATGCGTGCAGATGGAGTTTCTCCAGACCTTGATGAAGCTTCTTTTCCTTGAATTAAGACAAGAGGTCCTCTCTCAAAGGAAGACGAAGCGTTTTTGCACATGATAATAGTAGGAGATCCGGGAACCAAGATTGTCTTGGCCAAGCCGTAGCTATAAGAATGATCTTGCAACCATCCTCTCTTATCTTGTGTAAAATCCTGTGGAGAAGACGCAATGGTGGGAAGATGTAATTGAAAATCCCTTTCCAGGAGATGGTCATTGCATCCACCGCCCAAGCTTTCTGGTCTGGGATTGGAGAGACAAATGTCTCCGGTTTGTCAGTTTGTAATTCAAACTGGTGGCAAACAGATCTATCAGGGGGCGATCCCATATCAGAGTGATTGCTTGAAAAATTACTGGATGTAACTCCCATTCCGTATTCACTGGAACACGGAATCGAGATCATGCATCCACTATTAGATTCTGATTGCCTGGGACATGTCTCACTGTCAACACTGTCTGGAGACTGTCGCATAGCAACATAATTTCTCTGCATAGAAGATACGGAGAAAAGGAGTGAGTTCCCCTTGATTCTGAAGATAAGCCACCACTGTCGTGTTGTATGCGGCTATCAACAGAGACTGTCTTTGAATCACTTCATGGAAGTGTCTCAATGGCAATAGAACTGGCCTCATTTCCAGAAGATTTATGTGTTCTTCTAAATGATAATCTTCCCACACCCCTGACACTGTTCTCCCTTCTAGGAAGGCACCCCATCCTGTTAGGGAGGCATCTGTGTAAAGAGTCAGTGGGGATTCTGGGGGATCCAGAGGTACACCTGTCAAAAGGTTGGACCTCTGTAACCACCACTGAAGATGAGGCAGTAGTCTGGGAAGAACAGGAATACAAGCCTCCCACATTTGAGTGACTGGATGCCAGAACTCCCTCAGGTACCACTGAATTGGTCGTATATGTAGACGGCCCAGAGGAATAACATCCATCAGATAAATCAGAAACCCTATCAGCTGTAAAAATTGACGATGATATCTGAAAAAATTTGTTCACCAGAAATTGTAGAGTTACAATTTTTTCCTCTGGGAGGAAAACTAGTCCCAGCTCTGTCCGATAGTGTTCCCCTAGGAAAATGAAGTCTTGGCTGGATACTAGCTCCGACTTCTTACATGAAATTAGGAAACCCAGTTTGAGGAGCGACCCTATCACAAAATGAGTATGATCTCTCAGAAGAAATTGGGACATATTTTTCAACAGTGAATCGTCCAAATACGAATGGATGAAAATTGACTGGCTGTGTAAATTTGCTACCACTGCCTGGAAAATCTGATAAATACTAGAGAGGCTGTAGATAGGCCAAAAGCCATCGTCTTGAAAGCGTATACCCTGTCTTCCCAAACAAATCTCAGGAACTTGCGGAACTTGAGGGAAATAAGAATATGGAAATAGGCGTCTGTCAAATCGAGAGACGTTGTCCACATACCTAAATGAATTGACCCCCTGATAGATCTGTTGGTCTCCATCTTGAAATGCGGCACTATTAGATGCTGATTCAGGACGGAGAGGTCTATCACAGGTCTCATTTTCCCATTTTTCTTTGGTACAAGAAAAAGGCGGGAATAGAAACCTGGAGTAAGAGGGGGGTTCACTAATTCTACAGCACCTTTTTGCAGAAGAGTGTGAACCTCTTCTTGAAGCAAGAGATTCCTGTCTGGGTCCCTCGTTACCGACATGTTCAGAGGAACTGATGACAATGGAGGTCGAGTCTGGAACTGACATCCCCCTCCCCCCCCCCCCCCGCAGTAAAGAACCCACTTGTCTGAAGTGATCAGTTGCCACTGATTCAGAAAGTGGGTTAATCTGCCTCCCACTGGAATATGAGGAAAAGGAATTGGAAAAAACTCCTCTTCCTCGGGAGGTTGTTTTGACGGAAGGGGTGGACCATCACTTACTAAATTTTTTTCCCTGTACCACTTTGGCTTTTTTACCTGTGGTAGAGAAGGAATGTTTAGTAGCTGATCTCTTGCGATACCCTGAAAGTTTGTCCGAGCCCTTCATAGGGCCAGTTTCTGAATGGGGCTGAGAAGTAGTGACTCTTCTCTGCCCATTAGAAACTTGGACATCTTACCTACCTTCACGGTCTGTGGTGTTTTACTAACTTCTTCTTGAAGTTTTCCCAATAGAAAACCAAATAATTTGTCCTTCCCTAGAGGGGAAAACAACAGAGTCTCCTTAAGAGGCTCGGGAATGGATGATTTATCCAAAATCTCTTGTCTCTTAGACAGGGTAAAGTTGGATAAAGTACCCATCAGAAGGAGTTGTGAAGCACCAATGCTTTGGTCCACCTGTAGAAGAAGAGACTTGAATTCATCAAACTCATCCCCTTTGTCCTTAAGTAACGAACCAGCAGCAGCCATAAAATGTTCTGCTGTACCAAGGACACTAGACATAAGTCGTAGATTACTCTCCGACTTAGCCCAGGTGCACTGGTTTAAAGCCAATCCCTCTACAGATGTTGTCCCCAATAAGGCAGAGTATGCCTTATCACAGAAATGATATGTAAGCTACAACAAATTTGTTGAAACACTTAAAGACGTAACTTTTTAAGTATGAAAATTTAGAAATATAATTGTATGTGTTTGATGTTGTGTTCATATATCCACGTAAGAGTCCTCATCCAGGTCATTGTGCTTATGTTTACCATTATCAGCTGTTGTTTATCAGTAACTCCCAGCCCACTTTACTATAAATAATGACATGTTAATGCAAATGTCTCCCAATCAGGCTGATCGGATGTTACGTCTTTTAAGAGAATACTTTTTCAAAGGAATCAAACTAGTCTACTTAAAAAACAAAATACAGAAAACAAACTGCACACAAAAAAGTATTAAAATAAAAAAAAAAACATATTTTAGATGTTGGTCAGTTTCAACTCCCTATGACCCTTTAAAAATGAAATGATATTTAAAAAAATGTCATTTTAATGCATGCTTCTATACTAAAAATCCAGTTTTTTTAAATTTGCCAAAAAAGGGGGGGCATGTGCTCCTTGCCACCGGCTCATATGTATGTCTCTGATAAGAAAAGATACCGGTAGTTGAACATTACCATTTTTTCATTTTTATACAATTTTTGCATTTATTTCTTTAGCTAAGATAATAAAAGCAAACACTTTCTAACCATGATGTGCTGGCATGCAACAAGGAACATAATGCATTAGTTTTTCCTTATTTCTGTTAATTATTTCTATCAGTACCAATTTGTTTATTCATCTTACTACTCAAAAGAAGAAAAACAGAAATTATACAAAATATCTATAGATACATTGTGAAAAATATAAAGAAAAGAAGAATTTTTTTACATAGTAAGAGAAGAGAATATTTGGTCACAAGTACATGTAGTCAGGAACAGAATATATTCACCCTTTTTTCCAACACTACGAAAAAAAAAATATCATATCATATCCTTAAGCTATTATTTACAACTTAAGCATTGGTTAATTTGATATGCCGTTCATACTATATGTATATCTGCTATTATTTATTAAATGCTATACAATTATTAACCAGCTTGTTGTTGAAACTTTAAAAGATAATAAAATTACACAAGAAGGAATATATTCTCTGTATAATTTTGTCACAGATAATTTTAAAGAGTATGATTTAGATACTGAATATTGGCCTTAATATAAATATTTCATTTGTATGTGAAAGCGGAGACATGTTTGATGGAAGAGGATACTGAATATTGCCTTAATATATATAAATATTTTGTATGTGAAAGCAGAGACATGTCTTATGGAAGAGGTGCCTATATCATTCTTTTAAAATTAAAAACTATTTTGTTCACTTGGAGCTAGCATAATATTGGCCGAAATACACATACTTTAAAGTGTCGAAATGAAGATTATCAGTATTACAGTAACCGTATGCAGTGCGGTCTTATGTATGGGCACAATGGGCAGTTGCCCGGTGGTCTCATGAGCAAATGAACCCCATACTAATCTATAAATGTTGTATACGGCATGATTTTTAATGTTTAAACACTGATTTTGTTGGAAGTACCAATACAAGAAATATATATTTAATTTTATCGACCATTTACAGTTTTATTTCTATGAGTGTTTGTATAGATATAGGGTGCATTGCTTTGACCGGGGCCTATATTGCTGATAAGACGACCCTGACCTACGTCATTCATCATTTACACTTCGTAAACATGTATCGGCTGTACATATCATGGTATAGGCCAATATTGCTTATGTATGTTGGTTGTATTAACTGATATTTTCCTAATAAAACTCTTTTCCTATGACTTAAAAGACCATACTTTCATTTTACATACACCGGTGCCTAATACCCCTTTCTAATGATTGATACCACCCGCATATTAGTACTAGTTAGCCTTCAATGTTTGCACTGTCCCTAGTCCTACAATAAAAGATTCCATACTTTTTTCTCGTAATTTTCTATTCTGCTTCATTTAACTTTTCAGTGGATGTCATAGGGGATATAAATGTATTTTTAGTATCATTTAATTTTAAATACTAACGTCCTCTCTATAGGCCGTGCCTACTCATATTAGCCTGGAACTGGTTAACAGAATTGTTAACGCCTTTATCTCTTCACTAATTGAAGAGTCTAAAGGAGTCCCTTGGCCATACCTACCCGTACTAGGCCCATGCCAAAAAAGGCGGCAAACTATACGGGTCTATAGTTTGATTTGGTGGATACATATAATTAGTGGGCCACCTAGGTCTATAAAATTCACTGCTCCTTATACCTGAAGGAGCCATGGATGAGCTAGGAATATTGGTATCAATAGGCCTACTGAAGGTGTGCGTAGTCTTGGCCTGAGGACGAGTCAGCCTCAATTGAGACCCAGATGAATTGTTGGGGCCAGTGAAGGAGCTCGGTCGATTGGTAACAGGTGTAAAAACCTGTCTGGAACCATCCACAATTTCATCTATTGCCGGAGCAACAGATATAGGAAATTGTGGATTATCTTCCAAACCCCTATCCAAAAATTCATCCGAGGTGGTAGCTGACAGCCAGGGACAAAGACCAAGTCCTTGTTCTTCTCTATTTTCCATAATAATATCAATAAGTATCTTGTATTACCTGTGTATACTACTTCTCAGTATAAAAAATGAAAAACTGTTTAGTTTCACAAAATGAAATGTAGAAAAAAATGTATAATTTTTTCCTCCAAAATCACGTCACATGCAGTAGTGGAACCGGACAAGTGATGAAGGAATATATATAGAGTGCGCTTGCGCCAAGCTAGGGTAGATGTCATCAGTTTTTTGTTTGTTTCCGGTTCATGTCAGCTGCTAGTGGATTTTATCTAAATTGTATTATGATAGCGCATTTATTGTTATAAAACAAATCTCTAGTCATGTTTTATTAAAGACGTAACATTTTAAGGATGAAAATTTAGAAATCTAAATTTATGTGTTTGATGTTGTGTTTATATATTCACGAAACAGTCCTCATTCATGTCATTGTGCTTATATTTACCATTATCAGCTGTTGTTTATCAGTAACTCCCAGCCCACTTTACTATGAATAATGACATTTTAATGGGCAATGTCTACTGGTCAGGCTGATCGGATGTTTCTGGTTTAAAGCAGTAAATGTTTTTATTCTAGTTGTAATTGTTACTTTTTTCCAGTTGTAAGTGTTCCTCCATACCATGTTGCTGAGAGTGGTTATGGAGGTTTCTGGTTGCCCATTGACATTTATTTCAAGAATAAGGAAGAGCCAAGGATCCGTTTCCAGTATGACCTTTTTCTAAAGCTTGATGATACACCAGTAAATCACATACGATGTGAGAAGTTAATATTCCAGAACCCAACTGAAGAATTCAAAAAGGAATTATTGAAAGCACAGTCTTACATTTATCATAATACATACAAATATAAATTTTATTTTCTATATATAGTACTCTGTTAAGCCTTAAGAATAAATTAATTTCATGTACATTTGATTTCAAGCATTTTTAAGTGTCAATAAAATTTTATTAAGGTTTGTGCAACCCAGTCCTTGGTTTTTCCTATACCAATTAATCATATGTAAAACATTATAAATATGAAACCAAGCTATTTTCATAGTGAATATAATCATACCCCCGCTCCACCGGAAAGGGGGGGGGGGGGGGTATACTGTTTTACCTCTGTCCGTCCCAGATATTTTTCGACGCATTTTTCTCAGAAACTATTGATGGCAGAAATCTGATATTTGGTCACAAGCTTCATATAGGTATGCCATATTGTGGACCCTTTAGATTCCTACTTCCTGTTTGCCGACTTAGTTGGTTTTTATACACATTGAACATATATGATATATGCGGGGGTATCATAAGTGAGCATTAGCTCACAGTTCATCTTGTTTGTTGTATCAAATATGAGTACGTAGTTATGGTCCGACAGTTCGATAGTCCGACACAATGGTAACTACTCGACTATTTCCGTTGCACGGAAAATTAGGTCATTTTACAGCAGCGAGTATGGCCGAGTAGTTATGTTAAAAAAAGAAGTCCGGCAGTCGTCAGCTTCAATAATGCAATCGGCGACTTCTTCAAATAACCACGGACGTATGAATGATTAAATTAACGGTTAGTAAATACAAATAAAAGACAAACGTGTCCATAGGATACGGATGATCCCTGCCGTCGGCAAACAAGAAGTGTGGCACAGGTCTGAAAATAGGAGTCATACATAGTACAAGCTCCATGCCAAAAATCAAATCAAGTCAAGATATCTTTTTACTGAAAATTTCATGTTTTTGACGTTTAAATTGCACTACCGGTCGCTTCAGAAAATACTAGGCCGACAGACCCGAGTAGTGTTGCTCACGCGATACAACTTCTGATTTATTAAGTCATATACATTTCGGTAATAGCTGGGATATCTTCGACGGAAATTGTTGTTACGGACGTACGTACGGGTACTGACGAAGGGGTTAAACTTATATATGACAGGGGCATATTTTACAGTACATCGCCTCGTTCGTCAGGTGTTAACTAGTGAATGTGCTAACCTCGAATAGAGAAGATTGCAGGTTTTATACCCATAGAAATTGGTAGTTGATGCTAATGTCTGCTTTATTTAGGTATTCTGCATCTTGCATGTCAAGACTGGTTAACCAGGGGTGGAGAAAAACTAGAAAACTGACAATGTCAAAGAGGGCCTCGCCGGCACATATAAGAATTTCAAAATATTGCAATGCCCTCAATACTGAATTTTCCTTGTTGTTTAGCTCACCTGGCGGCCAAAGACTATGTGAGCTTTTGCCATCACTTGGCGTCCGTCCGTCGTACGTCGTAAGCTTTCACATTTTAATTTTCTCCTCAGAAACCACTGGGCCAATTTCAACCAAAATTTGGTGAATGGTCCTTGGATGGCCCTCTTCCAAAATTGTGTCCGGTGATTCCGACTTCCAACCAAGATGGCCATCAAGCTAAAAATACAAATAGGGGGTATGAAAAAAACTGCAGCTACATAGCAAGGAGTAGTTTAACATATATTCCAGGTTTTTCTGTGAAATTTTTCTTTCAACCGATTTATACCGATTATGCAAATTAGGCATATTTTGATAAAAGATCACATTTAAATCTTCTCCTCTGAAACCGCTGAACCCTTTCAAAATTGTGTTCGACAGCCTCGCCCTCCATTCAAGATGGCTGCTGTTACTAAAAATAGAATTTTTTTCAATTGTCCATTGCTGCTTTAGTATTAGTCAAAATGAGCTCAAATTTTAACTGCAGCTACATGGCAAGGAGTGGTTTAACAAATAGTCTGCGTTTTTCTGTGAAATTTTTCTTTCAGCCGATTTATACCGATTATGCAAATTAGGCATATTTTGATAAAAGATCACATTTAAATCTTCTCCTCTGAAACCGCTGAACCAAATTAAACCAAACCTGGCAGGGATGATCCCTGGGTGGGTCCCTTTCAATAATGTGTCCGACAGCCCCGCCCTCCATTCAAGATGGCTGCTGTTACTAAAAATAGAAATTTCTTCAATTGTCCATTGCTGCTTTAGTATAAGTCAAAATTAGCTCAAATTTTAACTGCAGCTACATGGCAATGAGTAGTAACATATATTCTGGGTTTTTCTGTGAGATTTTTTCAGTCAGTTTGTTCCATTTAGGAATATTATGAGATAAAAATCACATCTAAATCTTTTGCTCAGAAATTTGAGTTGAAATGATCTTTGGGTGGCCCACTTTCAAAATTATGTGTAACACCCCCATTTTCTATTAACTTTAAATGTCAAATTGAAAACAAGGTAAGCGATTACAGGCTCCTGGGACCCTCTAGTGTGAAAAGGCTGATAAAAATTACTCCTACCCCCTAATAAAAGTTTCAGAATTCAAAGGAAATATTTGTTCTACTATTATTAATTTTTTTAAATTGTGTTAGAGTGAACTTTTTCACCATATGTATTTTGAAAAAGTGCCTATATATCTACTTACACATTTAAACATTGCGAATTGTGTCACAACAAATCAAAAAAAGATCAGACTGGTATATCAAACAATTTCGTCATTTTTTAGTCAACAAAAGAACCCTCTGGATTATTTATGCCATTTCAGGTGAAAATGGACACAAGATTAGCTCCTGAACATCGTCAAAAGTTAAGTGATGATCAAAAAGAAAGACTTGACAACTGTGTGAATAATCAGGTACATATGTTATAAGTACAAACTGAATTTAACAAAAGACATATGATAAACACAAGTAGCAGTAGTAGTGTACAAATAAAGATAAATATGTAATAATAGAATATATATGTATCGACCTAAATTAGAGCCTCAAAGGGACAGGTAACATTTAACAACCATGATTATATATACAGTTAACATCTACATCATAAATCAAGATAAACTCTGAAAATCTTCTCTTTTTCTCACTCTGAAATTCTTACTGGTTCCCATTCAAGCAAATACAGTCAAACCTGCTTTAGTGACCACCTCTTATGAACAATAAGTTGTACTATGTGACCTTAATTTTTATTTCCCTTCACAGTGCATTTCATGTCAATTAAACTTGTATTAAGCAACCACCTGTCTTATGTGACCATATTTCACTGTTACCTTAGAAGGTCACATGATGGATTTGACTATCAAGATCATATTATAAATATGTAAATTAACGTAATACATAGCAGTAACCCCAGGTACACAATCCCAGAATGAAACCCTGCAAAACTTAAATATTTACATGTATATATTAAATTAACAAGATGCATATTTTAATCTAGAATAAACTTAATGAAATGTGAACACATCTCTGATTTGCAACTTTTCCTTAGATGCACTTACAAATATTATTAAGTTACTAGTAAAAACAGGCAGGTGATATATGTCCTCACATCTTAATCTTTTTGTTCTTTTCAGAATTGTAGTGACCTTTACCTTACAGAATTAAAGAAAGGCAGGAATGTTGGAAAATCAAAAAAGACATTTCCTAAGTATGTAAACTACAATTGTGTACTTTTCAGTGTACATGTATATCATGAATTTTTTTTTACCTACTTGTCTCTAAAATTGAAGCCAGTATATTTTATGGATGGACCAAGAGTAGAGTAATTACTACCAGTTACCAGTATAGACTATTCTATTAAATAGCTGTTAAAGGTGAATAGGATAGGATTTTTATATCATAGACTATTGGTGGCCCATCATTTGTTGGAGGGCCCGGGTGGCTCAATGAGTTGGATCTAACAACTCATACAAGCCTATCACCAATATGGCGTGGGTTCGTGCCCGGCTTTGTAAATTACAAAAAAGGGTGCACTCGACTCGCAGACGCAAGTGATAAAGTTTACCAGTTGCTTGCCTATGGTTGGTGGTTCTCTCCGGGTACTCCGGCTTCTCCCACCACTAAAACTGGTCATCATGATATAGCTGATATTGCTGAAAGTGACATAAAACACAAAAAATTCAAATTCATTTGTTGGGGTTTATTATTAAACTTAGGTCAAAACCAATGATATACAATTTAATAAAAATACTATTATCCAATAATATTGTTTTATCTTACATTTGTCTTAAAGATTTCAAAAAATATTTTACAGAATTTTGGGAGATGATGATGTTGAGTTGTTGGTACATGATTCTGAGGTGGTGAAGAAAGTGACATACAAATGTAAACTGTTACAGTTCCACATGAATTACAGTCCTCCTTATTATGGTACATGGACCAAGAAAGCTAAGAATGTTGGTCCAAGGACTCCATTCAAAACTGATGCAGTACAAAGTTCAGATCATTCATATTGTGAAATTACAACAGAACTTTTAATCTGAAAACCTTTTTAGCTCACCTTGCCAAAGGCAATGCGAGCTTTTGCCATCACTTGGCATCCGTCGTCCGTTAACTTTTCACATTTTAATCTTCTCCTCTGAAACCCCTCAGCCAAATGAAGTGAAACTTGGTAGGAAGCATCTATGGAAGGTCCTCTCTAAAGAATGCTCATTTTGTCCCGATCCATCAACAGACATGGCTGCTGCTTGGCCAAATGAACCGAAATTTGGTAGGAAGCATCTATGGCAGGTCCTCTATAAAGATTGCTCTTTTCGTCCGGATCCGTTAACAAGCATGGCCGCCACAGGCCATTCTTGTTTCTGATTGGTTGATTTCTAATAAAATCTTCTCCTGAAACCGCTTGGCCAAATGAATCGAAACTTGGTAGGGAGCATCCTTGGAAGGTCCTCTATAAATATTGCTCATTTCGTCCCGATTCATTAACAAGCATGGCCGCCACAAGCAATTCTTGTTTCTGATTGGTCGATTTCTAAAAATCTTCTCCTCTGTAACCGCTTGGCCAAATGAAACGAAACTGGGTAAGAAGCATCTATGAAAGATCCTCTATAAAGATTGCTCATTTTGTCCCAAATCCATTAAGAAACATGGTCGCCATAAGCAATTCTTGTTTCTGATTGGCCGATTTAAAGAAAATCTTCTCCTCTGAAACTGCTTGGCCAAATGAACCGAAACTTGGTAGGAAGCATCTATGGAAGGTCCTCTATATAGATTGCACATTTCGTCCCGATTCATTAACAAACATGGCCACCACAGGCAATTCTTGTTTCTGATTGGTCGATTTCTAAAAAATCTTCTTCTCTGAAACCGCTTGGCCAAATGAACCGAAACTTGGTAGGCTTTTTGACCGGGTTCATTGAATTTTGAGAAATTTGAAATCAAAGTTTAAAATGTTTTGTTACTTGCAATAATTATTTCAAAATTGAAATTTTTTTTTAACATAGAGTAAGTAATACATTAGGATTATACATGGGCATAGCTTGGGTTTGAATTTTACCGAGGCAAGCTGAAGGGGTCTGGGGTGGGGGTGCAGTCCCCCAGAAACTATCGACTTTTTTGGGGGTTAAAATTTTGACGTTTTGATAGTAGCTATTACCCTAATTTTGCAAATTAGCTACAAGTAGTTTTTTTTTAAATTATTAACATTGGAATACATGCATAAAGCTATGCGTTCATCCTCGTAAAATGTTCAGTACGTTCCTTACACTCCTACATGATTTAAGAGTTGATTGACACACCAGTGGATGTTCAATCATATGCATAAGATATATGGCTAAAACATAACCCTTATTCAGACAGATTGATAGTTGATAGAGAGAGCCGATTACATTGACGACAGAATGAATAGAAACTACGACGGATGTACAGACGAGTATTCATTATCTCAAAACCTGTTAATGGAAAAAGAAAACAAACTTTAAAACAAATTCGTTACTTGCTTTGTCTTCACATACTCAAAAATATTACTCTTCAAAGGTCACACTAAGGCCACACTAACGAGCAAAGATCTAACAATACACTAATCAAACTTAAAACCATGTTTGAAATGTTTATGTCTGTACATATACTATAAATGTCGGCAAAGTAATTTACAAGCGCAAAGCGCCAATTCTTCTATTACCTGTGTCGAATTTGTCTAGTATTTTGTTCCTGCCAACATTTACTTCTCGGTAACTGTGCAATAATGCTACTCCGTTTAGTCTGTCCTCGACCATTGTTGTTCTGTTCCGTTGCTTTAGACGCCTCAAAGCAGAAAAAGGTCGTTCACATGGCATGGTTAGTAGAATGTGGAAGATTTCGCGAATATTTGGATAATAATCCGGGTCGGCCAAAATGAAAGCATCGTATATGGAGGATGCATGGTTCGTCTTCAAGATCTTGACAGAACCTACTCCAGCTGTGGATTTCCTGCTGAAAAGTTTGCAATTTTGGGGTAGGTCGGCACTGTACCAGTCAAAGACGCTCGCAATTTCTGCTGGTGTCATTGTTACAATAGTCCGTCAGCGGTTACGAATTAATTATATCTTAAGGTGTTGTGTTTATCCATTATTTTTTAATATATTTTTTTTACCGAGGCAATTGACTCGGTTGCCTCGATGAATGCTACGCCTTTGGGATATCACAGAACGGCATATGATGCTTTTTATTCGATACTCCAATATGTTTATTGCCGTGTAAAACTGTCTTCCATACTGTATATTGTTCACTCATTGTTAATTTTTATAGATAATTTTGTTTTAGAGATTCTATTGGATATAGGGGGATGAGGGTTATGGTATTTAACGCCACTTTCAACAATATTTCAGTTATATCGTGGCAGTCAGTTTTATTGGTGGAGGAAACCAGAGTACCCGGAGAAGTCACTTACAACTTTATCACATAATGTTGTATCAAGTACACCTCGCCATGAACGGGGTTCGAACTCAAAACGTTAGTGGTGATAGGCATCGTGGCGGTCGGTTTTATTGTTGGAGGAAATCAGGGTACCTGGAGAAAACCACTGAACTGTCGCAAGTCACTGACAACTTTATCACATAATGTTGAATCGAGTACACTTCGTCATGAACGGGGTTCGAACTCACAACGTTTGTGGTGATAGGCACTGATTCCACAGGTAGTTTTAAATCCAACTACCATACGATCACGACCATGACAGCCCCCTATTCACATAAGAAAATTCATTTGGATATGACCTCTAATCCAGTTCTGTCAAGATATGTTGAGGGAGCATAGTGTTTTTATAACAGCTGCTTTAAATCAGATAACACTGATAAGTATTTGAACTGTAACTAACTCGGTAAAGGGAAATTGATATAAATATTTGTTATAAAGGGAGATAATACATATTTTAATTTTTTTTATGTATATCATAATATTAGCTATAAACTGCCATAGTTTGTTCTGCCTATGTGTGGTTTCCCCCCTGCAGTGTCGATCATCTATGCTTGTTTTTATTCTTTTTTATATATGTCATATATGTTATTAATCATGAAAATCATTGTAAGTGTAAAATGCAAATGACTGTAATTCTGTGCTCTCACGGGCTTCTTGATTGATTAAATAAAAACTATTCTATTCTATTCTATTCTATATGTTTAAAGGCAGATACATATATGTTTTAATGAATATAAATATATGTTTAAAGGGAGATGAATACATGTTTAAAGTGAAATAAATATATGTTCAAAGGGAGATAAATATACGTTTTAATAGAGATAAATATATGTTTAAAGGGAGATAAATACATGTTAAAGGGAGATAAATACATGTTTAAAGGGAGATAAATATGTACTTAAGTTAAAGGGAGATAAATACATGTTTTAATGGAGATACATATGTTTAAAGGGAGATAGATACATGTTTAAAGGGAGATAAATATATGTTCAAATGGAGATAAATATATGCTTAAAGAGAGATAAATACATGTTTAAATGGAGATAAATACATGTTTAAAGGGAGATAAATACATGGTTAAAAGGGGGATAATTAATGTTAAAGGGAAATAAATATAATGGGAGATAATTTAATTTGATTTGAATACTGCAATCTGATTGGCTGATCTGTCTGGAGAAAATTTTGGTTATACTGGATAAACTGGCTTGGTATTGTGACATCACCAACGTATTCATTCGCCAATGACAAATTAAAGGGAGATAAATATTTGTTTAAAGGGAGATAAGGCAGTAGATAATGTTGCCCATTTATGAATTATTTGTATTAGTATGTAGTTATCTTAAGTTTTTGGGTCATATTAACTGTTTTATTTTTAATGATTTCTTGTTATTGGCAGATATTGTATTGTAATATTTACTAAATAAAAATAAAAAGATATTGATGACATGTTTCCCCACTTGAACACATTATATAGATTCCGAGCCAACCAGTCTTGTCTCTTAACTAATTAATAATATTGTTGAAAGCGGCATTAAAACAAACATACTAATTAATATTGTTTGCTTATCAGAGAAGCAGCAAATACCAAGTTTATAGTTTTTGGTTTGACCCACTTAAGACTCGAACCCATGATCTACTAAACTTGATTAACACCACCAATATGGTTATATATAAGCAACTGAAGATTTTTTTTTTAGGTACAAGTTAGTGAGTGATTTTTGTTGAACAGCAAGTCGGCAATTTCTCAGCTATATTATGACACTAAGCTGGATTTTTTTAGTGCAAACTCACTGAAACAACAGTCAGCAGGTAGACATGTCGCTCCTTCATTATCAGACTCAAGTTCTTACTCTTTCATCTTTGTGAGTGACCACCATCCAATGATCATTCATGTACAGCTTGGGATTGATCGTGTCTGTCGTTAATCAAGTCTAGATTCTGAGAAAAATCATTCATTTCCATCCAGTCCAATATTACACTATCACATTTTATAAGGGACAACCCAAGGATCACTCACACCAAATTATATGTTAAACCACTGAGTAGTTTTAAACAATAGAGTTTTAAGGCTCAGTCAATCAAATGTTTGTGAGGTCCTTTGCAAACATTCCTCGTGCAACATTGATTTGGCAAAATACATACATGTAGCAACCACGAGCAATTCTTGTTTCAGATTAAATTAAACAAATCTACTCAGAAACTACAAGTCCAAATGAGTTAACTTAGTACAAATAATATACAGTCAAACCTGTATTAAGAGGTCACCTTAGGGACAAAGAAAACATGGCCTTATAAGACAGGTGGCCTCTTAAAAGAGGTTCAATTCATATGAAATTTTCTGTGACAGGACAAGAAAAATGTGACTTTTTAATACAGGTGACTGCTTAATAGAGGTGAATGCATGGGCAGGTTTGACTGTATGTGATGTTCTCTACAAATATTCCTCATTATATGCTGATCTGGCAAAAAAAAAAACATGACCACCATGGACTATGCTTATTTCTGAGTGACTGAACACTTGTCTGGCCATAATTTTTTACATGATATTTGGCATGCAAGTGCCTCACCTTAAGATAATGTATCATGTACATCATGATCCACCTATATATGATCTTGACCTCAAGGTTGAATTATTCAGTGTTGGTACAATAACTAAATATACCTACAAGTTTATTTTCAAAATTGTTTTGCATGAAGGACACAAGTATGAATATATTAGATGACCTCTGGTATGGAAAGAGTTGCAATTCCAATTTTACTAAATTTCATTGAAGACTCGCAGGATTATAATTTTTGAAAAATTACCTTAAAATTAAATATTCCTAGAAACAGAAGAGTGACTGAGTGAGTGAGTGATTGTTGTTTAATGCCAACTCAGCAATTTTTTTTTTAGCTACATCATGGCGAGAACAAGTTAATTTTTAATGAAATGTTGATGAGGTCCACTTTGTACCAGACCAGCACACTTACTTGGATTTTTATATTGCTAGCTTACTGAAACAACGGTCAGCAGATTTCTAAATATATTATTTCCAACTATGTTAATATCCTGGAAGACTCTCAGAGTTGTTATAGTTTCTTTTTTGGAAAAGCACCTAGTAACTGTACATTCCTGGAACCAAAAAAAGGAACTACATCTGTGACATGAACAAATCTAATACAATATTCAGTGAAATCTGTTTAAACCGAACCCTGAATAAACCGAAAACCTGTCTAAACCAGACAAGACTTAACAGTCTAATCTACTCAATGTCTATGTAATTTGAACTTGTGTAAACCAAACACCTGTCTAAACTGGTTTATTATCGGATCTATTGTTTTTTTTTTTTAGAAATATCTAGAAATCATACATTTTTAGAAACAGAGGGAGTGGGTGAGTGATTGTTGTTTAATGCCAAATGAACTATTTTTCAGCTATATCATGGCAAGAACATGTTAAATTCCATGAAATGATAATAATGTCTGCTTTGTACTAGACCAACATGCATAGTTGTATTTTTTTAGTG
The DNA here is from genome assembly GCA_963383655.1 of Bathymodiolus septemdierum. Taxonomy (NCBI): domain Eukaryota; kingdom Metazoa; phylum Mollusca; class Bivalvia; order Mytilida; family Modiolidae; genus Bathymodiolus; species Bathymodiolus septemdierum. Next base: position 43,411,755 of record OY726521.1, on the reverse strand, counting down.
CTAGCTCACTGAAACAACAGTTCACAGGTAGATATGTCATGTTGCTCAGCTTAAATACATTTTCCTGATCCCAAGCCAACCAGTCTTTGCTCTTTCTCCTTAATGCTGCATGCTTAGTGGAGAAGCAACAAATACTAATTTTATAGTCTTTGGTTTGACTTGACTGGGCTCGAACCCACGATCTATCACATTCAAGGAGAGTATGCCAACCATTACACCACCGATACAGTATTGAATCTGAAGAACAGCAACTATTACATAGAACAATTGGATGTCTAAGTAAATGAATTCAAACTTCAGTCAATATCATGGAAGACTCTTTAACATATTGTTTTCTTCTGGAATAGTACCTTGCAACCATACTTTTTTGGACCAGAAGAACAATAGCTGTGACATGTCACAATTTGATTTCAAAATATTTAAATTCTAACTTCAGTAATTATCCTGGAAGACTTTCAGACAAATTATTTTCTAGCAAGGTAACTAGCAACTCATAGGCGGATCCCGTGCCCCCTCCCCCCCTTTTTGAGCTAAGTTATAGATTGGTAAAAACGTGTTTTGATAGAATATTTCCAATTCATCCGTCATTTTTCTTTTTACCATGTTTTGTAATTTTCAATTTGAATTACAGGCTTTCTATCTTGATTTTTTTTCTATAAAAAAAAAAACGCCTCCCCCTCCCCCTCTTATGGAAATATCTGGATCTGCCTCTGCTACAGTACATTTCTTGAAAGTTCTGACATGGAACAATATGATTTCAAAATATCTGAAATCCAACTGTGGCAAATTTTCCTGGAATACTCCCCTTACAAATATACATATTTTTGAACAAGAAATAGTTGTGACTTTAATAACTAGATTTCAAAACATTTGAATTGAAACTTCAGTAAATATCCTGGAAGACTCAGATCTATTATGTTTTGGAAAAGTACCTACCATCCACATTTTTCAATTTCTTCAACAAGAAAAATTTCTTACATAGAATTGGTATATGTTGCTTCTTCACAAAGCACGCAGCACTAAGGAGATTGGTTGACTCAGAATCAGAATAACAGGATAATGTGTCAGAGTGGGTTGACATGTTTATCTGTGGGCTGTTGTTTCAGTGAGCTAGCACTATAAAAATCAAACTCAGCATGTTGGTCTAGTACAAAGCGGACCTCATCATTATCTTATTGAAAATTAACCTGTTCTCCCCATGATATAGCTGAAATAATTGCTGAGTGGGCATTAAACAACAATCACTCACTCACTAGAATGAAAATCATGAATACCAAGATATTTTTAATACAATAAAATACTCCTATTATAATGTGTTTTTAAAGAGGTGGAAACAGCAATAAAATAAATGTTCTCTAAGTGTAAAATTGAATAGTCTCTAATGTTCATTTACACCCATATTCTTCTTCACTAAATCTATATCTTAGGCAGGGAACTGTTCTTTTAATCAAATTCTAACAATTTAACTGTTAATTATCTAGATTTAATTATAAATATAAAAATGTACATTCAAATTAAAAAAAAACAAATGATTGGCTTAAAAGTCTTGATAATATAGAAAAGATTAAAATTAATCTATTACATCAAGCAAGGTATTTTTCAGTTCTCATAATATTAACTATATATCTAATAATACATATATCTACCTGCCACGATATAACTAATATTGTTGTAAGTGACGTTAAACACCATAACCCCCCCCCACATATATCTACCTGCCACGATATAACTGTAATATTGTAAGTGACGTTAAACACCATAACCCCCCCCCCCCCCCCCACATATATCTACCTGCCACGATATAACTGTAATATTGTTGTAAGTGACGTTAAACACCATAACCCCCCCACATATATCTACCTGCCACGATATAACTGTAATATTGTTGTAAGTGACGTTAAACACCATAACCCCCCACCTATATTTACCTAAATCTTAAAGAATCTAGCACTGTTAAATGAATATGGTTTCATTTGGTGCACATGGGATTATTCTGCCCAACAACATAGCACTTTCTTTTTATATACTGTGACATTTGACAAATTGTACAAAATTCTGTCTCGATACATTTAGAAATAGTTTCCTAAAGCACGGTATCATGTATTGATTGTTTTCCTAATAAGACAACAATGACAAATCATTGATTGATTGATTGATTGATTGGTGTTTAATGCCAACTTCAGCAGTATTTCAGTTATATCGTGGCGAAGACTACAATTACAATATATATCAAAATACTATGATTATTATAAAGTGATAAAAAAAATCAATTAAAAATAAATATTTAAAGGCTTATTTAACTATTAAAAGTTTCAAGAAAATAATATTCACAATAAATTTTAAAAGATAGATCACAACAAACTTATGTTATACAAAAACATGAAAATTGACCAAATATGGAGACTTACAACAAAATTAAGTATATACCCTCTTTATAGAAAAAATAAATGCACATCTGCGTGCATGAATATGTTTTCTGGACTGGACTTTTGATAAATTTGTTTGAATATTGTCGACTAACAACTGTTGATAAAGGTACGTCATATATAACAGAAGCGAGAATCACATTCGGTTTCATTGTCAATGATGTCTATAATAATAAAATAATAGTAATATTTATAGAGGGTTACACAGTTAGTTAATAACTAATCTTCCCTGTCTCTCAGGTCATCAACATATTAATACATACATTGTAAAATACAATCTATATAAAAAGTTACACACAAGAAGTAAAACATTCTAATAATAAGGATAAACAAAAGATTTAGTAAACATTTAATATTAATATATGGTACATCATCATTTAAAATGAGACTTTTAACTTTTGCTTTAAATGCATTATGAGAAGATGTTTGCCGTATTGAAAAGGAAAGTTAATTCCATAGCTTTGGTCCAGAGTATGTAAAAGTTTTTGGTAGAAAGTTCAGTTTTTTCCCTTTGGTATTTGTAACTTTTCACTAAAACATTACTGTTTAATAAATACGTACAATTTCTTATCAACTTCTATAATTTGATTTTCTGGTTTAGAAAAGAGGCAAGGGGCCACCGTAGTCGTGATCATATGGTAGTTGGATTTACATCTACCTATGCAATCAGTACCTATCACGACTAACAGTGACTTACGACAGGTCAGTGGTTTTCTCTGGGTACTACGATATAACTGAAATATTGTTGAAAGTGGCGTTAAAGACCATAAACCAAACCTAGAAAAGAGGCAATTGGACTTTGTGACATCACAATATCAAATGATCATTAAAGCTCATAAAAAAATACCCCATAGATATCTATTTTAGTGTGCATGACACGTTACTAGAATAACCTTCATCAGGTAGGCTCCAAGTCAAAAGATTGCAAAACCTGAAAACTTTTACAAATCTTTAAAACAAATACATTAACAATAAAATGTTGACATGTTGGTGTTAACTAAAAGTCTCACATAAGCCTGTATCACTCGCCGTGTAAAGAAGATTAATTGTCTCATGCAAAATACAATTGCATTTCCATTCCTGGTTCTTCAGAAATTATGTTTAAAAACTTCCCATTGGATCCTACTTTAAACTTTGGACCACAAAGTATTTGAAACCAATGACCTTGAGGCCAAAAGTTGATACCTATGCAATCAGTGCCTATCCCCACTGACGTTGTCAGTTCGAATCTCGATCTTGGTGAGGTGTATTCGTTACAACATTATGTGATAAAGTTTGAAAGTGGTTTGCAACAGGTCGGTGATTTTCTCCAGTTTCCTCCTCCAATAAAACTGACTGTCACGATATAACTGAAATATTGTTGAAAGTGACGTTAAATACCATAACCCATGACCCTAAATTTGAAACCAAAGAATCCTCGCATCAAAATCATTCCATTGTATTGTCAAATAAAATTACATTTCCATTGGTGGTTCTTGAGGATACATGGTTTTTTGTACCATTGCAGCCTATGCACACTTTGGACCTCAAGGTTCGGACCCCAGAGACACTGGGGTCTTCATTTGTGCAAGCTTGAATCTGTGCATCAAGATAATGACTCATTCTATTTATACTTGCATTTCCACTTCTGGTTCTTAAGACAATCCTTTTTTGAGTCAAATTTCAGATTCGCATGAAAAACACAAAACTGGCAGTTGAATATACCCACAATGTAACATTTAATTCTGCCATGTGCTTTGAAAGAAGATTTTTTTTAAATTTCAGCTATTTTGAATATTTTTTTACCCTGGTAGCCATCTTGAATGGCTCATTCACATGAAAAATACAAAATTAGTTAAAAAAAAACATCCAATGACCATTCCAGCTAAGTTTGGTACCAATTAGCCAAGTGGTTTCAAAGAAGAAGATTGAAATGAGTCAAGTTGATCTACAATGACGACCCACACCAAGTGATAACAAAAGCTCACATGGCTTATAGTCAGACGATTTAAAATGAGTAAGTTTACATTAATTTATGTAACAATATCTACTTAATATATAATGAATAACAAATGGACAAATGATATATAAACTAACAAAGTCGTCCAGTAATAATTAAACTAGCTAAAAATCTTAAACAAATATATAGTACGTTTGTACATTACGATCATATTAAGGACAAAAAAGTTTCAAATGAGGATACTCTAGATGAGTAAATTTTAATCTACATTGTATTATGATGGAAAAAAAGCAAGCAATCAATATTAAGATAACTTGTTTCTAATCAATTTAATGTTTAAGCACCGGTTGAGTTGATTTATGCAAATTGCAAAATTGAAAAAGTTGTACTTGTAAGATGAAATTTTGTTATAATTTACAGAAATAAACGTATTACAGTAAAAACTGTTCTTACTTAAACCTGAATAAACTGGAATCCTGTATAAATCGCATATAAAATAAAGTCCTACTAAAGGAAATCTTTGTTAATTTAACTTGCATAATGCGAACACCTGTTTATTCTGAACACAAAAGCTGGTTCCAAGCAGGTTTGGTTTAGACATGTTTCATTGTACTTAGATATCACCCTCCCACTCTCTCCAATGTGTAAGTACATTTATATATATTAATAGAACTTCTCTAAATAATGAATTAAGTTCATGTGACCTGGGATGTTTTGTCATGTGATATATACACAATACATTGATTTCTGTATAAATAATAATCAAATATCGTCTTAAAATAAGACTCAGTTTATTTCCAAACTAATGTTAGTATTATCTTTTAAAGCTATAACTATTCAACAAATATTGTACATCTTGGTCATCTGTTCTCTTTAATCTGACTGACAGAGTAACTTATAGTGATTACAAACCATCTCCACATTCTACATCTTGGTCATCTGTTCTCTTTAATCTGATTGACAGAGTAACTTATAATGATTACAAACCATCTCCACATTCTACATCTTGGTCATCTGTTCTCTTTAATCTGATTCAGTATCTGTGAAGGTCAAAGTTACAACAATTACTTCACTTTGTAAATTTTGGTCATCATATGATCCAGAGTCTGGTTTGGTGATTACAACTTCTTCACCTAAAATTGTAGATCAAGTCTTTATACTTGTTATGATTAATTTTACTGATAAAACGGAATCATGATTAATTAGCATGTTCATCTCGTGTGCGGTAGTTCATAAGTTTGAGCCCAGATCTAGTCAAACCAAAGACTCGGCGAAGAATGCAGCATTCAGGAGTAAGAGCAAAACTGTATGGCTGGCTCAGAATCAGGTAATGTGTTAGAGTGGAGTGACTTGTTTCAGTGAGCTAGCACCATATAAATCCAAGTATGCCTGTTGGTCTAGTACAAAGCAGACATTATCATCATCATCATCTCATTGACATTTAATTTGTTTTCGCTGTGATATGACAGAATAATGGCTCACCTGTCATTAATTAACAATCAATCATTAACTTATTTAATTTCTGAAAAAAAAAAGACATTTCAAAATTTCCCCAATTTTGGATTTCTAATTGTCACAAAAATCTTATGCTTTGTAGACAACCATCCCACAATTATTTATACCACACAATAAATAAGAGATGAGTGCAGTTTCAGAAAATAAAAAATTTGAATGTCAGCCAATCAAATAACATTAACAATGATCCCTGACTCTGCACCTGGATTTCAATGCCAACCAATCAAATGACATTAAAAATGATCCATGACTCTGCACCTAACTTTAAATGCCAACCAATCAAATGACATTAACAATGATCAGTGACTCAGCACCTGTATTTGAATGTCAGCCAATCAAATGACATTAACAATGATCAGTGACTCAGCACCTGGCTTTGAATGTCAGCCAATCAAATGACATTAACAATGATCAGTGACTCAGCACCTTGCTTTGAATGCCAAACAATCAAATGACATGAATAATGATCCGTGACTCTGCACCTGACTTTGAATACCAACCAATCAAATGACATTAACAATGATCCATGACTCTGCACCTAACTTTAAATGCCAACCAATCAAATGACATTAACAATGATCAGTGACTCAGCACCTGTATTTGAATGCCAAACAATCAAATGACATGAATAATGATCCGTGACTCTGCACCTGACTTTGAATGCCAACCAATCAAATGACATTAACAATGATCAGTGACTCAGCACCTGGCTTTGAATGTCAACCAATCAAATGGCATGAACAATGATCAGTGACACTGCACCTGGATTTGAATGTCAGCCAATCAAATGACATTAACAATGATCCGTGACTCTGCACCTGATGAAATGCCAACCAATCAAATGACATTAACAATGATCCATGACTCTGCACCTGGATATGAATGATAGCCAATCAAATAACATTAACAATGATCAGTGACTCTGCACCTGGATTTGAATGCCAGCCAATCAAATGGCATTAACAATGATCAATGACTCTGCACCTGACTTTGAATGCCAACCAATCAAATGACATTAACAATGATCTATGACTGCACCTGGATTTGAGTGTCAGCCAATCAAATGACATTAACAATGATCCGTGACTCTGCACCTGACTTTGAATGCCAACCAATCAAATGACATTAACAATGATCTATGACTGCACCTGGATTTGAGTGTCAGCCAATCAAATGACATCAACAATGATCCGTGACTCAGCACCTGATTGAATGCCAACCAATCAAATAACATTAACAATTATCAGTGACTCAACACCTGGCTTTGAATGTCAGCCAATCAAATGACATTAACAATAATCTATGACTCTGCCCCTATATTTGAATGCTATCCAATCAAATGACATTAACAATGATCCATGACTCTGCACCTGGATTTGAATGCTAGCCAATCAAATAACATTAACTATGATCCCTGACTCTGCACCTGACTTTGAATGCCAACCAATCAAATGACATTAACAATGATCCATGATTCTGCACCTGACTTTGAATGTCAACCAATCAAATGACATTAACAATGATCCGTGACTCTGCACCTGACTTTGAATGCCAACCAATCAAATGACATGAACAATGGTCCATGACTCTGCACCTGACTTTGAATGCCAAACATTCAAATGACATGAATAATGATCCGTGACTCTGCACCTGACTTTGAATGCCAACCAATCAAATGACATTAACAATGATCAGTGACTCTGCACCTGGATCTGAATGTCAGCCAATCAAATGACATTAACAATGATCAGTGACTCAGCACCTGGCTTTGAATGCCAACCAATCAAATGGCATGAACAATGATCTGTGCCTCTGCACCTGGATTTGATTGTCAGCCAATCAAATGACATTAATAATGATACGTGACTCTGCACCTGATGAAATGCCAACCAATCAAATAACATTAACAATGATCCGTGACTCTGCACCTGGATTTGAATGATAGCCAATCTAATAACATTAACAATGATCAGTGACTCAGCACCTGACTTTGAATGCGAACCAATCAAATGACATTAACAATGATCTATGACTGCACCTGGATTTGAGTGTCAACCAATCAAATGACATCAAGAATGATCCGTGACTCAGCACCTGGCTTTGAATGCCAACCAATCAAATCGCATCAACACTGATCAGTGACTCTGCACCTGGATTTGAATGTCAGCCAATCAAAATGACATTAACAATGATCAGTGACTCACCACCTGGCTTTGAATGTCAACCAATCAAATGGCATGAACAATGATCCGTGACTCTGCACCTGGATTTGATTGTCGGCCAATCAAATGACATTAACAATGATCCGTGACTCTGCACCTGATTAAATGCCAACCAATCAAATAACATTAACAATGATCCATGACTCTGCACCTGGATTTGAATGCTAGCCAATCACATAACATTAACAATGATCAGTGACTCGGCACCTGGATTTGAATGCCAACCAATCAAATGACATTAACAATGATCAGTGACTCAGCACCTGGGTTTGAATGCCAAACAATCAAATGACATGAATAATGATCCGTGACTCTGCACCTGACTTTGAATGCCAATCAATCAAATGACATTAACAATAATCTATGACTCTGCCCCTATATTTGAATGCTATCCAATCAAATGACATTAACATTGATCCATGACTCTGCACCTGGATTTGAATGCTAGCCAATCAAATAACATTAACAATGATCCCTGACTCTGCACATGACTTTGAATGCCAACCAATCAAATGACATTAACAATGATCAGTGACTCAACACCTGGCTTTGAATGTCAGCCTATCAAATGACATGAACAATGATCCGTGACTCTGCACCTAGATTTGAATGCCAACCAATCAAATGACATTAACAATGATCTCTGACTCTGCACCTGACTTTGAATGCCAACCAATCAAATGACATTAACAATGATCCATGATTCTGCACCTGACTTTGAATGTCAACCAATCAAATGACATTAACAATGATCCGTGACTCTGCACCTGACTTTGAATGCCAACCAATCAAATGACATTAACAATGATCCATGACTCTGCACCTAACTTTGAATACCAACCAATCAAATGACATGAACAATGGTCCATGACTCTGCACCTGACTTTGAATGCCAAACAATCAAATGCACCTGGATTTGAATGCTAGCCAATCAAATAACATTAACAATGATCAGTGACTCTCCACCTGGATTTGAATGCCAACCAATCAAATGGCATTAACAATGATCCGTGACTCTGCACCTGGATTTGAATGCCAGCCAATCAAATGGCATTGACAATGATCAATGACTCTGCACCTGACGTTGAATGCCAACCAATCAAATGATATTAACAATGACCTATGACTCTGCACCTGGATTTGAATGTCAGCCAATCAAATGACATTAACAATGATCTATGACTCTGCACCTGGATTTAAGTGTCAACCAATCAAATGACATCAACAATGATCCGTGACTCAGCACCTGATTGAATGCCAACCAATCAAATAACATTAACAATTATCAGTGACTCAACACCTGGCTTTGAATGTCAGCCAATCAAATGACATTAACAATAATCTATGACTCTGCCCCTATATTTGAATGCTATCCAATCAAATGACATTAACAATGATCCATGACTCTGCACATGGATTTGAATGCCAACCAATCAAATGACATTAACAATGATCAGTGACTCAGCACCTGGCTTTGAATGTCAGCCTATCAAGTGACATGAACAATGATCCGTGACTCTACACCTAGATTTGAATGCCAACCAATCAAATGACATGAACAATGATCCCTGACTCTGCACCTGACTTTGAATGCCAACCAATCAAATGACATTAACAATGATCCATGATTCTGCACCTGACTTTGAATGTCAACCAATCAAATGACATTAACAATGATCCGTGACTCTGCACCTGACTTTGAATGCCAACCAATCAAATGACATTAACAATGATCCATGACTCTGCACCTGACTTTGAATGCCAACCAATCAAATGACATGAACAATGGTCCATGACTCTGCACCTGACTTTGAATGCCAAACAATCAAATGACATGAATAATGATCCGTGACTCTGCACCTGACTTTGAATGCCAACCAATCAAATGACATTAACAATGATCAGTGACTCTGCACCTGGATTTGAATGTCAGCCAATCAAATGACATTAATAATGATCCGTGACTCTGCACCTGATGAAATGCCAACCAATCAAATAACATTAACAATGATCCATGATTCTGCACCTGGATTTGAATGATAGCCAATCAAATGACATTAACAATGATCAGTGACTGCACCTGGATTTGAATGCCAACCAATCAAATGGCATTAACAATGATCAGTGACTCTGCACCTGACTTTGAATGCCAACCAATCAAATGGGATTAACAATGATCAGTGATTCTGCACCTGGATTTGAATGTCAGCCAATCAAATGACATTAACAATGATCCGTGACTCTGCACCTGACTTTGAATGCCAACCAATCAAATAATATTAACAATTATCAGTGACTCAGCACCTGGATTTGAATGTCAGCCAATCAAATGACATTAACAATGATCAGTGACTCTGCACCTGATTAAATGCCAACCAATCAAATAACATTAACAATGATCCATGACTCTGCACCTGGATTTGAATGCTAGCCAATCAAATAACATTAACAATGATCAGTGACTCTGCACCTGGATTTGAATGCCAAACAATCAAATGGCATTAACAATGATCAGTGACTCTGCACCTGACTTTGACTGCCAACCAATCAAATGACATTAACAATGATCTATGACTCTGCACTTGGATTTGAGTGTCAGCCAATCAAATGACATTAACAATGATCCGTGACTGTGCACCTAGATTTGAATGCCAACCAATCAAATGACATTAATAATGATCCGTGATTCTGCACCTGATGAAATGCCAACCAATCGAATAACATTAGCAATGATCCATGATTCTTCACCTGGATTTGAATGATAGCCAATCAAATAACATTAACAATGATCAGTGACTGCACCTGGATTTGAATGCCAACCAATCAAATAGCATTAACAATGATCAGTGACTCTGCACCTGACTTTGAATGCCAACCAATCAAATGGGATTAACAATGATCAGTGATTCTGCACCTGGATTTGAATGTCAGCCAATCAAATGACATTAACAATGATCCGTGACTCTGCACCTGACTTTGAATGCCAACCAATCAAATAATATTAACAATTATCAGTGACTCAGCACCTGGATTTGAATGTCAGCCAATCAAATGACATTAACAATGATCAGTGACTCAGCACCTGGCTTTGAATGCCAACCAATCAAATGGCATGAACAATGATCCGTGACTCTGCACCTGGATTTGATTGTCAGCCAATGAAATGACATTAACAATGATCCGTGACTCTGCACCTGATTAAATGCCAACCAATCAAATAACATTAACAATGATCCATGACTCTGCACCTGGATTTGAATGCTAGCCAATCAAATAACATCAACAATGATCAGTGACTCTGCACCTGACTTTGAATGTCAGCCAATCAAATTATATTAACAATGATCTATGACTCTGCACCTGACTTTGAATGCCAACCAATCAAATGACATTAACAATGATCTTTGACTCTGAACCTGAATTTGAATGTCAGCTAATAAAATGACATTAACAATGTTCCATGACTCTGCACCTGGCTTTGAATGCTAGCCAATCAAATGACATTAACAATGATCTGACTCTGCCCCTGGATTTGAATGTCAGCCAATCAAATGGCATGAAAAATGATCTATGACTCTGCACCTGACTTTGAATGCCAACAAATCAAATGACATTAACAATGATCAGTGACTCTGTACCTGGATTTGAATGCTCCCCAATCAAATGACATTAACAATGATCTGACTCTGCACCTGGATTTGAATGTCAGCCAATCAAATGGCATGAAAAATGATCTATGACTCTGCACCTGACTTTGAATGCCAAACAATCAAATGACATGAATAATGATCCGTGACTCTGCACCTGACTTTAAATGCCAACCAATCAAATGACATTAACAATGATGAGTGACTCAGCACCTGGCTTTGAATGCCAACCAATCAAATGACATTAACAATGATCCGTGACTCTGCACCTGATTAAATGCCAACCAATCAAATGACATTAACAATGATCCATGACTCTGCACCTGGATTTGAATGCTAGCCAATCAAATGACATTAACAATGATCAGTTACTCTGCACCTGGATTTGAATGTCAGACAATCAAATGACATTAACAATGATCAGTGACTCAGCACCTGGCTTTGAATGCCAACCAATCAAATGGCATGAACAATGATCCGTGACTCTGCACCTGATGAAATGCCAACCAATCAAATAACATTAACAATGATCCATGACTCTGCACCTGGATTTGAATTATAGCCAATCAAATAACATTAACAATGATCAATGACTCTGCACCTGACTTTGAATGCCAACCAATCAAATGACATTAACAATGATCTATGACTCTGCTCCTGGATTTGAGTGTCAGCAAATCAAATGACATTAACAATGATCCGTGACTCTGCACCTGACTTTGAATGCCAACCAATCAAATGACATTAACAATGATCTATGACTCTGCACCTGACTTTGAATGTCAACCAATCAAATGACATTAACAATGATCTATGACTCTGCTCCTGGATTTGAGTGTTAGCAAATCAAATGACATTAACAATGATCCGTGACTCTGCACCTGACTTTGAATGCCAACCAATCAAATGACATTAACAATGATCAATGACTCTGCACCTGACTTTGAATGTCAACCAATCAAATGACATTAACAATGATCTATGACTCTGCTCCTGGATTTGAGTGTCAGCAAATCAAATGACATTAACAATGATCCGTGACTCTGCACCTTGATTTGAATGCCAACCAATCAAATGGCATTAACAATGATCAATGACTCTGCACCTGACTTTGAATGCCAACCAATCAAATGACATTAACAATGATCTATGACTCTGCACACCGATTTGAGTGTCAGCCAATCAAATGACATTAACAATGATCCGTGACTCAGCACCTGGCTTTGAATGCCAACCAATCAAATGGCATGAACACTGATCAGTGACTCTGCACCTGGATTTGAATGTCAGCCAATCAAAATGACATTAACAATGATCCGTGACTCTGCACCTAGATTTGATTGTCGGCCAATCAAATGACATTAACAATAATCCGTGACTGTGCACCTGATTAAATGCCAACCAATCAAATAACATTAACAATGATCCATGACTCTTTATCTGACTTTGAATGCCAACCAATCAAATGACATTAACAATGATCTATTACTCTGCACCTAAATTTGAGTGTCAGCCAATCAAATGACATTAACAATGATCCGTGACTCTGCACCTGATTAAATGCCAACCAATCAAATGACATTAACAATGACCCGTGAATCAGCAACTGACTTTGAATGCCAACCAATCAAATGGCATTAACAATGATCAGTGACTCTGCACCTGGATTTGAATGTCAGCCAATCAAATGACATTAACAATGATCCGTGACTGCACCTGACTTTGAATGCCAACCAATCGAATGGAATTAACAATGATCCGTGACTCTGCATCTGACTTTGAATGCCAACCAATCAAATAATATTAACAATTATCAGTGACTCAGCACCTGGCTTTGAATGTCAGCCAATCAAATGACATTAACAATGATCAGTGACTCTGCACCTGGATTTGAATGTCAGCCAATCAAATGACATTAACAATGATCAGTGACTAAGCACCTGGCTTTGAATGCCAACCAATCAAATGGCATGAACAATGATCCGTGACTCTGCACCTGGATTTGATTGTCAGCCAATCAAATGATATTAACAATGATCCGTGACTCAGCACCTGATTAAATGCCAACCAATCAAATAACATTAACAATGATCCATGACTCTGCACCTGATTTGAATGCTAGCCAATCAAATAACATTAACAATGATCAGTGACTCTGCACCTGGATTTGAATGCCAAACAATCAAATGGCATTAACAATGATCAGTGACTCTGCACCTGACTTTGAATGCCAACCAATGAAATGACATTAACAATGATCTATGACCCTGCACCTGAATTTTAGTGTCAGCCAATCAAATGACATTAACAATGATCCGTGACTGTGCACCTAGATTTGAATGCCAACCAATCAAATGACATTAACAATGATTACTGACTCTGCACCTGGATTTGAATGTCAGCCAATCAAATTATATTAACAATGATCTATGACTCTGCACTTGGATTTGAATGCCAACCAATCAAATGACATTAACAATGATCTTTGACTCTGCACCTGGATTTGAATGTCAGCTAATCAAATGACATTAACAATGATCCGTGACTCTGCACCTGGCTTTGAATATCAGCCAATAAAATGACATTAACAATGATCCGTGACTCAGCACCTAACTTTGAATGCCAACCAATCAAATGACATTAACAATGATCAGTGACTATGTACCTGGATTTGAATGTCAGCCAATCAAATGACATTAACAATGATCTATGACTCTGCACACGGATTTGAGTGTCAGCCAATCAAATGACATTAACAATGATCCGTGACTCAGCACCTGGCTTTGAATGCCAACCAATCAAATGGCATGAACAATGATCCGTGACTCTGCACCTGGATTTGAATGTCGGGCAATCAAATGACATTAACAATGATCCGTGACTCTGCACCTGATTAAATGCCAACCAATCAAATGACATTAACAATGATCAATGACTCTGCACCTGGATTTGAATGCTAGCCAATCAAATGACATTAACAATGATCAGTTACTCTGCACCTGGATTTGAATGCCAACCAATCAAATGGCATTAACAATGATCAGTGACTCTGCACCTGACTTTGAATGCCAACCAATCAAATGGGATTAACAATGATCAGTGATTCTGCACCTGGATTTGAATGTCAGCCAATCAAATGACATTAACAATGATCCGTGACTCTGCACCTGACTTTGAATGCCAACCAATCGAATGGCATTAACAATGATCTGTGACTCTGCATCTGACTTTGAATGCCAACCAATCAAATAATATTAACAATTATCAGTGACTCAGCACCTGGATTTGAATGTCAGCCAATCAAATGACATTAACAATGATCAGTGACTCTGCACCTGACTTTGAATGCCAACCAATCGAATGGCATTAACAATGATCTGTGACTCTGCATCTGACTTTGAATGCCAACCAATCAAATAATATTAACAATTATCAGTGACTCAGCACCTGGATTTGAATGTCAACCAATCAAATGGCATGAACAATGATCCGTGACTCTGCACCTGAATTTGATTGTCAGCCAATCAAATGACATTAACAATGATCCGTGACTCTGCACCTGATTAAATGCCAACCAATCAAATAACATTAACAATGATCCATGACTCTGCACCTGGATTTGAATGCTAGCCAATCAAATAACATTAACAATGATCAGTGACTCTGCACCTGGATTTGAATGCCAAACAATCAAATGGCATTAACAATGATCAGTGACTCTGCACCTGACTTTGAATGCCAACCAATCAAATGACATTAACAATGATTAGTGATTCTGCACCTGGATTTGAATGCTAGCCAATCAAATGACAATAACAATGATCTATGACTCTGCACCTGGATTTGAATGTCAGCCAATCAAATGACATTAACAATGATCCGTGACTCTGCACCTGTCTTTGAATGCAAACCAATCAAATGACATTAACAATGATTAGTGACTCTGCACCTGGATTTGAATGACAATGAATCAAATGACATTAACAATGATCAGCGACTCTGCACCTGGATTTGAATACTAGCCAATTAAATGACATTAAAAATGATCTATGGCTCTGCACCTGGATTTGAATGTCAGCCAATCAAATGACATTAACAATGATCCATGACTCTGCACCTGGCTTTGAATGTCAGCCAATCAAATGACATTATCAATGATCAGCGACTCTGCACCTGGCTTTGAATGCCAACCAATCAAATGACATTATCAATGATCAGTGACCCAGCACCTGGCTTTGAATGCCAGCCAATTAAATGGCATTAACAATGATCAGTGACTCAGCACCTGGCTTTGAATGCTAGCCAATGAAATGACATTAACAACAAGATATGATTATAATCTAACGATTATGAAGTCTCCCAAACCGGCCACAGACAACCGGTTTAAAAAATAAATTAAAAGCTACCTTTGAAATCGAACAATGTTCAATTTTTGCGGTATTGTGGTGGCCATTTTGAAAATGGCGACCGGTAGAAATATTTCGATGTCAGGAATCATTTCGGGACATCATAATCTACCCACATATGAAATGTCGTTGAAATCAGACAATGTTGAATTTGTGTGGTATTGTGGTGGCCATTTTGAAAATGGCGACCGGTAGACATTTTTTAATGTCGGGAATCAATATCTATCCACATATCAAATTTTGATGATATCGGACAATGTTGAATATTTGCGGTATTGTGGTTGCCATTTTGAAAATGGTGACTGGTAGAAATTTTTCAATGTCGGCAATCATTTTGGGACATCGTTATCTACCCACATATCAAATTTTGATGATATCGGACAATGTTGAATATTTGCGGTATTGTGAGAGCCATTTTGAAAATGGCGACCGATAGAAATTTTTCAATGTCGGCAATCAATTCGGGACATCATTATCTACCCACATATCAAATTTTGATGATATCGGGCAATGTTGAATTTTTACCACTCATTTTTTATACTGTGTTTTGGCAGCCATTTTGAAAATGGCAGACATCTCGAAAATTTTGAAAATGCAGAATTGCTCCTCTAATGTTGACCTATCACTATGTCAAATTGTATGTCTCTATCATTATTCATTTAGAAGTTATCAACATTAATGTACGAAATTTCAACTTTCCCATAGGATTCTATAGTAACCGCCACCCCCTTTGAACCCCTCAAAATATGACTTTGACCCCCTTTACCACAAAGCTGAAAACTTTAGGACCAACTAGAAACATATATCTATAACTGCACAAAGTTTCATGAAATTCTGTCCCGTAGTTCCTGAGATCTGCTGTGGACAAGTTCATGGTCCACGAAAGAAAGGAGAAAGAGAAGAATAAGAATAAGAATAATAATAATAAGAAACGGAGCAAAAACAACAAGTCTCCCAAACTTTGCTTGGGAGACTTAATGATCCGTGACTCTGCACCTGACTTTGAATGTCAGCCAATCAAATGGCATTAACAATGATCAGTGACTCAGCACCTGGCTTTGAATGACAGCCAATCAAATGGTATTAACATGTACAATGATCAATGACTGCACTTTGCTGTGGTGTTGCATTAGAATCAAAATAGACTTCTGATGATGACAACAAAGGAACTTTCTTACAAAGTGATGACAAATGCTCACATGGTCCTGTGGACTAGATGTGCTAAAAATGGTGGAAATGTGCAAAACAAAAATAGCACAAAAGGTTACCATAGGGCAAGACATAATATTGCATTGGTGCATATGGTTTTTTAACTCTCTGAGTTTGACAGTTATGAATGTTACTTTATAATAAAGATGCAATCATGCTTGATCGTATTGTAAATGTAGTCTATAACACAAATACAAAATTAAATAAAAATATACTCCTTTTATAGCTCTCAAAAATAATCCTCACCTTTTCTTATTTTCCTTCTTTTTGGTGGAGTTGAATAATCAGACAATTTAGTCTTTACTTTGACTTCTGGAACAAGACTTGCTGCATCAGTGAGACCATCTTTACCCATACCAGAAGGTGTTTGTTGCTTAGAGAGACTGGACGTATGTTTCCCAAGACTCCAAATATTTTTCTTGCTCAGCACATCTTCAAGAAGAGATTGATATTCCTTTGACGTAGAAGACTTATGGTGTGAAGCAAATGATCTGACAGTCTCTGATTCAAATGGTTGTGACAAGTCTGACCTATGAACTGATGTAAGTGATCTTTTATTAAGTGAATTTGTTGTTTGTGACATGTCTGACTCTGTCCAATGTAGACAGAATTAGTTGTGTTGACGGGTGAATCAAGATTTCTATGCTGGGATGTACATGGTGATACATTACATATGGACGACGATTTTGTCGTAGACTGTGATATATTACATGTGGATGATGATTTTGTAGTAGACTGTGATACATTACATGTGGAAGATGATTTTGTCGTAGACTGTGATATATTACATGTGGATGATGATTTTGTCGTAGACTGTGATATATTACATGTGCATGATGATTTTGTCGTAGACTGTGATACATTACATGTGGATGATGATTTTGTAGTAGACTGATATATTACATGTGGATGATGATTTTGTAGCAGACTGTGATACATTACATGTGGATGATGATTTTGTCGTAGACTGTGATATATTACATGTGGATGATGATTTTGTCGTAGACTGTGATATATTACATGTGCATGATGATTTTGTCGTAGACTGTGATACATTACATGTGGATGATGATTTTGTAGTAGACTGTGATATTTTACATGTGGATGATGATTTTGTAGTAGACTGTGATACATTACATGTGGATGATGATTTTGCAGTAGACTGTGATATATTACATGTGGATGATGATTTTGTAGTAGACTGTGATATATTACATGTGGATGATGATTTTGTAGTAGACTGTGATATATCACATGTGGATGATGATTTTGTCGTAGACTGTGATATATTACATGTGGATGATGATTTTGTAGTAGACTGTGATACACTACTTATGGATGATGATTTTGTAGTAGACTGTGATATATTACATGTGGATGATGATTTTGCAGTAGACTGTGATATATTACATGTGGATGATGATTTTGTAGTAGACTGTGATATATCACATGTGGATGATGATTTTGTCGTAGACTGTGATATATTACATGTGGATGATGATTTTGTAGTAGACTGTGATACACTACTTATGGATGATGATTTTGTAGTAGACTGTGATATATTACATGTGGATGATGATTTTGTAGTAGACTGTGATACATTACATGTGGATGATGATTTTGTCGTAGACTGTGATATATTACATGTGCATGATGATTTTGTCGTAGACTGTGATACATTACATGTGGATGATGATTTTGTAGTAGATTGTGATATATTACATGTGGATGATGATTTTGTAGTAGACTGTGATACATTACATGTGGATGATGATTTTGTAGTAGACTGTGATATATTACATGTAGATGATGATTTTGTAGTAGACTGTGATATATTACATGTGGATGATGATTTTGTAGTAGACTGTGATATATTACATGTGGATGATGATTTTGTAGTAGACTGATATATTACATGTGGATGATGATTTTGTAGTAGACTGTGATATATTACATGTGGATGATGATCTTGTAGTAGACTGTGATATATTACATGTGGATGATGATTTTGTCGTAGACTGTGATATATTACATGTGGATGATGATTTTGTAGTAGACTGTGATACACTACTTATGGATGATGATTTTGTAGTAGACTGTGATATATTACATGTGGATGATGATTTTGTAGTAGACTGTGATACATTACATGTGGATGATGATTTTGTCGTAGACTGATATATTACATGTGGATGATGATTTTGTAGTAGATTGTGATATATTACATGTGGATGATGATTTTGTCGTAGACTGTGATATATTACATGTGGATGATGATTTTGTCGTAGACTGTGATATATTACATGTGGATGATGATTTTGTAGTAGACTGTGATATATTACATGTGGATGATGATTTTGTAGTAGACTGTGATATACTACATGTGGATGATGATTTTGTAGTAGACTGTGATATATTACATGTGGATGATGATTTTGTAGTAGACTGTGATATATTACATGTGGATGATGATTTTGTAGTAGACTGTGATATATTACATGTGGATGATGATTTTGTCGTAGACTGTGATATATTACATGTGGATGATGATTTTGTAGTAGACTGTGATACACTACTTATGGATGATGATTTTGTAGTAGACTGTGATATATTACATGTGGATGATGATTTTGTAGTAGACTGTGATACATTACATGTGGATGATGATTTTGTAGTAGACTGTGATATATTACATGTGGATGATGATTTTTTCGTAGACTGTGATATATTACATATAGATGATGATTTTTTCGTAGACTGTGATATATTACATGTGGATGATGATTTTGTAGTAGACTGTGATACACTACTTATGGATGATGATTTTGTAGTAGACTGTGATATATTACATGTGGATGATGATTTTGTAGTAGACTGTGATATATTACATGTGGATGATGATTTTGTAGTAGACTGTGATACACTACTTATGGATGATGATTTTGTAGTAGACTGTGATATATTACATGTGGATGATGATTTTGTCGTAGACTGTGATATATTACATGTGGATGATGATTTTGTCATAGACTGTGATATATTACATGTGGATGATGATTTTGTAGTAGACTGTGATATATTACATGTGGATGATGATTTTGTAGTAGACTGTGATACACTACTTATGGATGATGATTTTGTAGTTGACTGTGATATATTACATGTGGATGATGATTTTGTCGTAGACTGATATATTACATGTGGATGATGATTTTGTAGTAGACTGTGATATATATTACATGTGGATGATGATTTTGTAGTAGACTGTGATATATTACATGTGGATGATGATTTTGTCATAGACTGTGATATATTACATGTGGATGATGATTTTGTAGTAGACTGTGATACACTACTTATGGATGATGATTTTGTAGTAGACTGTGATATATTACATGTGGATGATGATTTTGTCATAGACTGTGATATATTACATGTGGATGATGATTTTGTAGTAGACTGTGATATATTACATGTGGATGATGATTTTGTAGTAGACTGTGATACACTACTTATGGATGATGATTTTGTAGTAGACTGTGATATATTACATGTGGATGATGACTTTGTCGTAGACTGTGATATATTACATGTGGATGATGATTTTGTAGTAGACTGTGATATATTACATGTGGATGATGATTTTGTAGTAGACTGATATATTACATGTGGATGATGATTTTGTAGTTGACTGTGATATATTACATGTGGATGATGATTTTGTAGTAGACTGTGATATATATTACATGTGGATGATGATTTTGTAGTAGACTGTGATATATTACATGTGGATGATGATTTTGTCATAGACTGTGATATATTACATGTGGATGATGATTTTGTAGTAGACTGTGATACACTACTTATGGATGATGATTTTGTAGTAGACTGTGATATATTACATGTGGATGATGACTTTGTCGTGAACTGTGATATATTACATGTGGATGATGATTTTGTCATAGACTGTGATATATTACATGTGGATGATGATTTTGTAGTAGACTGTGATATATTACATGTGGATGATGATTTTGTCGTAGACTGTGATATATTACATGTGGATGATGATTTTGTAGTAGACTGTGATATATTACATGTGGATGATGATTTTGTCGTAGACTGATATATTACATGTGGATGATGATTTTGTCGTAGACTGTGATATATTACATGTGGATGATGATTTTGTAGTAGACTGTGATATATTACATGTGGATGATGATTTTGTCGTAGACTGATATATTACATGTGGATGATGATTTTGTAGTAGACTGTGATATATTACATGTGGATGATGATTTTGTAGTAG
Source organism: Bathymodiolus septemdierum (assembly GCA_963383655.1). Classification (NCBI taxonomy): domain Eukaryota; kingdom Metazoa; phylum Mollusca; class Bivalvia; order Mytilida; family Modiolidae; genus Bathymodiolus; species Bathymodiolus septemdierum. The sequence continues at coordinate 43,390,079 of OY726521.1, read as the reverse complement.
ACTGTGATACACTACTTATGGATGATGATTTTGTAGTAGACTGTGATACATTACTTATGGATGACAATTTTGTCACACTCTGCGATGGTCTAAATGGGAATGACGATTTGGTAGTAGACTGTGGTACACTACAAATGTTTGTTGTCCAAAACCAACGTTTTATAAATTTAACTCCCTTCCCATTTTCCATATATATGTACATTTTGGTATAATGGTTTGTAGATATATGCTGGCGTTTGATTGGATGAACAAGTAGAAGCATAATATAATCCTGTATTGATATGATTTGTTGACCACGTTGCTTCTAAAATATTTCCACACCACAATATAGCTGAAATACTGCTAAATTTGGCACTAAACACCAATCAATCCAAGATTTTTCAAAAAGTAAGCCAAAAACCAGATGTTTCTAACATTAGCTTAGTATAAAATTACTTAATATGAAAAGTTACATATCACAATATATGTTATTCAAGTTTGTTTGTTCGATGGTGTTTAATGCCAATTTCAACAATATTTCAGTTATATCGTGGCGGTCGAGGAAACCAGAGAATCCAGAGAAAACCACTGACCTGTCGCAAGTCACTGACAAACTTTATCACATAATATTGTACACCCCTCCCCCTGATCGAGATTCGAACTCACAACATCAGTGGTGATAGGCACTGATTACATAGGTAGTTATAAATACAACTACCATACGATCACGGCCACAACAACCCCAGTATTCAAGTTTGAGATAAGATATATGACGTGATATATTCTGGACATTTATTATATTTCCGTCGAATTCAATACAAGAAACCACATCGGTGGTGTCATGTTCAGGGTGTTCACCTTGAGTGTGGTAGATCGTGGATTCAAGGTCCAGTCATGTCAAACCAAAGACTATACAATTAGTATTTGCTGTTTCTCCACTCAGTAATTAGCATTATTAAGTAAGAGCATAGACTGATTGCTTCAGAATTAGAATAATATGTCCAAGTGGAGCAATGTCTACCCATGGACTGTTGTTTCACTGAGCTAGCACTATAAAAGTCCATCTGAGCGGACATCATCATCTTCTCATCGAAGTGTAACTTGTTCTCGCCATGAGATGGCTGAAAAATCAACATCCTATTGACTGAAAACCCCTTGGTTTTTATTGCCATATCCTATTTGTTTTTTGAAAGTGAATTGTCCATGTCTACCTTGTAACATATTCAAAGAAACATCTTTTTGAACATTACTCAGGGGTGGATCCAGGATTTTGTGTTAGGTGGGACGAAAGTCGGTGAGGGGTCTGGGGACCACTTAAGGTCTCCAGTGGGTCCAGGGTAGAGTCCCCCCGGAAGCTCCTGGGTTTTGAGTATTTAGGAAGCTTTTCTGTCAACAATTTTGAAGCATTTTGTGAATGTGATGAAGTGTATTAAAACGCATGAATCTTCTCCAGAAGGTTTCTAAGCAGTGAGTGTAAATTAAAGGGAGATGTCACTTGAAATTATCTATCTGGAGCTGTGACTCCCCTGATTTCCTTATCACGCCGGGTATTCATATTCTCAGAACATGTGCGGACACTTTGAATTCGGTGCAAGCTAGTTATTTTGAATGTTTTCATTGACCAATTTTGAATTTTTGGACACTACAGACCGTAGAGCATGACGGCAACGGAACACTGAACAGCATGCTCCGCGGTCTGTAGTGTCCAAAAATTCAAAATTGACCAATAAAAACGTTCAAAATAACTAGTTTGCACCGAGTTTCCGAATACCCGGCGTGCTATATTAGCCAATTTTCTCATGTTTCTCTGTTGAAAATGGGGTAATTTGTATTGAAGTGTTTGTAGAATGGATGGATTTTGATAAAATTAATGTCTAAGGGATTATAATATCACTTTGTTTTCTGATTAATCGTCGACTGCTTCAAAAGTTCAAAAGTAATTAGATAAACTTAAAAGGCAATGCAAGGGGTAAAAATATATAATGATTTATTACATTTAACAGGCGAATGAATGAATGAACGAATGAATGAAAGCTGATATCCTTAATAGAGGGACGGAAGACTGCCTCACTCCCCCCCTCTCTCTCTCTCTCTCTCTCTCTTTTTCTTAGGAGGGGGGGTGGGGGGGGGGGGGGGGGGGGGGGGGGCGAACGTCCCCTCCACTGTTACTATTAGCCAAGTTTTGACCTTGTTTGTTATTTTTGTTTCGATTGTCTAATCATTTATAATTCAATTTGATATGAAAACTGCCATCTGATTAGCTGATCCGCCTGGAGAAAAATTGGTTATACATGTACTTGATAACCTGGGTTGGTATAGCGACGTCACCAACATATTCATTCGCAAACGACAAATTCATATATTCCCATGAAATAATCGTAATTAAAATCGAGGAATCATTATATTTTGTTGTAAAAATTTAATTATAAGGAATATTTCTTAGTAGTTGGATTTATAGCTACCTATTTTTGAACTTGTATAACCTGGTTTGGAACAGTTTTCATCAGCTGCCTCATGGTTTATTAACTATAAACTGTTCCAAACCAGGTTATATCGCATAGCCTGTTCAGAAATTGAAAATATTCCTTAAATATATAGTAGGCACATCTTTTGTTAATTTTTCTTTTTCTGGCAGACTTTGTATGATTTTCTTGTTCAAAGATTCATTTACATGAACAAATCTTCTCATGATTAGACACGTCATTACCTCTTGGTAACAGAATATTACCTGAATAAGATTGTTGACTTTTAGGAGGCAGTACTGATGCAGAACTATTGGCTCCTTCTACAGTACCACTGGAGATTTGGGGATACTGTTGTCTTTGAGTACTGGCTATTTCTGTAATATTAGAATACACTGATGTAGGAAGCTGGTGAATTTCTGATCTTGATGAAGAAGTAATACTTATTTCAGTTGTACTCGTCACTGCTCTTGTTGAAGGTGACATTTGTGGACTGGTGGTATGTGTCATAGGTTCTGTACTTGTTGTGGCTCTCAAAGGAAGCTCTACACCGGTTCTACTACACAGATCAGAAATTTCCAAAGCTGCCTCTTCTATAACTGAAGAAGGATGCAAAATAACATGAGAAAACTACATTCTGACACAAAATGATGGTAAATTAAAATACATATAGTAGTCCCCCTCTTATAAAGCCACTCCCATCAGAGGCCACCCTCCCCCTCTTATAAAGCCACTCCCATCAGAGGCCACCCTCCCCCTCTTATAAAGCCACTCTCATCAGAGGCCACCCTTCTCCTCTTATAAAGCCACTCCCATCAGAGGCTACCCTCCCTCTCTTATAAAGCCACTCCCATCAGAGGCCACCCTCCCCCTCTTATAAAGCCACTCCCATCAGAGGCCACCCTCCCCCTCTTATAAAGCCACTCCCATCAGAGGCCACCCTCCCCCTCTTATAAAGCCACTCCCATCAGAGGCCACCCTCCCTCTCTTATAAAGCCACTCCCATCAGAGGCCACCCTCCCCCTCTTATAAAGCCACTCCCATCAGAGGCCACCCTCCCTCTCTTATAAAGCCACTCCCATCAGAGGCCACCCTCTCTCTCTTATAAAGCCACTCCCATCAGAGGCCACCCTCCCTCTCTTATAAAGCCACTCCCATCAGAGGCCACCCTCCCCTTATAAAGCCACTCCCATCAGAGGCCACCTCCCTCTTATAAAGCCACTCCCATCAGAGGCCACCCCCTCTTATAAAGTCACTCCCATAAGAGGCCACCCTCCCCTCTTAAAAAGTCACTCCCATCAGAGACCACCCTCCCCCTCTTATAAAGCCACTCCCATCAGAGGCCACCCTCCCCCTCTTAAAGTCACTCCCTTCAGAGGCCACCCTCCCCCTCTTATAAAGTCACTCCCATCAGAGGCCACCCTCCCCCTCTTATAAAGCCACTCCCATCAGAGGCCACCCTCCCCCTCTTATAAAGCCACTCCCATCAGAGGCCACCCTCCTCCTCTTATAAAGTCACTCCCATCAGAGGCCACCCTCTCTCTTATAAAGCCACTCCCATCAGAGGCCATCCCCTCTTATAAAGCCACTCCCATCAGAGGCCACCCTCCCTCTCTTATAAAGCCACTCCCATCAGAGGCCACCCTCCCCTCTTATAAAGTCACTCCCATCAGAGGCCACCCTCCCTCTCTTATAAAGCCACTCCCATCAGAGGCCACACTCCCTCTCTTATAAAGCCACTCCCATCAGAGGCCACCCTCCCCTCTTATAAAGTCACTCCCATCAGAGGCCACCCTCCCCCTCTTATAAAGTCACTCCCATCAGAGGCCACCTTCCCCCTCTTATAGTCACTCCCATCAGAGGCCACCCTCCCCCTCTTATAAAGCCACTCCCACCAGAGGCCACCCTCCCCTCTTATAAAGCCACTCCCATCAGAGGCCACCCTCCCTCTCTTATAAAGCCACTCCCATCACAGGCCACCCTCCCCCTCTTATAAAGCCACTCCCATCAGAGGCCACCCTCCTCCTCTTATAAAGTCACTCCCATCAGAGGCCACCCTCCTCCTCTTATAAAGCCACTCCCATGAGAGGCCACCCTCCCCCTCTTATAAAGCCACTCCCATCAGAGGCCACCCTCCCACTCTTATAAAGTCACTCCCATCAGAGGCCACCCTCCCCTCTTATAGTCACTCCCATCAGAGGCCACCCTCCCCTCTTATAAAGCCACTCCCATCAGAGGCCACCCTCCCCCTCTTATAAAGCCACTCCCATCAGAGGCCACCCTCCTCCTCTTATAAAGTCACTCCCATCAGAGGCCACCCTCCTCCTCTTATAAAGCCACTCCCATCAGAGGCCACCCTCTCTCTTATAAAGCCACTCCCATCAGAGGCCACCCCCTCTTATAAAGCCACTCCCATCAGAGGCCACCCTCCCTCTCTTATAAAGCCACTCCCATCAGAGGCCACCCTCCCTCTCTTATAAAGTCACTCCCATCAGAGGCCACCCTCCCTCTCTTATAAAGCCACTCCCATCAGAGACCACACTCCTTCTCTTATAAAGCCACTCCCATCAGAGGCTACCCTCCTCCTCTTATAAAGCCACTCCCATCAGAGGCCACCCTCCCCCTCTTATAAAGTCACTCCCATCAGAGGCCACCCTCTTATAAAGCCACTCCCATCAGAGGCCACCCTCCCCCTCTTATAAAGTCACTCCCATCAGAGGCCACCCTCCCCCTCTTATAAAGTCACTCCCATCAGAGGCCACCCTCCTCTTATAAAGCCACTCCCATCACAGGCCACCCTCCCCTCTTATAAAGTCACTCCCATCAGAGGCCACCCTCCCCCTCTTATAAAGTCACTCCCATCAGAGGCCACCCTCCCACTCTTATAAAGTCACTCCCATCAGAGGCCACCCTCCCCCTCTTATAAAGCCACTCCCATCAGAGGCCATCCCCCCTCTTATAAAGCCACTCCCATCAGAGGCCACCCTCCCTCTCTTATAAAGCCACTCCCATCAGAGGCCCCCCTCCCTCTCTTATAAAGCCACTCACATCAGAGGCCACCCTAACCCTCTTATAAAGCCACCCCCATCAGAGGCCACCCTAACCCTCTTATAAAGCCACTCCCATCAGAGGCCACCCCCTCTTATTAAGCCACTCCCATCAGAGGCCACACTCCCCCTCTTATAAAGCCACTCCCATCAGAGGCCATCCCCCTCTTATAAAGCCACCCCCATCAGAGGCCACCCTAACCCTCTTATAAAGCCACTCCCATCAGAGGCCATCCCCCCTCTTATAAAGCCACTCCCATCAGAGGCCACACTCCCCCTCTTATAAAGCCACTCCCATCAGAGGCCATCCCCCCTCTTATAAAGCCACTCCCATCAGAGGCCACCCTCTCCCTCTTATAAAGTCACTCCCATCAGAGGCCACACTCCCTCTCTTATAAAGCCACTCCCATCAGAGGCCACCCTCCCCCTCTTATAAAGCCACTCCCATCAGAGGCCACCCTCCCTCTCTTATAAAGCCACTCCCATCAGAGGCCACCCTCTCTCTCTTATAAAGCCACTCCCATCAGAGGCCACCCTCCCTCTCTTATAAAGCCACTCCCATCAGAGGCCACCCTCCCCTCTTATAAAGCCACTCCCATCAGAGGCCACCTCCCTCTTATAAAGCTACTCCCATCAGAGGCCACCCCCCTCTTATAAAGCCACTCCCATTAGAGGCCACCCTCCCCTCTTAAAAAGTCACTCCCATCAGAGGCCACCCTCCCCCTCTTATAAAGCCACTCCCATCAGAGGCCACCCTCCCCCTCTTAAAAAGTCACTCCCTTCAGAGGCCACCCTCCCCCTCTTATAAAGTCACTCCCATCAGAGGCCACCCTCCCCCTCTTATAAAGCCACTCCCATCAGAGGCCACCCTCCCCCTCTTATAAAGCCACTCCCATCAGAGGCCACCCTCCTCCTCTTATAAAGTCACTCCCATCAGAGGCCACCCTCTCTCTTATAAAGCCACTCCCATCAGAGGCCACCCCCTCTTATAAAGCCACTCCCATCAGAGGCCACCCTCCCTCTCTTATAAAGACACTCCCATCAGAGGCCACCCTCCCCTCTTATAAAGTCACTCCCATCAGAGGCCACCCTCCCTCTCTTATAAAGCCACTCCCATCAGAGGACACACTCCCTCTCTTATAAAGCCACTCCCATCAGAGGCCACCCTCCCCCTCTTATAAAGTCACTCCCATCAGAGGCCACCCTCCCCCTCTTATAAAGTCACTCCCATCAGAGGCCACCTTCCTCCTCTTATAGTCACTCCCATCAGAGGCCACCCTCCCCCTCTTATAAAGCCACTCCCATCAGAGGCCACCCTCCCCTCTTATAAAGCCACTCCCATCAGAGGCCACCCTCCTTCTCTTATAAAGCCACTCCCATCACAGGCCACCCTCCCCCTCTTATAAAGCCACTCCCATCAGAGGCCACCCTCCTCCTCTTATAAAGTCACTCCCATCAGAGGCCACCCTCCTCCTCTTATAAAGCCACTCCCATCAGAGGCCACCCTCCCCCTCTTATAAAGCCACTCCCATCAGAGGCCACCCTCCCACTCTTATAAAGTCACTCCCATCAGAGGCCACCCTCCCCCTCTTATAGTCACTCCCATCAGAGGCCACCCTCCCCTCTTATAAAGCCACTCCCATCAGAGGCCACCCTCCCCTCTTATAAAGCCACTCCCATCGGAGGCCACCCTCCTCCTCTAATAAAGTCACTCCCATCAGAGGCCACCCTCCTCTTATAAAGCCACTCCCATCAGAGGCCACCCTCTCTCTTATAAAGCCACTCCCATCAGAGGCCACCCCCTCTTATAAAGCCACTCCCATCAGAGGCCACCCTCCCTCTCTTATAAAGCCACTCCCATCAGAGGCCACCCTCCCCTCTTATAAAGTCACTCCCATCAGAGGCCACCCTCCCTCTTATAAAGCCACTCCCATCAGAGACCACACTCCTTCTCTTATAAAGCCACTCTCATCAGAGGCTACCCTCCTCCTCTTATAAAGTCACTCCCATCAGAGGCCACCCTCCTCTTATAAAGCCACTCCCATCAGAGGCCACCCTCCCCCTCTTATAGTCACTCCCATCAGAGGCCACCCTCCCCCTCTAATAAAGTCACTCCCATCAGAGGCCACCCTCCTCTTATAAAGCCACTCCCATCACAGGCCACCCTCCCCCTCTTATAAAGTCACTCCCATCAGAGGCCACCCTCCCCCTCTTATAAAGTCACTCCCATCAGAGGCCACCCTCCCACTCTTATAAAGTCACTCCCATCAGAGGCCACCCTCCCTCTCTTATAAAGCCACTCCCATCAGAGACCACACTCCTTCTCTTATAAAGCCACTCCCATCAGAGGCTACCCTCCTCCTCTTATAAAGCCACTCCCATCAGAGGCCACCCTCCCCCTCTTATAAAGTCACTCCCATCAGAGGCCACCCTCCTCTTATAAAGCCACTCCCATCAGAGGCCACCCTCCCCCTCTTATAAAGTCACTCCCATTAGAGGCCACCCTCCCCCTCTTATAAAGTCACTCCCATCAGAGGCCACCCTCCCCCTCTTATAAAGTCACTCCCATCAGAGGCCACCCTCCTCTTATAAGCCACTCCCATCACAGGCCACCCTCCTCCTCTTATAAAGTCACTCCCATCAGAGGCCACCCTCCCCCTCTTATAAAGTCACTCCCATCAGAGGCCACCCTCCTCTTATAAAGCCACTCCCATCAGAGGCCACCCTCCCCTTCTTATAGTCACTCCCATCAGAGGCCACCCTCCTCCTCTTATAAAGTCACTCCCATCAGAGGCCACCCTCCCCTCTTATAAAGCCACTCCCATCAGAGGCTACCCTCCCTCTCTTATAAAGCCACTCCCATCAGAGGCCACCCCCCATCTTATAAAGCAACTCCCATCAGAGGCTACCCTCCCCCTCTTATAAAGCCACTCCCATCAGAGGCCACCCTCCCCTATTATAAAGCAACTCCCATCAGAGGCTATCCCCCTCTTATAAAGCCACTCCCATCAAAGGCCACCCTCCCCCTCTTATAAAGCCACTCCCATCAGAGGCCACCCTCCCCCTCTTATAAAGCCACTCACATCAGAGGCCACCCCCCTCTTATAAAGCCACTCCCATCAGAGGCCACCTCCCCCTCTTATAAAGTCACTCCCATCAGAGGCCACCCTCCCTCTCTTATAAAGCCACTCCCATCAGAGGCCACCCTCCCTCTCTTATAAAGCCACTCCCATCAGAGGCCACCCTAACCCTCTTATAAAGCCACCCCCATCAGAGGCCACCCTAACCCTCTTATAAAGCCACTCCCATCAGAGGCCACCCCCTCTTATTAAGCCACTCCCATCAGAGGCAACACTCCCCCTCTTATAAAGCCACTCCCATCAGAGGCCATCCCCCCTCTTATAAAGCCACTCCCATCAGAGGCCACCCTCCCTCTCTTATAAAGCCACTCCCATCAGAGGCCACCCTCCTCTTATAAAGCCACTCCCATCAGAGGCCACCCTCCCCCTCTTATAAAGTCACTCCCATCAGAGGCCACCCTCCTCTTATAAAGCCACTCCCATCAGAGGCCACCCTCCCCTTCTTATAGTCACTCCCATCAGAGGCCACCCTCCTCCTCTTATAAAGTCACTCCCATCAGAGGCCACCCTCCCCTCTTATAAAGCCACTCCCATCAGAGGCTACCCTCCCTCTCTTATAAAGCCACTCCCATCAGAGGCCACCCCCCATCTTATAAAGCAACTCCCATCAGAGGCTACCCTCCCCCTCTTATAAAGCCACTCCCATCAGAGGCCACCCTCCCCTATTATAAAGCAACTCCCATCAGAGGCTATCCCCCTCTTATAAAGCCACTCCCATCAAAGGCCACCCTCCCCCTCTTATAAAGCCACTCCCATCAGAGGCCACCCTCCCCCTCTTATAAAGCCACTCACATCAGAGGCCACCCCCCTCTTATAAAGCCACTCCCATCAGAGGCCACCTCCCCCTCTTATAAAGTCACTCCCATCAGAGGCCACCCTCCCTCTCTTATAAAGCCACTCCCATCAGAGGCCACCCTCCCTCTCTTATAAAGCCACTCCCATCAGAGGCCACCCTAACCCTCTTATAAAGCCACCCCCATCAGAGGCCACCCTAACCCTCTTATAAAGCCACTCCCATCAGAGGCCACCCCCTCTTATTAAGCCACTCCCATCAGAGGCAACACTCCCCCTCTTATAAAGCCACTCCCATCAGAGGCCATCCCCCCTCTTATAAAGCCACTCCCATCAGAGGCCACCCTCCCTCTCTTATAAAGCCACTCCCATCAGAGGCCACCCTCCTCTTATAAAGCCACTCCCATCAGAGGCCACCCTCCCCCTCTTATAAAGTCACTCCCATCAGAGGCCACCCTCCCCCTCTTATAAAGTCACTCCCATCAGAGGCCACCCTCCTCTTATAAAGCCACTCCCATCACAGGCCACCCTCCCCCTCTTATAAAGTCACTCCCATCAGAGGCCACCCTCCCCCTCTTATAAAGTCACTCCCATCAGAGGCCACCCTCCCACTCTTATAAAGTCACTCCCATCAGAGGCCACCCTCCCTCTCTTATAAAGCCACTCCCATCAGAGACCACACTCCTTCTCTTATAAAGCCACTCCCATCAGAGGCTACCCTCCTCCTCTTATAAAGCCACTCCCATCAGAGGCCACCCTCCCCCTCTTATAAAGTCACTCCCATCAGAGGCCACCCTCCTCTTATAAAGCCACTCCCATCAGAGGCCACCCTCCCCCTCTTATAAAGTCACTCCCATCAGAGGCCACCCTCCCCCTCTTATAAAGTCACTCCCATCAGAGGCCACCCTCCCCCTCTTATAAAGTCACTCCCATCAGAGGCCACCCTCCTCTTATAAGCCACTCCCATCACAGGCCACCCTCCTCTTATAAAGTCACTCCCATCAGAGGCCACCCTCCCCCTCTTATAAAGTCACTCCCATCAGAGGCCACCCTCCTCTTATAAAGCCACTCCCATCAGAGGCCACCCTCCCCTTCTTATAGTCACTCCCATCAGAGGCCACCCTCCTCCTCCTATAAAGTCACTCCCATCAGAGGCCACCCTCCCCTCTTATAAAGCCACTCCCATCAGAGGCCACCCCCTCTTATAAAGCCACTCCCATCAGAGGCTACCCTCCCTCTCTTATAAAGCCACTCCCATCAGAGGCCACCCCCCATCTTATAAAGCAACTCCCATCAGAGGCTACCCTCCCCCTCTTATAAAGCCACTCCCATCAGAGGCCACCCTCCCCTATTATAAAGCAACTCCCATCAGAGGCTATCCCCCTCTTATAAAGCCACTCCCATCAAAGGCCACCCTCCCCCTCTTATAAAGCCACTCCCATCAGAGGCCACCCTCCCCCTCTTATAAAGCCACTCACATCAGAGGCCACCCCCCTCTTATAAAGCCACTCCCATCAGAGGCCACCCTCCCCCTCTTATAAAGTCACTCCCATCAGAGGCCACCCTCCCTCTCTTATAAAGCCACTCCCATCAGAGGCCACCCTCCCTCTCTTATAAAGCCACTCCCATCAGAGGCCACCCTAACCCTCTTATAAAGCCACCCCCATCAGAGGCCACCCTAACCCTCTTATAAAGCCACTCCCATCAGAGGCCACCCCCTCTTATTAAGCCACTCCCATCAGAGGCCACACTCCCCCTCTTATAAAGCCACTCCCATCAGAGGCCATCCCCCCTCTTATAAAGCCACTCCCATCAGAGGCCACCCTCCCTCTCTTATAAAGCCACTCCCATCAGAGGCCACCCTCCCTCTCTTATAAAGCCACTCACATCAGAGGCCACCCTAACCCTCTTATAAAGCCACCCCCATCAGAGGCCACCCTGACCCTCTTATAAAGCCACTCCCATCAGAGGCCACCCCCTCTTATTAAGCCACTCCCATCAGAGGCCACACTCCCCCTCTTATAAAGCCACTCCCATCAGAGGCCATCCCCCTTATAAAGCCACCCCCATCAGAGGACACCCTAACCCTCTTATAAAGCAACTCCCATCAGAGGCCATCCCCCCTCTTATAAAGCCACTCCCATCAGAGGCCACACTCCCCCTCTTATAAAACCACTCCCATCAGAGGCCATCCCCCCTCTTATAAAGCCACTCCCATCAGAGGCCACCCTCTCCCTCTTATAAAGTCACTCCCATCAGAGGCCACACTCCCCCTCTTATAAAGCCACTCCCATCAGAGGCCATCCCCCTCTTATAAAGCCACTCCCATCAGAGGCTACCCTCCCCTCTTATAAAGCCACTCCCATCAAAGGCCATCCCCCTTTTATAAAGCCACTCCCATCAGAGGCCACCCTCCCCCTTATAAAGCCACTCCCATCAGAGGCTACCCCCTCTCTTATAAAGCCACTCCCATCAGAGGCTACCCTCCCCCTCTTATAAAGTCACTCCCATCAGAGGCCACCCTCCCCCTCTTATAAAGTCACTCCCATCAGAGGCCACCCTCTCCCTCTTATAAAGCCACTCCCATCAGAGGCCACCCTCTCCCTCTTATAAAGCCACTCCCATCAGAGGCCACCCTCCTCTTATAAAGCCACTCCCATCAGAGGCTACCCTCCCTCTCTTATAAAGCCACTCCCATCAGAGGCCACCCTCCTCCTCTTATAAAGCCACTCCCATCAGAGGCCACCCTCTCCCTCTTATAAAGCCACTCCCATCAGAGGCCACCCTCCTCTTATAAAGCCACTCCCATCAGAGGCCACCCTCTCCCTCTTATAAAGCCACTCCCATCAGAGGCCACCCTCTCCCTCTTATAAAGCCACTCCCATCAGAGGCCACCCTCCCCTTCTTATAAAGCCACTCCCATCAGAGGCCACCCTCCTCTTATAAAGCCACTCCCATCAGAGGCCACCCCCCCTCTTATAAAGCCACTCCCATCAGAGGCCACCATCCTCTTATAAAGCCACTCCCATCAGAGGCTACCCTCCCCCTCTTATAAAGTCACTTCCATCAGAGGCCACCCTCCCCCTCTTATAAAGTCACTCCCATCAGAGGCCACCCTCCCCCTTATAAAGTCACTCCCATCAGAGGCCACCCCCCTATTATAAAGCAACTCCCATCAGAGGCTACCCGCCCCCTCTTATAAAGCCACTCCCATCAAAGGCCACCCTCCCCCTCTTATAAAGCCACTCCCATCAGAGGCCACCCTTCCCCTCTTATAAAGCCACTCCCATCAGAGGCTACCCTCCCCCTATTATAAAGCCACTCCCATCAGAGGCCACCCTCCCCCTCTTATAAAGCCACTCCCATCAGAGGCCACCCTTCTCCTCTTATAAAGCCACTCCCATCAGAGGCTACCCTCCCTCTCTTATAAAGCCACTCCCATCAGAGGCCACCCTCCCCCTCTTATAAAGCCACTACCATCAGAGGCCACCCTCCCCCTCTTATAAAGCCACTCCCATCAGAGGCCACCCTCCCCTCTTATAAAGCCACTCCCATCAGAGGCCACCCTCCCTCTCTTATAAAGCCACTCCCATCAGAGGCCACCCTCCCCCTCTTATAAAGCCACTCCCATCAGAGACCATCCTCCCTCTCTTATAAAGCCACTCCCATCAGAGGCCACCCTCCCCCTCTTATAAAGCCACTCCCATCAGAGGCCACCCTCCCCCTCTTATAAAGCCACTCCCATCAGAGGCCACCCTCCCCCTCTTATAAAGCCACTCAAATCAGAGGCCACCCTTCTCCTCTTATAAAGCCACTCCCATCAGAGGCTACCCTCCCTCTCTTATAAAGCCACTCCCATCAGAGGCCACCCTCCCCCTCTTATAAAGCCACTCCCATCAGAGGCCACCCTCCCCCTCTTATAAAGCCACTCCCATCACAGGCCACCCTCCCCCTCTTATAAAGTCACTCCCATCAGAGGCCACCCTCCCCCTCTTATAAAGTCACTCCCATCAGAGACCACCCTCCCACTCTTATAAAGTCACTACCATCAGAGGCCACCCTCCCTCTCTTATAAAGCCACTCCCATCAGAGACCACACTCCTTCTCTTATAAAGCCACTCCCATCAGAGGCTACCCTCCTCCTCTTATAAAGCCACTCCCATCAGAGGCCACCCTCCTCCTCTTATAAAGTCACTCCCATCAGAGGCCACCCTCCTCTTATAAAGCCACTCCCATCAGAGGCCACCCTCCCCCTCTTATAAAGTCACTCCCATCAGAGGCCACCCTCCCCCTCTTATAAAGTCACTCCCATCAGAGGCCACCCTCCTCTTATAAGCCACTCCCATCACAGGCCACCCTCCTCTTATAAAGTCACTCCCATCAGAGGCCACCCCCCTCTTATAAAGCCACTCCCATCAGAGGCTACCCTCCCTCTCTTATAAAGCCACTCCCATCAGAGGCCACCCCCCATCTTATAAAGCAACTCCCATCAGAGGCTACCCTCCCCTCTTATAAAGCCACTCCCATCAGAGGCCACCCTCCCCTATTATAAAGCAACTCCCATCAGAGGCTATCCCCCTCTTATAAAGCCACTCCCATCAAAGGCCACCCTCCCCCTCTTATAAAGCCACTCCCATCAGAGGCCACCCTCCCCCTCTTATAAAGCCACTCACATCAGAGGCCACCCCCCTCTTATAAAGCCACTCCCATCAGAGGCCACCCTACCCCTCTTATAAAGTCACTCCCATCAGAGGCCACCCTCCCTCTCTTATAAAGCCACTCCCATCAGAGGCCACCCTCCCTCTCTTATAAAGCCACTCCCATCAGAGGCCACCCTAACCCTCTTATAAAGCCACCCCCATCAGAGGCCACCCTAACCCTCTTATAAAGCCACTCCCATCAGAGGCCACCCCCTCTTATTAAGCCACTCCCATCAGAGGCCACACTCCCCCTCTTATAAAGCCACTCCCATCAGAGGCCATCCCCCTCTTATAAAGCCACTCCCATCAGAGGCCACCCTCCCTCTCTTATAAAGCCACTCCCATCAGAGGCCACCCTCCCTCTCTTATAAAGCCACTCACATCAGAGGCCACCCTAACCCTCTTATAAAGCCATCCCCATCAGAGGCCACCCTCCCCCTCTTATAAAGCCACTCCCATCAGAGGCCACCCCCTCTTATTAAGCCACTCCCATCAGAGGCCACACTCCCCCTCTTATAAAGCCACTCCCATCAGAGGCCATCCCCCTCTTATAAAGCCACCCCCATCAGAGGCCACCCTAACCCTCTTATAAAGCCACTCCCATCAGAGGCCATCCCCCCTCTTATAAAGCCACTCCCATCAGAGGCCACACTCCCCCTCTTATAAAGCCACTCCCATCAGAGGCCATCCCCCCTCTTATAAAGCCACTCCCATCAGAGGCCACCCTCTCCCTCTTATAGTCACTCCCATCAGAGGCCACACTCCCCCTCTTATAAAGCCACTCCCATCAGAGGCCATCCCCCCTCTTATAAAGCCACTCCCATCAGAGGCTACCCTCCCCTCTTATAAAGCCACTCCCATCAGAGTCCATCCCCCTCTTATAAAGCCACTCCCATCAGAGGCCACCCTCCCCCTCTTATAAAGCCACTCCCATCAGAGGCTACCCCCTCTCTTATAAAGCCACTCCCATCAGAGGCTACCCTCCCCCTCTTATAAAGTCACTCCCATCAGAGGCCACCCTCCCCCTCTTATAAAGTCACTCCCATCAGAGGTCACCCTCTCCCTCTTATAAAGCCACTCCCATCAGAGGCCACCCTCTCCCTCTTATAAAGCCACCCCCATCAGAGGCCACCCTCCTCTTATAAAGCCACTCCCATCAGAGGCTACCCTCCCTCTCTTATAAAGCCACTCCCATCAGAGGCCACCCTCCTCCTCTTATAAAGCCACTCCCATCAGAGGCCACCCTCTCCCTCTTATAAAGCCACTCCCATCAGAGGCCACCCTCCTCTTATAAAGCCACTCCCATCAGAGGCCACCCTCTCCCTTATAAAGCCACTCCCATCAGAGGCCACCCTCTCCCTCTTTTAAAGTCACTTCCATCAGAGGCCAACTTCCCCCTCTTATAAAGTCACCCCCATCAGAGGCCACCCTCCCTCTTATACAGTCACTCCCATCAGAGGCCACCCTCCCCTATTATAAAGCAACTCCCATCAGAGGCTACCCTCCCCCTCTTATAAAGCCACTCCCATCAAAGGCCACCCTCCCCCTCTTATAAAGCCACTCCCATCAGAGGCCACCCTTCCCCTCTTATAAAGCCATTCCCATCAGAGGCTACCCTCCCCTATTATAAAGCCACTCCCATCAGAGGCCACCCTCCCCCTCTTATAAAGCCACTCCCATCAGAGGCCACCCTTCTCCTCTTATAAAGCCACTCCCATCAGAGGCTACCCTCCCTCTCTTATAAAGCCACTCCCATCAGAGGCCACCCTCCCCCTCTTATAAAGCCACTCCCATCAGAGGCCACCCTCCCTCTCTTATAAAGCCACTCCCATCAGAGGCCACCCTCCCCCTCTTATAAAGCCACTCCCATCAGAGGCCACCCTCCCTCTCTTATAAAGCCACTCCCATCAGAGGCCACCCTCCCCTCTTATAAAGCCACTCCCATCAGAGGCCATCCTCCCTCTCTTATAAAGCCACTCCCATCAGAGGCCACCCTCCCCCTCTTATAAAGCCACTCCCATCAGAGGCCACCCTCCCCTCTTATAAAGCCACTCCCATCAGAGGCCACCCTCCCCCTCTTATAAAGCCACTCCCATCAGAGACCACCCTTCTCCTCTTATAAAGCCACTCCCATCAGAGGCTACCGTCCCTCTCTTATAAAGCCACTCCCATCAGAGGCCACCCTCCCCCTCTTATAAAGCCACTCCCATCAGAGGCCACCCTCCCCCTCTTATAAAGCCACTCCCATCAGAGACCACCCTCCCCCTCTTATAAAGCCACTCCCATCAGAGGCCACCCTCCCTCTCTTATAAAGCCAGTCCCATCAGAGGCCACCCTCCCCCTCTTATAAAGCCACTCCCATCAGAGGCTACCCTCCCCTATTATAAAGCCACTCCCATCAGAGGCCACCCTCCCCCTCTTATAAAGCCACTCCCATCAGAGGCCACCCTTCTCTTATAAAGCCACTCCCATCAGAGGCTACCCTCCCTCTCTTATAAAGACACTCCCATCAGAGGCCACCCTCCCCCTCTTATAAAGCCACTCCCATCAGAGGCCACCCTCCCCCTCTTATAAAGCCACTCCCATCAGAGGCCACCCTCCCCTCTTATAAAGCCACTCCCATCAGAGGCCACCCTCCCTCTCTTATAAAGCCACTCCCATCAGAGGCCACCCTCCCCCTCTTATAAAGCCACTCCCATCAGAGGCCATCCTCCCTCTCTTATAAAGCCACTCCCATCAGAGGCCACCCTCCCCCTCTTATAAAGCCACTCCCATCAGAGGCCACCCTCCCCCTCTTATAAAGCCACTCCCATCAGAGGCCACCCTTCTCCTCTTATAAAGCCACTCCCATCAGAGGCTACCCTCCCTCTCTTATAAAGCCACTCCCATCAGAGGCCACCCTCCCCCTCTTATAAAGCCACTCCCATCAGAGGCCACCCTCCCCCTCTTATAAAGCCACTCCCATCACAGGCCACCCTCCCCCTCTTATAAAGTCACTCCCATCAGAGGCCACCCTCCCCCTCTTATAAAGTCACTCCCATCAGAGGCCACCCTCCCACTCTTATAAAGTCACTCCCATCAGAGGCCACCCTCCCTCTCTTATAAAGCCACTCCCATCAGAGACCACACTCCTTCTCTTATAAAGCCACTCCCATCAGAGGCTACCCTCCTCCTCTTATAAAGCCACTCCCATCAGAGGCCACCCTCCCCCTCTTATAAAGTCACTCCCATCAGAGGCCACCCTCCTCTTATAAAGCCACTCCCATCAGAGGCCACCCTCCCCCTCTTATAAAGTCACTCCCATCAGAGGCCACCCTCCCCCTCTTATAAAGTCACTCCCATCAGAGGCCACCCTCCTCTTATAAGCCACTCCCATCACAGACCACCCTCCTCTTATAAAGTCACTCCCATCAGAGGCCACCCCCCTCTTATAAAGCCACTCCCATCAGAGGCTACCCTCCCTCTCTTATAAAGCCACTCCCATCAGAGGCCACCCCCCATCTTATAAAGCAACTCCCATCAGAGGCTACCCTCCCCCTCTTATAAAGCCACTCCCATCAGAGGCCACCCTCCCCTATTATAAAGCAACTCCCATCAGAGGCTATCCCCCTCTTATAAAGCCACTCCCATCAAAGGCCACCCTCCCCCTCTTATAAAGCCACTCCCATCAGAGGCCACCCTCCCCCTCTTATAAAGCCACTCACATCAGAGGCCACCCCCCTCTTATAAAGCCACTCCCATCAGAGGCCACCCTACCCCTCTTATAAAGTCACTCCCATCAGAGGCCACCCTCCCTCTCTTATAAAGCCACTCCCATCAGAGGCCACCCTAACCCTCTTTTAAAGTCACCCCCATCAGAGGCCACCCTAACCCTCTTATAAAGCCACTCCCATCAGAGGCCACCCCCTCTTATTAAGCCACTCCCATCAGAGGCCACACTCCCCCTCTTATAAAGCCACTCCCATCAGAGGCCATCCCCCTCTTATAAAGCCACTCCCATCAGAGGCCACCCTCCCTCTCTTATAAAGCCACTCCCATCAGAGGCCACCCTCCCTCTCTTATAAAGCAACTCACATCAGAGGCCACCCTAACCCTCTTATAAAGCCACCCCCATCAGAGGCCACCCTAACCCTCTTATAAAGCCACTCCCATCAGAGGCCACCCCCCTCTTATTAAGCCACTCCCATCAGAGGCCACACTCCCCCTCTTATAAAGCCACTCCCATCAGAGGCCATCCCCCTCTTATAAAGCCACCCCCATCAGAGGCCACCCTAACCCTCTTATAAAGCCACTCCCATCAGAGGCCATCCCCCCTCTTATAAAGCCACTCCCATCAGAGGCCACACTCCCCCTCTTATAAAGCCACTCCCATCAGAGGCCATCCCCCCTCTTATAAAGCCACTCCCATCAGAGGCCACCCTCTCCCTCTTATAAAGTCACTCCCATCAGAGGCCACACTCCCCCTCTTATAAAGCCACTCCCATCAGAGGCCATCCCCCCTCTTATAAAGCCACTCCCATCAGAGGCTACCCTCCCCTCTTATAAAGCCACTCCCATCAGAGGCCATCCCCCTCTTATAAAGCCACTCCCATCAGAGGCCACCCTCCCCCTCTTATAAAGCCACTCCCATCAGAGGCTACCCCCTCTCTTATAAAGCCACTCCCATCAGAGGCTACCCTCCCCCTCTTATAAAGTCACTCCCATCAGAGGCCACCCTCCCCCTCTTATAAAGTCACTCCCATCAGAGGCCACCCTCTCCCTCTTATAAAGCCACTCCCATCAGAGGCCACCCTCTCCCTCTTATAAAGCCACTCCCATCAGAGGCCACCCTCCTCTTATAAAGCCACTCCCATCAGAGGCTACCCTCCCTCTCTTATAAAGCCACTCCCATCAGAGGCCACCCTCCTCCTCTTATAAAGCCACTCCCATCAGAGGCCACCCTCCCTCTCTTATAAAGCCACTCCCATCAGAGGCCACCCTCTCCCTCTTATAAAGCCACTCCCATCAGAGGCCACCCTCCCTCTTATAAAGCCACTCCCATCAGAGGCCACCCTCCCCTTCTTATAAAGCCACTCCCATCAGAGGCCACCCTCCTCTTATAAAGCCACTCCCATCAGAGGCCACCCCCCCTCTTATAAAGCCACTCTCATCAGAGGCCACCCTCCTCTTATAAAGCCACTCCCATCAGAGGCTACCCTCCCCCTCTTTTAAAGTCACTTCCATCAGAGGCCACCCTCCCCCTCTTATAAAGTCACCCCCATCAGAGGCCACCCTCCCCCTTATACAGTCACTCCCATCAGAGGCCACCCTCCCCCTCTTATAAAGCCACTCCCATCAGAGGCTACCCCCTCTCTTATAAAGCCACTCCCATCAGAGGCTACCCTCCCCCTCTTATAAAGTCACTCCCATCAGAGGCCACCCTCCCCCTCTTATAAAGTCACTCCCATCAGAGGCCACCCTCTCCCTCTTATAAAGCCACTCCCATCAGAGGCCACCCTCTCCCTCTTATAAAGCCACTCCCATCAGAGGCCACCCTCCTCTTATAAAGCCACTCCCATCAGAGGCTACCCTCCCTCTCTTATAAAGCCACTCCCATCAGAGGCCACCCTCCTCCTCTTATAAAGCCACTCCCATCAGAGGCCACCCTCTCCCTCTTATAAAGCCACTCCCATCAGAGGCCACCCTCCTCTTATAAAGCCACTCCCATCAGAGGCCACCCTCTCCCTTATAAAGCCACTCCCATCAGAGGCCACCCTCTCCCTCTTTTAAAGTCACTTCCATCAGAGGCCAACTTCCCCCTCTTATAAAGTCACCCCCATCAGAGGCCACCCTCCCTCTTATACAGTCACTCCCATCAGAGGCCACCCTCCCCTATTATAAAGCAACTCCCATCAGAGGCTACCCTCCCCCTCTTATAAAGCCACTCCCATCAAAGGCCACCCTCCCCCTCTTATAAAGCCACTCCCATCAGAGGCCACCCTTCCCCTCTTATAAAGCCATTCCCATCAGAGGCTACCCTCCCCTATTATAAAGCCACTCCCATCAGAGGCCACCCTCCCCCTCTTATAAAGCCACTCCCATCAGAGGCCACCCTTCTCTTATAAAGCCACTCCCATCAGAGGCTACCCTCCCTCTCTTATAAAGCCACTCCCATCAGAGGCCACCCTCCCCCTCTTATAAAGCCACTCCCATCAGAGGCCACCCTCCCTCTCTTATAAAGCCACTCCCATCAGAGGCCACCCTCCCCCTCTTATAAAGCCACTCCCATCAGAGGCCACCCTCCCTCTCTTATAAAGCCACTCCCATCAGAGGCCACCCTCCCCTCTTATAAAGCCACTCCCATCAGAGGCCATCCTCCCTCTCTTATAAAGCCACTCCCATCAGAGGCCACCCTCCCCCTCTTATAAAGCCACTCCCATCAGAGGCCACCCTCCCCTCTTATAAAGCCACTCCCATTAGAGGCCACCCTCCCCCTCTTATAAAGCCACTCCCATCAGAGACCACCCTTCTCCTCTTATAAAGCCACTCCCATCAGAGGCTACCCTCCCTCTCTTATAAAGCCACTCCCATCAGAGGCCACCCTCCCCCTCTTATAAAGCCACTCCCATCAGAGGCCACCCTCCCCCTCTTATAAAGCCACTCCCATCAGAGACCACCCTCCCCCTCTTATAAAGCCACTCCCATCAGAGGCCACCCTCCCTCTCTTATAAAGCCAGTCCCATCAGAGGCCACCCTCCCCCTCTTATAAAGCCACTCCCATCAGAGGCTACCCTCCCCTATTATAAAGCCACTCCCATCAGAGGCCACCCTCCCCCTCTTATAAAGCCACTCCCATCAGAGGCCACCCTTCTCTTATAAAGCCACTCCCATCAGAGGCTACCCTCCCTCTCTTATAAAGCCACTCCCATCAGAGGCCACCCTCCCCCTCTTATAAAGCCACTCCCATCAGAGGCCACCCTCCCCCTCTTATAAAGCCACTCCCATCAGAGGCCACCCTCCCCTCTTATAAAGCCACTCCCATCAGAGGCCACCCTCCCTCTCTTATAAAGCCACTCCCATCAGAGGCCACCCTCCCCCTCTTATAAAGCCACTCCCATCAGAGGCCATCCTCCCTCTCTTATAAAGCCACTCCCATCAGAGGCCACCCTCCCCCTCTTATAAAGCCACCCTCCCCCTCTTATAAAGCCACTCCCATCAGAGGCCACCCTCCCCCTCTTATAAAGCCACTCCCATCAGAGGCCACCCTTCTCCTCTTATAAAGCCACTCCCATCAGAGGCTACCCTCCCTCTCTTATAAAGCCACTCCCATCAGAGGCCACCCTCCCCCTCTTATAAAGCCACTCCCATCAGAGGCCACCCTCCCCCTCTTATAAAGCCACTCCCATCACAGGCCACCCTCCCCCTCTTATAAAGTCACTCCCATCAGAGGCCACCCTCCCCCTCTTATAAAGTCACTCCCATCAGAGGCCACCCTCCCACTCTTATAAAGTCACTCCCATCAGAGGCCACCCTCCCTCTCTTATAAAGCCACTCCCATCAGAGACCACACTCCTTCTCTTATAAAGCCACTCCCATCAGAGGCTACCCTCCTCCTCTTATAAAGCCACTCCCATCAGAGGCCACCCTCCCCCTCTTATAAAGTCACTCCTATCAGAGGCCACCCTCCTCTTATAAAGCCACTCCCATCAGAGGCCACCCTCCCCCTCTTATAAAGTCACTCCCATCAGAGGCCACCCTCCCCCTCTTATAAAGTCACTCCCATCAGAGGCCACCCTCCTCTTATAAAGCCACTCCCATCAGAGGCCACCCTCCCCCTCTTATAAAGTCACTCCCATCAGAGGCCACCCTCCTCTTATAAAGTCACTCCCATCAGAGGCCACCCCCCTCTTATAAAGCCACTCCCATCAGAGGCTACCCTCCCTCTCTTATAAAGCCACTCCCATCAGAGGCCACCCCCCATCTTATAAAGCAACTCCCATCAGAGGCTACCCTCCCCCTCTTATAAAGCCACTCCCATCAGAGGCCACCCTCCCCTATTATAAAGCAACTCCCATCAGAGGCTATCCCCCTCTTATAAAGCCACTCCCATCAAAGGCCACCCTCCCCCTCTTATAAAGCCACTCCCATCAGAGGCCACCCTCCCCCTCTTATAAAGCCACTCACATCAGAGGCCACCCCCCTCTTATAAAGCCACTCCCATCAGAGGCCACCCTACCCCTCTTATAAAGTCACTCCCATCAGAGGCCACCCTCCCTCTCTTATAAAGCCACTCCCATCAGAGGCCACCCTAACCCTCTTTTAAAGTCACCCCCATCAGAGGCCACCCTAACCCTCTTATAAAGCCACTCCCATCAGAGGCCACCCCCTCTTATTAAGCCACTCCCATCAGAGGCCACACTCCCCCTCTTATAAAGCCACTCCCATCAGAGGCCATCCCCCTCTTATAAAGCCACTCCCATCAGAGGCCACCCTCCCTCTCTTATAAAGCAACTCACATCAGAGGCCACCCTAACCCTCTTATAAAGCCACCCCCATCAGAGGCCACCCTAACCCTCTTATAAAGCCACTCCCATCAGAGGCCACCCCCTCTTATTAAGCCACTCCCATCAGAGGCCACACTCCCCCTCTTATAAAGCCACTCCCATCAGAGGCCATCCCCCTCTTATAAAGCCACCCCCATCAGAGGCCACCCTAACCCTCTTATAAAGCCACTCCCATCAGAGGCCATCCCCCCTCTTATAAAGCCACTCCCATCAGAGGCCACACTCCCCCTCTTATAAAGCCACTCCCATCAGAGGCCATCCCCCCTCTTATAAAGCCACTCCCATCAGAGGCCACCCTCTCCCTCTTATAAAGTCACTCCCATCAGAGGCCACACTCCCCCTCTTATAAAGCCACTCCCATCAGAGGCCATCCCCCCTCTTATAAAGCCACTCCCATCAGAGGCTACCCTCCCCTCTTATAAAGCCACTCCCATCAGAGGCCATCCCCCTCTTATAAAGCCACTCCCATCAGAGGCCACCCTCCCCCTCTTATAAAGCCACTCCCATCAGAGGCTACCCCCTCTCTTATAAAGCCACTCCCATCAGAGGCTACCCTCCCCCTCTTATAAAGTCACTCCCATCAGAGGCCACCCTCCCCCTCTTATAAAGTCACTCCCATCAGAGGCCACCCTCTCCCTCTTATAAAGCCACTCCCATCAGAGGCCACCCTCTCCCTCTTATAAAGCCACTCCCATCAGAGGCCACCCTCCTCTTATAAAGCCACTCCCATCAGAGGCTACCCTCCCTCTCTTATAAAGCCACTCCCATCAGAGGCCACCCTCCTCCTCTTATAAAGCCACTCCCATCAGAGGCCACCCTCCCTCTCTTATAAAGCCACTCCCATCAGAGGCCACCCTCTCCCTCTTATAAAGCCACTCCCATCAGAGGCCACCCTCCCTCTTATAAAGCCACTCCCATCAGAGGCCACCCTCCCCTTCTTATAAAGCCACTCCCATCAGAGGCCACCCTCCTCTTATAAAGCCACTCCCATCAGAGGCCACCCCCCCTCTTATAAAGCCACTCCCATCAGAGGCCACCCTTCTCTTATAAAGCCACTCCCATCAGAGGCTACCCTCCCCCTCTTTTAAAGTCACTTCCATCAGAGGCCACCCTCCCCCTCTTATAAAGTCACCCCCATCAGAGGCCACCCTCCCCCTTATACAGTCACTCCCATCAGAGGCCACCCTCCCCTATTATAAAGCAACTCCCATCAGAGGCCACCCTCCCCTATTATAAAGCCACTCCCATCAGAGGCTACCCCCTCTCTTATAAAGCCACTCCCATCAGAGGCCACCCTCCCACTCTTATAAAGCCACTCCCATCAGAGGCCACCCTTCCCCTCTTATAAAGCCACTCCCATCAGAGGCTACCCTCCCCTATTATAAAGCCACTCCCATCAGAGGCCACCCTCCCTCTCTTATAAAGCCACTCCCATCAAAGGCCACCCTCCCCCTCTTATAAAGCCACTCCCATCAGAGGCCACCCTCCCCCTCTTATAAAGCCACTCACATCAGAGGCCACACCCCTCTTATAAAGCCACTCCCATCAGAGGCCACCCTCCCCCTCTTATAAAGTCACTCCCATCAGAGGCCACCCTCCCTCTCTTATAAAGCCACTCCCATCAGAGGCCACCCTACCTCTCTTATAAAGCCACTCCCATCAGAGGCCACCCTAACCCTCTTATAAAGCCACCCCCATCAGAGGCCACCCTAACCCTCTTATAAAGCCACTCCCATCAGAGGCCACCCCCTCTTATTAAGCCACTCCCATCAGAGGCCACACTCCCCCTCTTATAAAGCCACTCCCATCAGAGGCCATCCCCCCTCTTATAAAGCCACTCCCATCAGAGGCCACCCTCCCTCTCTTATAAAGCCACTCCCATCAGAGGCCACCCTCCCTCTCTTATAAAGCCACTCACATCAGAGGCCACCCTAACCCTCTTATAAAGCCACCCCCATCAGAGGCCACCCTGACCCTCTTATAAAGCCACTCCCATCAGAGGCCACCCCCTCTTATTAAGCCACTCCCATCAGAGGCCACACTCCCCCTCTTATAAAGCCACTCCCATCAGAGGCCATCCCCCCTCTTATAAAGCCACTCCCATCAGAGGCCACACTCCCCCTCTTATAAAACCACTCCCATCAGAGGCCATCCCCCCTCTTATAAAGCCACTCCCATCAGAGGCCACCCTCTCCCTCTTATAAAGTCACTCCCATCAGAGGCCACACTCCCCCTCTTATAAAGCCACTCCCATCAGAGGCCATCCCCCCTCTTATAAAGCCACTCCCATCAGAGGCTACCCTCCCCTCTTATAAAGCCACTCCCATCAGAGGCCATCCCCCTTTTATAAAGCCACTCCCATCAGAGGCCACCCTCCCCCTTATAAAGCCACTCCCATCAGAGGCTACCCCCTCTCTTATAAAGCCACTCCCATCAGAGGCTACCCTCCCCCTCTTATAAAGTCACTCCCATCAGAGGCCACCCTCCCCCTCTTATAAAGTCACTCCCATCAGAGGCCACCCTCTCCCTCTTATAAAGCCACTCCCATCAGAGGCCACCCTCTCCCTCTTATAAAGCCACTCCCATCAGAGGCCACCCTCCTCTTATAAAGCCACTCCCATCAGAGGCTACCCTCCCTCTCTTATAAAGCCACTCCCATCAGAGGCCACCCTCCTCCTCTTATAAAGCCACTCCCATCAGAAGCCACCCTCTCCCTCTTATAAAGCCACTCCCATCAGAGGCCACCCTCCTCTTATAAAGCCACTCCCATCAGAGGCCACCCTCTCCCTCTTATAAAGCCACTCCCATCAGAGGCCACCCTCTCCCTCTTATAAAGCCACTCCCATCAGAGGCCACCCTCCCCTTCTTATAAAGCCACTCCCATCAGAGGCCACCCTCCTCTTATAAAGCCACTCCCATCAGAGGCCACCCCCCTCTTATAAAGCCACTCCCATCAGAGGCCACCCTCCTCTTATAAAGCCACTCCCATCAGAGGCTACCCTCCCCCTCTTATAAAGTCACTTCCATCAGAGGCCACCCTCCCCCTCTTATAAAGTCACTCCCATCAGAGGCCACCCTCCCCCTTATAAAGTCACTCCCATCAGAGGCCACCCCCCTATTATAAAGCAACTCCCATCAGAGGCTACCCGCCCCCTCTTATAAAGCCACTCCCATCAAAGGCCACCCTCCCCCTCTTATAAAGCCACTCCCATCAGAGGCCACCCTTCCCCTCTTATAAAGCCACTCCCATCAGAGGCTACCCTCCCCCTATTATAAAGCCACTCCCATCAGAGGCCACCCTCCCCCTCTTATAAAGCCACTCCCATCAGAGGCCACCCTTCTCCTCTTATAAAGCCACTCCCATCAGAGGCTACCCTCCCTCTCTTATAAAGCCACTCCCATCAGAGGCCACCCTCCCCCTCTTATAAAGCCACTCCCATCAGAGGCCACCCTCCCCCTCTTATAAAGCCACTCCCATCAGAGGCCACCCTCCCCCTCTTATAAAGCCACTCCCATCAGAGGCCACCCTCCCTCTCTTATAAAGCCACTCCCATCAGAGGCCACCCTCCCCCTCTTATAAAGCCACTCCCATCAGAGACCATCCTCCCTCTCTTATAAAGCCACTCCCATCAGAGGCCACCCTCCCCCTCTTATAAAGCCACTCCCATCAGAGGCCACCCTCCCCCTCTTATGAAGCCACTCCCATCAGAGGCCACCCTCCCCCTCTTATAAAGCCACTCCCATCAGAGGCCACCCTTCTCTTATAAAGCCACTCCCATCAGAGGCTACCCTCCCTCTCTTATAAAGCCACTCCCATCAGAGGCCACCCTCCCCCTCTTATAAAGCCACTCCCATCAGAGGCCACCCTCCCCCTCTTATAAAGCCACTCCCATCACAGGCCACCCTCCCCCTCTTATAAAGTCACTCCCATCAGAGGCCACCCTCCCCCTCTTATAAAGTCACTCCCATCAGAGGCCACCCTCCCACTCTTATAAAGTCACTCCCATCAGAGGCCACCCTCCCTCTCTTATAAAGCCACTCCCATCAGAGACCACACTCCTTCTCTTATAAAGCCACTCCCATCAGAGGCTACCCTCCTCCTCTTATAAAGCCACTCCCATCAGAGGCCACCCTCCTCCTCTTATAAAGTCACTCCCATCAGAGGCCACCCTCCTCTTATAAAGCCACTCCCATCAGAGGCCACCCTCCCCCTCTTATAAAGTCACTCCCATCAGAGGCCACCCTCCCCCTCTTATAAAGTCACTCCCATCAGAGGCCACCCTCCTCTTATAAGCCACTCCCATCACAGGCCACCCTCCTCTTATAAAGCCACTCCCATCAGAGGCCACCCCCCATCTTATAAAGCAACTCCCATCAGAGGCTACCCTCCCCTCTTATAAAGCCACTCCCATCAGAGGCCACCCTCCCCTATTATAAAGCAACTCCCATCAGAGGCTATCCCCCTCTTATAAAGCCACTCCCATCAAAGGCCACCCTCCCCCTCTTATAAAGCCACTCCCATCAGAGGCCACCCTCCCCCTCTTATAAAGCCACTCACATCAGAGGCCACCCCCCTCTTATAAAGCCACTCCCATCAGAGGCCACCCTACCCCTCTTATAAAGTCACTCCCATCAGAGGCCACCCTCCCTCTCTTATAAAGCCACTCCCATCAGAGGCCACCCTCCCTCTCTTATAAAGCCACTCCCATCAGAGGCCACCCTAACCCTCTTATAAAGCCACCCCCATCAGAGGCCACCCTAACCCTCTTATAAAGCCACTCCCATCAGAGGCCACCCCCTCTTATTAAGCCACTCCCATCAGAGGCCACACTCCCCCTCTTATAAAGCCACTCCCATCAGAGGCCATCCCCCTCTTATAAAGCCACTCCCATCAGAGGCCACCCTCCCTCTCTTATAAAGCCACTCCCATCAGAGGCCACCCTCCCTCTCTTATAAAGCCACTCACATCAGAGGCCACCCTAACCCTCTTATAAAGCCATCCCCATCAGAGGCCACCCTCCCCCTCTTATAAAGCCACTCCCATCAGAGGCCACCCCCTCTTATTAAGCCACTCCCATCAGAGGCCACACTCCCCCTCTTATAAAGCCACTCCCATCAGAGGCCATCCCCCTCTTATAAAGCCACCCCCATCAGAGGCCACCCTAACCCTCTTATAAAGCCACTCCCATCAGAGGCCATCCCCCCTCTTATAAAGCCACTCCCATCAGAGGCCACACTCCCCCTCTTATAAAGCCACTCCCATCAGAGGCCATCCCCCCTCTTATAAAGCCACTCCCATCAGAGGCCACCCTCTCCCTCTTATAGTCACTCCCATCAGAGGCCACACTCCCCCTCTTATAAAGCCACTCCCATCAGAGTCCATCCCCCTCTTATAAAGCCACTCCCATCAGAGGCCACCCTCCCCCTCTTATAAAGCCACTCCCATCAGAGGCTACCCCCTCTCTTATAAAGCCACTCCCATCAGAGGCTACCCTCCCCCTCTTATAAAGTCACTCCCATCAGAGGCCACCCTCCCCCTCTTATAGTCACTCCCATCAGAGGCCACCCTCTCCCTCTTATAAAGCCACTCCCATCAGAGGCCACCCTCTCCCTCTTATAAAGCCACTCCCATCAGAGGCCACCCTCCTCTTATAAAGCCACTCCCATCAGAGGCTACCCTCCCTCTCTTATAAAGCCACTCCCATCAGAGGCCACCCTCCTCCTCTTATAAAGCCACTCCCATCAGAGGCCACCCTCTCCCTCTTATAAAGCCACTCCCATCAGAGGCCACCCTCCTCTTATAAAGCCACTCCCATCAGAGGCCACCCTCTCCCTTATAAAGCCACTCCCATCAGAGGCCACCCTCTCCCTCTTTTAAAGTCACTTCCATCAGAGGCCAACTTCCCCCTCTTATAAAGTCACCCCCATCAGAGGCCACCCTCCCTCTTATACAGTCACTCTCATCAGAGGCCACCCTCCCCTATTATAAAGCAACTCCCATCAGAGGCTACCCTCCCCCTCTTATAAAGCCACTCCCATCAAAGGCCACCCTCCCCCTCTTATAAAGCCACTCCCATCAGAGGCCACCCTTCCCCTCTTATAAAGCCATTCCCATCAGAGGCTACCCTCCCCTATTATAAAGCCACTCCCATCAGAGGCCACCCTCCCTCTCTTATAAAGCCACTCCCATCAGAGGCCACCCTCCCTCTCTTATAAAGCCACTCCCATCAGAGGCCACCCTAACCCTCTTATAAAGCCACCCCCATCAGAGGCCACCCTAACCCTCTTATAAAGCCACTCCCATCAGAGGCCACCCCCTCTTATTAAGCCACTCCCATCAGAGGCCACACTCCCCCTCTTATAAAGCCACTCCCATCAGAGGCCATCCCCCCTCTTATAAAGCCACTCCCATCAGAGGCCACCCTCCCTCTCTTATAAAGCCACTCCCATCAGAGGCCACCCTCCCTCTCTTATAAAGCCACTCACATCAGAGGCCACCCTAACCCTCTTATAAAGCCACCCCCATCAGAGGCCACCCTGACCCTCTTATAAAGCCACTCCCATCAGAGGCCACCCCCTCTTATTAAGCCACTCCCATCAGAGGCCACACTCCCCCTCTTATAAAGCCACTCCCATCAGAGGCCATCCCCCTTATAAAGCCACCCCCATCAGAGGACACCCTAACCCTCTTATAAAGCCACTCCCATCAGAGGCCATCCCCCCTCTTATAAAGCCACTCCCATCAGAGGCCACACTCCCCCTCTTATAAAGCCACTCCCATCAGAGGCCATCCCCCCTCTTATAAAGCCACTCCCATCAGAGGCCACCCTCTCCCTCTTATAAAGTCACTCCCATCAGAGGCCACACTCCCCCTCTTATAAAGCCACTCCCATCAGAGGCCATCCCCCCTCTTATAAAGCCACTCCCATCAGAGGCTACCCTCCCCTCTTATAAAGCCACTCCCATCAGAGGCCATCCCCCTTTTATAAAGCCACTCCCATCAGAGGCCACCCTCCCCCTTATAAAGCCACTCCCATCAGAGGCTACCCCCTCTCTTATAAAGCCACTCCCATCAGAGGCTACCCTCCCCCTCTTATAAAGTCATTCCCATCAGAGGCCACCCTCCCCCTCTTATAAAGTCACTCCCATCAGAGGCCACCCTCTCCCTCTTATAAAGCCACTCCCATCAGAGGCCACCCTCTCCCTCTTATAAAGCCACTCCCATCAGAGGCCACCCTCCTCTTATAAAGCCACTCCCATCAGAGGCTACCCTCCCTCTCTTATAAAGCCACTCCCATCAGAGGCCACCCTCCTCCTCTTATAAAGCCACTCCCATCAGAGGCCACCCTCTCCCTCTTATAAAGCCACTCCCATCAGAGGCCACCCTCCTCTTATAAAGCCACTCCCATCAGAGGCCACCCTCTCCCTCTTATAAAGCCACTCCCATCAGAGGCCACCCTCTCCCTCTTAAAAAGCCACTCCCATCAGAGGCCACCCTCCCCTTCTTATAAAGCCACTCCCATCAGAGGCCACCCTCCTCTTATAAAGCCACTCCCATCAGAGGCCACCCCCCCTCTTATAAAGCCACTCCCATCAGAGGCCACCCTCCTCTTATAAAGCCACTCCCATCAGAGGCTACCCTCCCCCTCTTATAAAGTCACTTCCATCAGAGGCCACCCTCCCCCTCTTATAAAGTCACTCCCATCAGAGGCCACCCTCCCCCTTATAAAGTCACTCCCATCAGAGGCCACCCCCCCTATTATAAAGCAACTCCCATCAGAGGCTACCCGCCCCCTCTTATAAAGCCACTCCCATCAAAGGCCACCCTCCCCCTCTTATAAAGCCACTCCCATCAGAGGCCACCCTTCCCCTCTTATAAAGCCACTCCCATCAGAGGCTACCCTCCCCCTATTATAAAGCCACTCCCATCAGAGGCCACCCTCCCCCTCTTATAAAGCCACTCCCATCAGAGGCCACCCTTCTCCTCTTATAAAGCCACTCCAATCAGAGGCTACCCTCCCTCTCTTATAAAGCCACTCCCATCAGAGGCCACCCTCCCCCTCTTATAAAGCCACTCCCATCAGAGGCCACCCTCCCCCTCTTATAAAGCCACTCCCATCAGAGGCCACCCTCCCCCTCTTATAAAGCCACTCCCATCAGAGGCCACCCTCCCTCTCTTATAAAGCCACTCCCATCAGAGGCCACCCTCCCCCTCTTATAAAGCCACTCCCATCAGAGACCATCCTCCCTCTCTTATAAAGCCACTCCCATCAGAGGCCACCCTCCCCCTCTTATAAAGCCACTCCCATCAGAGGCCACCCTCCCCCTCTTATGAAGCCACTCCCATCAGAGGCCACCCTCCCCCTCTTATAAAGCCACTCCCATCAGAGGCCACCCTTCTCCTCTTATAAAGCCACTCACATCAGAGGCCACCCCCCTCTTATAAAGCCACTCCCATCAGAGGCCACCATCCCCCTCTTATAAAGTCACTCCCATCAGAGGCCACCCTCCCCCTCTTATAAAGTCACTCCCATCAGAGGCCACCCTCCTCTTATAAAGCCACTCCCATCACAGGCCACCCTCCTCCTCTTATAAAGTCACTCCCATCAGAGACCACACTCCTTCTCTTATAAAGCCACTCCCATCAGAGGCTACCCTCCTCCTCTTATAAAGCCACTCCCATCAGAGGCCACCCTCCCCCTCTTATAGTCACTCCCATCAGAGGCCACCCTCCTCTTATAAAGCCACTCCCATCAGAGGCCACCCTCCCCCTCTCATAAAGTCACTCCCATCAGAGGCCACCCTCCCCCTCTTGTAAAGTCACTCCCATCAGAGGCCACCCTCCTCTTATAAGCCACTCCCATCACAGGCCACCCTCCTCCTCTTATAAAGTCACTCCCATCAGAGGCCACCCTCCCCCTCTTATAAAGTCACTCCCATCAGAGGCCACCCTCCTCTTATAAAGCCACTCCCATCAGAGGCCACCCTCCCCTTCTTATAGTCACTCCCATCAGAGGCCACCCTCCCTCTCTTATAAAGCCACTCCCATCAGAGACCACACTCCTTCTCTTATAAAGCCACTCCCATCAGAGGCTACCCTCCTCTTATAAAGCCACTCCCATCAGAGGCCACCCTCCCCCTCTTATAAAGTCACTCCCATCAGAGGCCACCCTCCTCTTATAAAGCCACTCCCATCAGAGGCCACCCTCCCGCTCTTATAAAGTCACTCCCATCAGAGGCCACCCTCCCCCTCTTATAAAGTCACTCCCATCAGAGGCCACCCTCCTCTTATAAGCCACTCCCATCAGAGGCCACCCTCCCCTTCTTATAGTCACTCCCATCAGAGGCCACCCTCCCCCTCTTATAAAGTCACTCCCATCAGAGGACACCCTCCTCTTATAAAGCCACTCCCATCAGAGGCCACCCTCCCCTCTTATAAAGTCACTCCCATCAGAGGCCACCCTCCCCCTCTTATAAAGTCACTCCCATCAGAGGCCACCCTCCTCTTATAAGCCACTCCCATCACAGGCCACCCTCCTCCTCTTATAAAGTCACTCCCATCAGAGGCCACCCTCCTCTTATAAAGCCACTCCCATCAGAGGCCATCCTCCCCTTCTTATAGTCACTCCCATCAGAGGCCACCCTCCTCTTATAAAGTCACTCCCATCAGAGGCCACCCTCCCCTCTTATAAAGCCACTCCCATCAGAGGCCACCCCCTCTTATAAAGCCACTCCCATCAGAGGCTACCCTCCCTCTCTTTTAAAGCCACTCCCATCAGAGGCCACCCCCCTCTTATAAAGCCACTCCCATCAGAGGCCACCCTCCCCTATTATAAAGCAACTCCCATCAGAGGCTATCCCCCTCTTATAAAGCCACTCCCATCAAGGCCACCCTCCCCCTCTTATAAAGCCACTCCCATCAGAGGCCACCCTCCCCCTCTTATAAAGCCACTCACATCAGAGGCCACCCCCCTCTTATAAAGCCACTCCCATCAGAGGCCACCCTCCCCCTCTTATAAAGTCACTCCCATCAGAGGCCACCCTCCCTCTCTTATAAAGCCACTCCCATCAGAGGCCACCCTCCCTCTCTTATAAAGCCACTCCCATCAGAGGCCACCCTAACCCTCTTATAAAGCCACCCCCATCAGAGGCCACCCTAACCCTCTTATAAAGCCACTCCCATCAGAGGCCACCCCCTCTTATTAAGCCACCCCCATCAGAGGCCACACTCCCCCTCTTATAAAGCCACTCCCATCAGAGGCCATCCCCCCTCTTATAAAGCCACTCCCATCAGAGGCCACCCTCCCTCTCTTATAAAGCCACTCCCATCAGAGGCCACCCTCCCTCTCTTATAAAGCCACTCACATCAGAGGCCACCATAACCCTCTTATAAAGCCACCCCCATCAGAGGCCACCCTAACCCTCTTATAAAGCCACTCCCATCAGAGGCCACCCCCTCTTATTAAGCCACTCCCATCAGAGGCCACACTCCCCCTCTTATAAAGCCACTCCCATCAGAGACCATCCCCCTCTTATAAAGCCACCCCCATCAGAGGCCACCCTAACCCTCTTATAAAGCCACTCCCATCAGAGGCCATCCCCCCTCTTATAAAGCCACTCCCATCAGAGGCCACACTCCCCCTCTTATAAAGCCACTCCCATCAGAGGCCATCCCCCTCTTATAAAGCCACTCCCATCAGAGACCACCCTCTCCCTCTTATAAAGTCACTCCCATCAGAGGCCACACTCCCCCTCTTATAAAGCCACTCCCATCAGAGGCCATCCCCCTCTTATAAAGCCACTCCCATCAGAGGCTACCCTCCCCTCTTATAAAGCCACTCCCATCAGAGGCCATCCCCCTCTTATAAAGCCACTCCCATCAGAGGCCACCCTCCCCCTCTTATAAAGCCACTCCCATCAGAGGCTACCCCCTCTCTTATAAAGCCACTCCCATCAGAGGCTACCCTCCCCCTCTTATAAAGTCACTCCCATCAGAGGCCACCCTCCCCCTCTTATAAAGTCACTCCCATCAGAGGCCACCCTCTCCCTCTTATAAAGCCACTCCCATCAGAGGCCACCCTCTCCCTCTTATAAAGCCACTCCCATCAGAGGCCACCCTCTCCCTCTTATAAAGTCACTCCCATCAGAGGCCACCCTCCCCCTCTTATAAAGCCACTCCCATCAGAGGCCACCCTCTCCCTCTTATAAAGCCACTCCCATCAGAGGCCACCCTCCTCTTATAAAGCCACTCCCATCAGAGGCTACCCTCCCTCTCTTATAAAGCCACTCCCATCAGAGGCCACCCTCCTCCTCTTATAAAGCCACTCCCATCAGAGGCCACCCTCTCCCTCTTATAAAGCCACTCCCATCAGAGGCCACCCTCCTCTTATAAAGCCACTCCCATCAGAGGCCACCCTCTCCCTCTTATAAAGCCACTCCCATCAGAGGCCCCCCTCCCTCTCTTATAAAGCCACTCCCATCAGAGGCCACCCTCCCCTTCTTATAAAGCCACTCCCATCAGAGGCCACCCTCCTCTTATAAAGCCACTCCCATCAGAGGCCACCCCCCTCTTATAAAGCCACTCCCATCAGAGGCCACCCTCCTCTTATAAAGCCACTCCCATCAGAGGCTACCCTCCCCCTCTTATAAAGTCACTTCCATCAGAGGCCACCCTCCCCCTCTTATAAAGTCACTCCCATCAGAGGCCACCCTCCCCCTTATAAAGTCACTCCCATCAGAGGCCACCCTCCCCTATTATAAAGCAACTCCCATCAGAGGCTACCCTCCCCCTCTTATAAAGCCACTCCCATCAAAGGCCACCCTCCCCCTCTTATAAAGCCACTCCCATCAGAGGCCACCCTTCCCCTCTTATAAAGCCACTCCCATCAGAGGCTACCCTCCCCCTATTATAAAGCCACTCCCATCAGAGGCCACCCTCCCCCTCTTATAAAGCCACTCCCATCAGAGGCCACCCTTCTCCTCTTATTAAGCCACTCCCATCAGAGGCTACCCCCCTCTCTTATAAAGCCACTCCGATCAGAGGCCACCCTCCCCCTCTTATAAAGCCACTCCCATCAGAGGCCACCCTCCCCCTCTTATAAAGCCACTCCCATCAGAGGCCACCCTCCCTCTCTTATAAAGCCACTCCCATCAGAGGCCACCCTCCCCCTCTTATAAAGCCACTCCCATCAGAGGCCATCCTCCCTCTCTTATAAAGCCACTCCCATCAGAGGCCACCCTCCCCCTCTTATAAAGCCACTCCCATCAGAGGCCACCCTCCCCCTCTTATAAAGCCACTCCCATCAGAGGCCACCCTCCCCCTCTTATAAAGCCACTCCCATCAGAGGCCACCCTTCTCTTATAAAGCCACTCCCATCAGAGACCACACTCCTTCTCTTATAAAGCCACTCCCATCAGAGGCTACCCTCCTCCTCTTATAAAGCCACTCCCATCAGAGGCCACCCTCCCCCTCTTATAGTCACTCCCATCAGAGGCCACCCTCCTCTTATAAAGCCACTCCCATCAGAGGCCACCCTCCCCTTCTTATAGTCACTCCCATCAAGGCCACCCTCCCCCTCTTATAAAGCCACTCCCATCAGAGGCCACCCTCCCCCTCTTATAAAGCCACTCACATCAGAGGCCACCCCCCTCTTATAAAGCCACTCCCATCAGAGGCCACCCTCCCCCTCTTATAAAGTCACTCCCATCAGAGGCCACCCTCCCTCTCTTATAAAGCCACTCCCATCAGAGGCCACCCTCCCTCTCTTATAAAGCCACTCCCATCAGAGGCCACCCTAACCCTCTTATAAAGCCACCCCCATCAGAGGCCACCCTAACCCTCTTATAAAGCCACTCCCATCAGAGGCCACCCCCTCTTATTAAGCCACCCCCATCAGAGGCCACACTCCCTCTCTTATAAAGCCACTCCCATCAGAGGCCATCCCCCCTCTTATAAAGCCACTCCCATCAGAGGCCACCCTCCCTCTCTTATAAAGCCACTCCCATCAGAGGCCACCCTCCCTCTCTTATAAAGCCACTCACATCAGAGGCCACCATAACCCTCTTATAAAGCCACCCCCATCAGAGGCCACCCTAACCCTCTTATAAAGCCACTCCCATCAGAGGCCACCCCCTCTTATTAAGCCACTCCCATCAGAGGCCACACTCCCCCTCTTATAAAGCCACTCCCATCAGAGGCCATCCCCCTCTTATAAAGCCACCCCCATCAGAGGCCACCCTAACCCTCTTATAAAGCCACTCCCATCAGAGGCCATCCCCCCTCTTATAAAGCCACTCCCATCAGAGGCCACACTCCCCCTCTTATAAAGCCACTCCCATCAGAGGCCATCCCCCTCTTATAAAGCCACTCCCATCAGAGACCACCCTCTCCCTCTTATAAAGTCACTCCCATCAGAGGCCACACTCCCCCTCTTATAAAGCCACTCCCATCAGAGGCCATCCCCCTCTTATAAAGCCACTCCCATCAGAGGCTACCCTCCCCTCTTATAAAGCCACTCCCATCAGAGGCCATCCCCCTCTTATAAAGCCACTCCCATCAGAGGCCACCCTCCCCCTCTTATAAAGCCACTCCCATCAGAGGCTACCCCCTCTCTTATAAAGCCACTCCCATCAGAGGCTACCCTCCCCCTCTTATAAAGTCACTCCCATCAGAGGCCACCCTCCCCCTCTTATAAAGTCACTCCCATCAGAGGCCACCCTCTCCCTCTTATAAAGCCACTCCCATCAGAGGCCACCCTCTCCCTCTTATAAAGCCACTCCCATCAGAGGCCACCCTCTCCCTCTTATAAAGTCACTCCCATCAGAGGCCACCCTCCCCCTCTTATAAAGCCACTCCCATCAGAGGCCACCCTCTCCCTCTTATAAAGCCACTCCCATCAGAGGCCACCCTCCTCTTATAAAGCCACTCCCATCAGAGGCTACCCTCCCTCTCTTATAAAGCCACTCCCATCAGAGGCCACCCTCCTCCTCTTATAAAGCCACTCCCATCAGAGGCCACCCTCTCCCTCTTATAAAGCCACTCCCATCAGAGGCCACCCTCCTCTTATAAAGCCACTCCCATCAGAGGCCACCCTCTCCCTCTTATAAAGCCACTCCCATCAGAGGCCCCCCTCCCTCTCTTATAAAGCCACTCCCATCAGAGGCCACCCTCCCCTTCTTATAAAGCCACTCCCATCAGAGGCCACCCTCCTCTTATAAAGCCACTCCCATCAGAGGCCACCCCCCTCTTATAAAGCCACTCCCATCAGAGGCCACCCTCCTCTTATAAAGCCACTCCCATCAGAGGCTACCCTCCCCCTCTTATAAAGTCACTTCCATCAGAGGCCACCCTCCCCCTCTTATAAAGTCACTCCCATCAGAGGCCACCCTCCCCCTTATAAAGTCACTCCCATCAGAGGCCACCCTCCCCTATTATAAAGCAACTCCCATCAGAGGCTACCCTCCCCCTCTTATAAAGCCACTCCCATCAAAGGCCACCCTCCCCCTCTTATAAAGCCACTCCCATCAGAGGCCACCCTTCCCCTCTTATAAAGCCACTCCCATCAGAGGCTACCCTCCCCTATTATAAAGCCACTCCCATCAGAGGCCACCCTCCCCCTCTTATAAAGCCACTCCCATCAGAGGCCACCCTTCTCCTCTTATAAAGCCACTCCCATCAGAGGCTACCCTCCCTCTCTTATAAAGCCACTCCCATCAGAGGCCACCCTCCCCCTCTTATAAAGCCACTCCCATCAGAGGCCACCCTCCCCCTCTTATAAAGCCACTCCCATCAGAGGCCACCCTCCCTCTCTTATAAAGCCACTCCCATCAGAGGCCACCCTCCCCCTCTTATAAAGCCACTCCCATCAGAGGCCATCCTCCCTCTCTTATAAAGCCACTCCCATCAGAGGCCACCCTCCCCCTCTTATAAAGCCACTCCCATCAGAGGCCACCCTCCCCCTCTTATAAAGCCACTCCCATCAGAGGCCACCCTCCCCCTCTTATAAAGCCACTCCCATCAGAGGCCACCCTTCTCTTATAAAGCCACTCCCATCAGAGGCTACCCTCCCTCTCTTATAAAGCCACTCCCATCAGAGGCTACCCTCCCCCTCTTATAAAGCCACTCCCATCAGAGGCCACCCTCCCCCTCTTATAAAGCCACTCCCATCAGAGGCCACCCTCCCCCTCTTATAAAGCCACTCCCATCAGAGGCCACCCTCCCTCTCTTATAAAGCCACTCCCATCAGAGGCCACCCTCCCCCTCTTATAAAGCCACTCCCATCAGAGGCCACCCTCCCTCTCTTATAAAGCCACTCCCATCAGAGGCCACCCTCTCTCTCTTATAAAGCCACTCCCATCAGAGGCCACCCTCCCTCTCTTATAAAGCCATTCCCATCAGAGGCCACCCTCTCTCTCTTATAAAGCCACTCCCATCAGAGGCCACCCTCCCTCTCTTATAAAGCCACTCCCATCAGAGGCCACCCTCCCCCTCTTGTAAAGCCACTCCCATCAGAAGCCACCCTCCTCCTCTTATAAAGTCACTCCCATCAGAGGCCACCCTCTCTCTTATAAAGCCACTCCCATCAGAGGCCACCCCCTCTTATCAAGCCACTCCCATCAGAGGCCACCCTCCCTCTCTTATAAAGCCACTCCCATCAGAGGCCACCCTCCCCTCTTATAAAGTCACTCCCATCAGAGGCCACCCTCTCTTATAAAGCCACTCCCATCAGAGGCCACCCTCCCTCTCTTATAAAGCCACTCCCATCAGAGGCCACCTTCCTCTTATAAAGCCACTCCCATCAGAGGCCACCCCCTCTTATAAAGCCACTCCCATAAGAGGCCACCCTCCCCTCTTAAAAAGTCACTCCCATCAGAGGCCACCCTCCCTCTCTTATAAAGCCACTCCCATCAGAGGCCACCCTCCCCCTCTTAAAAAGTCACTCCCTTCAGAGGCCACCCTCCCCCTCTTATAAAGTCACTCCCATCAGAGGCCACCCTCCCCCTCTTATAAAGCCACTCCCATCAGAGGCCACCCTCCCCTCTTATAAAGCCACTCCCATCAGAGGCCACCCTCCCTCTCTTATAAAGCCACTCCCATCAGAGGCCACCCTCCCCCTCTTGTAAAGCCACTCCCATCAGAAGCCACCCTCCTCCTCTTATAAAGTCACTCCCATTAGAAGCCACCCTCTCTCTTATAAAGCCACTCCCATCAGAGGCCATCCCCTCTTATAAAGCCACTCCCATCAGAGGCCACCCTCCCTCTCTTATAAAGCCACTCCCATCAGAGGCCACCCTCCCCTCTTATAAAGTCACTCCCATCAGAGGCCACCCTCCCTCTCTTATAAAGCCACTCCCATCAGAGGCCACACTCCCTCTCTTATAAAGCCACTCCCATCAGAGGCCACCCTCCCTCTCTTATAAAGTCACTCCCATCAAAGGCCACCCTCCCCCTCTTATAAAGTCACTCCCATCAGAGGCCACCCTCCTCTTATAAAGCCACTCCCATCAGAGGCTACCCTCCCCCTCTTATAAAGTCACTTCCATCAGAGGCCACCCTCCCCCTCTTATAAAGTCACTCCCATCAGAGGCCACCCTCCCCCTTATAAAGTCACTCCCATCAGAGGCCACCCTCCCCTATTATAAAGCAACTCCCATCAGAGGCTACCCTCCCCCTCTTATAAAGCCACTCCCATCAAAGGCCACCCTCCCCCTCTTATAAAGCCACTCCCATCAGAGGCCACCCTTCCCCTCTTATAAAGCCACTCCCATCAGAGGCTACCCTCCCCTATTATAAAGCCACTCCCATCAGAGGCCACCCTCCCCCTCTTATAAAGCCACTCCCATCAGAGGCCACCCTTCTCCTCTTATAAAGCCACTCCCATCAGAGGCTACCCTCCCTCTCTTATAAAGCCACTCCCATCAGTGGCCACCCTCCCCCTCTTATAAAGCCACTCCCATCAGAGGCCACCCTCCCCCTCTTATAAAGCCACTCCCATCAGAGGCCACCCTCCCTCTCTTATAAAGCCACTCCCATCAGAGGCCACCCTCCCCCTCTTATAAAGCCACTCCCATCAGAGGCCATCCTCCCTCTCTTATAAAGCCACTCCCATCAGAGGCCACCCTCCCCCTCTTATAAAGCCACTCCCATCAGAGGCCACCCTCCCCCTCTTATAAAGCCACTCCCATCAGAGGCCACCCTCCCCCTCTTATAAAGCCACTCCCATCAGAGGCCACCCTTCTCTTATAAAGCCACTCCCATCAGAGGCTACCCTCCCTCTCTTATAAAGCCACTCCCATCAGAGGCTACCCTCCCCCTCTTATAAAGCCACTCCCATCAGAGGCCACCCTCCCCCTCTTATAAAGCCACTCCCATCAGAGGCCACCCTCCCCCTCTTATAAAGCCACTCCCATCAGAGGCCACCCTCCCTCTCTTATAAAGCCACTCCCATCAGAGGCCACCCTCCCCCTCTTATAAAGCCACTCCCATCAGAGGCCACCCTCCCTCTCTTATAAAGCCACTCCCATCAGAGGCCACCCTCTCTCTCTTATAAAGCCACTCCCATCAGAGGCCACCCTCCCTCTCTTATAAAGCCATTCCCATCAGAGGCCACCCTCTCTCTCTTATAAAGCCACTCCCATCAGAGGCCACCCTCCCTCTCTTATAAAGCCACTCCCATCAGAGGCCACCCTCCCCCTCTTGTAAAGCCACTCCCATCAGAAGCCACCCTCCTCCTCTTATAAAGTCACTCCCATCAGAGACCACCCTCTCTCTTATAAAGCCACTCCCATCAGAGGCCACCCCCTCTTATCAAGCCACTCCCATCAGAGGCCACCCTCCCTCTCTTATAAAGCCACTCCCATCAGAGGCCACCCTCCCCTCTTATAAAGTCACTCCCATCAGAGGCCACCCTCTCTTATAAAGCCACTCCCATCAGAGGCCACCCTCCCTCTCTTATAAAGCCACTCCCATCAGAGGCCACCTTCCTCTTATAAAGCCACTCCCATCAGAGGCCACCCCCTCTTATAAAGCCACTCCCATAAGAGGCCACCCTCCCCTCTTAAAAAGTCACTCCCATCAGAGGCCACCCTCCCTCTTATAAAGCCACTCCCATCAGAGGCCACCCTCCCCCTCTTAAAAAGTCACTCCCTTCAGAGGCCACCCTCCCCCTCTTATAAAGTCACTCCCATCAGAGGCCACCCTCCCCCTCTTATAAAGCCACTCCCATCAGAGGCCACCCTCCCCTCTTATAAAGCCACTCCCATCAGAGGCCACCCTCCCTCTCTTATAAAGCCACTCCCATCAGAGGCCACCCTCCCCCTCTTGTAAAGCCACTCCCATCAGAAGCCACCCTCCTCCTCTTATAAAGTCACTCCCATTAGAAGCCACCCTCTCTCTTATAAAGCCACTCCCATCAGAGGCCATCCCCTCTTATAAAGCCACTCCCATCAGAGGCCACCCTCCCTCTCTTATAAAGCCACTCCCATCAGAGGCCACCCTCCCCTCTTATAAAGTCACTCCCATCAGAGGCCACCCTCCCTCTCTTATAAAGCCACTCCCATCAGAGGCCACACTCCCTCTCTTATAAAGCCACTCCCATCAGAGGCCACCCTCCCTCTCTTATAAAGTCACTCCCATCAAAGGCCACCCTCCCCCTCTTATAAAGTCACTCCCATCAGAGGCCACCCTCCCCCTCTTATAGTCACTCCCATCAGAGGCCACCATCCCCCTCTTATAAAGCCACTCCCATCAGAGGCCACCCTCCCCCTCTTATAAAGCCACTCCCATCAGAGGCCACCCTCCCTCTCTTATAAAGCCACTCCCATCAGAGGCCACCCTCCTCCTCTTATAAAGCCACCCCCATCAGAGGCCACCCTCCTCCTCTTATAAAGTCACTCCCATCAGAGGCCACCCTCCTCCTCTTATAAAGCCACTCCCATCAGAGGCCACCCTCCCCCTCTTATAAAGCCACTCCCATCAGAGGCCACCCTCCCCCTCTTATAAGTCACTCCCATCAGAGGCCACCCTCCCCCTCTTATAAAGCCACTCCCATCAGAGGCCACCCTCCCTCTCTTATAAAGCCACTCCCATCAGAGGCCACCCTCCTCCTCTTATAAAGCCACCCCCATCAG
The DNA here is from genome assembly GCA_963383655.1 of Bathymodiolus septemdierum. Taxonomy (NCBI): domain Eukaryota; kingdom Metazoa; phylum Mollusca; class Bivalvia; order Mytilida; family Modiolidae; genus Bathymodiolus; species Bathymodiolus septemdierum. Next base: position 43,348,288 of record OY726521.1, on the reverse strand, counting down.
AGGCCACCCTCCTCCTCTTATAAAGTCACTCCCATCAGAGGCCACCCTCCTCCTCTTATAAAGCCACTCCCATCAGAGGCCACCCTCCCCCTCTTATAAAGCCACTCCCATCAGAGGCCACCCTCCCCCTCTTATAAGTCACTCCCATCAGAGGCCACCCTCCCTCTCTTATAGTCACTCCCATCAGAGGCCACCCTCCCCCTCTTATAAAGCCACTCCCATCAGAGGCCACCCTCCCCCTCTTATAAAGCCACTCCCATCAGAGGCCACCCTCCTCCTCTTATAAAGTCACTCCCATCAGAGGCCACCCTCCTCCTCTTATAAAGCCACTCCCATCAGAGGCCACCCTCTCTCTTATAAAGCCACTCCCATCAGAGGCCACCCCCTCTTATAAAGCCACTCCCATCAGAGGCCACCCTCCCTCTCTTATAAAGCCACTCCCATCAGAGGCCACCCCCCTCTTATAAAGCCACTCCCATCAGAGGCCACCCTCCTCTTATAAAGCCACTCCCATCAGAGGCTACCCTCCCCCTCTTATAAAGTCACTCCCATCAGAGGCCACCCTCCCCTCTTATAAAGTCACTCCCATCAGAGGCCACCCTCCCCTATTATAAAGCAACTCCCATCAGAGGCAACCCTCCCCCTCTTATAAAGCCACTCCCATCAAAGGCCACCCTCCCCCTCTTATAAAGCCACTCCCATCAGAGGCCACCCTCCCCCTCTTATAAAGCCACTCCCATCAGAGGCTACCCTCCCCCTATTATAAAGCCACTCCCATCAGAGGCCACCCTCCCCCTCTTATAAAGCCACTCCCATCAGAGGCCACCCTTCTCCTCTTATAAAGCCACTCCCATCAGAGGCTACCCTCCCTCTCTTATAAAGCCACTCCCATCAGAGGCCACCCTCCCCCTCTTGTAAAGCCACTCCCATCAGAAGCCACCCTCCTCCTCTTATAAAGTCACTCCCATTAGAAGCCACCCTCTCTCTTATAAAGCCACTCCCATCAGAGGCCATCCCCTCTTATAAAGCCACTCCCATCAGAGGCCACCCTCCCTCTCTTATAAAGCCACTCCCATCAGAGGCCACCCTCCCCTCTTATAAAGTCACTCCCATCAGAGGCCACCCTCCCTCTCTTATAAAGCCACTCCCATCAGAGGCCACACTCCCTCTCTTATAAAGCCACTCCCATCAGAGGCCACCCTCCCTCTCTTATAAAGTCACTCCCATCAAAGGCCACCCTCCCCCTCTTATAAAGTCACTCCCATCAGAGGCCACCCTCCCCCTCTTATAGTCACTCCCATCAGAGGCCACCATCCCCCTCTTATAAAGCCACTCCCATCAGAGGCCACCCTCCCCCTCTTATAAAGCCACTCCCATCAGAGGCCACCCTCCCTCTCTTATAAAGCCACTCCCATCAGAGGCCACCCTCCTCCTCTTATAAAGCCACCCCCATCAGAGGCCACCCTCCTCCTCTTATAAAGTCACTCCCATCAGAGGCCACCCTCCTCCTCTTATAAAGCCACTCCCATCAGAGGCCACCCTCCCCCTCTTATAAAGCCACTCCCATCAGAGGCCACCCTCCCCCTCTTATAAGTCACTCCCATCAGAGGCCACCCTCCCCCTCTTATAAAGCCACTCCCATCAGAGGCCACCCTCCCTCTCTTATAAAGCCACTCCCATCAGAGGCCACCCTCCTCCTCTTATAAAGCCACCCCCATCAGAGGCCACCCTCCTCCTCTTATAAAGTCACTCCCATCAGAGGCCACCCTCCTCCTCTTATAAAGCCACTCCCATCAGAGGCCACCCTCCCCCTCTTATAAAGCCACTCCCATCAGAGGCCACCCTCCCCCTCTTATAAGTCACTCCCATCAGAGGCCACCCTCCCTCTCTTATAGTCACTCCCATCAGAGGCCACCCTCCCCCTCTTATAAAGCCACTCCCATCAGAGGCCACCCTCCCCCTCTTATAAAGCCACTCCCATCAGAGGCCACCCTCCTCCTCTTATAAAGTCACTCCCATCAGAGGCCACCCTCCTCCTCTTATAAAGCCACTCCCATCAGAGGCCACCCTCTCTCTTATAAAGCCACTCCCATCAGAGGCCACCCCCTCTTATAAAGCCACTCCCATCAGAGGCCACCCTCCCTCTCTTATAAAGCCACTCCCATCAGAGGCCACCCCCCTCTTATAAAGCCACTCCCATCAGAGGCCACCCTCCTCTTATAAAGCCACTCCCATCAGAGGCTACCCTCCCCCTCTTATAAAGTCACTCCCATCAGAGGCCACCCTCCCCTCTTATAAAGTCACTCCCATCAGAGGCCACCCTCCCCTATTATAAAGCAACTCCCATCAGAGGCAACCCTCCCCCTCTTATAAAGCCACTCCCATCAAAGGCCACCCTCCCCCTCTTATAAAGCCACTCCCATCAGAGGCCACCCTCCCCCTCTTATAAAGCCACTCCCATCAGAGGCTACCCTCCCCCTATTATAAAGCCACTCCCATCAGAGGCCACCCTCCCCCTCTTATAAAGCCACTCCCATCAGAGGCCACCCTTCTCCTCTTATAAAGCCACTCCCATCAGAGGCTACCCTCCCTCTCTTATAAAGCCACTCCCATCAGAGGCCACCCTCCCCCTCTTATAAAGCCACTCCCATCAGAGGCCACCCTCCCCCTCTTATAAAGCCACTCCCATCAGAGGCCACCCTCCCTCTCTTATAAAGCCACTCCCATCAGAGGCCACCCTCCCTCTCTTATAAAGCCACTCCCATCAGAAGCCACCCTCCCCCTGTTATAAAGCCACTCCCATCAGAGGCCATCCTCCCTCTCTTATAAAGCCACTCCCATCAGAGGCCACCCTCCCCCTCTTATAAAGCCACTCCCATCAGAGGCCACCCTCCCCCTCTTATAAAGCCACTCCCATCAGAGGCCACCCTCCCCCTCTTATAAAGCCACTCACATCAGAGGCCACCCTTCTCCTCTTATAAAGCCACTCCCATCAGAGGCTACCCTCCCTCTCTTATAAAGCCACTCCCATCAGAGGCCACCCTCCCCCTCTTATAAAGCCACTCCCATCAGAGGTCACCCTCCCCCTCTTATAAAGCCACTCCCATCAGAGGCCACCCTCCCCCTCTTATAAAGCCACTCCCATCAGAGGCCACCCTCCCCCTCTTATAAAGCCACTCCCATCAGAGGCCACCCTCCCTCTCTTATAAAGCCACTCCCATCAGAGGCCACCCTCAACTCTTATAAAGCCACTCCCATCAGAGGCCACCTTCCTCTTATAAAGCCACTCCCATCAGAGGCCACCCCCCTCTTATAAAGCCACTCCCATAAGAGGCCACCCTCCCCTCTTAAAAAGTCACTCCCATCAGAGGCCACCCTCCCTCTCTTATAAAGCCACTCCCATCAGAGGCCACCCTCCCCCTCTTAAAAAGTCACTCCCTTCAGAGGCCACCCTCCCCCTCTTATAAAGTCACTCCCATCAGAGGCCACCCTCCCCCTCTTATAAAGCCACTCCCATCAGAGGCCACCCTCCCCTCTTGTAAAGCCACTCCCATCAGAGGCCACCCTCCCTCTCTTATAAAGCCACTCCCATCAGAGGCCACCCTCCCCCTCTTGTAAAGCCACTCCCATCAGAAGCCACCCTCCTCCTCTTATAAAGTCACTCCCATCAGAGGCCACCCTCTCTCTTATAAAGCCACTCCCATCAGAGGCCACCCCCTCTTATAAAGCCACTCCCATCAGAGGCCACCCTCCCTCTCTTATAAAGCCACTCCCATCAGAGGCCACCCTCCCCTCTTATAAAGTCACTCCCATCAGAGGCCACCCTCCCTCTCTTATAAAGCCACTCCCATCAGAGGCCACACTCCCTCTCTTATAAAGCCACTCCCATCAGAGGCCACCCTCCCCCTCTTATAAAGTCACTCCCATCAAAGGCCACCCTCCCCCTCTTATAAAGTCACTCCCATCAGAGGCCACCCTCCCCCTCTTATAGTCACTCCCATCAGAGGCCACCCTCCCCCTCTTATAAAGCCACTCCCATCAGAGGCCACCCTCCCCCTCTTATAAAGCCACTCCCATCAGAGGCCACCCTCCCTCTCTTATAAAGCCACTCCCATCAGAGGCCACCCTCCTCCTCTTATAAAGCCACCCCCATCAGAGGCCACCCTCCTCCTCTTATAAAGTCACTCCCATCAGAGGCCACCCTCCTCCTCTTATAAAGCCACTCCCATCAGAGGCCACCCTCCCCCTCTTATAAAGCCACTCCCATCAGAGGCCACCCTCACCCTCTTATAAAGTCACTCCCATCAGAGGCCACCCTCCCTCTCTTATAGTCACTCCCATCAGAGGCCACCCTCCCCCTCTTATAAAGCCACTCCCATCAGAGGCCACCCTCCCCTCTTATAAAGCCACTCCCATCAGAGGCCACCCTCCTCCTCTTATAAAGTCACTCCCATCAGAGGCCACCCTCCTCCTCTTATAAAGCCACTCCCATCAGAGGCCACCCTCTCTCCTATAAAGCCACTCCCATCAGAGGCCACCCCCTCTTATAAAGCCACTCCCATCAGAGGCCACCCTCCCTCTCTTATAAAGCCACTCCCATCAGAGGCCACCCCCCTCTTATAAAGCCACTCCCATCAGAGGCCACCCTCCTCTTATAAAGCCACTCCCATCAGAGGCTACCCTCCCCCTCTTATAAAGTCACTCCCATCAGAGGCCACCCTCCCCCTCTTATAAAGTCACTCCCATCAGAGGCCACCCTCCCCTATTATAAAGCAATTCCCATCAGAGGCTACCCTCCCCCTCTTATAAAGCCACTCCCATCAAAGGCCACCCTCCCCCTCTTATAAAGCCACTCCCATCAGAGGCCACCCTCCCCCTCTTATAAAGCCACTCCCATCAGAGGCTACCCTCCCCCTATTATAAAGCCACTCCCATCAGAGGCCACCCTCCCCCTCTTATAAAGCCACTCCCATCAGAGGCCACCCTTCTCCTCTTATAAAGCCACTCCCATCAGAGGCTACCCTCCCTCTCTTATAAAGCCACTCCCATCAGAGGCCACCCTCCCCCTCTTATAAAGCCACTCCCATCAGAGGCCACCCTCCCCCTCTTATAAAGCCACTCCCATCAGAGGCCACCCTCCCCCTCTTATAAAGCCACTCCCATCAGAGGCCACCCTCCCTCTCTTATAAAGCCACTCCCATCAGAGGCCACCCTCCCCCTCTTATAAAGCCACTCCCATCAGAGGCCATCCTCCCTCTCTTATAAAGCCACTCCCACCAGAGGCCACCCTCCCCCTCTTATAAAGCCACTCCCATCAGAGGCCACCCTCCCCCCCTTATAAAGCCACTCCCATCAGAGGCCACCCTCCCCCTCTTATAAAGCCACTCCCATCAGAGGCCACCCTTCTCCTCTTATAAAGCCACTCCCATCAGAGGCTACCCTCCCTCTCTTATAAAGCCACTCCCATCAGAGGCCACCCTCCCCCTCTTATAAAGCCACTCCCATCAGAGGTCACCCTCCCCCTCTTATAAAGCCACTCCCATCAGAGGCCACCCTCCCCCTCTTATAAAGCCACTCCCATCAGAGGCCACCCTCCCTCTCTTATAAAGCCACTCCCATCAGAGGCCACCCTCCCCCTCTTATAAAGCCACTCCCATCAGAGGCCACCCTCCCTCTCTTATAAAGCCACTCCCATCAGAGGCCACCCTCTCTCTCTTATAAAGCCACTCCCATCAGAGGCCACCCTCCCTCTCTTATAAAGCCACTCCCATCAGAGGCCACCCTCCCCTCTTATAAAGCCACTCCCATCAGAGGCCACCTCCCTCTTATAAAGCCACTCCCATCAGAGGCCACCCCCCTCTTATAAAGCCACACCCATAAGAGGCCACCCTCCCCTCTTAAAAAGTCACTCCCATCAGAGGCCACCCTCCCCCTCTTATAAAGCCACTCCCATCAGAGGCCACCCTCCCCTCTTATAAAGCCACTCCCATCTGAGGCCACCCTCCCTCTATTATAAAGCCACTCCCATCAGAGGCCACCCTCCCCCTCTTATAAAGCCACTCCCATCAGAGGCCACCCTCCCCCTCTTATAAAGCCACTCCCATCAGAGGACACCCTCCCTCTCTTATAAAGCCACTCCCATCAGAGGCCACCCTCCCCCTCTTATAAAGCCATTCCCATCAGAGGCCACCCTCCTCCTCTTATAAAGTCACTCCCATCAGAGGCCACCCTCCTCCTCTTATAAAGCCACTCCCATCAGAGGCCACCCTCCCCCTCTTATAAAGCCACTCCCATCAGAGGCCACCCTCCCCCTCTTATAAAGTCACTCCCATCAGAGGCCACCCTCCCTCTCTTATAGTCACTCCCATCAGAGTCCACCCTCCCCCTCTTATAAAGCCACTCCCATCAGAGGCCACTACCATCAGAGGCCACCCTCCTCCTCTTATAAAGTCACTCCCATCAGAGGCCACCCTCCTCCTCTTATAAGCCACTCCCATCAGAGGCCACCCTCTCTCTTATAAAGCCACTCCCATCAGAGGCCACCCTCTTATAAAGCCACTCCCATCAGAGGCCACCCTCCCTCTCTTACAAAGCCACTCCCATCAGAGGCCACCCTCCCCTCTTATAAAGTCACTCCCATCAGAGGCCACCCTCTCCCTCTTATAAAGCCACTCCCATCAGAGACCACACTCCTTCTCTTATAAAGCCACTCCCATCAGAGGCTACCCTCCTCCTCTTATAAAGCCACTCCCATCAGAGGCCACCCTCCTCCTCTTATAAAGTCACTCCCATCAGAGGCCACCCTCCTCTTATAAAGCCACTCCCATCAGAGGCCACCCTCCCCCTCTTATAAAGTCACTCCCATCAGAGGCCACCCTCCCCTCTTATAGTCACTCCCATCAGAGGCCACCCTCCTCTTATAAAGCCACTCCCATCACAGGCCACCCTCCCCCTCTTATAAAGTCATCCCATCAGAGGCCACCCTCCCCCTCTTATAAAGTCACTCCCATCAGAGGCCACCCTCCCCCTCTTATAAAGTCACTCCCATCAGAGGCCACCCTCCCTCTCTTATAAAGCCACTCCCATCAGAGACCACACTCCTTCTCTTATAAAGCCACTCCCATCAGAGGCTACCCTCCTCCTCTTATAAAGCCACTCCCATCAGAGGCCACCCTCCCCCTCTTATAAAGTCACTCCCATCAGAGGCCACCCTCCTCTTATAAAGCCACTCCCATCAGAGGCCACCCTCCCCCTCTTATAAAGTCACTCCCATCAGAGGCCACCCTCCCCCTCTTATAAAGTCACTCCCATCAGAGGCCACCCTCCTCTTATAAAGCCACTCCCATCACAGGCCACCCTCCTCCTCTTATAAAGTCACTCCCATCAGAGGCCACCCTCCCCCTCTTATAAAGTCACTCCCATCAGAGGCCACCCTCCTCTTATAAAGCCACTCCCATCAGAGGCCACCCTCCCTCTTATAGTCACTCCCATCAGAGGCCACCCTCCTCCTCTTATAAAGTCACTCCCATCAGAGGCCACCCTCCCCTCTTATAAAGCCACTCCCATCAGAGGCCATCCCCCTCTTATAAAGCCACTCCCATCAGAGGCTACCCTCCCTCTCTTATAAAGCCACTCCCATCAGAGGCCACCCCCCATCTTATAAAGCAACTCCCATCAGAGGCTACCCTCCCCCTCTTATAAAGCCACTCCCATCAGAGGCCACCCTCCCCTATTATAAAGCAACTCCCATCAGAGGCTACCCCCCTCTTATAAAGCCACTCCCATCAGAGGCCACCCTCCCCCTCTTATAAAGTCACTCCCATCAGAGGCCACCCTCCCTCTCTTATAAAGCCAATCCCATCAGAGGCCACCCTCCCTCTCTTATAAAGCCACTCCCATCAGAGGCCACCCTAACCCTCTTATAAAGCCACCCCCATCAGAGGCCACCCTAACCCTCTTATAAAGCCACTCCCATCAGAGGCCACCCCCTCTTATTAAGCCACTCCCATCAGAGGCCACACTCCCCCTCTTATAAAGCCACTCCCATCAGAGGCCATCCCCCCTCTTATAAAGCCACTCCCATCAGAGGCCACCCTCTCTCTCTTATAAAGCCACTCCCATCAGAGGCCACCCTCCCTCTCTTATAAAGCCACTCACATCAGAGGCCACCCTAACCCTCTTATAAAGCCACCCCCATCAGAGGCCACCCTAACCCTCTTATAAAGCCACTCCCATCAGAGGCCACCCCCTCTTATTAAGCCACTCCCATCAGAGGCCACACTCTCCCTCTTATAAAGCCACTCCCATCAGAGGCCACCCCCCTCTTATAAAGCCACCCCCATCAGAGGCCACCCTAACCCTCTTATAAAGCCACTCCCATCAGAGGCCATCCCCCCTCTTATAAAGCCACCCCCATCAGAGGCCACACTTCCCCTCTTATAAAGCCACTCCCATCAGAGGCCATCCCCCCTCTTATAAGGCCACTCCCATCAGAGGCAACCCTCTCCCTCTTATAAAGTCACTCCCATCAGAGGCCACACTCCCCCTCTTATAAAGCCACTCCCTTCAGACGCCATCCCCCCTCTTATAAAGCCACTCCCATCAGAGGCTACCCTCCCCCTCTTATAAAGCCACTCCCATCAGAGGCCATCCCCCTCTTATAAAGCCACCCCCATCAGAGGCCACCCTAACCCTCTTATAAAGCCACTCCCATCAGAGGCCATCCCCCCTCTTATAAAGCCACCCCCATCAGAGGCCACACTTCCCCTCTTATAAAGCCACTCCCATCAGAGGCCACCCTCTCCCTCTTATAAAGTCACTCCCATCAGAGGCCACACTCCCCCTCTTATAAAGCCACTCCCTTCAGACGCCATCCCCCCTCTTATAAAGCCACTCCCATCAGAGGCTACCCTCCCCCTCTTATAAAGCCACTCCCATCAGAGGCCATCCCCCTCTTATAAAGCCACTCCCATCAGAGGCCACCCTCCCCCTCTTATAAAGCCACTCCCATCAGAGGCTACCCCCTCTCTTATAAAGCCACTCCCATCAGAGGCTACCCTCCCCCTCTTATAGTCACTCCCATCAGAGGCCACCCTCCCCCTCTTATAAAGTCACTCCCATCAGAGGCCACCCTCTCCCTCTTATTAAGCCACTCCCATCAGAGGCCACCCTCTCCCTCTTATAAAGCCACTCCCATCAGAGGCCACCCTCTCCCTCTTATAAAGTCACTCCCATCAGAGGCCACCCTCCCCCTCTTATCAAGCCACTCCCATCAGAGGCCACCCTCTCCCTCTTATAAAGCCACTCCCATCAGAGGCTACCCGCCCTCTCTTATAAAGCCACTCCCATCAGAGGCCACCCTCCTCCTCTTATAAAGCCACTCCCATCAGAGGCCACCCTCTCCCTCTTATAAAGCCACTCCCATCAGAGGCCACCCTCCTCTTATAAAGCCACTGCCTTCAGAGGCCATCCCCCCTCTTATAAAGCCACTCCCATCAGACTACCCTCCCCCTCTTATAAAGCCACTCCCATCAGAGGCCATCCCCCCTCTTATAAAGCCACTCCCATCAGAGGCTACCCTCCTCCTCTTATAAAGCCACTCCCATCAGAGGCCATCCCCCTCTTATAAAGCCACTCCCATCAGAGGCCACCCTCCCCCTCTTATAAAGCCACTCCCATCAGAGGCTACCCCCTCTCTTATAAAGCCACTCCCATCAGAGGCTACCCTCCCCCTCTTATAAAGTCATTCCCATCAGAGGCCACCCTCCCCCTCTTATAAAGTCACTCCCATCAGAGGCCACCCTCTCCCTCTTATAAAGCCACTCCCATCAGAGGCCACCCTCTCCCTCTTATAAAGCCACTCCCATCAGAGGCCACCCTCTCCCTCTTATAAAGTCACTCCCTTCAGAGGCCACCCTCCCCCTCTTATAAAGCCACTCCCATCAGAGGCCACCCTCTCCCTCTTATAAAGCCACTCCCATCAGAGGCCACCCTCCTCTTATAAAGCCACTCCCATCAGAGGCTACCCTCCCTCTCTTATAAAGCCACTCCCATCAGAGGCCACCCTCCTCCTCTTATAAAGCCACTCCCATCAGAGGCCACCCTCTCCCTCTTATAAAGACACTCCCATCAGAGGCCACCCTCCTCTTATAAAGCCACTCCCATCAGAGGCCACCCTCTCCCTCTTATAAAGCCACTCCCATCAGAGGCCACCCTCTCCCTCTTATAAAGCCACTCCCATCAGAGGCCACCCTCTCCCTCTTATAAAGCCACTCCCATCAGAGGCCACCCTCTCCCTCTTATAAAGCCTCTCCCATCAGAGGCCACCCTCCCCTTCTTATAAAGCCACTCCCATCAGAGGCCACCCTCCTCTTATAAAGGCACTCCCATCAGAGGCCACCCCCCCTCTTATAAAGCCACTCCCATCAGAGGCCACCCTCCTCTTATAAAGCCACTCCCATCAGAGGCTACCCTCCCCCTCTTATAAAGTCACTCCCATCAGAGGCCACCCTCCCCCTCTTATAAAGTCACTCCCATCAGAGGCCACCCTCCCCCTTATAAAGTCACTCCCATCAGAGGCCACCCTCCCCTATTATAAAGCAACTCCCATCAGAGGCTACCCTCCCCTCTTATAAAGCCACTCCCATCAAAGGCCACCCTCCTCCTCTTATAAAGCCACTCCCATCAGAGGCCACCCTCCCCCTCTTATAAAGCCACTCCCATCAGAGGCTACCCTCCCCATATTATAAAGCCACTCCCATCAGAGGCCACCCTCCCCCTCTTATAAAGCCACTCCCATCAGAGGCCACCCTTCTCCTCTTATAAAGCCACTCCCATCAGAGGCTACCCTCCCTCTCTTATAAAGCCACTCCCATCAGAGGCCACCCTCCCCCTCTTATAAAGCCACTCCCATCAGAGGCCACCCTCCCCCTCTTATAAAGCCACTCCCATCAGAGGCCACCCTCCCCCTCTTATAAAGCCACTCCCATCAGAGGCCACCCTCCCTCTCTTATAAAGCCACTCCCATCAGAGGCCACCCTCCCCCTCTTATAAAGCCACTCCCATCAGAGGCCACCCTCCCTCTCTTATAAAGCCACTCCCATCAGAGGCCACCCTCTCTCTCTTATAAAGTCACTCCCATCAGAGGCCACCCTCCCTCTTATAAAGCCACTCCCATCAGAGGCCACCCTCAACTCTTATAAAGCCACTCCCATCAGAGGCCACCTCCCTCTTATAAAGCCATTCCCATCAGAGGCCACCCCCCCTCTTATAAAGCCACTCCCATAAGAGGCCACCATCCCCTCTTAAAAAGTCACTCCCATCAGAGGCCACCCTCCTCTCATAAAGCCACTCCCATCAGAGGCTACCCTCCCCCTCTTATAAAGTCACTCCCATCAGAGGCCACCCTCCCCCTCTTATAAAGTCACTCCCATCAGAGGCCACCCTCCCCCTTATAAAGTCACTCCCATCAGAGGCCACCCTCCCCTATTATAAAGCAACTCCCATCAGAGGCTACCCTCCCCCTCTTATAAAGCCACTCCCATCAAAGGCCACCCTCCCCTCTTATAAAGCCACTCCCATCAGAGGCCACCCTCCCCCTCTTATAAAGCCACTCCCATCAGAGGCTACCCTCCCCCTATTATAAAGCCACTCCCATCAGAGGCCACCCTCCCTCTCTTATAAAGCCATTCCCATCAGAGGCCACCCTCCCCCTCTTATAAAGCCACCCCCATAGAGGCTACCCTCCCCCTCTTATAAAGCCACTCCCATCAGAGGCTACCCTCCCCTTTTATAAAGTCACTCCCATCAAAGGCCACCCTCCCCCTCTTATAAAGCCACTCCCATCAGAGGCCACCCTCCCCCTCTTATAAAGCCACTCCCATCAGAGGCTACCCTCCCCTTTTATAAAGTCACTCCCATCAGAGGCCACCCTCCCCCTCTTATAAAGCCACCCCCATAGAGGCTACCCTCCCCCTCTTATAAAGCCACTCCCATCAGAGGCTACCCTCCCCTTTTATAAAGCAACTCCCATCAGAGGCTACCCTCCCCCTCTTATAAAGCCACTCCCATCAGAGGCCACCCTCCCCCTCTTATAAAGCCACTCCCATCAGAGGCCACCCTCTCCCTCTTATAAAGTCACTCCCATCAGAGGCCACACTCCCCCTCTTATAAAGCCACTCCCATCAGAGGCCATCCCCCCTCTTATAAAGCCATTCCCATCAGAGGCTACCCTCCCCCTCTTATAAAGCCACTCCCATCAGAGGCCATCCCCCTCTTATAAAGTCACTCCCATCAGAGGCCACCCTCCCCCTCTTATAAAACCACTCCCATCAGAGGCTACCCTCCCCCTCTTACAAAGTCACCCCCATCAAAGGCCAACATCCCCCTCTTATAAAGCCACTCCCATCAGAGACCACCCTTTTTATTAGGTCAGATTTCAGATGCATTGAAATAGTAAAATACTACTAAGTTACACCCTCAAGAGTGATCACACCTCTTATAAGTTCACTCCCACCAAAGGTCACCCCCTCTTATCAGGCCAGTTTTTATATGCACTTATATATATAGAAAAACAATACCAAATTGTCCACCTTTTAGAAAGGCCATTCCTCTTATTATACCACTTTTTAATTGCGGAAAGGGTGGCAATATAAAGGGGAACTACTGTACTACTTGTTACTGAAGTACGCAAACAATAAAAGAATTGGTTGATTATTTGTCGTTTGATGTCCATTATATTAGCTCTATTTCTAATAATGCATCATGATTGTAAAAGTTTGCTTGGGATGAGCACATGATGAGATGTTTTTGTTGACACCAGAATAAGGAAAAATGACGAACATGGTTGAAAACTTTAAATTACAATGAGCCACCAACAACGATTAACACCTAACAAATTGTTACTCATTAGGAACTGTTCCAAGTTGTAAGAACTGCAATGGTGGTAATATGGTTACCGTTCTCACCTCAAGTGCGGTAGATCGTAGGTTCGACCACCACACGGGTCAAACCAAAAACTATAAAATTGGGATTTGTTGCTTCTCGCTAGCACACAGTACTAAGCAATAAGACCGAAGATTAATTGGCTCAGAATCAGAATAATGTGTCAGAGTGGAGTGACATGTATACCCACAGACTGTTGTTTCAGTGAATTAGCACTATAAAAATCCAACTCAACGTGTTGGTCTAGTACAAAGGGGAAATAGTCATCACTTCAAAATATAATTTGTTCTCACACTGATATAGCTGAAAAAAAATTCATTTGGCATTAAACGATAATCACTCACTCACACAAGTTGTGTGGCATTCTTCATATATATATGTTGAAGCACTCATTCTGGTTATTTTTGTATTCAATATACTTCATACAACCAGAAGACACAAATCGTGCAGGAATACTAAGTTGAAACAACTTTGAGGACAAATCTTTTTGGAAAACTATATTGAAACAACTTTGAGGACAAATAATGCTTGAATACTAAATTGAAACAACTTTGAGGTCAAATATTGCTTGAATACTAAATTGAAACAACTTTGAGGTCAAATATTGCTTGAATACTAAATTGAAACAACTTTGAGGTCAAATATTGCTTGAATACTAAATTGAAACAACTTTGAGGTCAAATATTGCTTGAATACTAAATTGAAACAACTTAGATGACAAATCGTGCTGGAATACTAAATTGAAACAACTTTGAAGTCAAATATTGCTTGAATACTAAATTGAAACAACTTTGAGGTCAAATATTGCTTGAATACTAAATTGAAACAACTTTGAGGTCAAATCATGCTTGAATACTAAATTGAAACAACTTTGATGATAAATCGTGCTGGATTACTAAATTGAAACAACTTGGAGGTCAAATATTGCTGGAATACTAAATCTAAACAACTTTGAGGTCAAATATTACTTGTATACTAAATTGAAACAACTTGGAGGTCAAATCCTGCTGGAATACTTTATTGAAACAACTTTGGTGTCAAATCCTGCTGGAATACTTTATTGAAACAACTTTGGTGTCAAATCCTGTTGGAATACTTGAAACAACTTTAAGTGAGTGAGTGAGTGATTGTTGTTTAACACCAATTCAGCAATTTACAGCTATATCATGGCAAGAACAAGTTAATTTTCAATGAGATGAGGATGAGATTTGCTTTGTACTAGACCAACACACTTAGTTGGATTTTCATAGTGCTAGCTCACTGAAACAACAGTCCGCGGGTAGACATGTCACTCCACTCGGACACATTATTCTGATTCCAAGCTCTATCTCCTTAATGCTGCGTGTTTAGCGGAGAAGCAACAAATACCTGAAATTTAATGCAGCTAGTTAATAGTTAGTTACAAGTTACATTTAATCTTACCATCATACAATATAGTTTTCAGTTGTTTAGAAGCTTCACTGAAGTCCCAAAAATGTTCATATGCTGTTGATGAACTCTCACACATTGTCTGACATAATTTCCAGATTTCTAAAGTAACTTCTTCCTGTACAAATATATACACTATTATTACTTTTTATATACTCTAGACATTAATACTATAACTAGATTGTAAGATTGTAAATGTGCATTTTTAATATCACTCTGGGTTTTTATTAAATGTTCTTGTTTTGTATATTTGGAAATGCTTGTGTGTGAAAGATTTCTGCTCAATTTGTCTTCCACTAAAATGTACAAAAATAACTACCAAACAAAAAAGTTTTCATTCTACAAGTAAAACTGGAAATGATCACGTTTTCTCAAAATGAACCCCAACACAAATGTTTTTAATAAGCAAATTGGAAAATTAACCCCCAAATCCTCACATGAATTTAACCATGTATACAGTAATAAATTAAGTTAGTGATTGTTGTTTTAACACCAAGTAAGCAAATACGCTTAATTGGACCTTTATAGTGGTAGCTCACTGAAACAAAAATCCGTGGAGAGACATGTCACTCCACTCGGATGCACTGTTCTGTTCTGAGCCAACCAGTATTTGCTCTCACTCCTTAAAGCTGCATGCTAAAGATAAAAAGTAACAAATATCACTTTTTTTATAGACTTTGGTTTGACCTGATGAGGCTCAAATCCATGATCTACTGTACTCGAGGTGAGCACCCTAATAATTACACCACCTATGTAGTTCTGCATTAATTGGAAAGTTTGATGAATGTTGTATAATTAATGTTCATGATGAAAAGAATGTTTAAACAATGTTAGTGAAAAATTCAAACAATATCAACAAAACTAACAACAACCTAGCTCTCAACTCAAATCTTTGAACACAAAAAAAACACGACATATGATAAACAAACAAATCCAGATCCTGGCTTTGGAAAAGTACACAAATGTGGCTATGTTAAACCTGTCAATGGAATCTCAACCCTCTCCATCTTAATAATTGGATCTTAAGGGTGTAGGCCTGGGTAACCCCCAAATTTTCCCATATAATAATAACACACTGCCTGGCACTGGCATAAGCAGCAATAAGATATAAAAATACAAGGAGCACAGCTATGGAAAGGAAAAGGAGTCATTTTTTTTAACTGGCCATATCCAGTGTAAACAATCTTTGTCACCAAGAAGCTTGAAATTGAGGGGGAATTTTCAAACGCACAGATGATCATATATTTGAGAAGACACTGACAATAGAGTTATCTCCCATACCCCAGGCATACACCCTTAAATGGCAATACATATACATGTAGTCAAACCTGCCCATGCAGTCACCTCTATCAAACAGTCACTTGTATTAAAAGGAACCGAAGACAAGGTGAAAAGAACCGACCTGTCACAAGTCACTGACAAACTTTATCACAAAAGGTTGCATACCTCGCCCTGATCGAGATTCGAACTCACAACATCAGTCGTGATAGGTCTAAATATAATGATATTTCATGATTATTGCACCACTTGGAAAACTGCCGTTTCAAACTTATCCATTGTTTGCTGAAGTGGGTGCGCTTACAAGACAGTGTGGCGAGTGCTTGGGGATGTATGCATAGCTAAACAAACTAACATCAATCGTTACTAAAAACTCTAGCCTCTGGAGGCAGATAAAAATGAATTGTACCAATACTGAGAAAAATTATGCTGAGGTAAAGGGGTTTAGGATTAGGGTGTTTAACGCCACTTTCAACAATATTTCAGTTATATGCTGGAGGTCAGATTTATTGGTGGAGGAAACCGGAGTACCTGGACGGCTGGAGAAAACCACAGACCTGCCACAAGTCACTGACAAACTTATCGTGTATCGAGTACACCTCGTATGAACAGATTTGAACTCACAACTTTAGTGGTGATAGGCATTGATTGCATAGGTAGTTGTAAATCCAACAACCAAATGATCACGACCACGATGGCCCTTCAGAGGTAAAGAAAATATGCGACTGAACAAATAAATCTCATACCATTAGCTGTTGAAGTTGACTTTGTACAATACGGGAAGCTTCCTCAAACATGGTACATTTATTATGGCCAACTCCTTCTTTTAGCTTCTGTTTGATTCGATTGAACACCCCCTTTCCTTTTTCTTTCTTGCATTTGTCATAAGTTTCCATCAAACAATCCTAAAAATGTCATTAAACCTACATTTCAATAAAAAAAAGTAAAACAATTTTCACCTTATACTTTACAATAGTCAAACAAAAGACTCAATGGGTTGAGCCTGTGTCACTCACCTTTCATTCTGCTTTGAGGAAACTTAATATACAGAGCCTTCCATAGTTGCTTCCCACCAAGCTTTGTGCATTTGGCAAAGCAGTTTCAGAGAAGAAGATTTTTAGAAATTGACCAATCAGAAACAAGAATTGCTTGTGGTGGCCATGTTTGTTAATGGATCGGGACGAAATTAGCAATCTTTATAGAGGACCTTCCATAGATGCTACCTACCAAGTTTCGGCTCATTTGGCTATGCGGTGTCAGAGGAGAAGATTTTTTAGAAATCAACCAATCAGAAACAAGAATTGTCTCTGGCAGCCATGTTTGTTAACAGATCGAGAGGAAATGAGCAATCTTTGTAGAGGATCTTCCATAGATGTTTCCTACAAAGCTTTGGCTCATTTGGCTAAGCATTTTCAGAGGAGAAGACCTTTTAGAAATCAACCAATCAGAAACAAGAATTGTCTGTGGCAGCCATGTTTGTTAACAGATCGGGACGAAATGAGCAATCTTTATAGAGGATCTACCATAGATGCCTCCTACCAAGTTGCGGTTCATTTGGCAAAGTAGTTTCAGAGGAGAAGATTTTTTAGAAATCAAACAATCAAAGACAAGAATTGCCTGTGGCGGCCATGTTTGTTGACGTATCAGAACGAAATCAGCAATCTTTATAGAGGACCTTCCAAGAATGCTTCCTACTAAATTTCAGTTCATTTGGGAAAGCGGTTTCAGAGGAGAATTTTTTTTAGAAAACAACCGATCAGAAACAAGAATTGCCTGTGGCGGCCATGTTTGCTAATGTATCGAAACGAAATGAGCAATCCTTATAGAGAACCATCCAAGGATACCTCCTACAAAATTTCGATCCATTTGGCCAAGCGGTTTCAGAGGAAAACATTTTTAAGAAATCAACCAATCAGAAACAAGAATTGCCTGTGGCCACCATGTTTGTTAATGGATCAGATCGAAATGAGCAATCTTTTTAGAGGACCTTCCATAGATGCTTCCTACCAAATTTTGGCTCATTTGGCCAAGCGGTTTCAGATGAAAAGATTATTTAGAAATCAACCAATCAGAAACAAGAATTGTTTGTGGTGGCCATGTTTGTAAACGGATTGGGAGGAAATAAGCAATCTTTATAAAGGATCTTCCATAGATGTTTCCTACCAAGTTTTGGCTCATTTGGCTAAACATTTTCAGAGAAGACCTTTTAGAAATCAACCTATCAGAAACAAGAATTGCCTGTTAATGGATTGGGACGAAATGAGTAATCTTTATAGAGGACCTTCCATAGATGTTTCCTACCAAGTTGCGGTTCATTTGGGAAAGTAGTTGAGAAATCGACCAATCAGAAACAAGAATTGCCTGTGGTGGCCATGTTTGTTAACTGATCGGGACGATATGAGCAATCTTCATAGAGGACATTCCATAGATGCTTCCTACCAAGTTTCGGTTCATTTGGCCAAGCGGTTTCAGAGGAGAAGATTTTTTTAATGGGCCAATCAGAAACAAGAATTGCCTGTGGTGGCCATGTTTGTTAATGGATCGGGACAAAATGTGCAATCCTTAGAAAGGACCTTCCATAGATGTTTCCTACCAAGTTTCATTTCATTTAGCCGAGCATTTTCAGAGGAGAAGATTAAAATGTAAAAAATTAACAGACAAGACGACTGATGCCAACTGATTGCAAAAACTCACATTGCCTTTGGCAAGGTTAGCTAATAAAAAAAGGTGGCCTTTCAATGCAGGTGACTTCTTAATAGAGATGACCGCATGGGCAGATTTGACTGTATAGTGTTTGATATTCATTATTTTATTCTAACTCTCATCCAACCAGTCTCTTCTACTTCTTCTTATAACTCGTGCATGCTCTGCAGAGACACAACACATAGTTAGTTATGAGGTGGCTCAATGAGTTAGGTAATTGGATTACCTAACAACTCATACAAGCCTATCACCAATACGGTGCGGGTTCGCGCCCGGCTTTGTAAATTACAAAAAAAGGTGCACTTGACTCGCAGCCGCAAGTGATAAAGTTTATCAGTTGCTTGCCCATGGTCAGTGATTCTCTCCTGGTACTCCGACTTCTTCCACCACTAAAGCTGGTCGCCATGATATAGCTGAAATATTGCTGAAAGTGGTGTTAAAACAACAAAAATCAAAATCATAGTTAGTTATGACAACATTATATGTTTAAACTTAAACTTAAAATTTTATTTACTTTAGATTGACATATGAAATAATTTCCATCTTAGCAAGGAGACCAATGAAACAGCTATGGTTTATAGATGTTAAAAAACTACATAACTTGGCAACAGAAAGCATATATCAACAGGAAACATAAGCAAACATTGAAATACAGTCAAACTTGCCCATGCAGTCACCTCTATTAAGCAGTCACTTGTATTAAAAGGTCACATTTTTCTTGTTCTGTCATAATAAAATTTCATAAGATGGCCACATTTTCTTTGTCCCAAATGTGACTTCTTAATACAGGTTTGACTGTAGATGGAAAAATATTACCTTTATAATTGGTGTAAACATTCTGTTGATATTCCGTTGTCTATTCTCTACAACTTTTTTCAAGTCAATTATCATCTCTGTCAACTGAAATATTACATGAAATTTCAGACATTATCACTAGTATCTCAGTGAGTAGGATAGGAAGAGCTGCAATATTAGTGATATAATGTATGTCAAGACCTTCAAAACTGACATTATCATTTTAATTGGTAACAATCAGTTCATTGACATTGACAATATCACTCCATGGGATCAAAGGAATTCTAAATTACTAATAATATACAATAATTGACTTTTGTTGAGGTTAATATAAGGATCTATTGTTCCAGGATATATGATATTTACCTCTGCACTGAAGCTGAGGTAAATATCATATATCTTGGAACGATAGATCCTTATATTAATCGAAATGAAAGTCAGTAATTGTTTTAATATATGAAACTGTTATTAATGTCCTCTGGGTCAAGTCTTATAAGTTGGCATTATAAACACTACATGTGTTGGTTGTTTTTTTTGAATTTTAATGGTAACAAGAAAGATTTATGCATACAATGTACTGCAAAGATGAATTTTGATCGTTCCAGAGGAGCCTTTGGAACGTGACAGTAAAATTAAAAGTAGGGATTATCCGATTTTAGAGTCAGGTGAGGTTAATATAACATTCCAAGGGCTCCTCTGGAACAATTTACATTAATCTTTGTGGAAATTGAAAGCTTAGACATAAAGTTCTATCAAGAAAAAATCTCAAGAAAAAATCTCATGCTTTTAGCCAATCAGATAAAAGAAATATTTATAGTCATATAATAATTGTATTTATCACCCATGAAATGTTCATACAGCCCCTGACATGTAAAAGTTTCCCATTTTTTATGTCTGTTTCTCCTTTATTGTATTTGTGCATGTTGTAATAATTGTTGGAGTGAGAGAGTGAGTGATTGTTGTTTAATGCCAATTCAGCAATTTCTCAGCTATATCCATGGCGAGAACAAGTTAATTTTTAATGAGCTGATGATGAGGTCTGTTTTGTACTAGACCAACTGGCTGAGTTGGATTTTTATAGTACTAGCACACTGAAACAACAGTCCACGGATAGACATGTCGCCCCACTCGGACACATTATCTTGATTCCGAGCCAACCAGTTTTTGCTCTTTCTCCTTAATGCTGCGTGCTTAGCAGAAAAGCAACAAATACCAATTGTATTGGCTTTGGTTTTATCTGACCAGGACCAGAACCATAATCTACCACAATCGAGCCGAGCAAGCTAACAATTACACCACCGATGTGGTTAATTTTTGTATAAAAAGATATATACTACCATATTTTCAACCACCGGATCATGTACGCTCCTAGTCCTTTTCAGGTCTGTCATTGATAAGTTCAATGATTGCAGTTCTTTACAAAGTGTATTTGTAAATGTCATATATAACCGTTGTATTTCCCATTTGTACTTGTCCAATATATCCCATAATTCAGAACTGAAAAATAAATATTCTTTTCAAATAAATGAAAGATGAATTTGGTGTCTAGTCTCACACACATTTTTTATTATGTTCTATTTGAAAATCCAGCCTTTTCATTGGTTCATATTAGGGTAACATTTTATGCTATTATACCTTAGTATGTACTTTTTTTTAACTCAAAATTAACTACCGATAAAACAAGATGAACTGTGAGCTAATGCTCACTTATGATACCCCCGCTCTTCGTCAAACAGGAAGTAGGAATCTGACGGGTCAAAAAACGCTTCCCACGATATGGGGTACCTATATGAAGCTTGTGACCAAATATCAGATCTCTGCCATCAATAGTTGCTGAGAAAAATGTGCATATATGTTCAATGTGTATAAAAACCAACCAAGTCAGCAAACAGGAAGAAGGAATCCAACGGGTCAAAAAACGCTTCCCACAATATGGCATACCTATATGAAGCTGGTGACCAAATATCAGATTTCTGCCATCAATAGTGGCTGAGAAAAATGTGACGAAAAATGTGCATATATACAAATGTATGTTAAATGTGTATAAAAATCAACAAAATCGGCAAACAGAAAGTAGGAATCTGATAGGTCCAAAAACGCATCCCACGATATGGGGTACCTATATGAAGCTTGTGACCAAATATCAGATTTCTGCCATCAATAGTGGCTGAGAAAATTGTGACGAAAAATGTGCATATATGTTCAATGTGTATAAAAACCAACTAAGTAGGCAAACAGGAAGTAGGAATCTGACGAGTCCAAAAACGCTACCCACAATATGGTATACCTATATGATGCTTGTGACCAAATATCAGATTTCTGCCATCAACAGTTACTGTGAAAAATGCGACGAAAAATATCTTGGACGGACGGAAAGACGGACGGACAGACGGACAGAGGTAAAACAGTATACCCCCTCCCCCTTCGGGGAGCGGGGGTATAATGACTAATTTGTCTTTAAAACAAAATCAAATTGTGAATCTTGGTTCATAGTTCCAATGACAATTGTCCGCAGGGAAATAGTATCCTATCACAAACTTTTTCTGGCACTTTTTATTGTTTGGATCTTTCTGGTTTCAATGTATTTATACCTAGACACCTGAGGTATATAAACAGTATGTATCGAAAAACCACTAGCCCTATGCCTCAGTCTAGTAAAAATTGCATTAAATTTGCTTAATCAAATAGAAAATAAATTCTTCTAATATATATATGCCATTCAGACTGGTTTGTCAAAATATCTTCATAAGACTGTATAAATATTTGTTTTCCAGATGAAAAAATTGTGATAGCTGAAACTCACTCTACAAGAATTTTGGTAAAATATTGGATGATTGTGATTCCTTTAACCTGGTTAAATAAATATGTTAATCTGTCTTTCCCAATGTTACTGATATTTCTATTTGTGTCATTTTAATTATCATATTGTGTCATATGTCTTGGGTTGTCTTTGGTACAACAAAACACTTATTTACTGGCTATTTTTTAATATTTTTATTTGGAAAATATAAAATCCACCTCCCTAACCCCACATCAAGACATCAACTATTTCCCAACAATTTTCATCAATTTTGTTAAATGTCTATGTATATTACATTAAAGTAATATTACACCAGTTTTGGGTGAAGAATACGGCGGTACCTTTACTAAGCTATTCATGCATGTTTCAAGTCGAAATAGGTTGCCAACAACTAGAAATCTGCAAATTTGTGTGCATGTTTATCATCCTGGTCATTGTTGTGGAGACTGATTAACTTTCGGTTGTTTTGTTCCGATGATTGCCGATCATGATCTCATGAAGAAAAGTTTTGGTCGGATGATTGCCGATCATGACCTCGTGAAGAAAAGATAAACAATCATGGATGCTGAGGTAAGCACGCATACATTCCTGACATTGATTATTGAGGAATCTGTCTGTTTCATGTCGTGTGAACCAATTTTTGTTGTTGCAATTATTCTTATGTGGTACACACGGAATATATATTTTTATATTTTTCATCAACTGAACATTGCGCATGAGCGATAATTATATATAATCTCCCCAAAAGAGTTCAAATCTTGTGTCAAACGCATATCATTTGCATTACTGTACGGGAAAACAGAATTATCTGCTGTCAAATATTTTGCGATTTGCTCTTAAAATCTGCTTTTGAGCGGATTATTAATGTTATGCAGTTGATTTTAGTTAAAATTTTTAGTTAAAATTAAGTGGCATATTAAGTGAAAATATTTAATCCAAAAATTCCACGATTTTTGCCTTTCATATTACTTTAAGATTTAAGACGCATAACATTAAATAAGCTGGCTCAACAATATCGTACACTTAATTTTTCAAAAACTTTTATTTAATCGTCACTGTTAGAACAAAGGATAAGTGACTTTGTATTTAAATTGTTACCGTTGAAACAAAGAAAAAGTGATGGTATAAGACAAATGATCGCTGATTAGTAGATCTGAATTGTCAGTTCCAGTCTTTGATGATTTTTGTATTACTATTAACTGAGGGCAATTTACTTGAAGACACGGCTGTCAGTTTTTAAATGTGACTGTGTTTTTGTAACAATTCCCAGTTAATTAATTATTCAATAATTTTCATAATTAGAATAAACATGCATTGAGAAAAGCTCAATAAATTAGTTACAGATTATTTTTTAAAGTCTGAGAAAGATTAATTTGAATTTTTTTTGGGGTGTTTAATGCCATTTTCAGCAATATTTCAGCTATATCACGCAGTGTTTTCACTACAAATTTTGATAGGGGGGGGGATTTTAGAATTATAGACGGAGAGAAAATTCGGCCGAGAGTCATAAGGCCCCCAGTGGGTTCAGTGTAAAGCACTGGTAGGGGGTGGAGGTGGAAGCAACCATGCCGATTTTTGACCTGGTGAATTTTGACTTGCTTTTGAGGGGGTTTCCTAGCTTTAAAATTGTTTCTTTTTGCTTCAATTTACACTGACTAACTTTGAGAAAAAGAAAAACGCAATAAACCTTTTTGTCAGACAGGAATACAGGATTTTCAGGATCTTCTTGACCATTGAACAATTTTTCACTGAGAATGATTTCTCAAGATTAAGAACCATCAGTCATTTTCCATTGTTATTTCTGAGAAAGATGTCACATGGTTCTGCCATTTTTCAGGTCAAAGATAAATATACAAGTTTGGTAGGCAGTTAGTAGAAATAAACTTGATCATTCAGAAAAGAAATATGGACTTCCCCTGATTATTAGTTATGTATCATTGAAAATAAAGATTTGATAATATTGGTGTTTGTTTCATTTCCTTGACATAGTATGAAGTTATATCAACATTCAGATTCTTTGCAGTTTTTGAATAATCAAAATTGCATTATAGCTTATATTATTATATTAAATGCACATTTAAAGAATGTTAATTTGCTAGCCTTTTACTGTAATTTCTCTCTTAAGATTTTGAAATAAAGTATGCATTTAACTTTTTTTAATAACAGAAAAGAAATATTCAAGAATCTGATTGTTAATTATGTAATCAATACAAAATGAAGAATAAAAGTTGTCAAAGACTCCTACATTTCAATAAACTTTTATTTTGTTGAAAATATACAATCACAAATGACCAAACCCCCATAAAACATTTTAAAGGAGAACTCAAGCATGTGCTTCAGAAGGGGATCAACAGTTCCTTATATTCATAGGCATAAGACATCTGCATATAAACTATAGTTTGACAGACTAGATACTTTTTCATGTTAATGCATATACATGAATATCCCATGTCCTCAAACAGAAAATCGAAATAATTTCAGACAGGGGACTCTTGAAAATGACTAGGGACATCGAATATTTGCAATATCATTCGCGATATTCAAGTCAGAACTTTAAAAGAAACGTGGCATCTTACACCCCAACTGGCAGTCATCGAAATGAACATTTGAATTGACTAGTCCGAATCAAATTCCTGCGATTTATTTTATATAGTTCTAAATAAAAACTGAAAATATTTAGTGCTCTGAACAATTAAACTAAGTTTTACTGGTCTTGGGCAGGAGAACCGGTGTTCATCGTATTCGGTAGTATACCCATCCCCCATGTTCTTCATACTGATACAACTTTATAAGATCAGACCCCGCTTACTTTAATAGAAAACAAAAATGGGCTATACTCCCTTCACTCTTTCAATCATTTAATTCAAATTATTTTAATCATCTTTTTGTTTTTTTTGGACAAAAGTCAAAAATTGACTTCTACCGCTTCGTCGATGTTATCAATGTCATTCGGACCAAAGCTAGTCGGCCTCAAATCTTCCATTGGAATGATTAAATTTGTATTTATTATTCCTACTGTGAATTGTAATGTTTTAACATAAAGAAACAATTAATTCTTCAATTCTTCAGCCTTCGGTCATTGCATATATTTATCCTCTGAAGTAAACGAAATTAGATAAAAACCGGAAGTAATTGAAATATTATAAATGGGACGAGAATTTGAGGCCGAAAGAAAAAAATTGGCCATCGACTCGTTTCTTTGTCACAGCAGCGCTTTTTCATACACGAAATCAAGGTCAAATCGTAACTAAGATTTGTTTTCAATTCCCGAATTATCATGATTATATAATCCCATGTTCACTCCGAGAGGAGTACATGCCGGCAAATGACAAACTTACAGAATTAAAATAAAAAAGACAACTCGATTTATTTTTGAACATTTAACCCATGCTTGGAAAATTCATAGCCGGTGAAATGCACCGGT
This sequence comes from Bathymodiolus septemdierum, assembly GCA_963383655.1. NCBI lineage: Eukaryota > Metazoa > Mollusca > Bivalvia > Mytilida > Modiolidae > Bathymodiolus > Bathymodiolus septemdierum. Next base: position 43,322,918 of record OY726521.1, on the reverse strand, counting down.
TCCAGACTTCAAATGAAAACACTGTCACGGCGACCAGTTTTAGTGGTGGAAGAAGCCGAAATACCCGGAGAGAATCACCGACCATGGGCAAGCAACTGGTAAGCTTTATCACTTGCGTCTGCGAGTCGAGTGCACTCATTTTTGTAATTTACAAAGCCGGGCATGAACCCACGCCGTATTGGTGATAGGCTTGTACAAGCTCTTAGGTAATCCACACTACCTACCTCATGGAGCCACCCGGGCCCTTTCTGGAATGAAAATTGATCACAAAATAACAGCAAACTGATATGATGGAATAAACATTGAGTGCCCTCCAACAGCATTGGTAGGGTGGCAGCTTGTTTGAGTTTAAAAATTACATGCTAAGCTAATCGGCAGAGTGTTAAACTGATCATTTTCAGCAAGTAAATGCAAATTCATGGGGACAGTGAGTAAGTGATTGTTGTTTACCGCCAACTTTAGAGCAATTTTGCCGCATTATCATGGCAAGAACAAGTTATATTCCGTGAAATGATGATGTTCGCTTTGTACTAGACCAATGCACTTAATTGGATCGTTATCAAGCTAACTCACTAAAACAGCATAGACTGCAGGCAGACTTGTCGTTCCACATTATCCTGATTCTGAACCAACCAGTCTTTGCTCTTTCTCATTAAATCTGTGTGTTTATCGGCAGGGGTTAATTTTTTTTTCAAAAGTTCACTAGACAAGGAATCTACTGATCCTGAAAAATTTTCAACTGTACATATGACATTCTTTGTGTCATTCAAAATTTTAAAAAAGGGGTCACTGACCCTTGGGCCATATTTTTGTTTGAACTGCTTCATTAATACGCTTAAGTATTATCGAAAGAATTATCGTTTCCGTAGAGCCCAAAACTTATCTTAAGCTAATCTGTTGCAAGCATCACAGGTGGTTCATACAGAACATAACATGCTTGGTAAAGCACTAAAACAATCTTGAATCATTTCAGATTACGTAATCCAATGTTAACAATACTAAAAGAGGCAATGAATGTTGGATTAAAATCATGCAGCAACATCTGTCACTCGGACTTTAAACCTCCCATTCTATTCAAGTCCGTAATTGGACAGCTTCAAATGGTCCCTTTGGTCTTTACAATATTAAAAAAATGTTAAGTCTGAACTTACAAATCACCAGTCCCAGACCTTGATCGGAGAACCAGCAAATACAAATTTTAGTTATTGGTTTGATCCAACACTGCTCAAACCCAAGATCTACCCAGGGCTTTCCTGGTACTTTTGGGAATTGCCATTTTCACTGAATTGGGAATTTTTATCAATGTATGCACATTGAAATAGATTTTTCAAAACAAAACAATTATGTTCAACATCCTTCTCAGAAGATTTAGACATCATTTCAAGAATTGACTTCTAATTACTTTTTGTGACCTTTTTTCAATTGGGAATGGTGATTAAATTCAGCACTAAATAAAAGGCAGGAAAAGCCCTGCTACCCCACTCGAGGCAAGCACGCTAACCACTACACCAGCGATGCGGTTATGGTGACTGTAAAGGCAAGCTTGACCGTACAATTTATTATTATATTTGAGTATGTTGAAATCCAAAGCTGTGAGGAATCTTTTTCCTGAAACTGGGTATCAATTACTAGCTTTTTCTTGTTCGACAATTATTCAACAAGGGCAATGCAAAGCGTGGTGTATTCCCTCACCTAAAAATTAAACCCTGTGACCTTGACCTTTGACCTTGAAAATCAATACGGTTCCAGATTCTCTTAAGGTCTAACTATGTACCAAGTTTGGTCAAAATCCAGTGAAGGATGTTGATTCTAGAGTGTTCACAAGGATGTTATACAGTAAATATTTGACCCTGTGACATTGACCTTTGACCTTGAAAATCAATACGGTTCCAGATTCTCTTAAGGTCTAAGTATGTACCAAGTTTGGTCAAAATCCAGTGAAGGATGTTGATTCTAGAGTGTTCACAAGGATGTTATGCGGTAAAAATTTGACCCCTTGACCTTTGACCTTGAAAATCAATAGGGTTCCAGACTCTCCTAAGGACTAAGTATGTACCAAGTTTGGTCAAAATCCATTGAAGGATCTTGATTCTAGAGTGTTCACAAGGATGTGATGCAGGAAAAAATTTACCCAGTGACCTTGACCTTTGACCTTGAAAATCAATAGGGTTCCAGACTCTCCTAAGGATTAAGTATGTACCAAGTTTGGTCAAAATCCAGTGAAGGATGTTGATTCTAGAGTGTTCACAAGGATGTCATACGGTAAAAATTTGATCCCTTGACCTTTGATTTGAAAATCAATAGGGTTCCAGACTCTCCTAAGGACTATGTATGTATCAAGTTTGGTCAAAATCCATTGAAGGATGTTGATTCTAGAGTGTTCACAAGGATGTTATGCGGTAAAAATGTGACCCGGTTACATTGACCTTTGACCTTGAACATCAATAGGGTTCCAGACTCTCCTAGGGGCTAAGTATGTACCAAGTTTGGTCAAAATCCATTGAAGGATCTTGATTCTAGAGTGTTCACAAGGATGATACACGGTAAAAAAATTACCCAGTGACCTTGACCTTAATACCTATGACCTTGAAAATCAATATGGTTCCAGATTCTCCTAAGGACTAAATATGTACCAAGTTTGGTCAAAATCCATTGAAGGATGTTGATCCTAGAGTGTTCACAAGGATGTTACGAAGGACGGACGGACGGTAGCGTTACTATATCCCTTCGCAACTTCGTTGGTGAGGGGATAATAAAAACTGTTTACAAGATTCTATTTTCTACTGGTTGATATTTACCTAAAAAATTTGTCCCATACAACAGTGATGCTTAAAATAAGAGGTGCAACTAAGTCCTCATTAAAGTTGATATTACCCACGGCCTTAGAATTGTATACCCCATCTCTTCTGATAGTGGCTTGGTAAGTCATACAATGCAGACCACCCCTGTTGTTGTCTTTATCAACCTGTAAGTATTAAGATAGAAGACATATTTAAAGTAGGTCACAGCTTTATCAACCTGGTAGTATTAAGACAAAAGACATATTTAAAGTAGGTCACAGTTTTATCAACATGGAAGTATTAAAATGCAAGTCCTATTTAAAGTAGGACACAGTTTTATCAACCTGGAAGTATTAAGACATATTTAAAGTAGGTCATGGCTTTATCAACCTGGTAGTATTAAGACAAAAGACATATTTAAAGTAGGTCACAGTTTTATCAACATGGAAGTATTAAAATGCAAGTCCTATTTAAAGTAGGACACAGTTTTACCTGGAAGTATTAAGATAAAAGATTTATTTAAAATTTTTGTAACAATGGTAAACATTTAAAAAACACAACTGTACTATACAGTCTTAATTCTTCAATAATTAAATTCTATTAGATGTATTTAATGATTTGTGGAATAGTGTCGAAACAATTCAAAGTGAGAAAAACATTTGACAACTTTACATGTTGACAAATATTCTAACATGACGTCCTTCTTTCTCTTTGTTAACAAACGAGCGATTTATCGATTGGGTATAATCTCATTAGCACATGTGCCGGTTCATGTGACTGACTTTCCCGTTGTAAATGTACCTGTTGATGAGTTATCGTCTGCTCGAATTTGGCAGGATAAATTGTGTGCGACATTATCTGCAAGCGTAAATATAAATTACCGTCTTCCAATCAAAGTACAGATGACTCTCGTTATCTCAAATTCGATGGGACCATGGAAAAAATTCGAGTCAATCATACTTCGACTCAAGAGGAGCTACGAAAATACAGGAAGTGTAGTTTGTTTGACGATAAAAGGCTGGGTCCTTCACTAATTTGATCAGCATTTGTGTGTCCGGCCATTCCCCCAGGACTAGGCCCGGGTCCTTCACCAGACACACATGTAACAGTATCATCAGAAGACATTCTGAAAGACATGTTGGAAGTGAAAAAATTTCCCCTTTTATTACAACTGTTAATTAAGAGTAACATTTTTTCAAATCTCTCAAAATGGAGAAATTATACATCTTCTTTAATCAAAATTAATTTCTGACAAATAATTCAATAGATAAAACGCTTCCGTTGTGTACTTTTCATAATCATTTATGTATGCCGACCGAAGCGCACTTATTATGAATCGATAATTTTTGATTGTACACATCTAACTTGTGTAATACCAAGCCAATTCAAATATTATCACTAATTAATTTGACAGATTGTGAAATAAACATGTGAAATAACCTAAGGTAACAATGTCAAAGTCAATGACCGGATGTTTCACCTGTGATCCGATTTTAATCCCAGGGTAATACACATGTTTTGACAGGTAAATTCGACTTAGCGAATGTAAATAATATGGCTTTCTACATCTCGGGACCAAAACTTTTATTCGAGACAACCGAAATTTTGACTCATCCGAATTCGACTCAACAGGAGTCCAATTATATATATTTATACACAACGAAGTTCGGGACTTCGATAAAAATTTGACTCAACCGGAAATCCAAGTCGACCGAGTTGGAGACAAAGAGTAAACTGTATACTATAGTATTTGTACTCTTAGGACATATCAGAATCGAAATAAATCATGGAAACCAGAATGTGTTTCGAGTTTTAACATGGGTTGGTGGATATTAGTAAATTTTATCCCTCGACTCTGGCTCAGGATAAAATACTAATATCCGCCAACCCATGTTAAAACTCATAACACTTTCTGGCTTCCATGATTTATTTCTTAAGTAAACACCAAAAATGGCAGAAATGTGTTTTCCTGGTCTGAAAAAAAGAGTGAAATACATTGTTCTTGTTTATAATGTGCACCCTTCCAGCAAAATAAAGAATCTATATAAACAAGATATGATTATAATCTAACGATTATGAAGTCTCCCAAACCGGCCACTGACAACAGGTTTAAATGAACACTTTGCATTGTGACAAATTCTGAGCTTGAATTTTTGCGGCATTGTGGTGGCCATTTTGAAAATGGAGACCGGTAGACATTTTTCGATGTCGGGAATCAATTTAGGACATCATAATCTACCTACATATGAAATGTCGTTGAAATCAAACAATGTTGATTTTTTCGTGGTATTGTGGTGGCCATTTTGAAAATGGCGACCGGTAGAAATTTTTCGATGTCAGGAATCAATTCTGGACATCATAATCTACCCACATATGAAATGTCGTTGGAATCGGACAACTTGTGTTGGATTTGTGCGGTATTGTGATGGCCATTTTGAAAATGGTGACCAGTAGACATTTTTCAATGTCGGGAATCAATTCAGGACATCATTATCTACCTACATATACAATTTTGATGATATCGGACAATGTTGAATTTTTACCGCCAATTTTTCATGCCGTGTTTTGGCAGTCATTTGAAAATGGCAGACATCTTGAAAATTTTGAAGATGCAGAATTGCTCCTCTAATGGTGACCTATCACTATGTCAAATTGTATGTCTCTATCATTATCCATTTAGAAGTTATCAACATTAATGTACGAAATTTCAACTTTCCCATGGAATTCTATAGTAAACCCCACCCCCTTTGAACTCCTCAAAATATGACTTTAACCCCCTTTATCACAAAGCTGAAAACTTTAGGACCAACTAGAAACATATTTCTCACTTTTGAGACAGACCAGTTCCTATTTTTAGCGATGTGAGATTTTCTTATCTTGCACTAGTGCAAGACAAAAAATTCATGTGCGTTTTACCAGCAAATGCATGCTGTACAGTTTATAAAAGTGAGAAATAGAATCAAACACCGGCAAAAAGTGCAAGACAGGGAAATCTCTGACACCCTCGGGAAATCTTACCCTCGGGTGTCGGAGATTTCCCTGTCTTGTACTTTTGTCGGTGTAAGATTCTATATATCTATAACTCCACCAAGTTTCATGAAATTCTGTCCAGTAGTTCCTGGGATGTCGCAAAGAAAGAAAGGAGAATAATAATATGCGAGCGTCAGCGAGCTCTTTATGGCATAAAATGTGTACTTAGGATTTTTTGACAAACATGGCTGCACATACTGACGGATAAAAATAAATTCTGCGCATTGTAAACACGCTCCGTGTAACACACTAACACACTCAACTAATGAAGATCTTCTTAACATAAAGCGCAAAGGTGATCCTAAGTCTCGTACCCTCTCTCGTACGTCCGATACCACTGAAACCCGGAACCCGTGTGCAAGAAAAGTAATTTTGTTAGCTTGTTTTACTTATATTGATATTTTTTGATTTATTAAATCTCTTCTGACATACTAACAAAAATTTTTGTTTCTATGCGGAAGTTAACTTTTGAGATTTCGTAGGGAACGACAGTTCGATTGAATGAGACTAGATTCGGCCTTAAAAAAAAGTCGCCCCCGATATATCTCGGCCCAAAAAATCTCGACACTTTTTGATGCACTGGATGAGCGTGAAATTGCCAGATAATTTTCAGATTCGCGAGCATTCATGGCCGTGCCTGTTTCATATTAATAATAATAATAATAATACTAATAATAAGAAACGGAGCAAAAACAATAAGTCTCCAAACAACGTTTGGAAGACTTAAATATAGCGTATTATACAGAGGTCATTACGATAAAATAAATTAATGTTTGTTAGCATTCCTCTAACTTACAGGTGCTTCCCACTGTAAACATGTAGTATCAGCACAGTTTTCTGCCATTTTTAATCCTTTTTTTAAGAGTATCGCTATATTGTTAATTTCCTGACTCAAAGTCTTGCGTAGTTGGTCTAATACACCTTCATGGGACAATTCCTTCATTAATCCTGATGAAAAATTATTCACTGCTAACTGAACTGTAGTCCTGTCTATTTTACACTGTAATACAAAACAAAAATTACTGGTACGTCATTTACAATTTACAATAACAAAATATGAGGGTTACAGGGTTGGTGTTTAATGCCACTTTCAACAATATTTCAGTTATATCGTGGTGGTCAGTTTTATTTGTGGAGGAAAACCACTGACGTGCTGCAAGTCATCAACAATCAAAATATAAATTAAGAATATTAAATTCTCAAATTTAACATTTAAGAAGAAAAAAAATAGTCAGCATTTAAGGAAATGAAATGCTTTACTGTTCTGTTTCTTAAATATAAGGTTGTTGTCATTGTCAGATATCACAGATATTAATGTATACCTAATCAAAGTCATTCAGGCATAACCTGCAAGCCATCTTTTATTTAGTATTTATATGAAAAGTAGAAAATCTTATATTTTTATGACAAGTAATATTTAAAGGCATACAGGCCGTTATTTTATTTAAAAACAAGAAATGTGTGCATCACAAAATACGCCCGTCTATGTAAATTATCAAACGGTATAATGGTAATGACCCCAAAATAAATAAGGTTCTTCCCCTTCCACAGGGGAATCATGTGACCAAGTTTGGTAAAGATCCGATATACAGAACTAAAGTTATTGTGCGGAAACCTGTGTGGACGCCCGCCGCCCGCCATACCCAATCACATAATACGGCCTCATTTACAAAACCACTGATAGTTGTTCAATTTTTAACGCTGATTTAAGCTTTAGTCGCAACAATTTTTTATTTTTCTCTTTAAACTGTCGAAACATAACATTTATTTAACTATAAAATTCACTAATAAAATTCACCCACCCCCCTTTTTTTCTTGTTTAAATCAATGATCAACAATATTCCAGAATCAAACAAATGAACAAATATAACATAGATTTCTTTTACATTCATCTTTTTACCATGCGGTGTCAGTGTGTTTTAAATTGGTCATCCAATCAGGATGCTCATTATTCTTGTCCAAGATAAAAATACATCGCTAAAATTACCTGTGGGTGTTTCCCCACTTCAACTCGTAAATTTACATAGAAATCAGAGATATTTCGTCATAAAACTTCACACATGGTTTTGTCTATCATATTTCTTGAAGACAAACATAAAATTTTATTGCATTTATCAATATTGTATGAGTATCAACAGTTTTTTCAACACCGTATCTGTTTCTCGATACAGCTGCAACTTCAACTTGTAAATTTACATAGAAATCAGAGATATTTCGTCATAAAACTTCACACATGGTTTTGTCTATCATATTTCTTGAAGACAAACATAAAATTTTATAGCATTTATCAATATTTTATGAGTATCAACAGTTTTTTCAACACTGTATCTGTTTCTCGATACAGCCGCCCAATTACAGTGACCCGTGACCCATATTAGCACGTCCCAGCAGTTTTTTTCTTAATAAGGTTGTTTAAAAACATCGAATATTGGCAACTTTTAATATAAAAAAAAATTAATGGATGCTCAAGAGATTTCTGATATAAACCAAATAAATTTTAGCATTAAGATGTTCAAGATTCATAAATAAAATACAAAATGTAACTCAAAATTTTAAGTTTCATGTACTGTTGATATAGAAAGCAATTTCTAAACAAAAATATATGTAAATAAAAATCTTTACTATTGAGGCCCTCGCCTACACTTACAGTGATTTCATTCTCAGTAAGATATTCCTTTATATCATAAATAAATAGAGCTAGATTGTGTATCAGACGTTTGGTTTCTTCTTTCTCTTTCTGTTCTGCAATCTTTTGTACATATTGTCTAACGGCAGGAATCCCAGTATCCTCTTCACTATCAAAGACCTAGTAAATAGACATATGGTGTTGATTGATTTGATTTTATTGTGTTTAATGTCACTTTCAGCAATATTTCAGCTCTATCATGGCCACCAGTTTTAGTGGTGAAGGAAGCCGGAGTACCTGGAGAGAACCACCAACCATGGGCAAGCAACTGGTAAACTTGATCACTTGTGACTGCGAGTCAAGTGCACCCTTTTTTGTAATTTACAAAGCTGTCACAAACCCACGCCGTATTGGTGTTAGGTTTGTATGAGTTGTTAGGTAATCCAACTACCTAACTCATTGAGCCACCCATATGGTGTTGAAAGTAACCTTTATAAACGACCAAAACAAAATTGCGTTCATTATCATGTGATGTGCTGTCGTTTCCTTTGTCATCATCCGTCTGTTGACAGAATGCATATGGTTTCCGCACGATAGCTGATGTTTTACATAATAGATCCTTCTTGAATTTTAAACATAATAATCATTGGCACCGAATATTTGTCGGTTTTGATTTGGGAAGTTGTAACCCCATATTTCCAAACAAGAGGCCTGGACCAGGAAGGTGCAAAAATGAATATTTCTACTAACTACATGGCAATTTTATTTTTCATCTGATTTTGATGTTTTTATTAATGAATTCCTTAGCAAAATCCCTTTCAGAAATATGCATGGTAACTATTATCATTTTTGACATAAAAGGGACCAAAAAGGGGGAAGATTTCAAATGTCTAATTTTTTTGTTTTTCATCCAATTTTAAGGCATTTTCTTAACATTCTAATGGGTTATAGATGGGCCATAAAAAAAATTGGTATTCTATTTTTTAAAGAGGTCTGAAGGGAGTCTAAATTCTGAAATTTCACATATTTGGAAGACACAGAAAAAAAAATTGTGGTCCAATTTTGTTGTGTTCTTTTCCTTTGAATTTATTGCATTGAAAGCTTCCTGCTGTATGCTGACTGATTTCCTCTATCTCTTTCGATTTTGGGCTGTTTGAAAAAAAATGGCTCCAACATGTGAAAAAAATGTCCAAATTAAACTCACTCCTAAAAACTTTCTGCTGATAATTTTCAATGTTGTATACATTGAAGTAAATGAAACAAGAAAGAAACTATGAACAGATAAGCAATAAATTTTTAAGAACCTTTTATTGAACACAAATTGGCATGAAAAACATGTAAAACACATACTTATTCTATATCAGTTAAACAATCTTTAGTCTCAATTATTTTGTATAATGGTTTCTCAAACAATGCAACTGATGTAAATGACTTTTTGCACAAAATATTCGGTTATTGGTAGTTGTAGTTTTTCTTAAAAGCTATTTTTTATCAAAAAATTCTCAATATTTTTGTCCAATCTACCTGATAAAGTTTTTATTATCAAAATAATAACGAATATTTTTACTTAAGACAGCAAAATTTTCAAACTTTAAAGATAAGTAGCCATTTGTAAAAAAAAATCACATTGATTCTTTGAACGATCGCAAAATAATTGGTTGTAGAAAAAACATTTTGTTGCACTCCTGACATTTTATAATAAAGAAAAAAGAAGAAAATATCACATTTTAAAATGCCAACATTGAACAGTGATGTTACTCATACAATATTTTTTACCTGTTTCAATGAAATATTTGTACAGAAATGACAGTATTTGGAAATTTGTAACAATTTTTTGCCATACCACTTCTTTAATACCCAGTTTTAGCAGCAATATTTTTTTAATTACATTTGAAAATTTGTATTATACCACTCTAATATATTTATAAGATAAATCATAAAGAAATAATTAGATTATTTGTATAGGCTAGAAAAGGCAATTTATTATAAATTATCATTATTTTATCAATGGTACTATTTTATCAGGATATGTTGCACTCCTCACATTATATTGCCATCAAGAAATAGAAGAGTTATTAACTTAAAAACAATTCACAGGGGAAAAAATCAGTTGGTGTTCTTTCAAGCATTAGTTTTACCAAGTTTTAATGATAATTGTTTCTTAAAGTAACATTTTTCTAGTTATTTGTAATTTGTTTACAGACCTACTTCTCGAAAATTCCAACTTATTTTTGAAATATACTATACAAAAACATTTAAAACATGTATTAATCTAAATTAATATTGAAAATAGATGTTTAATGTATAATTACAAGTATTTTTTGGATACTTAGTCTTAGAAAATTTATTATATCAAATTTCAATGATTTTTAAATATTTATGTCAGGAGTGCAACATTTACATGGTCAACCATAAATTATCTATAAGAAAATAGATAAATGCATTTATCATAAACTTTATCAAGTCAATTAATCTCCAATAGCTAATGAACCTAGAAAACATGTTCCCTTGTCAGAGAATGTCTCTAGTATTAATACCTAATAGATATTAAAGCATAAGACCATTTAAAATGAACAAAAATACTTTATTACATAAAATTAAAAGCACATAAAATGCTATTGGTACTTTTAATTTTTTTCAAACATTATTCTAAACTTGACAGAATCTCATTTTATTTAAATCATCCATATAAAAAGCTATAATTTAGACTGTGTAGAAGATCACTTAAAACTAGTTGCACTCCTGACATGAATCAAATGCTTCTGTGAGAGATATTATGTATCTCAAACAGGTAAATGGGTTTTATCTGTTCTCTTAGTCAGTCTCTGTTGAAATAAAAAGACAAATGTGATTTTAGTTACATTTAAAAGAAAATATCAAATGTTGCACTCCTGACATTTGAGGGTGCTGCCTTTAATGTGACATTCTTGGCCTTACTACTGATTTTAGTGTATCCTTTAACTATGGTTTTGAAGCAGCAATGATGTATTAAGATTTATTTATACCCCTTATCTTTGAAAACTAAAAGACAACATTTCTACAATGTAATTTAGAAAAACTTGCATAAATGTTTGTTGCACTCCTGACTAGGTACATCTTTTTTACAAAGCCATATTTTTATGCAATAATAAATGTGAAGCATGATCTATTGCTATCTTAAAGTATGTCAACATATCAAAGTTTGTGATGAAATAGATTTTGATAACATATTGTTTGATTTAGCACTGTGGTAGGTTGTTGAAAATTAAGGATTTTTTAGTGTCACAAAAAAGTGTTGCACTTCTGACAATTTTGATTTTGGACATATTTTTTTTGTTATTCTAGATATCTTAAAGATTTTTTGCAGTAACAAACATCAAATCATAACAGATCTTTTGAACTATTTAGATCCAATAAAATCATAAAAATGAGTAAATTAGAGAGCTATAGCAGTAGGAGCCATTTATTTTGAAACTGCCCTTTTGTAGATAAACTCAACCGAAAACAAAAGCCGAATCCAAATTTCAACATTCTTAATTTTCATCCAATATTTTAATGCAATGTTATGCAAAATTAAAGTAATATTACACCAGTTTTGGGTGAAGAAATTTTTCCCCTGAAAATTCAATTTGGAATACGCCGGTACCTTTACTAAGCTATTCATGCATGTTTCAAGTCAAAATATGTTCCCAACAATTAGAAATCTGCAAATCCGTGTGCATGTTTATCATCCTCGCCATTGTTGTGGAGACTGATTAAATTTCGGTTGTTTTGTTCCAATAATTGCCGATCATGACCTCGTGACGATAAGATAAACAATCATGGATGCTGAGGTAAGCATGCACACATTCCTGACAATGATTATTGAGGAGTCTGTCTGTTTCATGTTGTGTGAACCATTTTTTTTGGTGCAATTATTCTTATGTGGTACACACGAATACATTTTTACTTGCATCCAACATTTTTTTCAATCAACTGTACAGTGCGCATGAGCGATAATCTCCCCGAAAGAGTTCAAATCTTGGGTCACGTGCATATCATTTGCATTACTGTACGGGAAAACAGAATTATCTGCAGTCAAATATTTTGCAATTTGCTCTTAAAATCTGCTTTTGAGCGGATTTTTAATGTTATGCAGTTGATTTTAGTTAAAATTAAGTGACATATTAAGTGAAAATATTTAATCCAAAAATTCCACGATATTTGCCTTTCATATTACTACATCTTTATGGGTTATTGATGTACCATAAAAATATTTTGTTATTTCATTTCGCAAAGGGACACAAATTCCGAAATTTTGCATATTTGGAAGATATGTGGAGTTTAATTTTTTCATCCAATTTTCATGTATTTTTTTCCCTTTGAAATGATTGCATGGGGAGCTTCTGCTTCTGGAAATATGTCATCATATTTTCTCTATCACTTATGGTTTCTGAGAGAGACTTGAGTTATAGGGGTAAACAAAAACTGAATTCTAAAATTTGAACTTTTTTATTTTTCATCCAATTTCAATGCAATTTTTTTGGCAAAAATATAAAAATATCATCGTTATGGGTTACTGATGGACCATTAAAGGAGCTTGCTATTTTATTTCAAAACAGGGTCTAAAAGAGGTCATCATTTTTAAATTTCACATATTTGCACTTGGTATATAGAATTTATTCTTTCATCCACTATTAACGCTGCATGTTACAATTATTATGTGGTATTTTTTGTTTTTCATTTTCTTACCTTAGGTGGTCCATCATCCGTCAGTTTGTTCTTTAGTTTCTGGTATTCAAATGAACTAACACAGAATACCTTTAGATTTTCATAAGAATTGGTCAGGTGACTATCATCATCATCATCATCATCATCATCATCATCATCATCATCGCTATCCTCCTCATCCTCTTCTATTTCTTCTTGTGTCATTTTAGCTTTCCTCTTCATCTCCTGATACAGTATCAAAATGTATAAAGAATAACTTATAAACAGTACAGTATAGAGTAGTCTCCCTCTTATTCCCCATTTCGGACCGACATCATTAGGTGGTGATCAGCCAAGCGAAATCCTACATACATTTCAATGCATTAGATTAATTTATTTGATATCCACCAACAGAATTTAAATATTGTAAATAAAATCACTCATGGTCCTTGTTTACACTAAACCAGATCTTAGTTTGATTTTCTTTACTCTGTACATATGAGTTTTATTTTATTTAGAAAAAAAAAAAAAAGAAAAAAAAAAGGGCCCAGGTGGCCCAATGAGTTAGGTAGTCGGATTACCTAACAACTTATACAAGCTTATCACCAATACGGCGTGGGTTTGCACCCAGCTTTGTAAATTACAAACTGTGTCGCTCACCTTTCATTCTGCTTTGAGGAAACTTAATACAGAACCTTCTATAGGTGCTTCCCACCAAATTTCGGTTCATTTTGACAAAGCAGTTTCAGAGAAGATTTTTAGAAATCGACCAATCTAAAACAAGAATTGGCTGTGGCAGCCATGTTTGTTAATGGATCAAAACGAAATGTGCAATCTCTATAGAGGACATTCCATAGATGTTTCAGAGGAGAAGACTTTTAAAAATAGGCCAATCAGAAACAAGAATTGCCTGTGGCAGCCATTGTTTGTTAATGGATCAAAACGAAATGAGCAATCTCTATAGAGGACCTTCCATAGATGATTCTTACCAAGTTTCATATTATTTGGCCAAGCGGCTTCAGAGGAAAAGCTGTTTTAGAATCGACCAATAAGAAACAAGAATTGCCTGTGTCAGCCATATTTGTAAATGGATCGGGATGAAATGAGCAAGCTTTATAGAGCACCTCCAATAGATGCATCCTACCAAGTTTCGGTTCATTTGGCCAAGCGGTTTCAGAGGAGAAGACTTTTAAAAATAGGCCAATCAGAAACAAGAATTGCCTGTGGCGGCCATGTTTGCTAACAAATCGGGACGAAATGAGCAATCGCAACAGAGGACTTTCCATAGTTGCTTCCTACCAAGTTTTGGATCATTTGGCGAAACGGTTTCAGAGGAGAAGAATCTAAAAAATCAGCCAATCAGAAACAAGAATCGCCTGTGGTGGCCATGTTTGTTAACGGATTGGGACGGAATGAGCAATCTTTATACAGGACCTTCCATAGATGCTTCCTACCAATTTTCGGATCATTTGGCTGAGGGGTTTTAGAGGCATATATCTGTAATTCAATTCTGATATCTGTATAGAGATAACTTCATTTTGAATACAAATATATCTATATTTAAACAAGAGTTATCTTTCTTTTAACAAAAAAACAGATTTTTTAGAAATCAACCAATCAGAAACAAGAATTGCCTGTGGCAGCCATGTTTGTTAATGGATCGGGACGAAATGAGCAATCTTTATAAAGGACCTTCCATAGATGCTTCCTACCAAGTTTCAGTTCATTTGGCAAAGTAGTTTCAGAGGAGAAGATTAAAGTGTGAAAAGTTAACGGACGACAGACGCCAAGTGATGGCAAAAGCTCACATTGCATTTGACAAGGTGAGCTAAAAAGGGTGCACTCGACTCACAGCTGCAAGTGATAAAGTTTATGAGTTGCTTGCCCATGGTCGGTGGTTCTCTCCGGGTACTCCGGCTTCTTCCACCACTAAAACTGGCCGCCATGATATAGCTGAAATATTGCTGAAAGTGGCGTTAAAACACCAAAACTCAAAACCAAAATAGAAAAAATAAAAGTCAAATTTTCCATTGAAATTGAGGTAAAAGGCAAAATCCCAAGGATTCTTACTGGATTCGCCGCCTTCAATTGTTAAATGCCCAAATGTTCGGAAAAGAGATTAAGACCACTCCCACTAAAGGTCAACCCTCTTTTCAGGCCACATTTCAAATACAACTAGTATTACTGTGAGCACAGCTCAGTAAGATATACTCCCCGCTCCCCACATCTTTCCAACCTATTTCCATAACCAAAACATTACTGATTGTTTTGACCAAAAATGAAAGGGACCCTCCTCTATTACCCAACCAATGATTACTTAGTAAAGTTTCACCAGATTCCATCATACATTACTAAAAAAATTCCTATGACATTGTATATATAATACACAATATAAGGCCCCTAACTCTGAAACAATGAAAGTGAATATCATCAAAAATGAAAGAGACCCTTCTCTCTTCACGAGTAAACTACTGCTCAAATTTCAAAATATTCTGAGAAACACTACTCAAGTTATAATACTCCCCACATCTGTCCAAGTAAAGTTTCACCAGATTCCATTATGCATCAAGTTATCCTATGACAAATTCTAACCCGTTACCTTGAGTATAGCTACTACATGCAGTTCCTAATAAAGATTATTAAATGTCATCTTCAGCTGATATTGGTGAAAACACCTCATTTTTAATTTTCATGATGTTTGTGTAAGTTGTAGTTTGTTATGACTTCATATGATAACTCAAGTTTGCCTTGAGAAAAGCAATATTAATGGATAGAAAATATGAATACTACATGTCCACTTTGTTAAGGGTAAATAATGCTATAATTTTAGAGACAGTAGCAACCAACCTAGATAACTACTTTGTCAAATGGTAGGTAATACTATAATTTTACTGATAGTACGAACCAACCTCAATACTTTAGATTCTGTAAAGGTACTGCCATAGAAAGGAGGAAATGATCACTGTAATATGTAGGTTATCATATGACATAGGGTAAAAATTCTATTTTCCGTCATATCAAGTCCAATAACTCTCGAACGACAAAAGTGAAAATCGTCAAAAATGAAAGGGATCCTCCTCTCTTCACTGGTAAACTGTTGATAAAATTTCAAAACATTCTGAGAAACACTACTCAAGTTATCATACGACATAGGGTAAACATCCTATTTTCTGTCATATCAAGTCCAATAACTCTGGAACGGCAAAACTGAAAATCACCAGTAAACAGCTGATAAAAAGATTCTAAGAAACACAACTCAAGTTATCGTACGACATAGGATTTGTCTACAGACGGACGAACAGACAGACAGACGGATGGAAGGACAACAGACGGACGGACATGGTGAAACCAGTATACCTCCCTACAACTTCATTGCGGGGGGTATAATGAGATAATAAAATACTACCAATTTGATCCCCTCAGGAGAGGCCACCCTTCTTATATAATAAGAAGAGTTTGAAGATACCAAAGGGGTAATCAGAATACGTAAATCGAAGAAGAACAGACAACACAATGGCCAAAAGAAAAAGCACAAATGGACAAACAACGATCTACAAAACATATATACATAAAACTAAAAATCGAGTAACACGAACCCCACCAAAAACCGGGGGTGAACTCAGGTGCTTCGTAAGGGTAAGCAGTTCCTGCTCCACTAGTGGCATCTGTCGTGTTGATCCACTTATAAACCTGGTGATAAGTCATGAATGAGGAAAGGACCAGGAAGTGTTTACGACATGAGGAACATATCCGTGGTCATTTGTGACACAGATATTCCATAATGGTCAACCAAGTCATGATGGCGACTGTACAATTTCGAAGTGATGACTTCAACTTAACCAAGAGGAACTCTTGGTTCAGTAGCTTCCTTGTTAGAAGCAACCCTCTATCAAGGAAATCCTGATACGAACCACAAGCCCCGGAACATCGTATCAACTGAGAAATATATACTCCATATGCAGGTGCTGCTGGAATGTTGCTACATATAAATGTAAAGTTCACAATGGGAAAATTGAAATCATCTCTTTTGTCGTAAAGTTTCCTTCTTAACCACCCCTCACTGTTAATTTTGAGGTGTAGGTCAAGGTAAGATAGCTATATTTTTTATTATAAATGGTGGCTTTATAAGAGGGGGACTATTACATATCAAATTTATTCACTACTTGGTTTTGAAACAAGCAGAAATGTATAGGTTCAGTAAGGAATTTTAATGTAATTACATACTAATTGTGGGTTAGGGTTATGGTGTTTAATGCCACATTCAATAATATTACAAATTATTTGATGTTTCCATGACTACTCTAGCATGCATCCAAGTTTTCCCATGGGAAAGTACATATTTATTAATTGATTATGATATCCGAATTTTTTTGGTGTTTGTTCACTGAAACAACAATATACGGCTAGAAATGTTGCTCCACTTGGATAAATTTTTAAGATTCTGATCCAACCAGTCTTTGTTCACACTGCCGTGTGCTTATAGTGGATAAGTAGCAAATAGAAATTTTGTAATATTTGATTTGACTCAACCAGGACCAGATGCCATGATCGACTGCTCTCAAATAGAGGGTAATGGTGTTTAACGCCACTTTCAACAATATTTCAGTTATATCGTGCTTGTAAGTTTTGATTGGTGGAGGAAACCAGAGTACTCGGAGAAACCCATTGACCTGCTACAAGTATCGTTCTGACAAACTTGATCACATAAAGTTGCATCGAGTACACCTCGCCATGAGTGAGATTTGAACGCACAACATTAGTGGTGATAGGCACTGATTGCAAGAATGCCCCATAGAAGAGAAAGATATCATTGTTAAACTGTCAGAGAAGGCTTTTCCAGCTACAAAATTCAAGACATGACCAGGATTAACTGCAGAACCAACGAGGGAAAGACAAAATGTTTAAAATTTACCTCGAAGTTGGTGGAGAAGAAAGATGACAGTTCTGTTGACAGAGTGTTGGTCCAAAGTGTCAAGACCAACAGCAGGCAGCCTCTTAATGACGTCACAGCCAGATTTAATGCAAGAACAGGATGTGGTATGTCTTAGAGAACTATTTGTAGAAGATTGTTTTAGTATTGATACAAACACCAGGTCATTTCAAAGAAAATTACAATTTCTCCAGTAAATCGTGAGAAAAGGCCTGGGTTTTGTCGCAGGAAATTACATTGATATACAAAATCAGTGGTCTTCAGTTAATTTTAGTGACGAGGTTAATATTGTCCTTGATTAAAACCATAAAGTTTATGTCTGGAGTCGATCTTACAAGAGGATGCGTCCCGATTGTGTGGGTTTCCGCAATGACTGGGAAACAAATTGCCGTGCATCAGTGATGTTCTGGGATGTATTTCTTATTATGGTGAGGGCACACTGGTTCTTGTTGAGAGAAATATGAAAACTGAAAAATACATTTCAGTAGTAGATGACAATATTTGGCCATTAACTGCCATACAGATTTCAAATTGGAGTTGGATATTTCAGGAGTACAATGCATTGTGTCATGTTTCAGCTGGACCAATCAGTAGAAATTGAAACATGATATCAACACTCTTCCATAGCAGAGAGTCCTGATTTCAACATTATAGAAAATATCTAGAAAGTACTCAAAATTAAAATGAAATTCGAAATACCAATGACTTAAAATGAGTTACATAATATATTTGGAGTGACCTCCCTTTGCACTACGTATAAAGTTTATATGCGAGTTTACCTGGGATAATTTGATCTGTGTTACGAACGTCAAGTATTGAAGAGTTAAGGTAAGTAATACTTCACTTTTATTAACCAAAATTGATATTTAATTCTTTGATTATACTTTATGCATAAGATGATGTCAGCCATTTTGCAAATTCATTCAATGCAATGTACTGTACATATATCGTGTATACACACATATCATATGTATCCTGCAATTTTTCATCTTTGTGAAAAAAATGAAATATGTCTTTGAAATTTTTATACACAAAAATGTCAGTGTATTTTCAATACATCCATCTAGGTATCTGTCTAGGTGATAACAAAAGTAACATCTGTGGTGTCAAAATTTGGTGGTTTTATAAGTCTGATTAATTGGCAGATATTTCTTTAGACAGTTTTATGAAAAGAAACAATAATTTTTTTATTCACTTTCACATAAAGTATTATTCACAAATCTTTCTATCATTTTTTGATTTTTAAACTAAAAATGTTCAACATGTTGTACCCTGTGGTAACTGAACAATTAATATAACTGGACAATGGCCAAAACTGGTAATTAAGTTTTGTTGTTATTCTTACTGTTCATAATTCAGTCAGACCTGTATTAAGAGGTCACATTTAGGACAAAGAAAA
The DNA here is from genome assembly GCA_963383655.1 of Bathymodiolus septemdierum. Taxonomy (NCBI): domain Eukaryota; kingdom Metazoa; phylum Mollusca; class Bivalvia; order Mytilida; family Modiolidae; genus Bathymodiolus; species Bathymodiolus septemdierum. The sequence goes on along the minus strand of OY726521.1, from coordinate 43,303,485 downwards.
AGTGGTCTTTTAAGACAGACAATGTCTTAAAAAGAGGTTCAATTCATATGAAATTGTCTATAACCAGATTAGAAAAAGGTGATCTTCTAATACAGATGACAGTTAATAGAGGTCACACGTGACCACATGGGCTGGTTTGACTGTATTTCATTACTTTGACTACCCCATCCTTAGATCACTTACCTTTCTTCCTGCCTGAAAGTCCTTCTTGATCTCTTTACTGACAAATTCAGTTCTAGTTTTAGCACAGATGAGGTTCATAGTTTTATATTTGATGGCCATTTCTATTTCCAGCTTATTTTTTTTAGCCTCAAGAGATTCTATTTCGTTCTGTTTGTCTTGTTTCTTTTGTGAAAGTTCTTTATTTTCTCTGGACAGTGCTGACTTCAGTTCTCCATCCTGTAAAAATGAATCTTGAATCCATACATACTTATTTAAAATAACTTGTAACATATTAATGATAAAAAACCACTTCTTGCACATCCTTATGCCAGACTATTATTACCACTAATTTAATTGGGCAAGTAGTAAGATTCAAGGCTATGCATTTATGGCGAAAAATTAAAATGTTTACTTGAATAAATCTTCAATTATAAAAATTGCTAATGTCGCTATTTCCGTCTTAATGTCCATAAAAATATTACATTAGCAACCATTTTTTTTAAATAAGCTTAAGTAGTCAATTTCTTGAGCGGACTAAATTTGCTTTCTTGATACATTTGTGATTAACATTATTTTCTGTCATTTTGGATTAAAAACAATTTGCATATAGATGTTTCCATCAAAGAAATCTGAAGGTAGTTACAGTCTTCACAAAGTTGTCTGAGGATTCATTGGATATTCGGTCCAGTGGAAAAATTAGTTTCACTGGACCGAAGGCAAATTTACGGGACCTAATAATAAAAATTTATATTATATATAAAAATGTTTTTTTAAAGACGCTTGATAGCAATTTAGTACACAGTCGAATTAGGCAGGGAATCTTTATGTAATTGTTCATGAGCAAAGTAATGTCAGTCACCATACATATCCAGTAGTGCATAGTTTCCAGTGAATGTAACTAAATATATGTAAATATCTGTGTTTACTTATTCCTTTTACTGTATGCTGTATGTGTATGCAGATATTATATTTTTATTTGTAAACAAGTAAAAGGTAACAAATAATTATTATTTAATAAGTTTATCAATTTGAAAATATATTCTGCAGTATGGTAAAAAAAATGAACTGTATTAAAGTATCCAATACACATCTTTTTGGACAATTTTAGGACATCAATGGAAAATAAATAAACAATGAATGTACACTTAAATTTAAATTTGCAATTGAAATACAAATTTTGGTTACTAGCATCAATAAATTTTCATGCAAATATTTTTCAATTAAATGCTCCTCTGTATGTTGTTATCTAAAGGTGTCAAACCACTAATTCACCAATCAGAGCTTAGAACATATACGAAAGTAGTCCCTTTTCAAGAAAAAAGTTCCTTTCACTTTGGACTATTGTGTAAACTACTGAATGGAATGGACTAATTAAAATTGATAATTGAAGTTAACTATATAGGGATTATTTTGAGCCCAAATTTGATGGACTTAGTTGTATTTTAATACCTCTATGGAGGATTTGATGCATGACCTATAAATACTGAATTTCTTGGGGATGACCGAGCTATTTTTAGAGTAGGCGTTTTCCGTTGCATGGCATTTCACTGCAAGATTTTAAACATCCCCTGATATTTTGACAGAATGTAGAGGAATCATGTACGTTTCAGAAAATATATGGTCTTGGAAAGGTTAAACTTAAGATAAAATGGCCAGGTAGGCTCGAAAAAACACAAATTTATTAGAAAACCATAAGGAAATTAATTAGTGGTTTCACACCTAAAAGGGTAAGGCTGATATAGCCAACAATCTGTATCTAATTGTTCGATCAGGTTCCGAATTTTAGATCATCAATTTCCGGTTTTCATTCCTTATTAATTTCAGTTGAGAAAATGAATCTGTTGTCATCTTCAATATATATGCATCTCAAAACAAATTCAATTAAACAAATGCAATCATTGATCCTTGGCGTGTGTGGAAGTCAACATATTTCTGTGTTCAGTGGTATATTTCAGTTTTATAATAAATTTTAATCACCAACTGGGCGACCGTTAATTTGTATCTCTGTGTCAAGAGTCCTCTTTCTTAGCTTTTAGTTTGAATTTTTTCCCGGGAATCGCATATTCAACAAATTTTAAACCCAACATGGCGTTCACCTGTGGAGAGCTACGATTTTTGGTATCAGCTGAAGTCTGAAACAATGTCGGACATTTGGAGTAACGATATTTGACATTTTACCGGTCCCAGTCGGTTTTCATCGGTTTTGACCGACGGATCGACACACTTTGTGAAGACTGTAGTTATTGATGTACTTTTAAATGCAGGATAACTAAAGTCAAGGCAGAAAACAATGACTCCTTGTGTTTGTAGACTTTCTGGAAAGTATTAAATGTTAAAAAAAACTTTGTGAAAAAAGGTTTTTTATTGTTCTGAATTTTTATAGAATAAATTAAACACAGTTGGTAACAGAAACCAGACATATTAATATTATAAATATGACATATATATTACATATAGATACCACAGGCTTACAAATGAACTTATTTAAACAAACAAATCCCAAGAATGAATTTGTTTCAATAAGTTCATGAGTGCGTCACATGGTATATATGTTTTGTAACAGAAATGAAATGACTGACATTTTTAGCTATGGTACAACATCAGACCTGCATGTTGTACCACAGTATAAACCCCGCCCATTTGTATTTAATTTCAACAAAGTGGGTGATTAATTGAGTATGTTACAATATCAATTCCAGAAAATAAACCATTATTTTCTACAAACACATTTTTAAGCTGATTAATTCATAAAAACAGCAAAGGAAAAAAAAATTCATTCATTTTATAATACAGTGTATAAGAATTAAAATACAGTAGAACTTCAGTGGCTCGAACTCAAAGTGTATTTGAGTTATCGGAAGTTCGAGCCACCGAAGTTCTCTAATTTCAGAGAGAGAAAAATCTGGTTCTGGCCTGGGAGAGTTTCATTACGCTATGATAACTGATGCACGGTACTAGTGGGCCCTAGTCGTAAACAAAATCTAATCAGTTACATCTAGAAAGTTCTCACAAACTACGGCTTCTGAATACCTATTTGGTATCTTCAAACGTTTATTGAAACGCTTTTCAGTTTTTGTGATCTATTTTATATAGGAAATACAAGGTTAAGCAGTAACAGTTGGATCGATATCAGTATAATGTTTAATAATTCAGATATATATTTTTAAAGTACAAATTTAAAATTTTAGAAAATGATCATTTTCTTTTAAAAAATTTTGAATTGGAAGCAATTATATTTTTTTCACTAAATATAATATAGACATAAAAACTGAGGATAATCGGAATGTCACTACTAGTACATTTTCTATTTTTGGTATTTAGATGAACCTTGAGATCACACTCTCAATAATACTAATTCATGTTAATAACAATTTTAAATATTGTTTTAATTAACTTTATTAGGATTGCAATCATTTAATCTTCTGATTGTTTCAATTACTGTCAAGTGTTGGCTCGGCTTGAAAACAACAATCTTTCTTTATTAATCGTAATTAAAAGTTCAAAATCATGCCACAGGTAATAACCTTTAATTGTTATGTAAACAGTTATGCAGTACAGGTATTTTTATTTTATCTGCATATAGTAATTAGGCCTACTTAAATAACCTTTAATTGTTATGTAAACAGTTATGCAGTACAGGTATTTTTATTGTATCTGGATATAGTAATTAGGCCTACTTAAATAACCTTTAATTGCTATGTAAACAGTTATGCAGTACAGGTATTTTTATTTTATCTGGATATAGTAATTAGACCTACTTAAATAACCTTTAATTGTTATGTAAACAGTTATGCAGTACAGGTATTTTTATTTTATCTGGATATAGTAATTAGGCCTACTTAAATAACCTTTAATTGTTATGTAAACAGTTATGCAGTACAGGTATTTTTATTTTATCTGGATATAGTATTTAGGCCTACTTAAATAACCTTTAATTGTTATGTAAACAGTTATGCAGTACAGGTATTTTTATTTTATCTGGATATAGTAATTAGGCCTACTTAAATAACCTTTAATTGCTATGTAAACAGTTATGCGGTACAGGTATTTTTATTTTATCTGGATATAGTAATTAGGCCTACTTAAATAACCTTTAATTGTTATGTAAACAGTTATGCAGTACAGGTATTTTTATTTTATCTGGATATAGTATTTAGGCCTACTTAAATAACCTTTAATTGTTATGTAAACAGTTATGCAGTACAGGTATTTTTATTTTATCTGGATATAGTAATTAGGCCTACTTAAATAACTTTTAATTGCTATGTAAACAGTTATGCAGTACAGGTATTTTTATTTTATCTGGATATAGTAATTAGGTCTACTTAAATAACCTTTAATTGTTATGTAAACAGCTATGCAGTACAGGTATTTTTATTTTATCTGGATATAGTAATTAGGCCTACTTAAATAACCTTTAATTGCTATGTAAACAGTTATGCAGTACAGGTATTTTTATTTTATCTGGATATAGTAATTAGGCCTACTTAAATAACCTTTAATTGTTCTGTAAACAGTTATGCAGTACAGGTATTTTTATTTTATCTGGATATAGTAGTTAGGCCTACTTAAATAACCTTTAATTGTTATGTAAACAGTTATGCAGTACAGGTATTTTTATTTTATCTGGATATAGTAATTAGGCCTACTTAAATAACATTTAATTGTTATGTAAACAGTTATGCAGTACAGGTGTTTTTATTTTATCTGGATATAGTATTTAGGCCTACTTAAATAACCTTTAATTGTTATGTAAACAGTTATGCGGTACAGGTATTTTTATTTTATCTGGATATAGTAATTAGGCCTACTTAAATAACCTTTAATTGCTATGTAAACAGTTATGCAGTACAGGTATTTTTATCTTATCTGGATATAGTAATTAGGCCTACTTAAATAACCTTTAATTGCTATGTAAACAGTTATGCAGTACAGGTATTTTTATTTTATCTGGATATAGTAATTAGGCCTACTTAAATAATCTTTAATTGTTATGTAAACAGTTATGGAGTACAGGTATTTTTATTTTATCTGGATATAGTAATTATGCCTACTTAAATAACCTTTAATTGCTATGTAGACAGTTATGCAGTACAGGTATTTTTATTTTATCTGGATATAGTAATTAGGCCTACTTAAATAACCTTTAATTGTTATGTAAACAGTTATGCAGTACAGGTATTTTTATTTTATCTGGATATAGTATTTAGGCCTACTTAAATAACCTTTAATTGTTATGTAAACAGTTATGCAGTACAGGTATTTTTATTTTATCTGGATATAGTAATTAGGCCTACTTAAATAACCTTTAATTGCTATGTAAACAGTTATGCAGTACAGGTATTTTTATTTTATCTGGATATAGTAATTAGGCCTACTTAAATAACATTTAATTGTTATGTAAACAGTTATGCAGTACAGGTGTTTTTATTTTATCTGCATATAGTAATTAGGCCTACTTAAATAACCTTTAATTGTTATGTAAACAGTTATGTGGTACAGGTATTTTTATTTTATCTGGATATAGTAATTAGGCCTACTTAAATAACCTTTAATTACTATGTAAACAGTTATGCAGTACAGGTATTTTTTTTTATCTGGATATAGTAATTAGGCCTACTTAAATAACCTTTAATTCTTATGTAAACAGTTATGCAGTACAGGTATTTTTATTTTATCTGGATATAGTAATTAGGTCTACTTACATAACCTTTAATTGTTATGTAAACAGTTATGCAGTACAGGTATTTTTATTTTATCTGGATATAGTAATTAGGCCTACATAAATAACCTTTAATTGCTATGTAAACAGTTATGCAGTACAGGTATTTTTATTTTATCTGGATATAGTAATTAGGCCTACTTAAATAACCTTTAATTGTTATGTAAACAGTTATGCAGTACAGGTATTTTTATTTTATCTGGATATAGTAATTAGGCCTACTTAAATAACATTTAATTGTTATGTAAACAGTTATGCAGAACAGGTGTTTTTATTTTATCTGGATATAGTAATTAGGCCTACTTAAATAACCTTTAATTGTTATGTAAACAGTTATGCGGTACAGGTATTTTTATTTTATCTGGATATAGTAATTAGGCCTACTTAAATAACCTTTAATTACTATGTAAACAGTTATGCAGTACAGGTATTTTTTTTTATCTGGATATAGTAATTAGGCCTACTTAAATAACCTTTAATTCTTATGTAAACAGTTATGCAGTAAGGTATTTTTATTTTATCTGGATATAGTAATTAGGCCTACTTAAATAACTTTTAATTGCTATGTAAACAATTATGCAGTACAGGTATTTTTATTTTATCTGGATATAGTAATTAGGTCTACTTAAATAACCTTTAATTGTTATGTAAACAGTTATGCAGTACAGGTATTTTTATTTTATCTGGATATAGTAATTAGGCCTACTTAAATAACCTTTAATTGTTATGTAAACAGTTATGCAGTACAGGTATTTTTATTTTATCTGGATATAGTAATTAGGCCTACTTAAATAACATTTAATTGTTATGTAAACAGTTATGCAGAACAGGTGTTTTTATTTTATCTGGATATAGTAATTAGGCCTACTTAAATAACCTTTAATTGTTATGTAAACAGTTATGCGGTACAGGTATTTTTATTTTATCTGGATATAGTAATTAGGCCTACTTAAATAACCTTTAATTGTTATGTAAACAGTTATGCAGTACAGGTATTTTTATTTTATCTGGATATAGTAATTAGGCCTACTTAAATAACCTTTAATTGTTATGTAAACAGTTATGCAGTACAGGTATTTTTATTTTATCTGGATATAGTAATTAGGCCTACTTAAATAACCTTTAATTGCTATGTAAACAGCTATGCAGTACAGGTATTTTTTATTTTATCTGGATATAGTAATTAGGCCTACTTAAAAAACCTTTAATTGTTATGTAAACAGTTATGCAGTACAGGTATTTTTATTTTATCTGGATATAGTATTTAGGCCTACTTAAATAACCTTTAATTGTTATGTAAACAGTTATGCAGTACAGGTATTTTTATTTTATCTGGATATATTAATTAGGCCTACTTAAATAACCTTTAATTGCTATGTAAATAGTTATGCAGTACAGGTATTTTTATTTTATCTGGATATAGTAATTAGGCCTACTTAAATAACCTTTAATTGCTATGTAAACAGTTATGCAGTACAGGTATTTTTATTTTATCTGGATATAGTAATTAGGCCTACTTAAATAACCTTTAATTGTTATGTAAACAGTTATGCAGTACAGCTATTTTTATTTTATCTGCATATAGTAATTAGGCCTACTTAAATAACCTTTAATTGCTATGTAAACAGTAATGCAGTACATGTATTTTTATTTTATCTGCATATAGTAATTAGGCCTACTTAAATAACCTTTAATTGTTATGTAAACAGTTATGCAGTACAGGTATTTTGATTTTATCTGGATATAGTATTTAGGCCTACTTAAATAACCTTTAATTGTTATGTAAACAGTTATGCAGTACAGGTATTTTTATTTTATCTGGATATAGTAATTAGGCCTACTTAAATAACCTTTAATTGCTATGTAAACAGTTATGCAGTACAGGTATTTTTATTTTATCTGGATATAGTAATTAGGCCTACTTAAATAACCTTTAATTACTATGTAAACAGTTATGCAGTACAGGTATTTTTATTTTATCTGGATATAGTAATTAGGCCTACTTAAATAACCTTTAATTGCTAAGTAAACAGTTAAGCAGTACAGGTATTTTTATTTTATCTGGATATAGTAATTAGGCCTACTTAAATAACCTTTAATTGTTGTGTAAACAGTTATGCAGTACAGGTATTTTTATTTTATCTGGATATAGTAATTAGGCCTACTTAAATAATCTTTAATTGTTATGTAAACAGTTATGCAGTACATGTATTTTTATTTTATCTGGATATAGTAATTAGGCCTACTTAAATAACATTTAATTGTTATGTAAACAGTTATGCAGTACAGGTGTTTCTACTTTATCTGGATATAGTAATTAGGCCTACTTAAATAACCTTTAATTGTTATGTAAACAGTTATGCGGTACAGGTATTTTTATTTTATCTGGATATAGTAATTAGGCCTACTTAAATAACCTTTAATTACTATGTAAACAGTTATGCAGTACAGGTATTTTTATTTTATCTGGATATAGTAATTAGACCTACTTAAATAACCTTTAATTGTTATGTAAACAGTTATGCAGTACAGGTATTTTTATCTTATCTGGATATAGTAATTAGGCCTACTTAAATAACCTTTAATTGCTATGTAAACAGTTATGCGGTACAGGTATTTTTATTTTATCTGGATATAGTAATTATGCCTACTTAAATAACCTTTAATTGTTATGTAAACAGTTATGCAGAACAGGTGTTTTTATTTTATCTGGATATAGTAATTAGGCCTACTTAAATAACCTTTAATTGTTATGTAAACAGTTATGCAGTACAGGTATTTTTATTTTATCTGGATATAGTAATTAGGCCTACTTAAAAAACCTTTAATTGTTATGTATACAGTTATGCAGTACAGGTATTTTTATTTTATCTGGATATAGTAATTAGGCCTACTTAAATAACATTTAATCGTTATGTAAACAGTTATGCAGTACAGGTGTTTTTATTTTATCTGGATATAGTAATTAGGCCTACTTAAATAACCTTTAATTGTTATGTAAACAGTTATGCGGTACAGGTATTTTTATTTTATCTGGATATAGTAATTAGGCCTACTTAAATAACCTTTAATTACTATGTAAACAGTTATGCAGTACAGGTATTTTTATTTTATCTGCATATAGTAATTAGGCCTACTTAAATAACCTTTAATTACTATGTAAACAGTTATGCAGTACAGGTATTTTTATTTTATCTGGATATAGTAATTAGGCCTACTTAAAGAACCTTTAATTGTTGTGTAAACAGTTATGCAGTACAGGTATTTTTATTTTATCTGGATATAGTAATTAGGCCTACTTAAATAACATTTAATCGTTATGTAAACAGTTATGCAGTACAGGTGTTTTTATTTTATCTGGATATAGTAATTAGGCCTACTTAATTAACCTTTAATTGTTATGTAAACAGTTGTGCAGTACAGGTATTTTTATTTTATCTGGATATAGTATTTAGACCTACTTAAATAACTTTTAATTGTTATGTAAACAGTTATGCAGTACAGGTATTTTTATTTTATCTGGATATAGTAATTAGGCCTACTTAAATAACCTTTAATTGCTATGTAAACAGTTATGCAGTACAGGTATTTTTATTTTATCTGGATATAGTAATTAGGCCTACTTAAATAACCTTTAATTACTATGTAAACAGTTATGCAGTACAGGTATTTTTATTTTATCTGGATATAGTAATTAGGCCTACTTAAATAACCTTTAATTACTATGTAAACAGTTATGCAGTACAGGTATTTTTATTTTATCTGGATATAGTAATTAGACCTACTTAAATAACCTTTAATTGTTATGTAAACAGTTATGCAGTACAGGTATTTTTATCTTATCTGGATATAGTAATTAGGCCTACTTAAATAACCTTTAATTGCTATGTAAACAGTTATGCAGTACAGGTATTTTTATTTTATCTGGATATAGTAATTAGGCCTACTTAAATAACCTTTAATTGCTATGTAAACAGTTATGCGGTACAGGTATTTTTATTTTATCTGGATATAGTAATTATGCCTACTTAAATAACCTTTAATTGTTATGTAAACAGTTATGCAGAACAGGTGTTTTTATTTTATCTGGATATAGTAATTAGGCCTACTTAAATAACCTTTAATTGTTATGTAAACAGTTATGCAGTACAGGTATTTTTATTTTATCTGGATATAGTAATTAGGCCTACTTAAAAAACCTTTAATTGTTATGTATACAGTTATGCAGTACAGGTATTTTTATTTTATCTGGATATAGTAATTAGGCCTACTTAAATAACATTTAATCGTTATGTAAACAGTTATGCAGTACAGGTGTTTTTATTTTATCTGGATATAGTAATTAGGCCTACTTAAATAACCTTTAATTGTTATGTAAACAGTTATGCGGTACAGGTATTTTTATTTTATCTGGATATAGTAATTAGGCCTACTTAAATAACCTTTAATTACTATGTAAACAGTTATGCAGTACAGGTATTTTTATTTTATCTGGATATAGTAATTAGGCCTACTTAAATAACCTTTAATTACTATGTAAACAGTTATGCAGTACAGGTATTTTTATTTTATCTGGATATAGTAATTAGGCCTACTTAAAGAACCTTTAATTGTTGTGTAAACAGTTATGCAGTACAGGTATTTTTATTTTATCTGGATATAGTAATTAGGCCTACTTAAATAACATTTAATCGTTATGTAAACAGTTATGCAGTACAGGTGTTTTTATTTTATCTGGATATAGTAATTAGGCCTACTTAAATAACCTTTAATTACTATGTAAACAGTTATGCAGTACAGGTATTTTTATTTTATCTGGATATAGTAATTAGGCCTACTTAAATAACCTTTAATTGCTATGTAAACAGTTATGCAGTACAGGTATTTTTATTTTATCTGGATATAGTATTTAGGCCTACTTAAATAACCTTTAATTGTTATGTAAACAGTTATGCGGTACAGGTATTTTTATTTTATCTGGATATAGTAATTAGGCCTACTTAAATAACCTTTAATTACTATGTAAACAGTTATGCAGTACAGGTATTTTTATTTTATCTGGATATAGTAATTAGGCCTACTTAAATAACCTTTAATTGCTATGTAAACAGTTATGCAGTACAGGTATTTTTATTTTATCTGGATAAAGTAATTAGGCCTACTTAAATAACCTTTAATTGTTATGTAAACAGTTATGCAGTACAGGTATTTTTATTTTATCTGGATATAGTAATTAGGCCTACTTAAATAACCTTTAATTGCTATGTAAACAGTTATGCAGTACAGGTATTTTTATTTTATCTGGATATAGTAATTAGGCCTACTTAATTAACCTTTAATTGTTATGTAAACAGTTGTGCAGTACAGGTATTTTTATTTTATCTGGATATAGTATTTAGACCTACTTAAATAACTTTTAATTGTTATGTAAACAGTTATGCAGTACAGGTATTTTTATTTTATCTGGATATAGTAATTAGGCCTACTTAAATAACCTTTAATTGCCATGTAAACAGTTATGCAGTACAGGTATTTTTATTTTATCTGGATATAGTAATTAGGCCTACTTAAATAATCTTTAATTGTTATGTAAACAGTTATGCAGTACATGTATTTTTATTTTATCTGGATATAGTAATTAGGCCTACTTAAATAACATTTAATTGTTATGTAAACAGTTATGCAGTACAGGTGTTTCTACTTTATCTGGATATAGTAATTAGGCCTACTTAAATAACCTTTAATTGTTATGTAAACAGTTATGCGGTACAGGTATTTTTATTTTATCTGGATATAGTAATTAGGCCTACTTAAATAACCTTTAATTACTATGTAAACAGTTATGCAGTACAGGTATTTTTATTTTATCTGGATATAGTAATTATACCTACTTAAATAACCTTTAATTGTTATGTAAACAGTTATGCAGTACAGGTATTTTTATCTTATCTGGATATAGTAATTAGGCCTACTTAAATAACCTTTAATTGCTATGTAAACAGTAATGCAGTACATGTATTTTTATTTTATCTGCATATAGTAATTAGGCCTACTTAAATAACCTTTAATTGTTATGTAAACAGTTATGCAGTACAGGTATTTTGATTTTATCTGGATATAGTATTTAGGCCTACTTAAATAACCTTTAATTGTTATGTAAACAGTTATGCAGTACAGGTATTTTTATTTTATCTGGATATAGTAATTAGGCCTACTTAAATAACCTTTAATTGCTATGTAAACAGTTATGCAGTACAGGTATTTTTATTTTATCTGGATATAGTAATTAGGCCTACTTAAATAACCTTTAATTATTATGTAAACAGTTATGCAGTACAGGTATTTTTATTTTATCTGGATATAGTAATTAGGCCTACTTAAATAACCTTTAATTGCTAAGTAAACAGTTAAGCAGTACAGGTATTTTTATTTTATCTGGATATAGTAATTAGGCCTACTTAAATAACCTTTAATTGTTGTGTAAACAGTTATGCAGTACAGGTATTTTTATTTTATCTGGATATAGTAATTAGGCCTACTTAAATAATCTTTAATTGTTATGTAAACAGTTATGCAGTACATGTATTTTTATTTTATCTGGATATAGTAATTAGGCCTACTTAAATAACATTTAATTGTTATGTAAACAGTTATGCAGTACAGGTGTTTCTACTTTATCTGGATATAGTAATTAGGCCTACTTAAATAACCTTTAATTGTTATGTAAACAGTTATGCGGTACAGGTATTTTTATTTTATCTGGATATAGTAATTAGGCCTACTTAAATAACCTTTAATTACTATGTAAACAGTTATGCAGTACAGGTATTTTTATTTTATCTGGATATAGTAATTAGACCTACTTAAATAACCTTTAATTGTTATGTAAACAGTTATGCAGTACAGGTATTTTTATCTTATCTGGATATAGTAATTAGGCCTACTTAAATAACCTTTAATTGCTATGTAAACAGTTATGCGGTACAGGTATTTTTATTTTATCTGGATATAGTAATTATGCCTACTTAAATAACCTTTAATTGTTATGTAAACAGTTATGCAGAACAGGTGTTTTTATTTTATCTGGATATAGTAATTAGGCCTACTTAAATAACCTTTAATTGTTATGTAAACAGTTATGCAGTACAGGTATTTTTATTTTATCTGGATATAGTAATTAGGCCTACTTAAAAAACCTTTAATTGTTATGTATACAGTTATGCAGTACAGGTATTTTTATTTTATCTGGATATAGTAATTAGGCCTACTTAAATAACATTTAATCGTTATGTAAACAGTTATGCAGTACAGGTGTTTTTATTTTATCTGGATATAGTAATTAGGCCTACTTAAATAACCTTTAATTGTTATGTAAACAGTTATGCGGTACAGGTATTTTTATTTTATCTCGATATAGTAATTAGGCCTACTTAAATAACCTTTAATTACTATGTAAACAGTTATGCAGTACAGGTATTTTTATTTTATCTGGATATAGTAATTAGGCCTACTTAAATAACCTTTAATTACTATGTAAACAGTTATGCAGTACAGGTATTTTTATTTTATCTGGATATAGTAATTAGGCCTACTTAAAGAACCTTTAATTGTTGTGTAAACAGTTATGCAGTACAGGTATTTTTATTTTATCTGGATATAGTAATTAGGCCTACTTAAATAACATTTAATCGTTATGTAAACAGTTATGCAGTACAGGTGTTTTTATTTTATCTGGATATAGTAATTAGGCCTACTTAATTAACCTTTAATTGTTATGTAAACAGTTGTGCAGTACAGGTATTTTTATTTTATCTGGATATAGTATTTAGACCTACTTAAATAACTTTTAATTGTTATGTAAACAGTTATGCAGTACAGGTATTTTTATTTTATCTGGATATAGTAATTAGGCCTACTTAAATAACCTTTAATTGCTATGTAAACAGTTATGCAGTACAGGTATTTTTATTTTATCTGGATATAGTAATTAGGCCTACTTAAATAACCTTTAATTACTATGTAAACAGCTATGCAGTACAGGTATTTTTATTTTATCTGGATATAGTAATTAGGCCTACTTAAATAACCTTTAATTACTATGTAAACAGTTATGCAGTACAGGTATTTTTATTTTATCTGGATATAGTAATTAGACCTACTTAAATAACCTTTAATTGTTATGTAAACAGTTATGCAGTACAGGTATTTTTATCTTATCTGGATATAGTAATTAGGCCTACTTAAATAACCTTTAATTGCTATGTAAACAGTTATGCAGTACAGGTATTTTTATTTTATCTGGATATAGTAATTAGGCCTACTTAAATAACCTTTAATTGCTATGTAAACAGTTATGCGGTACAGGTATTTTTATTTTATCTGGATATAGTAATTATGCCTACTTAAATAACCTTTAATTGTTATGTAAACAGTTATGCAGAACAGGTGTTTTTATTTTATCTGGATATAGTAATTAGGCCTACTTAAATAACCTTTAATTGTTATGTAAACAGTTATGCAGTACAGGTATTTTTATTTTATCTGGATATAGTAATTAGGCCTACTTAAAAAACCTTTAATTGTTATGTATACAGTTATGCAGTACAGGTATTTTTATTTTATCTGGATATAGTAATTAGGCCTACTTAAATAACATTTAATCGTTATGTAAACAGTTATGCAGTACAGGTGTTTTTATTTTATCTGGATATAGTAATTAGGCCTACTTAAATAACCTTTAATTGTTATGTAAACAGTTATGCGGTACAGGTATTTTTATTTTATCTGGATATAGTAATTAGGCCTACTTAAATAACCTTTAATTACTATGTAAACAGTTATGCAGTACAGGTATTTTTATTTTATCTGGATATAGTAATTAGGCCTACTTAAATAACCTTTAATTACTATGTAAACAGTTATGCAGTACAGGTATTTTTATTTTATCTGGATATAGTAATTAGGCCTACTTAAAGAACCTTTAATTGTTGTGTAAACAGTTATGCAGTACAGGTATTTTTATTTTATCTGGATATAGTAATTAGGCCTACTTAAATAACATTTAATCGTTATGTAAACAGTTATGCAGTACAGGTGTTTTTATTTTATCTGGATATAGTAATTAGGCCTACTTAAATAACCTTTAATTACTATGTAAACAGTTATGCAGTACAGGTATTTTTATTTTATCTGGATATAGTAATTAGGCCTACTTAAATAACCTTTAATTGCTATGTAAACAGTTATGCAGTACAGGTATTTTTATTTTATCTGGATATAGTATTTAGGCCTACTTAAATAACCTTTAATTGTTATGTAAACAGTTATGCGGTACAGGTATTTTTATTTTATCTGGATATAGTAATTAGGCCTACTTAAATAACCTTTAATTACTATGTAAACAGTTATGCAGTACAGGTATTTTTATTTTATCTGGATATAGTAATTAGGCCTACTTAAATAACCTTTAATTGCTATGTAAACAGTTATGCAGTACAGGTATTTTTATTTTATCTGGATAAAGTAATTAGGCCTACTTAAATAACCTTTAATTGTTATGTAAACAGTTATGCAGTACAGGTATTTTTATTTTATCTGGATATAGTAATTAGGCCTACTTAAATAACCTTTAATTGCTATGTAAACAGTTATGCAGTACAGGTATTTTTATTTTATCTGGATATAGTAATTAGGCCTACTTAATTAACCTTTAATTGTTATGTAAACAGTTGTGCAGTACAGGTATTTTTATTTTATCTGGATATAGTATTTAGACCTACTTAAATAACTTTTAATTGTTATGTAAACAGTTATGCAGTACAGGTATTTTTATTTTATCTGGATATAGTAATTAGGCCTACTTAAATAACCTTTAATTGCCATGTAAACAGTTATGCAGTACAGGTATTTTTATTTTATCTGGATATAGTAATTAGGCCTACTTAAATAATCTTTAATTGTTATGTAAACAGTTATGCAGTACATGTATTTTTATTTTATCTGGATATAGTAATTAGGCCTACTTAAATAACATTTAATTGTTATGTAAACAGTTATGCAGTACAGGTGTTTCTACTTTATCTGGATATAGTAATTAGGCCTACTTAAATAACCTTTAATTGTTATGTAAACAGTTATGCAGTACAGGTATTTTTATTTTATCTGGATATAGTAATTAGACCTACTTAAATAACCTTTAATTGTTATGTAAACAGTTATGCAGTACAGGTATTTTTATCTTATCTGGATATAGTAATTAGGCCTACTTAAATAACCTTTAATTGCTATGTAAACAGTTATGCGGTACAGGTATTTTTATTTTATCTGGATATAGTAATTAGGCCTACTTAAATAACCTTTAATTGTTATGTAAACAGTTATGCAGAACAGGTGTTTTTATTTTATCTGGATATAGTAATTAGGCCTACTTAAATAACCTTTAATTGTTATGTAAACAGTTATGCAGTACAGGTATTTTTATTTTATCTGGATATAGTAATTAGGCCTACTTAAAAAACCTTTAATTGTTATGTATACAGTTATGCAGTACAGGTATTTTTATTTTATCTGGATATAGTAATTAGGCCTACTTAAATAACATTTAATCGTTATGTAAACAGTTATGCAGTACAGGTGTTTTTATTTTATCTGGATATAGTAATTAGGCCTACTTAAATAACCTTTAATTGTTATGTAAACAGTTATGCGGTACAGGTATTTTTATTTTATCTGGATATAGTAATTAGGCCTACTTAAATAACCTTTAATTACTATGTAAACAGTTATGCAGTACAGGTATTTTTATTTTATCTGGATATAGTAATTAGGCCTACTTAAATAACCTTTAATTACTATGTAAACAGTTATGCAGTACAGGTATTTTTATTTTATCTGGATATAGTAATTAGGCCTACTTAAAGAACCTTTAATTGTTGTGTAAACAGTTATGCAGTACAGGTATTTTTATTTTATCTGGATATAGTAATTAGGCCTACTTAAATAACATTTAATCGTTATGTAAACAGTTATGCAGTACAGGTGTTTTTATTTTATCTGGATATAGTAATTAGGCCTACTTAATTAACCTTTAATTGTTATGTAAACAGTTGTGCAGTACAGGTATTTTTATTTTATCTGGATATAGTATTTAGACCTACTTAAATAACTTTTAATTGTTATGTAAACAGTTATGCAGTACAGGTATTTTTATTTTATCTGGATATAGTAATTAGGCCTACTTAAATAACCTTTAATTGCTATGTAAACAGTTATGCAGTACAGGTATTTTTATTTTATCTGGATATAGTAATTAGGCCTACTTAAATAACCTTTAATTACTATGTAAACAGTTATGCAGTACAGGTATTTTTATTTTATCTGGATATAGTAATTAGACCTACTTAAATAACCTTTAATTGTTATGTAAACAGTTATGCAGTACAGGTATTTTTATCTTATCTGGATATAGTAATTAGGCCTACTTAAATAACCTTTAATTGCTATGTAAACAGTTATGCAGTACAGGTATTTTTATTTTATCTGGATATAGTAATTAGGCCTACTTAAATAACCTTTAATTGCTATGTAAACAGTTATGCGGTACAGGTATTTTTATTTTATCTGGATATAGTAATTATGCCTACTTAAATAACCTTTAATTGTTATGTAAACAGTTATGCAGAACAGGTGTTTTTATTTTATCTGGATATAGTAATTAGGCCTACTTAAATAACCTTTAAT
Source organism: Bathymodiolus septemdierum (assembly GCA_963383655.1). Classification (NCBI taxonomy): domain Eukaryota; kingdom Metazoa; phylum Mollusca; class Bivalvia; order Mytilida; family Modiolidae; genus Bathymodiolus; species Bathymodiolus septemdierum. The sequence goes on along the minus strand of OY726521.1, from coordinate 43,285,862 downwards.
TGTTATGTAAACAGTTATGCAGTACAGGTATTTTTATTTTATCTGGATATAGTAATTAGGCCTACTTAAAAAACCTTTAATTGTTATGTATACAGTTATGCAGTACAGGTATTTTTATTTTATCTGGATATAGTAATTAGGCCTACTTAAATAACATTTAATCGTTATGTAAACAGTTATGCAGTACAGGTGTTTTTATTTTATCTGGATATAGTAATTAGGCCTACTTAAATAACCTTTAATTGTTATGTAAACAGTTATGCGGTACAGGTATTTTTATTTTATCTGGATATAGTAATTAGGCCTACTTAAATAACCTTTAATTACTATGTAAACAGTTATGCAGTACAGGTATTTTTATTTTATCTGGATATAGTAATTAGGCCTACTTAAATAACCTTTAATTACTATGTAAACAGTTATGCAGTACAGGTATTTTTATTTTATCTGGATATAGTAATTAGGCCTACTTAAAGAACCTTTAATTGTTGTGTAAACAGTTATGCAGTACAGGTATTTTTATTTTATCTGGATATAGTAATTAGGCCTACTTAAATAACATTTAATCGTTATGTAAACAGTTATGCAGTACAGGTGTTTTTATTTTATCTGGATATAGTAATTAGGCCTACTTAAATAACCTTTAATTACTATGTAAACAGTTATGCAGTACAGGTATTTTTATTTTATCTGGATATAGTAATTAGGCCTACTTAAATAACCTTTAATTGCTATGTAAACAGTTATGCAGTACAGGTATTTTTATTTTATCTGGATATAGTATTTAGGCCTACTTAAATAACCTTTAATTGTTATGTAAACAGTTATGCGGTACAGGTATTTTTATTTTATCTGGATATAGTAATTAGGCCTACTTAAATAACCTTTAATTACTATGTAAACAGTTATGCAGTACAGGTATTTTTATTTTATCTGGATATAGTAATTAGGCCTACTTAAATAACCTTTAATTGCTATGTAAACAGTTATGCAGTACAGGTATTTTTATTTTATCTGGATAAAGTAATTAGGCCTACTTAAATAACCTTTAATTGTTATGTAAACAGTTATGCAGTACAGGTATTTTTATTTTATCTGGATATAGTAATTAGGCCTACTTAAATAACCTTTAATTGCTATGTAAACAGTTATGCAGTACAGGTATTTTTATTTTATCTGGATATAGTAATTAGGCCTACTTAAAAAACCTTTAATTGTTATGTATACAGTTATGCAGTACAGGTATTTTTATTTTATCTGGATATAGTAATTAGGCCTACTTAAATAACATTTAATCGTTATGTAAACAGTTATGCAGTACAGGTGTTTTTATTTTATCTGGATATAGTAATTAGGCCTACTTAAATAACCTTTAATTGTTATGTAAACAGTTATGCGGTACAGGTATTTTTATTTTATCTGGATATAGTAATTAGGCCTACTTAAATAACCTTTAATTACTATGTAAACAGTTATGCAGTACAGGTATTTTTATTTTATCTGGATATAGTAATTAGGCCTACTTAAATAACCTTTAATTACTATGTAAACAGTTATGCAGTACAGGTATTTTTATTTTATCTGGATATAGTAATTAGGCCTACTTAAAGAACCTTTAATTGTTGTGTAAACAGTTATGCAGTACAGGTATTTTTATTTTATCTGGATATAGTAATTAGGCCTACTTAAATAACATTTAATCGTTATGTAAACAGTTATGCAGTACAGGTGTTTTTATTTTATCTGGATATAGTAATTAGGCCTACTTAAATAACCTTTAATTACTATGTAAACAGTTATGCAGTACAGGTATTTTTATTTTATCTGGATATAGTAATTAGGCCTACTTAAATAACCTTTAATTGCTATGTAAACAGTTATGCAGTACAGGTATTTTTATTTTATCTGGATATAGTATTTAGGCCTACTTAAATAACCTTTAATTGTTATGTAAACAGTTATGCGGTACAGGTATTTTTATTTTATCTGGATATAGTAATTAGGCCTACTTAAATAACCTTTAATTACTATGTAAACAGTTATGCAGTACAGGTATTTTTATTTTATCTGGATATAGTAATTAGGCCTACTTAAATAACCTTTAATTGCTATGTAAACAGTTATGCAGTACAGGTATTTTTATTTTATCTGGATAAAGTAATTAGGCCTACTTAAATAACCTTTAATTGTTATGTAAACAGTTATGCAGTACAGGTATTTTTATTTTATCTGGATATAGTAATTAGGCCTACTTAAATAACCTTTAATTGCTATGTAAACAGTTATGCAGTACAGGTATTTTTATTTTATCTGGATATAGTAATTAGGCCTACTTAATTAACCTTTAATTGTTATGTAAACAGTTGTGCAGTACAGGTATTTTTATTTTATCTGGATATAGTATTTAGACCTACTTAAATAACTTTTAATTGTTATGTAAACAGTTATGCAGTACAGGTATTTTTATTTTATCTGGATATAGTAATTAGGCCTACTTAAATAACCTTTAATTGCCATGTAAACAGTTATGCAGTACAGGTATTTTTATTTTATCTGGATATAGTAATTAGGCCTACTTAAATAATCTTTAATTGTTATGTAAACAGTTATGCAGTACATGTATTTTTATTTTATCTGGATATAGTAATTAGGCCTACTTAAATAACATTTAATTGTTATGTAAACAGTTATGCAGTACAGGTGTTTCTACTTTATCTGGATATAGTAATTAGGCCTACTTAAATAACCTTTAATTGTTATGTAAACAGTTATGCGGTACAGGTATTTTTATTTTATCTGGATATAGTAATTAGGCCTACTTAAATAACCTTTAATTACTATGTAAACAGTTATGCAGTACAGGTATTTTTATTTTATCTGGATATAGTAATTAGACCTACTTAAATAACCTTTAATTGTTATGTAAACAGTTATGCAGTACAGGTATTTTTATCTTATCTGGATATAGTAATTAGGCCTACTTAAATAACCTTTAATTGCTATGTAAACAGTTATGCGGTACAGGTATTTTTATTTTATCTGGATATAGTAATTAGGCCTACTTAAATAACCTTTAATTGTTATGTAAACAGTTATGCAGAACAGGTGTTTTTATTTTATCTGGATATAGTAATTAGGCCTACTTAAATAACCTTTAATTGTTATGTAAACAGTTATGCAGTACAGGTATTTTTATTTTATCTGGATATAGTAATTAGGCCTACTTAAAAAACCTTTAATTGTTATGTATACAGTTATGCAGTACAGGTATTTTTATTTTATCTGGATATAGTAATTAGGCCTACTTAAATAACATTTAATCGTTATGTAAACAGTTATGCAGTACAGGTGTTTTTATTTTATCTGGATATAGTAATTAGGCCTACTTAAATAACCTTTAATTGTTATGTAAACAGTTATGCGGTACAGGTATTTTTATTTTATCTGGATATAGTAATTAGGCCTACTTAAATAACCTTTAATTACTATGTAAACAGTTATGCAGTACAGGTATTTTTATTTTATCTGGATATAGTAATTAGGCCTACTTAAATAACCTTTAATTACTATGTAAACAGTTATGCAGTACAGGTATTTTTATTTTATCTGGATATAGTAATTAGGCCTACTTAAAGAACCTTTAATTGTTGTGTAAACAGTTATGCAGTACAGGTATTTTTATTTTATCTGGATATAGTAATTAGGCCTACTTAAATAACATTTAATCGTTATGTAAACAGTTATGCAGTACAGGTGTTTTTATTTTATCTGGATATAGTAATTAGGCCTACTTAATTAACCTTTAATTGTTATGTAAACAGTTGTGCAGTACAGGTATTTTTATTTTATCTGGATATAGTATTTAGACCTACTTAAATAACTTTTAATTGTTATGTAAACAGTTATGCAGTACAGGTATTTTTATTTTATCTGGATATAGTAATTAGGCCTACTTAAATAACCTTTAATTGCTATGTAAACAGTTATGCAGTACAGGTATTTTTATTTTATCTGGATATAGTAATTAGGCCTACTTAAATAACCTTTAATTACTATGTAAACAGTTATGCAGTACAGGTATTTTTATTTTATCTGGATATAGTAATTAGGCCTACTTAAATAACCTTTAATTACTATGTAAACAGTTATGCAGTACAGGTATTTTTATTTTATCTGGATATAGTAATTAGACCTACTTAAATAACCTTTAATTGTTATGTAAACAGTTATGCAGTACAGGTATTTTTATCTTATCTGGATATAGTAATTAGGCCTACTTAAATAACCTTTAATTGCTATGTAAACAGTTATGCAGTACAGGTATTTTTATTTTATCTGGATATAGTAATTAGGCCTACTTAAAAAACCTTTAATTGTTATGTATACAGTTATGCAGTACAGGTATTTTTATTTTATCTGGATATAGTAATTAGGCCTACTTAAATAACATTTAATCGTTATGTAAACAGTTATGCAGTACAGGTGTTTTTATTTTATCTGGATATAGTAATTAGGCCTACTTAAATAACCTTTAATTGTTATGTAAACAGTTATGCGGTACAGGTATTTTTATTTTATCTGGATATAGTAATTAGGCCTACTTAAATAACCTTTAATTACTATGTAAACAGTTATGCAGTACAGGTATTTTTATTTTATCTGGATATAGTAATTAGGCCTACTTAAATAACCTTTAATTACTATGTAAACAGTTATGCAGTACAGGTATTTTTATTTTATCTGGATATAGTAATTAGGCCTACTTAAAGAACCTTTAATTGTTGTGTAAACAGTTATGCAGTACAGGTATTTTTATTTTATCTGGATATAGTAATTAGGCCTACTTAAATAACATTTAATCGTTATGTAAACAGTTATGCAGTACAGGTGTTTTTATTTTATCTGGATATAGTAATTAGGCCTACTTAAATAACCTTTAATTACTATGTAAACAGTTATGCAGTACAGGTATTTTTATTTTATCTGGATATAGTAATTAGGCCTACTTAAATAACCTTTAATTGCTATGTAAACAGTTATGCAGTACAGGTATTTTTATTTTATCTGGATATAGTATTTAGGCCTACTTAAATAACCTTTAATTGTTATGTAAACAGTTATGCGGTACAGGTATTTTTATTTTATCTGGATATAGTAATTAGGCCTACTTAAATAACCTTTAATTACTATGTAAACAGTTATGCAGTACAGGTATTTTTATTTTATCTGGATATAGTAATTAGGCCTACTTAAATAACCTTTAATTGCTATGTAAACAGTTATGCAGTACAGGTATTTTTATTTTATCTGGATAAAGTAATTAGGCCTACTTAAATAACCTTTAATTGTTATGTAAACAGTTATGCAGTACAGGTATTTTTATTTTATCTGGATATAGTAATTAGGCCTACTTAAATAACCTTTAATTGCTATGTAAACAGTTATGCAGTACAGGTATTTTTATTTTATCTGGATATAGTAATTAGGCCTACTTAATTAACCTTTAATTGTTATGTAAACAGTTGTGCAGTACAGGTATTTTTATTTTATCTGGATATAGTATTTAGACCTACTTAAATAACTTTTAATTGTTATGTAAACAGTTATGCAGTACAGGTATTTTTATTTTATCTGGATATAGTAATTAGGCCTACTTAAATAACCTTTAATTGCCATGTAAACAGTTATGCAGTACAGGTATTTTTATTTTATCTGGATATAGTAATTAGGCCTACTTAAATAACCTTTAATTGTTATGTAAACAGTTATGCAGTACAGGTATTTTTATTTTATCTGGATATAGTAATTAGGCCTACTTAAATAACATTTAATTGTAATGTAAACAGTTATGCAGAACAGGTGTTTTTATTTTATTTGAATATAGTAATTAGGCCTACTTAAATAACCTTTAATTGTTATGTAAACAGTTATGCGGTACAGGTGTTTTTATTTTATCTGGATATAGTAATTAGGCCTACTTAAATAACCTTTAATTACTATGTAAACAGTTATGCAGTACAGGTATTAATATTTTATCTGGATATAGTAATTAGGCCTACTTAAATAACCTTTAATTGTTATGTAAACAGTTATGCAGTACAGGTATTTTTATTTTATCTGGATATAGTAATTAGGCCTACTTAAACCAGAGGCTCTCAAGAGCCTGTATCGTTCACCTGGTTATAAAAAAAAACAATTGGTCCTATGTAAAAACTATGTCCTGCAGTGGTAGTCATCTTGGAATTACGATCAACATAAAAAACACAAAGTTTGTAAAGGACCTTCCAATGATTGATGCACAGTTTAGGTTCAATCAGTGCAATAGCTTCAGAGAAGAAGATATTTCTGTATTTTCCCGATATGGTCCTGTGTTAATACTATGACCTGTGGTGGCAGCCATCTTGGATTTTTGATCGGCATAAAAAACAGAGGACCTTCCAATTATCATTCCTGGGCAGTTTGGTTTCAGAGAAGAAGCGTTTTGAAACATTTTTCCCAAAGGGTCCAATGTTAAACAAGTCCTGCCGTAGCCGCCATTTTGAATTTCATATCAGAACAAAAAAAGTAAAGTTTGTAGAGGACCATCCAATGAACATTCATGTACAGTTTGGTTTTAATCACATTTGTAGTTTCTGAGTAGAAGGCATTTGAACATTTTCCCATAGGGTGCAATGTTAATCTATGTCCTGCGGTGGTGGCCATCTTGGATATCCGATCGGCATAAAAAGCACACACTTGTAGAGGACCTTCCAATGATCATTCCTGGACAGTTTGGTTTCAATTATCCTAGTGGTTTCAGAGAAGAAGCGTTTTGAAACATTTTTCCCATAGGGTCCAATGTTAAACTAAGTGCTGCCGTAGCCGCCATTTTGAATTTCATATCGGAACAAAAAACGTAAAGTTTGTAGAGGACCATCCAATGAACATTCATGTACAGTTTGGCTTTAATCATATTTGTAGTTTCTGAGAAGAAGGCATTTGAACATTTTCCCATAGGGTCCAATGTTAATATATGTATTGCGGTGGCGGCCATCTTGGATTTTCGATCGACATAAAAAATATAAATTTTGTAGAGGACCTTCCAATGATCATTCCTGGGCAGTTTGGTTTCAATTGTCCAAGTGGTTTCAGAGAAGAAGCGTTTTGAAACATTTTTCCCATAGGGTCCAATGTTAAACTAAGTTCTGCCGTAGCCGCCATTTGGAATTTCATACCGGAACAAAAAACGTAAAATTTGTAGAGGACCATCCAATGAACATTCATGTACAGTTTGGCTTTAATAATATTTGTAGTTTCTGAGAAGAAGGCATTTGAACATTTTCCCATAGGGTCCAATGTTAATCTATGTCCTGCGGTGGCGGCCATCTTGGATTTCCGATCGGCATAAAAAACATAAAATTTGTAGAAGACCTTCCAATGATCATTCCTGGGCAGTTTGGTTTCAACTGTCCTAGTGGTTTCAGAGAAGAAGCGTTTTGAAACATTTTCCCCATAGGGTCCAATGTTAAACTAAGTCCTGCCGTAGCCGCCATTTGGAATTTCATATCGGAACAAAAAAAGTAAAGTTTGTAGAGGACCATCCAATGAACATTCATGTACAGTTTGGCTTTAATCATATTTGTAGTTTCTGAGAAGAAGGCATTTGAACATTTTCCCATAGGGTCCAATGTTAATCTATGTATTGCGGTGGCGGCCATCTTGGATTTCCGATCGACATAAAAAACAAAAATTTGTAGAGGACCTTCCAATGATCATTCCTGGGCAGTTTGGTTTCAACTGTCCAAGTGGTTTCAGAGAAGAAGCATTTTGAAACATTTTTCCCATAGGGTCCAATGTTAAACTAAGTGCTGCCGTAGCCGCCATTTTGAATTTCATATCGGAACAAAAAACGTAAAGTTTGTAGAGGACCATCCAATGAACATTCATGTACAGTTTGGCTTTAATCATATTTGTAGTTTCTGAGAAGAAGGCATTTGAACATTTTCCCATAGGGTCCAATGTTAATCTATGTCTTGCGATGGCGGCCATCTTGGATTTCCGATCGGCATAAAAAACAGAAACCTGGTAAAGGACATTCCAATGATCATTCATTTACAGTTTGGGTTCAGTCAGTTCATTAGTTTCAGAGAAGAAGATCTTTGAAATTTCAGCCAATCAGAGCATATTATTGGCCCTGGCATCCATATTGAATATCGGACTGGAACGAAAAACTTTGTAGAGAACCATCCAAGGAACATTCCTGCTAAGTTTGGTTCCAATCGGCCCTGTGGTTTTGGAGAAGAAGCTTGAAATGTGAAAAGTTTACAGACGACAGACAACAGACGACGAATGCCAAGTGATGGCAATAGTTCACCTGGACCTTTGGTCCAGGTGAACTAATAACATTTAATTGTTATGTAAACAGTTATGCAGTACAAATGTTTTTATTTTATCTGGATATAGTAATTAGGCCTACTTAAATAACCTTTAATTGTTATGTAAACAGTTATGCAGTACAAATGTTTTTATTTTATCTGGATATAGTAATTAGGCCTACTTAAATAACCTTTAATTGTTATGTAAACAGTTATGCGGTACAGGTATTTTTATTTTATCTGGATATAGTAATTAGGCCTACTTAAATAACCTTTAATTGCTATGTAAACAGTTATGCAGTACAGGTATTTTTATTTTATCTGGATATAGTAATTAGGCCTACTTAAATAACCTTTAATTGCTATGTAAACAGTTATGCAGTACAGGTATTTTTATTTTATCTGGATATAGTAATTAGGCCTACTTAAAGAACCTTTAATTGTTGTGTAAACAGTTATGCAGTACAGGTATTTTTATTTTATCTGGATATAGTAATTAGGCCTACTTAAATAACATTTAATCGTTATGTAAACAGTTATGCAGTACAGGTGTTTTTATTTTATCTGGATATAGTAATTAGGCCTACTTAAATAACCTTTAATTGTTATGTAAACAGTTATGCAGTACAAATGTTTTTATTTTATCTGGATATAGTAATTAGGCCTACTTAAATAACCTTTAATTGTTATGTAAACAGTTATGCGGTACAGGTATTTTTATTTTATCTGGATATAGTAATTAGGCCTACTTAAATAACCTTTAATTGCTATGTAAACAGTTATGCAGTACAGGTATTTTTATTTTATCTGGATATAGTAATTAGGCCTACTTAAATAACCTTTAATTGCTATGTAAACAGTTATGCAGTACAGGTATTTTTATTTTATCTGGATATAGTAATTAGGCCTACTTAAAGAACCTTTAATTGTTGTGTAAACAGTTATGCAGTACAGGTATTTTTATTTTATCTGGATATAGTAATTAGGCCTACTTAAATAACATTTAATCGTTATGTAAACAGTTATGCAGTACAGGTGTTTTTATTTTATCTGGATATAGTAATTAGGCCTACTTAAATAACCTTTAATTGTTATGTAAAGAGTTATGCGGTACAGGTATTTTTATTTTATCTGGATATAGTAATTAGGCCTACTTAAATAATCTTTAATTACTATGTAAACAGTTATGCAGTACAGGTATTTTTATTTTATCTGGATATAGTAATTAGGCCTACTTAAATAACCTTTAATTGTTATGTAAACAGTTATGCAGTACATGTATTTTTATTTTATCTGGATATAGTAATTAGGCCTACTTAAATAACCTTTAATTGTTATGTAAACAGTTATGCAGTACAGGTATTTTTATTTTATCTGGATATAGTAATTAGACCTACTTAAATAACCTTTAATTGTTATGTAAACAGTTATGCAGTACAGGTATTTTTATTTTATCTGGATATAGTAATTAGGCCTACTTAAATAACCTTTAATTGCTATGTAAACAGTTATGCAGTACAGGTATTTTTATTTTATCTGGATATAGTAATTAGGCCTACTTAAATAACCTTTAATTGCTATGTAAACAGTTATGCAGTACAGGTATTTTTATTTTATCTGGATATAGTAATTAGGCCTACTTAAATAACCTTTAATTGTTATGTAAACAGTTATGCGGTACAGGTATTTTTATTTTATCTGGATATAGTAATTAGGCCTACTTAAATAACCTTTAATTGTTATGTAAACAGTTATTCAGTACAGGTATTTTTATTTTATCTGGATATAGTAATTAGGCCTACTTAAAGGGATATTGTCTACCAGCTGCGTAATTTTTTCATACCCAAAATTATTGTCGATTTCCGTACTGACCTTCATAAAATGAAGATTAACACCGAGTTATGTTGCAAAAGATACGATTTTATGACAAAAAAGACCCAAAACTATCGCTATCAGAATTATTGTCTGGATGACAATATTCAAATCTATTCATATGGCCTTCTATGTGAACACGTCTTGAGCATGCGCACTGTTTAGAAACAATAAACACCATGTGGTTCTTGGGCAAAAGAGAAACTGTCAACGCGTGGAAGAAAGCGGACGTTGACGGATTCAGAGATAAAGAGGAATAGAAGAGAAGTATCTTCCAAATGGAACAAATGCAGGATATATGTAGGGCATCAGTTGGACCGTTGCCATTGGATGGGGCGAACTCAAGGAATTCGAAGTGCCTGATTATTGTTGATAGGTAAGCCGAGCATGTTGCCTTCTTTTCTCAATCGTTTTTCATATTTTATGAATTTATGATGATGCCTATGATCATTTTCGGTAGTTATTAATCAATATATGTAATTTTGCACCTGGCAACAGCAAATTATTGTCAATGAGTAGCATAAAACCGCCGTATTTGCGAGGTAAACAAACACAAATTTTAAGAGGCCAGCAAAGGGGAAATGGGAGTGCAAAAATGATATCAATGACAATGCAGTTTATTATTATCAATTAAAAAAAAAAATATCGAATCAATTCATTTTTAATGCAAGAATTAAAACTGTACATGGCTTAATGAAAACTCTATAAAGTTCTTTTTATTCAAGCAAATTTATTTCTTTGATATACAACATATAATTAGGCTTTTAATTTTATCAAATTTCAACAACTTGGACATGAAACTTAGTTTTGGGAACCAAAAATATATACCTTACTTTCTGGGATTTTATCACTATAATGGAAAATCAGCATGTATTTTTCAAATAAAAGCTTTCTATTTAAAGAAGCTTCATTTCAATTGCACTTTTAGTTTGGATCCTGTAAGTATAATATATAATTATAAACAAGGTTTTGAAGAAATGATATGAATATCCATTGAAATTTCAGAACTTTTTTTATATATGACTACAAAGTTTTACTGAAAATTTCAGAAATGTCCTAAAATGCATATTTTAGACCATGGCTAAATGAAAATCATTTTCAATTCCTTTATGCAAACAAGTTTATATCTTGGGTACTGGAAATACATTACATAAATAAGGTTAAAAGTACTTTTCAACAAGCTTGAACATAAAACTTTGTTATGGGAGCCAAAATTATATCTTCCTGTCTGTGAATTATCACCATAGTGGAAAATCAGTATGCATCTTTTATATAAAAAGCTTTCCATTTAAATAAGTGTCATTTCAGTAGCATTTTTAGTTTGGATCCTGTAAGTATGATACATAAACAAGGTTTTTAAAAAATAATATGAAGATCCATAGAAATTTGCAAGTTTCAGAAACTTTTCTATATTTGTGACAATAAAATTTTACTGAAATGTCCTGAACTGCATATTTTAGACTATGACTAAATGAAAATCGTTTTCAATTTCCTTATGCAAACCAAGTTTATTTCTTGACTATTCTAAAAACATTACATTAACTAGTTTTTTACTACATTTCAACAATTTTGGAAATAATTTTTAGTTCAGGGAGCCAAAATTATACTTTACTATCTTAGAATTATCAACATAGACATGATAGAGGGAAATCAATATGTATTTTTCATATAAAGGCTTTCTATTTAAAGAATTGTCATTTGAACTGCTTTTTATCCCCTCGCCAACGAAGTTGTGAAGGGATATAGTAACGCTACCGTCCGTCCGTCCGTCACATCCTTGTGAACACTCTAGAATCAACATCCTTCAATGGATTTTGACCAAACTTGGTACATACTTAGTCCTTAAGAGAATTTGAAACCCTATTGATTTTCAAGGTCAACGGTCAAGGTCACAGGGTCAAATTTTTACTGCATAACATCCTTGTGAACACTCTAGAATCAACATCCTTCAATGGATTTTGACCAAACTTGGTACATACTTAGTCCTTAAGAGAATCTGGAACCCTATTGATTTTCATGGTCATACATTGTATGTCAAAGATCAAGGTCACAGGCTCAAATTTTTACTGCATAACATCCTTGTGAACACTAGAATCAACATCCTTCAATGGATTTTTGACAAAACTTGGTACATACTTAGTCCTTAAGATAACCGAAACCCTATTGATTTTCAAGGTCATAGCCTCATAGGTCAAAGGTCAAGATAATCGGGTCAAAATTTTACCACGTAACATCCTTGTGAACACTCTAGAATCAACATCCTTCAATGGATTTTGACCAAACTTGGTACATACTTAGTCTTTAAGAGAATCTGGAACCCTATTGATTTTCAAAGTCAAAGGTCAAGGTCACCCGGTCAAATTTTTAGGCAAGGGGATACGCCACGCTTTGCCCTTGTTTAGTTTGGATCTTGTAAGTATGATTTATAAACAAGATTTTTAAGAAATAATGTGAAGATCCATAGCAATTTGCATGTTTCACAGTGTGTGAATTTAACAGTAGACCGATGACCCATGTCTGTGTTAAAATCATGCAGGTTTTTGTAAAATTATCTAAATTTTTTAAGCAAATTGCTACAAAAACTGGTAATTTCAGACAAATGTGATTTTGTAGTGATTGATATTTGTACTTTTGATTGAGATATTCTGACCAAGGTATTTCTAGAGTAGAAGAAATGAGCAGCCATCACATTTCAACGAAACGGATGAAACTGGAGAAATCGAGTTCATTTGTGAACCCATTTGAGTATGTTCATTTAGACATATTCTACATTATGTTTATATGTAACATTGTCAATATTGTTCAACACAGTCACTTGTATAACAGTTTCCTATTAATTATTGTGGCTTGCATAGTGATACTACTAGTAGCTATATTATATAGGGATCATGTTGGCTTCTGCGTCATCGTTACATTTTCATCAATCCACAAGCTGAAATGGCCAGTCCTCCTTAGCTACTTACGGGAATGAAACCAAACTGGGACAGAATTGACGCACGTCTGGCGCACCAAATTTTTTCCTGGAACTTTGATGTAATTTTGTCTCTTTATATTGGGTTGTGTAGATGTGTGCTGGATACATGTATATAGATTTAATATTATTTTGAAAAGCTTTTCCGTTATACAGCTGCACATCAGAACCATATAACAAAATTTGTTTCGATATTATACACATACACTGTAATAAACAATTATTTTTCATTCTTAGTCTTTCAATAGATATTACTGAAGAGGGCAGGGATGTTGGTGATGATTCTGACGATGGAGATTTTGAACCTAGCCTCAACTTCACTCTAAGGTTTGTCATGTTAATTTCATATAATTTTGTCCTAATAACAGAACCATGCATGATCATATGTCATAGGAGCTTTATTATACCCCCGCTCCACTGGAAGGGGGGGGGGGTATACTGTTTTACCTCTGTCCGTCCGTTTGTCCCAAGATGTTCATAACATTTTTCTCAGTAATTATTTATGGCAGCAATCTGATATTTGATCATAGGCTTCAGAAGGGTCAATCGAAAGTCACAAACCCGCTGCGTTGTCCATGGTCAAGTCCGGTAGAAGTCCCATCCGATGAAGGGAAAGACATCAACAACAAATGAAGATCAGTTCTGATTTGGGTAACAGACACTCTGTAACCATTGACCAGCTCGTGATGCCTGCCGTAGAACTTCTTGAGGATGACCACAACCTAAAATCTGTCTACAAATCACTCAAATCCTTCATAAAGGGGACTTGTAATGATATGTTTAGTTGCTCATTCACTATACATTCGAGATATTCATCTTGAATTGAAAGTTAGGGTTCCATAGCATAATCTCAATTCTATTGTTTTATTCTTGTGAATTACATTGTATGTATTTTTCTACTTCAGGTGGCAGAGAAGTTACAACAAAAAGACAGCTAGATGGTCTGTGCAGCCTGTTAAAGCTGACAAGTCATATTCCTGTGTTCCAAGACTATTAAGGGTCATCATTTGTATGAGACTGCAAGATAATGAAGGAATGAATTAACGTGTGCAGTTGGAAGTAGATGATCCCAGAAGAATCTCGGTCCATCTTGCACCAATTCCACAACCTCCAACTCGGGATAATATTGTAGCATCTCAGAAATTCAGATTTGAAGACCAAGACAAAACAATTGACTATATTGTCGCATAAAATAAATTTAGATTGTCACTCTTTGTTTTTACTGGTCTAACAGAAGTTCTGCACATTTAGAGCAGAAAAGTACCCAAGTCAGGATAATGGGCATTACAAATTGTCCAATGCACAATAATGATAGCACTCAGTGTGTTGGTCTAGTTAGTACAAACCAGGACAACTTTTTAGGATCTCACAAGAAACATCTCTGCCAAGTTTGGTTAAATTCTGTTCGGCTGTTCTCAAGAAGATGAAAATGTTGTTTCCCATAGGGTTTCAATGCAAACTTTAACCTCCGCTGGTGGCCATTTTGAATTTTCAAATGGCACAAACAGTAACAACACATGTTAAAGACATTCATAGGAACATATATACCAGATTTCAATTCAATCCCTTCAGCGGTTCTTGAGAAGAAGTTTCTTGAAAATCGACCAATCAGAATTTTCAAAGTCACATGGTGGCCATGTTTTTTGACGAATCTGCACAAAAGTAACAACTCTTGTGTAGAACCTCATAGAAAACATCTCTGCCAAGTTTGGTTTTGAATTATATAAAAGACTGTCAGTCCATTTTAGAAGAAATTGTCAGTGCTGATAGAACACAAAATAATAATAAGATGGCAAAACTTTCAAATTAAATTTACAATTCCAACTGACCAACTTTTGAGATTAACAACTCATTAGGGTTGATTTATTTTTTATTTTTGGTATTTTAATGCCATTTTCAGCAATATTTCAGCTATATCATGGCGACCAGTTTTAGTGGTGGAGGAAGCCAGAGTACCCGACAACCACCGACCATAGGGAAGCAAGTGGTAAACTTTATCATTAGGGTATATGGGATAAAATACAAAATATTTCATGAACAAGTTTTAATTAAATCGTCTCGGAATGAAACCCTTGTATTGTCCATATAGATCAGGATACTTGTCCCTAATTTTCCAAGTACAACAGCTTGGGATCACACGTCTGACCCCAGCTCCAGGTCGGCCATGTGCCCAAATGGTATACTGGCGGTAGGCTGCATACCTATTGGATCTGTTGTAATCCTCGTCATGGGGCATTACTACAAGTTCCTCTTGAAACATTCTAGCAACCCCCAACACTGCCTCATCAAGGACAATCTGATCAAAGTCCTGTAATAAAGACAAGAGATTTAATAAAAACAGAGTAAAGACAGATGGTTATACATTCATCTAGAAAAATGAGCTCTATTTAAAAAAGAAATATAATTCATTATAAGTGAAATAGTTTGCACAAATTCCGTTTAGAGCAATAAACTAGAGGCTCCCAGGAGCCTGTAATCGCTCACCTGGTTTTCAATTTGACATCTAAAGTTGATAGAAAATGGGGGTGTTACACATAATTTTGAAAGTGGGCCACCCAAAGATCATTTCAACTCAAATTTCTGAGCAAAAGATTTTGATGTGATTTTTATCTCATAATATTCCTAAACGGAATAAACTGGCTGAAAAAATCTCACAGAAAAACCCAGGATATATGTTAAACTACTCATTGCCATATAGCTGCAGTTAAAATTTGAGTTCATTTTGATTTGTAATAAAGTGGAAATTGACAACTAAAGAAATGTCTATTTTTAGTAACAGCAGCCATTTTGAATGGAGGGCGGGGCTGTCGGACACAATATTGAAAGGGGACCACCCAAGAACCATCCCAGCCAAATTTGCTTTAATTTGGTTCAGCGGTTTCAGATTTAAATGTGATCTTTTATCAAAATATGTCTAATTTGTATAATCAGTATAAATCGGTTGAAAGAAAAAATTCACAGAAAAACCCAGAATATATGTTAATCTACTCATTGTCATGTAGCTGCAGTTAAAATTTGAGCTCATTTTGATTTATAATAAAGCAGCAATGGACAATTGAAGAAATTTCTATTTTTAGTAACAGCAGCAATCTTGAATGGAGGGTGGAGCTGTCGGACACAATATTGAAATGGGACTACTCAAGGACTATCCCTGCCAGGTTTGGTTTAATTTGGTTCAGCGGTTTCAGAGGAAAAGATTTAAATGTGATCTTTTATCAAAATATGCCTAATTTGCATAATCGGTATAAATCGGCTGAAAGAAAAATTTCACAGAAAAAAATCGGAATATATGTTAAACTACTCCTTGCCATGTAGCTGCAGTTAAAATTTGAGCTCATTTTGACTTATACTAAAGCAGCAATGGACAATTGAAGAAATTTCTATTTTTAGTAACAGCAGCCATCTTGAATGGAGGGTGGGGCTGTCGGACACAATTTTGAAAGGGACCCACCCAGGGACCATCCCTGCCAGGTTTGGTTTAATTTGGTTCAGCGGTTTCAGAGGAGAAGATTTAAATGTGATCTTTTATCAAAATATGCCTAATTTGCATAATCGGTATATATCGGCTGAAAGCAGCAATGAACAATCAAAATTTCATCCCCCTTTTTTCTATTTTTAGCTTGGTGGCCATCTTGGTTGGAAGTCGGGATCACCGGACACATTTGGAAGGGGGCCATCTAAGGACCATTCCACCAAAGTTTGGTTCAAATTGGCCCAGTGGCTTCAGAGGAGTTGATTAAAATGTGAAAAGTTAACGGACGGACGGACGACAGACGACGGACGCTCAGTGGTGACAATAGCTCACCTGACCCTTTGGGTCAGGTGAGCTAAAAAAAAGTCTTATTTTGGAAGGAAAGATTTTCTCATGGGACTTTCTTATGACCACAGTTTTATTTCGTTTTTTTGTTGGTATATGGGAGAACCATTTTGGTCTTGCAATTTTTTTTTTATCAATTTACCCCTCAAGCTATTCAATTTAAATTTTATGTTTTTTTTCCAAAAAAATTATTTTGATTCTGAATCTTGAAGAAAAAAATTTGGCTGGACAGGAGAAAAAAATATATTCCGACTTGACATTTTCACAGTATAATCATATACTTGCCATTTTCACAGTATAATCATATACAAAATTTTGAAGAAAAAAAATTATTCCAGCACTTCACCAATCTAATTAAAATTAGATCTACGCACTTGCTCCCTATTTTAGATCTAATTATACCCCCGCTCCCCGAAGGGGGAGGGGGTATACTGTTTTACCTCTGTCCGTCGGTCCTTCCAAAATATTTTTCGTCACATTTTTCTCAGCAACTATTGATGGCAGAAATCTGATATTTGGTCACAAGCTTCACATAGGTATGCCATATCGTGGGAAGCGTTTTTGGAACCATCAGATTCCTACTTCCTGTTTGCCGACTTAGTTGGTTTTTATCCACATTGAACATATATGCACATTTTTCTCAACAACTATTGATGGCAGAAATCTGGTATTTGGTCACAAGCTTCATATAGGTACCCCATATCATGGGAAGTGGCAGGGGGCATCATAAGTGAGCATTAGATCACAGTTCACCTTGTTTTAATCAGATTGGCACTTCGTCGGAAAATAAGAAAATATGATTTCTGTGGCGTCTGAAAAAAACATTTCTACGGCGAAAAAACGTGACATAGCCCCCTTCAAGGTAAATGGTCAGTCACATATTATTTTGCAGCAACTGTCTTGTGGAACTAGAAGTAAGGTTTCTAATCCAGCCCAAATTTCTCTGAAACATTCCAGTCAATTAACAAATAAAACAACACTGGCTACGTCATTCGTTTTCATCAGACATGTATTTCACTGTGTTCTACATGTATGTCTCTGTTTTCATATTGTCGGTAAAACTGGCTAAAATAAATTAATTTAACACGTGTATCAAAATCTCGGGAACATAACTTATAAGAAGAAAAAAACTAATTTAGTTATTTTTAACGCAGGCAAAAATTTTCGATCGAAAATACGTAGTTGAGCTTGTCCCCATGGGGTAGGTGCCTCCTGGCATGTTTTCAATGGTTATCGTGGAAATATCAGCTGAATCTGTTAAGGCATGTAGTTTTCATCAAAGAAAATCTATTCTTGATACAGAAATTATTTATTCTACGTCTTTTAGATACAATCGGTTCGCAAATAACTTTTTTCCTCAACTTTTACAGAAACTTACCTCAATATCCATGCTGCAGCATCCGGGCCACTGACATAAAAATAGATAAATAAATAGAGTTGGCCTCGCCCAGGTCAGTGCATAATTAATTAGCTTCCGGTAACGATGGTCAGCTTTTTTAGTCGAAAAAACAACGTTTCGGAGCGTATTCATCAATAATTCGGTGTTTAATCTTCATTTTATGAAGGTCAGTACGGAAATCGACAATAATTTTGGGTATGAAAAAATTACGCAGCTGGTAGACAATATCCCTTTAAATAACCTTTAATTGTTATGTAAACAGTTATGCAGTACAGGTATTTTTATTTTATCTGGATATAGTAATTAGGCCTACTTAAATAACCTTTAATTGTTATATAAACAGTTATGCAGTACAGGTATTTTTATTTTATCTGGATATAGTAATTAGGCCTACTTAAATAACCTTTAATTGTTATGTAAACAGTTATGCAGTACAGGTATTTTTATTTTATCTGGATATAGTAATTAGGCCTACTTAAATAACCTTTAATGGCTATGTAAACAGTTATGCAGTACAGGTATTTTTATTTTATCTAGATATAGTAATTAGGCCTACCTAAATTGAAAGTGTTTGACACTTCCAGAGGAATTTGAGTTTGTAAAGGTAATTTGTACTCATTTATTATAACTGAACCATAAAATAGTTCAACTGTTTGATGATCGAGAAATAAGGGTTTATATGACACGAAATTCGACTGTAAGTACTTACAGATGCCTCCATTGCAGGGGATAATTGTTCCCTTTCATCCACACACTTGCTTCTGTCTATATTGAGATGTTTTATTTCCTTATTCAACTCGTGCACTGTAGTGTTCATGGCATTTAAATCTTTTCTAAGATGATCTGTTTTATCTTCTAATTTAAACTCTCTACAGAAAACAAATACATTATGTAGTTTGGTGACTTTATGACATAACACAAGTCTATTAAAGGTAGAATTTCCGAATTGAAATGTTAACACAAGACCTGAAAAATGAAAGGTCACAATTACCAATCTGTCTAATATATTTTAGAATTCAACCCTACTCTGCATACAGTCAAACCTACCCATCCGTTCACCTATATTAAGCAGTCACCTGTATTAAAAGGCCACCTTTTTCTTGTCCTGTAATATAACATTTTTATGAATTGAACGTCTTTTTAGAGGTCACTCTATTTTTTTTTAATCTGAATATTTTAACAGAAAGGTTTCGTTTTTATCTACACAGAAGTTGTGTATTAAAATTTCAGAAAGTATGAAAAAAAGCAAGTTGGATACAAGCATTGTTAATTTAAGTCATATTAGGTAATTATGGTAGTCCATTTCATAACAGGTTGTCTGGGCGGGTGGGTGACATTCATGATAAAATTGAGGTTGGTATGGTAATTAGATTAACCTCTACCTCTTAAAGCGGCATTTGCAGTAGTGCCTACCGACAAAATTTGTGGGCGGAGCTTATCATCAGATCACTAATCAGGGTATTGTGTTATTAATAGAACGATAAACAAAAGTCTCTGTTCAACAACATATTTATGAAACTGTATGTCACATGACCAACATGACCTAAAGGTCACTTACCTCAGAAATTTGAATTTTCGAAGTGATTTCTGTAGTTTTTAGACTGATGAAGAATATTATTTTTAATAAGACTGAAAGTTTCGTCAGAAGGAACACTAGTGACCATGCCTGTCAAATATTTTGCTCCAAAAGTAACTGTGAAACTATGTATCATTGATTTTTCCACCTCGAGATAACTGTGGTCAAAATAATGAACAATCTGAATGTCTGCTCCGCCTGCGGACCCGGTTTTAATCAGTGCTTATCACCATTAAATGTGTGACTTCCAGCATATGGATAGGTGTACTTGATACAACATCATTTTATGCATGTCATTTTCTTGCAGTATTGGATCAGTGGTTTCCTCTGGTATCTACCACCAACAATACTGTCACTCACAATAAAACTGAAATATGGAGTTGAACCAAACATTCATAACTCACACATTTAAAGGCATATTGTCTACGATTTTGTTGAAAATTTTTAACTGTCCATAAATGATTTGTTTAAGCTATCATTAAACAGTTATGCTGCAAAAGATACGATTTGTGTTCTTTTTTTGACAATTGCCTTGGAATTATTGTCCAGGATGACAAGAATTAAATTAAAAAAATTTAAACCTGCCTCTATTCATATGACCTTTTATGTGAACCCGTCTTAAGCATGCACAATGTTTAGAAACAATAAACAGCATGTCAGAAGAGAAAGTGTCAACGCGTGGAAGAAAGCGGACTTTGATGGATTCAGAGAGAAAGAAGAATGGAAGTGCAGTATCTTCCAAATGGAACAAATGCAGGATATATGTAGGGGATCAGTTGGACCGTTGGAACGAACTGAAGGAAGTACTAAGCGTCCAAACTCACGCTGAAGTGGCAAAGATTTTGCTTGATAGGTAAGCCGAGCATGTTGCCTTCTTTTCTCAATCGTTTTTCATATTTTATGAATTTATGATGATGCCTATGATCATTTTCGGTGGATATTATTCAATATATGTAACTTTGCACCTGGCAACAGCAAATTATTGTCAATGAGTAGCATAAAATGGCCGTATTTGCGAGGTAAACAAACATCCATGCTGCAGCATCCAGGCTATCTATAAAAATAGATAAAAATAGATTTGGCCTCACTCAGGTCAGTGCATAATTAATTAGCTTCCAGTAACGATGGTCAGCTTTTTTAAATTGAAAAAACAAGGTCAGTACGGAAAACGACAATAATTTTGGGTATGAAAAAAATTACCATTTTGGTAGCCAATATGCCTTTAATAAAATTGTATAGAACATTCATAACCCCCACATTTAATAAAATTGTATAGAACATTCATAACCCCCACATTTAATAAAATTGTATAGAACATTCATAACTCCCACATTTAATAAAATTGTATAGAACATTCATAACCCCCACATTTAATAAAATTGCATAGAACATTCATAACCCCCACAATTAATAAAATTGCATAGAACATTCATAACCCCCACATTTAATAAAATTGTATAGAACATTCATAACCCCCACACTTAATAAAATTGTATAGAACATTCATAACCCCCACATTTAATAAAATTGTATAGAACATTCATAACCCCCACATTTAATAAAATTGTATAGAACATTCATAACCCTCACATTTAATAAAATTGCATAGAAAATTCATAACCCCCACATTTAATAAAATTGCTTAGAACATTCATAACTCCCACATTTAATAAAATTGTATAGAACATTCATAAACCCCACATTTAATAAAATTGCATAGAACATTCATAACCCCCACATTTAATAAAATTGCATAGAACATTCATAACCCCCACATTCAATAAAATTGCATAGAACATTCATAACCCCCACATTTAATAAAATTGCATAGAACATTCATAACCCCCACATTTAATAAAATTGTATAGAACATTCATAACTCCCACATTTAATAAAATTGTACAGAACATTCATAACTCCCACATTTAATAAAATTGTACAGAACATTCATATCTCCCACATTTAATAAAATTGTATAGAACATTCATAACTCCCACATTTAATAAAATTGTATAGAACATTCATAAACCCCACATTTAATAAAATTGTATAGAACATTCATAAACCCCACATTTAATAAAATTTCATAGAACATTCATAACCCCCACATTTAATAAAATTGCATAGAACATTCATAACCCCCATATTTAATAAAATTGTATAGAACATTCATAACCCCCACATTTAATCAAATTGTAGAGAACATTCATAACCCCCACATTTAATCAAATTGTACAGAACATTCATAACCCCCACATTTAATAAAATTGTATAGAACATTCATAACTCCCACATTTAATAAAATTGTACAGAACATTCATAACTCCCACATTTAATAAAATTGTACAGAACATTCATATCTCCCACATTTAATAAAATTGTATAGAACATTCATAACTCCCACATTTAATAAAATTGAATAGAACATTCATAAACCCCACATTTAATAAAATTGTATAGAACATTCATAAACCCCACATTTAATAAAATTTCATAGAACATTCATAACCCCCACATTTAATAAAATTGCATAGAACATTCATAACCCCCATATTTAATAAAATTGTATAGAACATTCATAACCCCCACATTTAATCAAATTGTAGAGAACATTCATAACCCCCACATTTAATCAAATTGTACAGAACATTCATAACTCCCACATTTAATAAAATTTCATAGAACATTCATAACCCCCACATTTAATCAAATTGAACAGAACATTCATAACTCCCACATTTAATAAAATTGCATAGAACATTCATAACCCCCACATTTAATAAAATTGAATAGAACATTCATAACCCCCACATTTAATAAAATTGTATAGAATATTCATAAACCCCACATTTAATAAAATTGTAATGGTAATGAGTGTCAGTTGATCATTCTGAGACAATAATTCATAATTAAAGCTACATGTATATTGAAAAAAAAAATATGAACTAGTCCCAAATTACTTCATGTGAAGAAAAAAATGCTGCAAAAAACATACATGCATTGTACCGGTATATTATTTTGCTTATTTGTTGTGCTATCAGTAAAATACAAAGATTCTAGTTTTTAAAAAAAAATGCAAATTCAAATTCACAAAATAATATGAAAGTGAACCATACAGAAACTTATTGTTGAAATACCTGATTAATTCTGTAGGTGTAAGAACATCATTCTTGGTACATACAAATACTATATTACCATACTGTCCATCCATTAGTAGCTGTCTACGGAAGTTCTCATCGAATAAATGTTTTGCAGCTTTACTACTACAAGCTCGGGAGATTTCTGTTGCAATCAATATTACTGAACAGTTCTGTAAATACTGAAATAAGAAATACAGCTTGAAATATCTATAAAATACAGTCAAACCTGACAATGCAGTCACCTCTATTAAGCATTCACCTGTATTAAAGCTCACCTTTTTCTGATTTGTCTTGTCCTGTCATAGAAATTAAGAGATCACCTATCTTAACGGATCACTTTTTCTTTGTACCAAAGGTGATCTCTTAATACAGGTTTGACTGTACAGTATATCCATTGCAAACAGAGCTAGTCATTGTCTGTTACAGACAAAGCTAGAGCTACCACCTGTAAAGAGGACAGAGCTAGCCATTGTCCATGGTAGACAAAGATAGAGCTACCACCTGTAAAGAGGACAGACCTAGCCATTGTCCATGGTAGGCAAAGCTAGAGATACCACCTGTAAAGAGGACAGACCTTGCCATTGTCCATGGTAGACAAAGCTAGAGCTACCACCTGTAAAGAGGACAGAGCTAGCCATTGTCCATGGTAGATAAAGCTATATCTACCACCTGTAAAGAGGACAGAACTAGCCATTGTCCATGGTAGACAAAGCTAGAGCTACCACCTGTAAAGAGGACACAACTAGCCATTGGCCATGGTAGACAAAGCTAGAGCTACCACCTGTAAAGAGGACAGAACTAGCCATTGTCCATGGTAGAAACAGCTAGAGATACCACCTGTAAAGAGGACAGAACTAGCCATTGGCCATGGTAGACAGAGCTAGAGCTACCACCTGTAAAGAGGACAGAGAGCTAGCCATTGTCCATGGTAGACAAAGCTAGAGCTACCACCTGTAAAGAGGACAGAGAGCTAGCCATTGTCCATAGTAGACAAAGCTAGAGCTACCACCTGTAAAGAGGACAGAACTAGCCATTGTCCATAGTAGACAAAGCTAAAGCTACCACCTGTAAAGAGGACAGAACTAACCATTGTCCATGGTAGACAAAGCTAGAGCTACCACCTGTAAAGAGGACAGAACTAACCATTGTCCATGGTAGACAAAGCTAGAGCTACCACCTGTAAGGAGGACAGAACTAGCCATTGTCCATGGTAGACAGAGCTAGAGCTACCGCCTGTAAAGAGGACAGAACTAGACATTGTTCATGGTAGACAAAGCTAGAGCTACCACCTGTAAAGAGGACAGAGAGCTAGCCATTGTCCATGGTAGACAAAGCTAGAGCTACCACCTGTAACGAGGACAGAACTAGACATTGTCCATGGTAGACAACGCTAGAGCTACCACATGTAAAGAGGACAGAGAGCAAGCCATTGTCCATGGTAGACAAAGCTAGAGCTACCACATGTAAAGAGGACAGAGAGCTAGCCATTGTCCATAGTAGACAAAGCTTGAGCTACCACCTGTAAAGAGGACAGAGCTAGCCATTGTCCTTGGTAGACAAAGCTAGAGCTACCACCTGTAAAGAGGACAGAGAGCTAGCCATTGTCCATGGTAGACAAAGCTAGAGCTACCACCTGTAAAGAGGACAGAGAGCTAGAAATTGTCCATGGTAGACAGAGCTAGAGCTACCACCTGTAAAGAGGACAGAACTAGCCATTGTTCATGGTAGACAGAGCTAGAGCTACCACCTGTAAAGAGGACAGAGGTAGCCATTGTCCATGGTAGACAAAGCTAGAGCTACCACCTGTAAAGAGGACAGAGAGCTAGCCATTGTCCATGGTAGACAGAGCTAGAGCTACCACCTGTAAAGAGGACAGAACTAGCCTTTGTCCATATTAGACAAAGCTAAAGCTACCACCTGTAAAGAGGACAGAGAGCTAGTCATTGTCCATCGTAGACAAAGCTAGAGCTACCACCTGTAAAGAGGATAGAGGAAGCCATTGTCCATGGTAGACAAAGCTAGAGCTACCACCTGTAATGAGGACAGAGGTAGCCATTGTCCATGGTAGACAAAGCTAGAGCTACCACCTGTAAAGAGGACAGAGGTAGCCATTGTCCATGGTAGACAAAGCTAGAGCTACCACCTGTAAAGAGGACAGAGGTAGCCATTGTCCATAGTAGACAGAGCTAGAGCTACCACCTGTAAAGAGGACAGAGAGCTAGCCATTGTCCATGGTAGACAAAGCTAGAGCTACCACCTGTAAAGAGGACAGAGAGCTAGCCATTGTCCATGGTAGACAAAGCTAGAGCTACCACCTGTAAAGAGGACAGAGCTAGCCATTGTCCATGGTAGATAAAGCTAGAGCTATCACCTGTAAAGAGGACAGAGCTATCCATTGTCTATAGTAGACAAAGCTAGAGCTACCACCTGTAAAGAGGACAGAGAGCTAGCCATTGTCCATGGTAGACAAAGCTAGAGCTACCACGTGTAAAGAGGACAGAGCTAGCCATTGTCCATTGTAGATAAAGCTATATCTACCACCTGTAAAGAGGACAAAACTAGCCATTGTCCATGGTAGACAAAGCTAGAGCTACCACCTCTAAAGAGGACAGAACTAGCCATTGGCCATAGTAGACAAAGCTAGAGCTACCACCTGTAAAGAGGACAGAACTAGCCATTGTCCATGGTAGACACAGCTAGAGATACCACCTGTAAAGAGGACAGAACTAGCCATTGTCCATGGTAGACACAGCTAGAGCTACCACCTGTAAAGAGGACAGAACTAGCCATTGTCAATGGTAGACAAAGCTAGAGCTACCACCTGTAAAGAGGACAGAACTAGCCATTGTCCATGGTAGACAAAGCTAGAGCTACCACATGTAAAGAGGACAGAGAGCTAGCCATTGTTCATAGCAGACAAAGCTAGAGCTACCACCTGTAAAGAGGACAGAACTAGCCATTGTCCATGGTAGACAAAGCTAGAGCTACCACCTGTAAAGAGGACATAACTAGCCATTGTCCATAAAAGACAAAGCTAAAGCTACCACCTGTAAAGAGCACAGAACTAGCCATTGTCTATGGTAGACAAAGCTAGAGATACCACCTGTAAAGAGGACAGAACTAACCATTGTTCATGGTAGACAGAGCTAGAGCTACCACCTGTAAAGAGGATAGAGAGCTCGCCATTGTCCATGGTAGACAAAGCTAGAGCTACCACATGTAAAGAGGACAGAACTAACCATTGTTCATGGTAGACAGAGCTAGAGTTACCACCTGTAAAGAGGACAGAGCTAGCCATTGTCCATGGTAGATAAAGCTAGAGCTACCACCTGTAAAGAGGACAGAGCTATCCATTGTCTATAGTAGACAAAGCTAGAGCTACCACCTGTAAAGAGGACAGAGAGCTAGCCATTGTCCATTGTAGATAAAGCTATATCTACCACCTGTAAAGAGGACAAAACTAGCCATTGTCCATGGTAGACAAACCTAGAGCTACCACCTCTAAAGAGGACAGAACTAGCCATTGTCCATGGTAGACACAGCTAGAGATACCACCTGTAAAGAGGACAGAACTAGCCATTGTCCATGGTAGACACAGCTAGAGCTACCACCTGTAAAGAGAACAGAGAGCTAGCCATTGTCCATGGTAGACACAGCTAGAGCTACCACCTGTAAAGAGGACAGAACTAGCCATTGTCCATGGTAGACAAAGCTAGAGCTACCACCTGTAAAGAGGACAGAACTAGCCATTGTCCATGGTAGACAGAGCTAGAGCTACCGCCTGTAAAGAGGACAGAACTAGACATTGTTCATGGTAGACAAAGCTAGAGCTACCACCTGTAAAGAGGACAGAGAGCTAGCCATTGTCCATGGTAGACAAAGCTAGAGCTACCACCTGTAACGATGACAGAACTAGACATTGTCCATGGTAGACAACGCTAGAGCTACCACATGTAAAGAGGACAGAGAGCAAGCCATTGTCCATGGTAGACAAAGCTAGAGCTACCACATGTAAAGAGGACAGAGAGCTAGCCATTGTCCATAGTAGACAAAGCTTGAGCTACCACCTGTAAAGAGGACAGAGCTAGCCATTGTCCTTGGTAGACAAAGCTAGAGCTACCACCTGTAAAGAGGACAGAGAGCTAGCCATTGTCCATGGTAGACAGAGCTAGAGCTACCACATGTAAAGAGGACAGAGCTAGCCATTGTCCATGGTAGACAAACCTAGAGCTACCACATGTAAAGATAACAGAGCTAGCCATTGTCCATGGTAGAAAAAGCTAGAGCTACCACCTAAAAAGAGGACAGAGCTAGCCATTGTCCATGGTAGAAAAAGCTAGAGCTACCACCTAAAAAGAGGACAGAGCTATCCATTTTCCATGGTAGACAAAGCTAGAGCTACCACCTGTAAAGAGAACAGAGAGTTCGCCATTGTCCATGGTAGACAGAGCTAGAGCTACCACCTGTAGAGATGACAGAACTAGCCATTGTCCATGGTAGACAAAGCTAGAGCTGCCACCTGTAAAGAGGACAGTGAACTAGCCATTGTCCATGGTAGACAAAGCTAGTGCAACCACCTGTTAAGAGGACAGAACTAGTCATTGTCCTTGGTAGACAAAGCTAGAGCTACCACCTGTAAAGAGGACAGAGGTAGCCATTGTCCATGGTAGACAAAGCTAGAGCTACCACCTGTAAAGAGGACAGAGGTAGCCATTGTCCATGGTAGACAAAGCTAGAGCTACCACCTGTAAAGAGGACAGAGAGCTAGAAATTGTCCATGGTAGACAGAGCTAGAGCTACCACCTGTAAAGAGGACAGAACTAGCCATTGTTCATGGTAGACAGAGCTAGAGCTACCACCTGTAAAGAGGACAGAGGTAGCCATTGTCCATGGTAGACAAAGCTAGAGCTACCACCTGTAAAGAGGACAGAGAGCTAGCCATTGTCCATGGTAGACAGAGCTAGAGCTACCACCTGTAAAGAGGACAGAACTAGCCATTGTCCATATTAGACAAAGCTAAAGCTACCACCTGTAAAGAGGACAGAGAGCTAGCCATTGTCCATCGTAGACAAAGCTAGAGCTACCACCTGTAAAGAGGATAGAGGAAGCCATTGTCCATGGTAGACAAAGCTAGAGCTACCACCTGTAATGAGGACAGAGGTAGCCATTGTCCATGGTAGACAAAGCTAGAGCTACCACCTGTAAAGAGGACAGAGGTAGCCATTGTCCATGGTAGACAAAGCTAGAGCTACCACCTGTAAAGAGGACAGAGGTAGCCATTGTCCATAGTAGACAGAGCTAGAGCTACCACCTGTAAAGAGGACAGAGAGCTAGCCATTGTCCATGGTAGACAAAGCTAGAGCTACCACCTGTAAAGAGGACAGAGAGCTAGCCATTGTCCATGGTAGACAAAGCTAGAGCTACCACCTGTAAAGAGGACAGAGCTAGCCATTGTCCATGGTAGATAAAGCTAGAGCTATCACCTGTAAAGAGGACAGAGCTATCCATTGTCTATAGTAGACAAAGCTAGAGCTACCACCTGTAAAGAGGACAGAGAGCTAGCCATTATCCATGGTAGACAAAGCTAGAGCTACCACGTGTAAAGAGGACAGAGCTAGCCATTGTCCATTGTAGATAAAGCTATATCTACCACCTGTAAAGAGGACAAAACTAGCCATTGTCCATGGTAGACAAAGCTAGAGCTACCACCTCTAAAGAGGACAGAACTAGCCATTGGCCATAGTAGACAAAGCTAGAGCTACCACCTGTAAAGAGGACAGAACTAGCCATTGTCCATGGTAGACACAGCTAGAGATACCACCTGTAAAGAGGACAGAACTAGCCATTGTCCATGGTAGACACAGCTACAGCTACCACCTGTAAAGAGAACAGAGAGCTAGTCATTGTCCATGGTAGACACAGCTAGAGCTACCACCTGTAAAGAGGACAGAACTAGCCATTGTCCATGGTAGACACAGCTACAGCTACCACCTGTAAAGAGAACAGAGAGCTAGTCATTGTCCATGGTAGACACAGCTAGAGCTACCACCTGTAAAGAGGACAGAACTAGCCATTGTCCATGGTAGACAAAGCTAGAGCTACCACCTGTAAAGAGGACAGAACTAGCCATTGTCCATGGTAGACAAAGCTAGAGCTACCACATGTAAAGAGGACAGAGAGCTAGCCATTGTTCATAGCAGACAAAGCTAGAGCTACCACCTGTAAAGAGGACAGAACTAGCCATTGTCCATGGTAGACAAAGCTAGAGCTACCACCTGTAAAGAGGACATAACTAGCCATTGTCCATAGTAGACAAAGCTAAAGCTACCACCTGTAAAGAGCACAGAACTAGCCATTGTCTATGGTAGACAAAGCTAGAGATACCACCTGTAAAGAGGACAGAACTAACCATTGTTCATGGTAGACAGAGCTAGAGCTACCACCTGTAAAGAGGATAGAGAGCTCGCCATTGTCCATGGTAGACAAAGCTAGAGCTACCACATGTAAAGAGGACAGAACTAACCATTGTTCATGGTAGACAGAGCTAGAGTTACCACCTGTAAAGAGGACAGAGCTAGCCATTGTCCATGGTAGATAAAGCTAGAGCTACCACCTGTAAAGAGGACAGAGCTATCCATTGTCTATAGTAGACAAAGCTAGAGTTACCACCTGTAAAGAGGACAGAGCTATCCATTGTCCATTGTAGATAAAGCTATATCTACCACCTGTAAAGAGGACAAAACTAGCCATTGTCCATGGTAGACAAAGCTAGAGCTACCACCTCTAAAGAGGACAGAACTAGCCATTGGCCATAGTAGACAAAGCTAGAGCTACCACCTGTAAAGAGGACAGAACTAGCCATTGTCCATGGTAGACACAGCTAGAGATACCACCTGTAAAGAGGACAGAACTAGCCATTGTCCATGGTAGACAAAGCTAGAGCTACCACTTGTAAAGAGGACAGAACTAGCCATTGTCCATGGTAGACAAAGCTAGAGCTACCACATGTAAAGAGGACAGAGAGCTAGCCATTGTTCATAGCAGACAAAACTAGAGCTACCACCTGTAAAGAGGACAGAACTAGCCATTGTCCATGGTAGACAAAGCTAGAGCTACCACCTGTAAAGAGGACATAACTAGCCATTGTCCATAGTAGACAAAGCTAAAGCTACCACCTGTAAAGAGGACAGAACTAGCCATTGTCTATGGTAGACAAAGCTAGAGATACCACCTGTAAAGAGGACAGAACTAACCATTGTTCATGGTAGACAGAGCTAGAGCTACCACCTGTAAAGAGGATAGAGAGCTCGCCATTGTCCATGGTAGACAAAGCTAGAGCTACCACCTGTAAAGAGGACAGAACTAACCATTGTTCATGGTAGACAGAGCTAGAGCTACCACCTGTAAAGAGGATAGAGAGCTCGCCATTGTCCATGGTAGACAAAGCTAGAGCTACCACATGTAAAGAGGACAGAACTAGCCATTGTCCATGATAGACAGAGCTAGAGCTACCACCTGTAACGAGGAGAGAGAGCTAGCCATTGTCCATGGTAGACAGAGCTAGAGCTACCACCTGTAAAGAGGACAGAACTAGCCATTCTCCATGATAGGCAGAGCTTGAGCTACCACCTGTAAAGAGAATAGAGAGCTAGCCATTGTCCATAGTAGACAAAGCTAAAGTTACCACCTGTAAAGAGGACAGAACTAGCCATTGTCCATGGTAGACAAAGTTAGAGCTACCACCTATAAGGACAGAACTAACCATTGTCCATGGTAGAAAAAGCTAGAGATACCACCTGTAAATAGGACAGAACTAGCCATTGTCCATGGTAGACAAAACTAGAGCTACCACCTGTAAAGAGGACAGAACTAGCCATTGTCCATGGTAGAAACAGCTAGAGATACCACCTGTAAAGAGGACAGAACTAGCCATTAGCCATGGTAGACAGAGCTAGAGCTACCACCTGTAAAGAGGACAGAGAGCTAGCCATTGTCCATGGTAGACAAAGCTAGAGCTACCACCTGTAAAGAGGACAGAGAGCTAGCCATTGTCCATAGTAGACAAAGCTAGAGCTACCACCTGTAAAGAGGACAGAACTAGCCATTGTCCATAGTAGACAAAGATAAAACTACCACCTGTAAAGAGGACAGAACTAACCATTGTCCATGGTAGACAACGCTAGAGCTACCACATGTAAAGAGGACAGAGAGCAAGCCATTGTCCATGGTAGACAAAGCTAGAGCTACCACATGTAAAGAGGACAGAGAGCTAGCCATTGTCCATAGTAGACAAAGCTTGAGCTACCACCTGTAAAGAGGACAGAGCTAGCCATTGTCCTTGGTAGACAAAGCTAGAGCTACCACCTGTAAAGAGGACAGAGAACTAGCCATTGTCCATGGTAGACAGAGCTAGAGCTACCACATGTAAAGAGGACAGAGCTAGCCATTGTCCATGGTAGACAAACCTAGAGCTACCACATGTAAAGATAACAGAGCTAGCCATTGTCCATGGTAGAAAAAGCTAGAGCTACCACCTAAAAAGAGGACAGAGCTAGCCATTGTCCATGGTAGAAAAAGCTAGAGCTACCACCTAAAAAGAGGACAGAGCTATCCATTGTCCATGGTAGACAAAGCTAGAGCTACCACCTGTAAAGAGAACAGAGAGTTCGCCATTGTCCATGGTAGACAGAGCTAGAGATACCACCTGTAGAGATGACAGAACTAGCCATTGTCCATGGTAGACAAAGCTAGAGCTGCCACCTGTAAAGAGGACAGTGAACTAGCCATTGTCCATGGTAGACAAAGCTAGTGCTACCACCTGTTAAGAGGACTGAACTAGCCATTGTCCATGGTAGACAAAGCTAGAGCTACCACATGTAAAGAGGACAGAGAGCTAGCCATTGTCCATAGTAGACAAAGCTAAAGTTACCACCTGTAAAGAGGACAGAACTAGCCATTGTCCATGGTAGACAAAGTTAGAGCTACCACCTATAAGGACAGAACTAACCATTGTCCATGGTAGAAAAAGCTAGAGATACCACCTGTAAATAGGACAGAACTAGCCATTGTCCATGGTAGACAAAACTAGAGCTACCACCTGTAAAGAGGACAGAACTAGCCATTGTCCATGGTAGAAACAGCTAGAGATACCACCTGTAAAGAGGACAGAACTAGCCATTAGCCATGGTAGACAGAGCTAGAGCTACCACCTGTAAAGAGGACAGAGAGCTAGCCATTGTCCATGGTAGACAAAGCTAGAGCTACCACCTGTAAAGAGGACAGAGAGCTAGCCATTGTCCATAGTAGACAAAGCTAGAGCTACCACCTGTAAAGAGGACAGAACTAGCCATTGTCCATAGTAGACAAAGATAAAACTACCACCTGTAAAGAGGACAGAACTAACCATTGTCCATGGTAGACAACGCTAGAGCTACCACATGTAAAGAGGACAGAGAGCAAGCCATTGTCCATGGTAGACAAAGCTAGAGCTACCACATGTAAAGAGGACAGAGAGCTAGCCATTGTCCATAGTAGACAAAGCTTGAGCTACCACCTGTAAAGAGGACAGAGCTAGCCATTGTCCTTGGTAGACAAAGCTAGAGCTACCACCTGTAAAGAGGACAGAGAACTAGCCATTGTCCATGGTAGACAGAGCTAGAGCTACCACATGTAAAGAGGACAGAGCTAGCCATTGTCCATGGTAGACAAACCTAGAGCTACCACATGTAAAGATAACAGAGCTAGCCATTGTCCATGGTAGAAAAAGCTAGAGCTACCACCTAAAAAGAGGACAGAGCTAGCCATTGTCCATGGTAGAAAAAGCTAGAGCTACCACCTAAAAAGAGGACAGAGCTATCCATTGTCCATGGTAGACAAAGCTAGAGCTACCACCTGTAAAGAGAACAGAGAGTTCGCCATTGTCCATGGTAGACAGAGCTAGAGATACCACCTGTAGAGATGACAGAACTAGCCATTGTCCATGGTAGACAAAGCTAGAGCTGCCACCTGTAAAGAGGACAGTGAACTAGCCATTGTCCATGGTAGACAAAGCTAGTGCTACCACCTGTTAAGAGGACTGAACTAGCCATTGTCCATGGTAGACAAAGCTAGAGCTACCACATGTAAAGAGGACAGAGAGCTAGCCATTGTCCATAGTAGACAAAGCTTGAGCTACCACCTGTAAAGAGGACAGAGCTAGCCATTGTCCTTGGTAGACAAAGCTAGAGCTACCACCTGTAAAGAGGACAGAGAACTAGCCATTGTCCATGGTAGACAGAGCTAGAGCTACCACATGTAAAGAGGACAGAGCTAGCCATTGTCCATGGTAGACAAACCTAGAGCTACCACATGTAAAGATAACAGAGCTAGCCATTGTCCATGGTAGAAAAAGCTAGAGCTACCACCTAAAAAGAGGACAGAGCTAGCCATTGTCCATGGTAGAAAAAGCTAGAGCTACCACCTAAAAAGAGGACAGAGCTATCCATTGTCCATGGTAGACAAAGCTAGAGCTACCACCTGTAAAGAGAACAGAGAGTTCGCCATTGTCCATGGTAGACAGAGCTAGAGATACCACCTGTAGAGATGACAGAACTAGCCATTGTCCATGGTAGACAAAGCTAGAGCTGCCACCTGTAAAGAGGACAGTGAACTAGCCATTGTCCATGGTAGACAAAGCTAGTGCTACCACCTGTTAAGAGGACTGAACTAGCCATTGTCCATGGTAGACAAAGCTAGAGCTACCACCTGTAAAGAGGACAGAGGTAGCCATTGTCCATGGTAGACAAAGCTAGAGCTACCACCTGTAAAGAGGACAGAGGTAGCCATTGTCCATGGTAGACAAAGCTAGAGCTACCACCTGTAAAGAGGACAGAGAGCTAGAAATTGTCCATGGTAGACAGAGCTAGAGCTACCACCTGTAAAGAGGACAGAACTAGCCATTGTTCATGGTAGACAGAGCTAGAGCTACCACCTGCAAAGAGGACAGAGGTAGCCATTGTCCATGGTAGACAGAGCTAGAGCTACCACCTGTAAAGAGGACAGAGAGCTAGCCATTGTCCATCGTAGACAAAGCTAGAGCTACCACCTGTAAAGAGGATAGAGGAAGCCATTGTCCATGGTAGACAAAGTTAGAGCTACCACCTGTAATGAGGACAGAGGTAGCCATTGTCCATAGTAGACAGAGCTAGAGCTACCACCTGTAAAGAGGACAGAGAGCTAGCCATTGTCCATGGTAGACAAAGCTAGAGCTACCACCTGTAAAGAGGACAGAGAGCTAGCCATTGTCCATGGTAGACAAAGCTAGAGCTACCACCTGTAAAGAGGACAGAGCTAGCCATTGTCCATGGTAGATAAAGCTAGAGCTACCACCTGTAAAGAGGACAGAGCTAGCCATTGTCCATGGTAGATAAAGCTAGAGCTACCACCTGTAAAGAGGACAGAGCTATCCATTGTCCATAGTAGACAAAGCTAGAGTTACCACCTGTAAAGAGGACAGAGAGCTAGTCATTGTCCATGGTAGACAAAGCTAGAGCTACCACGTGTAAAGAGGACAGAGCTAGCCATTGTCCATTGTAGATAAAGCTATATCTACCACCTGTAAAGAGGACAAAACTAGCCATTGTCCATGGTAGACAAAGCTAGAGCTACCACCTCTAAAGAGGACAGAACTAGCCATTGGCCATAGTAGACAAAGCTAGAGCTACCACCTGTAAAGAGGACAGAACTAGCCATTGTCCATGGTAGACACAGCTAGAGATACCACCTGTAAAGAGGACAGAACTAGCCATTGTCCATGGTAGACACAGCTAGAGCTACCACCTGTAAAGAGAACAGAGAGCTAGCCATTGTCCATGGTAGACACAGCTAGAGCTACCACCTGTAAAGAGGACAGAACTAGCCATTGTCCATGGTAGACAAAGCTAGAGCTACCACCTGTAAAGAGGACAGAACTAGCCATTGTCCATGGTAGACAAAGCTAGAGCTACCACATGTAAAGAGGACAGAGAGCTAGCCATTGTTCATAGCAGACAAAGCTAGAGCTACCACCTGTAAAGAGGACAGAACTAGCCATTGTCCATGGTAGACAAAGCTAGAGCTACCACCTGTAAAGAGGACATAACTAGCCATTGTCCATAGTAGACAAAGCTAAAGCTACCACCTGTAAAGAGCACAGAACTAGCCATTGTCTATGGTAGACAAAGCTAGAGATACCACCTGTAAAGAGGACAGAACTAACCATTGTTCATGGTAGACAGAGCTAGAGCTACCACCTGTAAAGAGGATAGAGAGCTCGCCATTGTCCATGGTAGACAAAGCTAGAGCTACCACCTGTAAAGAGGACAGAACTAACCATTGTTCATGGTAGACAGAGCTAGAGCTACCACCTGTAAAGAGGATAGAGAGCTAGCCATTGTCCATGGTAGACAGAGCTAGAGCTACCACCTGTAAAGAGGACAGAACTAGCCATTCTCCATGATAGGCAGAGCTTGAGCTACCACCTGTAAAGAGAATAGAGAGCTAGCCATTGTCCATAGTAGACAAAGCTAAAGTTACCACCAGTAAAGAGGACAGAACTAGCCATTGTCCATGGTAGACAAAGTTAGAGCTACCACCTATAAGGACAGAACTAACCATTGTCCATGGTAGACAAAGCTAGAGCTACCACCTGTAAATAGGAGAGAACTAGCCATTGTCCATGGTAGACAAAGCTAGAGCTACCACCTGTAAAGAGGACAGAACTAGCCATTGTCCATAGTGGACAAAGCTATAGCTACCACCTGTAAAAAGGACAGAACTAGCCATTGCCGATGGTAGACAGAGCTAGAGCTACCACCTGTAAAGAGGACAGAGCTAGCCATTGTCCATGGCAAACAAAGCTAGAGCTACCACCTGTAAATAGGACAGAGCTAGCCATTGTCCATGGTAGACACAGCTAGAGCTACCACCTGTAAAGAGGAAAAAGCTATCCATTGTCCATGGTAGACAAAGCTAGAACTACCACCTGTAAAGAGGACAGAGAGCTAGCCATTGTCCATGATAGACAGAGCTACAGCTACCACCTGTAACGAGGACAGAACTAGCCATTGTCCATGGTAGACAGAGCTAGAGCTACCACCTGTAAAGAGGACAGAACTAGTCAGTGTCCATGGTAGACAAAGCTAGAGCTACCACCTGTAAAGAGGACAGAACTAGCCATTGTTCATGGTAGACAGAGCTAGAGCTACCACCTGTAAAGAGGACAGAGCTACCCATTGTCCATGGTAGACAAAGCTAGAGCTACCACATGTAAAGAGGACAGAGAGCTAGCCATTGTCCATGGTATACAAAGCTAAAGCTACCACATGTAAAGTGGACAGAGAGCTAGCCATTGTCCATAGTAGACAAAGCTTGAGCTACCACCTGTAAAGAGGACAGAGCTAGCCATTGTCCTTGGTAGACAAAGCTAGAGCTACCACCTGTAAAGAGGACAGAGGTAGCCATTGTCCATGGTAGACAAAGTTAGAGCTACCACCTGTAAAGAGGCCAGAGAGCTAGCCATTGTCCATGGTAGACAGAGCTAGAGCTACCACCTCTAAAGATGACAGAACTAGTCATTGTCCATGGTAGACAGAGCTAGAGCTACCACCTATAAAGAGGACAGAGCTATCCATTGTCCATGGTAGATAAGAGCTAGAGCAACCACATGTAAAGAGGACAGAGCTATCCATTGTCCATGGTAAACAGAGCTAGAGCTACCACCTGTAAACAGGACACAACTAGCCATTGTCCATGGTAGACAGAGCTAGAGCTACCACCTGTAAAGAGGACAGAGAGCTAGCCATTGTCCATGGTAGACAGAGCTAGAGCTACCACCTGTAAAGAGGACAGAGAGCTAGCCATTGTCCATGGTAGACAAAGCTAGAGCTACCACCTGTAAAGAGGACAGAGAGCTAGCCATTGTCCATGGTAGACAAAGCTAGAGCTACCACCTGTAAAGAGGACAGAGACCTACACATTATCCATGGTAGTCAGAGCTAGCGCTACCACCTATAAAGAAGACAGAGAGCTAGCCATTGTCCATGGTAGACAAAGCTAGAGCTACCACCTGTAAAGAGGACAGAACTAGCCATTGTCCATGGTAGACAGAGCTAGAGTTACCACCTGTAAAGAGGACAGAGAACTAGCCATTGTCCATGGTAGACAGAGCTAGAGCTACCACATGTAAAGAGGACAGAGCTAGCCATTGTCCATGGTAGACAAACCTAGAGCTACCACATGTAAAGATAACAGAGCTAGCCATTGTCCATGGTAGAAAAAGCTAGAGCTACCACCTAAAAAGAGGACAGAGCTAGCCATTGTCCATGGTAGAAAAAGCTAGAGCTACCACCTAAAAAGAGGACAGAGCTATCCATTGTCCATGGTAGACAAAGCTAGAGCTACCACCTGTAAAGAGAACAGAGAGTTCGCCATTGTCCATGGTAGACAGAGCTAGAGATACCACCTGTAGAGATGACAGAACTAGCCATTGTCCATGGTAGACAAAGCTAGAGCTGCCACCTGTAAAGAGGACAGTGAACTAGCCATTGTCCATGGTAGACAAAGCTAGTGCTACCACCTGTTAAGAGGACTGAACTAGCCATTGTCCATGGTAGACAAAGCTAGAGCTACCACATGTAAAGAGGACAGAGGTAGCCATTGTCCATGGTAGACAAAGCTAGAGCTACCACCTGTAAAGAGGACAGAGGTAGCCATTGTCCATGGTAGACAAAGCTAGAGCTACCACCTGTAAAGAGGACAGAGAGCTAGAAATTGTCCATGGTAGACAGAGCTAGAGCTACCACCTGTAAAGAGGACAGAACTAGCCATTGTTCATGGTAGACAGAGCTAGAGCTACCACCTGCAAAGAGGACAGAGGTAGCCATTGTCCATGGTAGACAGAGCTAGAGCTACCACCTGTAAAGAGGACAGAGAGCTAGCCATTGTCCATCGTAGACAAAGCTAGAGCTACCACCTGTAAAGAGGATAGAGGAAGCCATTGTCCATGGTAGACAAAGTTAGAGCTACCACCTGTAATGAGGACAGAGGTAGCCATTGTCCATAGTAGACAGAGCTAGAGCTACCACCTGTAAAGAGGACAGAGAGCTAGCCATTGTCCATGGTAGACAAAGCTAGAGCTACCACCTGTAAAGAGGACAGAGAGCTAGCCATTGTCCATGGTAGACAAAGCTAGAGCTACCACCTGTAAAGAGGACAGAGCTAGCCATTGTCCATGGTAGATAAAGCTAGAGCTACCACCTGTAAAGAGGACAGAGCTAGCCATTGTCCATGGTAGATAAAGCTAGAGCTACCACCTGTAAAGAGGACAGAGCTATCCATTGTCCATAGTAGACAAAGCTAGAGTTACCACCTGTAAAGAGGACAGAGAGCTAGTCATTGTCCATGGTAGACAAAGCTAGAGCTACCACGTGTAAAGAGGACAGAGCTAGCCATTGTCCATTGTAGATAAAGCTATATCTACCACCTGTAAAGAGGACAAAACTAGCCATTGTCCATGGTAGACAAAGCTAGAGCTACCACCTCTAAAGAGGACAGAACTAGCCATTGGCCATAGTAGACAAAGCTAGAGCTACCACCTGTAAAGAGGACAGAACTAGCCATTGTCCATGGTAGACACAGCTAGAGATACCACCTGTAAAGAGGACAGAACTAGCCATTGTCCATGGTAGACACAGCTAGAGCTACCACCTGTAAAGAGAACAGAGAGCTAGCCATTGTCCATGGTAGACACAGCTAGAGCTACCACCTGTAAAGAGGACAGAACTAGCCATTGTCCATGGTAGACAAAGCTAGAGCTACCACCTGTAAAGAGGACAGAACTAGCCATTGTCCATGGTAGACAAAGCTAGAGCTACCACATGTAAAGAGGACAGAGAGCTAGCCATTGTTCATAGCAGACAAAGCTAGAGCTACCACCTGTAAAGAGGACAGAACTAGCCATTGTCCATGGTAGACAAAGCTAGAGCTACCACCTGTAAAGAGGACATAACTAGCCATTGTCCATAGTAGACAAAGCTAAAGCTACCACCTGTAAAGAGCACAGAACTAGCCATTGTCTATGGTAGACAAAGCTAGAGATACCACCTGTAAAGAGGACAGAACTAACCATTGTTCATGGTAGACAGAGCTAGAGCTACCACCTGTAAAGAGGATAGAGAGCTCGCCATTGTCCATGGTAGACAAAGCTAGAGCTACCACCTGTAAAGAGGACAGAACTAACCATTGTTCATGGTAGACAGAGCTAGAGCTACCACCTGTAAAGAGGATAGAGAGCTAGCCATTGTCCATGGTAGACAGAGCTAGAGCTACCACCTGTAAAGAGGACAGAACTAGCCATTCTCCATGATAGGCAGAGCTTGAGCTACCACCTGTAAAGAGAATAGAGAGCTAGCCATTGTCCATAGTAGACAAAGCTAAAGTTACCACCAGTAAAGAGGACAGAACTAGCCATTGTCCATGGTAGACAAAGTTAGAGCTACCACCTATAAGGACAGAACTAACCATTGTCCATGGTAGACAAAGCTAGAGCTACCACCTGTAAATAGGAGAGAACTAGCCATTGTCCATGGTAGACAAAGCTAGAGCTACCACCTGTAAAGAGGACAGAACTAGCCATTGTCCATAGTGGACAAAGCTATAGCTACCACCTGTAAAAAGGACAGAACTAGCCATTGCCGATGGTAGACAGAGCTAGAGCTACCACCTGTAAAGAGGACAGAGGTAGCCATTGTCCATGGCAAACAAAGCTAGAGCTACCACCTGTAAATAGGACAGAGCTAGCCATTGTCCATGGTAGACACAGCTAGAGCTACCACCTGTAAAGAGGAAAAAGCTATCCATTGTCCATGGTAGACAAAGCTAGAACTACCACCTGTAAAGAGGACAGAGAGCTAGCCATTGTCCATGATAGACAGAGCTACAGCTACCACCTGTAACGAGGACAGAACTAGCCATTGTCCATGGTAGACAGAGCTAGAGCTACCACCTGTAAAGAGGACAGAACTAGTCAGTGTCCATGGTAGACAAAGCTAGAGCTACCACCTGTAAAGAGGACAGAACTAGCCATTGTTCATGGTAGACAGAGCTAGAGCTACCACCTGTAAAGAGGACAGAGCTACCCATTGTCCATGGTAGACAAAGCTAGAGCTACCACATGTAAAGAGGACAGAGAGCTAGCCATTGTCCATGGTATACAAAGCTAAAGCTACCACATGTAAAGTGGACAGAGAGCTAGCCATTGTCCATAGTAGACAAAGCTTGAGCTACCACCTGTAAAGAGGACAGAGCTAGCCATTGTCCTTGGTAGACAAAGCTAGAGCTACCACCTGTAAAGAGGACAGAGGTAGCCATTGTCCATGGTAGACAAAGTTAGAGCTACCACCTGTAAAGAGGCCAGAGAGCTAGCCATTGTCCATGGTAGACAGAGCTAGAGCTACCACCTCTAAAGATGACAGAACTAGTCATTGTCCATGGTAGACAGAGCTAGAGCTACCACCTATAAAGAGGACAGAGCTATCCATTGTCCATGGTAGATAAGAGCTAGAGCAACCACATGTAAAGAGGACAGAGCTATCCATTGTCCATGGTAAACAGAGCTAGAGCTACCACCTGTAAACAGGACACAACTAGCCATTGTCCATGGTAGACAGAGCTAGAGCTACCACCTGTAAAGAGGACAGAGAGCTAGCCATTGTCCATGGTAGACAGAGCTAGAGCTACCACCTGTAA
This sequence comes from Bathymodiolus septemdierum, assembly GCA_963383655.1. Lineage (NCBI taxonomy): Eukaryota > Metazoa > Mollusca > Bivalvia > Mytilida > Modiolidae > Bathymodiolus > Bathymodiolus septemdierum. Next base: position 43,244,970 of record OY726521.1, on the reverse strand, counting down.
AGAGGACAGAGAGCTAGCCATTGTCCATGGTAGACAAAGCTAGAGCTACCACCTGTAAAGAGGACAGAGAGCTAGCCATTGTCCATGGTAGACAAAGCTAGAGCTACCACCTGTAAAGAGGACAGAGACCTACACATTATCCATGGTAGTCAGAGCTAGCGCTACCACCTATAAAGAAGACAGAGAGCTAGCCATTGTCCATGGTAGACAAAGCTAGAGCTACCACCTGTAAAGAGGACAGAACTAGCCATTGTCCATGGTAGACAGAGCTAGAGTTACCACCTGTAAAGAGGACAGAGAACTAGCCATTGTCCATGGTAGACAGAGCTAGAGTTACCACCTGTAAAGAGGACAGAGAGCTAGCCATTGTCCATGGTAGACAAAGCTAGAGCTACCACCTGTAAAGAGGACATAACTAGCCATTGTCCATGGTAGACAGAGCTAGAGCTACCACCTGTAAAGAGGACAGAACTAGCCATTGTCCATGGTAGACAAAGCTAGAGCTACCACATGTAAAGAGGACAGAGAGCTAGCCATTATCCATGGTAGACAAAGCTAGAGCTACCACATGTAAAGAGGACAGAGAGCTAGCCATTGTCAATGGTAGACAAAGCTAGAACTACCACCTGTAAAGAGGACAGAGAGCTAGCCATTGTCCATGGTAGACAAAGCTAGAGCTACCACCTGTAAAGAGGACAGAGAGCTAGACATTATCCATGGTAGTCAGAGCTAGAGCTACCACCTATAAAGAGGACAGAGAGCTAGCCATTGTCCATGGTAGACAAAGCTAGAGCTACCACGTGTAAAGAGGACAGAACTAGCCATTGTCCATGGTAGACAGAGCTAGAGCTACCACCTGTAAAGAGGACAGAGAGCTAGCCATTGTCCATGGTAGACAAAGCTAGAGCTACCACCTGTCAAGAGGACATAACTAGCCATTGTCCATGGTAAACAGAGCTAGAGCTACCACCTGTAAAGAGGACAGAACTAGCCATTGTCCATGGTAGACAAAGCTAGAGCTACCACATGTAAAGAGGACAGAGAGCTAGCCATTATCCATGGTAGACAAAGCTAGAGCTACCACATCTAAAGAGGACAGAGAGCTAGCCATTGTCAATGGTAGACAAAGCTAGAACTACCACCTGTAAAGAGGACAGAGAGCTAGCCATTGTCCATGGTAGACAAAGCTAGAGCTACCACCTGTAAAGAGGACATAACTAGCCATTGTCCATGGTAGACAGAGCTAGAGCTACCACCTGTAAAGAGGACATAACTAGCCATTGTCCATGGTAGACAAAGCTAGAGCTACCACATGTAAAGAGGACAGAGAGCTAGCCATTATCCATGGTAGACAAAGCTAGAGTTACCACATGTAAAGAGGACAGAGAGCTAGCCATTGTCAATGGTAGACAAAGCTAAAACTACCACCTGTAAAGAGGACAGAGAGCTAGCCATTGTCCATGGTAGACAAAGCTAGAGCTACCACCTGTAAAAAGGACAGAGAGCTAGACATTATCCATGGTAGACACAGCTAGAGCTATCACCTGTAAAGAGGACAGAGGTAGCCATTGTCCATGGTAGACAAAGTTAGAGCTACCACCTGTAAAGAGGCCAGAGAGCTAGCCATTGTCCATGGTAGACAGAGCTAGAGCTACCACCTATAAAGAGGACAGAGCTATCCATTGTCCATGGTAAACAAAGCTAGAGCTACCACCTGTAAAGAGGACAGAGAGCTCGCCATTGTCCATGGTAGACAGAGCTAGAGCTACCACCTCTAAAGATGACAGAACTAGTCATTGTCCATGGTAGACAGAGCTAGAGCTACCACCTATAAAGAGGACAGAGCTATCCATTGTCCATGGTAGATAAGAGCTAGAGCAACCACATGTAAAGAGGACAGTGCTATCCATTGTCCATGGTAGACAGAGCTAGAGCTACCACCTGTAAAGAGGACAGAACTAGCCATTGTCCATGGTAGACAGAGCTAGAGCTACCACCTGTAAAGAGGACAGAGAGCTAGCCATTGTCCATGGTAGATAGAGCTAGAGCTACCACCTGTAAAGAGGACAGAGAGCTAGCCATTGTCCATGGTAGACAAAGCTACAGCTACCACCTGTAAAGAGGACAGAGAGCTAGCCATTGTCCATGGTAGACAAAGCTAGAGCTACCACCTGTAAAGAGGACAGAGAGCTAGACATTATCCATGGTAGTCAGAGCTAGAGCTACCACCTATAAAGAGGACAGAGAGCTAGCCATTGTCCATGGTAGACAAAGCTAGAGCTACCACGTGTAAAGAGGACAGAACTAGCCTTTGTCCATGGTAGACAGAGCTAGAGCTACCACCTGTAAAGAGGACAGAGAGCTAGCCATTGTCCATGGTAGACAAAGCTAGAGCTACCACCTGTAAAGAGGACATAACTAGCCATTGTCCATGGTAGACAGAGCTAGACCTACCACCTGTAAAGAGGACATAACTAGCCATTGTCCATGGTAGACAAAGCTAGAGCTACCACATGTAAAGAGGACAGAGAGCTAGCCATTATCCATGGTAGACAAAGCTAGAGCTACCACATGTAAAGAGGACAGAGAGCTAGCCATTGTCAATGGTAGACAAAGCTAAAACTACCACCTGTAAAGAGGACAGAGAGCTAGCCATTGTCCATGGTAGACAAAGCTAGAGCTACCACCTGTAAAAAGGACAGAGAGCTAGACATTATCCATGGTAGACAAAGCTAGAGCTATCACCTGTAAAGAGGACAGAGGTAGCCATTATCCATGGTAGACAAAGCTAGAGCTACCACCTGTAAAGAGGATAGAGGAAGCCATTGTCCATGGTAGACAAAGTTAGAGCTACCACCTGTAATGAGGACAGAGGTAGCCATTGTCCATAGTAGACAGAGCTAGAGCTACCACCTGTAAAGAGGACAGAGAGCGAGCCATTGTCCATGGTAGACAAAGCTAGAGCTACCACCTGTAAAGAGGACAGAGAGCTAGCCATTGTCCATGGTAGACAAAGCTAGAGCTACCACCTGTAAAGAGGACAGAGCTAGCCATTGTCCATGGTAGATAAAGCTAGAGCTACCACCTGTAAAGAGGACAGAGCTAGCCATTGTCCATGGTAGATAAAGCTAGAGCTACCACCTGTAAAGAGGACAGAGCTATCCATTGTCTATAGTAGACAAAGCTAGAGTTACCACCTGTAAAGAGGACAGAGAGCTAGTCATTGTCCATGGTAGACAAAGCTAGAGCTACCACGTGTAAAGAGGACAGAGCTAGCCATTGTCCATTGTAGATAAAGCTATATCTACCACCTGTAAAGAGGACAAAACTAGCCATTGTCCATGGTAGACAAAGCTAGAGCTACCACCTCTAAAGAGGACAGAACTAGCCATTGGCCATAGTAGACAAAGCTAGAGCTACCACCTGTAAAGAGGACAGAACTAGCCATTGTCCATGGTAGACACAGCTAGAGATACCACCTGTAAAGAGGACAGAACTAGCCATTGTCCATGGTAGACACAGCTAGAGCTACCACCTGTAAAGAGAACAGAGAGCTAGCCATTGTCCATGGTAGACACAGCTAGAGCTACCACCTGTAAAGAGGACAGAACTAGCCATTGTCCATGGTAGAAAAAGCTAGAGCTACCACCTGTAAAGAGGACAGAACTAGCCATTGTCCATGGTAGACAAAGCTAGAGCTACCACATGTAAAGAGGACAGAGAGCTAGCCATTGTTCATAGCAGACAAAGCTAGAGCTACCACCTGTAAAGAGGACAGAACTAGCCATTGTCCATGGTAGACAAAGCTAGAGCTACCACCTGTAAAGAGGACATAACTAGCCATTGTCCATAGTAGACAAAGCTAAAGCTACCACCTGTAAAGAGGACAGAACTAGCCATTGTCTATGGTAGACAAAGCTAGAGATACCACCTGTAAAGAGGACAGAACTAACCATTGTTCATGGTAGACAGAGCTAGAGCTACCACCTGTAAAGAGGATAGAGAGCTCGCCATTGTCCATGGTAGACAAAGCTAGAGCTACCACCTGTAAAGAGGACAGAACTAACCATTGTTCATGGTAGACAGAGCTAGAGCTACCACCTGTAAAGAGGATAGAGAGCTAGCCATTGTCCATGGTAGACAGAGCTAGAGCTACCACCTGTAAAGAGGACAGAACTAGCCATTCTCCATGATAGGCAGAGCTTGAGCTACCACCTGTAAAGAGAATAGAGAGCTAGCCATTGTCCATAGTAGACAAAGCTAAAGTTACCACCTGTAAAGAGGACAGAACTAGCCATTGTCCATGGTAGACAAAGTTAGAGCTACCACCTATAAGGACAGAACTAACCATTGTCCATGGTAGACAAAGCTAGAGCTACCACCTGTAAATAGGACAGAACTAGCCATTGTCCATGGTAGACAAAGCTAGAGCTACCACCTGTAAAGAGGACAGAACTAGCCATTGTCCATAGTGGACAAAGCTATAGCTACCACCTGTAAAAAGGACAGAACTAGCCATTGCCGATGGTAGACAGAGCTAGAGCTACCACCTGTAAAGAGGACAGAGCTAGCCATTGTCCATGGCAGACAAAGCTAGAGCTACCACCTGTAAATAGGACAGAGCTAGCCATTGTCCATGGTAGACACAGCTAGAGCTACCACCTGTAAAGAGGAAAAAGCTATCCATTGTCCATGGTAGACAAAGCTAGAACTACCACCTGTAAAGAGGACAGAGAGCTAGCCATTGTCCATGATAGACAGAGCTACAGCTACCACCTGTAACGAGGACAGAACTAGCCATTGTCCATGGTAGACAGAGCTAGAGCTACCACCTGTAAAGAGGACAGAACTAGTCAGTGTCCATGGTAGACAAAGCTAGAGCTACCACCTGTAAAGAGGACAGAACTAGCCATTGTTCATGGTAGACAGAGCTAGAGCTACCACCTGTAAAGAGGACAGAGCTACCCATTGTCCATGGTAGACAAAGCTAGAGCTACCACATGTAAAGAGGACAGAGAGCTAGCCATTGTCCATGGTATACAAAGCTAAAGCTACCACATGTAAAGTGGACAGAGAGCTAGCCATTGTCCATAGTAGACAAAGCTTGAGCTACCACCTGTAAAGAGGACAGAGCTAGCCATTGTCCTTGGTAGACAAAGCTAGAGCTACCACCTGTAAAGAGGACAGAGGTAGCCATTGTCCATGGTAGACAAAGTTAGAGCTACCACCTGTAAAGAGGCCAGAGAGCTAGCCATTCTCCATGGTAGACAGAGCTAGAGCTACCACCTCTAAAGATGACAGAACTAGTCATTGTCCATGGTAGACAGAGCTAGAGCTACCACCTATAAAGAGGACAGAGCTATCCATTGTCCATGGTAGATAAGAGCTAGAGCAACCACATGTAAAGAGGACAGAGCTATCCATTGTCCATGGTAAACAGAGCTAGAGCTACCACCTGTAAACAGGACACAACTAGCCATTGTCCATGGTAGACAGAGCTAGAGCTACCACCTGTAAAGAGGACAGAGAGCTAGCCATTGTCCATGGTAGACAGAGCTAGAGCTACCACCTGTAAAGAGGACAGAGAGCTAGCCATTGTCCATGGTAGACAAAGCTAGAGCTACCACCTGTAAAGAGGACAGAGAGCTAGCCATTGTCCATGGTAGACAAAGCTAGAGCTACCACCTGTAAAGAGGACAGAGAGCTAGACATTATCCATGGTAGTCAGAGCTAGCGCTACCACCTATAAAGAAGACAGAGAGCTAGCCATTGTCCATGGTAGACAAAGCTAGAGCTACCACCTGTAAAGAGGACAGAACTAGCCATTGTCCATGGTAGACAGAGCTAGAGTTACCACCTGTAAAGAGGACAGAGAACTAGCCATTGTCCATGGTAGACAGAGCTAGAGTTACCACCTGTAAAGAGGACAGAGAGCTAGCCATTGTCCATGGTAGACAAAGCTAGAGCTACCACCTGTAAAGAGGACATAACTAGCCATTGTCCATGGTAGACAGAGCTAGAGCTACCACCTGTAAAGAGGACAGAACTAGCCATTGTCCATGGTAGACAAAGCTAGAGCTACCACATGTAAAGAGGACAGAGAGCTAGCCATTATCCATGGTAGACAAAGCTAGAGCTACCACATGTAAAGAGGACAGAGAGCTAGCCATTGTCAATGGTAGACAAAGCTAGAACTACCACCTGTAAAGAGGACAGAGAGCTAGCCATTGTCCATGGTAGACAAAGCTAAAGCTACCACCTGTAAAGAGGACAGAGAGCTAGACATTATCCATGGTAGTCAGAGCTAGAGCTACCACCTATAAAGAGGACAGAGAGCTAGCCATTGTCCATGGTAGACAAAGCTAGAGCTACCACGTGTAAAGAGGACAGAACTAGCCATTGTCCATGGTAGACAGAGCTAGAGCTACCACCTGTAAAGAGGACAGAGAGCTAGCCATTGTCCATGGTAGACAAAGCTAGAGCTACCACCTGTCAAGAGGACATAACTAGCCATTGTCCATGGTAAACAGAGCTAGAGCTACCACCTGTAAAGAGGACAGAACTAGCCATTGTCCATGGTAGACAAAGCTAGAGCTACCACATGTAAAGAGGACAGAGAGCTAGCCATTATCCATGGTAGACAAAGCTAGAGCTACCACATGTAAAGAGGACAGAGAGCTAGCCATTGTCAATGGTAGACAAAGCTAGAACTACCACCTGTAAAGAGGACAGAGAGCTAGCCATTGTCCATGGTAGACAAAGCTAGAGCTACCACCTGTAAAGAGGACAGAGAGCTAGACATTATCCATGGTAGTCAGAGCTAGAGCTACCACCTATAAAGAGGACAGAGAGCTAGCCATTGTCCATGGTAGACAAAGCTAGAGCTACCACGTGTAAAGAGGACAGAACTAGCCATTGTCCATGGTAGACAGAGCTAGAGCTACCACCTGTAAAGAGGACAGAGAGCTAGCCATTGTCCATGGTAGACAAAGCTAGAGCTACCACCTGTAAAGAGGACATAACTAGCCATTGTCCATGGTAGACAGAGCTAGACCTACCACCTGTAAAGAGGACATAACTAGCCATTGTCCATGGTAGACAAAGCTAGAGCTACCACATGTAAAGAGGACAGAGAGCTAGCCATTATCCATGGTAGACAAAGCTAGAGCTACCACATGTAAAGAGGACAGAGAGCTAGCCATTGTCAATGGTAGACAAAGCTAGAGCTACCACCTGTAAAAAGGACAGAGAGCTAGACATTATCCATGGTAGACAAAGCTAGAGCTATCACCTGTAAAGAGGACAGAGGTAGCCATTGTCCATGGTAGACAAAGTTAGAGCTACCACCTGTAAAGAGGCCAGAGAGCTAGCCATTGTCCATGGTAGACAGAGCTAGAGCTACCACCTATAAAGAGGACAGAGCTATCCATTGTCCATGGTAGACAAAGCTAGAGCTACCACCTGTAAAGAGGACAGAGAGCTCGCCATTGTCCATGGTAGACAGAACTAGAGCTACCACCTCTAAAGATGACAGAACTAGTCATTGTCCATGGTAGACAGAGCTAGAGCTACCACCTATAAAGAGGACAGAGCTATCCATTGTCCATGGTAGATAAGAGCTAGAGCAACCACATGTAAAGAGGACAGAGCTATCCATTGTCCATGGTAGACAGAGCTAGAGCTACCACCTGTAAAGAGGACAGAACTAGCCATTGTCCATGGTAGACAGAGCTAGAGCTACCACCTGTAAAGAGGACAGAGAGCTAGCCATTGTCCATGGTAGATAGAGCTAGAGCTACCACCTGTAAAGAGGACAGAGAGCTAGCCATTGTCCATGGTAGACAAAGCTAGAGCTACCACCTGTAATGAGGACAGAGAGCTAGCCATTGTCCATGGTAGACAAAGCTAGAGCTACCACCTGTAAAGAGGACAGAGAGCTAGACATTATCCATGGTAGTCAGAGCTAGCGCTACCACCTATAAAGAAGACAGAGAGCTAGCCATTGTCTATGGTAGACAAAGCTAGAGCTACCACCTGTAAAGAGGACAGAACTAGCCATTGTCCATGGTAGACAGAGCTAGAGTTACCACCTGTAAAGAGGACAGAGAGCTAGCCATTGTCCATGGTAGACAAAGCTAGAGCTACCACCTGTAAAGAGGACATAACTAGCCATTGTCCATGGTAGACAGAGCTAGAGCTACCACGTGTAAAGAGGACAGAACTAGCCATTGTCCATGGTAGACAAAGCTAGAGCTACCACATGTAAAGAGGACAGAGAGCTAGCCATTATCCATGGTAGACAAAGCTAGAGCTACCACATGTAAAGAGGACAGAGAGCTAGCCATTGTCAATGGTAGACAAAGCTAGAACTACCACCTGTAAAGAGGACAGAGAGCTAGCCATTGTCCATGGTAGACAAAGCTAGAGCTACCACCTGTAAAGAGGACAGAGAGCTAGACATTATCCATGGTAGTCAGAGCTAGAGCTACCACCTATAAAGAGGACAGAGAGCTAGCCATTGTCCATGGTAGACAAAGCTTGAGCTACCACGTGTAAAGAGGACACAACTAGCCATTGTCCATGGTAGACAGAGCTAGAGCTACCACCTGTAAAGAGGACAGAGAGCTAGCCATTGTCCATGGTAGACAAAGCTAGAGCTACCACCTGTAAAGAGGACATAACTAGCCATTGTCCATGGTAGACAGAGCTAGAGCTACCACCTGTAAAGAGGACAGAACTAGCCATTGTCCATGGTAGACAAAGCTAGAGCTACCACATGTAAAGAGGACAGAGAGCTAGCCATTATCCATGGTAGACAAAGCTAGAGCTACCACATGTAAAGAGGACAGAGAGCTAGCCATTGTCAATGGTAGACAAAGCTAGAACTACCACCTGTAAAGAGGACAGAGAGCTAGCCATTGTCCATGGTAGACAAAGATAGAGCTACCACCTGTAAAGAGGACAGAGAGCTAGACATTATCCATGGTAGTCAGAGCTAGAGCTACCACCTATAAAAAGGACAGAGAGCTAGCCATTGTCCATGGTAGACAAAGCTAGAGCTACCACGTGTAAAGAGGACAGAACTAGCCATTGTCCATGGTAGACAGAGCTAGAGCTACCACCTGTAAAGAGGACAGAGAGCTAGCCATTGTCCATGGTAGACAAAGCTAGAGCTACCACCTGTAAAGAGGACATAACTAGCCATTGTCCGTGGTAGACAGAGCTAGAGCTACCACCTGTAAAGAGGACATAACTAGCCATTGTCCATGGTAGACAAAGCTAGAGCTACCACCTGTAAAGAGGACAGAGAGCTAGACATTATCCATGGTAGTCAGAGCTAGCGCTACCACCTATAAAGAAGACAGAGAGCTAGCCATTGTCTATGGTAGACAAAGCTAGAGCTACCACCTGTAAAGAGGACAGAACTAGCCATTGTCCATGGTAGACAGAGCTAGAGTTACCACCTGTAAAGAGGACAGAGAGCTAGCCATTGTCCATGGTAGACAAAGCTAGAGCTACCACCTGTAAAGAGGACATAACTAGCCATTGTCCATGGTAGACAGAGCTAGAGCTACCACGTGTAAAGAGGACAGAACTAGCCATTGTCCATGGTAGACAAAGCTAGAGCTACCACATGTAAAGAGGACAGAGAGCTAGCCATTATCCATGGTAGACAAAGCTAGAGCTACCACATGTAAAGAGGACAGAGAGCTAGCCATTGTCAATGGTAGACAAAGCTAGAACTACCACCTGTAAAGAGGACAGAGAGCTAGCCATTGTCCATGGTAGACAAAGCTAGAGCTACCACCTGTAAAGAGGACAGAGAGCTAGACATTATCCATGGTAGTCAGAGCTAGAGCTACCACCTATAAAGAGGACAGAGAGCTAGCCATTGTCCATGGTAGACAAAGCTTGAGCTACCACGTGTAAAGAGGACACAACTAGCCATTGTCCATGGTAGACAGAGCTAGAGCTACCACCTGTAAAGAGGACAGAGAGCTAGCCATTGTCCATGGTAGACAAAGCTAGAGCTACCACCTGTAAAGAGGACATAACTAGCCATTGTCCATGGTAGACAGAGCTAGAGCTACCACCTGTAAAGAGGACAGAACTAGCCATTGTCCATGGTAGACAAAGCTAGAGCTACCACATGTAAAGAGGACAGAGAGCTAGCCATTATCCATGGTAGACAAAGCTAGAGCTACCACATGTAAAGAGGACAGAGAGCTAGCCATTGTCAATGGTAGACAAAGCTAGAACTACCACCTGTAAAGAGGACAGAGAGCTAGCCATTGTCCATGGTAGACAAAGATAGAGCTACCACCTGTAAAGAGGACAGAGAGCTAGACATTATCCATGGTAGTCAGAGCTAGAGCTACCACCTATAAAAAGGACAGAGAGCTAGCCATTGTCCATGGTAGACAAAGCTAGAGCTACCACGTGTAAAGAGGACAGAACTAGCCATTGTCCATGGTAGACAGAGCTAGAGCTACCACCTGTAAAGAGGACAGAGAGCTAGCCATTGTCCATGGTAGACAAAGCTAGAGCTACCACCTGTAAAGAGGACATAACTAGCCATTGTCCGTGGTAGACAGAGCTAGAGCTACCACCTGTAAAGAGGACATAACTAGCCATTGTCCATGGTAGACAAAGCTAGAGCTACCACATGTAAAGAGGACATAGAGCTAGCCATTATCCATGGTAGACAAAGCTAGAGCTACCACATGTAAAGAGGACAGAGAGCTAGCCATTATCAATGGTAGACAAAACTAGAACTACCACCTGTAAAGAGGACAGAGAGCTAGCCATTGTCCATGGTAGACAAAGATAGAGCTACCACCTGTAAAAAGGACAGAGAGCTAGACATTATCCATGGTAGTCAGAGCTAGAGCTACCACCTATAAAGAGGACAGAGAGCTAGCCATTGTCCATGGTAGACAAAGCTAGAGCTACCACCTGTAAAGAGGACAGACCTAGCCATTGTCCATGGTAGACAGAGCTAGAGCTACCACCTGTAAAGAGGACAGAGAGTTAGCCATTGTCCATGGTAGACAAAGCTAGAGCTACCACCTGTAAAGAGGACATAACTAGCCATTGTCCATGGTAGACAGAGCTAGAGCTACCACCTGTAAAGAGGACAGAACTAGCCATTGTCCATGGTAGACAAAGCTAGAGCTACCACATGTAAAGAGGACAGAGAGCTAGCTATTGTCCATGGTAGACAAAGCTAGAGCTACCACCTGTAAAGAGGACAGAGAGCTAGACATTATCCATGGTAGTCAGAGCTAGCGCTACCACCTATAAAGAAGACAGAGAGCTAGCCATTGTCCATGGTAGACAAAGCTAGAGCTACCACCTGTAAAGAGGACAGAACTAGCCATTGTCCATGGTAGACAGAGCTAGAGTTACCACCTGTAAAGAGGACAGAGAGTTAGCCATTGTCCATGGTAGACAAAGCTAGAGCTACCACCTGTAAAGAGGACATAACTAGCCATTGTCCATGGTAGACAGAGCTAGAGCTACCACCTGTAAAGAGGACAGAACTAGCCATTGTCCATGGTAGACAAAGCTAGAGCTACCACATGTAAAGAGGACAGAGAGCTAGCCATTATCCATGGTAGACAAAGCTAGAGCTACCACATGTAAAGAGGACAGAGAGCTAGCCATTGTCAATGGTAGACAAAGCTAGAACTACCACCTGTAAAGAGGACAGAGAGCTAGCCATTGTCCATGGTAGACAAAGCTAGAGCTACCACCTGTAAAGAGGACAGAGAGCTAGACATTATCCATGGTAGTCAGAGCTAGAGCTACCACCTATAAAGAGGACAGAGAGCTAGCCATTGTCCATGGTAGACAAAGCTAGAGCTACCACGTGTAAAGAGGACAGAACTAGCCATTGTCCATGGTAGACAGAGCTAGAGCTACCACCTGTAAAGAGGACAGAGAGCTAGCCATTGTCCATGGTAGACAAAGCTAGAGCTACCACCTGTAAAGAGGACATAACTAGCCATTGTCCATGGTAGACAGAGCTAGAGCTACCACCTGTAAAGAGGACAGAACTAGCCATTGTCCATGGTAGACAAAGCTAGAGCTACCACATGTAAAGAGGACAGAGAGCTAGCCATTATCCATGGTAGACAAAGCTAGAGCTACCACATGTAAAGAGGACAGAGAGCTAGCCATTGTCAATGGTAGACAAAGCTAGAACTACCACCTGTAAAGAGGACAGAGAGCTAGCCATTGTCCATGGTAGACAAAGATAGAGCTACCACCTGTAAAGAGGACAGAGAGCTACACATTATCCATGGTAGTCAGAGCTAGAGCTACCACCTATAAAGAGGACAGAGAGCTAGCCATTGTCCATGGTAGACAAAGCTAGAGCTACCACGTGTAAAGAGGACAGAACTAGCCATTGTCCATGGTAGACAGAGCTAGAGCTACCACCTGTAAAGAGGACAGAGAGCTAGCCATTGTCCATGGTAGACAAAGCTAGAGCTACCACCTGTAAAGAGGACATAACTAGCCATTGTCCATGGTAGACAGAGCTAGAGCTACCACCTGTAAAGAGGACATAACTAGCCATTGTCCATGGTAGACAAAGCTAGAGCTACCACATGTAAAGAGGACAGAGAGCTAGCCATTATCCATGGTAGACAAAGCTAGAGCTACCACATGTAAAGAGGACAGAGAGCTAGCCATTGTCAATGGTAGACAAAGCTAGAACTACCACCTGTAAAGAGGACAGAGAGCTAGCCATTGTCCATGGTAGACAAAGCTAGAGCTACCACCTGTAAAAAGGACAGAGAGCTAGACATTATCCATGGTAGTCAGAGCTAGAGCTACCACCTATAAAGAGGACAGAGAGCTAGCCATTGTCCATGGTAGACAAAGCTAGAGCTACCACCTGTAAAGAGGACAGACCTAGCCATTGTCCATGGTAGACAGAGCTAGAGCTACCACCTGTAAAGAGGACAGAGAGCTAGCCATTGTCCATGGTAGACAAAGCTAGAGCTACCACCTGTAAAGAGGACATAACTAGCCATTGTCCATGGTAGACAGAGCTAGAGCTACCACCTGTAAAGAGGACAGAACTAGCCATTGTCCATGGTAGACAAAGCTAGAGCTACCACATGTAAAGAGGACAGAGAGCTAGCCATTATCCATGGTAGACAAAGCTAGAGCTACCACATGTAAAGAGGACAGAGAGCTAGCCATTGTCAATGGTAGACAAAGCTAGAACTACCACCTGTAAAGAGGACAGAGAGCTAGCCATTGTCCATGGTAGACAAAGCTAGAGCTACCACATGTAAAGAGGACAGAGAGCTAGCCATTGTCCATGGTAGACAAACCTAGAGCTACCACCTGTAAAGAGGACAAAACTAGTCAGTGTGCAAAGACCTACAGAAAGCAATAAAATCTGTATAAATATGTGACATAAGTAAGAATTTATCTGTATCTCCAAGATAAAACTGATTCCATAACAGTAATACATCTACTGTATGTTGGCAGGATACTAGTATCTGACTGGAATCAGCATGCCATTGTCATGTGCAACCTCTGACATAATCTTCAACTTTTTTAAGGTGGCCAGTGTTTAGTGGAAGCAGAAGTAGACATAAGTAAGCAACACTTATTAGGTGAACAGTGGAAAATGTATAGAATTGATATCCATATCAACCATTTGCATTTTCATTATGTTTATAAACATCCTTCAAAGACTTTAAGATCTACAATTGGCTTGTATAAGAAATTAACACCATCACTAGTCACACCCTTTCTACTGAAAGCAGGAGAAAATGACAAAATCAATAAACCTGGGATTCTTTTCACACGCATCGTCATAAAATGCACAAATATTCAGTCAATTTGTTTTTTAAATATTGCATAGAAACTACAAGGATGTTAGCTATTCCACAAAACTTTCATCATGTATACTATTCAAACCCTGTTTAATCTCATCGGTGATGTAATAGTTAGCATGCTCGCCTCGAGTGTGGTAGATCATGGCTTAAGAGGCCCGATCAAGTCAAACCAAAATCTATCAAATTGGTATTTGTTGCTTCTCCGCTAAGCATGCAGCATTAAGGAGAAAGAGCAAAGACTGGTTGGCTCTGAATCAGGATAATGTGTCCAAGTGGGGAGACATATCTAATAGCAGGCTGTTGTTTCAGTGATCTATCACTATAAAAATCCAACTAAGCGTGTTCATCTATTACAAACCGGACCTCATCGTTATCTTATTGAAAATTAACAAATAATATAGCTGAAAATTACTGAGTTGGCATTAAACTACAATCACTCAAACCCTGTTGCCTTCACTTGTTAGGAAAAGTACTTCTACCAAATGCTTAACACCTTCAACAAGTTGAAAATTATGTAAACCAAATAAACATATCATACAAGTGGCAGTAATAATGTGGAATGGTGAGAAACAATTCCAAATTATTACTGATAACCAATACAAATCATCATGATATATACCACCCATATACTTGTGATGTGACAATGACCTGCGACTGGGGGTCACAATCTGGACTTTACTTGTCCTAGTATAACCCAAATTTCAATTTGATAGTAATAATTCAACCACAATCACGACTTTCATAGTGCTTGGTTTTCAAAAGAGGGGGGGGGACAGATTCATATGTGACCCCTTTACTCCTTGCATACGAGTGTGGGCTATTAAAGTTTGCTTACTTCCTTTGCTATTTTATCCCTGGCAGCGTTAGCATCCCCGACACCTGGTAAGTCTACCAATGTAATTCCTGAACTACAGACATCACACCTTGGAATACGTATGGTCACAGATTTTATTATCGGCCAGAACTGGCCTACTGTTTTTGTTGTAGTATTTTGTATAAATTCATCTACCTTATTTCTGAACTCTGATGCCTGAAAATAAAATACAAATCAAAAACTTTTTATAATTAAAAACTGATGAGTCAAAAGTCTTTCTGCACTGAAATATTTCCCTATATATTTTACATAGTGAGTGAGTGAGTGAGTAAGTGATTGTTGTTTAATGTCAACTCAAGCAATTTTTCATCTATATCATGGCGAGAACTAGTTAATTTTCATTGAGATGATGATGAGGTCCGTTTTGCCCTAGACCAACATGCTTAGTTGGATTTTCAAAGTGCTAGCTCACTGAAACAACAGTCCACAGAGACATGTTATCCTAATTCTGAGCCAAACAGTCTTTGCTCTTTTTCCTTTATGCTGCATGCTTAGCAGGGATCCACCAAATATCAATACATAGTGTTTGGCTTGACCCGATCAGGGCTTGAACCCATGATCTACCGCACTCGAGGCGAGCCCGCTAACCATTAGACCACCGATGCAATTACATGTATTTATTTCAATCAAAACCATGATTTTTTTTTAATGCTTATAAAGTCATTTCTATCTTGATTTTCATGAACTTTTCAGAAATAAAAGCAGAAATGAATATAGTTTCTTCATCTTGTAATATTTATATAATTTGATTTCTACTTTTCCTTAAAATATGATTAAAATAAGAAGTTTCATTTTTTTCACCAAATATTACTATATAATCATAGAAAATTGTGACATCGAGAATTACATTTGTATTTAAATAATAGTCCTTGAAAATAAAAGTTCGAAAAAACTATGAAAATATCAGAAGATACTCTTATTAATTCTCCTTTTAAAGTTGAAAAATTAGCAAAATCAGAATAAAAATGGCTTCAGGAGAAGTTTTGGAAAATAAGTGATTTTATATGAAATAGGGAAATATCGCAGTGCGGAAATACTTTCGACCCTCGAATGTACAGTGACTTATGATATGATGGGTATAATTATGAATTCCACGATTATACTGTTTTTAATATTTTGTTCTATAATCCTGTTTGTTTTGATTAATACCTGTAGATTCATGTTTTGACTTTGATAATTTAATGTTTTCACTGCTTTTTGCTTTACAATGTTCATATGTATGACATAAAAAATCTTAAACTTGCACTTTGTCATGTGTACTGTGGTGGTAACCAGTTATGGTCAAAATCAGAATTTTTTAGAAGAATATTATATATACATGTATATATATTACCTGATAGAGTTTATGTTAAAATGTGTCTTACAGGTTTTACATTATGCAGCGTAGAAATTGTATTTACCAATTCAGATTTAATTGTTTCTGTCTTGCCTAGATGACTAGTGACAATGGTCTGTTTTTCCAGATCTTCAAATGAATCAAATTCTCCATAAACAGCTGTTATTTTAAGATAGGCAATACCAGCTTCAGACTCAGGAGATGGATTTATTTTCTTCTTCATCTTTATTTTTCCATTTTTATCAGTTAAATCTTTTTTCAGAAGTTGAAGCTCATAATTCCACTCCTGAAAACAAAAATGCAATGGTGTTACCTTTTATTCAATTTATCTAGATAAATACATGGTTGGTAAAAAGGTATGTATGAACATACTTCTAACCCACCTCAAAACAAAGGGCTACAGACTGATTGTGGTTTGATACGATTGAAGCAGGTCAACCATTTTTGCAAATTTTTGACCTATTGTTTGGCATCGATATCGAGAAAGATACTATAGCAATCAATCTTTCTTGAACATCATAAAAATAAATGTCTTAGATACCAATGGTTCTTTTTACTTCTATTCTTTTCGGTTAGTTCTCAAGGTTTTATATTTGTTTGTCATATTTTGTTACGGTATAGAGATATTGTTGCCGTTTAGCCCCCTTAAGCCGAGATTACGAAGGGAAATATCAGAAGGCTGAAACAGGAACAATTATTTGCATGGATCCTTTGAAGTGGCTATAGGTTGATAAATAAAAATATATGTCAGGATAAGTTTAATTCTACTTTATGAAGATATATATTAAATAGTATTCTAACATGACTTCCTTCTTTCGCTTTGTAATCAAACGAACGAGTTATCCATTCGGTATAATCTCATTAGCACATGTGCCGGTGAGTGTAACCCGAATAATCCAGTTGCTATATTACACTCCTGCTGGTCGCTCATCTAGCAATAGTGCCGATAGAGGGCGCAGTATTATTCAAGTTACATAAATTGTGTGCGACATTTTCCGCAAGCATAAATATTAATTACCGTCTTCCAATCAAAGTATACTACCGTATTTGTACTCTTAGACATATCAGAATCGAAATAAATCATGGAAGCCAGAATGTGTTTTGCATTTTAACATGGATTGGCAGATATTAGTAAATTTTATCCCTCGCTTCTGGCTCGGGATAAAATACTAATAACCGCCAATCCATGTTAAAACTCCCAACATATTCTGGCTTCCATGATTTATTTCTTAAATATACTATAATTATTACACAATAATATTTGTAGAAGGCTGATTTGTACAAAATTAGATGAAGGATGATTTCAGCCTTTAAAAATATTTATTAAATAATTTAAACACAGTTTCTTAAACTTTGCAAAAATATGACTTTCCCGTCAAACTTTACCATAGCTTTACTATTTATATGCCAAATAGAGCGTAGATAAGTTTTTAGGTCGAAGGCTGATTATTAGCTAATCAGGAAGGATACCTCAAGAGCAGATAATCAAGCACATGGCTAATTTAAATATCGGCATCAATTTCACCAATTTAAACAATTACCATTCCCAACTGGTTTTTCATTTTCTCAACTCCTCTCTGAGCCATGTTTCTTAAGGCTGACGAAGGCTGATTTATTTATTTATATTGCTAAGAATTAATGTCTGCTCTTGAACACAAATGAGAAAAGATTCTCCCGAAGGTTGATCAAGACCCCTATTTATTGGTCCCACCCCCTGGTCTCGGCCAATCAAATGTCTGCTCTATAAATAACGTCTCGCAAGAATTCCCGCCAATACACAAATACACTAAAATATTAATGGCTGATGTAGTAAACAACAAAGTATCTAACTGGAATGTGAGGGATTACAGATGAATAAATGCATTATACAGTTAGTAATTAAGCAATAAATACACATAATTAAATAAACAAACCTCAAATATTCACGATAACTGTCAACCAGTGGTCAAATGGTTCAGCTTGCACAAAACACGTGAACATTCCCGAAGTATTTAAAAGAGTAAACAAACGTGATTATCAGTAACCGCAAACTCGTAACAATATATAGAATTTAACCATTTTCCTTTTTTAAATTGTTTTATACAAATTACCTCTGTGGATAAAAACTCTATATCTGCCTCATAAAGATCATTTTTGTAGTTATTCTGGATCTTTACAACTACAGCTGTGCAAGCCTGGGTGCCTGACGTTGGTAAAACATTATATTCGTCTATCATGGCATTTAATAGACTGGATTTTCCTGTTCCAGTAGTCCCTACCACTCCTACAGTTACACTTGGAATGGAACATTTACCCTCAAGTTCCTTTAACTGTTTTCTGAATAAATAAATTCAATGAAAATTTAGTGGTGTGATAGATGATTAGATTTGACTTTTGGTGTTTAACGCCACTTTCAACAATACAACAGCTATATCATGGCAACCAGTTTTAGTGGTGGAACAAAATGTGGGAAGTACATAATGTACGGACATGGATAAAGTTTAATGCCCCCTGACATCTAACAGCTGGAACATAATAAATAAAATTGATTCTAACATGAAGTCCTTCTTTTACTTTGTGAACAAATGAGTGATTTATCGATTAGGTATAATCTCATTAGCACATGCACCGATGCATGCGACTGACTTTCCCGTCATAAATGTACATGTTGATTAATTATCGTCTGCTCAAATTTGGCAGCATAAAATGTATGCAACATTGTCCGCAAACGTAAATATAAATTACCATCTTCCAATCAAAGTATTCTACCGTATTTGTACTCTTAGACATATCAGAATTGAAATTATTCATAGAAGCCAGAATGTGTTTTGAAATTTAACATGGTTTGGCAGATATTAGTAGATTTATTTCTTAAGTGTAATACACCCTTACCTCCATGCTTCAACCCTATTACGATTCTCCACATCTTGTTCTTTACCTAAAGTATCTGTCAATTTCAAAATCAATTCTCCACATCTGTAAATATAAACAGTGTAAATTATATACCCATTACCATTACATACAAGACATTGTATCAAGTCAAATCTGTTGTGTGAACCAATATCACTACACGAGTCGCAAAAATGACGAGTAGCGATGTGATTAGTTCACAAGAAAGGCAATACCTGATACAAAGTCTTGAGTGTTTGTTAGTTTGTTTGATGGCGTTTAATGCCAATTTCAACAATATTTCAGCTATAATATGCAAAGTCTTGTACCATCACAATATAAGTATGTGATAAGCTTATTTAAAATTAAAAAAAATATATCATATTGTTATTCAAATATCATGTTACAGATCCCTTGTAGTGTCACTATAGTGAGTGATTGTTGTTTAACACCAACTCAGCAACTCAGCTAAATCATGGCAAGAACAAATTAATTTTCAATGAAATGATGATGAGGTCCACTTTGTATTAGACTAAAACGCTTAGTGCTAGCTCACTGAAACAACAGATATGTCACCCACTCGGACACATTATCCCGATTTTGAGCCAACCAGTCTTTACTCTTTCTCAAGTTAATGCTGCATGCTTAGCGGAGAAGCAACAAATATTGAAAATCCCATTTAATTGTATTATTGTTTTCCAAAATCCATAATAAAACAAAATTCATTTGTCCTATTAAATTGGGGTGGGGGTGGGGATGAGAATTTACAGATTCAAGTGACATGGTCTTTTCCATTGTTAAAGGATTTATACCTTACAAACTTCTTAGACTATTCATCCTGTGTGAATTTAATGCAGTGTCAGTGTGTCATATTATCTATTTTTATTCACGTTGGTAAATAAATGTGTTTGATATCTTGTTCTAAATAATCCTGAAACAAATGATAACAGTCTATATATAGCTATGTGACAATTATCGGTAATATATAAAAAGCTCTTATATAGTGATTCTGATTTTTTTTCACCTGGAAAAGAGAGAAAAACATCATTTTCATGACACAATTTTGACTCTGGATTGAACCCCAGAAATGTGTCAGAATCCAGGATTTTGTGTCTTACAAAAATTTTCTGGGGAGGCAATCCCCCACCATAAATTTTTTTTGGGGCCTATTCAATTTTATTAAAATCCACCAACACACCCTATTTGTGAGTCACATCTAGGGATTCCACTCTTGACCCCATGAAAGTGTTGTAATCTTACTGTTTGTTTTTTTTAACAGGAAATTAGATTATGATCAAATATGATCGAGAGAACTCCATGTTTGGCTATAAAACTAGTCTTAGGTCAGTTTTTTAAGTAGTTTTCTAATAATTTATATTGCTTCAGTTAAAAATATATCTGGACGAAAGATATATAGATGTCAGGATCGGTAATTAGATGTGTGTAACTCAGCTAAATAGAAAAAAGTATTCATAATGTTAGGAAACCGAATTTCTTCGAAATTAAACTATGGTGGTTGTGGTCTTTTCATACGATACATTTGAACAGAAAATGACTTGTTGAAGCATTCAAAACAACTTTTCATTTGGTATTTGAAAAAGTTATTTGCATTAAAATCTTATTCAGCTTGCCTAATATTAGCTATGTCTGTGACAATTTCACAACATTCCAGTAACATATTAAATAAAAACCATGTATTTATTGTAAAGTTAGTTAGCTTGACACCCAAGCACATCATATTTAATTTTTACATAATGCCAAAATTATACTTTACGTTTTTATTTTCCCTATTTGTCTTTGTTAGCACAGCCGGTCAATATAACGTTATATGGACCGGGACTGGACTGCTTCATTTTCGATTCGGTTCCGGAACGGTACCTGCATTATTATCTTAGATAAAAAGTATAATATAGCAAATAGTTCATGTCACTTCGGGTCATATGGCAGTATATGGACCGGTCCGTCACCCAAAAATATTATATGGACATCAGAAGCTTCGGTCCATATAAAAAAATTTTGGTGACTGACCGGTCCATATACTGCCATATGACTCTTAGTGCCATGAACTATTTGCTATTTATAAATTGAGTAATCACTTTCAAATTCACAATAACTTAAAATCAATGTAGACTAGACAAGACCATATTGATATGTGCAATTAGCAATTAGGATTTAAATTTTTTAAAAACAATATAATATATTTGTCACTAATTTTAGGCTGATGTCCCAAAGATTGGGATAGTAATCTTTGGGACAGTAATGTGATATCTTCATATCAGATGTGGAGATCGCCACAACCAACTCACAACTGATACAGCCTACTCATGAACTACACCATGTGATCAATATCGTCACAGATTTTGTTACAGCCTGTTTCTAGATAATAGGTCAATGTCAAATATTTATTGTGTATTTGCAAGCATATTCTTTATGGGCTGTTGATTGGTTTTAATAAAAATATTTATAACAAAATAAAAAAAGTTCAAGCCATGTATATGGGATTTATAAATTATAATAAAATATTTGACATCGACATCTTGAATCTAGAAACAGGCTGTAACAATATTCGTTGCGATTTTGATCACCTGGTGTAGTTCATGAGTTCACTAAAATGACGGACAGTTCGAAGTGGATGTTGGATTATTTTATCTTATAGACATTGTAAAAGGTAAGAAAATATCAATATTTTTGCAGATTTGAACTAAAAAATATGTCTATTTATGAAATCTTACCTGCACTTGGTCTGACACAATCCGTCCATGCCAAAATATCCATCGGAATGCACCGGGGGTCAAATTTTAAATTTCCAGAATACCCTTGATAGGGTTTGTAGGAATCCTAATCTCACCGAGATTACATTTTTTAATATTACTAGATATAACGATAAAAAATGTTGATTAATTTGTATGATATATACATTTCATTACTAAATAATTTTCGCATTCCATATTTTGCTGTATTTATTTCCTATAGTGTGCCGTTTAAGTTTGGTAACATTTAATATTCAAAATTTTTCAGATGGAATTTATTTAAAAGATTTCTTTAGTACATTTTCTCAATGGGTAAGTTTTCCATTTGTAGACATTATTTTACATGAAATATTGTCCATTGAATGGACAAAATTTTATAGCAGCTGAAAATATTTCATAGTGAAATATTGTTCCAGACAATATTTCATAATAAAATTTAATGAAATTTTGTCCACGGAAGATATTTCCTATGAAATTTTGTCTCATGGACACTATTTCATAGAGGACAATATTATATGATACATTAACAAATAAGAAACAAGACATTTATTGTAAACCTTTTTTTTTTGCAATTTTACAGCATGTATGATTATTAGTTGGATAACATTAGTCAAATATTATCTTTGTTTGAAAAAAAAAAATGGCAAATAAAATCCATTACATGCTATATGACCCGTTTTTTTTTTTGCTCAATGAAGGTCATTGACCTGATTTTTGACTTTCAGAAGATGGCAGGGCAAAATTACCCTTGATATCTTCAAACTTTGGATCTCTTGAACTTTATGATCGTAATACTTGTATACGAGGGACGCAAAGTGTACAGGTACAAGTATTGTTATTTTCCTAAAAAAAACAAAACTCTATATGATTATGATTTTTTTTCACAAAGGCGTCCGTCGTATACAAGTATTGCGACCATAAAGTTCAAGAGATCCCAGACTTTTCCTACAACTTCTTTTAAGGCATATGTATATGCTCCAATATCTTTTATCTAACTTGCCTGTCTAAATCTGAAGACACACCCATTCTATTAACAGGTCCAGTGTTATTGCTAGGACCAGCTTCATTCTGCATCATGTGCATGACTTCAACTCTGGGGAATTCCAGCTTCTTTATATTAGTTTTACACTTTTCTAATAATCTATTAATTCCTTTCTTGTCCTTTCTGAAAAAAACATACAGTCTAATTTAACATAGTTTGTTGAAATCATTGAATTTGTTCTTTCGTATAAATCATGGTGCACACACAGGGCCTTGTCACTATCCAGGTAAATATACTATCATTATCAATGTATAAACATATACAAGGGCGGACATCTTTTTTTACCCCCGCTCGCTTCAAGTCGTGTTTGTTTTTTAAATTCCTTCTAATATATTCAAAACCCTGTTTGGTTCAACTCCCAAGACCTTATTCTTTTCAAAAAATATCATGACCTCCCCTCGACTACCTCTTGTGAAGGCGCAGCGGTCGTTTTTGTCAGGAATTCGCCCGAGTAGAGAACAACATGGACCCAAAGTGAAAGTAACAGCGCCACCTAAAAAAAACCCCCGGAAGTTCGGAACTCTCGGGGTTTTAGCTTTGAGGTAAGGAAAATACCGTTAAGATTCAAACATCATTAAACGAGCGGGACGATTTGAAGTGAAAACTGAACATTTTTGACTTGTACATACAATGAATGATAAATGCCATTTTCAAGGCTTTTTCTTGATTGCTGTCCATTTTCTTTAATTTATTATTTCGTCTGTTATTTCCCGCGGTATCTTATACTTAGAAACACGATAACTAGCGAGAAAACCAAATATCGAATGGTAAAACCCCGAGAGTTCTGAACTTCCGTTTTTTTATAGGTGGCGCTATTACTTTCACCTTGGGTCCATGTTGTTCTCTACTCAGGCGAATTCCTGACAAAAACGACCGCTGCGCCTTCACAAGAGGTAGTCGAGGGGAGGTCATGATATTTTTTGAAAAGAATAAGGTCTTGGGAGTTGAACCAAACAGGGTTTTGAATATATTAGAAGGAATTTAAAAAACAAACACGACTTGAAGCGAGCGGGGGTAAAAAAGATGTCCGCCCTTGTATATGTTTATACATTGATAGTATATTTACCTGGATAGTGATAAGTCCCTGTGGTGCACATAGCTCCAAGTACAAAGGAAATAATGTTTATTATATCACCACCGGTGTCATATGGTATTTTGAACCCCATGGTAAATTGACCCCGGTGTCATATGGTGTTTTGAACCCCATGGTAAATTGAACCCGGGGTCGATTTACATCCATGGTATATTGAACCGCCTTATTGAAAACTGAACCCCTCCCGTATGGTAAATTGAACCCCCCCCCCCCCCATTTCTAATCAAAAGATAGGCAGGGAGGTGAAAATATCATGTGTAGGGGGGTCAATATTCCATGGGTAGGGGGGTCAAAATACCATGGATAGGGGGTCGATATACCATGGGTAAGGGGGTCAATATACCATGGGTAAGGGGTTCAATATACCATGGGTAGGGGGGTCGATATACCATGGATAGGGGGGTCAAAATACCATGGATAAGGGGGGTCGATATACCATGGGTAAGGGGGTCAATATACCATGGGTAGGGGATCGATATACCATAGATAGGAGGGTCATAATACCATGGGTAGGGGGGTCGATATACCATCGGTAGGGGGTCAAAATACCATGGATAGGAGGGTCGATATACCATGGGTAAGGGGGTCAAAATACCATGGGTAGTGGGGTTGATATACCATGGGTAAGGGGGTCAAAATACCATGGATAGGGGGTCGATATACCATGGGTAAGAGGGTCAATATATCATGGATAGGGGGGTCAAAATACCATGGGTAGGGGAGTCGATATACCATCGGTAGGGGGTCAAAATAATGGTCATTCAGTCTTATACATGTAGTAAACATTATTACATGTATTAACACATCTTAAAAATGTTTCAAATAATCTCAAACATCCTGTCAAAATTTTATTGTGGATAATAAACTACATTTCTGTTGTTAAGTTAACCTGTGTATAAAAGGTAATTAAGGTCTTATTATGACACCAATAATTGCCAGTTCTACTTTCACACATTTCCAATGGACTAATCTGTTTTTAGTGAAAAGTATCACTGTTTTTTGACAAATAAAATATGTGTAATTAAAGCATACAAAAAGGATTTCCATGAATTTAAAACTGTTTTCACTGAAATTTTGAAAGCTAGAACCACCTGAAAGTATGATTTGGAAAGAATGTTGTTTTACAGTTTTAAAACTGTTTTCACTGAAATTTTGAAAACTAGAATATTTAAATGATATTATTTGTGTTTACAAATATATATCAAATTATATGAAGCCATTATTGTTTTAACAAACAGCATAGTTTTTATTTAAATTAAAATTTGAATAGCAAACATATCTTTATTTCTTATTTATATTTATAAACCTTTCTACATTATATTTTAATAAATTTTATGAAAAACATATACATTATACAATGTATATTATACAAATATAGCCTTCCATTGAGGTTAATACATGGATTTATAGACCTGTGAATATATATGGACCGAGGACGAAGTCCGAGGTCGATATATATATCTTTAGGTCTATAAATCCATGGTAAGCTATAATTGTTTTATCATTTTTCAATATTAAGATTTATGTCTATGCATAAATCCTATTTATTCGGCAAAACCGGAATATTATTCTTTATTTTAACATGACCCATTATTGGGTAATGCGAATTGCATCTTGGGTAATTCTTTCCAATTTGTGCGCGAAGCAGACAGCATGGTTGTTTACAGATACAGGAACAATTTTTATAAATTCTGAAAAATCCTAATGTCAGGGAGTATTTTAATTATCATATTAAGTCGGTATATTGATCGGGAAAACTATTGTCATGTTACAAACAAACAAACAAATGCTTTATTGTCAATCAAGACGCCCACAATGTCAATGAGCAGACGATATAAATTTTTTATAATAAAAAAAAATAAAAAAATATCACAGTATTATGGTATACAATTGATTCACATAATATTTTTTTCATTGGAATGGATAGGACAATACAAAAAATAAATAAATAATAAAATCACAATTTTGTTTTATGAATGTCTGGCTACACACGTATTTTTAGACTTGTACAGGTAGCGTGCGGCGTGGTCACCACCGACCACATGTCTAGCTTATTATGAGATGTGTGCTCCGAGTTTTAATTGGTTTAATCGAATGTTGATTTAGACACAATAAATGAATTTTAATCTGTCGGTTTGCTCGATCATGAATGGACTTTCAGGTTTGATATCTCTCCCTCCCCTTTTTGGGGTCAATGTATGCTTGCCAATTCGGCAAATGTCGCCACGTGGCGTGATGCACACACAAAATAATAATATTTAGATTAAATGATGCACTTACTTATCTAAGCCAATGTTAAAACATCACTTTCCTGCAAAGTTCGGCCACAGTATTATAAAAAAAAAAAAAAAAACTTTGCGGGACATGTGCTTGGTCAGTTTGTGACTCGAGCCATAGGGGTAAACATTTACTACAGAAGACAGCGATGCATATAAATTTGAGTATATAAAAGGGTATATACCGATGGTGGAGAAACATGATAATCGGAAAATTTTTAGTATATAATATGGTATACAGATGTGGCATATAACACGATTATCAGATACATTTCAGTAAACATGGTATGCAGTTGTTGCATATAATGTTGTTGCATGTTAAAAACGGCTCAAACTTATTTAAATCCTTGTCTGGTTAAACTATTCAATGCAGTTTTTACATCTGGCATTTATCCTCAGATCTGGTCTGAGGGGTACATTACTCCAATATTTAAGGCAGAAAATCCTAAACTTCCTCAAAATTACAGAGGAATTACTATATGTAATAGCATTGGAAAGGTATTCAATTCGATTTTAAATAATAGACTAGATAAATTTTTAATTGAAAACAATATTATTCATGAAAACCAAATAGGATTTTCAAAAAAGTCCAGAACTTCTGACCACATTTTTGTATTAAAATGTATTTTTAGAAAAGTATCTAAAAACAGATACAAAAAAGTTATTTGTGTGCTTTGTGGACTTCCATAAAGCATTTGATACTGTTATTCATCCCGGCATTAGATATAAACTTATTAGAAATGGTATAAATGGATTATTCTATAGGATAATATGCAACATGTACAGTTCTAGCATGGTGTCCATCAAGATCGGGGACAAACTAACTGAACCCTTCACCTCAAGTTTAGGAGTCCGTCAAGGGGATGTTTTAAGTCCAAACATTTTTAAGCTCTTTCTAAATGACTTCTCAGATATAATTGAAAACTCTAACGACTCTGTATACTTACAAGACAAGAAAATTTCCTGTCTGCTCTATGCAGACGATTTAATTCTGATATCAGACTCTGAACAGGGCCTTCAAGATAGATTAAATATCTTGCACAAATATTGCAAAGACTGGTGCATGAAAATTAACATTAACAAAACTAAGATAATAATCTTTAATAAATCTGGTAGATTGATCACTAGAAACTTTAATATAAACAACCAGAGTATTGAATGTGTTAAAACCCATAAATATCTTGGTATAATGCTTACTGCCTCGAGAAAATTTCAACAGGCACAAAAGGTCTTATTTAATAAGGCAATGAAGGCTTCTTACAAACTGTACAAAGAGGTAAATTCTCTAAACCCAAATGTCAACACTGTGCTGCATCTTTTTGACCATACAATATGCCCTATCTTACTATATGGATGTGAAAACTGGGGCACATTATCAGCATATAAAATTAACAATAACAACCTTAGTTTATTTGAAACATTCAAAGATTGGGACTTTGAGAAGCTAAATATTAAATTTTGCAAATATTTACTGGGAGTAAATAAAAAAAGCACTAATATAGCAGTTCTGTCAGAATTGGGTAGATATCCTATATATTTGAAATTAATAACCCAAGTTCTTAGCTATTGGCATATGCTTGAAAATGAACCAAGCAATCTATTAAAATCTGCCTATGAAGAATATAAATCATTATACAGATCAGGATATACTGACACATGGTATTCAACAGTGAAATTCTTTTGTAAAACACTAAACATTGATATGAATTTATCAAAAACTTTTGGCAGGAATAAGTTTAAAAATGAATTAAAAAAGACGTTGAAACATAAATTTTTATCTTATTGGAATAATATTAAACAAAATCAGGGAGAATCTGGTAAATTATCCACTTACTTCCAATTTAAAACCAGATTTACCACAGAAAAATACTTTGAACTGAAAAATATTATAAATAGATCTATTGTAACAAAATTTAGAATAAGTGCTCATCGGTTAAGAATAGAAACGGAACGTTATGAACGTATCCGAAACTCCCAAGGAAATTTAGCTATGCTAGATAGAGGGGAAAGAAAATGCCTTCATTGTACATTAAATGAGGTTGAAGACGAAAGTCATATGTTATTCAAATGCCCAATATATGAAACTGAAAGGGCTGCATTACTGATATACATTCAAGATAATTGTAAAAATTTTGAACATCTGAGTCTGAACAATAAGTTGATTTGGCTTCTTAGTAGTGAAGACACTCTGTTATTAAATAAACTTGCTGTCTTCCTAAACAAAAGCTTTGAAATACGGAAGAACCATACATTGCAAACTTAACCTTACTTAAAGATAAAATAATATTCGTGATATGAACACCATGCTATATCTACATCATATTATATTTGTATAATATATATTTTTTATGTATATCATAATATTAGCTATAAACTGCCATAGTTTGTTCTGCTTAGGGGTGGTTTCCCCCCTGCAGTGTCGATCATCTATACTTGTTTTTATTCTTTTTATATATGTCATATATGTTACTAATCATCAAAATCATTGTAAGTGTAAAATGCAAATGTCTGTAATTCTGTGCTCTCACGGGCTTCTTGATTGATTTAATAAAACTATTCTATTCTATTCTATAATCAAATCAAAGCATTTATTGGATAAAGCATAGCTAAGTACATGTACATACTAATCATAATGTTAGTAATCCAATACATTCACAAGCATATATAAACATAGAGATAACACATAATAACATAATATTAAGTATTCAGATAAGACTATAATCTGTAGGGATGACCACATCAGTTAGATAATAATATCATAATTTTATTATCATTTTGGAAGCATAATAATTAGATAAGATTAAAATTATTATAATCATTTGAAAGTTTTTGTCAGTTACTTGAGGAAAGTTAAATATTTTTAAAGATTGAATCTCTGAGAGTAAGATTCTTTTAAATATAAGCAAATGTTATTTAAATCTTGGGATGAATTAGGATTGAGGAGACGGTTGATATATAACATAGTATACCGATGTTGCATGTAACTTGATTATCAGATAAATTTCAGTATATAACATTGGTATACCGATGGTTGTGAAAACATGATTATTAGATAAATTTCAGTATATAATGTGTTATACAGATGGTGCATAAAACATGATTATCAGATGTTTAATTGATATGTACTAATCTTTTTATCAAGTTTAGCTGATATGTACTGATCTTATTATCAGATGTTTAACTGATGTGTACTGATCTTATTTTCAGATGTTTAACTGATATGAACTTATCTTATTATCAGATGTTTAACTTATATGTACTAACTTATTATCAGATATTAGTTGATAATTACTAACCTTATTATCAGATGTTTAGCTGATATGAACCTACCTTATTATCAGATGTTAAACTGAAGTACTTACCTTATTATTAGATGTTTAGCTGATATGCACTTATATTATTGTCAGATTAGCTAATATGAATTTGCCTTGAGTCGGATGTTTAGCTCAGTTGATGTATTTATCTTATTTTCAGATATTTAGCTGATAATTACGAACCTTGTTCAGGGTTTCAGATTGGGGCAATTTTAGGTCATTGACCTAGAGATTTTAGAAATGGCCTAAATTTTTAGGACATTTTGGGTTACAAAAAATACATTATTAAGGCATGATTGATAGGAAATGCTGGTTTTAGGACAATTGTCCTGAACATGTCTGAGCATAGCAGAAACCCTGCTTATTATCAGATGTTTAGCTGATATGTCTTATATTATTATAGGATGCTTAGCTTATATGAATTTATCCTATTATCGGATGTTTGGCTGACATGTACTTATATTATCATCGAATGTTTAGCTGATATGTACTTATCTTATTATCGGATGTTTGGCTGATATGTACTTGTCTTATTATCAGATGTTTAGCTGATACCTACTTATATTATTTTCAGATGTTTAGCCGATAGGTACATGTATACTTATATATTATTTTAGAATTAGATGTTTAGCTGAGACATACTTATATTAATTTCAGATGCTTAGCTGATATGTACTTATCTTATAATCGGATGTTTAGCTGATATGTACTTGTCTTATTATCAGATGTTTAGCTGATATGTACTTCTTTATTATCAGATGCTTAGCTAATATTAATTTATCTTGTTGTTGGATGTTTGGCTGATATGTACTTATCTTATTATCAGATGTTTAGCTGAAATGTACTTATCTTATTATCAGATGTTTAGCTGATATGTACAGTACTTATATTATTATCAGATGTTTAGCTGAAATGTACTTATCTTATTATCAGATGTTTAGCTGAAATGTACTTATCTTATTATCAGATGTTTAGCTGAAATGTACTTATCTTATTATCAGATGTTTAGCTGAAATGTACTTATCTTATTATCAGATGTTTAGCTGAAATGTACTTATCTTATTATCAGATGTTTAGCTGAAATGTACTTATCTTATTATCAGATGTTTAGCTGATATGTACTTCTTTATTATCAGATGCTTAGCTAATATTAATTTATCTTGTTGTTGGATGTTTGGCTGATGTGTACTTATATTATTATCAGATGCTTAGCTGATATGAACTTGTCTTATTATCAGATGTTTAGCTGATATGTACTTATCTTACTATCAGATGTTTAGCTGATAAAAACTAACCTTATCGGATGTTTGGCTGTTGTGTATTATCTTATTTTCAGATGTTTAACTGATAAGAACTTATCTTATTATCAGATGTTTTAGCTGATATGAACTTGTTTTATTTCAGATGTTTAGCTGATAATTACTATTAAACCTTATTATCAGACGTTTAGCTGTTAATAATAGTTATGTATTTATTTTAATTTCAAATGTTTTATCTGATATGTACTTGTCTTATTTTCAGATGTTTATCTGATATGAACTAAGCTTATCATCAGATGTTTAGCTGATATTTACTTATCTTATTTACAGATGCTTAGCTGCTAATGTACTTACCTTGTTATCAGATGTTTAGCTGATGCGTACTTATATTATTTTCAGATGTTTAGCTGGTACTTATTATATTATTTTCAGATGTTTAGCGGATAGGTACTTATCTTGTTATCAGATGTTTAGCTGATACCTACTTATATTATTTTCAGATGTTTAGCCGATAGGTACATGTATACTTATATATTATTTTAGAATTAGATGTTTAGCTGAGACATACTTATATTAATTTCAGATGCTTAGCTGATATGTACTTATATTATTGTCAGATGTTTAGCTGATACATACTTATATTATTTTCAGATGTTTAGCTGATATGTAATTATATTATTGTCAGATGTTTAGCTGATACATACTTATATTATTTTCAGATGTTTAGCTGATATATACTTATATTATTGTCAGATGTTTAGCTGATACATACTTATATTATTTTCAGATGTTTAGCCGATAGGTACATGTATATTTATATTATTTTAGAATTAGATGTTTAGCTGAGACATACTTATATTAATTTCAGATGTTTAGCTGATATGTACTTATATTATTGTCAGATGTTTAGCTGATACATACTTATATTATTGTCAGATGTTTAGCTGATACGTACTTATATTATTGTCGGATGTTTAGCTGATATGTACTTACTATTAATTTCAGATGTTTAGCTGATATGTACTTATACAGTGAGTACGGCTGACGGCATACACTGATAAATGCTGAGCCAGGCTCAACATTTTCGCTGATGGTTTGCTAATTAACCCCAAGTTTTCTGTAACCTTAATACTTGGGAATTGGCATTTAAATGCTATCTAAGAATTATAGCCAGATCAATTAATGTATGGATAGTTGGATTCAGTATTGTGAAAGATGCCTTCATCGAAGCCCGTCGCACACCAGGTGGCATTGATTTGGGGCTATAAGTATAAGTGGAGTGAAAATATAAGAATTACAGGTCTTAAGGTGTGGTTAGTTGGGTCATTCATTATTTAAACAGTAGTTATTGAGGTAAGCCATATATTGAGTTAAGAAACTGGCACGGGAGAATCCATTTGGAATTGGCTAGACTTGAGGATGAGCCTATAGCTATGGCTGCAGGGAAGACTTGGAATGTAACTATGGTTTGAGAACCTACCCTAATTTATTTTCATTCATACCAGTGTCGACATTTTTCAAACTTTAGAAATAGTTTCATTATTACAAATTTACGAAAAGACCAATGTTCTGAATTTAAAACGAGTGCTTCTCAAAAACACTAGAAAAATTATGTAAATTTATACAAGCTATAAATAAATCTATTGTTCTCTAGGATGTCTTACACCCCTGTCTCTGTTGTATATATATTGTAAATATATTTATATCCAGTCTTCGAAGTTAGACTTTAGAATTTACTGGCCCGAAAACTTCAAAATTAGAATATTTATATAGATTCTATTGAAAAAAATTAGCAAAAGTCACTGGTCCGAATCAATTTTCACTGGCCGTGGGCCACTGGGCCACTGCTAAAGTCGATGACTGTATATCCCCATTTAGCATTTGTTATTGTATATGTACGGTTGAATTTATATGACTTGTGAGATTAAAGATGATTAATTGAGTGGTAATGAATTATGATATTGGAAAATTATCTCTGAAAGAACTGAGGAAGAAACTAAATGATGAATTTAAGTGCGCCCAGAGAAAGTCGCAGGGGTCAGTTATATAATTCCCTCCAAATAGCACATAGAATCGAGAGGAGTATTATAAAAAAAAATATGATAGGGTGCATTTTAATTATTTAGATAGGGATGCATTACTGAGCACAATTTACAGGGCCCTTGAAACTAATGCCAGGTATATAAATTGTCTGGATGTGCAGAAACTTTTTCACTCAACTACTATGTACATGGTAAATAATTGGTTTGTCAGTTTTAATTGACATTATCTTTACTTAAATTTTTTACATTAATTGCAGTATTGGCACAGCATAGCGCAGCTCCCCCCACATTGTGGCGGCTGTCTGGCAAGCTGAAAAGTTTCAGTTGCTCAGCCAGTTTGGCATAATTCGCTGCGTTATATCAAACTTCATGTCAATAACAAGCGTCTCTGTTCCCAGGGCGTCTTGGTTTTCAAATGGATAACATTAGTTACCTCTGTTTCCCAGGGCGACTTGTGATTTTCCTACAATTTCCATATTGATATTATCTATCTAGTTGTTGCCATTTACAAAATTCGGCAACCGTTGAACATTTGAAAGTACGAAGCTAGTTGTCTTCATTTAATCTAACTAACTATATATTTATACAAAATGTACTACTATCTATTTATTTATTGATGTATTTATCTATCTATATATATGTACAATTGAATTAAAGCTGTGGCCAATAACTGCCAATAATCGTGTATACTATTTGTTTTTATTCTAAAGGTTTTCAAGGATAATAATTTATGAATTATTATTTAACCAACCACATATTATTTCAAAAGATTGAAAAGACTAAGTAAACAAGTAAACCTTTGTTTATATAGGGAATCTCAGCGAAACCAATTTTAAGAAAAATATCAGATTCATGATATACAAATTTTGAAATTTTGAAAATTTTCTTAAAATTCTATGAAAATATTTAATTTTTTTTGTAATTTTTTAAATCTTATGAAATATGTTAAAGTTTTGAAAATTTTTGAAATATTGAAATAAATTTGAAAAAAATTTAAATTTTAATTTATATTTTTTTTGTAATTTTATGAAAATTTTGAAAATTAAGATTTTTTGGAAATTTTGAAATTTTATTACCCCCCTACCCATAATATATATATTTGACCCCCCTACCCATGGTATATTGACACCCCTGCCCATGGAATATCGACCCCCTACCTATGGTATATCAAACCCTCTATTATGGTATTATGAACGCCTCTCGTTTGGTGGAAATGAGGGGGGGTTCAATTTACCTTGAGGGGGTTCAAAATACAATGACAAAAAATTGACCCTGGGGTCAAAATACCATATGGAAAATTGAACCCGGGGTCAAAATATCATATGTAAATTGACCCCAAGGTCAATTTACCATGGGGTTCAAAATACCATATGATACCAGGATGGTCCAAATTAAAATAAAAATCAGATAAGGATCCACTAACAATAAATTTCTTGACCATTTTATCTGAAGTTTAACCTTTCCAACACTATATATTTTCTGAAACATACATGATTCTGTCAGAATATTCTTAGGGACGGACCATTTAACTTGCAGGGGGAGTTATGGTTTTTTTCTAAAAAAAAAAATTCTGATTCCCAATGTTGCTGAAAAAAATATTCTGATTTTGGTGGCCAACTGGATGCTGAAAGCTGATAACTGACCCGTGGAAAAAGGTCTGTTGCATTGTTGAGGTTCAGCAAAGGTAGGTGTTTTATACATCATTTTGTAGATAAATTATCGTAGTTTCAGATGATGTAGGCCATTCCTCCATGCTGGCGTCCGTCGAGTTGAAAAAACGCGAAAATCGCGATGACCTAGATTTTTTACAAATGAACGGTTACGTACCTTGTAGTATATATATATAGTATCTAGGTAAAAAAAAAAATACCAAAAACAAGTGCCTGTGGTACACTTCCTTTAATCTTTGCTACTCCATTGTGTTGTTATTAATCATGTTATAATAAAACTAAATTTTCTACTTACCATATCGTCTCATTATTATTCACTATGTGTCAATCCACTTCTTAATCTTCATTTTGTAATGTAGACCGCTTCAAATCTGTTCGGAAAATATCAAGCGGAAATCGAAAGTAGAACGTTTACAGGAAATCATCTATTTATGGTAGATAACGATAACATGTACACCAATCATCACACAAGTGACCCAAATCTCTATACTACATATACATGTGTTGTATATGTACTGGAATCGGTGCATTTATATACAATTACTGTCAGGTTAAAAATGAATGAAAACATTTGCCTTTAAAATGATTAAAAATAAAATAAAATAAAAATAAAAACATCTTCAATATCTACTTCTACTTGGCAATCTCACTTTCAAAATTTTAATAACCCAAAAGATATTTACAAGAATCGCATTAAGTGGTTAGAGGATAAACTTAGGAAACGACCATTTAACTTGAAGGCGAGGGGGGCTTGTTTCGTTCAGAATTTTTTTTTCGGGCAACACAAGAGCGCGAAATTTGTTTCCAGAATTTAGCATTCGGTTATATGACAAAAACTCTGAATCAGATTTTTTTTTTTTTCCTCCACCAAAATCAGAATATTTTTTTCAGCAACATTGGGAATCAGAATATTTTTTTTAGAAAAAAAACATAACCCGCCCCCCTCCCCCCTTCAAGTTAAATGGTCTTTCCCTAATAAGAACAGAAATGTTCAGCAGGATTAATAATATCTGTCAAATCTTTCATGTCCTCAATCCAGAACAGAAATTATATTGGCTTCTTAATAATGAAAATGAGGAAATTCTAGCCAGTATTTGTAATTTGATAAAACAAAGCACAATATAATTAAATAATTGCTCTTTTACACTGCACGGGCTGGCATGTTTAGAAAGGAGAAATATAATATAAATTGATAATATTTCTAAATAAATAGAATAAATTTAAAGAAAAACACATATTACTGGGTTTAATCTGAATTTCTTCTTGATTCATTTTAACATGCCTTTGCACCGTCGCTTGGTGCACTCTGTAATTGAGCAATAACATGATGTCAATAAGTATGACAGAACCCATAAGAAGTCTCTGGATGCCATTGGAGAAGTGCTGGAACCTTTATGTAGACAATTATTATATAAAATCCATAACAAACGATACGAACTCTTAGGCTTAATGGAGAATAAGAAAAAGGAGAATGGAAAAAAGAACTGATATATTAACATATAATGAAGCTATTAATAGGTGATCAACCCGGTATACGATTTCCTAATGGATGCTTATTTAGTAACCGTCCTGGAGAGTGCGCACATGGACTGCAAAATCCCACTTTATCAAATCTTTTAGATTTTAGATAAGATCCTTCTTTTATTCGAATCTCTTAGATTTTAGATAAGATCCTACTTTTTCAAATCTTTTAGATTTTAGATTATACATTTTAGATTTTAGATAAGATCCTACTTCTTCAAATCTTTTAGATTTTAGATTATTTATCTCCTAGATCTATAACAACCAGTGTATATACATATTTTATGAGTCGTTTTATGTGACTGTGATAGGAACTTTTATAAATATTTATTATACGCGTCGCTATATATTATGGTGGTGAATTGACATATTATGTGTTTTATTTTGTGGTGATAGTGACTTTTATATATATATTTTACGCGTCGTATTTATTATAGTGGTGGATTAACCTTCCGCTTTTATTGAGGTGTGCCTTGATTGGCAGATATTCGTTTACAGATACAGATACAGATGACACATTTCCTCCAACTAGTTCTCCTGTTTTAAACACGAGGTGACACATACTATATATAAATAAAAAAAAATAGTTAATTATTATATCTATTATTATTATTGTTATTCATTAATTATTATATCTATTATTATTATTGTTATTCATTCATAACAATAATAATAATAGATATAATAATTAACTATTTATTTTTTTATTTATATATAGTATGTGATAAGTATTTAATATTATATATAATTATTTACTATATAATTGTGAGATAAAGCAATTATCAGATAGGGTGTGTCAGAAACACTGTCCCTTGGTGTTTTTAGCAGGTTTACTACTGGTTAAGGAATATGCAACATTTGTAAAGTTTCACACTGGATCTGAGATATAGGGGACAAACCAGAACATGATCCACTAAATAATAATAATTATATTTATATTTTTAGAAATATAAAAACCTTAAACTATGTCCATTTTCTTTTTTGTGTATGTCTCATTTATCAATCATGAATGTTTGTATTGTTAATGATGCCTCATGTGGGCCCTATGATTAGGCAATAACATATATTCTATTCTTCTATTCTATATGTACATCAACATGGGGTCAGACCTACAACCCAGTAGTCCGACAGTCCGATAGTCCGACAGACTAAGTACATTTAATAGCTAATTAAGGAAAATAAAATATCTGTTCTTATTAGAATTATTCGACGAGTTTTGCACTGTGAAAGCAAGATCCGTCGTCAACCTGGTGTTACAAGATTTTTATGTGGTTTACTGAAGTATATATTAAAAATATTTTCGTCAAATTAACTTTTTTTGTGTGTTCAAATGAGAGAAGAGTATAATTACGTTTATACAACATTTCTTGAATTCAGTTGTGTAGAATCAATATAAAAATCATATTTAGCGTAACATAACTCACATTGGCGATTCAAGATGGGGACGTTTAGACCTTTCGTTAAATAATTAGGAAATTAAAAAAAACCAGTTAAAATCGACCATAAAATCGGCAAAATTTTAGGCTAAACCCCCTTAACAATACGTGGATCCCCACCTGATTCACAGGAAGTACATGATTCACTTTATTAACATTGATGAAGTCGCAAATTTTAGAATTCGGAAATATTCTGAAAACTTAAGCATTTCAATTTTTCCCTTGCGAGAACGATGCTTACAAAGATTTTATTAGCATATATTGTTAGTTTTAGAACTATGACTTTCATTTATTTCAAAAAGGCATATTAACCCATACATTGTATTTTAGAATGAGTGTTCTCTTTAAATGTGCGCTTGATTTGTAATGTGTCCGTCTGTTCCCGGTAATATTTATTATTTATTATACTTCATGCAAAAATCTATTAATTTCATTGGATAATAGGCATTTGACATTCCTCAATAGCTTTTAGGAATCAGATCGTAATAACACCCTCTGCCGTAATAACACCATCTGCAGTATCACCCTCCCGAGCCGAACTTTGCCGAACCGGAAAATAACACCCGTTCTGTCCGAGTTTTGCCGATTAGTCATTTCCGGTAATAACACCCTCTGTTATTGTTAGTGAAAATATTACTTGTTGAAATGATAGTAGTTGTTGCTTTATTTAGGTGGTGATATGTACATAGTGTGTCCTATTGGTTAACTGACTCCAATAAAAATTCAAAGTCCTCTTTACTACTGGCATTCAGTATAATAAAAAAGACATACTGCCTTTAATTGAGGGTGTTTATGGTCGATGACCACACTCTGGAAAAAGAATATCACCCTCGACTTCGTCTCGGGTGATATTCTTTTTCCAGAGTGTGATATTTCCCCCCTCATGTGGTAATCTACTATAACACCCTCAACTAAAGGCAGTATGTTTATAATATACGGCCCCCATCACCATACAAATTAAGTTAAAGATAATCGTCTTAGAATTAATATTCTTAGTAGCTACTACTAATTATGACCTTTACCATGTACACAAATATATTAACTTCTACCCGGTCTCATACATGTCACTTTACAATGTATTTCTGACACTTGTCAATGCTAGTCCAAAAATAGAATGACATGCGACCTTGAATTCAAGTCACTTCGGCACCTGGTCATTTCGGCCCCAAGTTAAATGGCACTTGGTCAAATCGGCACCTGACGATAGTCAATTCGGCACCTATGTATATATTAATTATATTTTGTAACGCGTTAAATGAGAAAAGTGTGTTAACGATGTTTTCAAAAGCAAAAATAAACCTAATCTAATATAATAAACAATTATTCGTATAATTCCCTATACAAGCATGTATCGGAAATCAAAATCCATCAATTAACAACAAAATATGCATTCGTTTTACTTATTTCATGTTCTATTTAGTCAAAGTTAAAAAAATTGTATCTTACCAGTATTGCAAGTGCGATGCTGCCAACGTTGACATTGTTCACATTGAAGTACCTCTTGTCTAGGATGGACTTGGTTTGTACACTGTATGCAGTTGGTAGAATCCCAAATTGCCGATTCCCAGTTTGCCGAATCCCAAATTGCCGAGTCCAATTAGCCGATTCCCAAATTGCCGACATATGAAAAATATTGTTATTGCAAGTAGAATAATGCTTCTAATTTATGAAGGAATATTGTAAATAATTAAATAAATATTTCTTTTGAAATGGTCCGACATACAAGGGAGTTTAGATTATAGCATTCGAGCTCAA
Source organism: Bathymodiolus septemdierum (assembly GCA_963383655.1). Lineage (NCBI taxonomy): Eukaryota > Metazoa > Mollusca > Bivalvia > Mytilida > Modiolidae > Bathymodiolus > Bathymodiolus septemdierum. The sequence continues at coordinate 43,205,872 of OY726521.1, read as the reverse complement.
AGTCAAAAGGATATACGGTGGATTAGTCCTGCAGACAACCATGATTTCTGTCAAGATGAAGGATGCCAAGAAATAATTTCAAAACATATGCTCTGTGAATAATAACTAGCATAAACATGAGAGAATACACATTTTTTGTTTTGTAAATAGGTCCCAAATTTGGCATTTGAGCGAGACTTAGTAAAACTCTAAATAAACATTTACTTATTTGTAGTTTATTTCCATTGTTCTTCTATTATTTGAGTAATGAGGATCGGCATCTCCTATTCATCAGTGCATTTGATTATGGTTTTTTCTAATTAAAATTGCGCGAAAAATTACTGCCTTCAATAAAATATGTACACATCATCAATATTTTTTTCTAAATAAAAAATAATATTATGAAGCTTTGTCATTTTTAACAAAAGTCGGCAAAATGGACTCGGCAATATGGTATTCGGCAATCTGGTACTAATTCATGCAGCTGTCGTCTGACATTTTGCAAGTGATCATGTGCTCTCCAAATTTCCCATTTTAATTCAAAATTTTTCTAAATTTTCTAAAAATAATGACGATGGCTTGGGTGTTGACTTGATTGTCTTTCCTTCTACATTGTAACATCAAAGATTTCCAGAGTATATTTAAAAGATGTATTGAATTTATATTATAAGTATTTATTTAATGAAGGAAATAATTAAAATTGATTGATTAAAGCAATCAACTGCAATCGTAATAACTATAAAAATAAATCGTTGATTGACTAAAGATTATATTTGGTACTAGCTAATAAATGCAACTTTTTTCTTTTTTTTTATAATCTTTCACCAAATTTAGAATCAGCAACCATAAATTAAAGATTGAAACTGGCAGATATTCAAAACCTATTACACCTTTAGAGAACGCATTTGCGAAAAATGTTTTTCAGATGAAATAGAATCTGAAGAACACCTTCTATTAAAATGTTCTTTTTACTATACTTCCAGGTGCAAGCTTCTTGAAACAATTAAGAATAACATTAATCATTCTAACTTTGAAAAATTATCATTTGGGGATAAATTTATATGGCTTTTAAACTCGGAAAGTAAAGATACTTTAATATGCATGTGTGATTTCCTGTTAAAAAGTCAGTTTCGGATAGCTGGTATCGCATATTTTAACACTAGTCATGTCTCTCATTCTTGTATTTACAATTTATATGATATTTTATACAATCACCTTATGTTTTATTATGGTTATATGCCCCTTCGTGGGCCCTTTAATTTGGACCAATAAAATCTTATCTATATAAATATTCTATTATTACAAAATTATTTTTAACACTGGTTCCGAATGGACCATGACAGGTGCCGATTTGACTATGTACATAGGTGCCGAAATGACCAGGTGCCGATTTGACCTGATACTGCGACATTGACCGTGTTCAACGGTTTTTTTCTGCATTTACACAAATAGTGATTCTGGGTACTTGTACATATAATTGACATGTGTCGCATGAATGTCAATCGGGTTTGGGTGTATATATTAAGTTGGGGATGAAGTTTTAAGGACATTTGTAGTATGGCCGCCAGGGTTATAGTCAGGAACCGGGGAGAGAAGGTCCTCATCCATAATGGATTTAAATACCAGAAAAACAGACAAAGGATAGAATCTATTTATTGGCGTTGTTGGAGAAAAGAATGCAGGGCAAATTTAAGAACAAATATTTTCGACTTGAATGATATAAATCCAAATATCCAGATTCTTCAAGAGAATGAGCATAGAGCATACCCATGAGGAAGACGATGATCTGATGGGGAAAAATGAAGCATTGAATCAAATGAAAGATGCTATTAGAGAAGAACCTACTATCCCCATAGAAAGAGTGTATAATAAAGTTGCTCGAGCTATGAACAAGGGAGGTGGTGACCGGAAGCATATACCAGAATTCCATAGAATTAGAACATCAATGACCCGCAAAAGACTTGAACATGTCCCTGCCGTTCCTCACACCGTTGATGACATTACAATAGAAGACACGTGGAGAGAAACATGGTCTGGTGACAATTCTTATTGCTCGAGGACAACGACTGGGGCATCCTTGTATTCACCACAGAAAATCTAATATGCTTACAAAGATGCCAGGAGGTATACATGGACGGCACCTTCCGCACAGTACCTTCTCCGTATTGACAGTACTTTAGTATACATGTACACGGAAAGTACAGAAACAGGGTTATATGCTTAGTGAATGTCCTGATGACCGGGCAGCTAATTGGCCAATATAGGCAAACATTACAAGTAGTAAAGCAAAATGTCAGAAGAATAAGCAGACATCGATGGCGTCCACACGTAGTAATATCAGATTATGAACAGTCTCTAATTGCTGCGGTCGAAACAGAACTTCCAAATTCCAGAATAAGTGGTTGCTACTTTCATTTTGAACACAATTTATGGAGAAGAGTGCAATCTCTTGGATTAGCTAGAGACTATAGTTAAAATAGGAGACTGAAAACGACAATCAGGAAAGTGATAGCGATTGGTAATTTACCTATGGCACTAGTGAGGCAACATTTTCTGCTATTGATTACAAGCCGTAGAACGCGAAGGTTGCAGCGCCAATTTCCCGAGCTTCTTGACTTCTTCAACTACTTTGCTGGTTTAGGTTTAGTTATGGTGTTTAACGCCACTTTTAATAATATTTTAGTTATATCGTGGCGGTCAGTCTTGGTGGTGGAGGAAACCGGAATACCCATAGAAAACCACTGACTTCTCGCAATGCACTGACGATGACATTCAACTTTGAAACCTTATTTGAATGGAATCTTTGTCCCTAAAACATAAATACCGGAGAAACTGAAATTCACATGTTTCAGGAAAAAAAACCAATTTTATATTTATTCTGATCACTCTTGACTGTGATAACAGAAGTAGCAGTTAAACCATATTTTTTCGACAATTATTCTGTTTATTCGTCGGATTTTATTATCAACAAATATTTCTATAATTTGCATAAGTCGATTCAAGTTTTCGTCGTATACCTCAAATTTTTGTATAAGTAAAATATAATTAACCCCCAAAAGAAAATAATTTATATATCTATTATTATTTTTGCCGGGTTACCATCGCCAGTGGAATACTTGTGTGTCCGTCCGCCATCCATCACTTTGGACATTCATTCGTTGCTTGAAGGATGAACAGGGCAATGCCGAGTCGTCCGTGGACGCAGCCAACAGGGGCAATGCGCCACCAGCAAGAAGATTAAAATGGAGAGATCTTGAACGGAGATTGATTCGACTAAAGAAGAAATAAAGGAATGGAGTAAGGAACCTGGAAGAATACTGGGATGCAGTTTGCCACTGCAGGTGGTTTCCTATTAAGTAACACCACTCTGAGAAGACTATGTACATGTAGACAGATTACTGGAAAATTGGACTTTTTGCATTATTACTTTTTTTTTCCAATTATTGAATTAGTCATAAATTAATATAAATAATTCTTATTGAAGATTGTTTGTTCGTTTGTTTGATGAATCTGCACATTTAGTGTCCATATTTTGGAAATAGTAATACATCACTTGGCATCTACCGCTTGTGCATCTAATAAGATGAATAGGTGCAATTAGGGGAAAGCTATTTGATTCTGAGGGGAGGGGGGGATGATAGGTTTTGGAATTTAATATGCTGACCATCGGAAACTAAAACTAAATCTGGCCTCGTCAGGAGAAAATAAAATAAATATGTCTATCAGGATTCCTTACTACGGATGCACAGAAAATAAATATTTTGGCCTCCAAATCTTGTAAAAATACATATTCTGACCCGAATGAAATTGGAAATAATCTGACCGAGAAAATTTGCCAGTGTTGTTTTCATTTTAACTCACCTGGCAAATGGCCAGTGTGAGCTTTTGCCATCACTTGATGTCTGTCGTCAGTCTGTTTGTTAATTTTTCATACTTCAAACTTCTTCTTGAGAAATACAGAACAGGAAACCAAACTGGCAATGATGTTCCATATGAGTTCCCGCACAAGTATTGTTTCTTTAGTGTTGATTCGTCATAAGCATTGCCGCCACAGGGCTTTGAAATTTCTGATTGGTCAATCTTTTGAAAACGTCTTCTCAAGAACCGAAGAAGGGATTGGGATGAAACTTGGTACATATGTTCCTATCAATGTTGATAACAAGTATTGGGACTTACGTGCGGATAGGAAATTCCAAATGGCCGCCATCGGAGGTGAAAGATTACATATAATCTTTATGGAAAATGCATGTTCACCATCATCCTTTTGAGAACCGCTTTACATAATTCACCCGAACTTAGCAGAGATGATAATGCACAAGTGGTGCACCTTTGGTGACAAATTGTTTAGAGAGGCAATGGCTGATTAAAATTTTATATTGACTTATCTTTTAAAAACTATACCAGGGCTTATGAAACCAGGTGAGCATTCCATGCTACAATGAACCTCTAGTTTACCTGTCCTTGACTTGGTGTTGTCAATGGATTAGGCTTTCTTTTAAAGCTTTGGTATTTTCACTTATTAGAAAAATGGGAAATCTAGACCAATTCTCAACGGGAATAAATAAAAAATAAACCAGAAGCCTAGAGTTCTACGAATAGCTATGAATATGGAGAGCTTTCAATCACTACTACCAAATTTGCCAATTTTATTTCCCATAGACTCAAAAACGATGGTGAATTTCTGAAATGATTATTTATATCTGGAGGCTCTAGGGAACCTAAAGCGTTTAAATATCTGACATTCACTTGCCTCTCATACCAAACTGGAGACTTGAGTATATCTTGATATATGAATCATTATGATTGATGGTTCATGATATTTAGCAAAGTTTAATTGCATTAATGTTTGGATTTCCCTACATCCATTATGCAAGTCAAAACTGCAACTGCCCCCTTTTCATATAGTCTAGACGACTAAGAATTATTGAACTGTTGTCTGCATTTAAACCAGTGTTTTTAGTTTTTGACTAACATTTTCGTGTGAGGATTTCTTCGCTTTAACGTATTTCTTCATTCTTTTAGGCTAATAGTCAATACATTTCCTTTAGAGAATTCAAAGAATAAATGTCCTAATATATTGCATAGACCCGTAATACATAGCATTTGCTCATTGATTCGGTAGGCTCATCTAGCCAAAACAGTCTTTTCAGTCCGCCCAAATTTCCTGCGACGTCGGCCCTGTCGAAAAAAATGATTTAACGGTGAAGAAGACGAACAGATTTAATTTGATCCAAAAATATTCCCCCTCCGAAAATCGTATGGTAGTCTCTTTTAGATTATCAGTGAATAAAGGATGTTTACTATTTCTTCATTTAAGTGAATGAAAATTCCGTCATACAAGTACAAATTCAAACAAATATTCAAGAAAGTTGGTCAACAAAAAGCTTTTGATCCTTCTTTTGTATTTCGCTAACTTTTACTTTGTTCCTGCTCTTATTTGAAAGGTGAAAGTGAAAAATAATCCATCTTTGTCGAGCTGTCGGACTATCGGACTGTCGGACCAGCGGGCTGTCGGACTATCGGACAATTATCCTGTTTTAGGTTTGGGATTTAGATAATATGCTACCCATACACGCATTACAGAGACATGACGGCAGCTAGTGCTAACACAGTGATAGTAGCGGGAGATTTTATGCTGTCTGGATCAGAAGACAAGGAAATAAAGGTATGACTATGTAGTTCCATACCAGATAAAAGAGCAGATAACCCAATATGTGTATCACTTAATATACACTTATTGATGGTTTATAGTGTTTAACGCCACTATCAACAATATTACAGTTATATCGTGACGATCAGTTTTATTGGTGGAGGAAACATTAGTACCAGGTGAAAACCACTGTCCTGTCGCAAGTTACTGACAAACTTTATCACATAATGTTGTATCGCCTGAGCGGGATTCAAACTCATATTAATGGTGATAGGTACTGATTGCATAGGTAGTTGTAAAACCAACTACCATACGATCACGACCACGACGGCCTTAGCACTTATTGAATGGTATGAGGGTAATAGCAAGTTTATTGCTTCCTGAGACACCAACTGCTGTCCACATCAAAGTTGAGGGCAATAGTTCGTATCGAGGGGAACAATATACTTGCTATTACCCAAAAATCTAGTCAATAAGTGTTTTATCATACCGAACAGCATAAGAGACGAAGCTGCTCGCCATGTTTGTTGTTGTCGTCTGCAGGTTTCAGGATTTTAATTTACTGGATTGAAATATCTTGGCTAATCCTGTAATATGATTAATGCAAATTAATTTTTAATTTGTCTAATGAAAAACAGCTACATTTTTGTATTATCATTTCATCAAAATTAATAACTTGTCTTTGCCACGATTTAGCTGAAAATTGCTCACGTGGCGTTAAACAACAAATACTTTCTCATTAAGAAAAGGTGGCATTTACTTTAGAATCCTATTGGGCATGAAGTAGATTTTTTATGGCATCAATGAAAACAGGTATTAAAACTTCTCTGTTAATTCACTTAGATCTACTACTGACAATTGCCTGCCTGCTTTTGCATTATGGTCAGTGAGGTGGAGCAGGGTTCAAATTGGGGGTGGTAATCACTATGGTACGATAGTTGGATTTACAACTACCTGTGTAATCAGTGTCTATCACCACTAAAGTTATGAGTTTGAATCCCGCTGATGATGAGGCATACTCGATACAACATTATGTGATAAAAATTGTCAGTGACTTGCAACAAGTCGTGGGTTACTCCAGGATCCATGGTTTCCTCCACCAATAAAACTCACCACCACGATATAACTGAAATATTGCTGAAAGTGGCGTTAAACACCATATCCCTAAAGGCCCTGTTACACGGTAAAGCAAGTATCGCGATACTTGTATCATGCAACTTTCTGTATCATGTTCCTTGTCAGTTTACACACTAAATCAAGTAACATGTTTCATGCAGAGTTTGTTTACAAATTGTTCCCGCCAAAATGGAGAATCCTGACAATGAAGACATTATCATACAAATTGAGGAGACTCTCCATCTGTTCCTTTGACCAAATAACGTCACTACTTTTTTCCCCTTTCCAGTCATGTTTTATTTAGGCACAGGTTACGAATACGACGGGCGGAAGTTGTGACTAAATGATCAACCGGTTTCCGGACATGGACACCTATTTTACGGAAATTAATCACGTATTGCTAGCATCTAGAGGCTACGAATACGACGGATTTTTGTTTTTTTAAATATATTGTTTTTAGACATTTAAGTTTAAAGAAAAAAATATACATGGATATTTTTAATTTAAGAATTATCATATACAATTTAAAATTTCAAGTAAGACAATAGATAAATACAATGTACTAAATTAATAATGTTAAAAGTTATTTTAAGCAATTTCGGCAACACCAGTAGGTTTTTTTTCGGCGCAAAACGTAGTCCAATACATCTTAGATGGTACCAGTTGGGACAGACATCGCACGCAACACAATCTTCAGAATGCAGATCAGTTTGGCAGTGTACAGTTTTGGAGATATAATTTCCAGTGTAATGTCTGGTGGTGCCATCTCATGGGTAACAACCTGAGATGCCATCTGTTGGTCATTTTCTGGAAATGGCATTTCGACGAGGTGTAACTGTTACAACAGTTTCTGGACAGGGTTGATCGTCAAATATTACGTGGTTTTTCTTGTAATAAGTTTTGGTCCATCGTGGTTCGACGAGACATTGATCAAAGGAAGACATATTCTTATGTTTTCGGAAGAAGAATATATGACGACAGGGTAAGGACATGCATGAATAAAAGTTACATTCACAGGTACTTTCTAAGACTGTTACGTCTCCTTCTGAGATGGCACCACCAGACATTACAATGGAAATTATATCTCCAAAACTGTACACTGCCAAACTGATCTGCATTCTGAAGATTGTGTTGCGTGCGATGTCTGTCTCAACTGGTACCATCTAAGATGTATTGGACTACGTTTTGCGCCGAAAAAAACCTACTGGTGTTGCAGAAATTGCTTAAAATAACTTTTAACATTATTAATTTAATACATTGTATTTACCTATTGTCTTACTTGAAATTTTAAATTGTATATGATAATTCTTAAATTAAAAATATCCATGTATATTTTTTTCTTTAAACTTAAATGTCTAAAAATAACATATTTAAGAAAACAAAAATCCGTCGTATTCGTAGCCTCTAGATGCTAGCAATACGTGATTAATTTCCGTAAAATAGGTGTCCATGTCCGGAAACCGGTTGATCATTTAGTCACAACTTCCTCCCGTCGTATTCGTAGCCTGTGCCTTTTATTTACCATGTGCTAACCATGTGCTTTTATTTGCTGATGATGTTGTAACCTCCTGACCCCAAACCAAGATTTCTGATTGGTCAGAGATCAAATGTATCGTGATCCTTGCTGTACAGAATAGAACATGTTCTATCCCACAGTGTGTATCATGCAACTTCTAAAAGTTGCATGATACAGAGTAATAGCACTGTTTACACTGTATTTTTTGGTTTATGATACAAGTATCATGATACTTGCTTTACCGTGTAACAGGGGCTTAACACACTATGGAAAATCAAAATGTTGTAGTTTTACAATCAATATAATATGTTATTATGAGTGCATGCCATGCCCATATTTTGTGTGAAAGGTAGGTGAAGTCTCAAAAAAGTGTCCTGATGATATTTAAGGTCCAAAATAGGTAAAATGGACTTAAAATTTTTAAAACATGCAATTGAAGTATTATTTTTCAATTGGAAATGAATCTTTGTTTTGTTTTGGAGACTTTTGTTACTTACACTAACCTATATTTTATTCTCAAGTGTGGGGACGGTCTTTCTTAAGTGTGGACTAACCATAATGCTGGTTTTTCTTACAGGTATACAGGTATTTCCAGATGCAGATGGGATTTGCTCTACAAGGTGTAACATAATTAATACACTACTCTGTAAAAAGGAATGCTGTGATAGATGAACATTGTCAAAAATATTGAGAGACAACTGACTGTCTAGGCTGTTGTTCGATGATGATCAACGTACAGATACTGTGTATTTAAGACTTATTCAGATAATGAGTGGCCATTGATGAGTTAATGACAAATAGGAAACAAAATTCTTGTTTGAACCAGATACGACAAAATAGTATTATCAAATGTGTATAACGTTATTGAACCAGATACGACACAAACTATTTTAGTATTATCAAATGCGCATAGCAGTATATTTTCTTATCTATTACTTTACATGTACAGCCAAACCTGTCCATGTGGTCACTTCTATTAAGCAGTCACTTGTATTAAAAGGTCACACTTTTCTTGTCCTGTCATTGGAATATTTCATATGAATTGAATCTCTTAAAACGTCACCTTTGTCTTGTCTTGTCATTGAATATTTCATATGAATTGAACCTCTTTTATAAGATCACCTGTCTTATACGACCAATTTTTCTTTGTCCCAAATGTGACCTCTTAATGCAAGTTTGACTGTATTACAGACCAAATAATTTGGTTCTTTGTATAAAATCAGATTCAGATTACCATAATAGGTCATGTATAAAACTCACTTGTTTTGTCTTTAATAATTGAGTTGATTGGTTTAGCTTGGTTTATGGTGTTTAACTCAACTTTCAACAATATTTCAGTTATATCTTGGCAGTCTGTTTTATTGGTGGAGGAAACCGGAGGACTCAGAGAAAATCACTGACTTGCTAAGTCACTAACAAACTTTATCACACAATGTTGTTTATTGCATATCAGAATAAAAATCATACATTTAATTGGCTGAACACTCTCCACGTGACCTTCACTATTCCGCGATATAGACTGGAATGCTGATATAGACCGGTCCAAAAACCGTGTATAGACTGGTACTATTGGTCTATACACGGATATTTGTTTGTTTACGTTTTAATAAATTACAATGTTACTTATAATCTCATTTTATTTCTCATTATAAGTTGAACACCATTCTAACATTTGCTGTAGTCAATTTAAATTAGGTAATAACGAAGGTGATAACGCCTAGGGAAATCTTCAATGATCCTGATTAAAAAGTTCTATGCATTTATATTGTATGTGTCAGATTCTGGTCTTCAATGCAATAAACACAATAGTTACTGATATAGAGTGCAATATCAGGATAGACAGACTGCCCTTGGGTCGTGGTACGGACCAGTGGAAATGATTTTGCACTCGATTCCGGCTCGGGCAATATCATTTCCACTGGTCCGTACCACGACCCTTGGGCAATCTGTATATTCTGATATTGCCCTCCATATCAGTAACTATTATATAAATACCTCGCCTTCGGCGGGATTCGAACTCACAACATCAGTGGTGATATGCACCGATTGCATACAACACAAATTAGATCTGAATAGTTCTACTACAAAATACTTTTATCAGCTGAGTTGAGTTTTATTCACCAAAAATCAGAACTATGATGATCCGCTATAAGCTATCATTGTAAATTATTAAGCTACACATGTGTGTTATGCAAAATGATACTTTTGTATGCATAAATTATAAATCTACTGTGATATGATAAACAAATAAACTTTGATTATTAAATGTAAATGAAAGGGTGATTTGTTTGTTTTAAAAAAAATATTTTTTTGGTGTAAATTTGAAAAAAATATATGTAAACTGTAAAGTGGTATTGAAGAATTTTCAAAGTCCAATTTTTTACTTGACAATGTTGATGGCATTCGTTTAGTTGAGCGCATTTCATGACAACATTTGGTCAAATTCTACATTATATGAGAAAGTCAATGGGTTTTGCTCATCCAGTCAACAATCAAATGTTCGACAGTTTGACACCAAACTCTTCAATTAGATTATTTTGCAAATTGTCACAACTTGTATATTTTAAGCAGGAATATTGTGAAGTTTAAGCTCTAACTTCTTGATAAAACATTCCATTTTAATTTCCCCAGAAATGTTGAATATTGTGGTATTAAATTTATGCATTATATTGGCAATCATGCGCTTTATTTACCAGTGCATGTACAGTCAAAATTACTGGTAGATAGTCTGTACTAATTTTGTTTGTGATGAATTATTTAATCTGTATCTTTAAAATGTTTTGTTACTTGCAGTAATTATTTCAAAATTGAAATGTTTTTTAACATAGAGTAAGTAATACATTAGGATTATACATGGGCGTAGCTTGGGTTGGAATTTTACCGAGGCAAGGCAGGGGCGGATCCAGGATTTTAAATTAGGGGGGGGGGGGGGGCATTTAAATCAATTGCGCCGAGCGGAGAGAGGCGCGAAAATATTTGGGGTATTTCGTGTGAAAAGTATTTTTTCCAATTTTAGGGGGGGGGGGGGGGGGGCGCATCCGGCGCGCGCCTGGATCCGCCCCTGCAAGGGGTCTGGGGTGGGGGTGCAGTCCCCCAGAAACTATCGACTTTTTTGGGGGTTAAAATTTTGACGTTTTGATAGTAGCTATTACCCTAATTTTGCAAATTAGCTACAAGTATTTTTTTTTTTTTTTTAATTATTAACATTGGAATACATGCATGAAGCTATGCGTTCATCCTCCTAAAATGTTCAGTACGTTCCTTACACCCCTACATGATTTAAGAGTTGACACACCAGGGGATCTTCAATCATATGCATAAGATGTATGGCTAAAACATAACCCTTATTCAGACAGATTGATAGTTGATAGAGAGAGCCGGTTACATTGACGACAGAATGAATAGAAACTACGACGGATGTACAGACGAGTATTCATCATCTCAAAACCTGTTAATGGAAAAAGAAAACAAACTTTTAAACAAAATCGTTACTTGCTTTGTCTTCACATACTCAAAAATATTACTCTTCAAAGGTCACACTAAGGCCACACTAACGAGCAAAGATCTAACAAATACACTAATCAAACTTTAAAACCATGTTTGAAATGTTTATGTCTGTACATAATACTATAAATGTCGGCAAAGTAATATACAAGCGCAAAGCGTCAATTCTTCTATTACCCGTGTCGAATTTGTCTAGTATTTTGTTCCTGCCAACATTTACTTCTCGGTAACTGCAATAATGCTACTCCGTTTAGTCTGTCCTCGACCATTGTTGTTCTGTTCCGTTGCTTTAGACGCCTCAAAACAGAAAAAGGTCGTTCACATGGCATGGTTAGTAGAATGTGGAAGATTTCGCGAATATTTGGATAATAATCCGGGTCGGCAAAAATGAAAGCATCGTATATGGAGGATGCATGGCTCGTCTTTAAGATCTTGACAGAACCTACTCCAGCTGTGGATTTCCTGCTGAAAAGTTGCAATTTTGGGGTAGGTCGGCACTGTACCAGTCAAAGACGCTCGCAATTTCTGCTGGTGTCATTGTTACAATAGTCGGTCAGCAGTTACGAATTAATTATATCTTAAGGTGTTGTGTTTATCCATTATTTTTTAATATATTTTTTTACCGAGGCAATTGCCTCGGTTGCCTCAATGGATGCTACGCCTTAGGGATATCACAGAACGGCATATGATGCTTTTTATTCGATACTCCAATATGTTTATTGCCGTGTAGAACTGTCTTCCATACTGTATATTGTTCACTCATTGTTAATTTTTTTAGATAATTTTGTTTTAGAGATTCTATTGGATATAAGGGGATGAGGGTTATGGTATTTAACGCCACTTTCAACAATATTTCAGTTATATCGTGGCAGTCAGTTTTATTGGTGGAGGAAACCAGAGTACCGGGAGAAAACCACTGACCTGTGGCAAGTCACTTACAACTTTATCACATAATGTTGTATCAAGAACACCTCGCCATGAACGGGGTTCGAACTCAAAACGTTAGTGGTGATAGGCATCGTGGCGGTCGGTTTTATTGTTGGAGGAAACCAGGGTACCTGGAGAAAACCACTGAACCGTCGCAAGTCACTGACAACTTTATCACATAATGTTGAATCGAGTACACTTCGTCATGAACGGGGTTCGAACTCACAACGTTTGTGGTTATAGGCACTGATTCTACAGGTAGTTTTAAATCCAACTACCATACGATCACGACCATGACAGCCCCCTATTCACATAAGAAAATTCATTTGGATATGACCTCTAATCCAGTTCTGTCAAGATATGTTGAGGGAGCATAGTGTTTTTATAACAGCTGCTTTAAATCAGATAACACTGATAAGTATATGAACTGTAACTAATTCGGTAAAGGGAAATTGATATAAATATTTGTTATAAAGGGAGATAATACATATTTTAATTTTTTTTATGTATATCATAATATTAGCTATAAACTGCCATAGTTTGTTCTGCCTATGTGTGGTTTTCCCCCTGCAGTGTCGATCATCTATGCTTGTTTTTATTCTTTTTTATATATGTTACTAATCATCAAAATCATTGTAAGTGTAAAATGCAAATGTCTGTAATTCTGTGCTCTCACGGGCTTCTTGATTGATTAAATAAAAACTATTCTGTTCTATTCTATTCTATTCTATATGTTTAAAGGCAGATACATATATGTTTTAATGAAGATAAATATAAATATATGTTTAAAGGGAGATGAATACATGTTTAAAGTGAGATAAATATATGTTCAAAGGGAGATAAATATATGTTTAAAGGGAGATAAATATATGTTTTAATAGAGATTAATATATGTTTAAAGTGAGATAATCCATGCTTAAAGGGAGATAAATACATGTTTAAAGGGAGATAAATACATGTTTTAATGGAGATACATATGTTTAAAGGGAGATAGATACATGTTTAAAGGGAGATAAATATATGCTTAAAGGGAGATAAATATATATTAAAACATATATGTCCCGTTATACATATATGTTTAATGGGAGATAAATATATGCTTAAAGGGAGATAAATACATGTTTAAATGGAGATAAATACATGTTTAAAGGGAGATAAATACATGTTTTAATGGAGATACATATGTTTAAAGGGAGATAGATACATGTTTAAAGGGAGATAAATATATGCTTAAAGGGAGATAAATATATATTAAAACATATATGTCCCGTTATACATATATGTTTAATGGGAGATAAATATATGCTTAAAGGGAGATAAATACATGTTTAAATGGAGATAAATACATGTTTAAAGGGAGATAAATACATGGTTAAAAGGGGGATAGTTAATGTTAAAGGGAGATAAATATAATGGGAGATAATTTAATTTGATTTGAATACTGCAGTCTGATTGGCTGATCTGCCTGGAGAAAATTTTGGTTATACTGGATAACCTGGCTTGGTATTGTGACGTCACCAACGTATTCATTCGCCAATGACAAATTAAAGGGAGATAAATATTTGTTTAAAGGGAGATAAGGCAGTAGATAATGTTGCCCATTTATGAATTATTTGTATTAGTATGTACTGTTATCTTAAGTTTTTGGGTCATATTAACTGTTTTATTTTTAATGATTTCTTGTTATTGGCAGATATTGTATTATAATAGTTACTAAATAAAAATAAAAAGATATTGATGACATGTTTCCCCACTTGAACACATTATATAGATTCCAAGCCAACCAGTCTTATCTCTTACTAATTAATAATATTGTTGAAAGGGGCGTTAAAGCAAACATACTAATTAATATTGTTTGCTTATCAGAGAAGCAGCAAGTACCAAGTTTATAGTTTTTGGTTTGACCCACCTAAGACTCGAACCCATGATCTACTAAACTTGATTAACACCACCAATATGATTATATATAAGCAACTGAAGATTTTTGTTTAGGTACAAGTTAGTGAGTGATTTTTGTTGAACAGCAAGTCAGCAATATCTCAGCTATATTATGACACTAAGCTGGATTTTTTTAGTGCAAACTCACTGAAACATCAGTCAGCAGGTAGACATGTCGCTCCTCCATTATCAGACTCAAGTTCTTACTCTTTCATCTTTGTGAGTGACCACCATCCAATGATCATTCATGTACAGCTTGAGATTGATCGTGTCTGTCGTTAATCAAGTCTAGATTCTGAGAAAAATCATTCATTTCCATCCAGTCCAATATTACACTATCACATTTTATAAGGGACAACCCAAGGATCACTCACACCAAATTATATGTTAAACCACTGAGTAGTTTTAAACAATAGAGTTTTAAGGCTCAGTCAATCAAATGTTTGTGAGGTCCTTTGCAAACATTCCTCGTGCAACATTGATTTGGCAAAATACATACATGTAGCAACCATGGGCAATTCTTGTTTCAGATTGGGTGAAATTAAACAAATCTACTCAGAAACTACAAGTCCAAATGAGTTAACTTAGTACAAATAATATACAGTCAAACCTGTATTAAGAGGTCACCTTAGGGACAAAGAAAACGTGGCCTTATAAGACAGGTGGCCTCTTAAAAAGAGGTTCAATTCATATGAAATTTTCTGTGACAGGACAAGAAAAATGTGACTTTTTAATACAGGTGACTGCTTAATAGAGGTGAATGCATGGGCAGGTTTGACTGTATGTGATGTTCTCTACAAATATTCCTCATTATATGCTGATCTGGCAAAAAAAACATGACCACCATGGACTATGCTTATTTCTGAGTGACAACACTTGTCTGGTCATAACTTTTTACTTGATATTTGGCATGTAGGTGCCTCACCTTAAGATAATGTATCATGTACATCATGATCCATCTATATATGATCTTAACCTCAAGGTTGAATTATTCAGTGTTGGTACAATAACTAAATATACCTACAAGTTTATTTTCAAAATTGTTTTGCATGAAGGACACAAGTATGAATATATTAGATGATCTCTGGTATGGAAAGAGTTGCAATTCCAATTTTACTAAAATTCATTGAAGACTCACAGGATTATAATTTTTGAAAAATTACCTTAAAATTAAATATTCCTAGAAACAGAAGAGTGACTGAGTGAGTGAGTGATTGTTGTTTAATGCCAACTCAGCAATTTTTTTTAGCTACATCATGGCGAGAACAAGTTAATTTTTAATGAAATGTTGATGAGGTCCACTTTGTACCAGACCAGCACACTTACTTGATTTTTATATTGCTAGCTTACTGAAACAACGGTCAGCAGATTTCTAAATATATTATTTCCAACTATGTTAATATCCTGGAAGACTCGCAGAGTTGTTATAGTTTCTTTTTTGGAAAAGCACCTAGTAACTGTACATTCCTGGAACCAAAAAAAGGAACTACATCTGTGACATGAACAAATCTAATACAATATTCAGTGAAATCTGTTTAAACCGAACCCTGAATAAACCGAAAACCTGTCTAAACCAGACAGACTTAACAGTCCAATCTACTCAATGTCTATGTAATTTGAATTTGTGTAAACCAAACACCTGTCTAAACTGGTTTATTATCGGATCTATTTTTTTTTTTTTTTAGAAATATCTAGAAATCATACATTTTTAGAAACAGAGGGAGTGGGTGAGTGATTGTTGTTTAATGCCAAATGAACTATTTTTCAGCTATATCATGGCAAGAACATGTTAAATTCCATGAAATGATAATAATGTCTGCTTTGTACTAGACCAACATGCTTAGTTGAATTTTTTTAGTGCTAGCTCACCGAAACAACAGTTCACAGGTAGATATGTCATGTTGCTCAGCTTAAATACATTTTCATGATTCCAAGCCAACCAGTCTTTGCTCTTTCTCCTTAATGCTGCATGCTTAGCGGAGAAGCAACAAATACTAATTTTATAGTCTTTGGTTTGACTTGACTGGGCTCGAACCCACGATCTATCACATTCAAGGAGAGTATGCCAACCATTACACCACCGATACAGTATTGAATCTGAAGAACAGCAACTATTACATAGAACAATTGGATGTCTAAGTAAATGAATTCAAACTTCGGTCAATATCATGGAAGACTCTTTAACATATTGTTTTCTTCTGGAATAGTACCTTGCAACCATACTTTTTTGGACCAGAAGAACAATAGCTGTGACATGTCACAATTTGATTTCAAAATATTTAAATTCTAACTTCACTAATTATCCTGGAAGACTTTCAGACATATTATTTTCTAGCAAGGTAACTAGCAACACATAGGTGGATCCCGTGCCCCTCCCCCCCCCCCTTTTTTTGAGCTAAGTTATAGACTGGTAAAAACGTGTTTTAACAGAATATTTCCAATTCATCCTTGTCATTTTTCTTTTTACCATGTTTTGTAATTTTCAATTTGAATTACAGCCTCTGTGTCTTGATTTTGTTTCTATATAAAAAAAAACAACCCCCCCTCCCCCTCTTATGGAAATATCTGTATCTGCTTCTGCTACTGTACATTTCTTGAAAGTTCTGACATGAAACAATTTGATTTCAAAATATTTGAAATCCAACTGTGGCAAATTTTCCTGGAATACTCCCCTAGCAAATATACATATTTTTGAACAAGATGCACAATAGTTGTGACTTTAATAACTAGATTTCAAAATATTTGAATTGACACTTCAGTAAATATCCTGGAAGACTCTCAAATCTATTATATTTTGGAAAAGTACCTACCATCCACACTTTTCAATTTCTTCAACAAGAAAAATGTCTTGCATAGAATTGGTATATGTTGCTTCTTCACAAAGCATGCAACATTAAGGAGAAAGATCAAAGATTGGTTGACTCAGAATCAGAATAATGTGTCAGAGTGGGGTGACATGTTTATCTGTGGGCTGTTATTTCAGTGAGCTAGCACTATAAAAATCAAACTCAGCGTGTTGGTCTAGTACAAAGCCGACCTCATCATTATCTTGTTGAAAATTAACCTGTTCTCCCCATGATATAGCTGAAATAATTGCTGAGTGGGCATTAAACAACAATCGCTCACTCACTAGAATGAAAATCATGAATACCTAGATATGTTTAATACAATAAAATACTCCTATTATAATGTGTTTTTAAAGAAATGGAAACAGCAATAAAATAAATGTTCTCTAAGTGTAAAATTGAATAGTCTCTAATGTTCATTTACACCCATATTCTTCTTCACTAATTCTATATCTTAGGCAGGGAACTGTTCTTTTAATCAAATTCTAACAATTTAACTGTTAATTATCTAGATTTAATTATAAATATAAAAATGTACATTCAAATTAAAAAAAAAACAAATGATTGGCTTAAAAGTCTTGATAATATAAAAAAGATTAAAATTCATCTATTACATCAAGCAAGGTATTTTTCAGTTCTCACAATATTAACTATATATATCTAATAATACATATATCTACCTGCCACGATATAACTGTAATATTGTTGTAAGTGACGTTAAACACCATAACCCCCCACCTATATTTACCTAAATCTTAAAGATTCTAGCACTGTTAAATGAATATGCTTTCATTTGATGCACATGGGATTATTCTGCCCAACATCATAGCACTTTCTTTTTATATACTGCGATATTTGACAAATTGCACAAAATTCTGTCTTGATACATTTAGAAATAGTTTCCTAAAGCACGGTATCATGTATTGATAGTTTTCCTAATAAAACAACAATGATAAATCATTGATTGATTGGTGTTTAATGCCAACTTTAGCAGTATTTCAGTTATATTATGGCAAAGACTACAAAATACTATGATTATTATAAAGAAGTGATAAAAAAATCAATTAAAAAGAAATATTTAAAGGCTTAAAGATAGATCACAATAAACTTATGTTATACAAAAATTTCAAAATTGACCAAATATGGAGACTTGCAACAAAATTAAGTATATACCCTCTTTATAGAAAAAATAAATGCACATCTGCGCACATGAATATCTTTTCTGGACTGGACTTTGAATATTGTCGACTAACAACTGTTGATAACGGTACATTATATATAACAGAAGTGAGAATCACATTCGGTTTCATTGTCAATGATGTCTATAATAATAAAATAATAGTAATATTTATAGAGGGTTACACAGTTAGTTAATAACTAATCTTCCCTGTCTCTCAGGTCATCAACATATTAAAACATACATTGTAAAATACAATCTATATAAAAAGTTACACACAAGAAGTAAAACATTCTAATAATAAGTATACACAAAAGATTTAGTAAACATTCAATATTAATATATGGTACATCATCATTTAAAATGAGACTTTTAACTTTTGTTTTAAATGCATTATGAGAAGATGTTTGCCGTATCGAAAAGAAAAGTTAATTTCATAGCTTTGGTCCAGAGTATGTAAAAGTTTTTGGTAGAAAGTTCAGTTTTTTTCCTTTGGTATTTGTAACTTTTCACTAACAACAATACTGTCTAATAAATACGTACAATTTCTTATCAACTTCTATAATTTGATTTTCTGGTTTAGAAAAGAGGCAAGGGGCCGTGGTAGTCGTGATCATATGGTAGTTGGATTTACATCTACCTATGCAATCAGTACCTATCACGACTAATGTTGTGAGTTTGAATCCCACTCAGGCGATACAACATTATGTGATAAAAAAGTTTGTCAGTGACTTACGACAGGTCAGTGGTTTTCTCTGGGTATTCCGGTTTCCTCCACCAATAAAACTGACCGCTAAGATATAACTGAAATATTGTTGAAAGTGCCGTTAAAGACTCGAATCTCGATCTTGGTGAGGTGTACTTGTTAGACATTATGTGATAAAGTTTGTCAGTGACTTGCGACAGGTAAATGATTTTCTCCGGCTTTCTCCTCCAATAAAACTGACCCGACCACGATATAACTGAAATATCGTTGAAAGTGGCATGTAATACCATAACCCCTGACCCTAAATTTGAAACCAAAGAATCCTCACATCAAAATCATGAAATTGTATTGTCAAATAAAATTACATTTCCATTGGTGGCTCTTGAGGATACATGGTTTCTTGTACCATTGCAGCCTATGCAAACTTTGGACCTCAAGGTTCGGACCCCAGAGACACTGGGGTCCTCATTTGTGCAAGCTTGAATCTGCGCATCAAGATAATGACTCATTCTATTTATACTTGCATTTCCACTTCTGGTTCTTAAGACAATCTTTTTTTGAGGTCAAATTTCAGATTCGCATGAAAAACACAAACCTGACAGTTGACCATCTAAGGAATATACCCACAATGTAACAGTTAATTCTATCATGTGCTTTCAAAGAAGATTTATTTTTAAATTTCAGCCATTTTGAATATATATATTTGGCCCCGGTAGCCATCTTGAATGGCTGATCCACATGAAAAACCATCTAATGACCATTCTAGCCAAGTGGTTTCAAAGAAGAAGATTGAAATGAGTCAAGTTGATCTACAATGACAACACACGCCAAGTGATAACAAAAGCTCACATGGCTCACAGACGAGTTAAAATGAGCAAGTTTACATTAATTTATGTAACAATATCTACTTAATATATAATGAATAACAAATGGACAAATGATATATAAACTAACAAAGTCGTCCAGTAATAATTAAACTAGCTAAAAATCTTAAACAAATATATAGTACGTTTGTACATTACGATCATATTAAGGACAAAAAAGTTTCAAATGAGGATACTCTAGATGAGTAAATTTTAATCTACATTGTATTATAATAAACTAGAGGCTCAGCACTGAGCTGAGCCTGTGTCTCTCACCTTGCATTCTGCTCTGAGGAAACTTAATACAGAACATTCCATAGCCTATAGGTGCTTCCCACAGGCCTCTACATTAACATTTTTTTTTAACTTGTCCCTTCGGACAACTAACTAAAACGAGTTGCAAGTTAAAATCATTTGGTCTTGTTTTATACTCGGCTATAAAAAAAAACTTCCGGTAGGGGATGGGGATGACCTCAGGCCTCAACTCTTGGGGCATTTCATTTGTCTATTCACCCTGATCATAAATATATATGGTTTAGAGGAAGGGATCTCAACCATTAAAAAGTTCACCTCAGGTAGGGGGTGGGGTATGACCCCTGGGGCCTGAGCTATAAGGTATTTAATTTGCCTAGTCACCCTGATCATAAATATATATGGCCTAGGGGTGGGGATCTCAACCATTAAAAAGTTCATTTCAGGTAGGGGTGGGGTATGACCCCCCAGTGCCTGAGCTATAAGGCATTTAATTTGCCTAGTCACCCTGATCATAAATATATATGGCTTAGGGGTGGGGATCTCAACCATTAAAAAGTTCACTTCAGGTAGGGGGTGGTGTATGACCCCCCAGGGCCTGAGCTATAAGGCATTTAATTTGCCTAGTCACCCTGATCATAAATACATATGGTTTAGGGGTGTGGATCTCAACCATTAAAAAGTTCACCTCAGGTATGACCCCCGGGACCTGAGCTATAAAGCATTTAATTTGCCTAGTCACCCTGATCATAAATATATATGGCTTAGGGGTGGGGATCTCAACCATCAACAAGTTCACCTCAGGTAGGGGGTGGGGTATAACCCCCGGGGCCTGAGCTATAAGACATTTAATTTGCCTAGTCACACTGATCATAAATATATATGGCTTAGGGGTGGGGATCTCAACCATCAAAAAGTTCACTTCAGGTAGGGGTGGGTATGACCCCAGGGCCTGAGCTATAATGGATTTAATTTGCCTAGTCACCCTGATCATAAATATATATGGTTTAGGGTGGATATCTCGGTCACATTTGTTTATAATACAGATTCATTTTAACTGTATTATACTAAAGTAAATGTCAATATGTAAATTAGAGTTATCTCTCTTTCCACAGAAAAAATTATTTTTTTAGAAAGCATACAATCATAAACATGAATTGCCTGTGGTGGCCATGTTTGTTAATGGATCGGGACGAAATGAGCAATCTTTATAGAGGACCTTCCATAGATGCTTCCTACCAAGTTTAAATTCATTTGGCCAAGGGGTTATAGAGGAGAAGATTAAAATGTGAAAAGTTAACGGACGACTGACGCCAAGTGATGGCAAAAGGCAAGCAACAATATTAAGATAACTTGTTTCTCATCAATTTAATGTTTAAACACCGGTCGAGTTGATTTCTGCAAATTGCAAAATTGAAAGATGAAATTTTGTTATAATTTACAGAAATAAATGTATTTCAGTAAAAACTGTTCTTACCTAAACCTGAATAAACCGGAATCTTGTATAAACCATATATAAAATAAAGTCCTACTAAAGGAAATCTTTGTAAATCTAACTTGCATAATGCGAACACCTGTTTATTCTGAACACAAAAGCTGGTTCTGAACAGGTTTGGTTTAGACAGGTTTCATGGTACTTAGATATCACCCTCCCACTCTCTCCAATGTTTAAGTCCATTTACATATATTAATAGAACTTCTCTAAATAATGAATTAAGTTCATGTGATCAGGGATGCTTTGTCATGTGATATATACACAATACATTGATTTCTGTATAAATAATAATCAAATATCGTCTTAAAATAAGACTCAGTTTATTTCCAAACTAATGTTAGTATTATCTTTTAAAGCTATAACTATTCAACAAATATTGTACATCTTGGTCATCTGTTCTCTTTAATCTGACTGACAGAGTAACTTATAGTGATTACAAACCATCTCCACATTCTACATCTTGGTCATCTGTTCTCTTTAATCTGATTGACAGAGTAACTTATAGTGATTACAAACCATCTCCACATTCTACATCTTGGTCATCTGTTCTCTTTAATCTGATTGACAGAGTAACTTATAGTGATTACAAACCATCTCCACATTCTACATCTTGGTCATCTGTTCTCTTTAAGCTGATTCAGTATCTGTGAAGGTCAAAGTTGCAGCAATTTCTTCACTTTGTAAATTTTAGTCATCATACGATCCATAGTCTGCTTTGGTGATTACAACTTCTTCACCTAAAACCGTAGATCAAGTTTTTATACTTGCTATGATTAATTTTACAGATAAAACAGAATCATGATTAATTAGCATGTTCATCTCGCGTGCGGTAGTTCATAAGTTTGAACCCAGATCTAGTCAAACCAGACTCGGCCAAGCATGCAGCATTAAGGAGTAAGAACAAAACAGCATGGCTGGCTCAGAATCAGGTAATGTGTTAGAGTGGAGTGACTTGTTTCGGTGAGCTAGCACCATAAAAATCCAAGTATGCCAGTTGGTCTGGTACAAAGCAGACATCATCATCATCATCATCTCATTGACATGTAATTTGTTCTTGTCGTGATATAGCAGAATAATGGCTCACCTGGCATTAATTAAAAATCAATCACTAAATTATTTAATTTCTGAAAAAAAGACATTTCAAAATTTCCCTAATTTTGGATTTGTAATTGTCACAAAAATCATATGCTTTGTAGACAACCATCCCACAATTATTTATACTACACAATAAATAAGAGATGAGTGCAGTTTCAGAACATAAAACAATTTGAATGTCAGCCAATCAAATGACATTAACAATGATCCCTGACTGCACCTGGATTTGAATGCCAACCAATCAAATGACATTAACAATGATCAGTGACTCAGCACCTGACTTTGAATGTCAGTCAATCAAATGACATTAACAATGATCAGTGACTCAGCACCTGACTTTGAATGACAGCCAATCAAATGGCACTAACAATGATGAATGACTCTGCACTTTGCTGTGGTGTTGTATTAGAATCAAAATAGACTTCTGATGATGACAACAAAGGAACTTTCTTACAAAGTGATGACAAATGCTCACATGGTCCTGTGGACTAGATGTGCTAAAATGGCGGAAATGTGCAAAACAAAAATTGCACAAAAGGTTACCATAGGGCAAGACATAATATTGCATTGGTGCATATGGTTTTTTAACTCTCTGAGTTTGACAGTTATGAATGTTACCTTATAATAAAGATGCAATCATGCTTGATCGTATTGTAAATGTAGTCTATAACACAAATACAAAATTAAATAAAAATATACTCTTTTTATACCTCTTAAAAATAATCCTCACCTTTTCTTATTTTCCTCCTTTTTGGTGGAGTTGAATAATCAGACAATTCAGTCTTTACTTTGACTTCTGGAACAAGACTTGCTGCATCAGTGAGACCATCTTTACCCATACCAGAATGTGTTTGTCGCTTAGAGAGACTGGACTTCGGTTTCCCAAGATTCCAAATATTTTTCTTGCTTAGCACATCTTCATGAAGAGATTGATATGCCTTTGACGTAGAAGATTTATGTTGTGAAGCAAATGATCTGTCAGTCTCTGATTCAATTGGTTGTGACAAGTCTGACCTATGAACTGATGTAAGCGATCTTTTATTAAGTGAATTTGTTGTTTGTGACATGTCAGAATCTGTCCACTGTAGACAGAATTAGTTGTGTTGACGGGTGAATCAAGATTTCTATGCTGTGATGTACATGGTGATACATACATTACATATGGACGACGATTTTGTTGTAGAATGTGATACATTACATGTGGATGATGATTTTGTCACACTCTATGATGGTCTAAATGGGGACGACGATTTGGTGGTAGACTGTGGTACACTACAAATGTTTGTTGTCCAACGTTTTATAAATTTAACTCCCTTCCCTTTCCATATAAATGTACATTTTGGTATAATGGTTTGTAGATATATGCTGGCGTTTGATTGGATGAACAAGTAGAAGCATAACATAATCCTGTATTGATATGATTTGTTGACCACACTGCTTCTAAAATATTTCCACACCAAAATATAGCTGAAATACTGCTAAATTTGGCACTTAAACACCAATCGATCCAAGATATTTCAACAATTTTTTCAAAAGCCAAAAACCAGATGTTTCCAAGATTAGCTTAGTATAAAATTACTTAATATGTAAAGCTACATATCATAATATATATTATTTAAGTTTGTTTGTTTGTTTGTTTGATGGTGTTTAATGCCAATTTCAACAATATTACAGTTATATCGTGGCGGTCGAGGAAACCAGAGAAAACCACTGACCTGTTGCAAGTCACTGACAAACTTTATCACATAATGTTGTACACCTCGCCCTGACCAAGATTCAAACTCACAACATCAGTGGTGACAGGCACTGATTACATAGGTAGTTGTAAATACAACTACCATACGAATTTACAACTACCATACGATCACGGCCACAACAACCCCGCTATTCAAGTTTGAGATAAGATATATGACGTGATATATTCTGGACATGTATTATATTTCCGTCGAATTCAATACAAGAAACCACATCGGTGGTGTCATGTTCAGGGTGTTCGCCTTGAGTGTGGTAGATCGTGGGTTCAACGTCCAGTCATGTCAAACCAAAGACTATACAATTAGTATTTGCTGTTTCTCCACTCAGTAATTAGCATTATTAAGTAAGAACATAAATTGGTTGCTTCAGAATTAGGATAATGTGTCCGAGTGGAGCGATGTCTACCCATGGACTGTTGTGTCACTGAGCTAGCACTATAAAAGTCCATCTGAGCGGACATCATCATTGTCTCATCGAAATGTAACTTGTTCTCGCCATGAGATGGCTGAAAAATCAACAAGCTATTGACTGAAAACCCCTTGGCTTTTATTGCCATGTCCTATTTGTTTTTTGAAAGTGATTTGTCCATGTCTACCTTGTAATATATTCAAAGAAACATCTTTTTGAACATTACTATTAGCCAAGTTTTGACCTTGTTTGTTATGTTTGTCTTGATTGTCTAAATAATCGTAATTAAAATCGAGGAATCATTATATTTTGTTGTAAAAATTAAATTATAAGGAATATTTTCAATTTTTGAACTTGTATAACCTGGTTTGGAACAGTTTACACTTTTCATCAACTGCCTCATGGTTTATTAACCATAAACTGTTCCAACCCAGGTTATATCGTATAAACTGTTCAAACATTGAAAATATTCCTTAAATATATAGTGGGCACATCTTTTGTTAATTTTTCTTTTTCTGGCAGACTTTGTATGATTTTCTTGTTCAAAGATTCATTTACATGAACAAATGTTCTCATGATTAGACACGTCATTACCTCTTGATAACAGAATATTACCTGAATAAGATTGTTGACTTTTAGGAGGCAGTACTGATGCAGAACTATTGGCTCCTTCTACAGTACCACTGGAGATTTGGGGATACTGTTGTCTTTGAGTACTGGCTATTTCTGTAATATTAGAATACACTGATGTAGGAAGCTGGTGAATTTCTGATCTTGATGAAGAAGTAATACTTATTTCAGTTGGACTCTTCACTGCTCTTGTTGAAGGTGACATTTGTGGACTGGTGGTATGTGTCATAGGTTCTGTACTTGTTGTAGCTTTCAAAGGAAGCTCTACACCGGTTCTACTACACAGATCAGAAATTTTCAAAGCTGCCTCACTTATATCTGAAGAAGGATGCAAAACAACATGAGAAAACTACATTCTGACACAAAATGATGACAAGCTAAAATACATATAGTAGTCTCCCTCTTATAAAGCCATTCCCATCAGAGGCCACCCTCCCTCTCTTATAAAGCCACTACCATCAGAGGCCACCCTCGACTCTTATAAAGCCACTCCCATCAGAGGCCACCCTCCCCCTATTATAAAGCCACTCCTATCAGAGGCCACCCTCCCCTCTTATAAAGCCACTCCCATCAGAGGTCACCCTCCCCCTATTATAAAGCCACTCCCATCAGAGGCCACCCTCCCCTATTATAAAGCCACTCCCATCAGAGGCTACCCTCCCCCTCTTATAAAGCCACTCCCATCAGAGGCCACCCTCCCTCTCTTATAAAGCCACTCCCATCAGAGGCTACCCTCCCCCTCTTATAAAGCCACTCCCATCAGAGGCCACCCTCCCCCTATTATAAAGCCACTCCCATCAGAGGCTACCCTCCCCTATTATAAAGCCACTCCCATCAGAGGCCACCTCCCCTCTTATAAAGCCACTCCCATCAGAGGCCACCCTCCCCCTATTATA
Source organism: Bathymodiolus septemdierum (assembly GCA_963383655.1). Lineage (NCBI taxonomy): Eukaryota > Metazoa > Mollusca > Bivalvia > Mytilida > Modiolidae > Bathymodiolus > Bathymodiolus septemdierum. The sequence goes on along the minus strand of OY726521.1, from coordinate 43,179,119 downwards.
AAGCCATTCCCATCAGAGGCCACTCTCCCCTCTTATAAAGCCACTCCCATCAGAGGCCACCCTCCCCCTTATAAAGCCACTCCCATCAGAGGCCACCCTCCCCTATTATAAAGCCACTCCCATCAGAGGCTACCCTCCCCCTCTTATAAAGCCACTCCCATCAAAGGCCACCCTCCCTCTCTTATAAAGCCACTCCCATCAGAGGCCATCCTCCCCTATTATAAAGCCACTCCCATCAGAGGCCACTCTCCCCTCTTATAAAGCCACTCCCATCAGAGGCCACCCTCCCCCTCTTATAAAGCCACTCCCACCAGAGGCCACCCTCCCCTATTATAAAGCCACTCCCATCAGAGGCTACCCTCCCCCTCTTATAAAGCCACTCCCATCAAAGGCCACCCTCCCTCTCTTATAAAGCCACTCCCATCAGAGGCCATGCATTGAAATAGTAAACTAGAGGCTCCCAGGAGCCTGTAATCGCTCACCTGGTTTTCAATTTGACATCTAAAGTTGATAGAAAATGGGGGTGTTACACATAATTTTGAAAGTGGGCCACCCAAAGATCATTTCAACTCAAATATCTGAGCAAAAGATTTTGATGTGATTTTTATCTCATAATATTCCTAAATGAAATAAACTGGCTGAAAAAATCTCACAGAAAAACCCAGAATATATGTTAAACTACTCATTGCCATATAGCTGCAGTTAAAATTTGAGTTCATTTTGATTTGTAATAAAGTGGAAATTGACAACTAAAGAAATTTCTATTTTTAGTAACAGCAGCCATTTTGAATGGAGGGCAGGGCTGTCGGACACAATATTTAAAGGGGACCACCCAAGGACCATCCCAGCCAAATTTGCTTTAATTTGGTTCAGCAGTTTCAGAGGAGAAGATTTAAATGTGATCTTTTATCAAAATATGTCTAATTTGTATAATCAGTATAAATCGGTTGAAAGAAAAAATTCACAGAAAAACCCAGAATATATGTTAATCTACTCATTGTCATGTAGCTGCAGTTAAAATTTGAGCTCATTTTGATGTATAATAAAGCAGCAATGGACAATTGAAGAAATTTCTATTTTTAGTAACAGCAGCCATCTTGAATGGAGGGTGGAGCTGTCGGACACAATATTGAAATGGGACTACCCAAGGACTATCCCTGCCAGGTTTGGTTTAATTTGGTTCAGTGGTTTCAGAGGAAAAGATTTAAATGTGATCTTTTATCAAAATATGCCTAATTTGCATAATCGGTATAAATCGGCTGAAGTACGCAACCAATAAAAGAACTGATTGATTATTTGTCGTTTGATGTCCATTATATTAGTTCTATTTCTAATAATGCATCATGATGGTAAAAGTTTGTTTGGGATGAGCACATGATGAGATGTTTTTGTTGATACCAGATAAAGGAAAAATGACAAACATGGTTGAAAAATTTTAATTACAATGAGCCACCGACAACGATTAACACCTAACAAATTGTTACTCATTAGGAACTGCTCCAAGTTGTAAGAACCGCAATGGTGGTAATATGGTTACCGTTCTCACCTCAAGTGCGATAGATCGTGGGTTCGACCACCGCTCAGGTCAAACCAAAGACTATAAAATTGGTATTTGTTGTTTCTCACTAAGCACACAGTACTAAGGAATAAGACCGAAGACTGATTGGCTCGGAATCAGAATAATGTGTCCGAGTGGAGTGACATGTATACCCACAGACTGTTGTTTCAGTGAATTAGCACTATAAAAATTCAACTCAGCATGTTGGTCTTGTACATTATGGGCAAATAGTCATCACTTCAAAATATAATTTGTTCTCTCACTGATATAGCTGAATTTTTTTTCATTTGGCATTAAAAAATAATCACTCACTCACACATGTTGTGTGGCATTCTTCATATACATATGTTGAAGCACTCATTCTGGTTATTTTTGTACTCAATATACTCCATGAAACCAGAAGACACAAATCGTGCTGGAATACTAAGTTGAAATAACTTTGAGGACAAATCTTTTTGGAAAACTATATTGAAACAACTTTGAGGACAAATAATGCTTGAATACTAAATTGAAACAACTTTGAGGTCAAATATTGCTTGAATACTAAATTGAAACAACTTTGAGGTCAAATATTACTTGAATACTAAATTGAAACAACTTTGAGGTCAAATCATACTTGAATACTAAATTGAAACAACTTTGATGATAAATCCTGCTGGAATACTAAATTGAAACAACTTTGAGGTCAAATATTGCTTGAATACTAAATTGAAACAACTTTGAGGTCAAATCATACTTGAATACTAAATTGAAACAACTTTGATGATAAATCCTGCTGGAATACTAAATTGAAACAACTTTGAGGTCAAATATTGCTTGAATACTAAATTGAAACAACTTTGAGGTCAAATCATACTTGAATACTAAATTGAAACAACTTTGATGATAAATCCTGCTGGAATACTAAATTGAAACAACTTTGAGGTCAAATATTGCTTGAATACTAAATTTAAACAACTTTGAGGTCAAATATTACTTGAATACTAAATTGAAGCAACTTGGGAGGCCAAATCCTGCTGGAATACTTTATTGAAACAACTTTGGTGTCAAATCCTGTTGGAATACTTGAAACAACTTTAAGTGAGTGAGTGATTGTTGTTTAACACCAATTCAGCAATCTTACAGCTATATCATGGCGAGAACAAGTTAATTTTCAATGAGATGAGGATGAGATCCGCTTTGTACTAGACCAACACACTTAGTTGGATTTTTTTAGTGCTAGCTCACTGAAACAACAGTTCGCGAGTAGACATGTCGCTCCACTCGGACACATTATTCTGATTCCTAGCCAACGAGTCTTTGCTTTATCTCCTTAATGCTGCATGCTTAGCGGAGAAGCAACAAATACCAATTTTAAAGTCTGTAGTTTGACCCGACCGGGGCTCGAATCCACAATCTACCACACTCGAAACGAACACACTAACCATTACCGAGGACAAATCCTGCTGGAATACTAAATAAAGACATTTTTCAAATAACCTTTTTATAATTAGATCAGTACAGGTATGTGAATTCTGAAATGTAATGCAATTAGTTAATAGTTAGTTACAAGTTACATATAATCTTACCATCATACAATGTAGTTTTCAGCTGTTTAGAAGCTTCACTGAAGTCCCAAAAAGGTTCATATACTGTTGATGAACTTTCACAAATTGTCTGACATACTTTCCAGATTTCTAAAATAACTTCTTCCTGTACAAATATATACACTATTATTACTTTTTATATACTCTAGACATTAATACTATAACTAGATTATAAGATTGTAAATGTGCATTTATAATATCACTCTGTTTTGGGTTTTTTAAATGTTCGTGCTTTGCATATTTGGAAAATTTTACGTGCATAAGATTTCCGCTCAATTTGCCTTCCACTAAAATGTACAAAAATAACCACCAAATGAAAACGTTTTCATTCTACAAGTAAAACTGGAAATGATTACGTTTTCTCAAAATGAACCCCAACACAAATGTTTTTAATAAGCAAATTGGAAAATTAACCCCAAATCCTCACATGAATTTAACCATGTATACAGTAATAAATTAAGTGAGTGATTGTTGTTTAACACCAAACATGCAATCAATTGTTCAGCTATATAATTGCAAGAACAAGTTACATTCAATGAAATGATGATGATATCCACTTTGTAATAGACCAATATGCTTAATTGGACCTTTATAGTGGTAGCTCACTGAAACAACAATCCGTGGAGACATGTCACTCCACTCGGATGCATTATTCTGTTCTGAGCCAACCAGTATTTGTTCTTACTCCTTAAAGCTGCATGCTAAAGATAAAAAGTAACAACTACATCTTTTTTATAGACTTTGGTTTGACCTGACGGGGCTCAAATCCATGATCTACCGTACTCAAGGTGAGCACCCTAATAATTACACCACCTATGTAGTTCTGCATTAATTGGAAAGTTTGATGAATGTTGTACAATTAATTTACCAGTTCATGATGAAAAGAATGCTAAAAAGGGGCATTATCTGCCAAAATCTTAAATTTTTGTTACCTATAAAAACTATCAGATTGATTGATGCCTTCATAAAAGGTGTTTCTGTAACTTATAAATGTTATGAAATGTACGCGCATCAGGGAAAAAAGGTGCAACTGCTCGTGTTTTGAGATCGATCAAGAAATGGACGCCATATCATCAATTATCGGCATTGTTTATGGAGTTTGCCGAATCGCCATTAAATTAGTACAACAATGCACTTATTTCTTATTTTCTGTGAATCTGCTATTAGTCGGCGTTAATTACAGACAAAGAACCATGCAAGTTTGCAGTTAATAAGCGACAAAATACAAATTATTCGTTTTTACCTGTCACTAGTAAGGTCAGTTAACGTTGCATACGGAGAAAGCGAGGTCAAATTATTTGCTTGCAAGGAAATAACAAATCGATGGTAATTTTCGTTCTCAAAAGGCGAAAAGTGGTACGATAAGCTGCTTAATGTGAAATATTTACCATTATTTCATCATTTCAAAGCTATCTACCAATTTCCAAAACATATAATTTTTTGGGTCAAAATCGTAGCTAATGCCTCTTTAAACAATGTTAGTGAAAAATTCAAACAATATCGACAAAACTAATAATGACCTCTCAACTCAAATCTTTGAACACAAAAAAAACCTACGACATATGATAATGGGAATCCAGATCCTGGCTTTGGAAAAGTACACAAATGTAGCTATGTTAAACTTATCAGTGGAATCTCAACCCTCTCCATCTTAAAAATTGGATCTTAAATGGCAATACAGATACATGTAGTTAAACCTATCAATGGAATCTCAACTCTCTCCATCTTAATAATTGGATCTTAAATGGCAATACAGATACATGTAGTTAAACCTATCAATGGAATCTCAACTCTCTCCATCTTAATAATTGGATCTTAAATGGCAATACAGATACATGTAGTTAAACCTATCAATGGAATCTCAACTTTCTCCATCTTAAAAATTGGATCTTAAATGGCAATACAAATACATGTAGTTAAACCTATCAATGGAATCTCAACTCTCTTCATCTTAATAATTGGATCTTAAATGGCAATACAGATACATGTAGTTAAACCTATCAATTGAATCGCAACTTTCTCCATCTTAAAAATTGGATCTAAAATGGCAATACAGATACATGTAGTTAAACCTATCAATGGAATCTCAACTCTCTCCATCTTAATAATTGAATCTTAAATGGCAATACAGATACATGTAGTTAAACCTATCAATGGAATCTACACTTTCTCCATCTTAATAATTGGATCTTAAATGGCAATACAGATACATGTAGTTAAACCTATCAATGGAATCACAACTCTCTCCATCTTAATAATTAGATCTTAAATGGCAATACAGATACATGTAGTTAAACCTATCAATGGAATCTCAACTTTCTCCATCTTAATAATTGGATCTTAAATGGCAATACAGATACATGTAGTTAAACCTATCAATGGAATCTCAAATCTCTCCATCTTAATAATTGGATCTTAAATGGCAATACAGATACATGTAGTTAAACCTATCAATGGAATCTCAACTCTCTCCATCTTAATAATTGGATCTTAAATGGCAATACAGATACATGTAGCTAAACCTATCAATGGAATCTCAATTTTCTCCATCTTAATAATTGGATCTTAAATGGCAATACAGATACATGTAGTTAAACCTATCAATGGAATCTTAACTCTCTCCATCTTAATAATTGGATCTTAAATGGCAATACAGATACATGTAGTTACACCTATCAGTGGAATCTCAACTCTCTCCATCTTAATAATTAGATCTTAAATGGCAATACAGATACATGTAGCTAAACCAATCAATGGAATCTCAACTCTCTCAATCTTAATAATTGGATCTTAAATGGCAATACAGATAAATGTAGCTAAACCTATCAATGGAATCTCAACTCTCTCCATCCTAATAATTGGATCTTAAATGGCAATACAGATACATGTAGTTAAACTTAACAATGGAATCTCAACTCTCTCCATCTTAATAATTGGATCTTAAATGGCAATACAGATACATGTAGTTAAACTTAACAATGGAATCTCAACTCTCTCCATCTTAATAATTGGATCTTAAATGGCAATACAGATACATGTAGTTAAACTTAACAATGGAATCTCAACTCTCTCCATCTTAATAATTGGATCTTAAATGGCAATACAGATACATGTAGTTAAACCTATCAATGGAATCTCAACTCTCTCCATCTTAATAATTGGATCTTAAATGGCAATACAGATACATGTAGTTAAACTTAACAATGGAATCTCAACTCTCTCCATCTTAATAATTGGATCTTAAATGGCAATACAGATATATGTAGTTAAACCTATCAATGGAATCTCAACTCTCTCCATCTTAATAATTGGATCTTAAATGGCAATACAGATACATGTAGTTAAACTTAACAATGGAATCTCAACTCTCTCCATCTTAATAATTGGATCTTAAATGGCAATACAGATACATGTAGCTAAACCTATCAATGGAATCTCAACTCTCTCCATCTTAATAATTGGATCTTAAATGGCAATACCGATACATGTAGTTAAACGTATCAATAGAATCTCAACTCTCTCCATCTTAATAATTGGATCTTAAATGGCAATACAGATACATGTAGTTAAACCTATCAATGGAATCTCAACTTTCTTCATCTTAAAAATTGGATCTTAAATGGCAATACAAATACATGTAGTTAAACCTATCAATGGAATCTCAACTCTCTTCATCTTAATAATTGGATCTTAAATGGCAATACAGATACATGTAGTTAAACCTATCAATTGAATCTCAACTTTCTCCATCTTAAAAATTGGATCTAAAATGGCAATACAGATACATGTAGTTACACCTATCAATGGAATCTCAACTCTCTCCATCTTAATAATTGAATCTTAAATGGCAATACAGATACATGTAGTTAAACCTATCAATGGAATCTACACTTTCTCCATCTTAATAATTGGATCTTAAATGGCAATACAGATACATGTAGTTAAACCTATCAATGGAATCACAACTCTCTCCATCTTAATAATTAGATCTTAAATGGCAATACAGATACATGTAGTTAAACCTATCAATGGAATCTCAACTCTCTCCATCTTAATAATTGGATCTTAAATGGCAATACAGATACATGTAGTTAAACCTATCAATGGAATCTCAAATCTCTCCATCTTAATAATTGGATCTTAAATGGCAATACAGATACATGTAGTTAAACCTATCAATGGAATCTCAACTCTCTCCATCTTAATAATTGGATCTTAAATGGCAATACAGATACATGTAGTTAAACCTATCAATGGAATCTCAACTCTCTCCATCTTAATAATTGGATCTTAAATGGCAATACAGATACATGTAGCTAAACCTATCAATGGAATCTCAATTTTCTCCATCTTAATAATTGGATCTTAAATGGCAATACAGATACATGTAGTTAAACCTATCAATGGAATCTTAACTCTCTCCATCTTAATAATTGGATCTTAAATGGCAATACAGATACATGTAGTTACACCTATCAGTGGAATCTCAACTCTCTCCATCTTAATAATTAGATCTTAAATGGCAATACAGATACATGTAGCTAAACCAATCAATGGAATCTCAACTCTCTCAATCTTAATAATTGGATCTTAAATGGCAATACAGATAAATGTAGCTAAACCTATTAATGGAATCTCAACTCTCTCCATCTTAATAATTGGATCTTAAATGGCAATACAGATACATGTAGTTAAACTTAACAATGGAATCTCAAGTCTCTCCATCTTAATAATTGGATTTTAAATGGCAATACAGATACATGTAGCTAAACCTATCAATGGAATCTCAACTCTCTCCATCTTAATAATTGGATCTTAAATGGCAATACAGATACATGTAGTTAAACTTAACAATGGAATCTCAACTCTCTCCATCTTAATAATTGGATCTTAAATGGCAATACAGATACATGTAGTTAAACTTAACAATGGAATCTCAACTCTCTCCATCTTAATAATTGGATCTTAAATGGCAATACAGATACATGTAGTTAAACTTAACAATGGAATCTCAACTCTCTCCATCTTAATAATTGGATCTTAAATGGCAATACAGATACATGTAGTTAAACCTATCAATGGAATCACAACTCTCTCCATCTTAATAATTGGATCTTAAATGGCAATACAGATACATGTAGTTAAACTTAACAATGGAATCTCAACTCTCTCCATCTTAATAATTGGATCTTAAATGGCAATACAGATACATGTAGTTAAACCTATCAATGGAATCTCAACTCTCTCCATCTTAATAATTGGATCTTAAATGGCAATACAGATACATGTAGTTAAACTTAACAATGGAATCTCAACTCTCTCCATCTTAATAATTGGATCTTAAATGGCAATACAGATACATGTAGCTAAACCTATCAATGGAATCTCAACTCTCTCCATCTTAATAATTGGATCTTAAATGGCAATACAGATACATGTAGTTAAACTTAACAATGGAATCTCAACTCTCTCCATCTTAATAATGTGATCTTAAATGGCAATACAGATACATGTAGCTAAACCTATCAATGGAATCACAACTCTCTCCATCTTAATAATTGGATCTTAAATGGCAATACAGATACATGTAGTTAAACTTAACAATGGAATCTCAAGTCTCTCCATCTTAATAATTGGATTTTAAATGGCAATACAGATACATGTAGCTAAACCTATCAATGGAATCTCAACTCTCTCCATCTTAATAATTGGATCTTAAATGGCAATACAGATACATGTAGTTAAACTTAACAATGGAATCTCAACTCTCTCCATCTTAATAATTGGATCTTAAATGGCAATACAGATACATGTAGTTAAACTTAACAATGGAATCTCAACTCTCTCCATCTTAATAATTGGATCTTAAATGGCAATACAGATACATGTAGTTAAACCTATCAATGGAATCTCAACTCTCTCCATCTTAATAATTGGATCTTAAATGGCAATACAGATACATGTAGTTAAACTTAACAATGGAATCTCAACTCTCTCCATCTTAATAATTGGATCTTAAATGGCAATACAGATACATGTAGTTAAACCTATCAATGGAATCTCAACTCTCTCCATCTTAATAATTGGATCTTAAATGGCAATACAGATACAGGTAGTTAAACTTAACAATGGAATCTCAACTCTCTCCATCTTAATAATTGGATCTTAAATGGCAATACAGATACATGTAGCTAAACCTATCAATGGAATCTCAACTCTCTCCATCTTAATAATTGGATCTTAAATGGCAATACAGATACATGTAGTTAAACTTAACAATGGAATCTCAACTCTCTCCATCTTAATAATGTGATCTTAAATGGCAATACAGATACATGTAGCTAAACCTATCAATGGAATCACAACTCTCTCCATCTTAATAATTAGATCTTAAATGGCAATACAGATACATGTAGTTAAACCTATCAATGGAATCTCAACTCTCTCCATCTTAATAATTAGATCTTAAATAGCAATACAGATACATGTAGTTAAACCTATCAATGGAATCACAACTCTCTCCATCTTAATAATTAGATCTTAAATGGCAATATAGATACATGTAGTTAAACCTATCAATGGAATCTCAACTCTCTCCATCCTAATAATTGGATATTAAATGGCAATACAGATACATGTAGTTAGACCTATCAATGGAATCTCAACTCTCTCCATCTTAATAATTGGATCTTAAATGGCAATCCAGATACATGTAGTTAAACTTAACAATGGAATCTCAACTCTCTCCACCTTAATAATTGGATCTTAAATGGCAATACAGATACATGTAGTTAAACTTAACAATGGAATCTCAAATCTCTCCATCTTAATAATTGGATCTTAAATGGCAATACAGATACATGTAGTTAAACCTATCAATGGAATCTCAACTCTCTCCATCTTAATAATTGGATCTTAAATGGCAATACAGATACATGTAGTTAAACTTAACAATGGAATCTCAACTCTCTCCATCTTAATAATTGGATCTTAAATGGCAATACAGATACATGTAGCTAAACCTATCAATGGAATCTCAACTCTCTCCATCTTAATACTTGGATCTTAAATGGCAATACAAATACATGTAGTTAAACTTAACAATGGAATCTCAACTCTCTCCATCTTAATAATTGGATCTTAAATGGCAATACAGATACATGTAGCTAAACCTATCAATGGAATCACAACTCTCTCCATCTTAATAATTGGATCTTAAATGGCAATACAGATACATGTAGTTAAACTTAACAATGGAATCTCAACTCTCTCCATCTTAATAATGTGATCTTAAATGGCAATACAGATACATGTAGCTAAACCTATCAATGGAATCACAACTCTCTCCATCTTAATAATTGGATCTTAAATGGCAATACAGATACATGTAGTTAAATCTATCAATGAAATCTCAACTCTCTCCATCTTAATAATTAGATCTTAAATAGCAATACAGATACATGTAGTTAAACCTATCAATGGAATCACAACTCTCTCCATCTTAATAATTAGATCTTAAATGGCAATACAGATACATGTAGTTAAACCTATCAATGGAATCTCAACTCCCTCCATCCTAATAATTGGATATTAAATGGCAATACAGATACATGTAGTTAGACCTATCAATGGAATCTCAACTCTCTCCATCTTAATAATTGGATCTTAAATGGCAATACAGATACATGTAGTTAAACTTATCAATGGAATCTCAACTCTCTCCATCTTAATAATTGGATCTTAAATGGCAATACAGATACATGTAGTTAAACCTATCAATGGAATCACAACTCTCTCCATCTTAATAATTGGATCTTAAATGGCAATATAGATACATGTAGCTAAACCTATCAATGGAATCTCAACTCTCTCCATCTTAATAATTGGATCTTAAATGACAATACAGATACATGTAGTTAAACCTATCAATGCAATCTCAACTCTCTCCATCTTAATAATTGGATCTTAAATGGCAATACAGATACATGTAGTTAAACTTATCAATGGAATCTCAACTCTCTCCATCTTAATAATTGGATCTTAAAAGGCAATACAGATACATGTAGTTAAGCCTATCAATGGAATCTCAACTCTCTCCATCTTAATAATTGGATCTTAAATGGCAATACAGATACATGTAGCTAAACCTATCAATGGAATCTCAACTCTCTCCATCTTAATAATTGGATCTTAAATGGCAATGCAGATATGTAGTTAAACTTAACAATGGAATCTCAACTCTCTCCATCTTAATAATGTGATCTTAAATGGCAATACAGATACATGTAGCTAAACCTATCAATGGAATCACAACTCTCTCCATCTTAATAATTAGATCTTAAATGGCAATACAGATACATGTAGCTAAACCTATCAATGGAATCACAACTCTCTCCATCTTAATAATTAGATCTTAAATGGCAATACAGATACATGTAGTTAAACCTATCAATGGAATCTCAACTCTCTCCATCTTAATAATTAGATCTTAAATAGCAATACAGATACATGTAGTTAAACCTATCAATGGAATCACAACTCTCTCCATCTTAATAATTAGATCTTAAATGGCAATACAGATACATGTAGTTAAACCTATCAATGGAATCTCAACTCTCTCCATCTTAATAATTGGATATTAAATGGCAATACAGATACATGTAGTTAGACCTATCAATGGAATCTCAACTCTCTCCATCTTAATAATTGGATCTTAAATGGCAATACAGATACATGTAGTTAAACTTAACAATGGAATCTCAACTCTCTCCATCTTAATAATTGGATCTTAAATGGCAATACAGATACATGTAGTTAAACTTAACAATGGAATCTCAAATCTCTCCATCTTAATAATTGGATCTTAAATGGCAATACAGATACATGTAGTTAAACCTATCAATGGAATCTCAACTCTCTCCATCTTAATACTTGGATCTTAAATGGCAATACAGATACATGTAGTTAAACTTAACAATGGAATCTCAACTCTCTCCATCTTAATAATTGGATCTTAAATGGCAATACAGATACATGTAGCTAAACCTATCAATGGAATCTCAACTCTCTCCATCTTAATAATTGGATCTTAAATGGCAATACAGATACATGTAGTTAAACTTAACAATGGAATCTCAACTCTCTCCATCTTAATAATGTGATCTTAAATGGCAATACAGATACATGTAGCTAAACCTATCAATGGAATCACAACTCTCTCCATCTTAATAATTAGATCTTAAATGGCAATACAGATACATGTAGTTAAATCTATCAATGGAATCTCAACTCTCTCCATCTTAATAATTAGATCTTAAATAGCAATACAGATACATGTAGTTAAACCTATCAATGGAATCACAACTCTCTCCATCTTAATAATTAGATCTTAAATGGCAATACAGATACATGTAGTTAAACCTATTAATGGAATCTCAACTCTCTCCATCCTAATAATTGGATATTAAATGGCAATACAGATACATGTAGTTAGACCTATCAATGGAATCTCAACTCTCTCCATCTTAATAATTGGATCTTAAATGGCAATACAGATACATGTAGTTAAACTTATCAATGGAATCTCAACTCTCTCCATCTTAATAATTGGATCTTAAATGGCAATACAGATACATGTAGTTAAACCTATCAATGGAATCACAACTCTCTCCATCTTAATAATTGGATCTTAAATGGCAATATAGATACATGTAGCTAAACCTATCAATGGAATCTCAACTCTCTCCATCTTAATAATTGGATCTTAAATGGCAATACAGATACATGTAGTTAAACCTATCAATGGAATCTCAACTCTCTCCATCTTAATAATTGGATCTTAAAAGGCAATACAGATACATGTAGTTAAGCCTATCAATGGAATCTCAACTCTCTCCATCTTAATAATTGGATCTTAAATGGCAATACAGATACATGTAGTTAAACCTATCAATGGAATCTCAACTCTCTCCATCTTAATAATTGGATCTTAAATGGCAATACAGATACATGTAGTTAAACCTATCAATGGAATCTCAACTCTCTCCATCTTAATAATTGGATCTTAAAAGGCAATACAGATACATGTAGTTAAGCCTATCAATGGAATCTCAACTCTCTCCATCTTAATAATTGGATCTTAAATGGCAATACAGATACATGTAGTTAAACCTATCAATGGAATCTCAACTCTCTCCATCTTAATAATTGGATCTTAAAAGGCAATACAGATACATGTAGTTAAGCCTATCAATGGAATCACAACTCTCTCCATCTTAATAATTGGATCTTAAATGGCAATGCAGATATGTAGTTAAACCTATCAATGGAATCACAACTCTCTCCATCTTAATAATTGGATCTTAAATGGCAATACAGATATGTAGTTAAACCTATCAATGGAATCACAACTCTCTCCATCTTAATAATTGGATCTTAAATGGCAATACAGATACATGTAGTCAAACCATGCAGTTACCTCTATTAAACAGTCGCCTGTATTAAAAGGTCACCTTTCTCTTGTCCTGTCATATAAAATTTCATATGAATTGAATCTCCTTTAAGATGTCAACTGTCTTATAAGGTGACCTCTTAATACAGGTTTGACTTTACTTGTGTAAATGATGTGGTTTCAAAGTGCATGTCCATTCAAGTATGAAATTCAATGCCTCAAATCACACCTACACTACGATTGGTAAAAATGCTTGCACTTAAAAATGGTATTCATAACTGCTAGTGAAAACATTAATGTAATGGTGATGCACCAAAGATGTCATAAATAAGGAGTTCTTAAGAAATAATGAAACTTTACATACAATATACTTAATGAAAATTCCTCTAAATATAATGACGTTTGATTGTATTTAACGCCACTTTCAACAATATTTCAGCTACATCATGGCGGTCAGTTTTATTGGTGGAGGAAACCGAAGACAAGGTGAAAACAACCGACCTGTCGCAAGTCACTGACAAACTTTATCACAAAAGGTTGCATACCTTGCCCTGATCGAGATTCGAACTCACAACATCAGTCGTGATAGGTCTAAATATAATGATATTTCATGATTATTGCACCACTTGGAAAACTGCCGTTTCAAACTTATCCATTGTTTGCTGAAGTGTGTGAGCTTACAAGACAGTGTGGCGAGTGCTTGGGGATGTATGCATAGCTAAACAAACTAACATCAATCGTTACTAAAAACTCTAGCCTCTGGAGGTAGATAAAAATGAATTGTACCAATACTGAGAAAAATTATGCTGAGGTAAAGGGGGTTAGGATTAGGGTGCTTAGCGCCACTTTCAACAATATTTCAGTAATATCCTGGAGGTCAGATTTATTGGTGGAGGAAACCGGAGTACCTGGACGGCTGGAGAAAACCACAGACCTGCCACAAGTCACTGACAAACTTATCGTGTATCGAGTACACCTCGTATGAACAGATTTGAACTCACAACTTTAGTGGTGATAGGCATTGATTGCATAGGTAGTTGTAAATCCAACTACCAAATGATCACGACCACGATGGCCCTTCAGAGGTAAAGAAAATATGCGACTGAACAAATAAATCTCATACCATTAGCTGTTGAAGTTGACTTTGTACAATACGGGAAGCTTCCTCAAACATGGTACATTTATTATGGCCAACTCCTTCTTTTAACTTCTGTTTGATTCGATTGAACACCCCCTTTCCTTTTTCTTTCTTGCATTTGTCATAAGTTTCCATCAAACGTTCCTAAAAATGTCATTAAACCAACATTTCAATAAAAAAAAGTAAAACAATTTTCACCTTATACTTTACAATAGTCAAACTAGAGACCCAGTGGGTTGAGCCTGTGTCACTCACCTTTCATTCTGCTTTGAGGAAACTTAATATACAGAGCCTTCCATAGGTGCTTCGAATTCCCACCAAGTTTTGTGCATTTGGCTAAGCAGTTTCAGAGAAGAAGATTTTTAGAAATCGACCAATCAGAAACAAGAATTGCTTGTGGTGGCCATGTGTGTTAACGGATTGGGACGAAATTAGCAACCTTTATAGAGGACCTTCCATAGGTGCTACCTGCCAAGTTTCGGCTCATTTGGCTATGCGGTGTCAGAGGAGATGATTTTTTTTAGAAATCAACCAATCAGAAACAAGAATTGCCTGTGGTGGCCATGTTTGTTAACAGATCGAGAGGAAATGAGCAATCTTTGTAGAGGATCATCCATAGATGTTTCGTACAAAGTTTTGGCTCATTTGGCTAAGCATTTTCAGAGGAGAAGACCTTTTAGAAATAAACCGATCAGAAACAAGAATTGCCTGTGGCAGCCATGTTTGTTAACAGATCGGGACGAAATGAGCAATCTTTATAGAGGACCTATCATAGATGCCTCCTACCAAGTTGCGGTTCATTTGGCAAAGTAGTTTCAGAGGAGAAGATTTTTTAGAAATCGAACAATCAGAGACAAGAATTGCCTGTGGTGGCCATGTTTGTTGACGTATCGGAATGAAATGAGCAATCTTTATATAGGACCTTCCAAGGATGCTTCCTACTAAATTTCAGTTCATTTGGGAAAGTGGTTTCAGAGGAGAATTTAAAAAAACAAAACTGATCAGAAACAAGAATTGCCTGTGGCGGCCATGTTTGTTAACATATTGGAACGAAATTAGCAATCGTTATAGAGGACCATCAAAGGATGCCTCCTACCAAATTTTGGCTCATTTGACCAAGCGGTTTCAGAGGAAAAGATTATTTAGAAATCAACCAATCAGAAACAAGAATTGTCTGTGGTGGCCATGTTTGTTAACGGATTGGGAGGAAATGAGCAATCTTTATTAAGGATCTTCCATAGATGTTCCCTACCAAGTTTTGGCTCATTTGGCTAAGCATTTTCAGAAAAGACTTTTTAGAAATCAACCGATCAGAAACAAGAATTGCCTGTGGCAGCCATGTTTGTTAATGGATTGAGACGAAATAAGCAATCTTTATAGAGGACCTTCCATAGATGCTTCCTACCAAGTTGCGGTTCATTTGGGAAAGTAGTTGAGAAATCAACCAATCAGAAACAAGAATTGCCTGTGGTGGCCATGTTTGTTAACCGATCGGGACGAAATGAGCAATCTTCATAGAGGACATTCCATAGATGCTTCCTACCAAGTGTCGGTTCATTTGGCCAAGCGGTTTCAGAGAAGATTTTTAAAAATCAGCCTATCAGAAACAAGAATTGCCTGTGGTGGCTATGTTTTTTGGTAATGGATCAAAACAAAATGTGCACTCTTTAGAGAGGACCTTCCATAGATGCTTCCTACCAAGTTTCAGTTCATTTGGCTGAAGGGTTTCAGAGGAGAAGATTAAAATGTGAAAAGTTAATGGATGACGGACGACAAACGACAAGTGATGGCAAAAGCTCACATTGCCTTTGGAAAGGTGAGCTAAAAAGAATATTAAAATGTAAATACCTACATGTAATGTAAGGTATAAACATGCTACACTATATCAGCATTAGTTAATTTCTAAGTGAAATAATGGCAAGAGTTATCTTTATTTTGACAGTTTAATGGCAAGAGTTATCTTTCTTTTAACAGTTTGCTACAATGGCAGTTTTTAATCATAATCTATGTAAAATGATCAAAGAATTAATATATTTTTTTTTAATATCAAGAGCTTATTATTACTTGTCTAAGTAACTCTTAATTCTCTTATCCACACATCCTGGCATCTGATTATTGAAGGCTGGCTTTGCCAGCCGGTATCATGATTCAGAATTTTTTTTAGAAATCAACTAATTAGAAACAAGAATCGCCTGTGGCGGCCATGTTTGTTAATGGATCGGGATGAAATGAGCAATCTTTATAGAGGACCTTCCATAGATGCTTCCTACCAAGTTTCGGTTCATTTGGCAGAGCAGTTTCGGAGGAGAAGATTTTTTGAATGGGCCAATCAGAAACAAGAATTGCCTGTGACGGCCATGTTTGTTAATGGATCGGGACAAATGTGCAATCCTTAGAAAGGATCTTCCATAGATGCTTCCTACCAAGTTTCATTTCATTTAGCTGAGGGTTTTCAGAGAAGATTAAAAAGTGAAATATTAACAGACAACAGACGATGGACGCCAACTGATGGCAAAAGCTCACACTGCCCTTGGCAAGGTTAGCTAATAAAACTAGAGGCTCAGTGGGCTGAGCCTGTGTCGCTCACCTTTCATTCTGCTTTGAGGAAACTTAATACAGAACCTTCCATAGGTGCTTCCCACCAAATTTCTATTCATTTTGGCATAGCAGTTTCAGAGAAGAATTTTAGAAATTGACCAATCTAAAACAAGAATTGCCTGTGGCAGCCATGTTTGTTAATGGATCAAAACGAAATGAGCAATCTCTATAGAGGACCTTCCATAGATGCTTCTTATCAAGTTTCATATCACTTGGCCAAGTGGCTTCAGAGGAAGAGCTGTTTCAGAAATCGACCAATAAGAAACAAGAATTACCTATGATGGTCATGTTTGTTAAAGGATCAAAACAGAATGAGCAATTCCCATAGAGGACCTTCCATAGATGCTTCCTACCATGTTTCAGAGTAGAAGATTTTTAGAAATTGACCAATCAGAAACAATAATTGCCTTTGGTGGACATGTTTGTTAATGATCGGGACAAAATGAGCACTCCTTATAGAGAACCTTTCATAGATGCTTCCTACCAAGTCTCTGTTCAATTGGCAAAGCGGTTTCAGAGAAGATTTTTTAGAAATCATCCAATCAGAAACAAGAATTGTCTATGGTGGCCATATTTGTTAACGGATAGGGACGAAATGAGCAATCACAACAGAGGACTTTCCATGGATGCTTCCTACCAAGTTTTGGTTCATTTGGCCAAACGGTTTCAGAGGGGAAGAATCTAATTTTTCCAATAGTTTTCTATTTTTTACTGATTTTTTTCACTAATTTTCAAGTTTGAGAAGCGGCAACGGTCATGTTTCATGGTCTGAAAGAGAATTATCTATGCATTGTTCCTTTATAATTTGGTAGTAACATTGCTCTTTACAATATTTAAAGAATTAAAAAAAAAAAAATCTATTTTTTGTAACGATAGCAGCCATTTTTCATAAACGACCAGGGTTATCAACCATAAGTCTGAAAGTGGATCATATATGCATCATTTCCATAAAGTTTGGTGGCAACTGGCTTTTTACTGGATTTTAAAATATGTTTTTTGACAATAATTTTCTATTTTTTGTAACAGTGACAGCCACGTTGGATGACAGTCTTCAATCAAAATTTGGAAAGAAGACCACATATGCATTCTTTCCATATGGTTTGATTGCATTTGATTCTTTACTGGATTTTAAAATAATTTTTTAATGAATTTGTTCACTAATTTTCTATTCATAGTAACGATGGTGGCCATGTTTGATGGGGGATGGCGTCCTCAACCATAATTCTGAAAGAATATTACATATATGTATCAAATTTAATTGCAATATACTCTAAAGGATTTTTCTGGATTTTTTTAATTGACTTTTTTTGCTGATTTTACCCCTATGTTCTATTTATAAACATGGTGGCCATGATGGTTGGTCCGCATGGTCATCGGACTAACTTTTAAAGGGAACCTCCTAAGGATGATTCATGCCAAGTTTGGTTTAAATTGGCCCAGTGGTTTCAGAGGAGAAGATTTTTTAAAAAGTTTACAGACGGACGACGAACGCCAATTGATGGCAATAGCTCATACAGGTGAGCTAAAAATTGCAGTGTAGGTAGATCTTGACAGGCTGAACATGTTTGCAGTTTAAACTTAACATCTATCTCTTATAGTTTTTGAAATAAAGGACGAAAAGTATTAAAATTTTGAAAATTTGATGAAGAAAAAGGGCAATAACTCCAAAATGGGTGATGGGATTTACTTCAAAATTGCAGGGTAGGTAGATCTCGACATGCTGAACATGTTTGCAGTTTAAACTTCACATCTATATCTTATAGTTTTTTTAAATAAAGTACGAAAAGTATTAAAATGTTCAAAATTTGATGAAAAAAGGGAAATAACTCCAAAATGAGTAATGGGATTTACTTCAAAATTGCAGGGTAGGTAGATCTTTCTGTGCTGATCATTTTCACCCCATGTCAGATTTCTGTTTTTATTAACGGTTTTTAAGTTATTACCCAAAAACTGCAATTTTACCCCTATGTTCTATTTATAGACATGGCGACCATGATGGTTGGTCGGCAGGGTCATCGGACATACCTTTTAAAGGGAACCCCCTAAGGATGATTCAGGCCAAGTTTGGTTTAAATTGGCCCAGTGGTTTCAGAGGAGAAGATTTTTTAACAAGTTTACAGACCGACGACCGACGATAGACGCCGGACGCCAAGTGATGGCAATACCTCACTTGACCCTTTGGGTCAGGTGAGCTAAAAAGGATGCACTCGACTCGCAGCCGCAAGTGATAAAGCTGATCAGTTGCTTGCCCATGGTCAGTGGTTCTCTCTGAGTACTCCGGCTTCTTCACCACTTAAACTGGTCGCCATAATATAGCTGAAAGTGGCGTTAAAACACCAAAAATCAAAATCATAGTTAGTTATGACAACATTATATGTTTAAACTTAAACTTAAAATTTTATTGACTTTAGATTGACATATGAAATAATTTCCATCTTAGCAAGGAGACCAATGAAACAGCTATGGTTTATAGATGTTACAATACTAAGTAATTTGGCAACAGAAAGCATATATCAACAGGAAACATATGCAAACATTGAAATACAGTCAAACTTGCCCATGCAGTCACCTCTATTAAGCAGTCACTTGTATTAAAAGGTCACATTTTTCTTGCTCTGTCATAATAAAATTTCATATTAGATGGCCACATTTTCTTTGTCCCAAATGTGACTTCTTAATACAGGTTTGACTGTAGATGGAAAAATATTACCTTTATAATTGGTGTAAACATTCTGTTGATATTCTGTTGTCTATTCACTACAACTTTTTCCAAGTCAATTATCATCTCTGTCAACTGAAATATTACATGTAATTTCAGACATTATCACTAGTATCTCAGTGAGTAGGATAGGAAGAGCTGCAATATTAGAGATATAATGTATGTCAAAGACCTTCAAAACTGACATTATTATTTTAATTGGTAACAATCAGTTCATTGACATTGACAATATCACTCCATGAGATCAAAGGAATTTTAAATTACTGATAATATACAATTGACTTTTGTTGAGGTTAATATAAGGATCTATTGTTCCAGGATATATGATATTTACCAAGGCTGAAGCCGAGATAAATAGCATATATCTTGGAACGATAGATCCTTATATTAATCAAAATGAAAGTCAGTAATTGTTTTAATATATGAAACTGTTATTAATGTCCCCTGGGTCATGTCTTATAAGTTGGCATTATAAACACTACATGTGTTGGTTTTTTTAGGTAATTTTAATGGTAACAAGAAAGATTTATGCATACTGCCAAGATTAATTTTGATCGTTCCAGAGGAGCCTTTGGAACGTGACGGTAAAATTAAAAGTAGGGATTTTCCGATTTCAGAGTCACGTGAGGTTAATATAACATTCCAAAGGCTCCTCTGGAACAATTTACATTAATCTTTGTGGAAATTGAAAGCTTAGACTGTATTCATAAAGTTCTATCAAGAAAAAATCTCATGCTTTTAGCCAATCAGATAAAAGAAATATTTATAGTCATATAATAATTGTATTTATCACCCATGAAATGTTCATACAGCCCCTGACATGTAAAAGTTTCCCATTTTTTATGTCTGTCTCTCCTTTATTGTGTTTGTGCATGTTGTAATAATTGTTGGAGTGAGAGAGTGAGTGATTGTTGTTTAGCGCCAATTCAGCAATTTTTCACCTATATCCATGGCAAGAACAATTTAATTTTTAATGAGCTGATGATGAGGTCTGTTTTGTACTAGACCAACTCGCTGAGTTGGATTTTTATAGTACTAGAACACTGAAACAACAATCCACGGATAGACATGTCGCCCCACTCGGACACATTATCTTGATTCCGAGCCAACCAGTTTTTGCTCTTTCTCCTTAATGCTGCGTGCTTAGCAGAAAAGCAACAAATATCAATATTATTGTCTTTAGTTTTATCTGACCAGGACCAGAAACATAATCTACCACAATCGAGCCGAGCAAGCTAACAATTACACCAACGATGTGGTTAGTTTTTGTATAAAAAGATATATACTACCTCATTTTCAACCACCAGATCATGTAGGTTCCTAGTCCTTTTCAGGTCTGTCATTGATAAGTTCAATAATTGCAGTTCTTTACAAAGTGTATTTGTAAATGTCATATATAACTGTTGTATTTCTCGTTTGTACTTGTCCAATATATCCCATAATTCAGAACTGAAAAATAAATATTCTTTTCAAATAAATGAAAGATGAATTGGGTGTCTAGTCTCACACACATTTTTTATTATGCTTTATTTGAAAATCCAGCCTTTTCATTGGTTCATATTAGGGTAACATTTTATGCTATTATACCTCAGTATGTAATTTTTTTAATTCAAAATTAACTACCGATAAAATGACTAATTTGTCTTTAAAACAAAATCAAATTGTGAATCTTGGTTCATAGTTCCAATTACAATTGTCCGCAGGGAAATAGTATCCTATCACAAACTTGTTCTGGCACTTTTTATGGTTTGGATCTTTCTCGTTTCAATGTATTTATACCTAGACATCCAAGGTTTATAAACAGTACATTGTATGTATCGAAAAACCACTAGCCCTATGCCTCAGTCTAGTAAAAATTGCACTAAATTTGCTTAATCAAATAGAAAAATAAATTCTTCTAATATATATATGCCATTCAGACTAGTTTGTCAAAATATCTTCGGCAGACTGTATAAATATTTGTTTTCCAGATGAAAAAATTGTGACAGCTGAAACTCAAGAATTTTGGTAAAATATTGGATGATGGTGATTCCTTTAACTTGGTTAAATAAATATGTTAATCTGTCTTTCCCAATGTTACTGATATTTCTATTTGTGTCATTTTAATTATCATATTGTGTCATATGTCTTAGGTTGTCTTTGGTACAACAAAACACTTATTTACTGGCTATTTTTTAATATTTTTATTTGGAAAATATAAAATCCACCTCCCTAATCCCACATCAAGACACCAACTATTTCCCAACAATCTTCATCAATTTTGTTAAATGTCTATGTATATTACATTAAAGTAATATTACACCAGTTTTGGGTGAAGAAAATTCTTCACTGAAAATTCATTTGGAATATGGCGGTACCTTTACTAAGCTATTCATGCATGTTTCAAGTCGAAATATGTTACCGATCATGACCTCGTGAAGAAAAGGTTTGGTTCGATGATTGCCGATCATGGCCTCGTGAAGAAAAGATAAATAATCATGGATGCTGAGGTAAGCACGCACACATTCCTGACATTCATTATTGAGGAATATGTCTGTTTCATGTCGTGTGAACCAATTTTTGTTGTTGCAATTATTCTTATGTGGTACACACGGAATATATATATATATTTTTTTCATTAACTGAACATTGCACATGAGCAATAATTACATATAATCTCCCCGAAAGAGTTCAAATCTTGTGTCACGCGCATATCATTTGCATTACTGTACGGGAAAACAGAATTATCTGCTGTCAAATATTTTGCGATTTGCTCTTAAAATCTGCTTTTGAGCGGATTTTTAATGTTATGCAGTTGATTTTAGTTAAAATTAAGTGACATATTAAGTCAAAATATCTAATCCAAAATTTCCACGATATTTGCCTTTCATATTACTTTAAGAATTAAGACGCATAACATTAAATAAGCTGGCTCAACAATATCGTACACTTAATTTTTCAAAAACTTTTATTTAATCGTCACTGTTAGAACAAAGGATAAGTGACTTTATATTTAAATTGTTACCGTTGAAACAAAGAAAAAGTGATGGTATAAGACAAATGATCGCTGATTAGTAGATCTGGATTGTAAGTTCCAGTCTTTGATGATTTTTGTATTACTATTAACTGAGGGCAATTTACTTGAAAACACGGCTGTCAGTTTTTAAATGTGACTGTGTTTTTGCAACAATTCCCAGTTAATAAATTATGCAATAATTTTGATAACTAGAATAAACATGTGTTGAGAAAAGCTCAATAAGTTAGTTACAGATTACTTTTTAGTCTGAGAATGATTAAATTGATTTTTTATTGGGGTGTTTAACGCCACTTTCAGCAATATTTCAGCTATATCACGGCGACCAGTTTTAGTGGTGGAAGAAGCCGGAGTACCCGGAGAGGGCGAGCAACTGGTAAGCTTTATTACTTGCGGCTGTGAGTCAAGTGCACCCTTTTTTTGTAATTTACAAAACCGGGTGCGAACCCACACCGTATTGGTGATAGGCTTGTAAGAGTTGTTAGGTAATCTAACTACCTACCTCATTGAGCCACCCGGGCCCTTTCTGGAATGAAAATTGATCACAAAATAGCAGTCAACTGATATGATGGAATAAACATTGAGTGCCCTCCAACAGCATTGGTAGGGTGGCAGCTTATTTGAATTAAAAAATAACATGCTAAGCTAATCGGCAGAGTGTTAAACTGATCATTTTCAGCAGGTAACTGCAAATTCATGGGGATAGTGAGTGAGTGATTGTTGTTTACTGCCAACTTTAGAGCAATTTTGCCACATTATCATGGCAAGAACAAGTTATATTCCGTGAAATGATGATGTTCGTTTTGTACTAGACCAATGCACTTAATTGGATCGCTATAAAGCTAGCTCACTAAAACAGAGTAGACTGGAGGCAGACTTGTCGTTCCACATTATCCTTATTCCGAACCAACCAGTCTTTGCTCTTTCTCATTAAATCTGTGTGTTTATCAGCAGGGGTTAAATTTTTTTTTTCAAAAGTTCACTAGTCCAGGAATCTACTGGACCTGAAAAATTTGCAACTGTACATATGACATTCTTTGTGTCGTTCAAAATTTTAAAAAACTGGTCACTGACCCTTGGGCCATATATTTGTTTGAATTGCTTCATTAATACGCTTAAGTATTATCGAAAGAATTATCGTTTCCGTAGAGCCCAAAACGTATCTTAAACTAATCTGTTGCAAGCATCACAGGTGGTTCATACAGAACAGAACACGCTTGGTAAAGCACTAAAACAATCTTGAATCATTTCAGATTACGTAATCCAATGTTAACAATATTAAAAGAGGCAATGAATGTTGGATTAAAATCATGCAGCAGCATCTGTCACTCGGACTTTAAACCTCCCATTCTATTCAAGTCCGTAATTGGACAGTTTCAAATGGTCCCTTTGGTCTTTACAATATTAAAAAAATGTTAAGTCTGAAATTACAAATCACCAGTTCCAGACCTTGATCGGAGAACCAGCAAATACAAATTTTAGTTATTGGTTTGATCCGAACACTGCTCAAACCCACAATCTACCCAGGGCTTTCCTGGTACTTTTGGGAATTGCCATTTTCACCGAATTGAAAATTTTTATCAATGTATGCACATTGAAATAGATTTTTCAAAACAGAACAATTATGTTCAACATCCTTCTCAGAAGATTTAGACATCATTTCAAGAATGGACTTCTGATTACTTTTTGTGACCTTTTTTCAATTGGGAATGGTGATTAAATTCAGCACTAAATAAAGGGCAGGAAAAGCCCTGCTACCCCACTCGAGGCAAGCACGCTAACCACTACACCAGCGATGCGGTTATGGTGACTGTAAAGGCAAGCTTGACCGTACAATTTATTATTACATTTGAGTATGTTGAAATCCAAAGCTGTGAGGAATCTTTTTCCTGAAACTGGGTATCAATTACTAGCTTTTTCTTGTTCAACAATTATTCAATAAAAACTGTTTACAAGATTCTATTTTCTACTGGTTGATATTTACCTAAAAAATTTGTCCCATACAACATTGATTCTTGCAATAAGAGGTGTAACTAAGACCTCATTAAAGTTGATATTACCCAAGGCCTTAGACTTGTATTCCCCATCTCTTCTGATAGTGGCTTGGTAAGTCATAAAACACAGACCACCCCTGTTGTTGTCTTTATCAACCTGTAAGTATTAAGATAGAAGACATATTTAAAGTAGGTCACAGCTTTATCAACCTGGTAGTATTAAGACAAAAGACATATTTAAAGTAGGTCACAGCTTTATCAACATGAAAGTATTAAAATGCAAGTCCTATTTAAAGTAGGACACAGTTTTATCAACCTGGAAGTATTAAGACATATTTAAAGTAGGTCACGGCTTTATCAACCTGGTAGTACTACGACAAAAGACATATTTAAAAAAAATTGTAACAATGGTAAACATTTAAAAAACACAACTGCACTATACAGTCTTAATTCTTCAATAATTAAATTCTAATTAGATGTATTTAATGATTTGTGGAATAGTGTCGAAACAATTCAAAGTGAGAAAAACATTTGACAACTTTACAAGTTGACAAATATTCTAACATGACGTCCTTCTTTCGCTTTGTTAACCTACGAGCGATTTATCAATTGGGTATAATCTGATTAGCACATGTGCCAGTTCATGTGACTGACTTTCCCGTTGTAAATGTACCTGTTGATGAATTATCGTCTGCTCTAATTTGGCAGGATAAATTTTGTGCGACATTGACTGCAAACGTAAATATAAATTACCGTCTTCCAATCAAAGTACAGTTGACTCTCGTTATCTCGAATTCGATGGGACTATGGAAAAAATTTGAGTCGACCGTACTTCGACTCAAGAGGAGCTATGAAAATACAGGAAGTGTAGTTTGTTTAACGATGAAAGGCTGGGTCCTTCACTGGTTTGATCAGCATTTGTGTGTCCGGCTATCCCCCCAGAACTAGGCCTCGGTCCTTCACCAGACACACATGTAACAGTATCATCAGAAGACATTCTGAAAGACATGTTGGAAGTGAAAAAATTTCCCTTTTTATTACAACTGTTAATTAAGAGTAACATTTTTTCAAATCTCTCAAAATTGAGAAATTATACATCTTCTTTAATCAAAATTAATTTCCGACAAATAATTCAATAGATAAAACGCTTCCGTTGTGTACATTTCATAATCATTTATGTATGCCGACCCAAGCGCACTTATTATGAATCGATAATTTTTGATTGTACACATCTAACCTGTGTCATAATACCAAGCCAATTCAAATATTATCAATAATTAATTTGACAGATTGTGAAATAAACATAGCCTAAGGTAAAAAGGTGAAATAGCCTAAGGTAAAAATGTCAAAGTCAATGACCGGATGTTTCACCTGTGATCCAATTTTAATCCCAAGGTAATACACATGTTTTGATAGGTAAATTCGACTTAGCGAATGTAAATAATATGGCTTTCTACATCTCGGGACCAAAACTTTTATTCGAGACAACCGAAATTTCGACTCATCCGAATTCGACTCAACAGGAGTCAAATTATATATATTTATACACAACAAAGTTCGGGACTTCGATAACAATTTGACTCAACCGGAAATCCAAGTCAACCGAGCTTGAGACAAAGAATAAACTGTATACTACAGTATTTGTACTCTTAGACATATCAGAATCGAAATAAATCATGGAAACCAAAATGTGTTTTGAGTTTTAACATGGGTTGGCATGCAGATATTAGTAAATTTTATCCCTCAACTCTGGTTCGGGATAAAATACTAGTATCCACCAACCCATGTTAAAACTCATATAACACTTTCTGGCTTCCATGATTTATTTCTTAAGTAAACACCAAAAGTGGCAGAAATTTGATTTCCTGGTCTGAAAAAAGAGTGAAATACATTGTTCTTGTTTATAATGAGCACCCTTTCAGCAATATAAAGAATCTATGTAAACAAGATATGATTATAATCTAACGATTATGAAGTCTCCCAAACCGGTCACTGACAACAGGTTTAAATGAACACTTTGCATTGTGACAAATTCTGAACTTGAATTTTTGCGGCATTGTGGTGGCCATTTTGAAAATGTCGACTGGTTGAAATTTTTCAATGTCGGGAATCAATTCAGGACATCATGATCTACCCACCTATCAAATTTTGATGATATCGAACAATGTTGAATTTTTGTGGTATTGTGGCAGCCATTTTGAAAATGGCGACTGGTAGAAATTTTTTGATGTCAGGAATCAATTCGGGACATCATTTTCTCACTTTTGAGACAGACCCATTCCTATTTTTAGCGATGTGAGAATTTCTTATCTTGCACTAGTGCAAGACAAAAAAATCACATGCGTTTTACCGGAAAATGCATGCTGTACAGTTTATGTCAACTTCCCCCCCAATTCTCCATGATTTTCCTTTTTAAAATAAACAATTCACTGTATATAAGTTTACAATCTTTTATAAACACGCAAATCCTAACAATCAGCCATATTATTCTCTTCCAGTCAATGTTTGTTTACTTTGAATAAATAATAGAGTGCTCTCCCTTGTTAGTAACTAATGTAAAGAAAGAAATTACCTCCCTTTGACCAAATTCAAATATATTTTTTTTACATGTATTTATCGCTGTTGTAGTAACATTTATAATACATTTATTAAATGCATTGTATTTTATTATGAAATACATTTAAAATACTGCCAAGACATGGATGCATATGGAATATTTACTTTAGCAATAGGAAAAAAAATTGTGGGAAAACGCTCGATGGAATGTAAACAAAACAATTAGGTGTTTAGTGAGAAATAAAATCAAACACCGGAAAAAGTACAAGATAGGGAAATCTCCAACACCCTTGGGTAAGAATTCAATCATTCTCTAACTCGGCAAGCCTCGTAAGAGAACGATTGAAATCTTACCCTCGGGTGTTGGAGATTTCCCTATCTTGTACTCCCCCCCGGTGTTAGCTTCTATATATCTACCCACATATCAAATTTTGATGATATCGGACAATGTTGCATTTTTGCGATATTGTGGTGGCCAATTTGAAAATGGCGACCGGTAGAAATTTTTCAATGTTGGGAATCAATTCGGGACAATATTATCTACCCACATATCAAATTTTAATGATATCGGACAATGTTGAATTTTTACCACCCATATTTTATGCTGTGTTTTGGCAGCCATTTTGAAAATGACAGACATCTCGAAAATTTTGAAAATGCAGAATTGCTCCTCTAATGGTGACCTATCACTATGTCAAATTTTATGTCTCTATCATTATCCATTTAGAAGTTATCAACATTAATGTACGAAATTTCAACTTTCCCATAGGATTCTATAGTAACCCCCTTTGGTGTCTTCAACCTATGCCAACATTTTGAAATATCATATTCAAGGTATGCCAACAAACATTTTATTACAGGTGTTTATATAGCAATTAATGATAGTTACAGGTAAGTAAATTTGGAAATGCAGGTCTCAAAAGTGAAATTTATAAAGAATTTTTTTTTAGTCTAAAAATATGATATAAAAAGATATAAAAATATTAAGTTTTGTAAAAATTTATATATAGAATAATAATTCTGTTAAAATTAAACAAAAATCTGTAAATAAAAAAGATGAAAATCTAAAATTTTAGAATAATTAAAATAAACAATCTTTTTAAAAAAAAATAATGTGATTTAGGATAATATTTGATTACGTACAGTAGTTAATGAATAATGTTCACTACTTTAACAGAGTTGACCAAGCTAACAAAGGGTATAAATGGGAACCCAGTAAGAGTCCAGTGACTCCTGTCATTACCTAAGTTACAATAATGTCCTGATTTATTTTCATAAAGTTTGATATTAAAATATATGTGCTAATAATGTCCTGGTTTATATTCAAAAAGTTTGATAATAAAATATATGTGCTCATAATGTCCTGATTTATTTTCATAAAGATTGATATTCATATATATATATATATGTGTGTGCTGATATACTGATTTATTTTGTTATTTCCAAAAAATATGCTTTTAAATATTTACTTCTAACTTAGTTTATTCACTCAATACTCACACAAAAACAAGACAACTTCTACATTTAATAAAAGTTAATTGTGGACTTGGAGTACATTGATATCTCCCCCAGTTTTACACTAATTAAACATGACTAGTCATGTTTATATAACAATTAACCTATTCAACCTATGCCAACATTTTTTCTTACCCTTTTATACCTATTTTTCAAAATGTTGGCATAGGTTGAATGAACCCCCCCCCTCCCTTTGACCCCCTCAAAATATGACTTTGACCAGCTTTACCACTAAGCTGAAAACTTTAGAACCAACTAGAAACAAATATCTATAACTCCACCAAATTTCATGAAATTCTGTCCAGTAGTTCCTGAGATCTGCCGTGGACAAGCTCATGGTCCGCGTAAAGAAAGAAGAATAAAGAGGAGAAGAATAATAATAACAAGATATGATTATAATCTAACGATTATGGAGTCTCCCAAACCGGTCACTGACAACAGGTTTAAAAAATAAATCAAAAGCTACCTTTGAAATTTTTCGATGTCGCGAAATCAATTCAGGTCATCATAATCTACCTACATATGAAATTTCGTTGAAATCGAACAATGTTGAATTTGTGCGTTATTGTGGTGGCCATTTTGAAAATGGCAATCGGTAGAAATGTTTCGATGTCAGGAATCAATTCGGGACATCATAATCTACCTACATATGAAATGTCGTTGAAATCGGACAATGTTGAATTTGTGCAGTAATGTGGTGGCCATTTTGAAAATGGCAACCGGTAGACGTTTTTCAATGTCGGGACATCATTATCTACCCACATATCAAATTTTGATAATATCGGACAATGTTTAATTTTTACGGCCATTTTGAAAATGGCGACAGCTAGAAATTTTTCAATGTCGGGAATCTATTCAGGACATCATAATCTACCCACAAATGAAATTTCGTTGAAATCGGACAATGTTGAATTTGTGTGGTATTGTGGTGGCCATTTTGAAAATGGTGACCGCTAGAAATTTTTCAATGTCGGGAATAAATTCGGGACATCATAATCTACCCACATATCAAATTTAGATGATATCGGACAAAGTTGAATTTTTGCGGTATTGTGGCGGCCATTTTGAAAATGGCAATCGGTAGAAATTTTTCAATGTCAGGAATCAATTCGGGACATTATTATCTACCCATAAATCAAATTTTGATGATATCGGAAAATATTGAATTTTTACCACCCATATTTTATGCCGTGTTTTGGCCAATCATAACCACTCAGCCATTCTCGCTACCCTGCGAATGACCTCGTACGTACATAGTAGAAATTCTTCTTAAATTGTTTGCCGGAAGTTAAGTTAAGTTAAGCCGCACAAAAATATAGTCCACGAAAAATCCAATATGGAAGACATACTAAATAAAATCTAATCATGCAAAACTAATTAAACTTTAATTGAAATATAGAAAATTGCTTATAATATAACTTTATCAAACTTTCATGCAACTGACATGTGAAAAGTAGTGCGATTTATATGCCTAATGCATACGAGGTTATTTACTGGGTAGCGAGAATGGCCGAGTAGTTACGATTGGTGTTGTGAAAATGGCAGACATTTTGAAAATTTTGAAACGCAGATTTGCTCCTCTAATGGTGACCTATCACTATGTAAAATGTTATGTCTCTATCATTATTTAGAAGTTATCAACATTAATGTACGAAATTTCAACTTTCCCATAGGATTCTATAGTAACCCCCACCCCCTTTGAAGCCCTCAAAATATTACTTTGACCCCCTTTACCACAAAGCTGAAAACTTTAGGACCAACTAGAATCATATATCTATAACTCCACCAAGTTTCATGAAATTCTGTCCAGTAGTTCCTGAGATCTGCCGTGGACAAGTTCATGTGCCAAAGAAAGAAAGGAGAAGAAAGAGAAGAATAATAATAATAATAAAAATAATATTAATAATAATAATAAGAAACGGAGCAAAAACAATTGTTTGGTAGACTTAAATATAACGTATTATACAGAGGTCATTACGATAAAATAAATTAATGTTTGTTAGCGTTCCTTTAACTTACAGGTGCTTCCCATTGTAAACATGTAGTAACAGCACAGTTTTCTGCCATTTCTACTCCTTTTTCTAAGAGTATTGCTATATTGTCAATTTTCTGACTCAAAGTTTTGCGTAGTTGGTCTAATACACCTCCATGGGACAATTTCTTCTTTAATCCTGCTGAAAAATTAGTCACTTCTGACTGAACTGTAGTCCTGTCTTTTTTACACTGTAATACAAAACAAAAATTACTGGTACGTCATTTACAATTTACAATAACAAAATATGAGGGTTAGGGTATTGGTGTTTAATGCCACTTTCAACAATATTTCAGTTATATCGTGGTGGTCAGTTTTATTTGTGGAGGAAAACCACTGACGTGCTGCAAGTCATCGACAATCAAATTATGAATTAGGAATATTAAATTCTCAAATTTAACATTCAAGAAGAAAAATAATAATCAGCATTTAAGGAAATGAAATGCTTTACTGTTGTTTCTTAAATATAAGGTTTTTGTCAGTCAGATATCACAGGTATTAATGTATACCTAACCAAAGTCATTCAGGCATAACCTGTAAGCCATCTTTTATTTAGTATTTATATGAAAAGTAGAAAATCTAATATTTTTATGACAAGTAATATTTAAAGGCATACAGGCCGTTATTTTAATTAAAAACAAGAAATGTGTGCATCACAAAATACGCCCTTCTATATAATTTATCAAACGGTATAATGGTAATGACCCCAAAATAAATAGGGTTCTTCCCCTTCTACAGGGGAATCATGTGGCCAAGTTTGGTAAAGTTCCAATATACAGAACTAAAGTTATCGTGCGGAAACGATCCTGTTGTCAAAAATTATATTTATAGTAATGGTGACCTTGACCTTTGACATAATGACCCCAAAATAAATAGGGTTCTTCCCCTTCCACAGGGAAATCATGTGGCCAAGTTTGGTAAAGATCCAATATACAGAACTAAAGTTATCTTGCGGAAACGATCCTGTTGTCAAAAATTATATTAATAGTAATGGTGACCTTGACCTTTGACCCAAAAATAAATAGGGTTCTTCCCCTTCCACAGGGGAATCATGTGGCCAAGTTTGTTAAAGATCCAATATACAGAACTAAAGTTATTGTGCGGAAACGACCCTGTTGTCAAAAATTATATTTATAGTAATGGTGACCTTGACCTTTGACCTAATGATCCCAAAATAAATAGGGTTCTTCCCCTTCTACAGTGGAATCATGTGGCCAAGTTTGTTAAAGATCCAATATACAGAACAAAAGTTATTGTGCGGAAACGATCCTGTTGTCAAAAATTATATTTATAGTAATGGTGACCATGACCTTTGACCTAATGACCCCAAAATAAATAGGATTCTTCCCCTTCCATAGAGGAATCATGTGGCCAAGTTTGTTAAAGATCCAATATACAGAACTAAAGTTATCGTGCGACCCTGTTGTCAAAAATTCTATTCATAGTAATGGTGACCTTGACCTTTGATCTTAATGATCCTAAAATAAATAGGATTCTTCCCCTTCCACAGTTGACTCATGTGGCCAAGTTTGGTAAAGATCCGATATACAGAACAAAAGTTATTGTGCGGAAACCTGTGTGGACGTCCGCCGCCCGCCATACCCAATCACATAATACGGCCAGTCTCGAGACGGGCGTATAAAAATGCTTCCCAACATAAGACCTAAACTTTGATTTAAAAAACCATAAAGATATATTATAGTTGAAATTTTTCATAATATCATACGTAAATAGCCTAGAACAAAGGAAATACGTCACCGTTTGATTTTCTTCCATCCAGGAAAGAATTCAATGTTGACCCACCCAATATTCATACGACCTGACAGTGAGCTCATTTGGGAAAGCGCTTGCACATGTGCGAAATTGTTTGTTGATAAAGAAAATGTTGGTTTGTTTTTATTGATTTCATCACATATTTCTGATTTTAGGTGTCATTCTTACTAAATACCAATATTAACTGATTACCCCGGGATCCAATTTTATAGATATATTTCTTAAATTAAATTAATTCTAATTAAGTTACATGCAACATGCTTACCTCATCATCCATCCTCAGTTATTTATAGCAGTTATCACACGCTGCTCTGCAAACTTCGGAACTGCAGCCGATTCATAATTAATCATGTATTAAAGATGATGCTAAACATTCAAATTCTTTTCACTAATTACGACATTATAACAGATTTTTTAAACCTGGCTTTTTGTTCAGAACATTTTATTAGTATAAAACTTCGAATATTGGCAACTTTTAATATAAAAAAAACCCTCAATTCTGACAGCCTGTATGCCTTTAATGGATGCTCAAGAGATTTCTGATATAAACCAAATAAATTTTAGCATTAAGATGTCCAAGATTCATAAATAAAATACAAAATGTAACTCAAAATCTTAAGTTTCATGTACTGTTGATATATAAAGCAATTTCTAAATAAAAATATATGTAAATAAAAATCTTTACTATTGAGGCCCTTGCCTACACTTACAGTGATTTCATTCTCAGTAAGATAATCCTTTATATCATAAATAAATAGAGCTAGATTTTGTATCAGACGTTTGGTTTCTTCTTTCTCTTTCTGTTCTGCAATCTTTTGTACATATTGTCTAACGGCAGGAATCCCAGTATCCTCTTCACTATCAAAGACCTAGTAAATAGACATATGGTGTTGATTGATTTGATTTTATTGTGTTTAATGTCACTTTCAGCAATATTTCAGCTCTATCATGGCCACCAGTTTTAGTGGTGAAGGAAGCCGGAGTACCGGGAGAGAACCACCGACCATGGGCAAGCAACTGGTAAACTTGATCACTTGCGATTGCCGAGTCAAGTGCACCCTTTTTTGTAATTTACAAAGCCGTCACAAACCCACGCCGTATTGGTGTCAGGCTTGTATGAGTTGTTAGGTAATCCAACTACGTAACACATTGAGCCACCCATATGGTGTTGAAAGTAACCTTTATAAACGACCAAAACAAAATTGCGTTCATATCATGTGATGTGCTGTCGATTCCTTTGTCATCATCCGTCAGTTGACAGAATGCATATGGTTTCCGCACGATAGCTGATGTTTTACATAATAGATCCTTCTTGAATTTTGAACATAATAATCATTGGCACCGAATATTTGTCGGTTTTGATTTGGGAAGTTGTAACCCCATATTTCCAAACAAGAGGCCTGGACCAGGAAGGTGCAAAAATGAATATTTCTACTAACTACATGGCAATTTAATTTTTCATCTGATTTTGATGTTTTTATTAATGAATTCCTTAGCAAAATCCTTTTCAGAAATATGCATAGTAACTATTATCATTTTTGTTATAAAAGGAGCCAAAAAGGGGAAGATTTCAAATGTCTAACTTTTTTGTTTTTCATCCAATTTTAAGGCATTTTTTTAACATTTTAATGGTTTATAGATGGGCCATAAACAAATTTGGTATTCTACTTTTTAAAGAGGTCTGAAGGGAGTCCAAATTCCAAAATTTCACATATTTAGAAGACACATAATTTGTTTTTGTGGTCCAATTTTGTTGTGTTCTTTTTCTTTGAATTTATTGCGCTAAAAGCTTCCTGCTGTATGCTGTCCGATTTCCTCTATCTCTTTCGCTTTTGTAGATAAACTCAACCGAAAGGGTCAACAAAAGTCGAATCCAAATTTCAACATTCTTAATTTTCATCCAATATTTTAATGCAATTTTATGCAAAATTAAAGTGATATTACACCAGTTTTGGGCAAAGAAAATTCAATTTGGAATACGCCGGTACCTTTACTAAGCTATTTATGCATGTTTCAACTCGAAATATGTTCCCAAAAATTTGAAATCTGCAAATCCGTGTGCATGTTTATCGTCCTCGCCATTGTTGTGGAGACTGATTAATTTTTGGTTGTTTTGTTCCGATAATTGCCGATCATGACCTCGTGACGATAAGATAAACAATCATGGATGCTGAGGTAAGCACGTGCACATTCCTGACAATGATTATTGAGGAATCTGTCTGTTTCATGTCGTGTGAACCATTTTTGTTTGGTGCAATTATTCTTATGTGGTACACACGGAATATATTCTTACTTGCATCCAACATTTTTTTCATCAACTGAACAGTGTGCATGAGCGATAATTTCCCCGAAAGAGTTCAAATCTTGAGTCATGCGCATATCATTTGCATTACTGTATGGGAAAACAGAATTATCTGCTGTCAAATATTTTGCGATTTGCTCTTAAAATCTGCTTTTGAGTGGATTTTTAATGTTATGCAGTTGATTTTAGTTAAAATTAAGTGACATATTAAGTGAAAATATTTAATCAAAAAATTCCATGATATTTGCCTTTCATATAACTACATCTTTATGGGTTATTGATGTACCATAAAAATATTTTGTTATTTCATTTCGCAGTGACACAAATTCCGAAATTTTGCATATTTGGAAGGCATGTTGAGTTTTATTTTTTCATCCAATTTTCATGTATTTTTTTTTTCTTTGAAATGATTGCATGGAGAGTTTCTGCTTCTGGAAATATGTCATCAGATTTTCTCTATCACTTATGGTTTCTGAGATAGACTTGAGTTATAGGTGTAAACAAAAACTGAATTCTAAAATTTGAACTTTTTATTTTTCATCCAATTTCAATGCAATTTGTTTTGCAAAAATATAAAAATATCATCGTTATGGGTTACTGATGGACCATTAAAGGAGCTTGCTATTTTATTTCAAAACAGGGTCTAAAAGAGGTCATCATTTTTAAATTTCACATATTTGCAAGGTATATAGAATTTATTCTTTCATCCACTATTAACGCTGCATGTTACAATTATTATGTGGTATTTTTTGTTTTTCATTTTCTTACCTTAGGTGGTCCATCATCTGTCAGTTTGTTCTTTAGTTTCTGGTATTCAGATGAACTAACACAGAATACCTTTAGATTTTCACAAGTATTGGTCAGGTGACTATCATCATCACTATCTTCCTCATCCTCTTCTATTTCTTCTTGTATCATTTTAGCATTCCTCTTCATCTCCTGATACAGTATCAAAATGTATAAAGAATAACTTATAAACAGTACAGTATAGAGTAGTCTCCCTCTTATTCCCCATTTTGGACCGACATCATTAGGCAGTGATCAGCCAAGCGAAATCCTACATAGATTTCAATGCATATTAATTTATTTGATATCCACCAACAGAATTTAAATATTATAAATAAAATCACTTATGGTCCTTGTTTACACTAAATCAGATCTTAGTTTGATTTTCTTTACTCTATACATATGAGTTTTATTTTATTTAGAAAAAAAAAAAAAAAAAAAAAAAAGGGCCCGTGTGGCTCAATGAGTTAGAGAGTCAGATTACCTAACAACTTATACAAACCTATCACCAATATGGTGTGAGTTCGCGCCCAGCTTTGTAAATTACAAAAAATGGTGCACTTGACTCGCAGCCACGAGTGATAAAGCTTACGAGTTGCTTGCCCATGGTCGGCGGTTCTCTCCGGCTTCTTCCACCACTAAAACTGGTCGCCATGATATAGCTGAAATATTGCTGAAAGTGGCAATAAAACACCAAAACTCAAAATCAAAATAGAAAAAATAAAAGTCAAATTTTCCATTGAAATTGAGGTAAAAGGCAAAATCCCAAGGATTCTTGCTGGATTCACCGCCTTCAATTGTTAAATGCCCAAATGTTCGGAAAAGAGAATAAGACCATTTTGCAAATTCATTCAAGGTAATGTACTGTACACATATCGTGTATACACACATATCATGTTTTTCTTGCAATTTTTCATCTTTGTGAAAAAAAATTAAATATGCCTTTAAAATTCCTTTACATAAAAATGTCAGTGTATTTTCAATACATCCATCTAGATATCTATCTAGGTGAGAACAAAAGTAATAGCTGTGGTGTCAAAATTTATGGTGGTTTTATAAGTCTGATTAATTGGTGGATATTTCTTTAGACGGTTTTATGAAAAGAAACAATAATTTTTTTATTCACTTTCACATAAAGTATTATTCACAAATCTTTTTGTCCTCTTTTGATTTTTAAACTAAAAATGTCCAACATGTTGTACCCTGTGGTAACTGAACAATTAATATAACTGGACAATGGCCAAAACTGGTAATTAAGTTTTGTTGTTATTCTTACTGTTCATAATTCAGTCAGACCTGTATTAAGAGGTCACATTTAGGACAAAGAAAAAGTGGTCTTTTAAGACAGACAATGTCTTAAAAAGAGGTTCCATTCATATGAAATTGTCTATAACCAGATAAGAAAAAGGTGATCTTCTAATACAGATGACAGTTAATAGAGGTCACACATGACCACATGGGCTGGTTTGACTGTATTTCATTACTTTGACAACCCCATCCTTAGATCACTTACCTTTATTCCTGCCTGAAAGTCCTTCTTGATCTCTTCACTGACAAATTCAGTCCTAGCTTTAGCACAGATGAGGTTCATAGTTTTATGTTTGCTGGCCATTTCTATTTCCAGCTTATTTTTTTTAGCCTCAAGAGATTCTATTTCGTTCTGTTTGTCTTGTTTCTTTAGTGAAAGTTCTTTATTTTCTCTGGACAGTGCTGACTTCAGTTCTCCATCCTGTAAAAATGAACCTTGAATCCATACATACTTATTTAAAATAACTTGTAACATATTAATGATAAAAAACCACGTCTTGCACATCCTTATGCCAGACTATTATTACCACTGATTTAATTGGGCAAGTTGTAAGATTCAAGGATATGCATTTATGGCGAATAATTAAAATGTTTACTTGAATAAATCTTCAATTATAAAAATTACTAATGTCACTATTTCCGTCTTAATGTCCATAAAAATATTACATTAGCAACCATTTTTTTTAAATAAGCTTAATTAGTCAATTACTTGAGCAGACTAAATTTCCTTTCTTAATACATTAATTGTTATTAACATTATTTTCTGTCATTTTGGACTAAAAACAATTTGCATATAGATGTTTTCATTAATGAAATCTCAAGGTAGTTACAGTCTTCACGAAGTTGTCTGAGGATTCATTAGACATTCGGTCCAGTGGAAAAACTAGTTTCACTGGACCAAAGTCAAATTTATGGGACCTAATAATAAAAATTTATATTATATATAAAAATGGTTTTTTTAAGACGCTTGATAGCAATTTAGTACACAGTCGAATTAGGCAGGGAATCTTTATGTGATTGTTCACGAGCAAAGTAATGTCAGTCACCATACATATCCAGTAGTGCATAGTTTCCAGTGAATGTAACTAAATATATGTGATTGTTCACGAGCAAAGTAATGTCAGTCACCATACATATCCAGTAGTGTATAGTTTCCAGTGAATGTAAATATATGTAAATATCTGTGTTTACTTATTCCTTTTACTGTATGCTGTATGTGTATGCAGATATTATATTTTTATTTGTAAACAAGTAAAAGGTAACAAATAATTATTATTTAATAAGTTTATCAATTTGAAAATATATTCTGCAGTATGGTAAAAAAAATGAACTGTATTAAAGTATCCAATACACATCTTTTTGGACAATTTTAGGACATCAATGGAAAATAAATAAACAATGAATGTACACTTAAATTTAAATTTGCAATTGAAATACAAATTGACAAGTTATTCACTTTAGTTTTGGTTACTAGTATCAATAAATTTTAATGCAAATATTTTTCAATTAAATGTTCCTCTGTAATGTTGTTATCTAAAGGTGTCAAACCACTAATTAACCAATCAGAACTTAGAACATAAGAAAAAAGTTCCTTTCACTTTAGACTATTGTGAAAACTATTGAATGGAATGGACTAATTAAAATTGATAATTGAAGTTAAATATATAGGGATTATTTTGAGCCGAAATTTGATGGACTTAGTTGTATATTAATACCTCTATGGAGGATTTGATGCATGATCTATAAATACTGAATTTCTTGGGGATGACAGAGCTATTTTTAGAGTAGGTGTTTTCCGTAGCATGGCATTTCACTGCAAGATTTTAAACATGCCTGATATTTTGACAGAACGTAGAGGAATCATGTACGTTTCAGAAAATATATGGTCTTGGAAAGGTTAAACTTAAGATAAAATGGACAGGTAGGCTCGAAAAAACACAGATTTTATAGAAAACCTTAAAGAAATTAATTAGTGGTTTCACACCTTAAGGTAAACAACATCAAAATTATCTTTTGTTGCTATCATGTTCAAATTAGCCTAACAATGTCACAACAGACCCAGAGTGACATTTTTCATACAACCAGAGGCTCTCAAGAGCCTGTATCGTTCACCTGGTAATAAAAAAAACCAATTGGTCCTATGTAAAAACTATGTCCTGCAGTGGTAGTCATCTTGGAATTACGATCAACATAAAAAACACAAAGTTTGTAAAGGACCTTCCAATGATTGATGCACAGTTTAGGTTCAATCAGTGCAATAGCTTCAGAGAAGAATATATTTCTGTATTTTCCCCATATGTTTCTGTGTTAATACTATGACCTGTGGTGGCAGCCATCTTGGATTTCCGATCGGCATAAAAAACAGAGGACCTTCCAATGATCATTCCTGGGCAGTTTGGTTTCAATTATCCAAGTGGTTTCAGAGAAGAAGCGTTTTGAAACATTTTTCCCATAGGGTCCAATGTTAACTAAGTCCTGCCGTAGCCGCCATTTTGAATTTCATACCGGAACAAAAAACGTAAAGTTTGTAGAGGACCATCTAATGAACATTCTTGTACAGTTTGGCTTTAATCATATTTGTAGTTTCTGAGAAGAAGGCATTTGAATATTTTCTCATAGGGTCCAATGTTAATCTATGTCCTGCGGTGGCGGCCATCTTGGATTTCGGATCGGCATAAAAAACAGAAACTTTGTAGAGGACCTTCCAATGATCATTCCTGGGTAGTTTGGTTTCAACTGTCCAAGTGGTTTCAAAGAAGAAGCATTTTGAAACACTTTTCCCATAGGGTCCAATGTTAAACTAAGTCCTGCCATAGCCGCCATTTTGAATTTCATATCGGAACAAAAAACCTTAAGGTTGTAGAGGACCATCCAATGAACATTCATGTACAGTTTGGCTTTAATCATATTTGTAGTTTCTGAGAAGAAGGCATTTGAACATTTTCCCATAGGGTCCAATGTTAATCTATGTCCTGCGGTGGCGGCCATCTTGAATTTTCGATCGGCATAAAAAAACAGAAACTTTGTAGAGGACCTTCCAATGAACATTCCTGGGCAGTTTGGTTTCAATTATCCAAGTGGTTTCAGAGAAGAAGCGTTTTGAAACATTTTTCCCATAGGGTCCAATGTTAAACTAAGTCCTGCCGTAGCCACCATTTTGAATTTCTTATCGGAACAAAAAACGTAAAGTTTGTAGAGGACCATCCAATGAACATTCATGTACAGTTTGGCTTTAATCATATTTGTAGTTTCTGAGAAGAAGGCATTTGAATATTTTCCCATAGGGTCCAATGTTAATCTATGTCCTGCGGTGGTGGCCATCTTGGATTTTCGATCGGCATAAAAAACACACACCTTGTAGAGGACCTTCCAATGATCATTCCTGGGCAGTTTGGTTTCAATTATCCAAGTGGTTTCAGAGGAGAAGCGTTTTGAAACATTTTTCCCATAGGGTCCAATGTTAAACTAAGTCCCGCCGTAGCCGCCATTTTGAATTTCATACCGGAACAAAAAACGTACAGTTTGTAGAGGACCATCTAATGAACATTCATGTACAGTTTGGCTTTAATCATATTTGTAGTTT
This sequence comes from Bathymodiolus septemdierum, assembly GCA_963383655.1. NCBI lineage: Eukaryota > Metazoa > Mollusca > Bivalvia > Mytilida > Modiolidae > Bathymodiolus > Bathymodiolus septemdierum. The sequence goes on along the minus strand of OY726521.1, from coordinate 43,138,208 downwards.
CTGAGAAGAAGGCATTTGAATATTTTCCCATAGGGTCCAATGTTAATCTATGTCCTGCGGTGGCGGCCATCTTGGATTTCCGATCGGCATAAAAAACACACACCTTATAGAGGACATTCCAATGATCATTCCTGGGCAGTTTGGTTTCAACTGTCCAAGTGGTTTCAGAGAAGAAGCATTTTGAAACATTTTTCCCATAGGGTCCAATGTTAAACTAAGTCCTGCCGTAGCCGCCATTTTGAATTTCATATCGGAACAAAAAACCTTAAGATTGTAGAGGACCATCCAATGAACATTCATGTACAGTTTGGCTTTAATCATATTTGTAGTTTCTGAGAAGAAGGCATTTGAACATTTTCCCATAGGGTCCAATGTTAATCTATGTCCTGCGGTGGCGGCCATCTTGGATTTCCGATCGGCATAAAAAACACACATCTTATAGAGGACCTTCCAATGATCATTCCTGGGCAGTTTGGTTTCAACTGTCCAAGTGGTTTCAGAGAAGAAGCATTTTGAAACATTTTTCCCATAGGGTCCAATGTTAAACTAAGTCCTGCCGTAGCCACCATTTTGAATTTCATATCGGAACAAAAAACCTTAAGATTGTAGAGGACCATCCAATGAACATTCATGTACAGTTTGGCTTTAATCATATTTGTAGTTTCTGAGAAGAAGGCATTTGAACATTTTCCCATAGGGTCCAATGTTAATCTATGTCCTGCGGTGGCGGCCATCTTGAATTTTCGATCGACATAAAAAAACAGAAACTTTGTAGAGGACCTTCCAATGAACATTCCTGGGCAGTTTGGTTTCAATTATCCAAGTGGTTTCAGAGAAGAAGCGTTTTGAAACATTTTTCCCATAGGGTCCAATGTTAAACTAAGTCCTGCCGTAGCCGCCATTTTGAATTTCTTATCGGAACAAAAAACGTAAAGTTTGTAGAGGACCATCCAATGAACATTCATGTACAGTTTGGCTTTAATAATATTTGTAGTTTCTGAGAAGAAGGCATTTGAACATTTTCCCATAGGGTCCAATGTTAATCTATGTCCTGCGGTGGTGGCCATCTTGGATTTTCGATCGGCATAAAATACACACACCTTGTAGAGGACCTTCCAATGATCATTCCTGGGCAGTTTGGTTTCAACTGTCCAAGTGGTTTCAGAGAAGAAGCATTTTGAAACATTTTTCCCATAGGGTCCAATGTTAATCTATGTCCTGCGGTGGCGGCCATCTTGAATTTTCGATCGACATAAAAAAACAGAAACTTTGTAGAGGACCTTCCAATGAACATTCCTGGGCAGTTTGGTTTCAATTATCCAAGTGGTTTCAGAGAAGAAGCGTTTTGAAACATTTTTCCCATAGGGTCCAATGTTAAACTAAGTCCCGCCGTAGCCGCCATTTTGAATTTCATACCGGAACAAAAAACGTACAGTTTGTAGAGGACCATCTAATGAACATTCATGTACAGTTTGGCTTTAATCATATTTGTAGTTTCTGAGAAGAAGGCATTTGAATATTTTCTCATAGGGTCCAATGTTAATCTATGTCCTGCGGTGGCGGCCATCTTGGATTTCCGATCGGCATAAAAAACACACACCTTATAGAGGACCTTCCAATGATCATTCCTGGGCAGTTTGGTTTCAACTGTCCAAGTGGTTTCAGAGAAGAAGCATTTTGAAACATTTTTCCCATAGGGTCCAATGTTAAACTAAGTCCTGCCGTAGCCACCATTTTGAATTTCATATCGGAACAAAAAACCTTAAGATTGTAGAGGACCATCCAATGAACATTCATGTACAGTTTGGCTTTAATCATATTTGTAGTTTCTGAGAAGAAGGCATTTGAACATTTTCCCATAGGGTCCAATGTTAATCTATGTCCTGCGGTGGCGGCCATCTTGAATTTTCGATCGACATAAAAAAACAGAAACTTTGTAGAGGACCTTCCAATGAACATTCCTGGGCAGTTTGGTTTCAATTATCCAAGTGGTTTCAGAGAAGAAGCGTTTTGAAACATTTTTCCCATAGGGTCCAATGTTAAACTAAGTCCTGCCGTAGCCGCCATTTTGAATTTCTTATCGGAACAAAAAACGTAAAGTTTGTAGAGGACCATCCAATGAACATTCATGTACAGTTTGGCTTTAATAATATTTGTAGTTTCTGAGAAGAAGGCATTTGAACATTTTCCCATAGGGTCCAATGTTAATCTATGTCCTGCGGTGGTGGCCATCTTGGATTTCCGATCGGCATAAAAAACACACACCTTGTAGAGGACCTTCCAATGATCATTCCTGGGCAGTTTGGTTTCAATTATCCAAGTGGTTTCAGAGAAGAAGCGTTTTGAAACATTTTTCCCATAGGGTCCAATGTTAAACTAAGTCCCGCCGTAGCCGCCATTTTGAATTTCATACCGGAACAAAAAACGTACAGTTTGTAGAGGACCATCTAATGAACATTCATGTACAGTTTGGCTTTAATCATATTTGTAGTTTCTGAGAAGAAGGCATTTGAATATTTTCCCATAGGGTCCAATGTTAATCTATGTCCTGCGGTGGCGGCCATCTTGGATTTCCGATCGGCATAAAAAACACACACCTTATAGAGGACATTCCAATGATCATTCCTGGGTAGTTTGGTTTCAACTGTCCAAGTGGTTTCAGAGAAGAAGCATTTTGAAACATTTTTCCCATAGGGTTCAATGTTAAACTAAGTCCTGCCGTAGCCGCCATTTTGAATTTCATATCGGAACAAAAAAACCTTAAGATTGTAGAGGACCATCCAATGAACATTCATGTACAGTTTGGCTTTAATCATATTTGTAGTTTCTGAGAAGAAGGCATTTGAACATTTTCCCATAGGGTCCAATGTTAATCTATGTCCTGCGATGGCGGCCATCTTGGATTTCCGATCGGCATAAAAAACAGTAACTTGGTAAAGGACATTCCAATGAACATTCCTTTACAGTTTGGGTTCAGTCAGTTCATTAGTTTCAGAGAAGAAGATCTTTGAAATTTCAGCCAATCAGAGCATATTATTGGCCCTGGCAGCCATATTGAATATTCGACTGGAACGAAAAACAGTAACTTTGTAGAGGACCATCCAAGGAACATTCCTGCTAAGTTCGGTTCCAATCGGCCAAGTGGTTTTGGAGAAGAAGCTTGAAATGTGAAAAGTTTACAGACGACAGACGACGAACGCCAAGTGATGGCAATAGTTCACCTGGACCTTTGGTCCAGGTGAACTAAAAATGTTACAAAATGCATTGTGGTGTCAGATTACATGGTCAAAATGCATGTTATGTAATATTTTGGAATATTGCTCCCAAACACTAGATATACATGGACACAGGGTATTGCAACTCATTTTATTTTTGTTCATGACTTTATAATTATTGGGAATATGTTATTGAATGTGTTTTTGCAGTAGAAGGGCATATAATATTGAATATATGGTTGATATTAAGAATTTAAAAACATTCATCATGCAGCAGTTTGTCGACTTCAAATATAGAATATGGTGATATCATGATTGCATTTTTTTCAATCCTACAATTTTTTCCTGGTAAATTTTGATAGTTTCAGCTAGAATACATGTACAATGTACTTATAAGATAATATAAGGCTATCGAAAGCAGTTTTAATTGAAAATTATGTAATAAAAACCTGGTAATTTAAGTGATCTCAGAAAAATTATTTTGACTGCTTAGCATTTTCTGTTAATTTTTCAAATTGTCAATTTGGATTTCATGTTTTAGAGTATTATTTGGCTGTAACAGTACATTTGAACATCCAGCTTACTTAAAGAGTGGAAAAAAATGATGTGGAAGCATATATTTATTGAGTTTTGGAGGAAATTATAGTTGTGTACCATCAGAAATTCCAAGATTTGAATATCAATAAATCATATATATGTTTTGCAAATTTGATGGAATTAGAAGGAATTTTAACTAAAGATCTATATACAAAAACTTATTTTATGTCTTAAACTACATAATTTATGGGGTAAAACCATGAATTAACAAAATTAAGAATGATATGAACTCATTTTATGGGACGAAAAAAGGGGGGGCTAAATGCAAACATTTCATAGTATTTAGCTATTAAACATACAACGGAGGCATATATATGTGTTAAAATTGCTTATTATGTTAGAAATTAGATTAACAACTGTCATATATAAGAGAATAGGTAAGTTTTGGTATATTACACAATCTGAACTCAACAGCTGTAAATGGAGATATTTTCATTAAAAATGTTCAAGGGGGTACTTTTGCATTTGAACACTTATACTTGCAAATATCAGACAGCCACATACCTTATGAGGTTTTTTGGGGTTGATATTGCCTAAGGAATAGAAATTAGGCCAACAAATGGTTAAAGAAACAAGTTTTTTGGCTCTTTAGGTGTCAAATCACTAATTCACCAATCAGAGCTTAGAGCATATACGAAAGTAGTCCCTTTTCAAGAAAAAAGTTGCTTTCACTTTAGACTATTGTGAAAACTACTCAATGGAATGGACTAATTAAAATTGATAATTGAAGTTAAATATATAGGGATTATTTTGAGCCCAAATTTGATGGACTTAGTTGTATTTTAATACCTCTATGGAGGATTTGATGCATGATCTATAAATACTGAATTTCTTGGGGATGACCGTGCTATTTTTAGAGTAGGTGTTTTCCGTAGCATGGCATTTCACTGCAAGATTTTAAACATGCCCTGATATTTTGACAGAACGTAGAGGAATCATGTACGTTTCAGAAAATATATGGTCTTGGAAAGGTTAAACTTAAGATAAAATGACCAGGTAGGCTCGAAAAAACACAGATTTGATAGAAAACCTTAAAGAAATTAATTAGTGGTTTCACACCTAAAAAGGTAAGGCTGATATATAGCCAACAATCCGTAACTAATTGCTCGATCCGGTCCCGGATTTTACATCATCAACTTCCGGTTTTCATCCCTTATTAATTTCAGTTGAGAAAATGAATCTGTTGTCATCTTCAATATATATGCATCTCAAAACAAATTCAATTAAACATATGCAATCATTGATCCTCGGGGTGTGTGGAAGTCAACATATTTCTGTGTTCAGTGATATATTTCAGTTTTTTAATAAATTTTAATCACCAACTGGACGACCGTTAATTTGTATCCCTGTGTCAGAGTCCTCTTTCTTAGCTTTTCGTTTGCATTTTTTCACAGGAATCGCATATTCAACAAATTATAAACCCAACATGGCGTTCACCTGTGGAGAGCTACGATTTCTGGTATCAGCTGAAGTCCGAAACAATGTCGGATTTTTGGACTGGCGATATTTTACATTTTACCGGTCCCAGTCAGATTTCATCGGTTTTGACTGACGGACCGACACACTTTGTGAAGACTGTAGTTATTGATGTACTTTTAAATGCAGGATGACTTACATCTTCGCTAGCCAAGGGTTACTATCCACTCTACTCATCTTCACCCTTGATTTAAACATATTTCTTTTTATTGATGAATTACATATTATATTTTTTTTTTCACAATACAATATAACATAGGATTCACCCTTGGCATTGTTAGATGGATTTTCGTAATTCCCGCGCACTGCCACCTGCTCGATTTTGACAGTTAAGCCCATTGTAATGATGTCATTTTCAGCCAATCGACGCGAGGCTTTCATTTCCTTTCGTTTGAATGCCCTGAAAATTGACTCGAGATTATGATATGGCTGATTTTCAAGCAAAGATTTGTGAAAAATTTAATATAAGCTCATTGACAGACAATTAGAGCAAATCTATAACGGTTATTAAAGACGGAAAAGATGTCATTGTTGGCATGAAGATGGGAAGTGGAAAGTCGTTGACATACGAGTCAATCCCAGTAGTTTTTCCTGGGTCGTGTGTTGTGATTTTTGCACCTTTGATTTCCATAATGTCAGAACAGTGTAAGAAACTGGAAGGACTGGGTTTTAATGCCACTTATATTGGAAAAGATTCTAGTGAAAATGATTTGATTGAAAAGGCAGAGTTTGACTTTATATACAGAAGTCCAGAACAATTTGTCGGAGATTTAAAGTGGCGCAGCATTCTAAAATCAAGCCAGTTCCAGGAAAAAATGAAAGCTATAGTCGTTGATGAGGCTCATACTGTTATTCAATGGTAAGCTAGTGCTTTTATTTAAAACTTACAACATTATTTTATATGTACACGCATTTCTATTTTGTTTACATTTTTCCTACAGAACATGTACTTTTTGTATACAAAATTGGTTGCAGCTACGACTAGCTGCATTACATATAAACCGTCACCGTGTGACCTCGAAAATCCGTCTAACGATGCCAAGGGTGAAGATGAGTAAAGCGGATCATAACCCTTGGCTAGCGAAGATAAATGACCTAAGTCAAGGCAGAAAATGATGACTCCTTGCGTTTGTACAGAGACTTTCTGGAAAGTATTAAATGTAAAAAAAAACTTTATTAAAAAAGGTTTTTTATTGTTAAAGTGTTCTGAATTTTTGAATTTTCTTATCTTGCAGAATAAATTAAACACAGTCGGTAACAGAAACCAGACATATTAATATTATAAATATGACATAAGTATTATACATGTAGATACTGCAGGCTTACAAATTAACTTATTTAAAAAAAAAAATCCCAAGAATGAATTTGTTTCAATAAGTTCATGAGTGCGTCACATGGTATATATGTTTTGTAACAGAAATGAATTGACTGACATTTTTAGCTATGGTACAACATCAGGCCTGCATGTTGTACCACAGCATAAATCCCGCCCATTTGTATTTGATTTTAACAAAGTGGGTGATTGAGTATGTTACAATATCAATTCCAAAAATAGACCATGATTTTCTACAAACACATTTTAAGCTGATTAATTCATAAAAACAGCAAAGGAAAAACAAAATCATTCATTTTATAATACAATGTATATGAAATTACAGAACTTCGGTGGCTCGAACTTCCGATAACTTGAATACACTTTGACAGTCACTTTGAGTTCGAGCCACTGAAGTTCTACTGTATTTTAATTCTGAGAGAGAAAAATCTGGTTCTGGCCTGGGAGAGCTTCATTACATTATAATAACTGATGCACGGTACTAGTGGGCCTTAGTCGTAAAAAAAGTCTAATCAATTAGAAAGTTCTCACAAACTACGGCTTCTGAATACCTATTTGGTATCTTCAAACGTTTATTAGAAACGCTTTTCACTGTTTTTGTGATCTATATTATATAGGAAATACATGGTCGGGCAGTAACAGTTGGATCGATATCAGTATAATGTTTGATAATTCGGATATATAATTTTAAAGTACAAATTTAAAATTTTAGCAAATGATCATTTTCTTTTAACAAATTTTGAATTGGAAGCAATTATATTTTTTTCACTAAATATAATATAGACATAAAAACAGAGGATAATCGGAATTTCACTACTAGTACATTTTCTATTTTTGGTATTTAGATGAACCTTGAGATCACACTCTCAATAATACTAATTCATGTTAATAACAATTTTAAATATTGTTTTAATTAACTTTATTAGGATTGCAATCATTTAATCTTCTGATTGTTTCAATTACTGTCAAGTGTTGTCTCGGCTTGATAACAATAATCTTTCTTTATTAATCGTAATTAAAAGTTCAAAAACATGCAACAGGTAATAACCTTTAATTGTTATGTAAACAGTTATGCAGTACAGGTATTTTTTATTTTATCTGGATATAGTAATTAGGCCTACTTAAATAACCTTTAATTGTTATGTAAACAGTTATGCGGTACAGGTATTTTTATTTTATATGGATATAGTAATTAGGCCTACTTAAATAACCTTTAATTGTTATGTAAACAGTTATGCGGTACAGGTATTTTTATTTTATCTGGATATAGTAATTAGGCCTACTTAAATAACCTTTAATTGTTATGTAAACAGTTATGCGGTACATGTATTTTTATTTTATCTGGATATAGTAATTAGGCCTACTTAAATAACCTTTAATTGTTATGTAAACAGTTATGCAGTACAGGTATTTTTATTTTATCTGGATATAGTAATTAGGCCTACTTAAATAACCTTTAATTGTTATGTAAACAGTTATGCGGTACAGGTATTTTTATTTTATCTGGATATAGTAATTAGGCCTACTTAAATAACCTTTAATTGTTATGTAAACAGTTATGCGGTACAGGTATTTTTATTTTATCTGGATATAGTAATTAGGCCTACTTAAATAATCTTTAATTGTTATGTAAACAGTTATGCAGTACAGGTATTTTTATTTTATCTGGATATAGTAATTAGGCCTACTTAAATAACCTTTAATTGTTATGTAAACAGTTATGCGGTACAGGTATTTTTATTTTATCTGGATATAGTAATTAGGCCTACTTAAATAACCTTTAATTGTTATGTAAACAGTTATGCGGTACAGGTATTTTTATTTTATCTGGATATTGTAATTAGGCCTACTTAAAGAACCTTTAATTGTTATGTAAACAGTTATGCGGTACAGGTATTTTTATTTTATCTGGATATAGTAATTAGGCCTACTTAAATAACCTTTAATTGTTATGTAAATAGTTATGCAGTACAGGTATTTTTATTTTATCTGGATATAGTAATTAGGCCTACTTAAATAACCTATAATTGTTATGTAAATAGTTATGCAGTACAGGTATTTTTATTTTATCTGGATATAGTAATTAGGCCTACTTAAATAACTTTTAATTGTTATGCAAACAGTTATGCAGTACAGGTATTTTTATTTTATCTGGATATAGTAATTAGGCCTACTTAAATAACCTTTAATTGTTATATAAATAGTTATGTAGTACAGGTATTTTTATTTTATCTGGATATAGTAATTAGGCCTACTTAAATAACCTTTAATTGTTATGTAAACAGTTATGCAGTACAGGTATTTTTATTTCATCTGGATATAGTAATTAGGCCTACTTAAATAACCTTTAATTGTTATGTAAACAGTTATGCAGTACAGGTATTTTAATTTTATCTGGATATAGTAATTAGGCCTACTTAAATAACCTTTAATTGTTATGTAAACAGTTATGCAGTACAGGTATTTTTATTTTATCTGGATATAGTAATTAGGCCTACTTAAATAATCTTTAATTGTTATGTAAACAGTTATGCAGTACAGGTATTTTTATTTTATCTGGATATAGTAATTAGGCCTACTTAAATAACCTTTAATTGTTATGTAAACAGTTATGCGGTACAGGTATTTTTATTTTATCTGGATATAGTAATTAGGCCTACTTAAATAACCTTTAATTGTTATGTAAACAGTAATGCGGTACAGGTATTTTTATTTTATCTGGATATAGTAATTAGGCCTATTTAAATAACCTTTAATTGTTATGTAAACAGTTATGCGGTACTGGTATTTTTATTTTATCTGGATATAGTAATTAGGCCTACTTAAATAACCTTTAATTGTTATGTAAACAGTTATGCGGTACAGGTATTTTTATTTTATCTGGATATAGTAATTAGGCCTACTTAAATAACCTTTAATTGTTATGTAAACAGTTATGCGGTACAGGTATTTTTATTTTATCTGGATATAGTAATTAGGCCTACTTAAATAACCTTTAATTGTTATGTAAACAGTTATGCAGTACAGGTATTTTTATTTTATCTGGATATAGTAATTAGGCCTACTTAAATAACCTTTAATTGTTATGTAAATAGTTATGCAGTACAGGTATTTTTATTTTATCTGGATATAGTAATTAGGCCTACTTAAATAACCTATAATTGTTATGTAAACAGTTATGCAGTACAGGTATTTTTATTTTATCTGGATATAGTAATTAGGCCTACTTAAATAACCTTTAATTGTTATGTAAACAGTTATGCAGTACAGGTATTTTTATTTTATCTGGATATAGTAATTAGGCCTACTTAAATAACCTTTAATTGTTATGTAAATAGTTATGTAGTACAGGTATTTTTATTTTATCTGGATATAGTATTTAGGCCTACTTAAATAACCTTTAATTGTTATGTAAACAGTTATGCGGTACAGGTATTTTTATTTTATCTGGATATAGTAATTAGGCCTACTTAAATAACCTTTAATTGTTATGTAAACAGTTATGCAGTACAGGTATTTTAATTTTATCTGGATATAGTGATTAGGCCTACTTAAATAACATTTAATTGTTATGTAAACAGTTATGCAGTACAGGTATTTTTATTTTATCTGGATATAGTAATTAGGCCTACTTAAATTGAAAGTGTTTGACACTTCCAGATGAATTTGAGTTTGTAAAGGTAATTTGTACTCATTTATTATTACCATAAAATGATCGAGAAATAAGGGTTTCAGTGTTCTCCATTTTTGCTCAGTGATAGGTGGTTGTTTTTTGTTGCTTTCTTTTATAGTGTGTTTTAATTTTTTCGCCGTTGCGCTTAAATACGCGTAATTGCAACAAAAATAATACAAAGAATACTTTATATTTCCAATTTTATGGTACTACTTGCTACAGCAATTAAGCAATTTTATTTTATTTTCAACATGTCTCTCTTAATTCTTCTTTCTCTTGTAATTTTCCTTAGCAAAAGAGATTTCATCACAATTTTTTTCAAAAGTTTTGATTTTTCTGTTGATTCCTTTGCTTTTTCAACCAAGATATGTCTCTTTCTAAGTTTCCCCCAAATGTTCATGGCTGTCCTGAAATCAAATTCTGAGTCATCCGGTCCATGTATTGAAATCATCAATAATCCTCAGTGTTGTCTTCACTCTACACATACAACTGAATCCCCTTTCACATTCAATACATTAGACAAACGAGCCGTATAATTATGTAATCAGAAGTGGAACGTGGATATTAACGTGTTCATTTTCTCAATTTTTTTTTTATTTGCATATATCAACTTAGAATCGGAACAAAATCAGTTTTTGAATTTCATAATTATAGATCAGTGTTATTTCATGGAATTTGAAAATTAAAAAAAAGCATCTGAAATTACTTTATGAGCATGTATATTAGCAATTTCCGTCGATACATGTAAAAATAAAAAAAATAAATTATATTTTACAAATATTTAATCTCCATTTTATTTTCAATTTTTGTTTTTCACAACTAAAAAAAAAAGAATAAAAAGTAGTTTTTTTCTCATTACGACAGGTTGTACTTGTAAAATTACTTCAACATGTTCGATCTTTCATTACCCTTGTCTCGGATTGAAACCACTCATAATTGTGTCACAAAATTAATCCTGACCCAGGGGCAAATGTACAGTTAACTTATACTTAATTGTTTAAAGAAAGATGATAAAATATGCTAATCGAAGGGTGTTATAATTTAAAAGAGAAATGTTTATACAGCACTTACATGTAAAAATGTGTCACCGTTAGTGTATAGTTTGGAAGTAATTTTTTACCGGAATTGCGGAAGTTGTTAAAATCTTTTCACAGATAAATATTTCTGTCATTTTACAAAGTCAAATAATTCAAAAACATTTGCATGTGAATTATAACCCATTAAGAGATATGTTCGTACTTATTTCGTCATTAAAATTGTCAACTGTCCACTGATTCAATATACGTTTAAAGGTATTCTGATGATTGTAACATAAGAGCCACATGAAATGCAACACAGGATTTTAATTGGGATCAATACACAAGTTGGGAAAACAATGTTAATTTTCCGACCAGCTTTGAAAAATAAATGCCGGTCGGAAGAGAATTATAGCTGGTCGGCGAAGCCTGCTATAACCAGCAATGGAGAACACTGGGTTTATATGACACAAAATAACAGCAAAATTGACAGGACTAAAAAAACAGTTTGAGCGCTCCATGGTGTTCGAGCCATCCAAGTTCGAGCTAACGAATTTCAACTGTAAGTACTTACAGAAGCCTCCATTGCAGGGGATAATTGTTCCCTTTCATCCACACACTTGCTTCTGTCTATATTGAGATGTTTTATTTCCTTATTTAACTCGTCCACTCTAGTGTTCATGGCATTTAAATCTGTTCTAAGATGATCTGTTTTATCTTCTAATTTAAGCTCTCTACAGAAAACAAATACATTATGTAGTTTGGTGACTTTATGACTTAACAGGAGTCTATTAAAAGTAGAATTTCCGAATTGAAATGTTAACACAAGACCTGAAAAATGAAAGGTCACAATTACCAATCTGTCTAATATATTTTAGAATTCAACCCTACTCTGCTTACAGTCAAACCTACCCATCCGTTCACCTATATTAAGCAGTCACCTGTATTAAAAGGCAACCTTTTTCTTGTCCTGTCATATAACATTTTTATGAATTGAACGTCTTTTAAGAGGTCACTCTGTTTTTTTTTAATCTGAATATTTTAACAGAAAGGTTTCGTTTTTATCAACACAGAAGTTGTGTATTAAATTTCAGAAAGTATGAAGAAAAGCAAGTTGGATACAAGCATTGTTAATTTAAGTCATATTAGGTAATTAAGGTAAAGTCTATTTCATAACAGGTTTTCTGGGCGGGTGGGTGACATTCATGATAAAATTGAGGTTGGTATGGTAATTAGATTAACCTCTATCTCTTAAAGTGGCATTTGCGGTAGTGCCTACCGACAAAATTTGTGGGCGGAGTTTATCATTAGATCACTAATCAGGGTATTGTGTTATTAATAGAACGATAAACAAAAATCCCTGTTGAACAACATATTTATGAAACTGTATGTCACATGACCAACGTGACCTAAAGGTCACCTACCTCAGAAATTTGAATTTTCGAAGTGATTTCTGTAGTTTTCAGACTGATGAAGAATATTATTTTTAATAAGACTGAAAGTTTCGTCAGAAGGAACACTAGTGACCATGCCTGTCAAATATTTTGCTCCAAAAGTAACTGTGAAACTATGTATCATTGATTTTTCCTCCTCGAGATAACAGTGGTCAAAATAAAGAACAATCTGAATGTTTGCTCCGCCTGCGGACCCGGTTTTAATCAGTGCTTATCACCATTAAATGTGTGACTTCCAGCATATGGATAGGTGTACTTGATACAACATCATTTTATGCATGTCATTTTCTTGCAGTATTGGATCAGTGGTTTCCTCTGGTATCTACCACCAACAATACTGTCACTCACAATAAAACTGAAATATGGAGTTGAACCGAACATTCATAACCCCCACATTTAAAGGCATATTGTCTACGATTTTGTTGAACAATTTTAACTGTCCATAAATGATTTGTTTAAGCTATCATTAAACAGTTATGCTGCAAAAGATACGATTTGTGTTCTTTTTTTTGACAAAAAAGACCCAAAACTATTGTTATTGGAATTATTGTCCAGGATGACAAGAATCAAATTAAAAAATTTAAACCCGCCTCTATTCATATGACCTTCTATGTGAACCCGTCTTGAGCATGCACACTGTTTAGAAACAATAAACAACATGTCGGAAGAGAAAGTGTCAATGCATGGAAGAAAGCGGACTTTGATGGATTCAGAGAGAAAGAGGAATAGAAGTGCAGTATCTTCCAAATATAACAAATGCAGGATATATGTAGGGGATCAGTTGGATCGTTGGAACGAACTGAAGGAAGTGCTACACATCCAAACTCACGCTGAAGTGGCAAAGATTTTGCTTGATAGGTAAGCCGAGCATGTTGCCTTCTTTTCTCCATCGTTTTTCATATTTTATGAATTTATGATGATGCCTATGATCATTTTCAGTAGATATTATTCAATATACAACATGTATGTAATTTTGCACCTTGAACATTCATAACTCCCACATTTAATAAAATTGTATAGAACATCCATAACTCCCACATTTAATAAAATTGTATAGAACATCCATAACTCCCACATTTAATAAAATTGTATGGAACATTCATAACCCCCACATTTAATAAAATTGTATAGAACATTCATAACTCCCACATTTAATAAAATTGTATGGAACATTCATAACCCCTACATTTAATAAAATTGTATGGAACATTCATAACCCCCACATTTAATAAAATTGTATAGAACATTCATAACCCCCACATTTAATAAAATTGCATAGAACATTCATAACCCCCACATTTAATAAAATTGTAATGGTAATGAGTGTCAGTTGATCATTCTGAGACAATAATTCATAATTAAAGCTACATGTATATTGAAAAAAAAAATAAGAGCTAGTCCCAAATTACTTTGTGTGAAGAAAAAAAATGCTGCAAAAAACATACATTCATTGTACCGGTATATTATTTTGTTTATTTGTTGTGTTATCAGTAAAATACAAAGATTCTAGTTTTTAAAAAAAACGCAAATTCAAATTCACAAAATAATATGAAAGTGAACCATACAGAAACTTATTGTTGAAATACCTGATTAATTCTGTAGGTGTAAGAACATCATTCTTGGTACATACAAATACTATATTACCATACTGTCCATCCATTAGTAGCTGTCTACGCAAGTTCTCATCGAATAAATGTTTTGCAGTTTTACTACTCCAAGCTCGGGAGATTTCTGTTGCAATCAATATTACTGAACAGTTCTGTAAATACTGAAATAATAAATACAGCTTGAAATATCTATAAAATACCATGCAGTCACCTCTGTTAAGCATTCACCTGTATTAAAGCTCACCTTTTTCAGATTTGTCTTGTCCTGTCATAGAAATTAAGAGATCACCTATCTTATCAGGCCACTTTTTCTTTGTACTAAAGGTGATCTCTTAATACAGGTTTCACTGTATATCCATGGTAGACAAATCTAGAGCTACCACCTGTAAAGAGGACAGAGCTAGTCATTGTCCATAGTAGACAAAGCTAGAGCTACCACCTGTAAAGAGGACAGAGCTATCCATTGTCCATGGTAGACAAACCTAGAGCTACCACATGTAAAGAGGACATAACTAGCCATTGTCCATGGTAGACAAAGCTAGAGCTACCACCTGTAAAGAGGACAGAACCAGCCATTGTCCATGGTAGAAAAACCTAGAGCTACCACATGTAAAGAGGACAGAACTAGCCATTGTCCATGGTAGACAAACCTAGAGCTACCACATGTAGAGAGGACATAACTAGCCATTGTCCATGGTAGACAAACCTAGAGCTACCACATATAAAGAGGACAGAACTAGCCATTGTCCATGGTAGACAGAGCTAGAGCTACCACCTGTAAAGAGGACATAACTAGCCATTGTCCATGGTAGACAAACCTAGAGCTACCACATGTAAAGAGGACATAACTAGCCATTGTCCATGGTAGACAAACCTAGAGCTACCACATGTAAAGATGACATAACTAGCCATTGTCCATGGTAGACAAACCTAGAGCTATCACCTGTAAAGAGGACAGAACTATAGCCATTGTCCATAGTAGACAAACATAGAGCTACCACATGTAAAGAGGACAGAACTAGCCATTGTCCATGGTAGAGAAAGCTAGAGCTACCACCTGTAAAGAGGACAGAACCAGCCATTGTCCATGGTAGAAAAACCTAGAGCTACCACATGTAAAGAGGACAGAACTAGCCATTGTCCTTAGTAGACAAACCTAGAGCTACCATATGTAAAGATAACAGAGCTAGCCATTGTCCATGGTAGACAAACCTAGAGCTACCATATGTAAAGATAACAGAGCTAGCCATTGTCCGTAGTAGACAAACCTAGAGCTACCACATGTAAAGAGGACAGAACCAACCATTGTCCATGGTAGACAAAGCTAGAGCTACCACCTGTAAAGAGGACAGAACCAGCCAGTGTCCATGGTAGAAAAACCTAGAGCTACCACCTGTAAAGAGGACAGAACTAGCCATTGTCCATAGTAGACAAACCTAGAGCTACCACATGTAAAGAGGACAGAACTAGCCATTGTCCATGGTAGACAAAGCTAGAGCTACCACCTGTAAAGAGGACAGAACCAGCCATTGTCCATGGTAGAAAAACCTAGAGCTACCACATGTAAAGAGGACAGAACTAGCCATTGTCCATAGTAGACAAACCTAGAGCTACCATATGTAAAGATAACAGAGCTAGCCATTGTCCATGGTAGACAAACCTAGAGCTACCACATGTAAAGAGGACAGAACTATAGCCATTGTCCATAGTAGAAAAACCTAGAGCTACCACATGTAAAGAGGACAGAACTAGCCATTGTCCATGGTAGACAAAGCTAGAGCTACCACCTGTAAAGAGGACAGAACTAGCCATTGTCCATAGTAGACAAACCTAGAGCTACCACATGTAAAGAGGACAGAACTAGCCATTGTCCATGGTAGACAAAGCTAGAGCTACCACCTGTAAAGAGGACAGAACCAGCCATTGTCCATGGTAGAAAAACCTAGAGCTACCACATGTAAAGAGGACAGAACTAGCCATTGTCCATAGTAGACAAACCTAGAGCTACCACATGTAAAGAGGACAGAACTATAGCCATTGTCCATAGTAGAAAAATCTAGAGCTACTACATGTAAAGAGGACAGAACTAGCCATTGTCCATAGTAGACAAACCTAGAGCTACCATATGTAAAGATAACAGAGCTAGCCATTGTCCATGGTAGACAAACCTAGAGCTACCACCTGTAAAGAGGACAGAACTATAGCCATTGTCCATAGTAGAAAAACCTAGAGCTACCACATGTAAAGAGGACAGAACTAGCCATTGTCCATAGTAGACAAACCTAGAGCTACCACATGTAAAGAGGACAGAGCTAGCCATTGTCCATAGTAGACAAACCTAGAGCTACCACATGTAAAGAGGACAGAACTATAGCCATTGTCCATAGTAGAAAAATCTAGAGCTACTACATGTAAAGAGGACAGAACTAGCCATTGTCCATAGTAGACAAACATAGAGCTACCATATGTAAAGATAACAGAGCTAGCCATTGTCCATGGTAGACAAACCTAGAGCTACCACCTGTAAAGAGGACAGAACTATAGCCATTGTCCATAGTAGAAAAACCTAGAGCTACCACATGTAAAGAGGACAGAACTAGCCATTGTCCATAGTAGACAAACCTAGAGCTACCACAAGTAAAGATAACAGAGCTAGCCATTGTCCATGGTAGACAAACCTAGAGCTACCATATGTAAAGATAACAGAGCTAGCCATTGTCCATGGTAGACAAACCTAGAGCTACCACATGTAAAGAGGACAGAACCAGCCATTGTCCATGGTAGACAGAGCTAGAGCTACCATATGTAAAGATAACAGAGCTAGCCATTGTCCATAGTAGACAAACCTAGAGCTACCACATGTAAAGAGGACAGAGCTAGCCATTGTCCATGGTAGACAGAGCTAGAGCTACCATATGTAAAGATAACAGAGCTAGCCATTGTCCATGGTAGACAAACCTAGAGCTACCACATGTAAAGAGGACATAACTAGCCATTGTCCATGGTAGACAAACCTAGAGCTACCACATGTAAAGAGGACAGAACTATAGCCATTGTCCATGGTAGACAAACATAGAGCTACCACCTGTAAAGAGGACAGAACTAGTCATTGTCCATGGTAGACAAAGCTAGAGCTACCACCTGTAAAGAGGACAGAACTATAGCCATTGTCCATAGTAGACAAACATAGAGCTACCACATGTAAAGAGGACAGAACTAGCCATTGTCCATGGTAGAGAAAGCTAGAGCTACCACATGTAAAGAGGACAGAACCAGCCATTGTCCATGGTAGAAAAACCTAGAGCTACCACCTGTAAAGAGGACAGAACTAGCCATTGTCCATAGTAGACAAACCTAGAGCTACCACATGTAAAGAGGACAGAACCAGCCATTGTCCATAGTAGACAAACCTAGAGCTACCACCTGTAAAGAGGACAGAACTAGTCATTGTCCATGGTAGAAAAACCTAGAGCTACCACATGTAAAGAGGACAGAACTAGTCATTGTCCATGGTAGACAAAGCTAGAGCTACCACCTGTAAAGAGGACAGAACTATAGCCATTGTCCATAGTAGACAAACCTAGAGCTACCACATGTAAAGAGGACAGAACTAGCCATTGTCCATGGTAGACAAAGCTAGAGCTACCACCTGTAAAGAGGACAGAACCAGCCATTGTCCATGGTAGAAAAACCTAGAGCTACCACCTGTAAAGAGGACAGAACTAGCCATTGTCCATAGTAGACAAACCTAGAGCTACCACATGTAAAGAGGACATAACTAGCCATTGTCCATGGTAGACAAAGCTAGAGCTATCACCTGTAAAGAGGACAGAGCTAGCCATTGTCCCTGGTAGACAAACCTAGAGCTACCATATGTAAAGATAACAGAGCTAGCCATTGTCCATGGTAGACAAACCTAGAGCTACCACATGTAAAGAGGACAGAACTAGCCATTGTCCATGGTAGACAGACATAGAGCTACCATATGTAAAGATAACAGAGCTAGCCATTGTCCATAGTAGACAAACCTAGAGCTACCACATGTAAAGAGGACAGAGCTAGCCATTGTCCATGGTAGACAGAGCTAGAGCTACCATATGTAAAGATAACAGAGCTAGCCATTGTCCATGGTAGACAAACCTAGAGCTACCACATGTAAAGAGGACATAACTAGCCATTGTCCATGGTAGACAAACCTAGAGCTACCACATGTAAAGATGACATAACTAGCCATTGTCCATGGTAGACAAACCTAGAGCTATCACCTGTAAAGAGGACAGAACTATAGCCATTGTCCATAGTAGACAAACATAGAGCTACCACATGTAAAGAGGACAGAACTAGCCATTGTCCATGGTAGAGAAAGCTAGAGCTACCACCTGTAAAGAGGACAGAACCAGCCATTGTCCATGGTAGAAAAACCTAGAGCTACCACATGTAAAGAGGACAGAACTAGCCATTGTCCTTAGTAGACAAACCTAGAGCTACCATATGTAAAGATAACAGAGCTAGCCATTGTCCATGGTAGACAAACCTAGAGCTACCATATGTAAAGATAACAGAGCTAGCCATTGTCCGTAGTAGACAAACCTAGAGCTACCACATGTAAAGAGGACAGAACCAACCATTGTCCATGGTAGACAAAGCTAGAGCTACCACCTGTAAAGAGGACAGAACCAGCCAGTGTCCATGGTAGAAAAACCTAGAGCTACCACCTGTAAAGAGGACAGAACTAGCCATTGTCCATAGTAGACAAACCTAGAGCTACCACATGTAAAGAGGACAGAACTAGCCATTGTCCATGGTAGACAAAGCTAGAGCTACCACCTGTAAAGAGGACAGAACCAGCCATTGTCCATGGTAGAAAAACCTAGAGCTACCACATGTAAAGAGGACAGAACTAGCCATTGTCCATAGTAGACAAACCTAGAGCTACCATATGTAAAGATAACAGAGCTAGCCATTGTCCATGGTAGACAAACCTAGAGCTACCACATGTAAAGTGGACAGAACTATAGCCATTGTCCATAGTAGACAAACCTAGAGCTACCACATGTAAAGAGGACAGAACTAGTCATTGTCCATGGTAGACAAAGCTAGAGCTACCACCTGTAAAGAGGACAGAACTAGCCATTGTCCATAGTAGACAAACCTAGAGCTACCACATGTAAAGAGGACAGAACTAGCCATTGTCCATGGTAGACAAAGCTAGAGCTACCACCTGTAAAGAGGACAGAACCAGCCATTGTCCATGGTAGAAAAACCTAGAGCTACCACATGTAAAGAGGACAGAACTAGCCATTGTCCATAGTAGACAAACCTAGAGCTACCACATGTAAAGAGGACAGAACTATAGCCATTGTCCATAGTAGAAAAATCTAGAGCTACTACATGTAAAGAGGACAGAACTAGCCATTGTCCATAGTAGACAAACCTAGAGCTACCATATGTAAAGATAACAGAGCTAGCCATTGTCCATGGTAGACAAACCTAGAGCTACCACCTGTAAAGAGGACAGAACTATAGCCATTGTCCATAGTAGAAAAACCTAGAGCTACCACATGTAAAGAGGACAGAACTAGCCATTGTCCATAGTAGACAAACCTAGAGCTACCACATGTAAAGAGGACAGAGCTAGCCATTGTCCATAGTAGACAAACCTAGAGCTACCACATGTAAAGAGGACAGAACTATAGCCATTGTCCATAGTAGAAAAATCTAGAGCTACTACATGTAAAGAGGACAGAACTAGCCATTGTCCATAGTAGACAAACATAGAGCTACCATATGTAAAGATAACAGAGCTAGCCATTGTCCATGGTAGACAAACCTAGAGCTACCACCTGTAAAGAGGACAGAACTATAGCCATTGTCCATAGTAGAAAAACCTAGAGCTACCACATGTAAAGAGGACAGAACTAGCCATTGTCCATAGTAGACAAACCTAGAGCTACCACAAGTAAAGATAACAGAGCTAGCCATTGTCCATGGTAGACAAACCTAGAGCTACCATATGTAAAGATAACAGAGCTAGCCATTGTCCATGGTAGACAAACCTAGAGCTACCACATGTAAAGAGGACAGAACCAGCCATTGTCCATGGTAGACAGAGCTAGAGCTACCATATGTAAAGATAACAGAGCTAGCCATTGTCCATAGTAGACAAACCTAGAGCTACCACATGTAAAGAGGACAGAGCTAGCCATTGTCCATGGTAGACAGAGCTAGAGCTACCATATGTAAAGATAACAGAGCTAGCCATTGTCCATGGTAGACAAACCTAGAGCTACCACATGTAAAGAGGACATAACTAGCCATTGTCCATGGTAGACAAACCTAGAGCTACCACATGTAAAGAGGACAGAACTATAGCCATTGTCCATGGTAGACAAACATAGAGCTACCACCTGTAAAGAGGACAGAACTAGTCATTGTCCATGGTAGACAAAGCTAGAGCTACCACCTGTAAAGAGGACAGAACTATAGCCATTGTCCATAGTAGACAAACATAGAGCTACCACATGTAAAGAGGACAGAACTAGCCATTGTCCATGGTAGAGAAAGCTAGAGCTACCACATGTAAAGAGGACAGAACCAGCCATTGTCCATGGTAGAAAAACCTAGAGCTACCACCTGTAAAGAGGACAGAACTAGCCATTGTCCATAGTAGACAAACCTAGAGCTACCACATGTAAAGAGGACAGAACCAGCCATTGTCCATAGTAGACAAACCTAGAGCTACCACCTGTAAAGAGGACAGAACTAGTCATTGTCCATGGTAGAAAAACCTAGAGCTACCACATGTAAAGAGGACAGAACTAGTCATTGTCCATGGTAGACAAAGCTAGAGCTACCACCTGTAAAGAGGACAGAACTATAGCCATTGTCCTTAGTAGACAAACCTAGAGCTACCACATGTAAAGAGGACAGAACTAGCCATTGTCCATGGTAGACAAAGCTAGAGCTACCACCTGTAAAGAGGACAGAACCAGCCATTGTCCATGGTAGAAAAACCTAGAGCTACCACCTGTAAAGAGGACAGAACTAGCCATTGTCCATAGTAGACAAACCTAGAGCTACCACATGTAAAGAGGACATAACTAGCCATTGTCCATGGTAGACAAAGCTAGAGCTATCACCTGTAAAGAGGACAGAGCTAGCCATTGTCCCTGGTAGACAAACCTAGAGCTACCATATGTAAAGATAACAGAGCTAGCCATTGTCCATGGTAGACAAACCTAGAGCTACCACATGTAAAGAGGACAGAACTAGCCATTGTCCATGGTAGACAGACATAGAGCTACCATATGTAAAGATAACAGAGCTAGCCATTGTCCATAGTAGACAAACCTAGAGCTACCACATGTAAAGAGGACAGAGCTAGAGCTACCATATGTAAAGATAACAGAGCTAGCCATTGTCCATGGTAGACAAACCTAGAGCTACCACATGTAAAGAGGACATAACTAGCCATTGTCCATGGTAGACAAACCTAGAGCTACCACATGTAAAGAGGACAGAACAATAGCCATTGTCCATGGTAGACAAACATAGAGCTACCACATGTAAAGAGGACAGAACTAGTCATTGTCCATGGTAGACAAAGCTAGAGCTACCACCTGTAAAGAGGACAGAACTATAGCCATTGTCCATAGTAGACAAACATAGAGCTACCACATGTAAAGAGGACAGAACTAGCCATTGTCCATGGTAGAGAAAGCTAGAGCTACCACCTGTAAAGAGGACAGAACCAGCCATTGTCCATGGTAGAAAAACCTAGAGCTACCACCTGTAAAGAGGACAGAACTAGCCATTGTCCATAGTAGACAAACCTAGAGCTACCACATGTAAAGAGGACAGAACCAGCCATTGTCCATAGTAGACAAACCTAGAGCTACCATATGTAAAGATAACAGAGCTAGCCATTGTCCATGGTAGACAAACATAGAGCTACCACCTGTAAAGAGGACAGAACTAGTCATTGTCCATGGTAGAAAAACCTAGAGCTACCACATGTAAAGAGGACAGAACTAGTCATTGTCCATGGTAGACAAAGCTAGAGCTACCACCTGTAAAGAGGACAGAACTATAGCCATTGTCCATAGTAGACAAACCTAGAGCTACCACATGTAAAGAGGACAGAACTAGCCATTGTCCATGGTAGACAAAGCTAGAGCTACCACCTGTAAAGAGGACAGAACCAGCCATTGTCCATGGTAGAAAAACCTAGAGCTACCACCTGTAAAGAGGACAGAACTAGCCATTGTCCATAGTAGACAAACCTAGAGCTACCACATGTAAAGAGGACATAACTAGCCATTGTCCATGGTAGACAAAGCTAGAGCTATCACCTGTAAAGAGGACAGAGCTAGCCATTGTCCCTGGTAGACAAACCTAGAGCTACCATATGTAAAGATAACAGAGCTAGCCATTGTCCATGGTAGACAAACCTAGAGCTACCACATGTAAAGAGGACAGAACTAGCCATTGTCCATGGTAGACAGACATAGAGCTACCATATGTAAAGATAACAGAGCTAGCCATTGTCCATAGTAGACAAACCTAGAGCTACCACATGTAAAGAGGACAGAGCTAGCCATTGTCCATGGTAGACAGAGCTAGATCTACCATATGTAAAGATAACAGAGCTAGCCATTGTCCATGGTAGACAAACCTAGAGCTACCACATGTAAAGAGGACATAACTAGCCATTGTCCATGGTAGACAAACCTAGAGCTACCACATGTAAAGAGGACAGAACTATAGCCATTGTTCATGGTAGACAAACATAGAGCTACCACCTGTAAAGAGGACAGAACTAGTCATTGTCCATGGTAGACAAAGCTAGAGCTACCACCTGTAAAGAGGACAGAACTATAGCCATTGTCCATAGTAGACAAACCTAGAGCTACCACATGTAAAGAGGACAGAACTAGCCATTGTCCATGGTAGACAAAGCTAGAGCTACCACCTGTAAAGAGGACAGAACCAGCCATTGTCCATGGTAGAAAAACCTAGAGCTACCACCTGTAAAGAGGACAGAACTAGCCATTGTCCATAGTAGACAAACCTAGAGCTACCACATGTAAAGAGGACAGAACCAGCCATTGTCCATAGTAGACAAACCTAGAGCTACCATATGTAAAGATAACAGAGCTAGCCATTGTCCATGGTAGACAAACATAGAGCTACCACCTGTAAAGAGGACAGAACTAGTCATTGTCCATGGTAGAAAAACCTAGAGCTACCACATGTAAAGAGGACAGAACTAGTCATTGTCCATGGTAGACAAAGCTAGAGCTACCACCTGTAAAGAGGACAGAACTATAGCCATTGTCCATAGTAGACAAACCTAGAGCTACCACATGTAAAGAGGACAGAACTAGCCATTGTCCATGGTAGACAAAGCTAGAGCTACCACCTGTAAAGAGGACAGAACCAGCCATTGTCCATGGTAGAAAAACCTAGAGCTACCACCTGTAAAGAGGACAGAACTAGCCATTGTCCATAGTAGACAAACCTAGAGCTACCACATGTAAAGAGGACATAGCTAGTCATTGTCCATGGTAGTCAAAGCTAGAGCTATCACCTGTAAAGAGGACAGAGCTAGCCATTGTCCATGGTAGACAGACATAGAGCTCTCACCTGTAAAGAGGACAGAGCTAGCCATTGTCCATGGTAGACAAACCTAGAGCTACCACATGTAAAGAGGACAGAACTAGCCATTGTCCATGGTAGACAGACATAGAGCTACCATATGTAAAGATAACAGAGCTAGCCATTGTCCATAGTAGACAAACCTAGAGCTACCACATGTAAAGAGGACAGAGAACTAGCCATTGTCCATGGTAGACAAACCTAGAGCTACCACCTGTAAAGAGGACAGAACTATAGCCATTGTCCATGGTAGACAGACATAGAGCTACCATATGTAAAGATAACAGAGCTAGCCATTGTCCATGGTAGACAAACCTAGAGCTACCATATGTAAAGATAACAGAGCTAGCCATTGTCCATGGTAGACAGACATAGAGCTCTCACCTGTAAAGAGGACAGAACTAGCCATTGTCCATGGTAGAAAAACCTAGAGCTACCACATGTAGAGGACAGAACTAGCCATTGTCCATAGTAGACAAAGCTAGAGCTACCACATGTAAAGAGGACAAAAGTAGCCATTGTCCATGGTAGACAAAGCTAGAGCTACCACCTGTAAAGAGGATAGAGCTAGCCATTGTCCATGGTAGACAAACCTAGAGCTACCACATGTAAAGAGGACAGAGAGCTAGCCATTGTCCATGGTAGACAAAGCTAGAGCTACCACCTGTAAAGAGGACAGAACTAGTCAGTGTACAAAGACCTACAGAAAGCAATACAATCTGTATAAATATGTGACATAAGTAAGAATTGATCTGTATCTCCAAGATAAAACTGATTCCATAACAGTAATACATCTACTGTATGTTGGCAGGACATATCTATCAGCAGGCTGTTGTTTCAGTGATTTATCACTATAAAAATCCAACTCAGCGTGTCCGTCTATTACAAACCGGACCTCATCGTTATCTTATTGAAAATTAACAAATAATATAGCTGAAAATTACTGAGTTGGCGTTAAACTACAATCACTCAAACCCTGGTGCCTTCATTTGTTAGGAAAAGTATTTTTCTACCAAATGCTTAACACCTTCAACAAGTTGAAGATTATGTAAACCAAATAAACGTATCATACAAGTGGCAATAATAATAATGTGGAATGGTGAGAAACAATTCCAAATTATTACTGATAACCAATACAAATCATCATGATATATACCAGCCATATACTTGTGATGTGACAATGACCTGCGACTGGGGGTCACAATCTGGACTTTACTTGTCCTAGTATAACCCAAATTTCAATTTGATAGTAGTAATTCAACCAAAATCACGACTTTCATAGTGCTTGGTTTTCAAAAAGGGGGGGGGGTGAGGGACAAGTTCATATGTGACCGCTTTACCCCTTGCCTACGAGTGTGGGCTATTAAAGTTTGCTTACCTCCTTTGCTATTTTATCCCTGGCAGCGTTAGCATCCCCGACACCTGGTAAGTCTACCAATGTAACTCCTGAACTACAGACACCACACCTCGGAATACGTATGGTCACAGATTTTATTATCGGCCAGAACTGGCTTCCTGTTTTTGCTGTAGTATTTTGTATAAATTCATCTACCTTATTTCTGAACTCTGATGCCTGAAAATAAAATACAAATCAAAAACTTTTTATAATTAAAAACTGATGAGTCAAGTCTTTCTGCACTGAAATATTTCCCTATATATTTTACATAGTGAGTGAGTGAGTGAGTGACTGTTGCTTAATGTCAACTCAAGCAATTTTTCAGCTATATCATGGCGAGAACTAGTTAATTTTCAATGAGATGATGATGAGGTCCGCTTTGCCCTAGACCAACATGCTTAGTTGGATTTTCAAAGTGCTAGCTCACTGAAACAACAGTCTGCAGACAGACATGTCGCCCCACATTATCCTAATTCTGAGCCAAACAGTCTTTGCTTTTTTTCCTTTATGCTGCATGCTTAGCAGGGATCCACCAAATATCAATACATAGTGATTGGCTTGAACCCATGATCTACCGCATTCGAGGCGAGCACGCTAACCATTACACCACCGATGCAATTAAATGTATTTATTTCAATTAAAACCATGATTGTTTTAATGCTTGTCAAGTCATTTCTATCTTGATTTTCAGAATTAAAAGCAGAAATGAATAGTTTCTTCTTCTTATAATATTTATATAATTTGATTTCTACTTTTCCTATATGATTAAAATAAGAAGTTTCATTTTTTTCACCAAATATTACTATATAATCATAGAAAATTGTGACATCGAGAATTACATTTGTATTTAAATAATAGTCCTGGAAAATAAAAGTTCGAAAAAACTATGAAAATATCAGAAGATACTCTTATTAATTCTCCTTTTAAAGTTGAAAAATTAGCAAATCAGAATAAAAATGGCTTCAGGAGAAGTTTTTGAAAATAAGTCATTAAAAAATGTATATATTAAATAGAGAAATATCGTTGTGCGAAAATACTTCTGACCCTTGAATGTACAGTGACTATGATATGATGGGTATAACTATGAATTCCACGATTATACTGTTTTTAATATTTTGTTCTATAATACTGTTTGTTTTGATTAATACCTGTAGATTCATGTTTTGACTTTGATAATTTAATGTTTTCACTGCTTTTTGCTTTACAATGTTCATATGTATGACATAAAAAATCTTAAACTTGCACTTTGTCATGTGTACTGTGGTGGTAACCAGTTATGGTCAAAATCAGTATTTTTGAGAAGGATATTATATATACATGTATATATATTACCTGATAGAGTTTATGTTAAAATGTGTCTTACAGGTTTTACATTATGCAGTAGAGATGCCAGTCAAAAATCAATTACAGGGGATGCTTGCTGTTTTTGAACCATTAGATAGATCTCAATCTAAGAAGAATTTTGAGCCTTCATTTGTAAAAATTGGATGAAGGGTTTAAAAGTTATAAGCATTTGAAATTGCCTATTTTTTGTCAATAATTTTCCCAAGATGGCCACCATCAATAATGGTTTTAATGACTGTTTTAGAGTTCTGATTTTTTGTGTAAACAGCAGATAATGTCTCTACTTTTGTTTTTCCCCATAGATTATAAGTTATTCTGTCAGAAAAATGAAACTGAACATGTTTGAAGTAATATTTGCCATTTGTTTTACTGTCCAAAATGTGTCTCGGCGCCACTTTTGATCTTGACCGAAAGGTCCATTATGGCTCACATTGGCATAATTTTGTCAGAAAATAACTTATCTGACATCATAATAGAAGAAATTGTGTGTAGAAATACTTGTTTTGACTGCAATTATAACATATGAATCACCTTTTACATCTTTTTGTGGAATTATGAATCCATAAAGGTGGGTGTGCAATTAGTGTTCAAAACTATTTGAGATTGGCACCATTTCACAGCAGTTATATGGAAAAATGACACAAAAAAGCTTCATATTTCCTAAACTAACTAGAGGCTCAGCATTGATCTGAGCCTGTGTCGCTCACCTTTCATTCTGCTCTGAGGAAACTTAATACAGAACCTTCCATAGCCTATAGGTGCTTCCCACCAAATTTCGGTTCGCTTTGGCAAAGTAATTTCAGAGAAGAAGATTTTTTAGAAAGTGACCAATCTAAAACAAGAATTGCCTGTGGCAGCCATGTTTGTTAATGGATCAAAATGAAATGAGCAATCTCTATAGAGGACCTTCCATAGATGCTTCTTACCAAGTTTCATATCAATTGGCCAAGCGGTTTCAGAGGAAAAGCTGTTTTAGAAATCAAACAATAAGAAACAAGAATTGTCTATGATGACCATGTTTTTAAACGGATCAAAATGGAATGAGCAATTCCCATAGAGGACCTTCCATAGATGCTTCCTACCAAGGTTTGGTTTATTTGGCCAAGCTGTGTCAGAGAAGATGATTTTTAGAAATTGACCAATCAGAAAAAAGAATTGTCTGTGGTGGCCATGTTTGTTAACAGATTGGGACAAAATGAGCAATCTTTATAAGAAGACTTTCCATAGATGCTTCCTACCAAGTTTCGGATCATTTGGCCATGCGGTTTCAGAGGAAAAGATTTCTAGAAATAGACCAATCAGAAACAAGAATCACCTGTGGTGGCCATATTTGTTAATGGATATGGGACAGAATGAGCAATCTTTATAGAGGACCTTCCATAGATGCTTCCTACCAAGTTTCGGTTCATTTGGCCATGTGGTTTCAGAGGAGAAGATTTTCAGAAATAGACCAATCAGAAACAAGAATCGCCTGTGGTGGCCATGTTTGTTAATGGAATTGGAACGAAATGAGTACTTTTTATAGATAACTGCCCATAGATGCTTCCTACCAAGTTTCAGATCATTTGGCCAAGCGGTTTCAGAGGTGAAGAATTTTTTAAATCAGCCAATTAGAAGCAAGAATCGCCTGTGGTGGCCATGTTTGTTAATGGATCGGGACGGAATGAGCAATCTCTATAGAGAACCTTCCATAGATGCTTCCTAGTAAGTTTCCGATCATTTGGCTAAGCGGTTTCAGAGGAGAAGATTTTTAGAAATCAGCCAATCAGAAATAAGAATTGCCTGTGGCGGCCATGTTTGTTAATGGATCGGAACGAAATGAGCACTCTTTATAGAGGATCGCCCATAGATGCTTCCTACCAAGTTACGGTTCATTTAGCCAAGCGGTTTCAGAAGAGAAGAATTGTGAACATCAGCCAATCAGAAACAAGCGTCGCCTGTGGCGGCCATGTTCGCTAATGGATCGGGACGAAATGAGCAATCTTAATAGAGGACCTTCCATAGATGGTTTCTACCAAGTTTCAGTTCATTTGGTTGAGGGGTTTTAGAGGCATATCTATCTGTAATTCAATTCAGAGATAACTGCATTTTGAATAGATACAAAATGTATCTATATTTTAACTAGAGTTATCTCCCTTTTAACAGAAAAAAATGATTTTTTAGATATCACTCAATCAGAAACAAGAATCGCCTGTGGCAGCCATGTTTGTTAACAGATCAAGATGAAATTAACAATATTTATAGAGGACCTTCCATAGATGCTTCCTACCAAGTTTCGGTTCATTTGGCTAAGCGGTTTCAGAAGAGAAGAATTGTGAACATCAGCCAATCAGAAACAAGCATCGCCTGTGGCGGCCATGTTCGTTAATGGATCGGGACGAAATGAGCAATCTTAATAGAGGACCTTCCATAGATGGTTTCTACCAAGTTTCAGTTCATTTGGTTGATGGGTTTTAGAGGCATATTTATCTGTAATTCAATTCAGAGATAACTGCATTTTGAATAGATACAAAATGTATCTATATTTTAACTAGAGTTATCTCCCTTTTAACAGAAAAAATGATTTTTTAGATATCACTCAATCAGAAACAAGAATCGCCTGTGGCAGCCATGTTTGTTAACAGATCAAGATGAAATTAGCAATATTTATAGAGGACCTTCCATAGATGCTTCCTACCAAGTTTCGGTTCATTTGGCTAAGCGGTTTCAGAGGAGAAGATTAAAAAAAATATACCAATCAGAAACAAGAATTGCCTGTGGTGGCCATGTTTGTTAATGGATCGGGACAAAATGAGCAATCTTTATAGAGGACCTTCCATATATGCTTCCTACCAAGTTTCAGTTCATATGGTTGAGGGATTTCAGAGGAGAAGATTAAAATGTGAAAAGTTAACGGACGACAGACGACGGACGCCAAGTAATGGCAAAAGCTCACCTTTGGGAAGGTGAGCTAAAAATGATATCTGTACAAAATTTTGAAGACAATACCACAGTGTTGTGCACGTTCTGTTGGACGTGATGTTTTTTTGTCCACACAAGAAATGGCGTCCATTTTGTTCAAAATGGCCGCCATTTTTTAATGAAATTCCTCAGACAGGGAACCTGTTCCAAGATAATTTGATCAATTTTTTTATCAATATAATTAATATCACTGAAAAATATGAATATGGAGGTTTGTACCAATGACCTCTTATTTGTCTTAGCATTTTATTACGGAATAATTGTCATATTGGTGGCCATTTTGAAAACAAAATGGCTGCCATTGCTTTAAAATTTGTTGCGCAAATTTAGGTTTTTAATATTACTCTGTCGTTTCTAGTCAGAATTTGATCATCAAGGTACCAAATTAAAGCTATTCTAAAAATCTATAACTCAAGTAACTAATAACTTAAACTAAATACTTTTCATTTCATATATACCACCAATATGTAATCCCCGCAAGGAGTGAAGATTCCAGACACCTACCCCTTGCCGAAAATTTAACTGGTCGGCTTGATATACATGTAGGTGTTTTTGCTTTCCTACCTCAATGTCTTGCAATCATAATGTAGCTGTACAATTGCTGAAAGTGATGTTATATGCATCAACCACCCAACAAGCATGATAGTGAAACACCTCTAAACTGAACTTCCTTAAGATCAGTTTGTGTTTAAAATAGATGGATATTATTTGCACGGCTTACACATTTCCTACAAAAGGCTACATCTGGAACCTGGAACTTTATTTAAAATAAAGTTATGTTGTTTATAGAGGATGCTGTTTATATTCAGGTTTCCCTTTATTACAATTTGAGCAAGTAAATTTGTTTCATTCTTACTCTCCATGTCGTTCGAATCCCACTCATGGTAACGTAAGGTGTACTTGATACCACATTATTGTGTGATAAAATTTGCCAGTGACTTGCAACAGGTCTGTGGTTTTCTCCAGGTACTCCGGTTTACTCCACCAATAAAACTGACCACCACGATATAACTGAAATATTGTTGAAAGTGGCATTAAACATCATAACCCAACCCCTAACCCTACTCTCCGACTTCGTGTCAAAGTTTCAGTTTTGCCCATTACTATTCTAATTTGCTTCTTAAAACTGTTCAATGAAAACAACAAAATATTAAGTTCATTCATTTATTATTCAGGAAATATCTGGTGTATTTTTGAAATACATCATCCATTGTCACATGTATTGTGGTCTGAATAAGTCCAGCTACATGTAAAACTAAATATTTCATTATGATATAAATTATGGACTCAGCTGTATATTATCCTGCAGTCCTAAGTTCAGGTAATATCCCAAGGCCAGCTTGGATCACATGTCTTTGACCAGCAAAGCATACATGTACTATCAGGTAAACTGAAAAAAACAACAGAAGGGACCACAAAGAAATAGTTCTAACTACATTGTACTTATTATCCTTTCATAACTACTATTATAATAAATATAAATTCACAATGTATTTAGTTAGGCAAAAAAATTACAAGAGTTTCAAACTTTTGGTATTGACCCCAATTTTTCGTGTCTCCTCAAAGATTTTATTACAAAGTTAAAGTCAGATCCTCGTGGGCCCTCTAATTTGGACCAATAAATCTTGTATCTTGTATAACCTAGGTAAAAATATATGTTTTGTCTACTTGTACTAACTACCTTCCCCTTTTCGAGAATATTAGCAGAAACACTGGTATTTTTTTTCACTGTTCTATAAATATGCAATAACATTTTGTTTACTTTTATTTGAATTTAGTATGTAAATATTCAATCCATGGAAGCTGGCAAATACAAAAAAAAAATGTAGCACCATGACAAAAGTTTCTTGTGTTGATGCATACTTGCAATCCAATGCCATGGTTGAATAGTTCAAGTGACATAATCTCCTTGAAATTAAACCTGGCTTCGAAGAAATTTTCTCCACTATACCCTCCAACCTGAAGATAATAGAGCAGAAATTTTCTTCTCAAATCTAACCAAAATGTCAGTTTTAAAAGCTCAAAGTCATGTACCAACTTTAAAAAAAAAGCTTTGAATATATTTAAACAAAAAAAAGCTTTTGAAAAAATGTCACAGTACACAACCAAGAATATGAATAGAATTAACTTTATGAAGAGTGCATGTAAGCGTACTTTTATTCCGGTGTGTAGAATTTCCGATGAGCAAATTTACACTAGTGTTGTCTTTCCATAAATAGTGCGAACTTTAAAAAACACAGGTAAGTTTTGTTTATTATGATTAACACACATGTTTATAAACGCGCTAATCACTCAGAACCGGTTTTCCTATTGTTGTCACCCGTGCGTATTATTTATTATTATGCTTTCTGTAAATTTCTTCTGTAATATAAGTTCATACGATATTTTGGCATATATCACAAAGAATTATATAGCGTTGATATACTATGCGAAAATAGTACATCTACTATGCCAGTTTCACGTGGGGAAGGTTGGGTTTTCAGCTGTCTGTCAAACTATATATAGCTAGTCCACGTGGAAGGGGGCGGATCCAATCTGTCAATCTATCATAGTCGTCTACACATTTTTTAATACTTGTTATTGTTGTTAATTAAATTTCAAACTTCAAAAATCTTTATATTTTTAAAGCCTTGAATGAAACAAAGAATATTCTCATACTTTCAAGACTATCTGATCCAATACATTAGTCACCAATATCAGGACCTCCTTTATTGTAATTGTTCTCAATATATTTTGTCTACATATAACAATCAGCATAATAATAATAATAATGTTGTGTTAGCAATGACTATGTCTTCAACCCTGAACACTATATTGGCATAGTCATTGCTAACACAACATTATTATATAAATAGCATCTCATCAATTTATTCTAATATTATAATAACAAAGATTAAATATTAAAATATGTAGCATGAGGAATATCAAGCAATTTTGAATTACCTGAACAACAAATCTTACAATCAAAATGTTTCTGAAAATGAAAAAAAGGAGGATTCGAGCTAGGAGTAAAAAGTTCATGATCAAAGAAATAGACGGATTGCAACATTTGTATACAAAAGACGCAAAAGCTGTAGTAACTGAGGAGAAAAAGAAGAATGACTGATTCTGCACTAGTGAGTCTAGTGTGGTTATTCCATATAGTAAACACTCTTTAATTTAGGTCTGTAATTTATTTATAGATAATTATAAATCATGACAATTTAGTTTTGAATGGTGACTGAAGTAAAATTATTGATTTAATTCAGAATTCTTCAGTTCTTGATTTTTAGCTATTGTTACTGATTCCGCCACAAACTTTCTTTCCGAAATACAGAATACTCTAGTGTATAATTTCTCCATGACCTAAATGCCCTAGGGTATAATTTTCAATGAAATAGCACACTAGTATATTTATTCTATGTGATTAGAAATCAACATAATATGGACATGATGGATGATCTACTCTAGGAAATGAATTTACACTTACATTACATTACAAGGTAGTGTATTATTTCCTTGAAGAATAACTGCACTAGGTAATTCTTTCCTGGATAAATTATATTAGTGTATAATTAACAATTCATTTTGAAATAATCACTTCAATATTTTTTAACCCCTGAAAAAGCTAATGCCCCATTTTTTTAATTGCCCCTCTAAAAAAATCCCTTTTAAGAGTGTTTTGGATACACAATTAAGCAAAGGATAATTCACACTACGCATGGAAAAAATAACCTAGTGCAATAATTCCTCTGGAAATTATACACTAGTGTAACTTGTCCTCAGAAAAGAATACACTGGTGGAAAGAAAACACTGTTACATGAAGACTATAGTATATAAAAAAAAAAACAATTATGTAGTCATAGAGGAAAGTGATTGACTGATGAAAAAAGAGGAAACTCCTATTCTTGTGCCCATACCCTCGTTTTCTAGCTGTTTGGACCAAGCTTGAAACATTTTATTTCCAAATATTTTCCTTAAAAAAAAAGAGGAAATCAGCTGATCAGAGGAAAACTTTCATCTCTGTTTACACTCCCCTTTTCGGTTTGTTTACTTTTGCTTTGAACGCAAGTTGGAAGTATTATAAATTGACAAGAAGTTTTTTATAAACTACTTGAAAAGAAGCAATGCAAAAAATAAATCGTACGTTTAAAACATTGAGAACAAGGTTTATACATACCTACGATAACACCTGTGTCACAACCACCATCGTTGACGTTACTATTTACTTTCCACTCCCAACGATGTACAACGTTCTCCTTCCGACATGCTTAGGGGCATTTTA
Source organism: Bathymodiolus septemdierum (assembly GCA_963383655.1). Lineage (NCBI taxonomy): Eukaryota > Metazoa > Mollusca > Bivalvia > Mytilida > Modiolidae > Bathymodiolus > Bathymodiolus septemdierum. Next base: position 43,104,214 of record OY726521.1, on the reverse strand, counting down.
AATACTAAAAATCAGTTATGTTCCCGATCTAATATGGTTGAGATGGTATGTTTCCTACGTTGATATTGTAACGGAAAATACAAATATCGCCATCGGAGAACCCAACTCCAAATTTTTCATTGAATTGTTCATCTTGGAACTTTTCAGACGACCATTTTCCGTTTAGCATGCTCAGGAAATCAGAAGCGACTGTGACCATGCGCAAGCTACGAATCTGCGCTTTAATTGGATAATAATTATGGAACTATATAACGTCAGGAACATAGCCGGGCAAGGCATTGAAAGGGGGGACCCTGGTGAAAAAAACATGCCGCGAATGGTAAAATTCCAAAAACAGCAATTCCGATTCGAACACGTTATATTTAAACAATTCCATATTAAAAGAAACAAAATTTTTTAAGATTTTAAACAAGGTTTAGATAATTAATCAATGTAAAAAAATTATATCTTTATATAGTTTTATCTGTAAAAATCTGACATAAAAAATTGCATTTTCATGTATCAGCAGCTACTGGAAAACAAAATGGCGGCCGAAATAATGATAAGCGTAGAAATTGTATTTACCCATTCAGATTTAATTGTTTCTGTCTTGCCTAGATGACTAGTGACTTTGGTCTGTTTTTCCAGATCTTCAAATGAATCAAATTCTCCATAAACAGCTGTTATTTTAAGATAGGCAATACCAGCTTCAGACTCAGGAGATGGATTCATTTTCTTCTTCATCTTCATTTTTCCATTTTTATCAGTTAAATCTTTTTTCAGAAGTTGAAGCTCATAATCCCACTCCTGAAAACAAAAATGCAATGGTGTTACCTTTTATTCAATTTATCTAGATAAATACATGGTTGGTAAAAAGGTATGTATGAACATACTTCTAACCCACCTCAAAACAAAGGGCTACAGACTGATTGTGGTATGATATGATTGAAGCAGGTCAACCATTTTTGCAACCTTTTGACCTATTGTTTGACAGAATGTATGTCTATAATACCTCATATCAATCCTAATCTTTGTTCTTAACAAATGATCCTTATATAAATATTTCAATTGGGTTTTTATGGTGAGTGAGTGAGTGAGTGAGATACTATAGCAATCAATCTTTCTTGAACATCATAAAAATAAATGTCTTAGATACCAATTGGTTGTTTTTACTTCTATTCTTTTCATTTAGTTCTCAGGAACAATTATTTGCATGGATCCTTTGAAGTGGCTATAGGTTGATAAATAAAAATAGATCCTTTGAAGTGGCTATAGGTTGATAAATAAAAATATAAGTCAGGATAAGTTTAATTCTACTTTATGTAGATTTATATTAAATAGTATTCTAACATGACTTCCTTCTTTCGCTTTGTTAACAAACGAACGAGTTATCCATTCGGTATAATCTCATTAGCACATGCGCCGGTGAGTGTAACCCAAATAATCCAGTCGCTATATTACGCTCCTGCTGGTCGCTACATTAACTCATCTAGTGATAGTGCCGATAGTGGGTGCAGTATTATTCAAGTTACATAAATTGTGTGCAACATTTTCCGCAAGCATAAATATTAATTACCGTCTTCCAATCAAAGTATACTACCGTATTTGTACTCTTAGACATATCAGAATCAAAATAAATCATGGAAGCCAGAATGTGTTTTGCATTTTAACATGGATTGGCAGATATTAGTAAATTTTATCCCTCGCTTCTGGCTCGGGATAAAATACTAATAACCGCCAATCCATGTTAAAACTCCCAACACATTCTGGCTTCCATGATTTATTTCTTAAATATACTATAATTATTACACAATAATATTTGTAGAACAAATATGTATTGTAATCCCTCTCTAGACATATGAAGGCTGATTTGAACAAAATTAGATGAAGGATGATTTCAGCCATCAGCCTTTGAAAATATTTATTAAATAATTTAAACACAAAGTTTCTTAAACTTTGCAAAAATATGACTTTCCCGTCAAACTTTACTATAGCTTTACTATATACACATTGTATATGCTAAATAGAGTGTAAATAGGTTTTTAGGTCGAAGGCTGATTATTAGCGAATCAGGAAGGCTGACCTCAAGAGCAGATAATCAAGCACATGGCTAACATAAATATCGGCATCAATTTCGCCGGTTTAAACAATTACCATTCCCAGCTGGTTTTTCATTTTCTCAACTCCTCTCTGAGCCATGTTTCTTAAGGCTGACGAAGGCTGATTTATTTATTTATATTGCTAAGAATTAATGTTTGCTCTTGAACAGCAATGAGAAAAGATTCTCCCGAAGGTTGATCAACATTGTTATTGGTCCAAATAAACAAACCTCAAATATTCACGATAACTGTTAACCAGTGGTCAAATGGTTCTGCTTGCACAAAACACGTGAAAATTCCCTAAGTATTTCAAAAAGTAAACAAACGTGAATACGAGTAACCGCAAACTCGTAACAATATATAGAATTTAACCATTTTCCTTTTTTAAATTGTTTTATACAAATTACCTCTGTGGATAAAAACTCTATATCTGCCTCATAAAGATCATTTTTGTAGTTATTCTGGATCTTTACAACTACAGCTGTGCAAGCCTGGGTGCCTGACGTTGGTAAAACATTATATTCATCTATCATGGCATTTAATAGACTGGATTTTCCTGTTCCTGTAGTCCCTACCACTCCTACAGTTGCACTTGGAATGAAACATTTACCCTCAAGTTCCTTTAACTGTTTTCTGAATTTATAAATTCAATGAAAATTTATAGTCGTTTGATAGATGATTAGATTTGACTTTTGGTGTTTAAAGCCACTTTCAACAATATAACAGCTATATCATGGCGACCAGTTTTAGTGGTGGAAGAAGCCAGAGTACCCGGAGAGAACCACCGACCATGGGCAAGCAACTCGTAAACTTTATCACTTGCGCTGCGAGTCGAGTGCACCCTTTTTTGTAATTTACAAAGCCGGGTGCAAACCCATGCCATATTGGTGATAGGCTTGTATGAGTTGTTAGGTAATCCAACTACCTAACTAATTGAGCCACCCAGGCCCTCTGAATAATAGACTACAAATACAACAACACTATTATATCTTTACAAATAATTACGGAGTGAGTGATTGTTGCTTAGAGAAGTGAGTAAATTTTTATGGTATATCATGGCAAGAATAATTTATAATTCAATGAAATGATGATAATGTCCACTTTGATCTAGACCAACAGGCTTAGTTGATTCCGAGCCAACCAGTATTTGCTCCTTAATGTTGTGTACTTAGCGGAAAAGCATCATATACCAATTATAATTATATAGTCTTTGGATTGGCTTGGTAGTGTAGTAGAAGTATTAGTTTATGACAAATTCGTACAGATAATGGGGGGGGGGGGGGTTGGGAGTGGTGACAGGGCCCCAGTGGTGACAACTATCCCCCACTAGCCACATGTAAAAAATTGTTAAAATATGTCTGCAGGACACAGACAACTCCTCTTACTGCTAAACAAAACTGAGGCATAACTCCACAACAGAAAACAGTGGTCAAGTCCAAAATTTGTCTTGACCTCTTTTTATGGAACTTTGTAAATAAATTCCAAAGGATTTGCTAAAGGGAAACTTTAGCTATTGAGCTGAAACAAAATGTGGGAAGTACATATTGTATGGACATGGATAAAGTTTAATGCCCCCTGACATCTGACTACTTGGAACATAATGTGGGAAGTACATAATGTACAGACATGGATAAAGTTTAATGCCCCCTGACATCTGACAGCTGGAACATAATGTGGGAAGTACATAATGTATGGACATGGATAAAGTTTAATGGCCCCTGACATCTGACAGCTGGAACATAATGTGGGAAGTACATAATGTACAGACATGGATAAAGTTTAATGCCCCCTGACATCTGACTACTTGGAACATAATGTGGGAAGTACATAATGTACAGACATGGATAAAGTTTAATGCCCCCTGACATCTAACTGCTGGAACATAATGTGGGAAGTATATAATGTACAGACATGGATAAAGTTTAATGCCCCTTGACATCTAACAGCTGGAACATAATGTGGGAAGTACATAATGTACAGACATGGATAAAGTTTAATGCCCCCTGACATCTGACAACTGGAACATAATGTGGGAAGTACATAATGTATGGACATGGATAAAGTTTAATGCCCCCTGACATCTAACAGCTGGAACATAATGTGGGAAGTACATAATGTATGGACATGGATAAAGTTTAATGCCCCCTGACATCTAACAGCTGGAACATAATGTGGGAAGTACATAATATACGGACATGGATAAAGTTTAATGCCCCCTGACATCTAACAGCTGAAACAAAATGTGGGAAGTACATAATGTATGGACATGGATAAAGTTTAATGCCCCCTGACATCTAACCGCTGAAACAAAATGTGAGAAGTACATAATGTATGGACATGGATAAAGTTTAATGCCCCCTGACATCTAACAGCTGGAACATAATGTGGGAAGTACATAATGTACGGAAATGGATAAAGTTTAATGCCCCCTGACATCTGACATCTAACAGCTGAAACAAAATGTGGGAAGTACATAATGTACGGACATGGATAAAGTTTAATGCCCCCTGACATCTAACAGCTGGAACATAATAAATAAAAATGATTCTAACATGACGTCCTTCTTTTACTTAGTGAACAAACGAGCGATTTATCGATTGGGTATAATCTCATTAGCACATGCGCCGATGCATGCGACTGACTTTCCCGTCATAAATGTACATGTTGATGAATTATCGTCTGCTCGAATTTGGCAGTATAAAATGTGTGCGACATTGTCCGCAAACGTAAATATAAATTACCGTCTTCCAATCAAAGTATACTACCATATTTGTACTCTTAGACATATCAGAATCGAAATAATTCATAGAAGGCAGAATGTGTTTTGAGTTTTAACATGGGTTGGCAGATATTAGTAGATTTATTTCTTAAGTGTAATACACCCTTACCTCCATGCTTCAACCCTATTAAGGTTCTCCACATCTTTACCTAAAGTATTTGTCAATTTCGAAATCAATTCTTTACATCTGTAAATATAAACAGTGTAAATTATATACCCATTACCATTACATACAAGACATTGTATCAAGTCAAATCTGTTGTGTGAACCAATATCACTACACGAGTCGCAAAAATGACGAGTAGCGATGTGATTAGTTCACAAGAAAGGCAATACCTGATACAAAGTCTTGTGTGTTTGTTAGTTTGTTTGATGGTGTTTAATGCCACTTTCAACAATATTTCAGCTATATGCAAAGTCTTGTACCATCACACTATATATGTATGTAATAAACTTATTTAACATTTAAAAAATGACTACATTTTGTGCATAATGTAACGTTATTTGTTGTTATTCAAATATCATGTTACAGATCCCTTTTAGTGTCACTATAGTGAGTGATTGTTGTTTAATTCAGCTAAATCATGGCAAGAACAAAATAATTTTCAATGAGATGATGATGAGGTCCACTTTGTATTAGACAAAAACGCTTAGTGCTAGCTCACTGAAACAACAGTCCTCAGATAGATATGTCGCCCACTCGGACACATTATCCCGATTTTTAGCCAACCAGTCTTTATTCTTTCTCAAGTTAACGCTGCATGCTTAGCGGAGAAGAAACAAATACCAATTTTATAGTCTTTGGTTTTGACACGATCTGGGATTGAACCCACGATCTAATACAATTGAGGCAAGCATGCCAACCATTAGTATTTAAGGAGTGGACCATACAGTTAAGCTAAAAAAAGTTCTATGATAGGAAATATTTTATTAAAATCTATCAATTTAAATAATAATATCTCTTTCATAGAACATGCAAGGTCAAAGTTCGCAAGACAAATACAGCATACAACTGCTAAACAAAGATTATATACAAGGAAAACATTTGAATTTTATACAAGGCATTTCAGTTCACACCCGATGTTTGTGGGCTTCATATCACTAAATCTTTAGTTATTATTGTATTATATTGTGAATCATTGTTTGTCTTTTTTTCTTTAGGCCATTGTGTTGTCTATCCTCTCTCGATTTACAGCTTCTGATTACCTGTCACAGTGTTTTCGTTAAAATGTCCGCCTCAGCAAGAATTTTGGCTGGTTTAAATTGCCTTTGAAATATATTTTTCATACATAATTTACTATTGATTGTGTTTGTTTCTGGTAAATTCTATTGACCCTCAATGAATATTTGTTATTACAGGAGAAAATTTATTAATTTTCAATAAAACAAGTGAAGGGCTTTTACCCAAAAATTAGTTTTGCTTAAAAAAAAGAATTGAACAGCATCCCACTAGTTACTTTTGTCCATTAAAATCCATTAATAGACTATATCAACTTAATTTTAACTTATTATAAAAAAATAAAAAAAAAGGGGGGGGGGGGAACTTGGGAGTATTTTATTTTCACTGAAAATCCCATTTAATTTAATAATTGATTTCCAAAATCCAAAATAAAACAAAATTCAATTGTCCTATTAAATTGGAGTGGGGGTGGGGATGAGAATCTACAGATTCAGGTGACATGGTCTTATCCATTGTTAAAGGATTTATACCTTGCAAACATCTTAGACTATTCATCCGTGTGGATTTAATGCAGTGTCAATGTGTCAAATTATCTATTTTTATTCATGTTGGTAAATAAATGTGTTTGATATCTTGTTCTAAATAATCCTGAAACAAATGATAACAGTCTATGTGACAATTATCAGTAATATATAAAAAGCTCTTATACAATGATTCTGATTTTTTTTTCACCTGAAAAAGAGAGAAAAACATCATTTTCATGACACTATTTTGACTTTGGATTGAACCCCCAAAATGTGTCAGAATACAGGATTTTGTGTCTTTCAAAAATTTTCTGGAGAGGCACCCCCCACCCCCAATAAAAATGTTTTGGGCCTATTCAATTTGAATAATATGCACCAACTCACCCTATTTGTGAGTCACACTCAAGGATCCCATCCTTGACCCAATGAAAGTGTTGAAATCTTACCGGTTTTTGCATTTTACAGGAAATTTGATTACCGTTGTCAATAAAATATGATTGAGAGAACTCCATGTTTGGCTATAAAACTAGTCTTAGGACAGTTTTGAAAGTAATTTTCTAATAATTTATATTGCTTCAGTTAAAAATATACTTGGACGAAAGAGATATAGATGTCAGGATCTGTAATTACAAAAATTTTCTGGGGAGGCAACCCCCCACCATAAAAAATGTTTTGGGTCTATTCAATTTTACTAATATCCACCAACTCACCCTTTATTAGCTATGTCTGTGACAATTTCACAACATTCCAGTTACATATTAAATAAAACCATGTATCTATTGTAAAGTTAGTTAGCTTGACACCCAAGCACATCATATTTAATTTGCACATAATGCCAATTATAAATTGAGTAATCACTTTCAAATTCACAATAACTTAAAATCAATGTAGACTAGACAAGACCATATTGATATGTGCAATTTGCAATTAGGAATTAATTTTTTTTTTTTAAATATAATATATTTGTCACTAATTTTAGGCTGATGCCCCAAAGATTGGGATAGTAATGTGATATCTTCCTTTATACTGCAATCGTTCTATTTGAGCAGTCAAAATGTGTTGACAGTATATTTACAAGGACGTTTATAACATTTAAGCCACGCCTACTTGACCTGATTGACGGGACTACTTTTTTTACCTTTGAAGGCTATTTCCGTTGTCAATGTAAACAAACAGGACATATAGTGTATTGTCGTAAATCACAACACCATGAAAAGACATTTATGAATTAAAATTTCTCATATTTTGTGTTTATATACAATGGTAGTGATATTCATTTCTATACTGCAATTGTTCTATTTGAGCAGCCAAAATGTGTTGACAGTATATTTACAAGTGATAAACGGTCACTGACCGTTTATAACATTTAGGCCACGCCTACTTGACCAAAATCAGTTGGGGCCTCTTGGGGGTAACTAACTTTTTAAATAATTTGAATATTGGTAGTAATATCCATTAATGTCACTAATGATTGCAGTATAAAGACAATAACAGTGCATTGACTTGACATAAAATTTGATATACGTATTCGGCACGAATCGGGGAAAATGCTCGGGAAACCCTCGCATTTTCCCCCGATTCTAAGCCTAATCCGTATATCGATTTTATGTCAAGTCAATGCACTGTTATTGTCTATATCAGATGTGGAGTTCGCCCCACCTGCAATTCCACAACCAACTCACAACTGATACAGCCTACTTGTTGTCAGACAAAAGTAGATTGTGTTAACAAATAAGAAACAACAAGACATTTATTGTAAACCTTTTTTTTGCAATTTTACAGCATGTATGATTATTAGTTGGATAATATTAAAGAGTCAAATATTATCTTTGTTTGAAAAAAAAAAAAAATGGCGGATAAAATCCATTATATGCTATGACCCGTTTTTTTTTTTTGTCCAATGAAGGTCATTGACCTGATTTTTGACTTTCAGAAGATGGCAGGGCAGAATTACCCTTGATATCTTCAAACTTTGGATCTCTTGAACTTTATGATCATAATATACTTGTATACAACGGATGCAAAGTGTACAAGTACAAGTATTGTTATTTTCCTTAAAATAAAAACTCTATATGATTATGATTTTTTTTCACAAAGGCGTCCGTCGTATACAAGTATTGCGATCATAAAGTTCAAGAGATCCCAAACTTTTCCTACAACAACTTTTAAGGTATATTTATATGCTCTAATATCTTTTATCTAACTTGCCTGTCTAAATCTGATGACACACCCATTCTATTATCCGGTCCAGTGTTATTGCTAGGACCAGTTTCATTCTGCATCATATGCATGACTTCAACTCTGGGGAATTCCAGCTTCTTTATATTAGCTTTACACTTTTCTAATAATCTTTTAACTCCTTTCTTGTCCTTTCTGAAGAAAACATACAGTCTAATTTAACATAGTTTGCTGAAATCATTGAATTTGTTCTTTCGTATAAATGGTGCACATAGCTCCGAGTACAAAGGAAATAATGCTTATGATATCACTACCTGTGTCATATGGTATTTTGACCCCAGGGTCAATTTTCATCCATGGTATATTGACCCCCCTTATTGAAAACTGACACCCCCTCTGTATGGTAAATTGAACCCCCATGGTATTTTGACCCCCCTCATTTCTAATCAATAGATAGGCAGGGGGGTCAAAATACCATGGGTAGGGGGGTCAAAATACCATGGATAGGGGGGTCAAAATACCATGGGTAGGGGGTCAAAATACCATGGATAGGGGGGTCAAAATACCATGGGTATGGGGGTCAATATACCATGGGTAGGGGTCAAAATACCATGGGTAAGTGGGTCAATATACCATGGGTAGGGGGGTCAAAATACCATGGGTAGGGGGGTCGATATACCATGGGTATGGGGTCAAAATACCATGGGTAGGGGGGTCAAAATAACAAGTAAACCTTTGTTTATATAGGGAATCTCAGCGAATCCAATTTTAAGAAAAATATCAGATTCATGATATACAAATTTTGAAATTTTGCAAATTTTATAATTTTGAATTTTTTTGCAAATTTTATGAAAATTTTGAAATTTGTTGAAATTTTTAAAATATTGAAGTCTGAAGTTTAACCTTTCCAACACTATATATTTTCGGAAACATACAATACCATACATTGAAACTGTTTTGCTCTGGTAGGTTTGTTTCCCGAAAGTCAACTTTCTTAAAATCACATGGTATTATATACATTTTTTGTATTGTTGTTTTAAAATTGAGGTTTATGAAAGGTATGTCATCTGAACATCAACTTTTTAAAAATAAGAATGTAAATAAATAAATGCATAATATGTACAGATACAATGTAATTTTAATTAATAAAATATGATCTTATATTAGAATGTTAACATTTAACATTTGAATATTAGAAAATGCAATTTAATAAATACTGAGATGATTATAATTAGTATGTTGTAAATAAAAAATATGTTATATGTAGATATTTATATCTACCTGTATGTGTATCTATAATAAATATTAATAATAATTATTTCTTATCATATAGGGGGTTGTCGTGGTTGTATGGTAGTTGGATTTACAACTACCTGTGCAATCACAGAGGTTCATTTAGCGTGATTTGTGGGTGTATGCTATCAATAGGAGGTCATTTTCCAACACAAAATACTGATTTGTGGGGTAATACTATCAATGGAAGGTCATTTTCCAATGCAAAATACCAATTACTTTGTGTTGGAAAATGACCTCCCATTGATAGTATACGCCCACAAATCACACTAAACGAACCCCCTGTGGTGCATTCAGTATGTATCGCTCTGTGTAAAATATTGACAAATACAATGCCTCCCCATGTTAAAATGAGCATAAAACTTAAAAGCATAAAATAATAAAATAAAATATTTAATTATAGTTTTTCCTGTTTTGATTTTTAAAACAAAAGTAAACTGAGAAATATAGATAATTGATATCTGATGTTTTACCTGAGTTTACCTGCATGAGCTAAACAAAATAGTTTTCCCTCAATTGGCCCCTTAATCCATTTGAATGACATTTGATCTTTTGAAAGATTGCATTCCAGGAATCAGCTGATCTGGAATATTCCCTACTCTAAAAATAGCAATGTCATTCCCAGAAATCATGCATCACGACCTACATAAAGGTTTAAATTAAAGTTTGTTTTTGCCCGCAAAAACGTATGTCTCCCCCCTGTCCCACAAACTGTAGTCATAGGTAAAAAATCTATTTGGGAAACAAATAAAATTAAGCTTCAATGAATAACAAAAAAAACCTGTTTTTAATCCATGAAACACAAAAACAATTTGATCAAAAGTGCTAAACAAGGGTTACAGGTACTATTCCATATTGTTGTGGCAAAGTTCCCCATTCCAGAAAATTGCTCAGCCTATGTTCCAATGATTTTAAAGGAGTTTTGTTCTTCTAAAATCAATGGATTGGTGATGAAAACTTTTTCAGGGAAATAGTGACATTATGATAGACTCTTGTACATATATAAATTTAGGGGATCAAAATTTCCTGGTAATATGCACATATGGTGTCCTTACTACCTACCAAGTTTCATGAAATTCTGTTCAGTGGTTTCAGAGGAGTTGAGCTGACAAGCTGCTTCAGTAGTAAATTTCGGGAAATTTCTAAGTTCAAAAGGGCACAACTCCCACAAAATTCAGGAGATCAAAATTTCCTGGTAATATGCACAACTACATATGGTCTCCTTACTACCTACCAAGTTTCATGAAATTCTGTTGAGTAGTTTCAGAGGAGTTGCGCTAACAAGCTGCTTCAGAAGTATATTTGGGAAAAATTTTAAGTTCAAAGGGGCATAACTCCCACAAAATTTAGGGGATCAACATTTCCTGGTAATATGCACAACTACATATGGTGTCCTTACTACCTACCAAGTTTCATGAAATTCTGTTCAGTAGTTTCAGAGGAGTTGCGCTGACAAGCTGCTTCAGTAGTAAATTTTGGGAAATTTCTAAGTTCAAAGGGACATAACTCCCACAAAATTCAGGCGATCAAAATTTCCTGGTAATATGCACAACTACATATGGTGTCCTTACTATCTACCAAGTTTCATGAAATTCTGTTCAATAGTTTCAGAGGAGTTGCACTGACAAACTATGTGACGGACAGACGGACGAACAGGACAAAAACAAAGTGGGGGATAAATGTTCTTAATTCCTACTATTAAAAAATACTTTTTACAGGTATTTCCACTTACAAAAAACAATCGGTTGAACCCAATAGATGGGTGTCTTCAATCTATGCCAACATTTTGAAATATCATATTCAAGGAATGCCAACACACATTTTATTACAGGTGTTTATATAACAATTAATGATAGTAATTTGGAAATGCAGGTATCAAAAATGAAATTTATATAACAAAAATCTAAAAATATAAGTATAAGTCTGTTAACATTTAACAAAAAAAGTTTTGTATATTTATATAAAAAAATCTATAAGATATGAATAATTCTTTAAATAAAAAAAGAGATTGCTAACTGGGAAAAAATATAAAAATATTAAGTTTTGTAAAAATTTATATATAAAATAATAAGGGCAACGCAAAGTGTGGCGTATCCCCTCGCCTAAAAATTAGACCCTGTGACCTTGACCTTTGACCTTGAAAATCAATACGGTTCCATAGTCTCTTAAGGACTATGTATGTACCAAGTTTGGTCAAAATCCATTGAAGGATGTTGATTCTAGAGTGTTCACAAGGATGTTATGCAGTAAAAATTTGACCGTGACATTGACCTTTAACCTATGACCTTGAAAATCAATAGGGTTCCAGAGTCTCCTAAGGACTAAGTATGTACCAAGTTTGGTCAAAATCCATTGAAGGATGTTGATTCTAGAGTGTTCACAAGGATGATATGAGGTAAAAATTTGACCAGGTGACCTTTGACGTTGAAAATCAACAAGGTTCCAGACTCTCCTAAGGACTATGTATGTACCAAGTTTGGTCAATATCCATTGAAGGATGTTGATTTTAGAGTGTTCACAAGGATGTTATGCGGTAAAATTTGACCCGGTGACATTGACCTTTGACCTTGAAAATCAATAGGGTTCCAGACTCTCCTAAGGACTAAGTATGTACCAAGTTTGGTCAAAATCCATTGAAGGAAGTTGATTCTAGAGTGTTCACAAGGATGTTACACATAAAACATTTACCCAGTGACCTTGACCTATGACCTTGAAAATCAATAGGGTTGCAGACTCTCCTAAGGACAGGGGTTTCAAAGTTTTTTATAATAGGAGGTACTTCTTAAATTTTAGGAGGTACCTAAAAAATTAGGCTGAGGGCCGTAAGGGGTCCAGGGGGCGGAAGCTCCTGAAATCTAGCATTTTGTAGACCAAAAAATGTACTTCAGAGATTGCAAAACATTAACTGTTTTTGAAAGAAAAATCCCATTAACTTTAGAGTTCAGATTTCACCAAGAGTGAAGACCATGCATAATGCCTGGATTCCCCCCCCCCCCCCCCCCCCCCCCCCCCCCAATTTCTTATTGAATATTTCAGTTTACAGACTTCAGCCAAGATTATTCATAGATAGTCCGCCATATCTTAAACAAACCCAAAAGGACCATAAAGAGCTATGGTTCCGCAGCTAGGCTTGACCAAGCCATTGCTATCAAAGCTTAAAGTTCTCAAAATTCTTTTGTTGGCTTTGTCCTTTTCTTTTTCACAATACCTTGGCTAGTGTCTTTTTTTTACTTTATTACCAGTAATTAAAATCATCAAAGACCATTGGCACGGATCAAAACATATAAGTGTCATAATTAATGAAACATATAGCGATAAATTTAATTTGCAATCATCAATCTTTAATAAAATTTATAATTTTAATAGATCAATACAAATATAATTAAACAAAAACAATATATATTGTTACTTTCACGACTTATGTGCAAAAAAAATGTTCGAACAAAAACGATTCGCGGGAAGACATTTATTAACATTTCAATCACAAAAGTTAAATTATTTTGGAAAAAAAGTGGGGCCGGCGTTTTGACATTACAATGTAATTCGTATTTGAGCCATTTCTGGTCCTTTTTCAAGATTTATAGTAATTTTCTATCCCTTATCTCCTCGTACTACCTTTTAAAAATGTTTTTCAGCACACTTTCGTTTCTGTGAACAACCGCGGTAGGGCCCCGTCAAAATATGTAAATAAATTAGCCATAGGTTTTTATCCTTTTTATACCGGAAGTTAAACAAAATGGACGGAGTTAAGCAACAAGACAGTACGCCCCAGACTGATTCTACCCTGGGTTTTAAATGGATAAAAAAAATCGCACAAAATATTGTGTAGTGATATATTCATAATACATAATGATCATACTTATATTACTGAAGATTACACTAAATTGTGTTTGAACATAATTTGTAATCGGTCATTTATTATTTTGAAATGATGTCAGCTTTGTTCCGGTCCGAGTTTTACACAAGGATGAAAAGATATTGGGGCGAAAACATATCTATTTACCGCATGCGCACACTGCTATTTACGATTCTAAGGTAAAGTTATTTTTAAAACAGGGAACTTGGTCGTGACGCAGTTGTTCGATTTGAATGCGAGAATTCAGCAATTGACCTTTTCATTAATTTTTTATGAAAAATATTCCACAAGCCTATCGACCATCATACCTGTGGTTTTGACCACCGCTAATTTTGGGGGGTTCAGTAATTTCTGCCGGTACTATACACGATCTCAGACGGGTAAAAGTACCGGGTACCGGCCCACTTTGAAACCCCTGTAAGGACTAAGTATGTACCAAGTTTAGTCAAAATCCATTGAAGGATGTTGATTCTAGAGTGTTCACAAGGATGTTATGCAGTAAAACATTTACCCAGAGACCTTGACCTTTGACCTATGACCTTGAAAATCAATAGGGTTCCAGACTTTCCTAAGGACTAAGTATGTACCAAGTTTAGTCAAAATCCATTGAAGGATGTTGATTCTAGAGTGTTCACAAGGATGTTATGCAGTAAAAATTTGACTTGGTGACCTTGACCTTAGACCTATGACCTTGAAAATCAATAGGTTTCCAGATTCTCTTAAGGACTTAATATGTACCAAGTTTGGTCAAAATCCATTGAAGGATGTTGATCCTAGAGTGTTCACAAGGATGTTACGGAAGGAAGGACGGACGGACGATAGCGTTACTATATCCCTTCACATCTTCGTTGGCGAGGGGATAATAAATTTGCTAAAATTAAGCAAAAAATTTCGTAAAAATTTATATTTTATTATAGTTAACAGAAATACTTTGGGACCATAGATTGCTGGCAGATGTCACAGGATGTCGGATAGCACAAGTTTCACTGTATAAATATTTTTGCTTTTTGGATTCAGCAGATTCTGAAAAATATGTGAAAATAAGAAAAAATAAATTGGAACTGCTTAAAATAAAGTTACCTAAAGAACTTTTGCATATTTCCATTAGAGCTTCCTTGTGTGTATGATACAGAGTCATCTGTAGTTCCTGAAGTAACAGTAGAAAAAATATTTGAATTCTCCCACGTCTTGGTATCTTTTTCGGTTTTTATATTCAATTCTCTCTTTAAATCATTGGCAGTAGAGGTATCATCTGTAGTCCCTGAAGTAACAGCAGAACAAATATGTGAATTCTCCCATAACATCTCAGTATCTTTTTCGATTTTTATATTCAATTCTCTCTTTAAATCATTGGAAGTAGAGGTGTCAACTGGAGTTCCTGAAGTAACAGTAGAAAAAATATTTGAATTCTCCCACAACGTCTTGGTATCTTTTTCGGTTTTTATATTTAATTCTCTCTTTAAAACATTGGAAGTAGAGGTGTCATCTGCAGTCCCTGAAGTAACAGCAGAACAAATATGTGAATTCTCCCTTAACATCTCAGTATCTTTTTCGGTTTTTATATTCAACTCTCTCTTTAAATCATTGGCAGTAGCGGTCTCTGTTCTACATGCTAAACATTCTGAGTCATCTTCATTGAAAATGGAACAAAATGGGGCTGTATCAGACGGCAAGTACGAAATGTTATCATTTATTGGTGAAATGGTTTCCACATCAAAATTGTCAGCAGGTAAATCTTCGGTCATACAATAATATTCACTTCCTAATTTCTGATCCTTGTCAATGTCGCCATAACAAACAGTCTCATTTTCCAAAGAATCAACAATCTTTCCGATTTCACCATCATTCTCATCATCAGTACTAGAACACTTGAAATCACCTTCTGTCAGAAGTTTGAGATTATTCTTTTCATTTTTTTGAGAATATTTTCTGTAAGTTTTCCAATTATCAGTTTTTTTATTTTTAGATGGTCTCAGAGCAGGTAGATTGTCGAAACAAATACTGTCATCACCTGACACAGAATTTGCTACCATTGTATTAGAATAACAGATAGATAATTCAGATCCTTCTGAGGATGGTTCGTGCTGATATTCTACTGTCATTGTGTTTTGTTGACTAGATAGAAGAGACATACTATCTTCATTTAAAATATTATCTATATCACTTGCACTGCCATTCAGCTGTTCTTCATTCTGAAATGTTAATCAAGTGTTATTGAATGTAATAAATTATGTTTATATCGGTGTTGCCATTGGAGAACCTTGCATGCCCATCATATTTTTGTGCTATGCCAGTCCTAAGCAAGGAACTGGATTTCCAATGTCATATGTCATGGTCTTTTTTGTGTTCAGAGGCAAGAGGTGATCATTCGGTTTTTTTAATATTGGTGATCTATTACTGTTTTAAACTTTTTTTGTTAACTTCAAAATTTTGGTATTGATGAAAATAGAAACAGTTGTAATTATGAACAATAGTAATGTCCAAGAACCAGAACAGGACAAAAGTCATTTGAATTTGTCCTTTAGGAATACAGGAAAAAAGATGATTTTATGTTAAAATTGTCTTGTCCAACTACATGTAGTAATGAACTGCCATAGAACCATTTGCATCTACAATGCAAAACTTTACGTGAGTGAGTGATTGTTGTTTAATGCCAAATTAAATGCAATTTTTCAGATATATTATGGTGAGAATGCTTTACATTTTTATGAAATGTTGATGATCTTTACTTTGTACTTAACCAACATGCTTAGTTGAATGTTTATAGCTAGCTCACAGAAAAAACATTCTGTCAGTAGATATGTCTCTCCACTCAGACACATTATCCGGATTCTGAGTCTCCAGTTTTTGCTCATACTCACGATCTACCATGCTTGAGGGGAGCATGCCAACCATTACACCACAGATGTTGATTAAATAAAAAAAAACTATGTTATATATAGTCCACCATATTATATATTTCTTGATAGATAATTATAATGAGTGAGCGAGTGATTGCTGTTTAATGCCAATTCAACAATTTTTCAGCTATATCATGGAAAGAACAAGTTAAATTTAGACGAGATGATGATGAGGTCTGCTTTGTACTAGACCAACACGCTGAGGTGGATTTTTATAGTGCTAGCTCACTGAAACAATAGTCCGCAGGTAGACATGTCACTCCACTCGGACACACTATTCTGATTCTAAGCCAACCAGTCTTTGCTCTTTCTCCATAATGCTGTGTGCTTAGCAGAGAAGCAACAAATACCAATTTTACAGTCTTTGGTTCGACCCGACCGGGGCTCGAACCCACGATCTACAGCACTCGAGGCAATCACGCTAACCATTACACCACCGATGCACTTGATAGTTATAATGTCTACCAATTACTTCTAGATGACTATAAAATTCAGTCATTGGCTTCTAATATTTTATTTTTATACCTGATTCTCATTATCATTTTCCTGCCAAACACAAGTTTTAGATCCAAAAGACAAATCTTCTGAAAAACATTATTCAAAGACACATAAATTAAGACCCATACCCTATCAACTTATTAATCACATTCCTAATTTGGTTTTTCACTCTATTGTTAATGTATATATGTGAACCTGTAATGCCATATATATTTACATGTTTTATTTATGGGGGGGGGCATCGTGGTACAACTACCTGTGCAATCAGTACAAATCATCAAGTTGTGAGTTGGAACCCGTTCATGGCGAGGTGCACTCGATACAACATTATGTGATAAAGTTTATCAGTGACTTTGCAACAGGTCGGTGGTTTTCTCCGGTTTCCTCCACCAATAAAACTGACCGCCACGATATAACCGAAACATTGTTGAAAGTGGCATTAAACACCATAAACTCAACCTTTAATTGTGGTCTTGAAATATAAAATTTACGTTGATACTGCACCGAATACTCAAACATGCAGTGATGTAATGTGAAAGTTACAAACGGCCATATGGACATAATTATTTCCTTTCATTTTCCTTTCCTTTCAATATCAAATCTAAGGTGAAGCCAGAGATGAGAGATGTGATGAGAAATCAAGCAAAACATATCAACAATAGTATGGTCATCAAAGATTTGGTAACATGACGTCACATTAGAAAACATATCAACAATAGTATGGTTATCAAGGATTTGGTAACATGACGTCACATTAGAAAACATATCAACAATAGTATGGTTAACAAAGATTTGGTAACATGATGTCACATTAGAAAACATATCAACAATAGTATGGTTAACAAGGATTTGGTAACATGACGTCACATTAGAAAACATATCAACAATAGTATGGTTATCAAAGATTTGGTAACATGATGTCACATTAGAAAACATATCAACAATAGTATGGTTAACAAGGATTTGGTAACATGATGTCACATTAGAAAACATATCAACAATAGTATGGTTAACAAAGATTTGGTAACATGATGTCACATTAGAAAACATATCAACAATAGTATGGTTAACAAAGATTTGGTAACATGACGTCACATTAGAAAACATATCAACAATAGTATGGTTAACAAAGATTTGGTAACATGTCACATTAGAAAACATATCAACAATAGTATGGTTAACAAAGATTTGGTAACATGACGTCACATTAGAAAACATATCAACAATAGTATGGTTAACAAAGATTTGGTAACATGACGTCACATTAGAAAACAGTGATATTATGTTAATATCACGCTAGTAACTTGGTAATAGATATTATCGCATGTAAAGATCAAAGGATAAATGTACAAATCATATATAATAATTGCTATATATAGCAGTTACCTTTTTCCAAGACAGGGCTTAGATTTCCATCAGGTGCTTTTGTTATCATTGTTTTAAGAGTTTGTCAATGAATCACAAAGAGCTGTTCCTGTTTGTTGAGGTCACTTTACAATTGTTCGTCTGTTTCATAATATGTTCAATGTTATGTTGAAAAGATTAAAGGGTTTTAAAAGGGCATCTTTCTTTTCACCAATAATCAATACTAGTCAACTTATAATTTCCTAATAATTCCAAGCAAAATTTGATAAAATAATTCGTCCATTTTTACATATTGGCTTCCAAAACCCTAAAATCCTCTATCAATTTGAATACCCTAAAACTCCCTTTCAATTCCAACCCCCCAAAACTCCCCATCATTTCCAACACCCCCAAAATTTCCTATTAATTTCAACACCCTAAAACTCCCCATCAATTCCGACACCCCAAAACATAAACTCCCTATCAATTCCAACACTCCGAAACTCTCTATTAATTCCTATACCCGAAAGCTCTCTATCAATTCCAACACCCAGAAATTCCCTATTATTTCAAATACTCAAAATCTCCCTATCAATTCCAACACCTCAAAACTCCCTATTAATTCCAACACCCTAAAACTCCTTATTAATTCAAACACCCCAAAACATGCCATAAATTCCAACACCCAGAAACTCCCTATTAATTCCAATACCCAAAAACTCCCTATTAATTCCAATACCCCAAAACTCCCTATTATTTCCAACAACCCAAAACTCCCTATTAATTCCAATACCCTAAAACTCAATTCCAACACCCTAAAACTCCCTATTAATTCCAATACCCAAAAACTCCCTATTAATTCCAACACCCCAAAACTCCCTATTAATTCCAACACCCCAAAACTCCCTATTAATTCCAACACCCCAAAACTCCATCAATTCCAACATCCCAAAACTCCCTATTAATTCCAACACCCCAAAACTCCATCAATTCCAACATCCCAAAACTCCCTATTAATTCCAATATCCCAAAATTCCTTCAATTCCAACATCTCAAAACTCCCTATTAATTCCAATATCCCAAAATTCCATCAATTCCAACACCCCAAAACTCCATCAATTCCAACACCCCAAAACTCCATCAATTCCAACACCCCAAAACTCCCTATCAATTCCAACAACCCAATACTCCCTATTAATTCCAACACTCCAAAACTTGCCATCAATTCCAACATCCCAAAACTCCCTATCAATTCCAACATCCCAAAACTCCCTATTAATTACAACACCCCAAAACTCCCTATTAATTCCAACATCTCAAAACTCGCCATCAATTCCAACACCCCAAAACTCCCTATCAATTCCAACACCCCTAAACTCCCTATCAATTCCAACATCCCAAAATTCCCTATTAATTCCAACACCCCAAAACTCCCCATTAATTCCAACACCCCAAAACTTGCCATCAATTCCAACATCCCAAAACTCCCTATTAATTCCAACACCCCAAAACTCCCTATCGATTCCAACACCCAAAACTCCCTATCAATTCCAACATCCCAAAACTCCCTATTAATTCCAACACCCCAAAACTCCCAATTAATCCCAACACCCCAAAACTCTCCATCAATTCCAACACCCCAAAACTCCCTATTAATTCCAACACCCCAAAACTTGCCATCAATTCCAACATCCCAAAACTCCCTATTAATTCCAACACCCCAAAACTGACTATTAATTCCAACACCCCAAAACTGATTATTAATTCCAACACCCCAAAACTCCCTATTAATTCCAACACCCCAAAACTCCCTATTAATTCCAACACCCCAAAACTCCCTATTAATTCCAACACCCCAAAACTCCATATTAATTCCAACACACCAAAACTCCCTATTAATTCCAACACACCAAAACTCCCTATTAATTCCAACACTCCAAAACTCCTTATTAATTCCAACACCCCATAACTCCCAACACCCCAAAACTCCCTATTAATTCCAACACCCCAAAACTCCCCATTAATTCCAACACCCCAAAACTCGCCATCAATTCCAACACCCCAAAACTCCCTATCAATTCCAACACCCCAAAACTCCCTATCAATTCCAACATCCCAAAACTCCCTATTAATTCCAACACCCCAAAACTCCCCATTAATTCCAACACCTCAAAACTTGTCATCAATTCCAACACCCCAAAACTCCCTATTAATTCCAACACCCCAAAACTTGCCATCAATTCCAACACCCCAAAACTCCCTATTAATTCCAACACCCCAAAACTGACTATTAATTCCAACACCCCAAAACTGACTATTAATTCCAACACCCCAAAACTCCCTATCGATTCCAACACCCAAAACTCCCTATCCATTCCAACATCCCAAAACTCCCTATTAATTCCAACACCCCAAAACTCCCAATTAATTCCAACACCCCAAAACTCTCCATCAATTCCAACACCCCAAAACTCCCTATTAATTCCAACACCCCAAAACTTGCCATCTATTCCAACACCCCAAAACTCCCTATTAATTCCAACACCCCAAAACTGACTATTAATTCCAACACCCCAAAACTGATTATTAATTCCAACACCCCAAAACTCCCTATTAATTCCAACACCCCAAAACTCCCTATTAATTCCAACACCCCAAAACTCCCTATTAATTCCAACATCCCAAAACTCCCTATTAATTCCAACACACCAAAACTCCCTATTAATTCCAACACACCAAAACTCCCTATTAATTCCAACACTCCAAAACTCTCTATTAATTCCAACACCCCATAACTCCCAACACCCCAAAACTCCCCATCAATTCCAACATCCCAAAACTCCCCATTAATTCCAACACCCCAAAACTCCCTATCAATTCCAACACCCCAAAACTCCCTATCAATTCCAACATCCCAAAACTCCCTATTAATTCCAACACCCCAAAACTCCCCATTAATTCCAACACCCCAAAACTTGTCATCAATTCCAACACCCCAAAACTCCCTATTAATTCCAACACCCCAAAACTCGCCATCAATTCCAACACCCCAAAACTCCCTATTAATTCCAACACCCCAAAACTGACTATTAATTCCAACACCCCAAAACTGACTTGATTCCAACACCCCAAAACTCCCTATTAATTCCAACACCCCAACACTCCCTATTAATTCCAACACCCCAAAACTCCCTATTAATTCCAACACCCCAAAACTCGCCATCAATTCCAACACCCCAAAACTCCCTATTAATTCCAACACCCCAAAACTCGCCATCAATTCCAACACCCCAAAACTCCCTATTAATTCCAACACCCCAAAATTGACTATTAATTCCAACATCCCAAAACTCCCTATTAATTCCAACACACCAAAACTCCCTATTAATTCCAACACCCCAAAACTGACTATTAATTCCAACACCCCAAAACTGACTATTAATTCCAACACCCCAAAACTGACTATTAATTCCAACACCCCAAAACTGACTATTAATTCCAACACCCTAAAACTCGCCATCAATTCCAACATCCCAAAACTCCCTATTAATTCCAACACCCCAAAACTCCCTATTAATTCCAACACCCCAAAACTGACTATTAATTCCAACACCCCAAAACTCCCTATTAATTCCAACACCCCAAAACTGACTATTAATTCCAATACCCCAAAATGCCCTATTAATTGCAACACCCCAAAACTCCCTATTAATTCCAACACCCCAAAACTCCCTATTAATTCCAACACCCCAAAACTCCCTATTAATTCCAACACCCCAAAACTCCCTATTAATTCCAACACCCCTAAACTCCCTATTAATTCCAACACCCCTAAACTCCCTATTAATTCCAACACCCCAAAACTCCCTATTAATTCCAACATCCCAAAACTCCCTATCTATTCCAACACCCCAAAACTCCCTATCAATTCCAACATCCCAAAACTGACTATTAATTCCAACCCCCCCAAAACTCCCTATTATTTCCAACACCCCAAAACTCCCTATTAATTCCAACACCCCAAAACTCCCTATTAATTCCAAGAGGGAACAACCCTCACATTACCTTTTTGATTGACAGAGTTGTAAGTTACACTCATCTCATCTGTCAATGCTACAACAGATGGCTCCTTTTTCCTCTCTAATGATTTATTCAACTTTTCTGATTTGACCATTGTCCGTTTCTCATTGGTCAATTCAGTATCTGATTCATTGTCTGTGATAATTTCAATATCATCACTTATTATTCTGTAATGGTGTTTGCTCACTTTCCTCTTCTTCTTAGATTGTTTCCCCTCTTTTGCAGGTGTATCATTTATTTTAGGACTATTGTCCAACCTTCTTTTCCTCGATCTAGATTTGCATGGCATATTTTCATTCGTTCCAATCTCCCTTTGTGATGTTTTAGTTCTTGGACTGAAGTCCTCTCTTTTATATTTACATTTCCTGGGATTATTGTCATTTTCTCCCAACTCCTTTTGACATATTTTCTTCCTTGGTAGACTTGTTTCTTTCTTTTTCTTTTTCAAAACTGTTATCTTTTCACATTTTGTTAACTTTAGCTTATGTTTTGGTGGAGTTGAGATTTCAGCTTTAACCTTGCCCTTTGTAGGAGTACAACCTGGTATGCGCCCACATTTTTTTTCTGAACTTGCATCATCATCACGTGGCGTGCAGTGGAATACAAATTCCTTCTTTGCACGTTTGTTCACGTCAGATTTTGACGATGTGTTATTTTTGTCCACTACCAATGTACATGTACTTGTTATCAAAGCTTTATTAAAAGGAATAATCATAGTATCTTGATCACTTTCTAATCCAGAATCAACTTTAAATATTTCATCTTTTATAATGACGGGATGCTTTGCTGGACTTGGCTTAAAAAATTCAACCTCAGGAAGGGAGTCTGAATCATCAAAATATAAATCAGGACTTAGCGTAATGTCAGAATCAGTACTGTCATCCATATTTTCTGCGGCACTAAAGACACACACATCTTCGTCACCATCAATTACATCCAGATTTTGTTCAGCATTAATTACATCCAGGTTTTCGTCAGCATCAATAACATCCAGTTTTTCTTCACCATCAATATCATCCAGATTTTCTTCACTGTCAATCATAACATCCAAGTTTATATATTCCTTCCCTTTATAATAAATACTTGTAGTTGCAGTTTCAGCATTGTTCACATTATGTATACGATCATCACCATCACCACTTGTATCACTTTTATCTAAACTTTCTCCATCATCCAAATCGTAACACTCATCCTGAATATGAGGCAATTCCTCAACAATGCTTTCAGCATCACTTCTGACCAAATTAGATTTCAATGTTACTTCATCAACATTAAGGGGAAGCATTTGTATACAATTGCTATCTGAATCCTTGATCCCCTCGTCGAAAATCATATTGATAGACTTTTCCATCTCACTTCTTATCCTACTTGATGGTGTTTCTTTTGTCTTGAGATTGGTATAGACCTTGTTTTCACACATGGTATTATTGATATCACTATTTTCTCTATCAAGGTCCATAATAAGTCTTTCGTCATCAGAACTGGTACCCACCATATTGTTATCATCTCCAACAATGGTTCCCATAATACTTATAGCATCTTCAGCACTAGCACCACTGAAAGTATATCCTCTGAGCATATTGTGAACTGGTACCAGTTTTTTGTACTGCATCTTTTCATCATCATCATGTTTTGAATCGCCTATCTTACTTGTAAGATATTTTGAGAACCTGCCACAGTTCCTATCTGGTGAACTTCTCATATAGTGTTGTGATGAGAATTGTGCTTTGTTCGCCATCGTGATGTCTGATGTATGTTCCTGTGACAACTCTAGTTCTTGTTCATCATCTAGATCATGGTCAACATCCTGGGATTCCCCTGTACACTGTGTCAAATATAGATCATGGTGGACATCTTGGGATTCCCCTGTGCATTGTGTCAAATCTAGATCATTGTGGACATCTTGCAATTCCCCTGTGTACTGTGTCAAATCTAGATCATTGTGGACATCTTGCGATTCCCCTGTGTACTGTGTCAAACCTTGATCACGGTCAACATTTTCCATGTTAACTTCCTTTGTTAGGTTTACCTCGCTGGACATAATGGATTTAGTTGTTGGTCTATTTTCACACAAAATCTCTTCTGTATCCAATTTGTTAGATTTCTCTTCATTTTCAAACATACTATTATTTACTGTTCCATAAACTTTTTGATCATTAAATCCATTTACCAAGTGATGTGGTCCAATAATAACAAGTTCGTACTCTGATGGACTATCAGATCTAAACTTCATTTCGTTTTCCAAGTTCTCCTGTGACATCTCAAAATCACTATGTGAGTGAGCAGGATCTGTTTGACTTAATTTATTAATCAGAGTTGATTCTAATGAGTTGCAGTTTTCTGTTGATGCTGTGCTAGATTTATTTATGATACTGTCTCCAGCAATTTCTACAGCAGTATCTATGCAACGCTCTGAAAGTTCCTTTACACATGTACAGTTGAGATCAAAAGGTTCTATTTCGTTATTTTCTACCAGTTTTATTTCAGCTGGCTCACAGTTCTTAGTAGTTTTTAGTTCTGTTGGTATTTCATTATTTTCTACCAGTTTTATTTCAGATGGCTCACAGTTCTTAGTAGTTTTAAGTTCTGTTGGTATTTCATTATTTTCTACCAGTTTTATTTCAGATGGCTCACAGTTCTGAGTAGTTTTTAGTTCTGTTGGTATTTCATTATTTTCTACCAGTTTTATTTCAGATGGCTCACAGTTCTTAGTACTTTTTAGTTCTGGTGGTATTTCATTATTTTCTACCAGTTTTATTTCAGATGGCTCACATTTCTTAGTAGTTTTTAGTTCTGTTCGTATTTCGTTATTTTCTACCAGTTTTATTTCAGATGGCTCACAGTTCTTAGTAGTTGTTAGTTCTGTTCGTATTTCGTTATTTTCTACCAGTTTTATTTCAGATGGCTCACAGTTCTTAGTAGTTTTTAGTTCTGTTGGTATAATTTTAGCCACAGTATCTTGTCTTTCTATCTGATACTCTTTTAATTTATTCCTAGTTTCTGTTTCAACAAATTCATTTTTTTTCAAGCCATGTTTGCTGTCTAAAATGCAAGTTCGTTCATTCAATTTTACAACAGTTTCATCTCCACCTGTCCCAGTTTCTCTTCTTTCTAGCAGATCAGTTTGTTCTACAGATTTAGATGAACTTTCATTTTTAACAGATAATTTCTCCAATGACTGAAATATTCTTTCAGTTTCAGTTGTAACACATGGCAAACACTGATCTATAATCACATGTTCAGTTTCAACTACTGAAGACTCTGCAAGGATCTCATTTTCAATTTCAATTTTGAATTCTTGTGTTGACTGAGAAAGGTCATCATATTCAGTTTGAGTTACTACTGATGACTCTGCTAGACTTTCACTCTCTGTTGCTGCTACAGGTTCAACTTCAGAAGATTCTGCTAGACTTTCACCCTCAGTTTCATCTCTTAATTCTGGTAAAGAAGGACAAATGGTTCCATGTGCAACTTCATTTGTAATTACTGAAGACTTTCCTAGGCTTTCATTCTCAGTTTCATTTGTAATTACTGAAGACTTTCCTAGGCTTTCATTCTCAGTTTCATTTGTAATTACTGAAGACTTTCCTAGGCTTTCACTCTCAGTTTCAGTTGTAAATTCTGATGTTGAGAGAGAAATGCTTCCACATTCAGTTTCATTTGTAATTACTGAAGACTTTCCTAGGCTTTCACTCTCAGTTTCATTTGTAAATTCTGATGTTGAGAGAGAAATACTTCCACATTCAGTTTCAGCTGTAACTACTGAAGGTTCTGAAATTTCATTTTCATGACTCCCTTGATCAGCATCAATCAATTCCTGATCATCAGCATCAAATTCAGGATCTTCATAAACCACATTTTGATAATAATAGTCCATTTTACAATTCAGAGCTTTACAACCTCCATTCCTTTGATAATGGTTTTCTGATTCTTGATCATCATCATCCTCCAATAATTTCTCTTCATCAGCAATATTGTGGCCCTTGTTCTCCAAATATTCCAAATCATCTATCATATCTTCACTTTTACTATCTAATTCTTGATTTTCACAATACAAATCTCGATTTTCATCATCTAATTCTCGATTTTCACCATCTAATTCTCGATTTTCACCATCTAATTCTTGATTTTCACCATCTATTTCTTGATTTTCACCATCTAATTCTTGACAATTGATTTGCCGTTTTCTATCATAATTATCAATATTCAGAACATTATCTTTCAAATCATTCACATCATTTACTTCCATTTTATCTTGCTTAGCATATAAAACTGCTTCAGAATATGCATTACTTATATTATAATCTGTTGACATTCTCTCTGTAGCATCAATAGTTTCTTGATCTGCAGTCAATGACTTTGATTCTTTATCTTTTAAATTAGTGTCAGCTATTATGGAAAAACCTGTACTGTTTGAATCAGTGCCACTGATAACTCCCGCCAATTCAGCACGTTGTTCAATACCTAAAGTTTCATGAAATAACATTGATTCTTTTAGAGTGTTATCTTCCTTTACTTCTGAAACTAGTTCTTTTAGAGTGTTATCTCCCCTTACTTCTGACATGCTCTGAACAGTATCATCTTCAGCAATGTTCTCATTGTCAACTTCATCACTATTGTCATTTTCAGCAGCACTCCTATTGCCAAATTGACTTAAGTCATGCCAGTTGTTTGAGTGGTATTCATTGACCTCTCCTAAGACAGTAGTCGACTTTCTCCTTGTAGTTCGCTGAACCTCACCGTCACATTTTTTTACCATTACCTCATCAAAAGTCTTTTTTATTGAAGTGGAAATTAGTGATTCTTCACCTAGGGATGGAGTTCTGATTTCTGTAGTCAAAGATATTTCACTTGGCATATTGTTGTTAAATGCACATGTTTTCTCCATACTGGTAATGGAGGTAGTTTCCACATTATTTGTCTTATTAGTCATATTTGCTACAGTATTGTTACTATTTAATGAGGCTGTTCTACCTCTATTGTCTACCTCTGTTGAAATCATTTCCACATCCTCTGTCATTGCATTTTTGTTCATGTCATAATTCCTTGTAATACTACTGTCTGCTGTAATGTTGGTAATTGGTGATGTCAATGTTGTCTGAAATTATAAAATATACCATATTCATAATTTGAAACAGAAATAGGTCTAACTAAATTAAATCTGCATTTAATAATTAAAAAAACAGGTTATGTAGAATAAATGTAAAAAACAATACACACAAAACCAATGAAAAATAAACTTTCAGCTGAAATTACAAACAAGGAAAAACAGTCAAGTAGTATCTTCATATTATTACATAATTTTTTTTTAAAGTTATTAATAATCCCATCCCAAAATAAACTTAAATTTATTAATTTTAAGTTAAAATATGTTGGCATGTGAAAACAAAGTTTTTTTGTGTATGTTTTGTAGATCGTTGTTTGTCCTTTTGTACTCTTTCTTTTGGCCATTGTGTTGTATGTTCTTCTTCGATATACAGATTCTGATTACCCCTTTGGTATCTTCAAACTCTTCTTGATAGTAATATAATACAAATTATCTATCTTTTTTATGCAATGCAGACATACAGTCAAACCTGCCTTATAGGGTACCTCTGTATTACAAATCACTGTCTATAAAGGGCAGTCTGAATAATCCATATAATTTTAACCTGTATATAAAGGAAACTGCTCATAAAGGACATGTTTTCAGGTTTCATCGAGTGCCCCTCAGATGCAGGTATGACTGTAATTTTCATTTTGATTACTGCCTACGTACAAAGTCCAAGGCCCAAAATATACTTTTCCTTAATACCAACCATGGGATTACAAAGTCACTATTGAGTTTGTTAAACAATGACATCTGTCTAAACTGAACCTCCTAAGGACCAACTTTTGTGTTCGGAATAGACAGGTGTTCAATTAATACAGATTTAATAAACAAAGATTTCCTACATTAGGACTTTATTTAAAGTTCGGTTTATACAGGATTTCGGTTTATTGAGGGTTTGATTTAGACAGGTTTCACTGCACTTCTCAAAACTGCTGTTTAGTGCCTCTGAAAACTGTCTAACCAGAGTTTGTTTTTTCTTTTTTTTTTCTTTCTGAAAACTCACCAAATTATAATGGTTCATCTATTATTCAATGCACATCATATTTTTTTTCAAATTTATTGTGAACCAACTCTGAATATATTCTTTAATCAATGGTAAATGCATGAATCATAACAAGCTTCAGCGTGATCTAAAAGTCTTTATTCACTATTTCCCTTAGTGTCAGTTTAAAATTTTATCTTCTCATAAATATTAACCTACCAACTTGTTTTCATGTGGTAGATGAGAGTTTTGGTTGGCACACATGCACCTTTCAAACTGAAATGAACAGAAAGCTTGATTAGTTTTACCAAAGAACAAATGGTGACTATGTTTGAAACATCCACATCAAGTCAAGAGGCTATTTTTTGGCACCTTTGTACCTTTTCTATTGAAATGGGTAAGGCAAAAATATTCACACAATCTAATTAAAATTAGATCTCGCTCATTGGTGTTTTTTTTTCGCATGGCCACTGCAAAAAATGAGCAACAGCGTCTATCTAAATTTGTAATTAGACCGAGATTCACATAATGCTGCAATTCCAAATTTCATCCAAAACAACATGAATTCCACATTTGTGCATGCATGCAAGTCTTGAGTTTGCCTATCAGAGCTGTTTCGTTTGTTTGAATCAATTTTTCCCATAACAAACAATTCTGGGGGTATATTATGCATTCATGTTAGAACAACAAATTGTCCACGTTATAACATATCCAAAAAAAATATAGAAAACATTCAACACTACAAAATCATTTCAATTAGGTTAGGTGAAAACAAAATAAGATTATGAAATATTTTCAAACTAAAACCTTTATACAAAAGATAATATACATAATGGAGTAGGACATCAAATTGTTGCATTACATCAAAAGCTGGTCCAACTCAACTAAGATGTTACATGAACTGAAGAGGTCCAACAAATGTTGGTAATCTCGGAAGAAATTTGTAAATGGTCTATTATTCTGTAGTCAGCTTACTAAGTGATGCAAGAAGGTGTTGTGGTCGTGATCGTATGATAGTTGGATTTATAATTACCTATCCAATTAGTGCCTATCACCACTAACGTTGTGAGATCGAATCCCGCTCAGACGAGGTGTACTCGATACAACATTATGTGATAAAGTTTGCCAGTGACTTGCTGCACGTCGGTGGTTTTCTCTGGGTACTCCGGTTTCCTCCACCAATAAAACTGACCGCCATGATAAAACTGAAATATTGTTGAAAGTGGTGTTAAACACCATAGCCCTAGCCCTAAGTGATGCAGGTCGTTGTAACTTACAATAAATTGAAATTCTGAATCAGGTTGTCTGCGTTTCTCCCCAGTCTGTATATTTTCACCATTAGGATGTCCAAAGATTACAATGTTACCTTCCTGTAATACAATACTATCTGTAAATAAAAAATTATTAAACAAAATTATTTCTAAATTTGTATGATTGAAAATCATATGGTTTATAACGGAAATTTTAAAGATAGCATATCTAAGAGAATTATGCAGCAACTTGTTATTGTTTAACTAGAATTCTAGAGGTTCACCTGTGTCAAAATCTGATTCAGTATCATTGACAGATCAATAGTAATCTAAATTGATATGTTTGCTGGAAATTAAAAAAAAATTCATTCACTAACATCCACACAACTTCCTATATTGGTCAATTTCAGAGGTCACACTTGTAAAGACCAATCATCTACTAGCATATAAAATCTTTAGGTACTGAACAGCTAGGTCAGTCTCCAGCACAGAAAAGATAACTGGTTTCATATCAATGCACTAAGTTATAACCTCTGAAAAACATCGAAAATAGGCTCCTCCCACTTAATACAGAACTACAAATGTATGTCATGTGTAACACAACAGGTCTCACTAGTAGAGAAGGAACTGCTTATCATTCTGAAACACCTGAGTTCATCCCCAGTGTTTAATGTGGTTCATGTTGCTCAATCTTTTCTGTGTAGTGTTTTGTCCGTATTGTTTGTCCTTTAGTCCTTTTTCTCTTGATCATCATATTGTCTGTCCTTTATTGATTGGGAACATGAACATGATACCAAGTGGATTTTTGTAAGGGTTTTGTTTTATGGTTTATGGTGCTTAACACCACTTTCAACAATATTTCAGTTATATCGTGGCAGTCAGTTTTATTGATGGAGCAAACCAGAGTACCCGGAGAAAATCACCGACCTGTCATAAGTCACTGACAAACTTTATCACATAATGTTGTATCGAGTACACCTCGCTATGAACAGTGTTCGAACTCACAACGCTAGTGGTGATAGGCACTGATTGCATATAGGTAGTTATAAATCCAATTACCATACGATCTCGACCACAACGGCCCCAGCTAGAAAGTGCATGGCATTGTTGGCCAGGTGTCCTTTAAACTTAATTTCTACTTAATTTAGCTCTATTTTGTGACCTCATTCATCACTGACAATGTATACATTCGTTTCATTCGATAATGATGAGTTTGGAGAATATCTAACTTAACAAAATATTGATCAAGTGGAAATTTTAACCAGTATTTACAAACAATAACTAGATACACTTATTCAACCACATTTTGTAGATTGAGATACCTTGTTTTATAGGAATTTCTACTTCTTCAGACTCTTTAAGTTAAATACATCTATGAAAAGCTGAAATTTCTCACATTCATGTAATATATTCCCTATATATATATATTCTCCGACATGAGATAAGCTATTACCCTTATTCACGGGCAGTCATGGTCATGATCGCATGGTAGTTAGATTTACAACTACCTGTGCAATCAGTGCTAGCTATCACCACTAACATTGTAAGTTCGAGCCCCGCTCGTGGAGAGGTGTACTCGATACAACATTATGTGATAAAGTTTGTCAGCAACTTGCGGCAGGTCTGCGGTTTTCTCCGGGTACTCTGGTTTCCTCCACCAATAAAACCGACCGCCATGATATACCTGAAATATTGTTGAAAGTGGCATTAAACACCATAATCCAAAGCAACCCCATATATATAACACCATACCCTAACCTAACCCTTATTCCTTCACTCTGCTTACCTTTAATCTTGATATGGTTTACAAATATTCCATTTAGGCTGTCATCGAACAATCTGTGTGTGTTATATTGCTCCTCTCTTACAAGTCTGGCATGTACACGAGATATATACATTCTTCTTTCTTTATTAGAAGAATCTAGTATGTAGTCAACATCGCCATTATTACTTCTACCAATTAACGTCACAATCTTGTGGAAGCTGTAAGAAAAACAGTAAATTTTAGATAAGCGATATTTCATGAATAAATTTAATTCAATGTCAAAAACAAGTTGTGCTAATGCAACAAACCAGAATTTACTTAAAATTATTCATAATGTTTTGAAATACACAATGTGTTGTTGTTTTTTTTTTTTATAATAATTTTCTAGAATTTCCTTCAGGAATAGGTGGGCAAACCTAAGCCCAATTTTGACTATCTTGTTCAGGCTTTTTGACTATCTTGTTCAGACTTTTTGACTATCCTGTTCAGGCTTTTTGACTATCCTGTTCAGGCTTTTTGACTATCCTGTTCAGGCTTTTTGACTATCCTGTTCAGGCTTTTTGACTATCCTGTTCAGGCTTTTTGACTATCTTGTTCAGGCTTTTTGACTATCCTGTTCAGGCTTTTTGACTATCCTGTTCAGACTTTTTGACTATCTTGTTCAGACTTTTTGACTATCTTGTTCAGGCTATTTGACTATCCTGTTCAGGCTTTTTGACTATCCTGTTCAGGATTTTTGACTATCCTGTTCAGGTTTTTTGACTATCCTGTTCAGGCTTTTTGACTATCCTGTTCAGGCTTTTTGACTATCCTGTTCAGACTTTTTGACTATCTTGTTCAGACTTTTTGACTATCTTGTTCAGGCTATTTGACTATCCTGTTCAGGCTTTTTGACTATCCTGTTCAGGCTTTTTGACTATCCTGTTCAGTTTTTTTGACTATCCTGTTCAGGCTTTTTGACTATCTTGTTCAGGCTTTTTGACTATCCTGTTCAGGCTTTTTGACTATCCTGTTCAGGCTTTTTGACTATCCTGTACAGACTTTTTGACAATCCTGTTCAGGCTTTTTGACTATCCTGTTCAGGGTTTGTGACTATCCTGTTCAGGCTTTTTGTCTATCCTGTTCAGGTTTTTTACTATCCTGTTCAGGCTTTTTGACTATCCTGTTCAGGCTTTTTGACTATCTTGTTCAGGCTTTTTGACTATCTTGTTCAATCTTTTTGACTATCCTGTTCAGTCTTTTTGACTATCCTGTTCAGGCTTTTTGACTATCCTGTTCAGGCTTTTTGACTATCCTGTTCAGGCTTTTTGACTATCTTGTTCAGGCTTTTTGACTATCTTGTTCAGGCTTTTTGACTATCCTGCTCAGGCTTTTTGACTATCCTGTTCAGGTTTTTTGACTATCCTGTTCAGGCTTTTTGACTATACTGTTCAGGCTTTTTGACTATCCTGTTCAGGCTTTTTGACTCTCCTGTTCAGGCTTTTTGACTATCCTTATCAGGCTTTTTAACTATCCTGTTCAGGCTTTTTGACTATCCTGCTGTTCAGGCTTTTTGGTTTTCTTGCTTCCAAAGATTTCAATAATTTGGTTTTCCAATCTTTTAACATTGAGTACCTGATGTAAGTTAATCAAGAAATGCATTGTCCACACTAAATTAGATATCAATGTTTTCATTAAAAAAAAAACCATTCATTTTATTCACAACTTGTTTCTAGTATCTACCGGTATATATCAAATATTTCAATTTATATAGACATATGGACATGATTGATGTACATAAAACATCTCTCAAGCAAAAGGATAGCCCTTTTATTATGGTTTTTCATTTTAAAAGAGTAATTTACGTTGTCACCTAATTGGAGGAAATTATCAATATTTGGTAGTTATTGACAGGAAATAACCAATGGTCAAGTACTAAATTAGGTGATAGAAGAACGGCACAACGTTTTCTACGCCAGATTACTTTTTCATGATGTCTTGCTATTGGTTTGGTTTGGTTTATGGGGTTGTAACGCCACTTTCAACAATATTTAAGTTATATCGTGGCGGTCAGTTTTCTTGGTGGAGGAAACCGGAGTACCCGGAGAAAACTACCTACCTGTCGCAAGTCACAGACAAACTTTATCACATAATGTTGTATCAAGTACACCTCGTATTGAACGGGGTTCGAACTCACAACTGTAGTGTTGATAGCTAGGCACTGATTGCACCTGTAGTTGTAAATCAAACTATCATATGATCACGACCACACTGGCTCCTGACGTCATGCTCTATTAATATGTTGGAAAAGGCATATCAATGTAACCAAAAATTTATAGTGTGTTGGTACAAAACTTTGCATCAGGTCTCGTCTGTCGTGTGAACTTACCTTACTACTACTTGTAGCTTTTGTAACTCATAGTGATACTGCTTCATACAACATGCTTGACCTGATACAATTAAGTCTTGTACCAACAAACTATGTATGTAATAAGTATATATCATAAACAGAACATTTTAACATTTCCGAATAGACTCTAAAATACATGTTTTAATTACATGTTTCTAGGAGTTATTCAAATAATGCAGGCAAAAAGATTCACTTTCTTGCAAAATTCAAGTTTTACCACATTCTATACAAAATTGTGATGTTGTAATACTTTGTGAGTTTTCTATTTGATATCCTCTGTTTTTTTACACGACTTGGATGGACGTCGTGGTTACCGGACACAATTTTGAAAGTATACTACCCAAGGACCATCCATGCCATATTTGCTTTAAATTGGCTGACTGGTTTCAGAAGAGAAGACTATTTAACAATTTTCCCATAGGGTCCTATGTTAAAACTATGTCCGCTGATGGCGGCCATTTTGAACCGAGATCGGGATCACTGAACACAATTTTGGAAGTTGACCCCCTAAGGACCATCGATGACATGTTTGCTATATTGGCTTACTGGTTTCAGAGGAGAAGATTTTAAAACATTTTTGCCCATAGGGTCCTATGTTAAAACTATGTCCGCTGATGGTGGCCATCTTGGATGGAGGTCTGGGTCACCGGACACAATTTTGAAAATTGACCACTTAAGGACCATCCATGCCATGTTTGCTTTAAATTGGCTTACTGGTTTCAGAGGAATTTTTTTTAAAACATTTTTCCCATAGGGTCCTATGTTAAAACTATGTCCGCTGATGGCGGCCATTTTGTATGGAGGTCGGGGTCACAGGACATAATTTTGAAAGTTGACCTTCTAACGACCATTCATGCCAGGTTTCAGAGGAGAAGACTTTTAAACATTTTTTCCATAGGGTCCTATGTTAAAATTAAGTCGAGTCATGGTGGTCATCTTGAATTTCCGATCAGCAAACGATTCACAAGTTTAGTACAGACCACCCAATGATCAATCCTGCAAAGTCACAATTCAATTGGCTTAGTGGTTTCTAACAAGAAGATTTTTAAAATTTCGACCAATCAGAACACATTATGGGACCTGGCAGCCATGTTGGATTTCCGATCAGTGCAAAAAACAGAAATCTTGTATATGACCATCCAATGAACATTTCTGCCAAGTTTGGTTCAAATCTGTTTTGTGGTTTCAGAAAAAAAGATGAAAATGTGAAATTCCAATAGGGTCCAATGTTAAACTAAGTCGAGTCATGGTGGCCATCTTGAATTTCCGATCGGCAAACGATTCACAAGTTTAGTACAGGACCACCCAATGATCATTCCTGCAAAGTCACAATTCAATTGGTTTGGTGGTTTCTGACCAGAAGATTTTCAAGGTTTCAACCAATCAGAACACGTTATTGGCCCTGGCAGCCATGTTGAATTTCTGATCTACACCAAAAACACAAATCTGGTAGAGAACCATCCAATGAACATTGATGGCAAGTTCAACGGTTTCAGAGAAAGAAGAGTTAAATGTGAAAAGCTAACCGACGGACGGACGCTTACCCATGACAAAAGCTCACATGGCCTATGGCCAGGTGAGCTAAAAAACCAGAGGTTCTGAACGAAAATTTTGATTTCTTTTTGTAATGGCACCCATCTTAGATGGAGCGTATGACTGTCATATTTACTCATCTTTGAAATGGAACCACCCAAACCTACCTAGCCAAGCGCAGTTTAATTTAGCTCAAAGATATCAGAGAAGATTTTTTTTTTAAATTGTTGTTGTTCATGTTTCATCTCATTTTATAAAATGTAGAAATTTTAGTCATTTAGTTTATTATATAATTATAAGTTGAGGTGAGTGATTGTTGTTTAATGACAACTAAGCAATTTTTCAGCTATATCATGGCGAGAACAAGTTAATTTTCAATGAAATGACTATGAGGTCCGATTTGTACTAGACCAACATGCTTAGTTGGATTTTTATAATGCTAGCTCACTGAAACAACATTCCTTGGATAGACATGTCGTTTTTGCTCTTTCTTCTTAATGCTGCGTCCTTGGCGGAGAAGCAAAAAATACCAATTTCATAGTCTTTGGTTGGACCTGATCGGGGCTCAAACCCATGACTCTACCGCACTCGAGGCGAGCACGCTAACCATTACACCACTCATGCGGTATTATAAGTTGTATATAAGTTTGAAGGTACCATCTCAGTTAAGTTTTGTTTCAATGTCCCCAGTGAAAAATGAAAAAGAATTCCTGAACAATGAGAAACAACCTGATGGCAAAAGGTATATAGCTTAGTCTTTGGACAGGGGAGGTAATAAATGAATTACTGAACAATTACAGACACCACCTGATGGCAAAAGGTTGCATGGTCCTTGGACAGGGGAGGTAATAAATGAATTCCTGAACAATGACAGACACCACCTGATGGCAAAAGGTTGCATAGTCTTTGGACAGGGGAGGTAATAAATGAATTCCTGAACAATGACAGACACCACCTGATGGCAAAAGGTTGCATAGTCTTTGGACAGGGGAGGTAATAAATGAATTCCTGAACAATGACAGACACCACCTGATGGCAAAAGGTTCCATAATATTTGGACAGGGGAGGTAATAAATGAATTCCTGAACACAATCGTAACTACTCGGCCATTCTCGCTACCCTGCAAATAACCTTGTACGTACTTAGTAGAAATTCTTCTTAAATTGTTTGCCAGAAGTTAAGTTAAGTTAAGCTGCACAAAAATATAGTCCACGAAAATCCAATATGGAACACATACTAAGTAAAATCTAATCATGCAAAACTAATTAAAACTTTAATTGAAATATAGAAAATTGCTTAAAATATAATTTTATCAAATTTTCATGTAACTGACATTTGAAAAGTAGTGCGATTTATATGCCTAATGCATACAAGGTTATTTGCAGGGTAGCGAGAATGGCCGAGTAGATACGATTGTTCCTGAACAATGACAGACACCACCTGATGGCAAAAGGTTGCATGGTCTTTGGACAGGGGAGGTAATAAATGAATTCCTGAACAATGACAGACACCACCTGATGGCAAAACGTTCCATAATATTTGGACAGGGGAGGTAATAAATGAATTCCTGAACAATGACAGACACCACCTGATGGCAAAATGTTCCATAATATTTGGACAGGGGAGGTAATAAATGAATTCCTGAACAATGACAGACACCACCTGATGGCAAAAGGTTGCAGTCTTTGGACAGGGGAGGTAATAAATGAATTCCTGACATTAATCGGCTCGATCGTATTAGAATATCGGTAGATAAGTGCAAAGTAATATATACTCTATATGATTGACCGCATTAGATAGGGTGGCTCTTGGACCTATTCTTCTTAGATGGTATATTATGTTATCTTCCATTTTAATTTGTCTAATTTCCACCTTTGTACCTGAAAAGAAATAAAAAATGAATATGAATAAACACATTTAACATTTCAACAGTCCTCTAAATGAAAATTAGAATTTACTGGTCCGAATCAAATTCTTGAATTTATTTTTAATATACAGTAGAGTTCGTTTATAACGAACAGGATTGTAACGAAATCAGGCTTATAGCGAAGTAAAGATAAATCCCCGGTCCCATCGCTATTTAAACAATGTATTTGTGAAGGCCTATTACAAATTTTTTATAACGAAATCAGGCTTATAACTAAGATAATTTTAAACCCAAACAACGTTTTTATTACTCAAAATTTACATGATATATCCTCGCGGTATCGGTTTCGGAGCCCTTAAGGGAAAATAATAAATTATTTTCTTTCATGGCGGTGAAAGAAATATTAAACATTGGAAATATCTAGATACAAGCCTCCTTTAAAATGTTTTAACATGAACTTTATCTAGAGCCTTCAAACACTTACGCAAAACTTGTTTATTATTGAGTGCTACATCAGACTTACCTGTGTAGGCGGTATCAATTTCGGAGCGGCTATTCCAATTCACTCCTATTGTATGTAAAATGGGTGGAACGGCGTGCACTTTGTTCCAAGGCTGTCTTGCCATATTGTTCAAACGTTTTTTAACAATAATATTAAAAAAAAAATCCAAATTAACTTCAAACAATTTAACATAATAACGATCCAACGCTGAAAATGACATTAATT
Source organism: Bathymodiolus septemdierum (assembly GCA_963383655.1). Taxonomy (NCBI): domain Eukaryota; kingdom Metazoa; phylum Mollusca; class Bivalvia; order Mytilida; family Modiolidae; genus Bathymodiolus; species Bathymodiolus septemdierum. Next base: position 43,065,899 of record OY726521.1, on the reverse strand, counting down.
AAAAAAAAATTTTGAAATGAATGACTTTTGAACCATTTCTCATTTCTGTCTAATCTGTAAAATTGTAGAAATGAAGATTTCAAACAATAACTTAAGAAATGATACTTACGGCTTTCCGTAGATTTTTTGTTTGTCAATGCATGTCCTCCTTTCCAATTGAGAGAGAGTTCTAACAGGCTTTTTGATTGGCTGAACAATCTGTTTTAGCCAATCAAAAAGCCCGTTAGAACTCTCTCAATTTTCACGTCTATGGCGTTTGTCAAGGATGCAAATGGGATTTTTTCAAAAACAGACTTAAAGGACATATAAATTGGCGTAAGGTAAGAAATGTTATCATAATTTGAATGGATGAAAGTATTTAGCTAGTCAAAATGACTCGTTTACGCATGGGAAAGTCTGTACACAGATGGGAAGTGGTCATCCCAGTGTTTGTACGACTTCGGATTTTCACGCCGTTTTGTTTTGGTTCGTGTATGATACCTCAGCAGTTCGGAGGCCTACACTAACAATTGGGGTCTCTTTGGAAAGGAAAATTACTTGACTTTCGACTGGTGGAAACATTTTTTGAAAATATTAAGGCGTTCCGAAGTTACGATCAATTTAACACGACGACTTAAAAAAATGGGAGCAAGTGAATTCGCCCCCTTGTAGTATTATATAGTATTTTTTTTTTTTTTTTTTTCGGACGCACCTAGCCGCTGTGCTTTCCACACTTGAAATGTGTTCAATGGGCAGACGACAAAAGGATAAACAACATTGGAATGACCTGCAGCTGCAACAATGGGTACTTTTTTAAGGAAATTTGGGGTATAAAAAATGGACTTAGGAAATGCAGTGATATTCTATAGGTGTTTTATAACGTATAAAATACTAACGTTAACTGAAAGCTGTAGGGACATTGCTTTGTATGGTGAACTGTCGACTGTATCGACAATGTAAACGATTTCCAGTCAAATCGGCCTCAAAATGAAAGTCAAATCGGCCCCAACAAATAAAAATAAAAAAAGAATAAATAAATAAAAATTAACTTCTTCTGAACACCGAAATAAACCCTTTTATATTTACAAGGGGTTAATTCAATGACAGAAGGCAAATCCAGCGTGCTCCCCATGACCAATGCACTCGTACATGCATGAGAGCAATGCCATTCATATACAGAGGTCATCAAGGGCCGGTGCCTAAAGGACATTTAGACTGGAAATGATTAAACAAAATGAAATTAAAGTCCTCCTCATGGCCAATGTACATGGAGGAAATTTGCATCTTATATATGCAGACACTGAAATTTTATCGGCAAGATTATTGATTATTTTAAGCATGGCTAGATGAATTAGTACCAGATTGCCGAATACCATGTAACTCGAATAATACTGCGCCCTCTATATAGCAAAGCGTAATATAACGACTGGATTATTCGGATTAAATACCATATTGCCGATTCCATTTGCCGAATCCCATATTGCCGATTTTTTTTTAAAAATGACAAAATTTCATCATATTATTTTTTATTTAAAACAAAATATTGATGATGTGTACATATTTTATTGAAAGCAGTAATTTTTTGCGCAATTTCAATTAGAAAAACTACAATCAAATGCATACTGATTGTTGAATAGGAGATGCCGATACTCATTACTCAAACAATTGAAGAACAATGGAAAAAAAAACTACAAATAAGTAAATGTTATTTTAGAGTTTTATTAAGTAAGAAAGAAAAACAATGCCGAAAATTATTTAGAACTGATTGATGATTTCGGTAATCTAAAAATGAACTAATACTATACCCACAATATCCAAGCTAGGTGATTATGGTAGATTTTAATAAATGATCGGCAATTAATTAACTCCAAACAAATTTGGAGCGTATTTACAAAACAAAAAATGTGTATTTATTTAATTATTTTTCACATGTCGGCAATTTGGGAATCGGCTAATTGGACTCGGCAATTTGGGATGCTACCGACTAGATATAGTGAGACGTTTATATTTAGTTTATTTTCGTATCAATGATAACTTTTACTGGTACAAAAAATAACTGTACTTACTAGACAGTTTTAATTCTTCAATAATTTTGACTTGGGGCCGATTTGACCTGCTTCTGACGTCATACGGGTCACTAGTTCACGATTAATGAATATGCATATCGGCGGCTCCGAAACTGACGCGATAACAAAGAAAATTGCTGAACAAGCAAATCGTTTACTTGTCTTCCGTTACGCATGGACGATCACACTTGACACTTCCGTTGTTGATAATTGAAAAATCAATAATCCAACCTTTGATGTTGTTAATGATGTCATTCAAGACTTTTCTTTAAAATATTCAAACAATAAAATGAGTATTAAATGATGTGATTAACAAGTTGTCAATTAATAACACACGCGCTAATTTATTGCATTAAAAATTAATAAAACGTAATCTAAATTTTAATGAATGGATGCACAGTTATTTGTGAGATTAATTCATTCGCTATTGTTAATTTTTTCTTTGATGATAGACTCTTTAATTAAACAACAAACATGCGTGGTCTCAAGGTTCATCTAAATACCAAAAACAAAAGAAATGTACTCGTTCTGAAATTTCGATTAACCCGAGTTTTTATGTAAAAAGAAACAATGGGGTTCACCTATCCCATTCCCGACATGTGTACTATCAGTTATTCGATTCCAAGATGGCGGACGGCGATCAGCTGCGGCTGGTCAGTGCCGAAGCTCGAATATGATCTACGCCGAAATGCATCGACAAACGGTCGAAAAACTGACTTGATTGAAAGGTACATATTACACCGAAAACCCAAGCATACGATTTATGTTCGTTACTTTTCATTCAATATTATTGTATTTGTTGAATGTCCAAGTTGCCCCGACTGAAAATAAAACATCATTAAAATTACGATGACGGATCAGTTTGAATGTGCTTTCGTGACAGGATTCAGAGACAAGACCAGGATAATTTGTTATATTTATGCTATCTATTATAATTGAAAAAGAAGATTTTGAAGTTAACTGCCTTTATAAAACCAGATGGGATTCATATCCAGGCATAGGTTAGGGGAAAAAATAATTTTTATTAAAAAAAAACTGACCCAACTTTTTACACACCTTTTCTTTTTATTAAATTTTCAAAAACAAGACACTGAAAGCATCATATACATGTCATCATTCAGAATGTGAAAAAACGGGGCATATTTTCAATAGAAAAAAATTGATGGGGCTTTTCATACTTTTTTTAAGAAACATTTTACATCTAAAAAAAAAGAACATTAATTTTTTCACAATTTTCACAATTTTTTTTATCTTTGAAATATAAATACACAATCATGTGTAATTACCTCAATAAATATACTAATTTAAATGATGCTCATTACATTCGGTATACATCTTTATGAAATTTGTACAAACAATGTATTCCTTATTTGTCTGGTATATTTTCAAAAATGTGCAGCAATAAAAAAAAAAATCACTATGGTTTCAAAGCATACCCTTGGCTAAATGGACAATATATGCTTTCATACTTGTATATTTATATCATATATTGTTATTAAAGTAATATATTGACCCTTTAAGTTTAAGACTATTTAAGCGAAGGGGCTAGTCCCTACTAACAGTAGCTAGAGAAAAAAAAGGTTTCATGAATCACGAAAACATTAACAACTTTTTAATGAATATTATTACCTGATGTAATCAGTGTCAATAAATACACAATTTAAAGATTTAACTATCCTATGGTGAAGATTAAAATACATGTACATCTGTAGTTAATAATATGTCTTAAATACAGTCCTTTGTACAAGATGATTTTGAAGTACTGGTTTGAGTGGTTTCTTTGTGTGTACTTTGTGTAACATTACAATCATTATGGCTTCTATAGTACAAGGTAGTACATTTCAATAAAGTTGAAAAGATGTCAGTTCAAATCTGACTGGAAGCTAATCTACGAGCTTTTTAATGTGTGCTTGATCATATTGACTGTATTAACTAACTTCAACTAAGCAACTTGGGCACAAGTCCCTTGATTAATGACAGTTTTGAAGGACTGCTCCTTTTTCAGTGTGATTTTTATACGACCACAGAAATTTTGTTGTGGTGGTATTATGCTATTATGCTATTAGTCTGTAGACAAAATGGTTTCCTATCTCATCGGTGGTGTAATGGTTAGCATTCTCGCCTTGAGTGCGTTAGATCCATGCTTCTCTGCTATTAAAGCATGCAAGTAAGAACAAAGACTGGCCGGCTAGGAATCGGAATATTCATTATTGTACCCGAGTGGAGTGACATGTCTTCCCACTCACTTGTTTTCTTTATTAGACGCCAACAATTTTATTAGTGAAGGAGGGAGGGGGGCATGGCGTTTTTTATGTCTGTCAGTAAAGAATCCAATTTTTTTTCAAGCATCAGGTAGATCAAAAATATTTTTTATACATACATGATTTATTGGGCATGCAAATGTTCCAAGACTGTGGTTGTTGAGAAAAACTAATAAAATAGCTAGGATTATAGGCATTAAATTTTAGGTAGGGTTGAGGTGTATTCAGGTCTACTTTAAAATTTGGACATAGTGGAAAATAAACTATTTTTATTCTAAAAAAAATCCCCCTCCTCAGTAGTAAAATTGTTAGTGCTTTATGTCTTATTAAATATATTGAACACTATGCTTAGAGGAGCCATTCCTTCAGTAAAAGTAATATAAACTTGTTATTCGATCAACACTGGAAGACATCTAGCCACAGGCACTTGTTTCTGGTATTTTTTTTTTATACCTAATCTAGGTAAAAAAAAATTACCAGAAACAAGTGCCTGTGCATCTAACATAATAATCCCGACACTGAGAAGCCGATGACGATGTCCTTGAAATGTCATTATGTGCCGAGCAAACCACGTCGTATTTCCCTAGTGTCCACGGACCTCTCGTCGCATGGTCAGTCTTCTTGATAGCTACCCTCATCTTGTTAAACACAGCATTTGTGGCATTTTACACGAATACATATAAATCAATATCGTAGTTTACATTAGTTACGTTATTGATGCTAGCCGAGGAGTTCCGAAAGTAATAACTGATAGAACACATGCGCCACCTATTAGCGTAAAAATCGTAGGTGAACCCCATTATTCTTCAAATTCAAATAAAAAAAAGGAAAATGGCTACAATCTTAAAATTGGCCATTAAAAATATATATCAGAATTATCAGCATTATACCGAAATCGATCCAAGTGTTAATACCCGACCTCATATTTCCTGTTTATAAAATAGATCGTGAACAAAGTTGAAAAAACGTTTCTAAGAAACATTTGAATTGAGATACCAAAGAGGTATTCAGAAGCCGTAGTCTTTGTGAACTGTCTAAAGGATTAAAAAAAAATTACGATAAAGACCCATTTTACTGTGCATCAGTTATCATAGCGTAATGAAACTGCCCGGGTCAGAACCAGATTTTTTTCTCTCTAAAATTACGCAACCTCAGTGTCTCGAACTACCGATAGCTAGAACAGATTTTGACAGTCCCTTCGAGTTCGAGCCAGCGAAGTTCTACTGTCCGATTTTCAAAAGGGTAGGTAATTCTACATTATTTCTCTTATAACGAACGATGCCAATATATACGAACTAAGATCGAGAGTCCCCTGGACTGCGTTATAATCCAACTCTACTGTAGTTCTAAATAAAAACTGTATAAATTTACTGGTACGAACAAAGTCTTACTGCTCTTGGGCCGGGGGACCGGTGCTCATCGTGAGGACTGTTTCAATAAGCAAGAATCCAAAGTGATCAGAAAGCATTGAAAATGTTCTGATTACAAGCTATATTAAAGTTGCACCTTATTAATATTGTTTTATCGGGTTTTTTTTTGCGAAACAGTAACATCTAACGTCATCCCGTATGGAGTCACATCAGGGTTAATATATTCAACCAACCAATCACCGATAAGCCTACTAAATCATTAGGTATTGCAAAACCGATTACACGCCAAGAGTTGTTGTCAGATTGGTCAATATATTTAAATATTTTGCATATGATTGGAGTTCACTCATTGGACAGTCAAAGATAAATGAAAGGTTACATGACATGACCTCTAATGGGATGTTGTTAGATGTTAGTTAGTGTATCGCCAATGAAAAAAAAGAAACAACAAACACATATCTAATTTCTATCAATGTTAACTAAAATCTTATTGTACTTTCAGTTTGTGGTGTTTAACGCCACTGTCAACAATATTTCAATTATATCGTGGTGGTCAGTTTTATATTGGTGGAGCAAACCGGAATACCCAGAGAAAACCACAGACCTGTCACAAGTCACTGACAAACTATCACATAATGTTGTATCGCCTGAGTGAGATTCAAACTCACAACGTTAGTGGTGATGGGTACTGATGGCATAGGTAGTTGTAATCCAACTACCATACGATCACGACCATGACGGCCCCTTATTGTACTTTATCTTCCATCTTCCAAATATGGCCAATGATAATAAACTTTCTTTCTAATTATATTTTGAAAAATATGTTATTTTCATTGATATTTGCATGAAATGTGATCCTTTTGATGCCCTAAAGGGAAATAACTCCTATAAAACCTAAATTTAGACGGTTTGGTTTGGTTTTTGGTGTTTAATGCCACTTTTAACAATATTTCACTTTTAATTGTGGCAGTCAGTTTTATTGGTTGAGGAAACCAGAGTACCAGGAGAAAACCACCAACCTGTCACAAGTTATTAAATATTGATAAACTTTATCACATTATATACAATTTTTTTTAGAATTTTTAGAATCAAAGGCAGAAATATGCAAATGGTCTATTGTAAGCCTGCATGTATTTTTAGCAAAACATAAACAACACATCATGGACATAGTGATCAATTATTTCCTTTTCAAAATCCTTGCAATATTATTTTTTTGCATGCTACATAGTATTCAAATCATACAATGCCAGTGCATACAGATAGTTGTTAAAAAAAATTGTACTATACTCAGGACATTTGAAATTGATGCAGGTCAGAGGTCAACCGTCAATGACCTTCTGTTGGTGACCTCAGAATTCCATGTTAGTTAATAGGATCTTTTGATATTCCATTGATTGATTGCTTGTTGCTTAACATCCAGCAGCATTATATGTTATGCACATGTAGGAGGAGAACAGAGAGAATGGTCATGCTTTTTTATGGAATTTGTCATTTTTGCTTTATTTGTTATTACTCAGATGGATTATTGCACTATCAAAAGAGTGAATGATCAAAGGTAGGATATATTCACAGGTTGAATGTTAATGCTTCAAGATTGTATCAGAAGTGGAAAAAGTTGTCAAATGTACTCTATATTTACAATGTTTTCAAGTTCAGGGACACCTTTTCTACATTTTCAAATTCAATAACACTATATATACAGGGGTATGCTGGTAATTCCTAGCCTACAGGCTACACCATAAACATCATGTCATGCTCTTTATTTTTTTTTCTATTTTTTACTTAAAACAAAATGTCTGAATTCTATCAAAAATGATATTACATCATGAAAAACCAAAAAACTTTACAACTCATTATTAATAGTGTATAATGTCTATGTGATTTTGTTGTCATATCGAGTGCACCCTTTGATTTAAAATAATAATACGATAATACTTTATTAATCCAATCATGGTCCCACAGGGGGCAGTTAATACATAAATACAACAATTATGATCAACATTTGACAAATTGTTAAAAACAGTAAATGTCAAAAATTGAGATTATACTCGGTGGTGATACAGCATATTTGTTAGGATACTAAAGTGCCTGATCTCTGCCAAAGTGCAATCCAGGAAATTCAAAGAAACGACATCACACGTAATCCTTGTACTGCATATCTTAGTTTGTACTACTGCATATCTTAGTTTGTACTAAGTGGATAGTATATTTGGACTTATGATGAAACATTGGATATCTGCAAGGGCCACCAAGGGACGGTGCTTCTGGATATGTTCCATTGAACTTCGTAACCCCAGCAGAACTTCAAGGTTAAATAATATACAAATATATATAGAGATATATTGCTACTCAACCACAGACACCAAGGGACGGTGCTTCTGGATCATTTAAAAGAGAAATTTGGCAGTATCAACAAATTAATTACGAAAAGTTTGAAGAAAAATTAAATGAAATTAACTGAAATGAAAAACTTGACCACTTGAATGACGTTGATGAAATGTGCGAAAAATTTACAAAGTGTTTCCTAAGAATAGCACAGGAATGTATCCCGACAAAAATAATAACTATTCGGAATAATGATAGGCCGTGGTTTAACAACGAAATACGAAAAGAAATTCGCATAAGGGACCGATTTAGAAAAACTGTTTTGAAATTTCACAGGGAAAGGGATATTAAACTATATAAAAAACAGAGAAATAAAGTAAATAACATGAAAAAAATTGCAAAAGAAAATTTTGAAAATAATTTAGATCACATTCTTTTAGAAAACTCGTCCAATCCAAAAACATACTGGAAAATTATGAAAATGCTTATCAAATCAAATAAGGGAAACAACTGTATTTCTCCTCTTAGAAACTCTATAAATGATGAAAACTTCGACGATATTGTGTATGGAGATGAAGACAAGTGTGATTTATTAAATAAATACTTTAGTCTTATATCGAAGTTGGAGGAGGAGAACGTGTCTCTTCCAGACTTTGATATAAAAACTAATAATGTAATAAATGAGATTTTTGTAACCATAAGTGAAATTGTAGATATTTTAAAAATTATTGATCCATACAAAGCTTCCGGACCCGATAAAATTAGTCACAAAATGTTAAAAATTTCCCCTGAAAAGATAGCCATCCCACTACAAATTATTTTTAACAAATCTCTCCGCCAATGTAAATATCCCTCTAGTTGGAAAAATGCGAATGTCATAGCGATTTTTAAAAAAGGTGATACATCTTTACCTTCTAATTACCGCCCAATATCACTGGTTAGCTGTGTCGGAAAAGTAATGGAAAGGATTATATACAAACACGTATATAACCATTTAATTCAAAACAAGCTTATCTACCAGTATCAATCTGGTTTTTTGCCTAAGCATTCCTCAGTCCACCAATTAATAGAACTATATAATACTATCTTAAACTCTCTTGAAAAAAAAGAACTATGTTGCTTCGTTTTCTGTGATTTCTCAAAGGCTTTCGATAAAGTTTGGCACAAAGGTTTGATACATAAAATGAATTGTTATGGAATAAAAGGGAATTTATTAAAATGGTTTGAAAATTATTTATATTGTAGACACCAAAAAGTAGTAAACAGAGATTCGTCGTCCTCATATGTGTCTGTGTCCGCTGGGGTCCCCCAAGGGTCTGTCCTCGGCCTCTGTTATTTCTGGTTTACATTAATGATATTGGTGATAAGCTTCTTTCCTTAAGCCGTTTGTTTGCTGATGATACTTCCCTTGGCTATGCAAGCCAAGATGAAGATCAAATAAAATATGTCATAAATCATGATCTACATGAACTTGGTGACTGGTCAAAGAGATGGTTGATGTCTTTCAACCCAGACAAAACTGAAATCATGCTTTTTAAAATTGTAGAAAACTCAACAAATTTAAATTTTTATTTTGATGGAAAATTAATTCCACTTAAATCAAACCATAAACATTTGGGGATAACATTTAGCGAGGAAGCAAAATGGAATAAACATGTAGCAAATTTAATCAAAAGTGTCTCTAAACACATATGTGTTTTGCGTAAATTGAAATATAAATTAAATAGAAAAAATTTAGAGAAATTATACTTAATTTACATTCGACCAATATTTGAGTATGCATGTGAGGTCTGGGACAACTGTGGTGTCTCTAATTCGTGCAAATTGGAGAGGCTACAGTTGGAGGCAGCTAGAATTATCACCGGACTTCCAATCTTTACCAACACAGAATATCTATATAGAGAAACTGGCTGGGAGAGATTGGAAGAAAGAAGAACTAGGAGAAAGCTCCAATTATTATATAATATCCAAAACGGTAGCACACCCTCTTATTTACTCGATCTTATTCCCCCAACAATCCAAAGTACGACTATTTATCCCCTTCGAAATGGCAACGATATTATTGTTCCATTCTGTAGACTATCTTTAACTAGAGATTCTTTCGTCTCAGCTACAGTAAGGGAATGGAATAACCTTAATCTTTCAGTGCGTAATCTTGACACACTATCTAAATTTAAAAAGGCAATCCGCAGTTCAATCTCAATGCCTATTCCGAGACACTATTCTTATGGTTCTAGAAAACTAAATATAATTCTAACACAGCTTCGCTGCAATGCATCCTTCTTGAATTACGATTTATGTAAAGTAAAAATTTTATCATATGCTTCCTGTAACTGTGGCGCACCATGTGAAAATTCTCACCATTTCTTTTTTGATTGTGATAAATATACAGTTAATAGGGAAATAATATTTAATAGTCTTAACTGGCTACCTTCTAACATTAATAACATATGAAGAAAATATAACCATTTTTAAACATGCTTTTAAATATATTAAAAACTCCAAAAGATTTACAATTGTCTAAATGATCTAAAGAACTAACACACATCTCCAAAAGTATTTATTCTCTTTTCTTTTTTCTTTATTTTTTTTTTTCGTATATTGTCTATAATTATGTTTTTGTATATAGTCATTCTTTGTATATTTAACTCTATGCTATTATATACATATTATATCATTTCATTGCGCATGCTAATCCATATTGTAAATTATTGTATTCGGGAGAAGACTTCATAAGTTGGAAAAACTTGTGTCCGTTCCCTATTTGTTATATTTAGCAAATAAAAATATGTTTAAACTAACTAAAAAAATTCTGAAGATGTCCAGCATAAGTGTAAATACACATATTAATGAATTATAGATTATGTCTTGGTTCTTTAGTGGTTGCTAAAATATGACTACTGTTTAATCATGCAAACAAAATATTGCATTTTATTCCAAATTTTCATTCCCAAATCGATCATTCGTGGTTCAGCTTCCGAGTGGGTACGGGCCGATTGCTACACTGATTCCACCTTAATTCAGCGCCCCGTAGACCGTTGGTAACTTTATATATCGGGGTTCTATGCCGTATGGTACCGTGGTAGTTAAATTTTTTGTTTAAATGGCAGCGAAATTGGTTGAAATAGCACGTGAATGCATTGCATCATAGAACCACAGGCGCTTGTGTAGTCAAAAATATCACAGGAGTCGGAAGTTCTATCAATAATAAGGTATAGGGGCACCTCGAAGATCGCTGGGCAACTATAAAAATGTTTTTTTATAGGTGCCCCTATACCTTATTATTGATAAAATTTCCGACTCCTGTGAAAATATGCTGATTTTTGACTCTACACAAGCGCCTGTGATGGAACCCGCGTGTCATAGGATCAGACATTTATACTTAGTGCGCGATACAACATTATGTGATAAAGCTTGTCAGTGACTTGCGGCAGGTCGGTGGTTTTCTCCGGGTACTCCGGTTTCCTCCACCAATAAAACTGACAACCACGATATCACTGAAATACTGTTGAAAGTGGCGCTTAACACAATAACCTAATTTGTGCGTACACTTCCTTTAATCTTTGCTACTCCATTGTGTTGTTATTAATCACTAAATTTTCTACTTACTATTTACGTCTCATTATTATTCACTATGTGTCAATCCACTTCTTAATCTTCATTTTATAATGTACACCGCTTCAAATCTGTTCGGATATATCTCAAACCAAAATCGAAAGTAGAACGTTTACAGGAAATCATCTATTTATGGTAGATAACGGTAACATACACGTACAAGTGACCCAAATCTCTATACTACATATGCGTGTGTTTTATATGTACTGGAATCAGTGCATTTATATTTAATTACTGTCAGGTTAAATGAGAATAAAAACATTTGCCTTTAAAATGGTAATTCTATATGTACATCAACATGGGGTCAGACCTATAATCCGATAGTCCGACAGACTAAGTACATTTAATAGCTAATCTAGGAAAATAAAATATCTGTTCTTATTAGAACAAGTGTGGACACAGAAATGTGCTGTCCCAAAGGCAAGTGTGGATGTCAATATTTCATATTATTAACTTTAAAAAAAAAATCATGGACACAGAGGTCCTGGATTTTTTTAATGAAAAACTAATCCTGGATTATTATTTTTGCTTAAAGTCCGGTCCTGTGTTTTTAATTCAAATTTTCATGATAGCCTCCCTCCCCCTCCCAAGGGATATACAATTGTATAAATAATAAATTCAGATTTTCTATTTAAAATAAATCTCATTTACAAAGCCACTGATATTTGTTCAATTTTTAACGCTGATTTAAGTTTTAGTCGCAACAAATTTATATTTTTCTCTTTAAACTGTCGAAACATAACATTTAACTGTAAAATTCACAAATAAAATCCCCCCCCCCCTTTTTTCCCCTTTTTTCTTGTTTAAATCAACGATCAACAATATTCCAGAATCAAACAAATGAATAAATATGACATAGATTTCTTTTTACCACGCGGTGTGTTTTAAATCGGTCATCCAATCAGGACGCTCATTATTATTGTCCAAGATAAAAATACATCGCTAAAATTACATGTGGGTGTTTCCCCACTTCAACTCGTAAATTTACATTGAAATCGGAGATATTTCGTCATAAAACTTCACACATGGTTTTGTCTATCATATTTCTTGAAGACAAACATAAAATTTTATTGCATTTATCAATATTTTATGAGTATCAACAGTTTTTTCAACACCGTATCTGTTTCTCTATACAGCCGCCCGATTACAGTGACCCGTGACCCCCGTTAACTCCACCAGTTTTTTCTTAAAAATGTTGTTTAATTATTCGCCGAGTTTTGCGCACTGTGAAAGCAAGACTCGTCGTCAACCTGGTGTTACAATATTCTTATGTGGTTTACTGAAGTACAAAAAAATGTATATGCTCAAAATAAAAAAAAAATAAAAAAAATGTATACATTGTATATATTAAAAATATTTTCGTCAAATTAACTTTTTTTGTGTGTTCAAATGAGAGAAGAGTATAATTACGTTTATACAACATTTCTTGAATTCAATTGTGTAGAATCAATATAAAAATCATATTTAGCGTAACATAACTCACATTGGCGATTCAAGATGGGGGCGTTTAGACCTTTCGTTATATAATTAGGAAATTTAAAAAAAACAAAACAGTTAAGATCGACCGGCATAAAATCGGCAAAAATTTAGGCTAAACCCCCTTAACAATATGTGGATCCGCACCTGATTCGCAGGAAGTACATGATTCACTTTATTAACATTGATGAAGTCGTAAATTTTAGAATTCGGAAATATTCTGAAAACTTAAGCATTTCAATATTTCCCTTGCGAGATTCGACACGGGGAGGGGATATTGAAGCGGAGCGATGCTTACAAAGAATTTAATAGCATATATTGTTAGTTTTCTATGACTTTCTTTTATTTCAAAAAATCATTAAGCCATACATTGTATTTTAGAATGGGTGTTCCCTTTAAATGTGCGCTTGATTTGTAATGTGTCCGTCCCACAGGCACTTTTTTCATTCAAAAATATATGCCCCCTCCTCTTCCTCACTTCAAGGTAAACATCTACCCTTTTCCCCTTCCCCACTTCGCCTCAATATTTTTCGCTTATTTGTGATCCTTTCGCTGACCCAATTATATCGTTACACTCCCGAGATATTTCTCTTTTCGACTGCCACATTTAAATAAATCTACTGGGCCCCCCTCAGACGAATTGGACAAGAATAGTCAGCGAACCTGGCTTAGTGAAAATTTCAGTCATTGAAATGGATACAGCTACTTCCGGTTTGCGCTGGATTTTTCATATGCATTCGGAATTCTCTAGACCGGCCATGTGTAACAATGCCATCATGATCATCTCCTCTCAAATGTAAAGTAAGCCTTTAAAATACAGATAATTGTTCCAATGCAGATTATAAAAATATGTTCAACTTCAAATTACTGACATTTGATTTCTAAAGCATCTTTTTTTTATTTTCTAAATCAATTTAAACCGGACCGGAAGTGGCTGTATCCGTTTCAATGACTGAAATTTTCGCTAAACCACGTTCGCTGACTATTCTTGTCCAATTCGTCTGAGGGGGGGGGGGGGGGGGGGTGTAGATATATTTAAATGTGGCGATCGAAAAGAGAAATATCTCGGGAATGTAACGATATAATTGGGTCAGCGAAAGGATCACAAATAAGCGAAAAATATTGAGGCGAAGTGTGGAAGGGGAAAAGGGTAGATGTTTACCTTGAAGTAAGGAAGAGGAGGGGGCATATATTTTTTTAATAAAACAAGTGCCTGTGGTCCGTCCGTTCCCGGTAATATTTATCATTTATTATACTTCATGCAAAAATCTATTAATTTCATTGGATAATAGGCATTTGACATTCCTCAATAGATTTTAGGAATCAGATCGTAATAACACCTCTCTGCCGTAATAACACCCTCTGCAGTATCACCCTCCCGAGTCGAACTTTGCCGAACCGGAATATAAAACCCGCTCCGAGTTTTGCCGATTAGTCATTTCCGGTAATAACACCCTCTGCCGTAATAACACCCTCTATTATTGTTAATGAAAATATTACTTGTTAAAATGATAGTAGATGTTACTTTATTTAGATATGTACAGTGTGTCCCATTGGTTAACTGACTCCACATAGCCAGAAATGATAGGTACTTTGCTCATTTGCATATCTAAGATGGCGACGTATTTGGTGGCTCCAGCCTCCGAGTACAAAGTAACTCAAATAATACTGCGCCCTCTATATCTGCACTATCTCTGACGCGAATAATACTGCGGCCTCTATCGGCACTATCGCTGGTTTATTCGGGGTAATAATCCAGTCGTCATATTACGCTCCCGCTGGTCGCTACATTCTAGCGATAGTGCCGATAGAGGGCGCAGTATTATTCGAGTTACTACCGGGATGGTGCAAAATAAAAATCTGATGATGGAATTCACTATTGATTAATTTCTTTAAGATTTTCTACTAAATTAATGTTTTTTAGAGTCTTCCTGACAATTTTATCTGAAGTTTAACCTTTCCAACACTATATATTTTCTGAAACATACCTACTGTACACCAAGGATTTATATAGTACAAATCCTTGTGTACATGATTCCTCTACGTTCTGTCAGAATATTCTTATTTTAAACAAATTGATATTCAGGTAACATACCTTTCATGAACCTCAATTTAAAACAACAATATGCAGGCGCGGATCCAGGCGGTGGCGCACCCGCCCCCCCTAAGAAAAAAAAAGGATTGGCGTCACTGGACTGACAATTTATATAGCAATGTGTATTTGTTCTGGTTATATGTGTATAATATAGTTTCGGTTTTGTCATTTTTTGCAATTATTTTTATTTCATATTATATGTACAGATGCAATGTAATTTTAATTAATAAAATATGATATTATACTTTAGAATATTACCATTTAACATTTAAATATTAGAAAATACATTTTAATAAATAATGAGATGAATAGTATATTGTAAATAAAAAATATGTTCGGTTTTTGGGTAATTTACTTTGAGCTGGGCTAGCCAACGAAGCACCTTTTTGCAGTCTGAGGTTCTGGAGCAAAAGGCCTGAAACAATTGTAAATAATTTTACAGTCTTTATTTCACTAAAGCTAATACATCACTGGTATTAAACTGATGTTGGTAACTTTAGTTACGTACATCCCAACATGGCGGACACGGAAATGGTAAATTAGAATATCATTGTTTTCTCTTTATCAGTAGTGTTTATTAATAAGTCCATACGTATGATTACAGGTGGGAATATTAGATACTCGAATGCATACATAAAAATGACGAAACTCTTATGAGAACATTGAAATATTAACTTGAAAAAAATTGAAGGATGTACGTAACTCTTTGAAGTGATGTTCGTAACGTTAGAAAGATATTTAAAGAGATGTCCGTAACTGCAGATTTCCATAACAATTAAATAATAAGAACGTGTTTAATTGCTCGTTAAGAAACAGTTTGAGAGATTGAATCTAGTTTCTGCATGACTGATCTAATGATGGTTTTTCATAAATTTTATTTTTAGTACTGGTTTTAAGTAGATTTTATTGGTCCTCTCTCGTGATCAAATATGCAATAGTTTGTGGTGTATGTTTTAGTTTCGTCTACATCAAACCAATGTCTGTTCGTTCGATTACAAGAATATATTTTCATTATTGCAGATAGTTTCATGTGTTACCAATCTAAGAAGAATGTTGGTTTCAATTTCAAAGCAAAATTAAGCATGCAAACAACTTAAAAGTAAAAAGAACAACAAACAACGAAACGAAAGCATATAGAACGAGTATTAAGAAGAAAAAACAATTCAGGGTCGCATACATGTACAGTATTCTACCGTTCTCACATTTTTAGGATGTTGATTTGTTTTAGCGTCACATACGACTTATTGACATTTGAAGACTTGTTGATCCATGAAACATCGTAATCATGTCAATGTAAACAATTATAGACTTGCTACAATAAGTCCCTTTCTAACCTATTTGTATATTGTGCGTACCCCTTTAATAAGTTTGCTGCTGAAAGCAATGTATCTGTTACTACATAAATAGTGTCGGTAGAGATATATTACATATATCAACATATCTACTAAAGTATACAAGAATATAGATAAGGGACTTGTAGGAAATCTATGTGTATAATTATATTTAACATGGGTGAAGGAAATTCATGTATGCGATCCTGATTTAAAAAAAACTATTGATATTAAACTAATTCGTTTATATACCGTCAAGAATGTTCAGACTAACATTCTGTCAATTTCAATGCATATTTATAAATATATATGTATTTGTAAAACTTGAAATGGTATGATATAAACAAAAAATGAACTTTTCGAAAACAGCTTTACCATAGATTAATCCAATTTTAATACTTACAAATTATAGATTCGTTAAAAAGTATTATAAATCTTTATTTATCTGTATTTAGTACAATAGTCTAACAAATTAATAATAAATTAATCTGGTTTCATTTCAGCATTAAAGGGAAATAATTAGATGTGTCATTCTTAAAATACTTGATCTGGTGTGTCCATTTTTATTAAAATAAGCAAAAAACACAAAGAACAATTTATTTGGTAATTATTCACGTCATATTTACACATAGAACTGTTAATTTACATACAAATATACTTTGTTAGAATTTATATACGAGACCCAGAATGGCCCTCATCGAATTTAACGATGATGTCGGAGGTCGCCATTCATGGGAGGTCCTAAGCACCCAAAGGTCGGAAGTCAAAACGCCCTATTGCAAGGTCGTAGTTTATGAAAGTCCCTTCTAGAGCACACAGTCCAAGACCAAATAGAAATATCAAAATAATGCTTACAACTACATATGTTGAATCGACTGCCGCATCGGCCTCAGCACTATTAATTATCTGGTCATTCTCGATATCCATCGCTGTAAGATTGCAAAAGATTACAGGAAACGCAAAGCTACGTGTTTATTATTGCTACTTGGAAACGAGCGTTTGACAAGGTGTTCTTCTCCCGCTACCCTCATCTTTCGTTCATCTCACTCATGCATAATCCTCTCATCCTCCGCTCTGTATTTTTTCTCTCTCGTGCATTATATAATCTTTCCCACCTCTATTCTCCATCACTTCAGGGATGTTTTTCTTTGTTTTCAAATTTTATTCATTACAAAAGCATTGTTCTTTATATGTTTTAAACATGATTTTAGAAACACCAAACTTTAAAGTTACCAACATCATATTTGAAAGTTACGAACATCGTTCAAAACTAATTCTACAGTTACTTACATCATTTGTATTTCTTAAAGTAGGTTTTGTGCCACATAGAAGAATTTACAGTTGATTTAAGCATATCACTACAGTTAATTGTTAAAATATCTATACATTTGAAATGACAATATTTGAAAATAAACTAAAAACAAAGAGAAAACAAGGATATTCTAATTTACCATTTTCCGTGTCCGCCATGTTGGGATGCAGGTAACTAAAGTTACGAACATCAGTTTAATACCAGTGATACATGTCAAAACGACCCCACTCTTTACCAAAACACCCCCACTATTTTTCAGAATAAAAGTTATTTTACCAAAACGCCCCCGACTTTTTTATTGCCAAAACGGCACATTTAATATTTTTTTTGTCTTGTAATTCAAGATTTGTCCAGTAAATTTATATATTGTATATGTACATACATTTGTGTACATGCTTATCTTACATCGGACGACAACGAACTTGTATATACATGTATAAGCTCCGGTAATAGTGTTTATAAGTATATAAAACTGACTTATATTCTAGGCAAAGTTTAGGAGTCTATAATGTAAAGGGGGTAATTCAAGTGGGACTAAAAGAAACAATAAGCCATGGTTTGATTTAGAATGTACAAATGCACGTCAGAAGAGAAAGAGTCAACCTCTGCCCTCAGGTCAATACGTCAAAATTATTTGAATTTTTAAGATACTTAAATGCCGCTCCGGATGCGGGAGAAGATGATCTAGATTTTAATATTGACTCAAATTTTATGGATAATCTCAATGAGAATATCAATCTCTATATATCCAGAGAAGAAATTTTTGATTGTATCAAAAAGCTGAAAAACGATAAAGCATCTGGAGAAGGTGGTATAATCAATGAGTACATTAAATCAGGGTTGATTAAATCCACTGCTCATCAATTCATAAATATATACGAAAAGCTATTTAATCTGATATCTGATATCCCCGAGAGTTGGGGGATTGGCAAAATTAAATGTATTACAAGAACAAGGGTGATATTAAGTTGCTTGGGGAAACCTTTTACATCTGTTCTGTGTAACAGACTTTGTACCTATTCGGAATACTTTGCTGTATTCACTAAATATTAAGCCATATGGCCACATCAAGCCATTCTTTTGTTGGCTTTGTACATTTGTTTTTCACAATACCTTGGCGTGTGTGTGTTTTTACTTTCTTACCGGTAATTAAGCTCATAAAAGACCGTCGGGACGGATAAAGCTATATAATTATTGTAATAATTAATGAAACATATAAATTTAACTAAATGCAATCATTTTATAACTTTAATAAATAGATTAATAAAAATATAATAAAACAAAAACAAAATATTCGAACAAAAACGAATCGTGGGAAGTCATTTATAAACATTTGAATCACATAAAATATTATTTTTATAATGATTTATTTTGGGAAAAAAGTGGGGCGTTTTGGTATAAAGTGGGGGCGTTTTGGTGAAAAGTGGGGGCGTTTTGGTAAAAAGTGGGGACGCTTTAGTAAGGGGCGTTTTGGTAGTGGGGACGTTTTGACCTGTTACCCACTAAAGCATATGAAAAAGTCATAATAACAGCAATAATAATGAATATTCAAACAGAAATATATAGGAAATAGTTCATGGCACTGAGGGTCATATGGCAGTATATAGACCGGTCCGTCACCAAAAAAATATTATATGGACCTCAAAAGGGTCATATGGCAGTATATGGACCGGTCCGTCACCAAAAAAATATTATATGGACCTCAAAAGGGTCATAAGCTTGAGGTCCATATAATATTTTTTGGGTGACGGACCGGTCCATATACTGCCATATGACCCTAAGTGACATGAACTATTTGCTATATTATTCTTTTTATCTAAAATAATAATGCAGGTACCGTTCCGGAACCGAATCGAAAACGAGGCAGTCCAGTCCCGGTCCATATAAGGTGTAATACCACTAAAGAATTCTCCATAGTCTTCTATGTTAAATAAAAAAAAATTGAGCTTTCATACAGGATTCATCTTAAGTTTAATCAAATCAAAATTAAAAAGTTTTATTTAAAGTCGGTACATTTTATAACAGTGACACTCGTATTTCATTGGAAGTTTAACTCCGAAAATCAGCATACATTTAATGGCATATAAGAAAAAACAGACAGTCTGAAGATGTCTACCTTCAAAAATCCTACTTTCACTTTCGAATTAACACAAATTCAGGTGGTTTCCAGGGTCGGATCCAGGATTTCAAGTCTTAAAAAAAATTGCGCCGAGCGGAGGGAGGCGCGAAAATTTTTGAGGTATTTCGTGTGAAAAATCACGATTTTAAGCCAAAAAAATCATATTTTTTCCAATTTTAGGGGGGGCGCGCGCCGGGTGCGCCCCCCCCCCCCCTGGATCCGCCCCTGGTTTCTTTCCAATGCAATCAATTTTTTATTTAAAACCACAAGGACATCAAATATGGGCATACAATTATCCTAAAATATGTAGGTTTCTGCTGACATTCAGTATTTTGCAGTATCTAATAGGGTTTATTTTTTATCCAACAATGCGCTAACAAAGACAAATAAAGAAAATAAAAACGTAAAGCATAATATATGAGCAGATTCAATGCTAAACACAATACAATAATGAGCAATCCGTTAATATTTGCGAACATTGTTCGAGCATACATGCGTTATGCACACAGTATACATCAGCATAGATAAATAAATGCGAACTTATATACCTGAGCATAAATAAATAAATGCTTTATAACTTTACGCTTAGTTTACTTAATCATAGCTTGGTTTCTTGTTTCTTGTATAACTAGCCCACAAACTTAAATTCAACAATGAGCATTGGTTGACAAAAATATTCTTCCGAATGAATTGGAAGTGTAAATATAAACTGATATTATGGAATGGGGAATAGCTTGAGCATTTTTACTATTAAATGCAAACTTATCATTAGTAAAACTAATTCTGGATTGTACAACATTTGGATATCTGTTTGATTCTGATACAAAATTGAAGAATATAATGCTCCAGTCAACGGAATTATGCTACAAAATGCACATGTGCACAGAGTCTGGAAAATGAAAGATTATGAATAGCAGATGTACAAGTTTATATGTTCTCATGTAAAAATATACAGTCCGACAAAAGTTAAGCACCACCTGACTTGTTTCAATAATATCTTTTCTAATAATGAACTTATTTCAAATCAGTTTGCTGTTTACGTTACCTGTACACACATACTTACTTACCTGTGAAACAGGTTATTGATAGATTTTTATTTATGTATATATGACAGGGTGTGTAAAGTGCCACGTGTACTTTTCAACATTTGTGTTTGCGAACGAAAGCTGATTTTTTTTGTGTAGAGTTTTAAGTTTCATTTTCTATTGGTTTGGTATGGTGCGGCCAAAATTAACCATACCAGAAAGGTGGCAAGCTGTTGGCATGCATAACGGTGGTTTTAGCCATAGAAGGGTGGCAGACCACTTCAGGGTTAACCATTCCATCATTGTACGACTGATGCAGTGTTTTCGTCAAACGGGGAATGTTACTAACCGTCCACGTGCAGGTAGACCTCGCAAAACGACGCCGAGAGAGGACCGGCTCATATCCAGACGGGCGCGGCAACAGCCGTTCAGCACAGCTGGTGCACTTCGTGGTAATTTAGCGTTTGGAGGCCACATTAGCACACGCACTGTAATCAGACGCCTCCACCATCAGGGAATGCGAGCGCGACGACCCATAAAACGTCCACAGTTGACATTACGTCATCGCCATGCTCGATTTGATCATTTGGGGTGGACTATTCGCACATGGAGACGGGTCTACTGGTCTGATGAAAGTCGTTTTTTGCTACGCCCTACCGACGGTCGTGCAAGGGTTTGGCGCCAACGAAACACTTCATTTCAGGACAACCACATTTTGGGCACAACTGCTTTTGGGGGTGGGGGTGTAACTGCAGGGATAGAATTTAATGGGAATTGATGTCTAGACTGCAGGGCTAGACTGATTTAATCTATTCTAGCCCTGAAGGAAAATGTCTAGACCTGTATTTGCGGTGAGCTTCTGCTAGGGGGGTTTGGGGGCATGCCCGCCCTTGAACATTTTTGATAATTACATGCAAAATCCTGCATTCTGAGTATGTTTTGAATGTAAGAGATGTGCAAAAATTGTGTCAAAAAAGTGATTTTTTTTTTTGTTTCAAAGATTGAAAAACGTTAATAAAAGGCAAATATTTAAATAAGTTTGTTTTATTCTGAATTTTTATTTGTCCTCAGGTTCCAGTTCATAATCTGACTCCATCTCTGAATACTCTAATTCCTCCTCCTCCTCCAGTAATCTAAGGTGTCTTTTTGAAATTATCGGTGCCGTTAACAAATTTACCGTCTGGGTCGTCTTTCCCAAATTTTGTACACCAGTCACTGTGACTGTCACAGGACATCAGTTGACTTTCTCCGTCAACATGTAGCCATTTGTACATTTGAAGTCATTGTATTCCTTTTTGTGGCATCGTATGCCTTATTACTTTCACGGGTGTCAACTTTCCGTTTAGACTTCGGTTTTGAAACTCCCGGTAAGAATTTCCACATATTTTGTTATTGAAAAAGTAACCTTGAACTCGTGATCATAGTCATATAAGTTCTTACATATAGAGGAGACATGAGTAGTTTATTTCAAGTGCCGACATGACCGATGATTTTACATAAGATAGAAAACGATGTCTTCGCGGAACACAATTTCCGGAAATTGATAGTCGTAAATCACCTAGACACACGGTCTACGATAAAACAACTTGGCCTAGACCGAACGCAATTCTTCTAGCCTCGGACTATCGGTCCTACGGTAATTTCGAACCCTGAACTGTCTGGGGTTGTTTTTCCTTTGACTGTAAGTTGGACTTGCACGTTCTTGATGGTAATCTGACAGGCCAAAAATACCGTGACAATGTGCTCACTCCACGCGTAGTCCCCCATTTCGACAATCATGCTTTGTCTGACAGGCCAATGTTCATGGACGACAACGCTAGGCCACATAGAGCCCGAATTGTCCAATATTTTTTTTACAGCAAAAGGCTGTTCAAACAATTCCATGGCCTGCGATGTCGCCAGACATGAACCATATAGAGCATGTATGGGACTTTATTGGCCGAAAAATTAACCAACGCAATCCAAAATGTCAAAATATTGACGAATTAAGAACTGCTATCTTACAGGAGTGGCAACAGTTCCCCCAAGAACGGCTTAGGCGTCTTGTGCGAAGCATGACGAGGCGTGTTACAGAACTTCACAATAAACGCGGTGGATATACTCGTTATTGATTTTTATGCCTTACGCATACGCACGATAGATGCATTTAAAAGTTCTTAAAATCTGAAGACTCTGCATTTTAATGCAATGTTAAAAACTTCCATCAAAGACAAACTGGTTTTACGTTTTTCCAGCGCCTGTTTTGAACCCCATTTTTGCCACGTCATTGTGACGTCTTTCACGATGATAAATACTTCGTAGATTGGTAATTTTAGAGCCCTTGGTGTAGTCTTTTAAGAAGTGTAAGAAAAATGGTGATATCTATTTTATTGTTTTAACAGTATTGATGTAAAAAAATATATCGATAAAAATATAGGGTGGTGCTTAACTTTTATCGGAGTGTATATATAATAATATAGATAGAAGTATATGCTGTGAAGTGACACTAGTCTGCCTGTGCTTAAATTGCGAAATTAATGGGGGGGGGGGGGGGGGGGGGGGTGGCAGCAGTTACCTAGTTCTAATAATAAAACCCTAAATGCTCGCTTACTCGCAAGGGTTATAACGGGATGCCATTACACGTAATGGAGCAGCCGCCGAGATTTTTTGCGCTCGCTTACAGAGTTTCTGACGCCTGCATTTATCAATAATAAGACATAACCTTTCCTTTTGTTCATTATTATAACAAGTTTTTATCACCTACCAGTATTTTAGAATGTAATTCCCACAAAATAAAAATCCATGTTAAATTTCTCTCTGAACATTTTGAATTTCGTCATTTCCGGCCTCACTATTTGGATGTTGATACCATATTTGGCGATTTGAGGCGTGAATGTTCACATCAGCCGTTTACTACGTGTAGTAAGAAATACCATATTTAGAAAAGCTCCGCCTTCCGTAGTTTCCGGTTATGACAAACGATCGATGAATTTGAACAAGGCTGTTGCTACCTTTGAAAAGCATATATTTCTCAGCCAAACCGATTTAACAAGGACTGGGATCATCAGTAATAGTTATAATGAAATGTTTGAAGCGTAAATAGTGAGTTTTTATGTTTCAATTGCAACTTTTTGTTTGCTCAATTGTGACGAATGGGACCGCGTTGTAGCTCTGCCGAGACACAAGTTTGTCACAGGAGCTACATTATTGCAGCTAGCAGTTACCGTGAAGATACAGTCACATACAATAGTTGTATATATTGAACTTGTACATAAGGATCCTTTTTAGATTTTACTGGCTGAACTTCTCAGCGACCCATTAACTGTGTATATATAGGCTATTGAATACAATCGCATTGGTTTTTTACCTTTTATCCGAAATTTTTAATTATTCGATACTGTGGGTGTAAATAAGGTGCATATAGTGTAACTCTTAAAAAAAGAAAGATTAATACAAGTTTATACTTGGTGGTTCAAACCTGGACGCAAATACGGAAGAAAGAATAAGAAGAAGAAGAAGAAGAATGTATGCTAACAGTGATAAATACCTTTAAAAGAAAGCAAATTAATTGTATAATGAACTTTATCGCTAAGAATCTATGACTCGCTATGAGTGACTTTTCAACTTGATAAATACTGGTTTCGCGATGATAAATCAATATCAATACACCTGCACATGCAGAAATCATGCCAAATGGCTTCTAAATAATAAACCTTACTCCTGTATCCATGATAGAGTCCTTGGACTACAAGCATTAACTCCTATTATTATTTCGTGCATGCGAGAGGAAACACAGAAGATTTACCTTCATGAATAAAAAAAATTGCACAACTAGTGTTCATAATTTTTTAATATGAAATTAAGACCTTTTTGTCCCCTGCATTTGAATAACTATTGCAATTGCTCATGTGCTTGGGGCACGAGGAGGACTCATTTATTCATATTTATGATATACGTGTATATATAGTACATGTCATGACATGCGTCACACATATTTAGCTTATTAATAAGTCCTTTTAGCATCGTCCCCTGCATTTGAATAACTATTACATTTGTTCGAGTGCTTGGGACACGAGGAGGACTTGCTCATTTATTAGTGTTTTATCTAGGACTGAAAAGGAGCATGGTATTTTTTGCTTAAAAGGGCACTTTGCACGTAGAATTTACCAAAAAGGGCACATAGAAAAAATAGGGTAAGTAGGTAGGCAAAACCATGATTTCTTGACTTTAACAGTGCTTAATCAAAATGTGATGACTTACATGTAGCGGCGTTTTACAAAAAATACCAATAAAATGTGCTAGGGTAGGTCGAAAAAATAGGGACGGTACTGTAGGGAAACCTTGAACAGAGATATATTTTTTTCTGGCCTTATTCATACACACAGGTACACAGGGATTTAGCCAGGATTTTGAGACCATTAGTCACTTTTGCGGAACAGATTTTTTTTTTTTAATTATGAAGAAACAAGAATATAATGAGCTTAATCTTATAATCAGTTACGTTGCCTTATTGGTTGGTAATGGAGATTGAAAACCCCCTTGGATGGGAACATACTCTACAAATTAACAACCAACTGATAAAACATAACAGTGCCACTATTTTTATCTCAATACTACACAAATTGTAATACCCCCCCTCGCCCCTTTTGAAATATTACTGTGCTTTGGTCTAATACCACACAAATTGTAAATACCCCCTCCCCCACCCTTTTTGAAATGTCACTGTGCTTTGGTCTAATACCACAACAATTGTAATAACTCATATTTGAGTAGTCTTCAGCAGAAAACAAAATTCTGCCAGTTTGCCCAATGGTCCAACTTCTATCTAGATTCTTTGTAGGAAATCAGTATAAAACTGAAGCAAGTTGTAAACTAAATAATTATTTCTCAGACCTCATAATCAAATTGCTACAATTGGAATAAAAATACTGTAGTTAATTTTTTTTAATTGCAGACACGTGTCTGCTTGTAAATAGTTCTATAAATAGAACGCAAGTGTTACCCGGTGCTGATCAATATATAAAAAAACCTTATATGCGCCTCGTGCAGTGCATTTCAACGAATTGAATGGCCAACCTTTGCATTATAAATGAAATATAAACTAAGATTTCATTTCATAGAAATGAGAATAAATACATCAAAAGTTCGTTTGGTTAAAAGTAGCTTCGGTGAATTGCGAACTCCTGTTGATCGCGCCATTTATTTATTTTTAGTTTCTTCAAAGGACTACACGTCCTTGGTTTCTTTAATCAAAGTTATGACTTTTCGAGAAAATCACTTTCAAAATACTTAATGGATACGATAGATTTCAATAAACATGATATCGACATTTTCATAAATTTGGCAAAAATAGTTCGTTATGGCAGACATCGAGACGAATCGTGATATATTCTGTCGACAACTTTCCCAATGCGAAATTGCGCCCATATGAGGATTACAAAAATATGTCCACTTTAAATACATACTGTGTCATTTTGAGTACATGTCATAACTATAAAAAAAATATTATCGTTGATTGAGTTCTTTGTCAAAGATTACGCAATCAAAACAAAAATTCTATAATCTGTTGATTGGCTTGTAACTTGTAATAAAATTGTCATTGTAGTGACTAATTAGTTTTAATCAGCAAATGAAGAAGAATGGATTGTTACAAACATTTTTTTACGATTTTTTGCAAATTCAAGTTACAAATTACGGATCGTTTGAAGAAATCAAAAAGGGCACATCGGCTATATATGGCGCCACTTTTTATTATCAAAAGGGGCATGGCGTCATGAAAAAGGGGCATGGCGTCGCGCCATTCTGTTTTTCTTTAGATAAAACACTATTTATATTTATGTTTTTGTTTTTATTTATATAGTACATATACATGTGTCTTACTCTAAGTCTTGCATTGTAATAGATTCACATATTTAATCATTTAATAAGTCCTTTTAGCATCGACCCTTGGCCTTGGTGCCCCCTGAATTTGAATAACTATGGCATTGTTCATGTGCTTTGGACACAAGGTAGGCTCTCCGATTTTTCCTTCTATATTGATAGCCAAATATCTGTTCACCGGAAGTTTAAAAAATAGATCAATTGATAATTTAGAAACGCAAAAGAAATATATTTCAATGAAAATTTCCCAATTCTTTAATTATTTACTCTATGCAAAATCGAAATAAACTTGAAATAAGATTCTAATAAAAAAATCTCTTTTTACGAAACTCCCGACGGAAGAGCGGCGTACAGTAGGTAAGATGAACGGAACAGCCATAACAAATCGGCTACAAAATTCATTCAAAATAACTTGTACAGATCATCGTATTATTGAAATTTTAGGACTTCGTCCTTCAAACAGGTTGCCTGTCTCATATTATAAATAGACAGACAAACACATATTGATATGAGTGATATATTTATTCTCTCATGCTTTAAGTATTTATACAGTATATGTATTTAATTTTGAAAATGTAGTTATTTCATATGTATAATATGTGTGCGAATGTGTTATAGTCCTATTTGCACCGGCCCTTGGTTTCCTCTGCATTTGTACAACTACCGTACAGTACTTGTCCATGTGCTTAGGACACGGGGAAGACTTGACCACTACACTACATGTAAATTAACCATTGATGTCTGATGTGGCCAACAATGTCATAGTCGACGGCACTTAATTATTATTAGTATAAGTATTTAGTATATTTTATGGGCAGTTTTGTTCATTGTAACGTATAATATTATATGGGAAGTTTTGTTCATTGTAACGTATAATATTTATATGTTTTTCTTATTTATTAATGTTATTGTTTATGAATCACTGTAATCAAAATTAGTAAACAAAAATCTGTTATTGAAATCTTACTATTTAAATCCTTGTTGAAATATATAAAAGTTGACATATTAAAATTTGTAAAAATAAAGGAAGATAATATTTGACTCACCTGAAACAATTGTAAATAATTTTTACAGTCTTTATTTCACTAAAAGTGACGCTTTAGTGAAATACCTCAAAAATAAGATTTTGGAACTTGTTTCAGGTTCGTCCAATGAAATCACAGAATTCCTTAGAAACCTTAGTTACAGCGCAGTGATCGAATAAAATGTGTTAAACATCTACTTTTTATTGCGTACCAGATTTTGGGTAAAAAGTCCTAATTAAATGGGTAATCTATCCCAGCGTTGTTTACATATTAGCCCATACTTTCTTTGTCTTGTGTTATTGAATATTTTTTCATATACCACAGTTTTTAATGCCCGTAGGCATCAGTGCTTATTTGTGTTGATTTAATTAGGTGAATGTGTTTGTAAACATGGTAAAGGTGGAGTAAGGAAAACCCCTTGAGGCAATATATAGATATACATATCAGTAAATGCTGCAAGTTTTGCTATGTTGTAACAATTTAAAGATTATGAATTCCCACACCCCCTTTCATTTATATGTTAAACATACATAACAGTTGTACGAATCCCTTATTCTTTACTTACTGTCATACATCTTTGTACCTGTGTTTAGTTGAGCTAAAATTTCAAACTTTATTTTCCAGTAGTGTAAGTTTTGTTATACAGAGCAGGGTTGAGTAGGGAAAATCTGGAGACTGTGCATAGGCATCGTCGGTAAAAAAAAAATCAACCGTGGGTTGCCGACGATGGTGCATAGGGAATATAGTCAC
Organism: Bathymodiolus septemdierum; assembly: GCA_963383655.1. NCBI lineage: Eukaryota > Metazoa > Mollusca > Bivalvia > Mytilida > Modiolidae > Bathymodiolus > Bathymodiolus septemdierum. The sequence continues at coordinate 43,037,291 of OY726521.1, read as the reverse complement.
TAATTTACCCAAACAATCCAAGTTAATTAATTCATCCACCTGAGATATATTGTAAAAATATCAGCAAATCGATAACAATAACTAAAATAAAACAAAAGTTTCAACAATGCCAAACCTTCGATTTTATTGTTATAAGGGAGATAACTCCAAATAATTTCCAAACTATGTGTGTGTTTGGGAGGAGGGGCGGGGTGGGTTGTTAAGGACATTCACAATATTTCGATTACAGGAAGTAGTCACCATTGATAACCACTTGTATATGTAAATGCTAGACTTTCACTCTAACATAAGGGTTTAGAGAGAATCCCCGACCGTTTATAAAGTTTCATCTAACATATACAATTTCCTGTGATGCTGACAGATGATAAAATAAAGGCAAAACAAAATGAAATTAATTTAACTGAATTTTATATAATTAATAACTTCAATAACACTTTTTTTATGACACCAAATTATACACAAAGTTATTTCACATTTCCATTGAAAAACATTTTCCATCCTTTTCAATCACTATTTTCTTTATACAACTCGGAACGCAGATTGATTGTTAAATATACTTTATAATCACAGTTATCTGTCAAACTATTTCTATACATTTAGTGAACACTATTTGTAAGTAAAAAATGTACAAGTGAACCATTATAAACTAGTACATGAAATGTTCATGGGTCATGCATAAGAAGTTTGTGAACTGTACTTTCCTTACATATAAAACACTGTAAAAATCCATATTGCTACATGTAGTTAGTCTGTTTTTCCAGAGGGATACAACAGTATTTGCTTTCTTTCGAAAATGTTTAGACAGTAGGATGAATGAACTTACTAATCAAGGTATAGGAACTCAAGTGAAACGAGCAGATCCCGTATTGCCCAATGATGAACAAGCTTTGTGGGATAGTGGTGTATTCAATATCAATTTATCTACTGGATTAAGTTATATTGTGTTTTTTTACAACTGTAAACATTTTGATTTTCAAGAATGGAAAGAGATATTGCTTGGAAATATAGATCTTGGAAATATAGATGTTATTAATAAAAGTTATTATTTCTGGACAGTATTCAATTTAATTCAACATAACAAGGCAATATTTTCCTGCTGTAGACAGTCAGAACAATGGGGAAAATCCATGGTCTTAATTAAGGCAGAATTCTATTGTCGAGAGTACTTTTCTATGTAATAAGATTAGATAAGTAACATATGTACAAAAATGTAACATTATCATATTATACAAAGGAAATGTTAAATGTGAAATGAGAAATAAATCAAATAAAATTAGAACTTTGTTTTGACCAAATTTGTATTCAATGTAAAATATGAAATTTCATCCAAAATTGAACTTTGATATTGAAAATGACGTTTTATGAAATAAGTTGAGAGTTTAAACAATAAATCTATGAAATTTTTGTTGAAAACTAGATTTTCACAAAAATGGAAATTGACACTAAAATTGACACCATGACATTATAATATGTAGATATTTATATCTATGTGTATACGTAGATCTATAATAAATATTAATAATAATCATTTCTTATCCTAGTCGTCATGGTCATATGGTAGTTGGATTTACAACTACCTGTGCAATCACAGAGGTTCGCTTAGTGTGATTTGTGGGATTATACTATCAATGGGAGGTCATTTTCAAACACAAAATATTGATTTGTGGGCGAATACTATCAATGGGAGGTCATTTTCCAACACAAAATACCAATTACTTTGTGTTGGAAAATGACCTCCCATTGATAGTATACGCCCACAAATCACACTAAACGAACCCGGCCCCTATGGTGCAATTAATACGTATCGCTTTGTGTAAAATATCGACAAATACAATGCCTCCCCATGCTAAAATGAATATAAAACACAACATGGGAGAATTATTTCTTAATTTTCATAATAGCCCTGTTATGTGTCCAAGGTCTGTAATAATGGGTCAATGAGTCTGTATTCACTATTGGCCAGAGTCAACGCCTGTGGCCAATACAAACTAACTGTGGCCGGGCCATTATTACAGACCGAGAACATATAAGAGGGCCATTATGAAAACACACTTAATATTAATATACACTCATTGACTGGGTATGAGGGTTATAACACTTTTATTGTCCTCAAGGTACCAAAGGGGACAATGAAAGTGCTATTACCCGAATATCAAGTCTAAAAGTGTTTTATTATACTGAACAACTGCAATTCAAAATTCTAAATTGTAGAATTGTACGTCCTTTTCTGATGGATTTCTAGTCTACATTATTAGCAATTTTTAAAACCAATACATTTTCATGTGTGTGCATTTGAAGAAGAAACTAATATAAAAAAATTCATTTAGTTCGTTCTTTTTTGTTTGGATATTGACATTATTTTTGCAGTCTCTATGGTTCTATGGTTTTAAATTGTCCATCTTTCACCTGTAGATATTCATGCAAAATTCTAGCGGCGCCTGTTATCACATTTTTGGTAGCTTTCGTGTCCTTGTCATCATTAATTTTTAAAATATCATCGTCTTCGAGCGAAGCAAACCTACTCCCCTCTTCCATTGTTTACTTGTCTGCGTCTCGGTAGTTTAACTAGCGCAATGAAAAAGTCATTTAATTTAAACCAATGAGATGAATGATTACCACAGGGGGGAATAGTCCTAAAACTATTGACCGGCATCACCGTGGGAATAGTCATGTAGTTGATTTTAGGATGCAATAGCAAAACTACTGTCATGTTTTAATATAGGAAAAAAGACAGTGAAGTATAATAATTACTTTTATCTAACATTATGTACGTTTTCCTTTGAAATTAAAGAAAGTAGCCTGTCTGATAAAAGATGTTGTATCACCACACTGTGGTGATATAAAAATGAATGGCGCGACGTTGCACGAGACGTTCTCTGCCGCACTACTTTGACATGACGTCATGTCATTGGAATGTGAGACATATAGGGTATAACACCGGGAGAGATGCAAGATAGTAAAATCTGTGACACCCGAGGGTGTCACAGATTTTACTATCTTGCACCTTTTACGGTGTTTGACTCTTTTTCTCACCCCTTTCTACCGTGTCAATGTTTGTTTACTTTTTGTGTAGTTTGGCGCATTAATTTGCGAACCGTATCACATTCACAGGACCAAAATGCCACGTAATAAAATAAAACAAGATTTTCATTTTACAACTTTAAAGAGGTTCAAAAAAATATGCGAGCTTAAGCGAGCTCTTTATGGTATAAAATGTGTACTTAGGATTTTTTAACAAACATGGTTGAACATATTATGGAAGAAAAAAAAATTCGACGCTTTGTAAACACCGGTTTCCGTGTAACACACTAACACACTCAATTAATGAAGATCTTCTTAACATAAAGCGCAAAGGTGATCCTGAAGTCTCGTACCCTCTCTGGTATGTCAGATACCACTGAAACCCGGAACCTGTGTGTAATAAAAGTCATTTTGTTAGCTTGTTTTACTTATATTGATATTTTTTAATTTATTTAATCTCTTCTGACATACTGACAAGAATTTTTGTTTCTACGTGGAAGTTAACTTTTGAGATTTCGTAAGGAACGATAACTCCAATAAAGGAACGACAGCTCGACTGAATGAGACTAGATTCGGCCCTAAAAATAAGTCGTCCCCAATATATCTCGGCCCAAAAAATCTCGACACTTTTTGATGAAATAGCCAGATAATTTTGAGATGCGCGAGCATTCATGGCCGTGCGGGTTTCATATTAAAGTTAACAAACTTGTGATAGATTCTACAATAACAAAATCTTGCACCTTTTACGATGCTTGCCTCTTTTTCTCATCTCTTTCTATCGTGTCAATATTTGTTTACGTTGAGAAAATATAGAGTGCTCTCCCTTGTTAGGTAACTAACGTAAATAACAAAAAAATTACCTCCCTTTGACCAACGTCAAATAACTTTTTTACAGGCATTTATCGCTGTTGTGGTACAGTAGGAGCATTTATAATATATTTATAAAATACATTTTGTATTTGATTGTGAAATACATTAAAAATATTGCCAAGACACTATAAATCGACAATTTAATTCAACAATGGAAAGCAATTTTGCGTGAAAAACGGCGTGTAGCTTGTCTTACCCTGGAGCCGGGGTAAGATAGAAAAATCTTTTTCACCTAAATTAACGGACTACTTTATCCAAGGGATGAGAAAAACCACAGTAACGTGGCATTGGTGAAAGAACGGGAAAAATATTGTGACGTCATGCACCGTCATCACCAATACAGACATATAAGCAATCGTGGATACAGCCACTTCCGGTTTGCGCTGGATTTTTCATATGCATTCGGAATTCTCTAGACCGGCCATGTGTAACAATGCCATCATGAACATCTCCTCTCAAATGTAAAGTAAGCCTTTAAAATACAGATAATTGTTCCAATGCAGATTATAAAAATATGTTTAACTCCAAATTACTGACATTTGATTTTTAAAGCACCTTTTTTTTTAATTTACGAAATCAATTTAGACCGGACCGGAAGTGGCTGTATCCGTTTCAATGACTGAAAAATAGACCATGCGACGTTCGCTGAATATTATTGTCCAATTCGTGTGAGGGGGGCCCGATAGGTATATTTAAATGTGGCAGTCGAAAAGAGAAATATCTCGGGAGTGTAACGATATAATTGGGTCAGCGAAAGGATCACAAATAAGCGAAAAATATTGAGGCGAAGTGGGGGGAAGGGGAAAGGGGCAGATGTTTACCTTGAAGTAAGGAAGAGGAGGGGGGGGGGGGGGGCATATATTTTTTGAATGAAACAATTCAAGTGCCTGTGGATTACCACTATCCAGAAACATCAAAGAGCCATACCAATTTATGTCATAATTCGATAACATCGACTTGAGAAAACACGATAAAAACGACCACGATAGGTTTTCTAAGGTCAAGCTCTGTTTTTACGCGTTACTATTCTAAAAAGTAATGATTACTTATAGTATATAATCATTAATTAACACACAATTAAAGACATTTATCAATAAAAACATCTACGTAATTACGCTCTTCACTTGTTCTATCTGTTGAGGTTTACACTGACATGTGTTTATAGTATATGCGTATTTATCATTTCGGGTCAAGCTAAATGGTCAGTACGTGCGATGAATATTTGATATGCCTGTTGTCCGTGTGTAGATTAAAAAGAGCCGATGTACTTGTTATCATCTGATGAATTAAAAACATATGACCATAGCGCGTGTGATATCAAGGTCAAAATCGTAATTGACTTTTCCTATTTGAACGACATGGATCTAAGCGTTTTTTAAATCAAACATTGAGAATTTTAAGGGTTAAAAAACATGGATTTAAACAAATGGGTGTGAATAAAAATATCAGTATTTTAATGCTATTTGATTGTGTCCGGGTTAACACAGGTCTTGGTTTTCATTGAATCTGTAATAGTAAAAAAAAAATGTGAATTGATAATGGTATCAATGGATTCTCGAAAAATATCAGCATTTTAATACTTTTGACACGGGGAATGTAAATGAACTGATACATGATAAAATCTAAAGACACGTACGTGACTCATCTTACGTCAGGGATACACTGCACGACCAAATAGGGTCGGAACACGTATCGGTGTACGTCAACGAGCGAGTCTCGTCACGTTTCTGGTGTGATTCATGTTGCATGACCAAATATGATCAGATCACGTCCAGGGTGAGTCATAGACCTATCACTGAAGGTACGGATGAGTCATCGAGTCGAAATTATGTATTTATTTTTTTAGGAATTTTTTTAAAAAATTTTGGATTTTTAAAAAAATTGAATTTTTTGAATTTTTTTGAAAGATTAAATTTTTTGTGACGTCAGTTCCGGGTTGGTGTTATATATGGGAAATGGGTGTGTCTATGGCCTTATATGGTTCCCTCCTGCGGGTTGTTGGGTTGAATAAAACTGATCACTCCCTACTACTAAATTGTAGAATTGTAGATCCTTTTCTGATTGATTTCTAGTCTACATTATTAGTACTTTCTAAAACCAATACATTTTCATGTGTGTGCATATACACACCGTACAACCAACTTGTATCATTTCAGTCAAATGCCGTAAGATACGGTAAAAATTTTATATTTATAAAATGGACGCCACCACACAAGGGTAAGTTTTTTTTAGAATTTTCATGTAGAATTATTCGTATGTCTGAATGAGTTTTGATTTAAAAGAAATCCATAGATATTTATATAATAATGTGGTCTTCTCCAGGTAATATGCCAAAATATTATCCAGGTCTGAGAGACATATTACCCGATCGAAGTGGAGGGGGGTAATATGTCTCTCAGACCTGGGTAATATCTTGGCATATTACCTGGACAAGACCACATTAATATCATTATTATACCGAGTGTCTAATTGTCCAGGTAATATGCCAAAATATTACCCAGATAATATGCCAAAATATTACAGAACCAAATATCACTACAGAAACTTACACGAAGTATAATAATGCACTATATTACGAAATTAGTTTGTTACACATATTTTCATTGGTTCTTCAGCCCTGAATGTCAACATATATTCGGAAAACAGACGGGGTATATATTTCAGTCCCCAAAAACGATTAAAATATGGACGACAAAACATTACGCTTCACTGAATCAATGGTATAATACGGAATAATAAATGTATTTTTACCAAATTAAATGCTGTTTTTATACTCAAAACGGCTGCATGAACAAAAAAATATTACAACGGTTAATTCCGTTACAAATACCTGATCGATTCAGCAAACTCCTATGTTCCACGGCTGTACCATAACAAATAAACAAAACGTTGAGCCTTGAAAACTTTCGACGTCATGGGGCCACACCAAGGTTTTATTTACATGTAGTTAACATTTAAATTATTGGAACTGTTTCGCAAACCCGTTGTTTTGTTATGTGATATATTAATGTTATATTTATAAAGTTTATAAAATTTACTACATATGAAACTGTATTGATTTAGAAATTTAGTACAGTATTTTCCTTCATGAGACACCCTATACATGAAATATGACGTGACACATATTTTGAAGCGCCGAAGGGAATATATATCATAAGCCGGGAATGTCACATTATATACCCTGTTTGATAGCTGAATAACAGATAATATATACAGTTGGTACTTTTTTCATGTTTTTGTCAAATATGTAATAATTCAAGTTCATAATGTCAAGAAATAAGATCGAAAAATAAATTACATTTCTGTTCTCCATCGGCTTTTCCTTTTAAGTACGAATGATTTCAGGAAGAATCTAATGTTTGCAGCACAGTTTGATCATTCGTTCTTCATTTCATACTATTTTCATAATCAAAACATCTTCAATTTCAATGTAATAAGCCTGTCAAAAAGGGAGGTTGCGATCAAATTGATACGATCAAAATCTGTCGAGAGTTTCTTTATGATACGATCAAAGAATGTTTTCAGACACGGTCAAATTCATTATGTGGTAGCCGCATTTTTACTAAAATACCTGACTACTCATGAACAGAAGGTAAATAATGTACTAGCCTTACGATATATAATAGAAATAGAAATATTCTATTGGTTTGAAATCCATAAATAGGATTGTTACCAAAATACAATACACACTATCCAAACTTTTGACATTAAAGTATACATATAAACTACCACACACATCCCCTCATAAATAATTCTTGTAATTATACTAGAACTGAGAAGGTGGCATCATAAATACAAGTCCAAAATACACTGTATGTACAGTTACAATACTTACCACATCATCTCCAAAAATTATTTATTATTTAGTAGTTCATTTCTAGCATTGTACATATCATTTATACCTTTGACAATAACTCTAATAACATCATATTCACTGTAAGTATACATGAACATAAATTTACTCTCATCAGTCATATTAACAAATGAAGGAATCATTGCACTGATTTCATCATATAATTTATCTCTTACTGCATATAAGCTTGTACATTTTACAGTGAAATGGAATTCATCTTCAACTTCTGCAAGGCACAGGGGACATAATCTATTTTCTAAAGGAGTTTTATTATGACGACCTTGTTCAATTTTGAGGCTGCTATTGTTTATTCTTTGTTTAGTATAATTTCTAATAACATTTTTATCCAAGTCTAGAAGTAAATATTTTTCTAAATTATAACTTTCTTTAATTTTCCTGTATGTTCTTAGCTTATTGCCATTAATTAAATTTTTGTCACAAAACATGTTTTCTTTCCAAAGGTGTAAATATCTTTCATTAAGATTTTTTTATCTATTGCATGTAATAAACGCATTCCCAAATATGTGAAAAGGTTAATGTGGATAAAAATAGTTCAATTTTTTTGGCAAATCCATTTGGTAATAGTATTAAGCTAATAATATGGACAAGGCACTGCCTTCAAGCGAGCATCGAATTTTATCTCAGTCTTGAAAGTGACGGCTTGCGTTGGGGCTACTGTGTGTGTTATGCGAACACAGTACATATATGAGCTATTCTTACACACTTTAATTTTATGGAATTTCCGCAGTGGTGGAACGAATTTTAATTACCTGTAAGGTTAAAATAAGTACATAATATATGATTAACAAAATTTTGTTTCCAACACTATTCTGACCTTCCTACATATATATGTATATTATGATGTATCATGTTAAATTGCAAAACCCGGAACATAACATGCTACAGCCTCACAACAACTCATTTTCCTGTCAAAAGTTAGCCTATTTAAGTCTGATTTACTACTTTATTATGTAACTAACGAACTAAATATTGCATGTCATCTGAATCAAGATCATCATTCTCTCGAGTGATATATTTCCTCCAACATATCAGATAGGGATTTCCTACTGGTCTGTCCATCATTTCCATTATAATTAATTGAATCTTTGGTTCTCTCAGGTGTATTCGTTTTCTCTTTTTTTTTGACCTGTCGACGTTGGAAATACCCAGTCGATTATCATGAGTAAAAAGAAAAACAATGATCATATTTGCTGAAATATATCGTTTTAAATATTTGTTTTTGTAATAAAGTAAAGGAATCTAGATTTTCATATATCTGTTTTCTCTAATGCACACCAACAGAATAACTATAACCATTGATTTATATACAGTATACACATATTAAATTAACATAAATCGTACCGGACTCTGTTGTCCGCCATTTTGAATACCGGACTCTATTTGCATATCATCTTGTATATATGAATATTTCCACGTTACTTGCTATTTTATTCAATCTTTGATAAAATGCCTATAGATAAACACATATACAATAATAATCAATCATTAAATGTACAGAATACATGCTGTAAATCGACGATATTGCTACCGGACTCTATATCCGCCATTTTGAATCTATGAACGATTGCTGATCACCTTGTATATTTCAATAAAAACCTATTATTTAGTATTTATTTTGTTGGAAATTATAAGAATTATATAAAAAACAACCAATACCACAGGAATACATCATTTAATATACATATAAACTAATATTAAGCCTCCGGACTCTACCGGACTTCTCCGGACTCTTCCGGACTCTGTTTAGTAGTACCCGTATATTATTTATAGTCATAATATAAATAGTAAGTTGGTTAATATAAAATAAAATAAAATATTAATTGAATTTATACATGTATGTCTACATGTAACTGTTTATAAGAACAATATATATTACACATGATGTTATTTTCATTACGTTTGAGTGTGTTTATTACATACCGGCTTAGTTCAAATAAAGGCATTTTTGTATGATCAATATGACCGGAAGTAAACTGTCCATGTTCACACCCCGGGAAAACAACCGGTTATTGGATTACTACAAGATCATTTCCATATCGAGGCCCATATTGCCCTGGCCAATATGGGCCTCGAATTCGTCTCAGGCCAATATGGGTGTCTCTTTTCTAGATGTCGGAAATATGTAATAAATAGTTTAATACATGGGCATTTCCATATTGGCTGGTTATCATCCCTCGACCCATATTGGCCCTCGACTCCGTCTGTGGCCAATATGGGGGTCTCCGGATGATAACCAGGCCAATATGGAAATGCCCATGTATTAATCTGTATTTATTTTTATTGATACAGTCCTCGAAACGAAAATTTGAATTTACTGGTCCGAATCAACTTCTTGAATTATACCGATATATATCTAGATAAAAAAGGAAAAATGTACTGGTCTGAACAAAGTTTTCCTCAGTGGTCTTGGGCCGGAGAACCGGTGATCATCTTGAGGACAGTTGAATAAATATGTAATATTGATTAATTTTTCCCCCAAAAAAACTAAAATAATAAAATAAAATATTTAATTATAGTTTTGCCTGTTTTGATTTTTAAACAAAAGTAAACTGAGAAATATAGATAATAGACCAATTTTACGTTACCGCCGCCATTATGGTTCAAAGGTCAATCGGAGTAAAAAAAACGTAAACAAGACGTCATTGCATTTGTAAACACGGTGACGCAGTTTATTCATCGTGGCAGTTATGCACATATCGTCACGGTCGTAAGGAAGTTTTCGTGAATTTGTTGGTTAGGAAAATAATTTATGACTACATGTATCCCGTAGATCTTGAAAATAATGAGAAATCGTGTGAATATACAGCTATACAGTATGTGGCCAAAAGTATTGCCACATGAAAAAAAAATCCCTATATAATCAACCAAAACCATATTTTAAATTTTTTTTATTGTGAGGTCATTTTTGGATAGATTTTAACAAATTTTACACCAAAACATTCAGAATTGTCTATATTTTGATTGTTTATTTGCTCATTATGTTTATATGAGTGGTTTTTATTTGTACATAATTTAAACAGGATTGTGAATTTTTAGGATTTATTTTTAGTTGAAATATATAGGAAAATCAAAGTCAATTTTTATTTGTTATGTTTAAATTATGGAGCATCAAATAAAACTTTTTAAAAGGCCCAACTTAAAACTGATATGCCCCTTTTGTTAGAGAATGTATAAAGTCTGTGTGTGTAAGACACTTTTGATGTACTAACTTAACAATGACTTGGTTCAACTATATATCATTTTATGATTGTTTAGAAGTCAAAATCCTGTAATGTTTGTATGAGTAACATATTCTCTAAATCTCAAACCTAAAACAGGATGATTTTAAGTGAATGTTGTTTAACACCAACTCAACAATATTGAAGCTACATCATGGCGAGAACAAGATAATTTTCAATGAGATGGTGATGACGAGGTCCGCTTTGTACCAATTCAACACGCTTAGCTGGATTTTTATAACAATCGTAACTACTCGGCCATTCTCGCTACCCTGCAAATAACCTCGTATGCATTAGGCGTATAAATCGCACTACTTTTCAAATGTCAGTTACATGAAAGTTTGATAAAGTTATATTTTAAACAATTTTCTATATTTCAATTAAAGTTTTAATTAGTTTTGTATGATTAGATTTTACTTAGTATGTCTTCCATATTGGATTTTGGTGGACTATATTTTTGTGCGGTTTAACTTAATTTAACTTCCCGCAAACAATTTAAGAAGAATTTCTACTATGTACGTACGAGGTTATTTGCAGGGTGGCGAGAATGGCCGAGTAGTTACGATTGGAAAATTAGCTGCCTCCAACTTCCGGTAGCTAATTTTCATACGGCGGAGCTATAAAAATTAGCTACCTATGAAAATTAAGCTACCTATGAAAATTAGCTACTTGTAGCATAAATCTATAGGATTTGTCTCCCTTATTATGTTTACCAAAATACAAATTGTGTATTTCCAATGGAGGAACAAAAAGAAAAACTGCATGTATGATCACAGTACAGATTTTATACAGATTTTTCTCTATTATTTCGCTAGATAAAACGTCAAGATACTGTGGTATGATGTACATAAACAGGAAAAGTTACTGATTGACAAAGAGAGACATATAGATCTACACAATATAAAATAAAATAAACTAGATATTAGTGGTGTTCATAGTTGAAAAACAAAATGCTACCTATATGGCTGTATAGCATGTGACTAAGTTACAAACTATCTTTTTTTCTATTTACCATCGCGATGTATCATTTTTACAGCTATTAAAAATAGATTGGTGGACTATTTATGGTAGAATTTAATATGAGACAGGCACAACCTGTTTAAGGGTTAAGTCTATATCCAACATTTGGCTGTCTTAAAAGAGAGGCATGAGAGGCGAATGGCATGCCTCCTAAAATTGAATAACTAGAAGAAATGTCTCCATAGTACACGTATGCCCCCGCCTAACAGGAAGTTGATGCCTAAGGGGGGGGGGGGGGATAAAAAACGATGTGGGAAGAAAGGTTTCTGAAGGGGCTAGGGGGTTATTGAATGTGTCTATGCATGTATGTTGCAATGTCTGAAAATCGTTTTCTGAGGTTTTTACCATTTACACTTTTTCGAGTTTCTCATAGCATGAAGTTTCAAAACATGATGGGGCGACCATTTGTTTTTGAGAGGGCTTGAAATATTTTGACCCAGAATTAGTTGACTCTTTTGTCGAAAATAAAAATTCTGATATCAAAGTCATTTGCTCAGATTTACATATTTTTTGTCACAATGTGAGTGTGCAAGATAAAGGGTAAGAACAGGTCCAGCACATATCAAGTGGGTTCACTGAATGTATTTTTGCAGGGCCTAGAATCGACCTAATAGTAATGTCAACAACATTTTTATTCTATATAGTTAAGGGTTTTGGGCTTATCAAAAGAGGAATGAGGGTCAAACGAATATGCAATCATTTTAAATGCAATCAAGGTTTTTCAAGCAAAGCTACTTGCCATAAAAAGAAAAAACTTGCCTGTCATCAGCGAATTCCTGCTCAGGCTGCTGTCATGCTTGTCTTGTCAGAATCATTTATGTTTTTGAATTGCGGATAGACAAAACATCTTGCCGTATTTTAAAGGAGATGGCCGCAGAAGTAGCACCCATCCTTCATCTCTTTTTCCAAGCCTCTATCAACCAAGGCATACTACCGACAGATTGGAAAACTGCAAATGTGGTGCCAATATTTAAAAAGGAAGACAAAAGCAAAGCAGAGAACTATCGCCCCGTAAGCCTGACATCAGTGGTCTGTAAAATGATGGAACACATCATCTGCAGCAGCATAATGGAACATCTTAACAGACATAAAATCCTACACGATGCTCAACATGGCTTTCGGAAGCGACGCTCTTGTGAAAGTCAGCTTATCCTTAACATCCAGGAATTAGCCAAGAACATCGACAACCGAGGCCAAACTGACTTGATATTATTAGACTTCTCCAAGGCTTTCGACAAGGTTCCGCACAAGCGTCTGCTATTCAAGATTAACTACTATGGTATCAGACATAGCACTAACCAGTGGATAGCCAATTTCCTTGAAGGCCGCACACAGCAAGTTCTTGTGGAAGGAGTGAAATCCATCACTGCTCCTGTCCATTCTGGTGTGCCCCAAGGCAATGTCCTGGGTCCGTTGTTGTTCCTGCTCTATATTAATGACTTACCTGATGCAGTTTCAGAGGGATCAACAACGCGACTATTCACTGACGACTGAGCCTTGTATAGGGATATTAAGACCACCGAAGATGCCAGAAAGCTCCAAGATGACCTGGAACAATTACAGAAGTGAGAAAGAGACTGGCTAATGGAGTTTCATCCCAATAAGTGCCAGGTAACTAACAACACAAACAAGAGAAACATCATCAACCACATAAGTATGACATCCATGGCCATACCCTCGAAGTGGTAGACTCGACAAAGTATTTAGGACTAAGCATACACAAGAGCCTGAAGTGGAACGACCATATCAATCAGGTGACTAAAAAGACAAACAGTACCTTAGCCTTTTTGCGGCGCTACCTCCATCATTGCCCGAGACCAACCAAGTCACTGTGCTATCTGACACTGATACGACCACTAACAGAGTATTCAACAGTCATATGGGATCCTCATACAGTAGAGAACATCAGAAAACTGGAGATGATTCAACGTAGAGCTGCCCGGATGGTCTACGCTGACTACCAAACAACCAGCAGTGTTTCAACTATGCTGAATCAACTCCAATGGACAACTCTACAAGAACGCAGGGCCCAAGCGAAAGCGTGTATGATGTACCGTGTTGTGAACCAGCTGATCGTTATTCCATCTCAGATCCTGGTACCTACCATCTCGCCCAGAGGCAATAACATAACTTTCCTGGTGCCATACGCAAGGACCCTCATCTATCAGAAATCCTTCTTCCCGGATGGCATTCGTATCTGGAACTCTTTACCATCACAAGCAGTCAAAGCTCCTTTCCTTCTATCGACTGCTTTAAGTCCCAGATCCAGGTTGCCACCATCAGATACTAGATCTATTGGATGTTTTTAATCGCACCTTGTATATAAAATTACTTCACCTGTACATAGTTTTCCTTGCACCACATACGCCAGTACCATAATGCACAACAGTGGCCTGTACTTTATTGAAAGAAGAAGAAGAAGTGTAGATGTAACAGATTCCCTAGCCGAAGACGAAGGCGAGCTGTTCTTTCTATTTGACACCAGCTCACACAAAGTATTCAGAGAGGAGAATCATCCTTTCAGGAGAAATGCATGGACTTTCATGTAATTCATCCCAGGGTTGCAGTGTGTATTTCATGATCAGTACACACTAACAAATGACGTACTATACAACGCTTTGTGTGGATATTATAAGTTTTCTTTTAGAATTTTCATTTGAGTTTATTTGAATTTTTCAGAATATAAACAATAAGAGATTTCAGGATTTCTCATTGAAATAAATTTTATTGCGATTTTAAATACTATTTTGTTCAATATTTTTTACACTTCCGGTGAAAAGATATTTGGCTATGAATACAATAGTCACGTGACTAAAATTCGTATAGACTATAGTTAAAAGGGCTTCGCCCTTCAATATTTATTTGATGTTCAAACTATACAAATTATTCTTTAACTTAATAAGATCGTAAATATATGATAATTATTAATCACACTTTTATTATTGCTAACTGTGTTACCCTCTTGAAATAAAGAAATTAACTCATTTACTTACTTATTGGCACTATCTTCTGAATTCAAGAAATAAATAAAATTATGTTCCATATTTAATAATGAAAGTTGGGAACTTTATTTATTACAATATTAAAGATTAATTTCAATTCGAAAACTGAAACTATTTGCACACTCTTGATGATAATTTCTTATTTGGATTTTGTTAAAATAGACTTCCGACAGAATGTGGAAGATGGCAAAATATAAATTTGTTTATATACATGTACTCAAAAAGTCGCTTTGTATGTGTCTTCTGAAGGATAGTGAAAGCGCGAATAGTTGACCGTGCGTTGCACAATGTATTTTGTATTGTTACGTTGTTATCTATTGTTATTTATGTAGACAATATATGTATTCGCTGAGAAACAGACCAGAAATGCTCACCAAAGACTCTCATCGGTAATGTAATCGTTAGCGTGCTCGCCACGAGTGCGGTAGATCGTGGGTTCGAGTCCCGATCGGGTCAAACCAAAGATTATCAACTGGTGTTTATTGCTTATAATGCAAAGCACGCAGAATTAAGGAGAAAGAGCAAAGCTTGGCTTGGAATCAGGATAATGTGTCCGAGTGGAGCGACATGTATATCCGCGGACTGTTGTTTCCGTTAGCTAACACTATGAAAAAAACTAAGCGTGTTGGTCTAGAAAAAAGCGGACATCATTATCATCTCATTGCAAATTAACTTGGTCTCGCCATGATATAGCTATACAATTGTTGAGTTGGCGTTAAACAGCAATCGCTCACTCACTCACTAAAGCTGTTACGTGCAGTTTTTATATTTCCCGACAATGTACGTATATTGTGTTTATTCTGCAATGTCTTATAGTTAAAAACACAACTGCCAAATTGTCTAAAAAGAGCAGAAACAGACATCGTTCTAAGCGTTTTAGACGTCCGCGCTTATATTGTGAGTTTCTCGGCGTTGCTCGACATGAATCAGGTACCAAACATCTATATCTTGGTCAAAATCTTACGCAATATGTGATGAAAGAAGCTGTTATATATAAAATACTTAGGTACAGACAAAACAGGTGTCACACCAATGAGGAGCGATGGACAGATCACAGCTGACACAAAGCAAAAATCCAACATCATCAACAGTGTCAATACGTATTCGCCGTGGAATCACAAGACAACATCCCCGACTGCACCAAAACCCACACCATGAAAACAGCACTCCCAATATCTCTACCAGGTGTAAAGAAACTCCTACATAACATCAATACCCATAGATTTTGTGCTCCCAAAACTATTAAATTATTTAGCTTTCCAATCTTTTGATTTTGAGCTACCTGATGAAGGCTATTCCAGAAACGTTCACGTGCACTAAATTTGATATCTACGTTTTTATTACCTCTTTTTAGCAATGTAGCTATCAGAATGTTTTCTTTGAAAACAAGATACACTCATTGTTTAATATGATAGATACAAAATGTATGTAAAATTTCGAGGTAAATTAGTTACCTGTGTCTCTTATGAAAATTATGTGTACAGAACTAAGCCAGATTGATAAAAGGTGCATTCATCTTGGTTTTTTTTTCTTTCTTTTTGATATTTTTTTACGATTGGTTTGATTTGTTTTGTATTTGTTTATTTTTGATAACAGATTAATATCTAATTTTATTTCTGTTTTGAGGATATAACTTCATATATATCTTGGAATAACAGTAGTACTTTAGAGTGCCTGCATCCTAATTTCTTATGTTCAATGCATCTCTGTTCTTTATCAATAAATGCTTAGAGGTTTGCGTTTGTATTGAATCGGGGCCTTGATGGGAGAGAGGTTCAACGACCTGCCTACACCTCATTTATCTTTCACTGCACTGTTCATCACTTGGATGATGTACTCAGCCTTTAGAAAGTAGATTGCCAGACGCTGGTACAACATATGAAAATGTCTGTAATGCCATTGAATATAGCTGAAATAAATATTTTGCATCATGCTGGTATGTTTTGTAAGTACATATAATTTTATCACACATACTTGTCAAATTAATAATTAAATAACAGCCATACATGATAATATCTCACACACAAAGTATCTTAACACAAGTTATTTCTTAAAGATTTTATTGAAAAACTCAGACAGGTATGGTGGAACATTAGCCTACATATAATACAAATAGAATACAATATATAGACTAGAGGCTCAGTAGGTTGAGAATATATTTTAGAAATCAACCAATCAGCAACAAGAATTGCCTGTGGTGGACATGTTTGTTAACGGATCGGGACGAAATGAGCAATCTTTATAGATGTTATTATTTTTATACAAGGTCATTTTCATTCACATTGATGTCGGATGATCACAGGCATATTCGTCACAATTTGTAACAATAGTATATAAGATAAAAACCTATTTTAAAAATGATAAACATTTGATTACATTTGAGTTGTTACTATTTGGCGTCCGTCGTCGTCGTCCGTCGTCCGTCGTACGTCGTAAACTTTTTCAAAAATCGTCTCCTCTGAAAGTACTAGACCAATGGAAAGCAAACTTGGTCTGAATCATCACTAGGGTGTCTAGTTTCAAAATTGTGTCCGGTGATGCCGTGCACCAACCAACATGGCCGCTATTACTAAAAATAGAACATATGGTAAAATTGCAGGTTTTGGGTAATAACTCAAAAACCGTTAATAATATCAAAAATCTAACATGGAGTAAAAATTATCAGCACTGCAAGATCTACATACCCTGCAATTTTGAAGTAAATCTGATTACCCATCTTGGAGTTATTGCCCTTTTTTCATCAAATTTGTAAAATTTTAATACTTTTCGTCTTATATTTCAAAAAGGTTAAGTTTAATTGCAAAAATGTGCAGCATGTCAAGATCTACCCACCCTGCAATTTTGAAGTAAATCCCATTACCCATTTTAGAGTTATTTCCCTTTTTTCATCAAATTTTCAAAATTTTAATACTTTTCGTCCTTTATTTCAAAAACTACAAGAGACAGATAGTAAGTTGAAACTGCAAACATGTTCAGCATGTCAAGATCAACCTACCCTGCAATTTTGAAGTAAATCTAATTACCCATCTTGGAATTATTGCCCTTTTTTCATCATTTTTTTTTATAATTTTAATACTTTTCGTCTTATATTTCAAAGACTATAAGAGATAGATGTTAAGTTTAATTGCAAAAATGTGCAGTATGTCAAGATCTACCCACTCTGCAATTTTGAAGTAAATCCCATTACCCATTTTGGAGTTAATGCCCTTTTTTCATCAAATTTTCAAAATATTAATAGTTTTCGTTCTTTATTTCAAAATCTATAAGAGATAGATGTTCAGCATGTCAAGATCTACATACCGTGCAATTTTGAAGTACATCTGATTACCCATCTTGGAGTTATTGCCCTTTTTTCATAAAATTAAAAAAATTCTAATACTTTTCGTCTTATATTTCAAAAATTATAAGAGATAAAGGTTAAGTTTAAATTGCAAAAATTTGCAGCATGACAAGATCTACCTACCCCGCAATTTCGAAGTAAATCTCATTACCATTTTGGAGTTATTGCCCTTTTTTCATCAAACTGTTCTAAATTTTAATACTTTCATCTTATATCTCAAAAACTATTAGAGATGCAAAAATGTTCAGCATGTCTAGATCTACAAAATATTTCCACAGTTGAAAATGTGCGACAACTGTGTGAAGAGTTATTCCTCTCGAAATGCATTTTTTTTGTTGACTAACTGCTTTTGGTTGCTCAAATAATCAAAGGGAAGCAACTCTATTACAAAAGCTAAATTTTGAGAATCATTGACATATATGTTTTCTTACAGCAATTTTGATAACTTACATTAAAGGGGGAACCCCTGCCCAACATATTTTGTAGAAGGGGTCTGCAATTACGAGGGCTACATTTGTTATTTAATTTACCGAAGTTATCAAGTTTTATTGCCTGATGTTGTTATTATACCCAGGTGAGCTATGCAGGCTCCTGGGAGCCTCTAGTTGTACAATGTCATTTTCATTCACACTGATGTCGGTTGATCACAGGCGTAATGGGAGCTAAACATAAACTATGGCTAGACATATGGGGGGGGGGGGAGGTGAGTGCTAAGCAGTAAATTACAGTCAGTTACGTGATGTGCTCAATGTTTGAGCTGCATTTTAGATTCTAATTGATTCTGATTCCTAAAAGGATTAAAGAGCTCGACAATTCAATTTAGATATCTTTATTTTAATATTAGAGATCTCTTTAATGTATTGAGTGATCACAGTTTTATGTCCACATCTCCCTAACTTAGAAAGATCCTTCATTAAAATCTAATAATTTCAATTAAATCTCCCTTCCATTTTATTTACGTTCCTTTGGTCCTTAAAAAGAATTAAAAAACCCCAGAAGTATTACCATTAGTATCCTACTATGAACTAGAGCAGGACTGTCAAATTTTAGAATGTCAGAATTATAATGTTGTAAGTTCAATTTCGGCTACTACAGTAATCCTTGCCCCTATTATCAGAATAAATGCACAAATAAAATCAGGTTTTGGAAAATAAAAAAGTTATAGATATTGTCAGAAATGAAATGAAGGAATATCAGGTAGCTAATTTTCATAGGCAAACTTCTGATGCTTATGTTTATGTTTGAAAGGAGCAAGGTAGTTTATTTTCATGGGTAACACTTTGAAACCTGTGTCATGCATTGAACAGATGTAAGGTATCTTATTTTCATGGAAAACATCATGACTCCTATTCCATGCAATGAAGAAAGGTCAGGTAGCTAATTTTCATGGACCATGCAATGAAAGAATGCGAGGTAGCTAATTTTCATGGACAAGCTTCTGATGCCTATGCTTATGTTTGAATGGTGCAAGGTAGTTTATTTTCATGGATAACACCTTGAAACCTGTGTCATACATTGAACAGATGTAAAGTAGCTTATTTTTATGGAAAACATCATGACTCCTATCCCATGCAACGAAGAAATGCGAGGTAGCTAATTTTCATGGGCAAGCTTCTGATGCTTATGCTTATGTTTGAATGGTGCAAGGTAGTTTATTTTCATGGATAGCACTTTGAAACCTGTGTCATGCATTGAACAGATGTAAGGTAGCTTATTTTCATGGAAAACGTCATGACTCCTATCCCATGCAATGAAGGAATGGGAGGTAGCTAATTTTCATGGGCAAACTTCTGATGTTTATACTTATGTTTGAATGGTGCAAGGCAGTTTATTTTTATGGATAACACTTTGAAACATGTGTCATACTTTGAACAGATGTAAGATAGCTTATTTTCATGGAACACTTCATGACTCCTATTCCATGCAATGAAGAAAGGTCAGGTAGCTAATTTTCATGGACCATGCAACGAAGGAATTGGAGGTAGCTAATTTTCATGGGCAAACTTCTGATGTTTATGCTTATGTTTGAATGGTGCAAGGTAGTTTATTTTCATGGATAACACTTTGAAACCTGTGTCATACATTGAACAGATGTAAGGTAGCTTAAGTGCATGGAACATTTCATGACTCCTATTCCATGCAATGAAGAAAGGTCAGGTAGCTAATTTCCATGGACCATGCTATGAAAGAATGCGAGATAGCTAATTTTCATGGGCAAGCTTCTGATGCTTATGCTGATGTTTGAATGATGCAAGGTAGTTTATTTTCATGGAAAACATCTTGAAAACTGTGTCATACATTGAACAGATGTAAGGTAGCTTTTTTTTATGGAAAACATCATCACTCCTATCCCATGCAACGAAGAAATGCGAGGTAGCTAATTTTCATAGGCAAGCTTCTGATGCTTATGCTTATGTTTGAATGGTGCAAGGTAGTTTATTTTCATTGATAACACTTTGAAACCTGTGTCATGCATTGAACAGATGTAAGGTATCTTATTTTCATGGAACACTTCATGACTACTATTCCATACAATGAAGAAAGGTCAGGTAGCTAATTTTCATGAACCATGCAACGAAGGAATGGGAGGTAGCTAATTTTCAAGGACAAGCTTCTGATGCTTATGCTTATGTTTGAATGGTGCAAAGTATTTTATTTTCATGGATAACACTTTGAAACATGTGTCATACATTGAACAGATGTAAGGTAGCTTATTTTCATGGAAAACGTCATGACTTCCATCCCATGCACTGAAGGAATGTGAGGTAGCTAATTTTCATGGACAAACTTCTGATGTTTATGCTTATGTTTAAATTGTGGAAGGTAGTTTATTTTCATGGATAATACTTTGAAACCTGTGTCATATATTGAACAGATGTAAGGTAGCTTATTTTCATGGAACATTTCATGACTCCTATTCCATGCAATGAAGAAAAGTCAGGTAGCTAATTTCCATGGTCCATGCAATGAAAGAAAGCGAGGTAGCTAATTTTTATGGGAAAGCTTCTGATGCTTATGCTTATGTTTGAATGGTGCAAGGTAGTTTATTTTCATGGATAACACCTTGAAACCTGTGTCATACATTGAGCAGATGTAATGTAGCTTATTTTTATGGAAAACATCATGACTCCTATCCCATGCAACGAAGAAATGCGAGGTAGCTAATTTTCATGGGCAAGCTTCTGATGCTTATGCTTATGTTTGAATGGTGCAAGGTAGTTTATTTTCATGGATAGCACTTTGAAACCTGCGTCATACATTGAACAGATGTAAGGTAGCTTATTTTCATGGAAAACGTCATGACTCCTATCCCATGCAATGAAGGAATGGGAGGTAGTTAATTTTCATGGGCAAACTTCTGATGTTTATGCTTATGTTTGAATGGTGCAAGGTAGTTTATTTTCATGGATAACACTTTGAAACATGTGTCATACTTTGAACAGATGTAAGGTAGCTTATTTTCATGGAACACTTCATGACTCCTATTCCATGCAATGAAGAAAGGTCAGGTAGCTAATTTTCATGGACCATGCAACGAAGAATGGGAGGTAGCTAATTTTCATGGGCAAGCTTCTGATGTTTAAGCTTATGTTTGAAAGGTATAAGGTAGTTTATTTTCATGGATAACACTTTGAAATCTGTGTCATACATTGCACAGATGTAAGGTAGCTTATTTTCTTGGAACACTTCGTGACTCCTATTCCATGCAATGAAGAAAGGTCAGGTAGCTAATTTCCATGGACCATGCAATGAAAGAATGCGAGGTAGTTTATTTTCATGGGCAAGCTTCTGATGCTTATGCTTATGTTTGAATGGTGGAAGGTAGTTTATTTTCATGGATAACACCTTGAAACCTGTGTCATACATTGAACAGATGTAAGGCAGCTTATTTTCATGGAAAATGTCATGACTCCTATCCCAACCAATGAAGGAAAGGGAGGTAGCTAATTTTCATGGGCAAACTTCTGATGTTTATGCTTATGTTTGAATGGTGCAAGGTATTTTATTTTCACGGATAACACTTTGAAACATGTGTCATGCTTTGAACAGATGTAAGGTAGCTTATTTTCATGGAACACTTCATGACTCCTATTCCATGCAATGAAGAAAGGTCAGGTAGCTAATTTTCATGGACCATGCAATGAAGGAATGCGAGGTAGCTAATTTTCATGGGCAAGCTTCTGGTGCTTATGCTTATGTTTGAATGGTGCAAAGTATTTTATTTTCATGGATAACACTTTGAAACCTGTGTCATATATTGAACAGATGTAAGGTAGCTTATTTTCATGGAAAACGTCATGACTTCCATCCCATGCACTGAAGGAATGTGAGGTAGCTAATTTTCACGGGCAAACTTCTGATGTGTATGCTTATGTTTGAATTGTGCAAGGTAGTTTAATTTCATGGATAACACTTTGAAACCTGTGTCATATATTGAACTGATGTAAGGTAGCTTATTTTCATGGAACAGTTCATGACTCCTATTCCCTGCAATGAAGAAAGGTCGAGCAACCAATTTTCATGGACAAGCTTCAGATGCTTTTGCTTATGTTTGAATGGTGCAAGTTAGTTTATTTTCATGGATAACGCTTTGAAACCTATGTCATACACTGGACAGATTCAAGGTAGCTCATATTCATGGAAAACTTCATGATTTCTATCCAATGCAATGAAGGAATTATGCTGACTACGAGTCAACTAGCCTTTGCCTTTATTCTTTTACGCCATGAGCCAATATAAATTGTATAGTCTTTGGTTTGATCATATCGTTGATCGAAACCACGATCTACCGCACATGCATGATGCAAGTACTCTTAACTATTTCACCACAGGAGCGTTGTTGCTTTTTATAGCTAAGCGTCTTATTTCTTTGGAATAGATATACACATTTTTGTATATATGCAAAGCAGAAAATGCATTATGTACAGATAAATAATATGGTGATTGATATATAGAAACTTGTTGATGTCATATGATTTTTTTTTTTAATATTAATATACATATTTTTGTATATATGCAAAGCAGAAAATACATTATGTACAGATAAATAATATGGTGATTGATATATAGAAACTTGTTCATGTCATATGAATATATATTTTTTTTTAAATATTATTAGACTTGAATTTATTTATATTTTATATCGAAATAACTTATTTTCATCCAGATTTTGCTCCATGTAAACAAGGATTTATATATAAATATATCTATATATAAATCCTTGATGTAAATGAATGAATAGGAGTTTGCTATCTTTTTCTGGGAAAAATATATCTAATTAAATAGATTTTCTCGCCTACATCAAAAATACTAATTACCGAGAATCTATCAAAACATGGTAAAAGGGGAATAACTGGAATAGTATTTTTATTGTATTATTAAGGTAGCTAATTTTCATGGCTATAATTTGGAACACCTTTGTGGATTACAAAAAGCTAGTTCCGAACGTCAACAAGTAGCTAATAATTATGATAGCTAATAATTATAGGACAACGGAATGCAAAACCAACTAAAGGTGTTTAATAATGACATTGTATATTTAGATCATGACATTGTGCACGGTTCTCTGACAGTAATATAACTACAGTCCAGATTTAAGATGTGCAATATCTCGTATCTGCGTGATTAATTTCATAGCTCTCAAGCTGTTGATTACATTCTTATAATTACATTACTTCCGTTTTTCATTGAAATGTTACAATATGATTGGCTATGAAGTGGTCACATGAATATAAAAGAGATGTTTTACATCCCAATAAAACTTAAACCCGAACTTGCACGTGCCTCCATGACGACGTCAGATGTAAACAATCAATGGCGTAGTAATTTCCAACAGCAAATAATCTAACACAAATAAAATTCACAACAAAAAATTCAACTATATTAAATGTTGGTGTGACTTAAATGTAATTATAAGAATTGAATGCATTTTTTGTAGTTTATAGGCGTGTAAAAGCGTGGACTGAGGCACATTTTTTGTATGGGCGCGCTCTTCATACAAAAAATGTGCATCGGTCCACGCTTTTACACGCCTATAAAACTACAACAAAATGCATTCAATTCTTAAGTATATCAACCATAAAAAGATGAAAGGAAAAGAATGCATTCGTGTTACAATGTATATATATATTTATATCAGGACATTGTAAATTTGTATTTCTTTCTAGTGAAAAGAAAAGAAGATGTGGCCAATATATTTACAAGGTAGGTAGTAATTATATAGACGTAGTGATTGTCAGGTACATCGGCGGGTGAGATATAAGGTTGGAATCCAATGGGTCTTATATTTTCGGAACTGTCTCTTTTCCAAAGACAATGTAAGACTTATTCTGTACTAATTGCCATCATAGTGGGTATAAACATGTCAAGACAGGGAACAAACGTTTATCCAAAATTCTCCTTATGAACTTTTATTTTATGTACAGCTGCTCTGACACATATTTAAGGAAAATAGATAAAATACTCTGTATATGTGTTTTCTATGTAAATATGTGTCGTTGTTTTATCATCGGTTACAATAAAGCTAATAGGGTGACCTCAACTTTGAAAAAAAATCAAAGTTTGTATAGTGTCAATGTTAAATGTGAAGAATAGTGATGGATTTTGCTTCAAATTTATTTTCATTGAAATTCGCAAACAATACACTATGATACTAAATCGTCAAACATTTCTAAAACCAATTTAGATAGCATCATAAAATGAAGGTCGAAAATAAATCCTACATGACACCAAAGCCTACCAAACCATAAACAATTATGGTAAAAAGACGTTTTGAAAGTATATTCAGAACATGTAGAAATTCTGACAATTATACTATAGGAAGAGGATAGTTATTGAAGAGTAAAACAGATGGATTTATAGATTAGTATGGCTTTCTAATCTGTTGGTATTGAGCTGTACCTGATGAAGGTGGTTCTAAAACACGTAGTGCGAACTAAATTAGATATATATATATATATATATATATATATATATATATATATATATGTTACAGTAAATTTGTATAATCAGGAATTATGGATAATTACTGAATTTTCAGTAATTATGTATAATTACTAAACATGCTAGTGATTATATATAATCCCTGAAATTGACCAGTAAATATACATAATTACTGAATTTTTTTTTAATTACTCTACAAATTTACTGGTTTCATTTTAGAAAATTTGAATAATAATAATCATCTCTAGACTTGATCAGTCAATGTTAATGCCATATATTAAAACATAGACATTGAATGTTAATCTTTTCAAAAACCTTAAAAGTGAGTAGATTTTCTTTGGTTATTTCTTCTCAAATTAGTTAATCTTAAGTGAACACCAGTTTTAAGAATGACACTTTAAATTCAACTGTTTAACAACATTGATGCATAAAATATGGCTCAGGCACAAATGTCTCTTGGATTGGAGCAAGACTATGCTCAAAGGTTACTGCAACTTGCAGAAGATAAATCTAAATGTAAGATATGTACCAGGAGCAAATATGATGAGATTGTGGACTTGATGACAAAAGAGACATGCAAAGAAGACAACACTCCTGCATATTATTACCTGTTTAAAAAGTAAGTTTAATTTAAACATTTTACTTTTGTTTACTCTATCATTTATGTGAGCTATTACCAATA
Source organism: Bathymodiolus septemdierum (assembly GCA_963383655.1). NCBI lineage: Eukaryota > Metazoa > Mollusca > Bivalvia > Mytilida > Modiolidae > Bathymodiolus > Bathymodiolus septemdierum. The sequence continues at coordinate 43,011,322 of OY726521.1, read as the reverse complement.
CAAAAAATATTTTCTATGACGAAAGTTTTCAAATTACAGATATATGGGTTTGAAATGTATTTAAAATGAGACCCTTACTATATCTGTCAACAACATATTCATAGACTTAAGCACTATATAAAGTGCATCTTATGTCCTTGTTGTTGCTTAGTTATGAACTTGAACATTGCAATAACATAGAACTGAACCTAAATCAGTCACTAAAAATTGATAGCATATGGTAACATTGATATAGACAAAAAGTTTCCATTTTCTGTTTTGACTCTGATCATTTTCTTACATCTGTTTTTAGGTACGAAATCCTTCAGTGTGGTGATGTAAACGCAGTTCTTGTGAAGATGACATAAAGTATTATGTTTGTCTAGAAGATATGCTTAATGTTATACAAAAGATTCACATTGCAACCGGACATGGAGGCCGAGATAAAATGATCAAGGAGACTAATAACAAATATGCTAATGTTTCTAAAGAGGCGCTTGAACTTTTTAAAGAGCTATGTGAAGAATGCCAGCTAAAGAAACGCAAACTTGCCAGTAAAGGTCTTGTTGTTAAACCTATTGTTAGCAAGGAATTTAATTCCCGTGGTCAAATGAATTTAATCGATATGCAATCGCTATCCTATAATAATTATAGGTACATCATGTACACCAAGATAATATGACAAAATTTGTTGTTCTGTGGCCATTGAAATCAAAAAGAGCGACTGATGTAGCGATGCAGGTTTTGGATATTTTTCTTCTTTTTGGAGCTCCAAATATTTTACAGAGCGATAACGGTGTTGAATTTACTGTCAGCATTATATCTCAATTAAAGGATTTATGGCCAGAGTGCAACATCGTTCATGGGAAGCCGAGACACCCACAAAGCCAGGGAAGTCTTGAGCGAGCAAACGTAGATATAAAAGATATGACCGTAACATGGATGCGTGAAAACAGTTGTGAAGATTGGCTAGTTGGAATAAAATTTGTGCAATTTCAGAAAAACCTTAGCTACCATTCGGGAATTAAACGATACCATATAAGGCAATGCTTGGAGTAGAAGCGAAAGTTGGTCTGACCTCAACTTCCTTACCGGATGAAATAATTTCAAAAATCAGCACTGAAGATGATCTTAAAGATATCACACACACTGGAGTTAGAAATGACTTTGACATTATTGAAATAACCGATGGGGTTTCTGGCACTGGAAACACAGACAGTGTAGCATGTATTGTGTGTCAGAAACCAGCTTCAAACGCTCATTCATGTTCAATATGTAGCAACACTGTACATGTGATTTGTGGAAAAACAAATGGTGAAGAAGGCTTCGGGAGATCAGTCTTAGGGTTTTTAAAATGTGGTTGTTGTGGTAAAAACAAATTTGAAACAAATAGATGTGCATGCAGAAAGGTTGGACAAATGTGCAATAGTAGATGCCATCCAAATCTTGCTTATAAAAATAAATGAATGTATTTATCACTTCTTCTTTGTAAAGTGTTTTATGTGACATTGATTTGATTAAAGCGTTAAACTTTTTAGCCCTTTTCTAACGCATGTAAAGTTAAATGAGCATTTCAGTAATTATGGATAATAACTGGCAATATATTTTAGTAATTAAACATAATCACTGAAAATTTCAGTAATTATATATAATTCCTAAACCCGTCAACTATTATACATAATTCCTAAAAATTTCAGTAATTATGCATAATTACTAATTATACAGATTTACTGTAATATATATATAGATAATGTAATATATATAATCAGATTACAGACGCTGATGAAGCTTGTCGGTCAAGCGAAATATCCGTCGATTTAATTATAATTATTGTTTTTTTGTAGACTTATAGTTATTTTTGTTACATTTTAACATCTTTTTTTGATATCGTTGTGCTAACATTTTAGACGTTTATATATATATATATATATATATATATATACGTCTGAAAATTAAACCAAACCATACAATATATCTGTCCCACTGGATCTCAAAGTTACTTGTGATACTAGGTTAATACTAAATATTAAATATACGTCTGAAAATTAAACCAAACAGCGTTAGAATTAGATTTTTCAGCTGTAAAATTGTTGTTCTTCCCTCGACGGGATTTGAACTCACACCATTGATACACTGCAGCACCATTTGCTTAGCCTTACGTCCAGCGCCCTAGACCACTCGACCACATCCACTCCCTTAAAAGGAGCTTCAATAATCGTAGTGCTACCTTGTCTCGTAAGGCAAATCTAGAGATAGCCATACGACATGTGTATAAGCGGGTGAAGTTGGTACATATAGACGTAATATTTTAATTTGACTGTAATCTAACTCAGCAAAATTTAATATATTGCATAGGATCATGAAGAATTCATTATACAGTCACAGGAAATAAAGTATATTATACAAACGTCCAAGCAAGTGACAACCATGCAATATATCTGTCCCACTGGATCTCAAAGTTACTTGTGATACTAGGTTAATACTAAATATTAAATATACGTCTGAAAATTAAACCAAACAGTGTTAGAATTAGATTTTTGAGCTGTCAAATTTTTGTTCTTCCCTCGATTATTACAGACGCTGATGAAGCTTGTCGGTCAAGCGAAATATCCGTCGATTTAATTATAATTATAGTCTTTTTGTAGACTTATAGTTATTTTTGTTACATTTTAACATCTTTTTTTATATTGTTGTGCTAAAATTTTAGACGTTTATATATATATATATATAAATATAGGGAGTGGATGTGGTCGAGTAGTCTAGGGCGCTGGACGTAAGGCTAAGTGAATGGTGCTGCAGTGTATCAATGGTGTGAGTTCAAATCCCGTCGAGGGAAGAACAAAAATTTGACAGCTCAAAAATCTAATTCTAACAGTTTGTTTTAATTTTCAGATGTGGTCGAGTGGTCTAGGGCGCTGGACGTAAGGCTAAGCGAATGGTGCTGCAGTGTATCAATGGTGTGGGTTCAAATCCCGTCGAGGGAAGAACAAAAATTTGACAGCTCTAAAATCTACAATATTTCTGTTGTCCCTCTTTTACTGCAGAATCTTTGTCAGGTGAATAGACAATTCTTTCGTCGAACAAGTTGATGATCCCGCTATGTACCTTTCTTTGTATGGTGTCTTATGGAGATTAGGTATCCAATATAAATAGGGTAAATCCTCAGACTCTTTACCAAAGGGAATGTTTAAAGAGGTTTTGCTACAACCCAACAACTGCATTTGTCTAACTGGGTTCGTGTCGCGTAATCTTTCGTTTTCTGTATAATGTTTTGTGGATCATTCTCATTTTTCTTTTGGAAATATAAATGTCTGCCTTTCTCCGATTTATGCTTCTGGTTACTCATTTGATATCTTCAAATTTTCTTAATTCACGTTTCACTGTTGGAAATGCGTTTGACAGGAAACGCTTTATCTTTATTTTGATAATTGTGTGTGATGAAAACTGGACCAAACTTATTAAAGGTCATGCTAATCATATAATTACATATGTACAATGTATGGTCGAATCAGGATTTCTGTATACATCTGAACTACCATATAAGATATGTCTTAGCTTTTCTTGTTCAGAAAACAAAAACTGCAGACAACTTCAGATTCGATCATTTACAACTGTTGCGCACAGATGATGAAAGATGATATTGAAAATTCGGTTATGGCTCAAAGATAATCCTTGTTTGCCTAATATGTCCTCAGATAGATTTGTGTACTATCTAACGTTAATGCCATCGGCTGTCTTTTGTAGAATAATTAATGTGTATATGACAACATTGACGACACGACGAATAATCATAGTATTGAGTAAGTTGAAGATTAAGACATTTTTACAGCAACGATACTCACTCAATTATAGGCGAGGAATTTTATTCGCGTGGAAAACACGTACATCCCTGCATCATTTTACTAAAGGGGGATGTTCAGGTACCATAGAACAAATTTATCCCAACTACATTTGAGTGAAGTGTATTTACCAAGCCATGAGAGTAAATGTTTAATTTGAGTGAAGTGTATTTACCAAGCCATGAGAGTAAATGTCTACGTGTGTGTTTGCTAGGTGTATCTATTTTGCCTCCGAGTCTACAATGTTTCGTTGAAATTAGAACTGTTCTGGGGGATACCGTATTTCTGGTTTTTCATCTTTTTATTTTTATAAAAACAAATGTACAAGCATATAAATGTAAATATTTTACACGTATTACTTATAGGAGTATGTCAGACCCAGAAAGCTAAACTTATTATAAAATTTAATCTTAAATGTCATTCCTCAGTTTCAACATTAACATGTTACCACCACATATAATTCAGTCTTACTTTTTGTAACTAATACTTCAACCTCCTTTGGCATATGCACGATAACGGCCACACGAAACGAGTTATGCCCATGCTATCAATAGTATACCTTCTTTTCGGTTATATCTCCACATGTGTTAGTACACAATGTTTATGAATTGTGTATATTATACCAACATTTGTTATGCTTCATCATCGATTTTGCTCCATTGGAGAACTAGGTTGTGCGGTGAACCGTATTCATGACTTGACAACAACGTTCGTAACTGATCAGGAACATATTTAGTTTCGAATCTCCTGTCATGAGACAATGTGATGTTCAGTAGATCTGCCACAATTCCTAGATAGACATCGTCTATATATAGCTGTTTCACGTACGGAAAAGTTTTCGTCATATTTATTATAATGTCCATCGATATAAGCATTGAACCACCACTGATGTAAGGAGGCCAGAATTTGTTAGGATATTCCTCTTTTGAAACATACCATTTTGAATTCTGTTTACGCCGCGGTCTAGCCTTTCCATATTTATATCCTATAAACGTAGACTGATTTGCAGTGATGTTATTTACGAAGTCTCGTACGTTCGGAACATTTACAAAGTAGTCATCATCCACAAATAATATGAACTTTGACTGATTACAATAAGTGGTTACCCAATTAAAACCCATTATTGTTTTTAAAGTATTATTTTTATATTCATCAAGAAAGTTTTCCTGTATAATATCTTTGTGCAACTCATATTCCATTTTAGCAAAAGGCGTAACTAACGGTGAGTATCCAAGTAAAAATGCTAACTGAATCGAACTGTCCGAAATGTTACCCCATGTCATTCGAATGGCCATACGATGACCAAACTGAAAAATGTTCGATTTTACTAAAATTAACAAACGAGGGTCAACTCGATTACCAGTGGATGTGCAAACACCGGATGGAATTCTTATGTATTTATACGGATGTGGATTTATTGTATTATATGATATGCTAAAATTAGTCGTGTTAATAGTATCAACAGAAACTGTGTGGTAAAGAGTGATGACGGTAGTTGTTCTGGCTGTAACCGATCGTACGGTTGATGTGACTAATGGGAATGTAATTTGGTGTAAATCTCTTTTAGTAGCTGTTATTTCTATGTGAACATGTTGTGATATAGCAATAATTCCTAGTACAAGAATAACAGCAATTAGTAAAATCCTTGGTAGCATACGAAAAACTCGAATACATTTTTTTTTCATCTTCAATATATGACCAGCAATCAAATATACCAGTGTCTTATATTCCCGACTTTCATCACTGTAACTCCTTAATGGATTACAAATTCATCAACTCCTGAAAAGAGTAAAAAGGACAACAAAGTTATTCTTTCTATCATGGGAAAGGATGAGTAATATGTATTATATAAGAAATAAAATGAAAAACCAATTATGCCACACTGTCGAAACAATTCCAAATTCGAATCGAAAAATCGTAACCAGATGCAAAATCGACACCACTAACATGATCCGACTACTAACACACACATGCATGACCCGACTACTAACACACATGCATGACCCGGCTACTAACACACACATGCATGACCCGACTACTAACACACACATGCATGACCCGACTACTAACACACACATGCATGACCCGACTACTAACACACAAATGCATACACATGCATGACCCGACTACTAACACACACATGCATGACCCGACTACTAACACACAAATGCATGACCCGACTACTAACACACACATGCATGACCCGACTACTAACACACACATGCATGACCCGACTACTAACACACACATGCATGACCCGACTACTAACACACACATGCATGACCCGACTACTAACACACAAATGCATACACATGCATGACCCGACTACTAACACACAAATGCATGACCCGACTACTAACACACATGCATGACCCGGCTACTAACACACACATGCATGACCCGACTACTAACACACACATGCATGACCCGACTACTAACACACACATGCATGACCCGACTACTAACACACAAATGCATACACATGCATGACCCGACTACTAACACACACATGCATGACCCGACTACTAACACACAAATGCATGACCCGACTACTAACACACACATGCATGACCCGACTACTAACACACACATGCATGACCCGACTACTAACACACATGCATGACCCGGCTACTAACACACACATGCATGACCCGACTACTAACACACACATGCATGACCCGACTACTAACACACACATGCATGACCCGACTACAAACACACAAATGCATACACATGCATGACCCGACTACTAACACACACATGCATGACCCGACTACTAACACACAAATGCATGACCCGACTACTAACACACACATGCATGACCCGACTACTAACACACACATGCATGACCCGACTACTAACACACATGCATGACCCGACTACTAACACACACATGCATGACCCGACTACTAACACACACATGCATGACCCGACTACTAACACACATGCATGACCCGACTACTAACACACACATGCATGACCCGACTACTAACACACACATGCATGACTCGACTACTAACACACACATGCATGACCCGACTACTAACACACACATGCATGACCCGACTACTAACACACACATGCATGACTCGACTACTAACACACACATGCATGACCCGACTACTAACACACACATGCATGACCCGACTACTAACACACATGCATGACTCGACTACTAACACACACATGCATGACCCGACTACTAACACACACATGCATGACCCGACTACTAACACACACATACATGACCCGACTACTAACACACACATGTATGACCCGATTACTAACACACACATGCATGACCCAACTACTAACACACACATGCATGACCCGACTACTCACACACACATACATGACCCGACTCACTTTCCAGGATTGACATAGGCACTTCAAAAGAGATTTATATTATATAACGAAAGAACGTATAGTATCCTCTTTTCTGATTACTTTATTATCTCACTACCATGGTCATCGTTGACCGAAACTGAACCAGAGGCAGATACCAAAATTGATAGGCGAAAGAAGAACATATTATTGATTGGTTTATGCTAGCATTAAGATGCATTTGGTTTTCTCCATGTACTCCGGTTGAAACTGACGATCACGATATAGCTTAACTATTGTATCGATCCCACATAAACACATAATATGATGGGGTTCGTGTTGCTCAAACTTTAGTTTTCTATATGTAGTGTTTTGTAGAACGTTGTGTTTTTTCTTCTTTTAACCATTGTATTGTCTGCCATTACTGCATCTGATTACCCCTTTGATATCTTCAAACTGTATTTCACACATAATTACCTGTGTGACACATTTGTTATGATCGGTACTTCCTAATGTACTATACTATATGTACTACCTACATAATTACTGATATGTTTTTATAGTAATTCTATGTTTCTTCCGTTTTGTGTTGATAAATATAGTTATATGACAAATATTATCTTTTATTCGTGTGTACAAACTGATTGTAAAGTTCTCATGAATGTTTCAAAGCATTTGAATAACTGTTGATAATCTTTGTTTACATTGATAGTGGTTAAATAACAATGTACATGAATAAAAAAAAAAATCAGAAATATTTTGTTATTCAAATGAATTTTAAAGGCAACGAAATAAATATGTCACTAATAAGAGTTTGAAGATACCAGAAATCGTAAATCGAGGTACAGACAATATAATGACCAAAAGAAAAACGAAAAAGAGATAATGATCAACTAAAGCACTAAAGATTACAGCAACACGAACCTCACTAATAACCGGGGGTGAACTCATGTGGATATCATCACTCATTAAAATATATTAGAGTGCAACAAACATTGAAATATTAAATAATTGTAATCGTTATTAACCTTTTGCTAAAAATCATTGGATTGGTTTAGATTTTTATTTTTTGATAATTGACATTTTAATTTTAATTTTAATTTTGGACATACTATTGAAATAGACACAATAACAATAAGAGCCATAGTATCAATACAATGACACTCATGGTGGACAAAATAACAATACGAGCCATAGTATCAATACAATGACACTCATGGTGGACAAAATAACAATACGAGCCATAGTATCAATACAATGACACTCATGGTGGACAAAATAACAATACGAGCCATAGTATCAATACAATGACACTCATGGTGGACAAAATAACAATAAGAGCCATAGTATCAATACAATGACACTCATGATGGACAAAATAACAATACGAGCCATAGTATCAATACAATGACACTCATGGTGGACAAAATAACAATACGACCCATAGTATCAATACAATGACACTCATGGTGGACAAAATAACAATACGAGCCATAGTATCAATACAATGACACTCATGGTGGACAAAATAACAATAAGAGCCATAGTATCAATACAATGACACTCATGATGGACAAAATAACAATACGAGCCATAGTATCAATACAATGACACTCATGGTGGACAAAATAACAATACGACCCATAGTATCAATACAATGACACTCATGGTGGACAAAATAACAATACGAGCCATAGTATCAATACAATGACACTCATTGTGGACAAAATAACAATACGAGCCATAGTATCAATACAATGACACTCATGGTGGACAAAATAACAATACGAGCCATAGTATCAATACAATGACACTCATGGTGGACAAAATAACAATACCAGCCATAGTATCAATACAATGACACTCATGGTGGACACAATAACATCAATAGATAACATTAACTAGAACTATTTTATTTTATTATATGAGAAGTAATTTGACTTATTTTACATTGGGTAAGGTCATTGCAACTGTTTGTGATATAGTTTTACAATCACTTCCCATATCCGACACAGATATAAAATATATAAATGTATGTAGCACGGGTACATGCACATCGGACAGAACTTTAAAGTAATCTAAGATATCATAGTCAACAATGACATGAGAACAAATTATCCTTGAAATGATTTTTCTTTTGAAATTAGTATTTTACATTAAAAGATGAATTATAATAAAAATACATTTGACATTTATTGTTTATGACAACTATCAAATACAGTCAAACTTGTCCATGCAGTCACCTCTATTAAGCTGTCACCTGTATTAAAAGGTCACATTTTTCTTGTACTGTCAAAGAAAATTTCATATGAATTGAACCTCTTTTAAGAGGTCACCTGTCTTATAAGGCCACTTTTTCTTTCTCCCAGATGTGACCTCTTAATACAGGTTTGACTGCATATTACTATTGCATAAGGCCATTCTCCCATTCAATAGTAAATCAACTAATATAGATAATATTTTCATATTTTTATCAGTTTAATATACAAATCAATTTAATTGACAGATTTTGGTCAGGGAAAACTAATTCATTTCTATATGACTGCGCCCGTGTAGAATGTGAATTTAAAATAAATATGTATATGATCTGACAACTTAACTGCCATTATTTAAGGATTTATCGCAATTTTTGTTCGGTTCATGAAGAAATAACCTCTAACGTACGCAAGGGTGTGTACAACCTGATTGAGGTTATTTCGATTAAACCGAACAAATAATTTCGATCAATCCTGATAAATTAATTCAAACTTTTTTTGCTGTGATATTGTGATATCGCCTGATGACAACGGCACGCGACGCCTTGAGAACGACGTCTATTTTCAGATTCAGTACATATGAAAATAACCTCAACTTTTTAAACCAATCAAAACACGCATAAAATGACTTGTGACTCTAAAATTAATTTATTCTGAGATGAACCTCGTTTTGACGATTACATCTATCATGAACTTAAACACAATGTGATAGGTTCAGACATACATATATAATATCTGTATTCTTTGTATTTTATCATTTGTTTTAATGTTTATTATTTGCTATAAAATAATTTAGCCAATTTATACAGTTTTATCTTTTGATATATAGTAGTGATTCAATGATAATACGTACCTAATGTCCTAACTACATGCTTTATCGTGTTGTAAATAGGTTTTCTATTTATTCCTGATAAGACCACGTTTAGTTCTCAAAGGTTGGTAACTTTTAAATCTAATCTTTAATATTAAATATTGTGAGGGAAACCCATTGAATTGTGGTGTTCGATTATAGGTTATCTATAGTATAAACCAATATACTAATTCTCTATAAGAAATGTATATTGTTAATGATAAATGTATTTACAAAATAGTTTAACAGGGATGGCGACATACAACGCATATTTCATCTTTTAGCAAACCCGGTTTGGTTTGTTTATTCTTTATTATCAACAATGTTTAATAATATGCATTAAAATATTTTTTGTAGATAAATAAAATATGGGATCGGTACTGGTCAATGTTTTAGGGATTAAACACAGAGCTGAACATGGGTTGGTTAGTGGATGCCCTCTTGATGGGTAGGGGGTTGTCATGTTATTATCTGGAAAGTCTTCCCTTGGACCATAATGGGAGCTTGTTTGGAGAGGGTCACACCCCCTGCACGCTAAGACACTTCTTTTGTAGATTTCGTAAAAGAGTAGTTGCATTGCAGCCGATACAAAAGACTAATTTGTTCGTCCCTACCCATCTCTCCATACTTTTCCAGTGAATATCTGCATCTCTCCTTGAGTTCTATGTCGTTTATATATATTCTTGAACTTGTTCTCCTTTTGGAATAGAGCTGAAATACTAACGCAGAACGGCGTTAAGTAATATCTGGCATAATCTAGGTAACCAAATAATCAAATGTTTTCAGAGATGTATCCTTCTAAATACCTCATTTTATTTTTGATTATTATAAATAGCAATGGTTCATGTAGATGTAGCATAAAAGAAGTAAAACCTTTGGGTGTAATAAATACCAGTATCCACAACTTTGCTTAATCTGAAAATATTGATATAAATAAAACATACACTAAATCCCTTTCTACATAGACAATATACTTACATTGTCGGAAAACATATAATTTATTTGTACCAGCGTTAGAAACAGGTAGAAAAGCGAATCGTTGGCAAGCTTTTCTGAACTCTTTTCGCAACGAGTACAGATGAATTTTACATTTTCCGACAATGTTCGGAAACTGTTTATTCTGCAATGTACAAAAAGCCCAGAACAATTGTTAGATTGTCTTAAATGAACAGAAACAAGAGTCATTCTAATCGTTGGTGTCCTCTGTGACCTCTGTGCTTATGCTGTTGCCGTTTCTGACCGTCACTCAACATTAATCCGGTACCAGAAAAACTATATGTTGGTAAGTGACCGTAGATAACAAAACAATTATCCTGTCAATGCTCAAGTAGAAGAAGCTCAGCATAAAATTATTTATATCTTGATGAATATTTCATTTCAGCTTTATCGTGTTAGTCAATTTTACTTCTGCAGGAAACCGGACAACTTGGTTAGCTTCATGCATTGACCTACACCACGATACTGACATTAAGGACCGCTTAAAAGAAAAATGAGATAAATTAAATTTTCCCATTGTGAAGTTTCCATTTATATGTAACACCATTCCAGCAGCACCTTCATATGACGTATATATCTCTCAGTTGATCTGATATTCCAGAGTTTGTGGTTTATACCATGCTTTCCTTGATAGAGGGTTGCTTTTAACAAGGAAGGATTATTATTGGTTAAGTTGAAAGTTTTACGGTCACCATCGTTAACCATTACAGGGTGTTTGTGTCACAAATAACCACGGATATGTTCCGATTGTCGTAATCACAATCCACTAATTTCCTCATTCATGACTTATCACCGGGCATGTAACAATAGGAAAACGACGGGTGCCACGTGTGGAGCAGGAACTTACCCTGCTTACCTTTCCGGTGTAATGTTTTGAAGAATGTTGATTGTCCTTTTTCTATTGACCATTGTATTGTCTGTCCTTCGATTTATGGCTTCTGATTACCCCGGTCTTATCTTCAAACTTTTCTTACAGGGAGAAAACTACCAATCTCTCTGTACATATTACAACAACTACTCAATATAGCTGGCAAAATATTCTAAGCAGTGCTACTTTTTGAGTGGAACATTTAGCGCTCGCCTTATGTTAAATATATCTCATATAATATTAAATGACCAATAACGTCAATAATGTGAGCTCATGTGTCGAACGATGTCTGCGGTATTCATAGGCAATGGCTAAATATGAAAATAGTCGATGTGAGTCTAGTATAATATACATAATATAGTGATAATCTGCACATTTAATTGTTTTTATTTAAATCACAATAAAATACAAAAAGATGTACTTGATTACCGGAAATCTCTTATCTGATTTCCTCATTCACATAATGCAGTTCTATATCGAAATATCTGAACTATTGATCCTCATTTTTCAAAAATTGTTATCCAAGAATTCATATGTAAGAGACGGATTTTGATTACATGACACATCCTAAATTCACCGTTGTTAGTCATACCAAATTTAAAAAGTTTATTATAAATGATTGGATACACTGGTTAACTATTGTAGGTATCTCTAGGTGGAAAAAAAAACAAGAAAAAAGAGCCGAAATTTTAATTTGTGGAGACAACAAAAAACGAAATTAAGTCTGAATTAATCTGACGTAGTATATTTGACCAAAACGTTGGTAAAATTGTGTTTATTTTATCATAGCCCCACGTTAGGAGGGACTACAATCTAATATTAGTAATAAAAGGGGGAACAGATTTTGAATTGTTTAAATAATTTCTACCTTTAAATATAATATATAACAATCATGTCATTTCCTAATCATATACATGTACTTGTTAATCTCTTCTTAGCTTTGGTACATGCACACCCAAATCAATTTTTTATATTAATCCACCCAAAATGAGAGAAAACACGTACGTACTCTTTCATTTAGAAGGAAATACAATGTATATCTGTCTGTATATTGTATTTCATAGGTACCACTTAGTGAAAGTGTTATTGGAAATTAAAATTAAAATGCATATTATCGATAATTTTAAGATAGTACAAAATACTTAGAGATAATGATTTTAACAAACATAATTACTCACGTTTGTTGTTAGTGTTATATCCTGATTTGGTCCCTCATATTGTCCCACCTTAGCGAAGCAGGAAATCCCAAGATAACGATATCCATGTTAATCCCCTTTAAATATTATATATTAAGAATTTCACAATAATATTACCTGGTTACAGTGTGCTCGTATTGATAACAGTTTCTTTCATCGCACGTTTGATTGTTGTATTTACTCAATATTCGACGGGATTGGCAATGTGACTAAATGATGTTGTTTAATTTAAAACGAATATGTGATAACTAGAATAATTGTCTATTACAAATAAAAACGTAGATATCTAAGTTAATGCGCACGACGCGTCTCTGGAATAACCTTCATCACGTACGCTCAAAATCAAATGATTGGAAATCCAAATAGTCCAAAAGTGCTTGGTATTACGAAATCCGAAAGGATCCGAACAAAACGGCCAACATCCATAAGTTCACCTATGCCAACTGGAGAAGAATTAGAGTATCAATAATAATTACATTATTTATGAATTGCAAATTTCAATAACAAATATATCTGGTAAACTATTTCAGTGCCGAAGCACTGACTACTGAATGGATTATATCCTCTGGGTCTAATAGCTCACCAGCAGAAGCATCGACCCAGCGATAGTAAGAAGCACTGACTACGGAGGGATGATATCATCTGGGTCTAATAGCTCACCAGTAGAGGCAATGACCCAGTCATAGTAAGAAGCACTGCCTACTGGGTGGATGATATCCTCTGGTTCTAATAGCTCACCAGCAGAGGTATCGACCCAGTGATAGTAACACTGACTACTGGGTGGATGATATCCTCTGGATCTAATAGCTCACCAGCAAAGGTATCGACCCAGTGATAGTAACACTGACTACTGGGTGGATGATATCCTCTGGGTCTAATAGCTCACCAGCAGAGGTATCGACCCAGTGATAGTAACACTGACTACTGGGTGGATGATATCTTCCGGGTCTAATAGCTCACCAGGCATCGACCGAATGATAGTAAGCACTACTGGGTGGATGATATCCTCTGGGTCTAATAGCTCACTAACAGAGGCATCGACCTAGTGATAGTAACACTGTCTACTGGGTGGATGATACCCTCTGGATCTAATAGTTCACCAGCAGAGGTATCGACCCAGTGATAGTAACACTGACTACTGGGTGGATGATACACTCTGGATCAAATAGCTCACTAGCAGAGGCATCGACCCAGTGATAGTAACACTGACTACTGGGTGGATGATATCCTCTGGATCGAATAGCTCACCAACAGAGGCATCGACCCAGTGATAGTAACACTGACTACTGGGTGGATGATATCCTCTGGGTCTAATAGTTCACCAGCAGAGACATCGACCCAGTCATAGTAACACTGACTACTGAGTGGACTATGTCCTCTGGATCGAATAGCTCACCAACAGAGGCATCGATCCAGTGATAGTAACACTGACTACTGGGTGGATGATATCCTCTGGGTCTAATAGCTCACCAGCAGAGGTATCGACCCAGTGATAGTAACACTGACTACTGGGTGAATGATATCCTCTGGGTCTAACGGCTCACCAGGCATCGACCCAGTGATAGTAACACTGACTACTGGGTGGATGATATCCTCTGGGTCTAATAGCTCACCAGCAGAGGCATCGACCAGGTGATAGTAACACTGACTACTGGGTGGATGATATCCTCTGGATCAAATAGCTCACCAGCAGAGGCATCGATCGAGTGAATGTAACACTGACTACTGGGTGAATGATATCCTCTAGGCCTAATAGCTCACCAGCAGAGGCATCGACCGAGTGAATGTAACACTGACTACTGGGTGAATGATATCCTCTAGGCCTAATAGCTCACCAGCAGAGGCATCGACCCAGTGATAGTAACACTGACTACTGGGTGGATGATATCCTCTGGGTCTAATAGCTCACCAGCAGAGGCATCGACCCAGTGATTGTAACACTGACTACTGGGTGGATGATATCCTCTGGGTCTAATAGTTAACCAGCAGAGGCATCGACCCAGTGATAATAACACTGACTACTCGGTGGATTATATCCTCTGGGTCTAATAGCTCACCAACAGAGGCATCGACCCAGTGATAGTAACACTGACTACTGGGTGGATGATATCCTCTGGGTCTAATAGCTCAGCAGCAGAGGCATCGACCCAGTGATAGTAACACTGACTACTGGGTGGATGATATCCTCTGGGTCTAGTAGCTCAGCAGCAGAGGCATCGACCCAGTGATAGTAACACTGACTACTGGGTGGATGTTATCCTCTGGGTCAAATAGCTCAGCAGCAGAGGCATCGACCCAGTGATAGTAACACTGACTATTGGGTGGATGTTATCCTCTGGGTTTAATAGCTCACCAACAGAGGCATCGACCCAGTGATAGTAACACTGACTACTGGGTGGATGATAACTTCTAGGTCGAATAGCTCACCAGCAGAGGTATCGACCCAGTGATAGTAACACTGAATACTGGGTGGATGATATCCTCTGGGTCTAATAGCTCAGCAGCAGAGGCATCGACCCAGTGATAGTAACACTTACTACTGGGTGGATGTTATCCTCTGGGTCTAATAGCTCACCAGCAGAGATATCGACCCAGTGATAGTAACACTGACTACTGGGTGGATGTTATCCTCTGGGTCTAATAGCTCACCAGCAGAGATATCGACCGAGTGATAGTAACACTGACTACTGGGTGGATGATATCCTCTGGGTCTAATAGCTCACCAACAGAGGCATCGACCCAGTGATAGTAACACTGACTATTGGGTGGATGATATCCTCTGGGTCTAATAGCTCATCAACAGAGGTATCGACCCAGTGATAGTAACACTGACTACTGGGTGGATGATATCCTCTGGGTCTAATAGCTCACAAGCAGAGGGATCGACCCAGTCATAGTAACACTGACTACTGGGTGGATGTTATCCTCTGGATCGAATAACTCTCCAACAGAGGCATCGACCCAGTGATAGTAACACTGACTACTGGGTGGATGATATCCTCTGGGTCTAATAGCTCACCAGCAGAGGCATCGACCCAGTGATATTAACACTGACTACTGGGTGGATTATATCCTCTGGGTCGAATAGCTCACCAGCAGAGGCATTGACGCAGTGATAGTAACACTGCCTGCTGGGTGGATGATATCCTCTGGGTCTAATAGCTCACCAGCAGAGGCATCGACCCAGTGATAGTAACACTGACTACTGGGTGAATGTTATCCTGTGGATCTAATAGCTCACCAGCAGAAGCATCGACCCAGTGATAGTAACACTGACTACTGGGTGGATGTTATCCTCTGGGTGTAATTGCTCACCAGCAGAGGCATGGACCGAGTGATTGTAACACTGACTACTGGGTGGATGTTATCCTCTGGGTGTAATAGCTCAGCAGCAGAGGCATCGACCCAGTGATAGTAACACTGACTACTGGGTGGATGATATCCTCTGGGTCTAATAGGTCACCAGCAGAGGCATCGACCCAGTGATAGTAACACTGACTACTGGGTGGATGATATCCTCTGGGTCTAATAGCTCACCAGCAGAGGCATCGACCCAGTGATAGTAACACTGACTAATTGGTGGATGATATCCTCTGGGTCTAATAGGTCACCAGCAGAGGTATCGACCCAGTGATTGTAACACTGACTACTGGGTGGATGTTATCCTCTTTGTCTAATAGCTCACCAGCAGAGGCATCGATCCAGTGATAGTAACACTGACTACTGGGTGGATTATATCCTCTGGGTCGAATAGCTCACCAGCAGAGGCATTGACGCAGTGATAGTAACACTGCCTGCTGGGTGGATGATATCCTCTGGGTCTAATAGCTCACCAGCAGAGGCATCGACCCAGTGATAGTAACACTGACTACTGGGTGAATGTTATCCTGTGGATCTAATAGCTCACCAGCAGAGGCATCGACCCAGTGATAGTAACACTGACTACTGGGTGGATGTTATCCTCTGGGTCTAATTGCTCACCAGCAGAGGCATGGACCGAGTGATTGTAACACTGACTACTGGGTGGATGTTATCCTCTGGGTGTAATAGCTCAGCAGCAGAGGCATCGACCCAGTGATAGTAACACTGACTACTGGGTGGATGATATCCTCTGGGTCTAATAGGTCACCAGCAGAGGCATCGACCCAGTGATAGTAACACTGACTACTGGGTGGATGATATCCTCTGGGTCTAATAGCTCACCAGCAGAGGCATCGACCCAGTGATAGTAACACTGACTAATTGGTGGATGATATCCTCTGGGTCTAATAGGTCACCAGCAGAGGTATCGACCCAGTGATTGTAACACTGACTACTGGGTGGATGTTATCCTCTTTGTCTAATAGCTCACCAGCAGAGGCATCGATCCAGTGATAGTAACACTGACTACTGGGTGGATGATATCCTCTGGGTCTAATAGCTCACCAGCAGAGGCATCGACCCAGTGATAGTAACACTGACTACTGGGTGGATGTTATCCTCTGTGTCTAATAGCTCACCAGCAGAGGCATCGACCCAGTGATAGTAACACTGACTACTGGGTAGATGATATCCTCTGGGTCTAATAGTTCACCAGCAGAGGTATCGACCCAGTGATAGTAACACTGACTACTGGGTGGATGATATCCTCTGGATCTAATAGCTCAGCAGCAGAGGCATCGACCCAGTGATAGTAACACTGACTACTGGGTGGATGTTATCCTCTGGGTCTAATAGCTCACCAGCAGAGGTATCGACCCAGTGATAGTAACACTGACTACTGGGTGGATGTTATCCTCTGGGTCTAATAGCTCACCAGCAGAGGCATCGACCTAGTGATAGTAACACTGACTACTGGGTGGATGATATCCTCTGGGTCTAATAGCTCACCAGCAGAGGCATCGACCCAGTGATATTAACACTGACTACTGGGTGGATTATATCCTCTGGGTCGAATAGCTCACCAGCAGAGGCATTGACGCAGTGATAGTAACACTGCCTGCTGGGTGAATGATATCCTCTTGATCTAATAGCTCACCAGCAGAGGCATCGGTCCAGTGATAGTAACACTGACTACTGGGTGAATGTTATCCTGTGGATCTAATAGCTCACCAGCAGAGGCTTCGACCCAGTGATAGTAACTCTGACTACTGGGTGGATGTTATCCTCTGGGTCTAATAGCTCACCAGCAGAGGCATCGACCGAGTGATTGTAACACTGACTACTGGGTGGATGTTATCCTCCGGGTGTAATAGCTCAGCAGCAGAGGCATCGACCCAGTGATAGTAACACTGACTACTGGGTGGATGATATCCTCTGGGTCTAATAGGTCACCAGCAGAGGCATCGACCCAGTGATTGTAACACTGACTACTGGGTGGATGTTATCCTCTTTGTCTAATAGCTCACCAGCAGAGGCATCGTTCCAGTGATAGTAACACTGACTACTGGGTGGATGATATCCTCTGGGTCTAATAGCTCACCAGCAGAGGCATCGACCCAGTGATAGTAACACTGACTACTGGGTAGATGATATCCTCTGGGTCTAATAGTTCACCAGCAGAGGCATCGACCCAGTGATAGTAACACTGACTACTGGGTGGATGACATCCTCTGGGTCTAATAGCTCACCACCAGAGGCATCGACCGAGTGATTGTAACACTGACTACTGGGTGGATGATATCCTCTGGGTCTAATAGCTCACCATGCATCGACCCAGTGATAGTAACACTGACTACTGGGTGGATGTTATCCTCTGGGTCTAATAGCTCACCAGCAGAGGCATGGACCGAGTGATAGTAACACTGACTACTGTGTGGATGTTATCCTCTGGGTCTAATAGCTCACCAGCAGAGGTATCGACCCAATGATAGTAACGACAACTGGGTGGATGTTATCCTGTGGGTCTAATAGCTCAGCAGCAGAGGCATCGACCCAATGATAGTAACACTGACTACTGGGTGGATGTTATCCTCTGGGTCTAATAGCTCACCAGCAGAGGTATCGACCCAGTGATAGTAACACTGACTACTGGGTGGATGATATCCTCTGGGTCTAATAGCCCAGCAGCAGAGGCATCGACGTAGTGATAGTAACACTGACTACTGGGTGGATGATATCCTCTGGGTCTAATAGCTCACCAGCAGAGGCATCGACCCAGTGATAGTAACACTGACTACTGGGTGGATGATATCCTCTGGGTCTAATAGCTCACCAGCAGAGGCATCGATCCAGTGATAGTAAAACTGACTACTGGGTGGAGGTTATCCTCTGGGTCTATTAGCTCACCAGGCATCGACCCAGTGATAGTAACACTGACTACTGGGTGGATGATATCCTTTGGGTCTAATAACTCACCAGGCATCGACCCAGTGATAGTAACACTGACTGCTGGGTGGATCATATCCTCTGGGTCTAATAGCTCACCAGGTATCGACCCAGTGATAGTAACACTGACTACTGGGTGGATGTTATCCTCTGGGTCTAATAGCTCAGCAGCAGAGGTATCAACCCAGTGATAGTAACACTGACTACTGGGTGGATGTTATCCTCTGGGTCTAATAGCTCACCAGCAGATGTATGGACCCAGTGATAGTAACACTGACTACTGGGTGGATGTTATCCTCTGGGTCTAATAGCTCAGCAGCAGAGGCATCGACCCAGTGATAGTAACACTGACTACTGGGTGGATGTTATCCTCTGGGTCTAATAGCTCACCAGGTATCGACCCAGTGATAGTAACACTGACTACTGGGTGGATGTTATCCTCTGGGTCTAATAGCTCAACAGCAGAGGTATCGAATCAGTGATAGTAACACTGACTACTGGTTGGATGTTATCCTCTGGGTCTAATAGCTCAGCAGCAGAGGCATCGACCCAGTGATTGCAACACTGACTACTGGGTGGATGATATCCTCTGGGTCTAATATGTCACCAGCAGAGGCATCGACCCAGTGATAGCAACACTGACTACTAGGTGGATGATATCCTCTGGGTCGAATAGCTCACCAGCAGAGGAATTGAGCAGTGATAGTAAGACAGACTGCTAGGTGGATGATATCCTCTTGATCTAATAGCTCACGAGCAGAGGCATCGACCCAGTGATAGTAACACTGACTACTGGGTGGATGTTATCCTCTGGGTCTAATAGCTCACCAGCAGAGGCATCGACCGAGTGATTGTAACACTGACTACTGGGTGGATGTTATCCTCCGGGTGTAATAGCTCAGCAGCAGAGGCATCGACCCAGTGATAGTAACACTGACTACTGGGTGGATGTTATCCTCTTTGTCTAATAGCTCACCAGCAGAGGCATCGACCCAGTGATAGTAACACTGACTACTTGGTGGATGATATCCTCTGGGTCTAATAGCTCACCAGCAGAGGCATCGACCGAGTGATTGCAACACTGACTACTGGGTGGATGATATCCTCTGGGTCTAATAGCTCACCATGCATCGACCCAGTGATAGTAACACTGACTACTGGGTGGATGTTATCCTCTGGGTGTAATAGCTCACCAGCAGAGGCATGGACCGAGTGATAGTAACACTGACTACTGTGTGGATGTTATCCTCTGGGTCTAATAGCTCAGCAGCAGAGGTATCGACCCAGTGATAGTAACACTGACTACTGGGTGGATGATATCCTCTGGGTCTAATAGCCCAGCAGCAGAGGCATCGACGTAGTGATAGTAACACTGACTACTGGGTGGATGAAATCCTCTGGGTCTAATAGCTCACGAGCAGAGGCATCGACCCAGTGATATTAACACTGACTACTGGGTGGATTATATCCTCTGGGTCGAATAGCTCACCAGCAGAGGCATTGACGCAGTGATAGTAACACTGACTACTGGGTGGATGATATCCTCTTGATGTAATAGCTCACCAGCAGAGGCATCGAACCAATGATAGTAACACTGACTACTGGGTGGATGATATCCTCTGGGTCTAATAGGTCACCAACAGAGGTATCGACCCAGTGATAGTAACACTGACTACTGGGTGGATGATATTCTCTGGGTCTAACAGCGCAGCAGCAGAGGCATCGACCCAATGATAGTAACACTGACTACTGGGTGGATGTTATCCTCTGGTTATAATAGCTCACCAGCAGAGGCATCGACCCAGTGATAGTAACACTGACTACTGGGTGGATGATATCCTCTGGGTCTAATAGCCCAGCAGCAGAGGCATCGACGTAGTGATAGTAACACTGACTACTGGGTGGATGATATCCTCTGGGTCTAATAGCTCACCAGCAGAGGCATCGACCCAGTGATAGTAACACTGACTACTGGGTGGATGATATCCTCTGGGTCTAATAGCTCACCAGCAGAGGCATCGATCCAGTGATAGTAACACTGACTACTGGGTGGATGTTATCCTCTGGGTCTATTAGCTCACCAAGCATCGACCCAGTGATAGTAACACTGACTACTGGGTGGATGATATCCTTTGGGTCTAATAACTCACCAGGCATCGACTCAGTGATAGTAACACTGACTGCTGGGTGGATCATATCCTCTGGGTCTAATAGCTCACCAGGTATCGACCCAGTGATAGTAACACTGACTACTGGGTGGATGTTATCCTCTGGGTCTAATAGCTCAGCAGCAGAGGTTTCGACCCAGTGATAGTAACACTGACTACTGGGTGGATGTTATCCTCTGGGTCTAATAGCTCACCAGCAGATGTATGGACCCAGTGATAGTAACACTGACTACTGGGTGGATGTTATCCTCTGGGTCTAATAGCTCAGCAGCAGAGGCATCGACCCAGTGATAGTAACACTGACTTCTGGGTGGATGTTATCCTCTGGGTCTAATAGCTCACCAGGTATCGACCCAGTGATAGTAACACTGACTAGTGGGTGGATGTTATCCTCTGGGTCTAATAGCTCACCAGGTATCGTCCAAGTGATAGTAACACTGACTACTGGGTGGATGTTATCCTCTGGGTCTAATAGCTCAGCAGCAGAGGTATCGAATCAGTGATAGTAACACTGACTACTGGGTGGATGTTATCCTCTGGGTCTAATAGCTCACCAGCAGAGGCATCGACCCAGTGATAGTAACACTGACTACTGGGTGGATGATATCCTCTGGGTCTAATAGCTCACCAGCAGAGGCATCGATCCAGTGATAGTAACACTGACTACTGGGTGGATTTTATCCTCTGGGTCTATTAGCTCACCAGGCATCGACCCAGTGATAGTAACACTGACTACTGGGTGGATGATATCCTTTGGGTCTAATAACTCACCAGGCATCGACCCAGTGATAGTAACACGGACTACTGGGTGGATGTTATCCTCTGGGTCTAATAGCTCAGCAGCAGAGGTATGGACCCAGTGATAGTAACACTGACTACTGGGTGGATGTTATCCTCTGGGTCTAATAGCTCACCAGCAGATGTATGGAACCAGTAATAGTAACACTGACTACTGGGTGGATGTTATCCTCTGGGTCTAATAGCTCAGCAGCAGAGGCATCGACCCAGTGATAGTAACACTGACTACTGGGTGGATGTTATCCTCTGGGTCTAATAGCTCACCAGGTATCGACCCAGTGATAGTAACACTGACTAGTGGGTGGATGTTATCCTCTGGGTCTAATAGCTCACCAGGTATCGACCCAGTGATAGTAACACTGACTACTGGGTGGGTGTTATCCTCTGGGTCTAATAGCTCAGCAGCAGAGGTATCGAATCAGTGATAGTGACACTGGCTACTGGGTGGATGTTATCCTCTGGGTCTAATAGCTCAGCAGCAGAGGCATCGACCCAGTGATTGTAACACTGACTACTGGGTGGATGATATCCTCTGGGTCTAATAGGTCACCAGCAGAGGCATCGACCCAGTGATAGCAACACTGACTACTAGGTGGATGATATCCTCTGGGTCGAATAGCTCACCAGCAAAGGGATTGAGCAGTGATAGTAAGACAGACTGCTGGGTGGATGATATCCTCTTGATCTAATAGCTCACGAGCAGAGGCATCGACCCAGTGATAGTAACACTGACTACTGGGTGGATGATATCCTCTGGGTCTAATAGGTCACCAGCAGAGGTATCGACCCAGTGATAGTAACACTGACTACTGGGTGGATGTTATCCTCTGGGTGTAATAGCTCAGCAGCAGAGGCATCGACCCAGTGATAGTAACACTGACTACTGGGTGGATGTTATCCTCTGGGTCTAATAGCTCACCAGCAGAGGTATCGACCCAGTGATAGTAACACTGACTACTGGGTGGATGTTATCCTCTGGGTCTAATAGCTCACCAGCAGAGGCATCGACCCAGTGATAGTAACACTGACTACTGGGTGGATGATATCCTCTGGGTCTAATAGCTCACCAGCAGAGGCATCGACCCAGTGATATTAACACTGACTGCTGGGTGGATTATATCCTCTGGGTCGAATAGCTCACCAGCAGAGGCATTGACGCAGTGATAGTAACACTGACTACTGGGTGGATGATATCCTCTTGATGTAATAGCTCACCAGCAGAGGCATCGACCCAGTGATAGTAATAATGACTACTGGGTGAATGTTATCCTGTGGATCTAATAGCTCACTAGCAGAGGCATCGACCCAGTGATAGTAACACTGACTACTGGGTGGATGTTATCCTCTGGGTCTAATAGCTCACCACCAGAGGCATCGACCGAGTGATTGTAACACTGACTACTGGGTGGATGTTATCCTCTGGGTGTAATAGCTCAGCAGCAGAGGCATCGACCCAGTGATAGTAACACTGACTACTGGGTGGATGTTATCCTCTGGGTCTAATAGCTCACCAGCAGAGGCATCGACGCAGTGATAGTAACACTGACTACTGGGTAGATGATATCCTCTGGGTCTAATAGTTCACCAGCAGAGGCATCGACCCAGTGATAGTAACACTGACTACTGGGTGGATGATATCCTCTGGGTCTAATAGCTCACCAGCAGAGGCATCGACCCAGTGATTGTAACACTGACTACTGGGTGGATGATATCCTCTGGGTCTAATAGCTCACCATGCATCGACCCAGTGATAGTAACACTGACTACTGTGTGGATGTTATCCTCTGGGTCTAATAGCTCACCAGCAGAGGTATCGACCCAATGATAGTAACGACTACTGGGTGGATGTTATCTTCTGGGTCTAATAGCTCACCAGCAGAGGTATCGACCCAGTGATAGTAACACTGACTACTGGGTGGATTATATCCTCTGGGTCGAATAGCTCACCAGCAGAGGCATTGACGCAGTGATAGTAACACTGCCTGCTGGGTGGATGATATCCTCTTGATCTAATAGCTCACCAGCAGAGGCATCGACCCAGTGATAGTAATACTGACTACTGGGTGGATGATATCCTGTGGATCTAATAGCTCACCAGCAGAGGCATCGACCCAGTGATAGTAACACTGACTACTGGGTGGATGTTATCCTCTGGGTCTAATAGCTCACCAGCAGAGGCATCGACCGAGTGATTGTAACACTGACTACTGGGTGGATGTTATCCTCTGGGTGTAATAACTCAGCAGCAGAGGCATCGACCCAGTGATAGTAACACTGACTACTGGGTGGATGATATCCTCTGGGTCTAATAGGTCACCAGCAGAGGCATCGACCCAGTGATAGTAACACTGACTACTGGGTGGATGATATCCTCTGGGTCTAATAGCTCACCAGCAGAGGCATCGACCCAGTGATAGTAACACTGACTGCTGGGTGGATGATATCCTCTGGGTCTAATAGGTAACCAGCAGAGGTATCGACCCAGTGATTGTAACACTGACTACTGGGTGGATGTTATCCTCTTTGTCTAATAGCTCACCAGCAGAGGCATCGATCCAGTGATAGTAACACTGACTACTGGGTGGATGTTATCCTCTGGGTCTAATAGCTCACCAGCAGAGGCATCGACCCAGTGATAGTAACACAGACTACTAGGTAGATGCTATCATCTGGGTCTAATAGCTCAGCAGCAGAGGCATCGACCCAGTGATAGTAACACTGACTACTGGGTGGATGATATCCTCTGGGTCTAATAGCTCACCATGCATCGACCCAGTGATAGTAACACTGACTACTGTGTGGATGTTATCCTCTGGGTCTAATAGCTCACCAGCAGAGGTATCGACCCAATGATAGTAACGACTACTGGGTGGATGTTATCTTCTGGGTCTAATAGCTCACCAGCAGAGGTATCGAACCAGTGATAGTAACACTGACTACTGGGTGGATGTTATCCTCTGGGTCTAATAGCTCACCAGCAGAGACATCGACCCAGTGATAGTAACACTGACTACTGGGTGGATGATATCCTCTGGGTCGAATAGCTCACCAGCAGAGGCATTGACGCAGTGATAGTAACACTGACTACTGGGTGGATGATATTCTCTTGATCTAATAGCTCACCAGCAGAGGCATTGACCCAGTGATAGTAACACTGACTACTGGGTGGATGATAACCTCTGGGTCTAATAGATCACCAACAGAGGTATCGACCCAGTGATAGTAACACTGACTACTGGGTGGATGATATCCTCTGGGTCTAATAGCCCAGCAGCAGAGGCATCGACCCAACGATAGTAACACTGACTACTGGGTGGATGTTATCCTCTGGGTCTAATAGCTCACCAGCAGAGATATCGACCCAGTCATAGTAACACTGACTACTGGGTGGATGATATCCTCTGGGTCTAATAGCCCAGCAGCAGAGGCATCGTCGTAGTGATAGTAACACTGACTACTGGGTGGATGATATCCTCTGGGTCTAATAGCTCACCAGCAGAGGCATCGACCAAGTGATAGTAACACTGACTACTGGGTGGATGATATCCTCTGGGTCTAATAGCCCAGCAGCAGAGGCATCGACGTAGTGATAGTAACACTGACTGCTGGGTGGATCATATCCTCTGGGTCTAATAGCTCACCAGGCATCGACCCAGTGATAGTAACACTGACTACTGGGTGGATGTTATACTCTGGGTCTAATAGCTCAGCAGCAGAGGTATCGAGCCATTGATAGTAACACTGACTACTGGGTGGATGTTATCCTCTGGGTCTAATAGCTCACCAGCAGATGTATCGACCCAGTGATAGTAACACTGACTACTGGGTGGATGTTATCCTCTGGGTCTAATAACTCAGCAGCAGAGGCATCGACCCAGTGATAGTAACACTGACTACTGGGTGGATGTTATCCTCTGGGTCTAATAGCTCACCAGGTATCGACCCAGTGATAGTAACACTGACTACTGGGTGGATGTTATCCTCTGGGTCTAATAGCTCACCAGGTATCGACCCAGTGATAGTAACACTGACTACTGGGTGGATGTTATCCTCTGGGTCTAATAGCTCAGCAGCAGAGGTATCGACTCAATGATAGTAACACTGACTACTGGGTGGATGTTATCCTCTGGGTCTAATAGCTCACCAGGTATTGACCCAGTGATTGTAACACTGACTACTGGGTGAATGCTATCCCCTTGGTCTAATAGCTCAGCAGCAGAGGCATCGACCCAATGATAGTAACACTGACTACTGGGTGGATGATATGCTCTGGATCTAATAGCTCACCAGCAGAGGCATCGACCCAGTGATAGTAACACTGACTACTGGGTGGATTATATCCTCTGCGTCGAATAGCTCACCAGCAGAGGCATTGACGGAGTGATAGTAACACTGCCTGCTGGGTGGATGATATCCTCTTGATCTAATAGCTCACCAGCAGAGGCATCGGTCCAGTGATAGTAACACTGACTACTGGGTGAATGTTATCCTGTGGATCTAATAGCTCACCAGCAGAGGCATCGACCCAGTGATAGTAACACTGACTACTGGGTGGATGTTATCCTCTGGGTCTAATAGCTCACCAGCAGAGGCATCGACCCAGTGATAGTAACACAGACTACTGGGTAGATGCTATCCTCTGGGTCTAATAGCTCAGCAGCAGAGGCATCGACCCAGTGATAGTAACACTGACTACTGGGTGGATGATATCCTCTGGGTCTAATAGCCCAGCAGCAGAGGCATCGACGTAGTGATAGTAACACTGACTACTGGGTGGATGATATCCTCTGGGTCTAATAGGTCACCAGCAGAGGCATCGACCCAGTGATAGTAACACTGACTACTGGGTATATGATATCCTCTGGGTCTAATAGCTCACCAGCAGAGGCATCGACCCAGTGATAGTAACACTGACTGCTGGGTGGATGATATCCTCTGGGTCTAATAGGTAACCAGCAGAGGTATCGACCCAGTGATTGTAACACTGACTACTGGGTGGATGTTATCCTCTTTGTCTAATAGCTCACCAGCAGAGGCATCGATCCAGTGATAGTAACACTGACTACTGGGTGGATGTTATCCTCTGGGTCTAATAGCTCACCAGCAGAGGCATCGACCCAGTGATAGTAACACATACTACTGGGTAGATGCTATCCTCTGGGTCTAATAGCTCAGCAGCAGAGGCATCGACCCAGTGATAGTAACACTGACTACTGGGTGGATGATATCCTCTGGGTCTAATAGCTCACCATGCATCGACCCAGTGATAGTAACACTGACTACTGTGTGGATGTTATCCTCTGGGTCTAATAGCTCACCAGCAGAGGTATCGACCCAATGATAGTAACGACTACTGGGTGGATGTTATCTTCTGGGTCTAATAGCTCACCAGCAGAGGTATCGAACCAGTGATAGTAACACTGACTACTGGGTGGATGTTATCCTCTGGGTCTAATAGCTCACCAGCAGAGACATCGACCCAGTGATAGTAACACTGACTACTGGGTGGATGATATCCTCTGGGTCGAATAGCTCACCAGCAGAGGCATTGACGCAGTGATAGTAACACTGACTACTGGGTGGATGATATCCTCTTGATCTAATAGCTCACCAGCAGAGGCATTGACCCAGTGATAGTAACACTGACTACTGGGTGGATGATAACCTCTGGGTCTAATAGGTCACCAACAGAGGTATCGACCCAGTGATAGTAACACTGACTACTGGGTGGATGATATCCTCTGGGTCTAATAGCTCAGCAGCAGAGGCATCGACCCAACGATAGTAACACTGACTACTGGGTGGATGTTATCCTCTGGGTCTAATAGCACACCAGCAGAGGTATCGACCCAGTCATAGTAACACTGACTACTGGGTGGATGATATCCTCTGGGTCTAATAGCCCAGCAGCAGAGGCATCGACGTAGTGATAGTAACACTGACTACTACGTGGATGATATCCTCTGGGTCTAATAGCTCACCAGCAGAGGCATCGACCCAGTGATAGTAACACTGACTACTGGGTGGATGATATCCTCTGGGTCTAATAGCTCACCAGCAGAGGCATCGACCCAGTGATAGTAACACTGAATACTGGGTGGATGTTATCCTCTGGGTCTATTAGCTCACCAGGCATCGACCCAGTGATAGTAACGCTGACTACTGGGTGGATGTTATCCTCTGGGTCTAATAGCTCACCAGGCATCGACCCAGTGATAGTAACACTGACTGCTGGGTGGATCATATCCTCTGGGTCTAATAGCTCACCAGGCATCGACCCAGTGATAGTAACACTGACTACTGGGTGGATGTTATACTCTGGGTCTAATAGCTCAGCAGCAGAGGTATCGAGCCATTGATAGTAACACTGACTACTGGGTGGATGTTATCCTCTGGGTCTAATAGCTCACCAGCAGATGTATCGACCCAGTGATAGTAACACTGACTACTGGGTGGATGTTATCCTCTGGGTCTAATAGCTCACCAGCAGATGTATCGACCCAGTGATAGTAACACTGACTACTGGGTGGATGTTATCCTCTGGGTCTAATAACTCAGCAGCAGAGGCATCGACCCAGTGATAGTAACACTGACTACTGGGTGGATGTTATCCTCTGGGTCTAATAGCTCACCAGGTATCGACCCAGTGATAGTAACAATGACTACTGGGTGGATGTTATCCTCTGGGTCTAATAGCTCACCAGGTATCGACCCAGTGATAGTAACACTGACTACTGGGTGGATGTTATCCTCTGGGTCTAATAGCTCAGCAGCAGAGGTATCGACCCAATGATAGTAACACTGACTACTGGGTGGATGTTATCCTCTGGGTCTAATAGCTCACCAGGTATCGACCCAGTGATAGTAACACTGACTACTGGGTGGATGTTATCCTCTGGGTCTAATAGCTCAACAGCAGAGGTATCGAATCAGTGATAGTAACACTGACTACTGGTTGGATGTTATCCTCTGGGTCTAATAGCTCAGCAGCAGAGGCATCGACCCAGTGATTGCAACACTGACTACTGGGTGGATGATATCCTCTGGGTCTAATATGTCACCAGCAGAGGCATCGACCCAGTGATAGCAACACTGACTACTAGGTGGATGATATCCTCTGGGTCGAATAGCTCACCAGCAGAGGAATTGAGCAGTGATAGTAAGACAGACTGCTAGGTGGATGATATCCTCTTGATCTAATAGCTCACGAGCAGAGGCATCGACCCAGTGATAGTAACACTGACTACTGGGTGGATTATATCCTCTGGGTCTAATAGCTCACCAGCAGAGGCATCGACCGAGTGATTGTAACACTGACTACTGGGTGGATGTTATCCTCCGGGTGTAATAGCTCAGCAGCAGAGGCATCGACCCAGTGATAGTAACACTGACTACTGGGTGGATGTTATCCTCTTTGTCTAATAGCTCACCAGCAGAGGCATCGACCCAGTGATAGTAACACTGACTACTTGGTGGATGATATCCTCTGGGTCTAATAGCTCACCAGCAGAGGCATCGACCGAGTGATTGCAACACTGACTACTGGGTGGATGATATCCTCTGGGTCTAATAGCTCACCATGCATCGACCCAGTGATAGTAACACTGACTACTGGGTGGATGTTATCCTCTGGGTGTAATAGCTCACCAGCAGAGGCATGGACCGAGTGATAGTAACACTGACTACTGTGTGGATGTTATCCTCTGGGTCTAATAGCTCAGCAGCAGAGGTATCGACCCAGTGATAGTAACACTGACTACTGGGTGGATGATATCCTCTGGGTCTAATAGCCCAGCAGCAGAGGCATCGACGTAGTGATAGTAACACTGACTACTGGGTGGATGAAATCCTCTGGGTCTAATAGCTCACGAGCAGAGGCATCGACCCAGTGATATTAACACTGACTACTGGGTGGATTATATCCTCTGGGTCGAATAGCTCACCAGCAGAGGCATTGACGCAGTGATAGTAACACTGACTACTGGGTGGATGATATCCTCTTGATGTAATAGCTCACCAGCAGAGGCATCGAACCAATGATAGTAACACTGACAACTGGGTGGATGATATCCTCTGGGTCTAATAGGTCACCAACAGAGGTATCGACCCAGTGATAGTAACACTGACTACTGGGTGGATGATATTCTCTGGGTCTAACAGCGCAGCAGCAGAGGCATCGACCCAATGATAGTAACACTGACTACTGGGTGGATGTTATCCTCTGGTTATAATAGCTCACCAGCAGAGGCATCGACCCAGTGATAGTAACACTGACTACTGGGTAGATGATATCCTCTGGGTCTAATAGCCCAGCAGCAGAGGCATCGACGTAGTGATAGTAACACTGACTACTGGGTGGATGATATCCTCTGGGTCTAATAGCTCACCAGCAGAGGCATCGACCCAGTGATAGTAACACTGACTACTGGGTGGATGATATCCTCTGGGTCTAATAGCTCACCAGCAGAGGCATCGATCCAGTGATAGTAACACTGACTACTGGGTGGATGTTATCCTCTGGGT
Organism: Bathymodiolus septemdierum; assembly: GCA_963383655.1. Lineage (NCBI taxonomy): Eukaryota > Metazoa > Mollusca > Bivalvia > Mytilida > Modiolidae > Bathymodiolus > Bathymodiolus septemdierum. The sequence continues at coordinate 42,980,220 of OY726521.1, read as the reverse complement.
CTATTAGCTCACCAAGCATCGACCCAGTGATAGTAACACTGACTACTGGGTGGATGATATCCTTTGGGTCTAATAACTCACCAGGCATCGACTCAGTGATAGTAACACTGACTGCTGGGTGGATCATATCCTCTGGGTCTAATAGCTCACCAGGTATCGACCCAGTGATAGTAACACTGACTACTGGGTGGATGTTATCCTCTGGGTCTAATAGCTCAGCAGCAGAGGTTTCGACCCAGTGATAGTAACACTGACTACTGGGTGGATGTTATCCTCTGGGTCTAATAGCTCACCAGCAGATGTATGGACCCAGTGATAGTAACACTGACTACTGGGTGGATGTTATCCTCTGGGTCTAATAGCTCAGCAGCAGAGGCATCGACCCAGTGATAGTAACACTGACTTCTGGGTGGATGTTATCCTCTGGGTCTAATAGCTCACCAGGTATCGACCCAGTGATAGTAACACTGACTAGTGGGTGGATGTTATCCTCTGGGTCTAATAGCTCACCAGGTATCGTCCAAGTGATAGTAACACTGACTACTGGGTGGATGTTATCCTCTGGGTCTAATAGCTCAGCAGCAGAGGTATCGAATCAGTGATAGTAACACTGACTACTGGGTGGATGTTATCCTCTGGGTCTAATAGCTCACCAGCAGAGGCATCGACCCAGTGATAGTAACACTGACTACTGGGTGGATGATATCCTCTGGGTCTAATAGCTCACCAGCAGAGGCATCGATCCAGTGATAGTAACACTGACTACTGGGTGGATTTTATCCTCTGGGTCTATTAGCTCACCAGGCATCGACCCAGTGATAGTAACACTGACTACTGGGTGGATGATATCCTCTGGGTCTAATAGCTCACCAGCAGAGGCATCGACCCAGTGATTGTAACACTGACTACTGGGTGGATGATATCCTCTGGGTCTAATAGCTCACCAGCAGAGGCATCGATCCAGTGATAGTAACACTGACTACTGGGTGGATTTTATCCTCTGGGTCTATTAGCTCACCAGGCATCGACCCAGTGATAGTAACACTGACTACTGGGTGGATGTTATCCTCTGGGTCTAATAGCTCACCAGCAGAGGCATCGACCCAGTGATTGTAACACTGACTACTGGGTGGATGATATCCTCTGGGTCTAATAGCTCACCAGCAGAGGCATCGATCCAGTGATAGTAACACTGACTACTGGGTGGATTTTATCCTCTGGGTCTATTAGCTCACCAGGCATCGACCCAGTGATAGTAACACTGACTACTGGGTGGATGATATCCTTTGGGTCTAATAACTCACCAGGCATCGACCCAGTGATAGTAACACGGACTACTGGGTGGATGTTATCCTCTGGGTCTAATAGCTCAGCAGCAGAGGTATGGACCCAGTGATAGTAACACTGACTACTGGGTGGATGTTATCCTCTGGGTCTAATAGCTCACCAGCAGATGTATGGAACCAGTAATAGTAACACTGACTACTGGGTGGATGTTATCCTCTGGGTCTAATAGCTCAGCAGCAGAGGCATCGACCCAGTGATAGTAACACTGACTACTGGGTGGATGTTATCCTCTGGGTCTAATAGCTCACCAGGTATCGACCCAGTGATAGTAACACTGACTAGTGGGTGGATGTTATCCTCTGGGTCTAATAGCTCACCAGGTATCGACCCAGTGATAGTAACACTGACTACTGGGTGGGTGTTATCCTCTGGGTCTAATAGCTCAGCAGCAGAGGTATCGAATCAGTGATAGTGACACTGGCTACTGGGTGGATGTTATCCTCTGGGTCTAATAGCTCAGCAGCAGAGGCATCGACCCAGTGATTGTAACACTGACTACTGGGTGGATGATATCCTCTGGGTCTAATAGGTCACCAGCAGAGGCATCGACCCAGTGATAGCAACACTGACTACTAGGTGGATGATATCCTCTGGGTCGAATAGCTCACCAGCAAAGGGATTGAGCAGTGATAGTAAGACAGACTGCTGGGTGGATGATATCCTCTTGATCTAATAGCTCACGAGCAGAGGCATCGACCCAGTGATAGTAACACTGACTACTGGGTGGATGATATCCTCTGGGTCTAATAGGTCACCAGCAGAGGTATCGACCCAGTGATAGTAACACTGACTACTGGGTGGATGATATCCTCTGGATCTAATAGCTCAGCAGCAGAGGCATCGACCCAGTGATAGTAACACTGACTACTGGGTGGATGTTATCCTCTGGGTCTAATAGCTCACCAGCAGAGGTATCGACCCAGTGATAGTAACACTGACTACTGGGTGGATGTTATCCTCTGGGTCTAATAGCTCACCAGCAGAGGCATCGACCCAGTGATAGTAACACTGACTACTGGGTGGATGATATCCTCTGGGTCTAATAGCTCACCAGCAGAGGCATCGACCCAGTGATATTAACACTGACTGCTGGGTGGATTATATCCTCTGGGTCGAATAGCTCACCAGCAGAGGCATTGACGCAGTGATAGTAACACTGACTACTGGGTGGATGATATCCTCTTGATGTAATAGCTCACCAGCAGAGGCATCGACCCAGTGATAGTAATAATGACTACTGGGTGAATGTTATCCTGTGGATCTAATAGCTCACTAGCAGAGGCATCGACCCAGTGATAGTAACACTGACTACTGGGTGGATGTTATCCTCTGGGTCTAATAGCTCACCACCAGAGGCATCGACCGAGTGATTGTAACACTGACTACTGGGTGGATGTTATCCTCTGGGTGTAATAGCTCAGCAGCAGAGGCATCGACCCAGTGATAGTAACACTGACTACTGGGTGGATGTTATCCTCTGGGTCTAATAGCTCACCAGCAGAGGCATCGACGCAGTGATAGTAACACTGACTACTGGGTAGATGATATCCTCTGGGTCTAATAGTTCACCAGCAGAGGCATCGACCCAGTGATAGTAACACTGACTACTGGGTGGATGATATCCTCTGGGTCTAATAGCTCACCAGCAGAGGCATCGACCCAGTGATTGTAACACTGACTACTGGGTGGATGATATCCTCTGGGTCTAATAGCTCACCATGCATCGACCCAGTGATAGTAACACTGACTACTGTGTGGATGTTATCCTCTGGGTCTAATAGCTCACCAGCAGAGGTATCGACCCAATGATAGTAACGACTACTGGGTGGATGTTATCTTCTGGGTCTAATAACTCACCAGCAGAGGTATCGACCCAGTGATAGTAACACTGACTACTGGGTGGATTATATCCTCTGGGTCGAATAGCTCACCAGCAGAGGCATTGACGCAGTGATAGTAACACTGCCTGCTGGGTGGATGATATCCTCTTGATCTAATAGCTCACCAGCAGAGGCATCGACCCAGTGATAGTAATACTGACTACTGGGTGGATGATATCCTGTGGATCTAATAGCTCACCAGCAGAGGCATCGACCCAGTGATAGTAACACTGACTACTGGGTGGATGTTATCCTCTGGGTCTAATAGCTCACCAGCAGAGGCATCGACCGAGTGATTGTAACACTGACTACTGGGTGGATGTTATCCTCTGGGTGTAATAACTCAGCAGCAGAGGCATCGACCCAGTGATAGTAACACTGACTACTGGGTGGATGATATCCTCTGGGTCTAATAGGTCACCAGCAGAGGCATCGACCCAGTGATAGTAACACTGACTACTGGGTGGATGATATCCTCTGGGTCTAATAGCTCACCAGCAGAGGCATCGACCCAGTGATAGTAACACTGACTGCTGGGTGGATGATATCCTCTGGGTCTAATAGGTAACCAGCAGAGGTATCGACCCAGTGATTGTAACACTGACTACTGGGTGGATGTTATCCTCTTTGTCTAATAGCTCACCAGCAGAGGCATCGATCCAGTGATAGTAACACTGACTACTGGGTGGATGTTATCCTCTGGGTCTAATAGCTCACCAGCAGAGGCATCGACCCAGTGATAGTAACACAGACTACTAGGTAGATGCTATCATCTGGGTCTAATAGCTCAGCAGCAGAGGCATCGACCCAGTGATAGTAACACTGACTACTGGGTGGATGATATCCTCTGGGTCTAATAGCTCACCATGCATCGACCCAGTGATAGTAACACTGACTACTGTGTGGATGTTATCCTCTGGGTCTAATAGCTCACCAGCAGAGGTATCGACCCAATGATAGTAACGACTACTGGGTGGATGTTATCTTCTGGGTCTAATAGCTCACCAGCAGAGGTATCGAACCAGTGATAGTAACACTGACTACTGGGTGGATGTTATCCTCTGGGTCTAATAGCTCACCAGCAGAGACATCGACCCAGTGATAGTAACACTGACTACTGGGTGGATGATATCCTCTGGGTCGAATAGCTCACCAGCAGAGGCATTGACGCAGTGATAGTAACACTGACTACTGGGTGGATGATATTCTCTTGATCTAATAGCTCACCAGCAGAGGCATTGACCCAGTGATAGTAACACTGACTACTGGGTGGATGATAACCTCTGGGTCTAATAGATCACCAACAGCGGTATCGACCCAGTGATAGTAACACTGACTACTGGGTGGATGATATCCTCTGGGTCTAATAGCCCAGCAGCAGAGGCATCGACCCAACGATAGTAACACTGACTACTGGGTGGATGTTATCCTCTGGGTCTAATAGCTCACCAGCAGAGATATCGACCCAGTCATAGTAACACTGACTACTGGGTGGATGATATCCTCTGGGTCTAATAGCCCAGCAGCAGAGGCATCGTCGTAGTGATAGTAACACTGACTACTGGGTGGATGATATCCTCTGGGTCTAATAGCTCACCAGCAGAGGCATCGACCAAGTGATAGTAACACTGACTACTGGGTGGATGATATCCTCTGGGTCTAATAGCCCAGCAGCAGAGGCATCGACGTAGTGATAGTAACACTGACTGCTGGGTGGATCATATCCTCTGGGTCTAATAGCTCACCAGGCATCGACCCAGTGATAGTAACACTGACTACTGGGTGGATGTTATACTCTGGGTCTAATAGCTCAGCAGCAGAGGTATCGAGCCATTGATAGTAACACTGACTACTGGGTGGATGTTATCCTCTGGGTGTAATAGCTCACCAGCAGATGTATCGACCCAGTGATAGTAACACTGACTACTGGGTGGATGTTATCCTCTGGGTCTAATAACTCAGCAGCAGAGGCATCGACCCAGTGATAGTAACACTGACTACTGGGTGGATGTTATCCTCTGGGTCTAATAGCTCACCAGGTATCGACCCAGTGATAGTAACACTGACTACTGGGTGGATGTTATCCTCTGGGTCTAATAGCTCACCAGGTATCGACCCAGTGATAGTAACACTGACTACTGGGTGGATGTTATCCTCTGGGTCTAATAGCTCAGCAGCAGAGGTATCGACTCAATGATAGTAACACTGACTACTGGGTGGATGTTATCCTCTGGGTCTAATAGCTCACCAGGTATTGACCCAGTGATTGTAACACTGACTACTGGGTGAATGCTATCCCCTTGGTCTAATAGCTCAGCAGCAGAGGCATCGACCCAATGATAGTAACACTGACTACTGGGTGGATGATATGCTCTGGATCTAATAGCTCACCAGCAGAGGCATCGACCCAGTGATAGTAACACTGACTACTGGGTGGATTATATCCTCTGCGTCGAATAGCTCACCAGCAGAGGCATTGACGGAGTGATAGTAACACTGCCTGCTGGGTGGATGATATCCTCTTGATCTAATAGCTCACCAGCAGAGGCATCGGTCCAGTGATAGTAACACTGACTACTGGGTGAATGTTATCCTGTGGATCTAATAGCTCACCAGCAGAGGCATCGACCCAGTGATAGTAACACTGACTACTGGGTGGATGTTATCCTCTGGGTCTAATAGCTCACCAGCAGAGGCATCGACCCAGTGATAGTAACACAGACTACTGGGTAGATGCTATCCTCTGGGTCTAATAGCTCAGCAGCAGAGGCATCGACCCAGTGATAGTAACACTGACTACTGGGTGGATGATATCCTCTGGGTCTAATAGCCCAGCAGCAGAGGCATCGACGTAGTGATAGTAACACTGACTACTGGGTGGATGATATCCTCTGGGTCTAATAGGTCACCAGCAGAGGCATCGACCCAGTGATAGTAACACTGACTACTGGGTATATGATATCCTCTGGGTCTAATAGCTCACCAGCAGAGGCATCGACCCAGTGATAGTAACACTGACTGCTGGGTGGATGATATCCTCTGGGTCTAATAGGTAACCAGCAGAGGTATCGACCCAGTGATTGTAACACTGACTACTGGGTGGATGTTATCCTCTTTGTCTAATAGCTCACCAGCAGAGGCATCGATCCAGTGATAGTAACACTGACTACTGGGTGGATGTTATCCTCTGGGTCTAATAGCTCACCAGCAGAGGCATCGACCCAGTGATAGTAACACATACTACTGGGTAGATGCTATCCTCTGGGTCTAATAGCTCAGCAGCAGAGGCATCGACCCAGTGATAGTAACACTGACTACTGGGTGGATGATATCCTCTGGGTCTAATAGCTCACCATGCATCGACCCAGTGATAGTAACACTGACTACTGTGTGGATGTTATCCTCTGGGTCTAATAGCTCACCAGCAGAGGTATCGACCCAATGATAGTAACGACTACTGGGTGGATGTTATCTTCTGGGTCTAATAGCTCACCAGCAGAGGTATCGAACCAGTGATAGTAACACTGACTACTGGGTGGATGTTATCCTCTGGGTCTAATAGCTCACCAGCAGAGACATCGACCCAGTGATAGTAACACTGACTACTGGGTGGATGATATCCTCTGGGTCGAATAGCTCACCAGCAGAGGCATTGACGCAGTGATAGTAACACTGACTACTGGGTGGATGATATCCTCTTGATCTAATAGCTCACCAGCAGAGGCATTGACCCAGTGATAGTAACACTGACTACTGGGTGGATGATAACCTCTGGGTCTAATAGGTCACCAACAGAGGTATCGACCCAGTGATAGTAACACTGACTACTGGGTGGATGATATCCTCTGGGTCTAATAGCTCAGCAGCAGAGGCATCGACCCAACGATAGTAACACTGACTACTGGGTGGATGTTATCCTCTGGGTCTAATAGCACACCAGCAGAGGTATCGACCCAGTCATAGTAACACTGACTACTGGGTGGATGATATCCTCTGGGTCTAATAGCCCAGCAGCAGAGGCATCGACGTAGTGATAGTAACACTGACTACTACGTGGATGATATCCTCTGGGTCTAATAGCTCACCAGCAGAGGCATCGACCCAGTGATAGTAACACTGACTACTGGGTGGATGATATCCTCTGGGTCTAATAGCTCACCAGCAGAGGCATCGACCCAGTGATAGTAACACTGAATACTGGGTGGATGTTATCCTCTGGGTCTATTAGCTCACCAGGCATCGACCCAGTGATAGTAACGCTGACTACTGGGTGGATGTTATCCTCTGGGTCTAATAGCTCACCAGGCATCGACCCAGTGATAGTAACACTGACTGCTGGGTGGATCATATCCTCTGGGTCTAATAGCTCACCAGGCATCGACCCAGTGATAGTAACACTGACTACTGGGTGGATGTTATACTCTGGGTCTAATAGCTCAGCAGCAGAGGTATCGAGCCATTGATAGTAACACTGACTACTGGGTGGATGTTATCCTCTGGGTCTAATAGCTCACCAGCAGATGTATCGACCCAGTGATAGTAACACTGACTACTGGGTGGATGTTATCCTCTGGGTCTAATAGCTCACCAGCAGATGTATCGACCCAGTGATAGTAACACTGACTACTGGGTGGATGTTATCCTCTGGGTCTAATAACTCAGCAGCAGAGGCATCGACCCAGTGATAGTAACACTGACTACTGGGTGGATGTTATCCTCTGGGTCTAATAGCTCACCAGGTATCGACCCAGTGATAGTAACACTGACTACTGGGTGGATGTTATCCTCTGGGTCTAATAGCTCACCAGGTATCGACCCAGTGATAGTAACACTGACTACTGGGTGGATGTTATCCTCTGGGTCTAATAGCTCAGCAGCAGAGGTATCGACCCAATGATAGTAACACTGACTACTGGGTGGATGCTATCCTCTGGGTCTAATAGCTCACCAGGTATCGACCCAGTGATTGTAACACTGACTACTGGGTGAATGCTATCCCCTGGGTCTAATAGCTCAGCAGCAGAGGCATCGACCCAATGATAGTAACACTGACTACTGGGTGGATGATATGCTCTGGATCTAATAGCTCACCAGCAGAGGCATCGACCCAGTGATAGTAACACTGACTACTGGGTGGATGTTATCCTCTGGGTCTAATAGCTCAGCAGCAGAGGCATCGACCCAGTGATAGTAACACTGACTACTGGGTGGATGTTATCCTCTGGGTCTAATAGCTCAGCAGCAGAGGTATCGACCCAGTGATAGTAACACTGACTACTGGGTGGATGTTATCCTCTGGGTCTAATAGCTCATCAGCAGAGGTATCGACCCAGTGATAGTAACACTGACTACTGGGTGGATGCTATCCTCTGGGTCTAATAGCTCAGCAGCAGAGGCATCGACCCAGTGATAGTAACACTGACTACTGGGTGGATGATATCCTCTGGGTCTAATAGCTCACCAGCAGAGGCATCGACCCAATGATAGTAATACTGACTACTGGGTGGATGTTATCCTCTTTGTCTAATAGCTCAGCAGCAGAGTTATCGACCCAGTGATAGCAACACTGACTACTGGATGGATGTTATCCTCTGGGTCTAATAGCTGAGCAGCAGAGGTATTGAACCAGTGATAGTAACACTGACTACTGGATGGATGATATCCTCTGGGTCTAATAGGTAACCAGCAGAGGTATCGACCCAGTGATTGTAACACTGACTACTGGGTGGATGTTATCCTCTTTGTCTAATAGCTCACCAGCAGAGGCATCGATCCAGTGATAGTAACACTGACTACTGGGTGGATGTTATCCTCTGGGTCTAATAGCTCACCAGCAGAGGCATCGACCCAGTGATAGTAACACATACTACTGGGTAGATGCTATCCTCTGGGTCTAATAGCTCAGCAGCAGAGGCATCGACCCAGTGATAGTAACACTGACTACTGGGTGGATGATATCCTCTGGGTCTAATAGCTCACCATGCATCGACCCAGTGATAGTAACACTGACTACTGTGTGGATGTTATCCTCTGGGTCTAATAGCTCACCAGCAGAGGTATCGACCCAATGATAGTAACGACTACTGGGTGGATGTTATCTTCTGGGTCTAATAGCTCACCAGCAGAGGTATCGAACCAGTGATAGTAACACTGACTACTGGGTGGATGTTATCCTCTGGGTCTAATAGCTCACCAGGCATCGACCCAGTGATAGTAACACTGACTGCTGGGTGGATCATATCCTCTGGGTCTAATAGCTCACCAGGCATCGACCCAGTGATAGTAACACTGACTACTGGGTGGATGTTATACTCTGGGTCTAATAGCTCAGCAGCAGAGGTATCGAGCCATTGATAGTAACACTGACTACTGGGTGGATGTTATCCTCTTTGTCTAATAGCTCACCAGCAGAGGCATCGATCCAGTGATAGTAACACTGACTACTGGGTGGATGTTATCCTCTGGGTCTAATAGCTCACCAGCAGAGGCATCGACCCAGTGATAGTAACACATACTACTGGGTAGATGCTATCCTCTGGGTCTAATAGCTCAGCAGCAGAGGCATCGACCCAGTGATAGTAACACTGACTACTGGGTGGATGATATCCTCTGGGTCTAATAGCTCACCATGCATCGACCCAGTGATAGTAACACTGACTACTGTGTGGATGTTATCCTCTGGGTCTAATAGCTCACCAGCAGAGGTATCGACCCAATGATAGTAACGACTACTGGGTGGATGTTATCTTCTGGGTCTAATAGCTCACCAGCAGAGGTATCGAACCAGTGATAGTAACACTGACTACTGGGTGGATGTTATCCTCTGGGTCTAATAGCTCACCAGGCATCGACCCAGTGATAGTAACACTGACTGCTGGGTGGATCATATCCTCTGGGTCTAATAGCTCACCAGGCATCGACCCAGTGATAGTAACACTGACTACTGGGTGGATGTTATACTCTGGGTCTAATAGCTCAGCAGCAGAGGTATCGAGCCATTGATAGTAACACTGACTACTGGGTGGATGTTATCCTCTGGGTCTAATAGCTCACCAGCAGATGTATCGACCCAGTGATAGTAACACTGACTACTGGGTGGATGTTATCCTCTGGGTCTAATAACTCAGCAGCAGAGGCATCGACCCAGTGATAGTAACACTGACTACTGGGTGGATGTTATCCTCTGGGTCTAATAGCTCACCAGGTATCGACCCAGTGATAGTAACACTGACTACTGGGTGGATGTTATCCTCTGGGTCTAATAGCTCACCAGGTATCGACCCAGTGATAGTAACACTGACTACTGGGTGGATGTTATCCTCTGGGTCTAATAGCTCAGCAGCAGAGGTATCGACCCAATGATAGTAACACTGACTACTGGGTGGATGCTATCCTCTGGGTCTAATAGCTCACCAGGTATCGACCCAGTGATTGTAACACTGACTACTGGGTGAATGCTATCCCCTGGGTCTAATAGCTCAGCAGCAGAGGCATCGACCCAATGATAGTAACACTGACTACTGGGTGGATGATATGCTCTGGATCTAATAGCTCACCAGCAGAGGCATCGACCCAGTGATAGTAACACTGACTACTGGGTGGATGTTATCCTCTGGGTCTAATAGCTCAGCAGCAGAGGCATCGACCCAGTGATAGTAACACTGACTACTGGGTGGATGTTATCCTCTGGGTCTAATAGCTCAGCAGCAGAGGTATCGACCCAGTGATAGTAACACTGACTACTGGGTGGATGTTATCCTCTGGGTCTAATAGCTCATCAGCAGAGGTATCGACCCAGTGATAGTAACACTGACTACTGGGTGGATGCTATCCTCTGGGTCTAATAGCTCAGCAGCAGAGGCATCGACCCAGTGATAGTAACACTGACTACTGGGTGGATGATATCCTCTGGGTCTAATAGCTCACCAGCAGAGGCATCGACCCAATGATAGTAATACTGACTACTGGGTGGATGTTATCCTCTTTGTCTAATAGCTCAGCAGCAGAGTTATCGACCCAGTGATAGCAACACTGACTACTGGATGGATGTTATCCTCTGGGTCTAATAGCTGAGCAGCAGAGGTATTGAACCAGTGATAGTAACACTGACTACTGGATGGATGATATCCTCTGGGTCTAATAGCTCACCAGGTATCGACCCAGTGATAGTAACACATACGTTGATATCTAATTAAGTGTGTACGATGCATCTGTGGAATAACCTTCATTAAGTAGGCTCAAAGTCAAAATATTGCCAAGGGAAATAATCCAATAGTTCCTGGGAGCAAGAAATCAAAGGGGCCCAAACAGAAAAGATAGAATCGGCAGATATATTTCAATGGAATATTTTGAATCACAATTTATAAGATTAATTTGGTTAATGGGGGCTTAGCGTCAGCTCTGTGTTTTTCCCTACTAAATCACTGGGTAAATGTCTGAACATCTTTTCTTGAAGTAGGTATTGGAGGGAGAAACCACGTCACTGTTGTAAGGATTAAGATTAAATCATACCACTCGGCCACCAAGACCTCAGTTCAAAATAAAGACATTATATACTAGTCAACAAAAGCAACGATACAAGGGTTTGATACTCAATATTTTTTACATAGAGAAAAAAAAATCGATGAAAATCGTATAATTTAGATTCATATGGGGGCATAACAAATAAGGCAATATCAACAAAATTTCTCAACATCATTATCAGAACAAAACATGGACAGACAGAAATTGACATACAGCATAGAGGATTGTGGAGTTCAATTACGTGTGTGACCACCTCTTGCAGTAACGACAGTTTCGCATTTCCGACGCATAGAACCAATCAATCGTTGGATAAAGGCTTGTGGGATGTTGTTCCACTCGTGCACAAAGTGCGTCGCGCAGCTCCTGTAATATTTCAAATGGATTTTGGTGGTGGCGAACACGTCGTCCGAGTTCATCCCATAAATGTTCAATTGGTAACAGATCCGTTCAGAAGGTATTGACAAACACGATCCACATGCCATCTTGCATTGTCATGTTGAAAGACGTGATCAAAGTTGCGCTGATCAAAGGAAGGGTAGAACGATAGGATCAAGAACATTGTTTCTGTATTTTACGGCATTCAATGTTCCTTGAACAATTTTGAGCTGAGTGTGACCATCATGAGAAATTCCAGCGCAGACCATAACACTTACGCCTCCAAAACGATCGGACTCGTACACACACTAGTTCGTAAAACGTTCCCACGACTGCGGTACACACGATAAGGTCCATCACTAAAATTAAAGTGAAAATCTGAATTCATCACTAAAAAGGATGTATTGCCAGGTGTGAAGCCTCCAACGACGGCGTGCACGAGACCAGGCTAGTCTCGCGATCCTATGGCGTTGATTAAGGATTGATCATACCACCGGGTGCCTAGCTCGGAGTCCAGATTCACGTAGTCTTCTGCGTAATCTGACCCAAAATTCGGACGTTTGCTAGATCAGGTGTTCTACGGGAAGTGCCCTCCAGGCGTTATCATACGGTTCCTGAGGTGAAAATGCGTAAATTTCTTTCTTGACGTTGTGACGTTACATGCGGCCTGTCGTTACGGGATCTGTCATTCGTCCTACCTGTTTGTCGAAGACGATTTATCAGCTTTGAAATGGTTATCATTGACACATTACAGTGGTCTGCAACGGCCTGGTGAGTCATTCCAGTCTGAACCATACCCACCGCTCGCTCACGGTCATTTTGACGGAGTCGTGGCATCGACGTTCTGGTGAAAATTCAAATTTTCAGAATGGCAAATTGTTTTCTTTTGTTGACAGCACAATTAATGACCGCAGGTGATTTAAATGCATAATTTGATCATCGCAAACTCGACCAGGAGACGGAACATTGACATTCCGGATTTTTTCCGTAACGGAACAAGATGGCATTGTTTGCTTTGTGAGAATAAATGCGTTTCACGCAAGCATTGACGTAAATGATAAAAATAATTGTTTTGGTTTTAATATAAAAATATATTTCAAAAACGTTTTTGTATCGTTTCTTTTGGTGACTAGTAAATATATGGATACCAACTGTGGTTTTCTTATTACTGATGTCTTCCTTTATTCATATGAGGCAGACTTCATATATGGGCTTCCCATGAAAAACGAAAAGAAGCGAGTCTGATCCTGTAATTTCACTTTCCGCTATATAGATGATAATGTCTTTTCACTAAGAAAAGTTTGAAGATATCAAACGGGTAACCAAAAGCCGTAATTCAGAGAGGAACAAACAACACAATGGCCAAAGGAAAAAGGACAAAAGAAAAACAACGCTCTACAAAACACAGCACAGAAAACCAAAGATCGAGCAACACAAACCGAACTAAAAACCGGGTGAACTCAGGTGCTCCGGAAAGGTTAGCAGTTCCTGCTCTACATGTGACACCCGTCGCTTTACTGTTAAACGGCACATTTGAATACGGATTTGTAACGTGGTTTTTCAAACATGAGTTGTACAAGGAATGTATTTTTGAAAGGGGCAGTGAAAACAGTTTCGAACAAATGTAATGCATGCCCACCGGTTTCTGCATAAATGGTAGAAGGTCATACGTGAAATATCATGGAGTATAGGGGATGTATAATGACGATGACCATGGCTTCGTTTACGGCAAGGAGTGGAGTTGAAAATATCTATGACATTCAGCGATCTCCAGGTAGGCCTAGACACAATACCTATACCATCACTGTTGTCATAAATAATAAACATCCATCGCATTAAGTCTAAGATAAAAGATATCACATATACACCTATGTCTGCTTCATACCTGATTTCAACCTAGAAACTGACAGCGAGGACCGGTTAAGAACGAAAGCTTAGGACAAAAGAGACTATTTCGATTTTTTTCATTGTGAACTTTCCATTTATATGTAGCAACATTCCAGCAGAGCTTATATATGGAGTAGATATCTCTCAATTAATATGACATTCCATGACTTTTGGTTCTTACCATGACTTCCGTGATACAGGGTTTCTAATTGAAGTAATCAAGTCGAAAGATTTACGGTCACCATTATGACTTCGTTAGTGGTTAGTGGTTATGGAATATCTATGACAAATATAACAATGGATATGTTTCGGTCCTTTCCTCATTTCTGACAGCAACGTGTTTGTAACAAATAAACGTTAGAGTACATCGAAGGGGAAATCAAAAATGGCAATCCAGGAAAACTGGCAATATAAGGTACACAAGACGAAACATACAACACACTATTTGTTGGACACTAGTATACGCAAACAAGCACAAATAACGTAAACAAGACATGAGCCCTCTTCCAAACAACCGAATGTAAAGACGAACCGAACATCGTTTTATGCGTAAATCGTAACGGACATCACAACACTGAACCTAAAACGTAAAGACACATAATAGGACAACAACAACAACAAAAACAAGAGTAGCACAACTGTTGCCATGAGTGGAGCAGAAACTGTTTATCCTCCCGGAACACCTGAGTTCACTCTCAGTTTTGCTTGGTGTTCAGCTTGCTTAATCTTTTATTTTCTGCATAGTGACTTGTAGATCATCATTTATCCTTTTTGTCATTATATTGTCGTTCCTTCTTCTATGAATAACTTCTGCTTACCACGTTGATATCTTCAAGTCTTTTTATGTATTTATAAGACACCAATACTACAATGATCATTAACTCTGCCACAAATATGATTTAAGCTTGAAGTATATTTAATCACACCTGTTAATGTCCCTCAATATTACATAATAACGTCATTATATTCTATGAAACAGTAGCGATCATCTAACATTTATACATAATATTTATTACAATAATAGTTTACGTATGCTAAGAATTTATTACAATAATAGCTTACGCTTGCTAAGGATTTATTGCAATAATAGCTTACGTATGCTAAGAATTTACTACAATAATAGCTTACGTATGCTAAGAATTTATTACAATAATATCTTACGTATGCTAAGAATTTATTACAATAATAGCTTACGTATGCTAAGAGTTTATTACAATAATAGCTTACGTATCCTAAGAATTTATTGCAATAATAGCTTACGCATGCTAAGAATTTATTACAATAATAGCTTACGTATGCTAAGAATTTATTACAATAATAGCTTACGTATGCTAAGAATTTATTACAATAATAGCTTACGTATGCTAAAAAATTATTGCAATAATAGATTACGTATGCTAATAATTTATTACAATAATAACTTACGTATGCTAATAATTTATTACAATAATAGCTTAAGAATTTATTGCAATAATAGCTTAAGAATTTATTACAATAATAGCTTACACATGCTAAGAATTTATTACAATAATAGCTTACGTATGCTAAGAATTTATTACAATAATAGCTTACGTATGCTAAGAATGTATTACAATAATAGCTTACGTATGCTAAGAATTTATTACAATAATAGCTTATGCATGCTAATAATTTATTACAATAATAGCTTCCGTATGCTAAGAATTTATTACAATAATAGCTTACGTATGCTAAGAATTTATTACAGTAACAGCATACGTATGCTAAGAATTTATTACAATAATAGCCTACGTATGCTAAGAATTTATTACAATAATAGCTTACGTATGCTGAAAAATTATTACAATAATAGCTTACGTATGTTAATAATTTATTACAATAATAGCTTACGTATGCTAATAATTTATTGCAATAATAGCATAATAATTTATTGCAATGATAGCTTAAGAATTTATTACAATAATAGCTTACACATGCTAAGAATGTATTACAATAATAGCTTACGTATGCTAAGAATTTTTTACAATACTAGCATACGTACGCTAAGAATGTATTACAATAATAGCTTATGCATGCTAAGAATTTATTACAATAATAGCCTACGTATGCTAAGAATTTATTACAATATTAGCTTACGCATGCTAAGAATTTATTACAATAATAGATTACGTATGCTAATAATTTATTACAATAATAGCTTACGTATGCTAATAATTTATTACAATAATAGCTTAAGAATTTATTGCAATAATAGCTTAAGAATTTATTACAATAATAGCTTACACATGCTAAGAATTTATTACAATAATAGCTTATGTATGCTAAGAATTCATTACAATAATAGCTTACGCATGCTAAGAATTTATTACACTAATAGCTTCCGTATGCTAAGAATTTATTACAATAATAGCTTACGTATGCTAAGAGTTTATTACAGTAACAGCATACGTATGCTAAGAATTTATTACAATAATAGCCTATGTATGCTAAGAATTTTTTACAATAATAGCTTACGTATGTTGAAAAATTATTACAATAATAGCTTACGTATGCTAAGAATTTATTACAATAATAGCTTACGTATGCTAATAATTTATTGCAATAATAGCTTAAGAATTTATTGCAATAATAGCTTAAGAATTTATTACAATAATAGCTTACACATGCTAAGAATGTATTACAATAATAGCTTACGTATGCTAAGAATTTATTACAATACTAGCATACGTACGCTAAGAATGTATTACAATAATAACTTACGCATGCTAAGAATTTATTATAATAATAGCCTACATATGCTAAGAATTTATTACAATATTAGCTTACGCATGCTAAGAATTTATTACAATAATAGATTACGTATGCTAATAATTTATTACAATAATAGCTTACGTATGCTAATAATTTATTACAATAATAGCTTAAGAATTTATTGCAATAATAGCTTAAGAATTTATTACAATAATAGCTTATACATGCTAAGAATTTATTACAATAATAGCTTACGTATGCTAAGAATTTATTACAATAATAGCTTACGCATGCTAAGAATTTATTACACTAATCGCTTATGCATGCTAATTATTTATTACAATAATAGCTTCCGTATGCTAAGAATTTATTACAATAATAGCATACGTATGCTAAGAGTTTATTACAGTAACAGCATACGTATGCTAAGAATTTATTACAATAATAGCCTACGTATGCTAAGAATGTATTACAATAATAGCTTACGTATGCTAAGAATTTATTACAATAATAGCTTATGCATGCTAATAATTTATTACAATAATAGCTTCCGTATGCTAAGAATTTATTACAATAATAGCTTACGTATGCTAAGAATTTATTACAGTAACAGCATACGTATGCTAAGAATTTATTACAATAATAGCCTACGTATGCTAAGAATTTATTACAATAATAGCTTACGTATGCTAAGAATTTATTACAATAATAGCTTACGTATGCTGAAAAATTATTACAATAATAGCTTACGTATGTTAATAATTTATTACAATAATAGCTTACGTATGCTAATAATTTATTGCAATAATAGCATAATAATTTATTGCAATAATAGCTTAAGAATTTATTACAATAATAGCCTACACATGCTAAGAATGTATTACAATAATAGCTTACGTATGCTAAGAATTTTTTACAATACTAGCATACGTACGCTAAGAATGTATTACAATAATAGCTTACGTATGCTAAGAATTTATTACAATAATAGCCTACGTATGCTAAGAATTTATTACAATATTAGCTTACGCATGCTAAGAATTTATTACAATAATAGATTACGTATGCTAATAATTTATTACAATAATAGCTTACGTATGCTAATAATTTATTACAATAATAGCTTAAGAATTTATTGCAATAATAGCTTAAGAATTTATTACAATAATAGCTTACGTATGCTAAGAGTTTATTACAGTAACAGCATACGTATGCTAAGAATTTATTACAATAATAGCCTACGTATGCTAAGAATTTTTTACAATAATAGCTTACATATGCTAAGAATTTATTACAATAATAGCTTACGTATGTTGAAAAATTATTACAATAATAGCTTACGTATGCTAAGAATTTATTACAATAATAGCTTACGTATGCTAATAATTTATTGCAATAATAGCTTAAGAATTTATTGCAATAATAGCTTAAGAATTTATTACAATAATAGCTTACACATGCTAAGAATTTATTACAATAATAGCTTACGTATGCTAAGAATTTATTACAATAATAGCTTACGCATGCTAAGAATTTATTACACTAATAGCTTATGCATGCTAATAATTTATTACAATAATAGCTTCCGTATGCTAAGAATTTATTACAATAATAGCTTACGTATGCTAAGAATTTATTACAGTAACAGCATACGTATGCTAAGAATTTATTACAATAATAGCCTACGTATGCTAAGAATGTATTACAATAATAGCTTACGTATGCTAAGAATTTATTACAATAATAGCTTACGTATGCTGAAAAATTTAAACAATAATAGCTTACGTATGCTAAGAATTTATTACAATAATAGCTTACGTATGCTAATAATTAATTGCAATAATAGCTTAAGAATTTATTGCAATAATAGCTTAAGAATTTATTACAATAATAGCTTACACATGCTAATAATTTATTACAATAATAGCTTACGTATGCTAAGAATTTATTACAATAATAGTTTACGTATGCTAAGAATGTATTACAATAATAGCTTACGTATGCTAAGAATTAATACAGACTTTTTAAGTGGTATTTGTACAGGTCTTTATATGGAAAAACAGGTTAAATACGGCTTCGAACTGGTCTTTATACAGGAATGGGCATGCGCACTTAGCAATAAAAAAAAAATGACAGACGACATAAATAAGGGTAATAACAAAATTACCGAACTCCGAACAATCTTACAAAGGGAAAGTCAAAACTCATAATTATATAAACAGACAAAATCAGTCAACAACCGGAAAACTGTGAAAACCGTAATGACCCTGACTTGGTACAGGCATTTCTAAAGAAATGGTGGGTTGAATCAGATTTTAAGGCGCCAAACCTCCCGCTCTCATTACGGTTCAAAGGTTCCGGCTGTCACTGTAACAGTATTTAGATACAGGAACAAAATAGGTAAAATAGTTGTTAAAGCAGTACCATATTCGGTGACGTAAATGTCAAAAATATTTTTACGTCACACATTGACAAAAAAATATCCTTGATATTTTTGACTTCTTTATCTTTATACATTTTCACTATATGAAAATGCATCGCTTATATTTTTTCTGCAGAGACGGAATATATTTCGACAAGATATTGGTATCGGAATATAAACTTTTTAAGAGATCGAATAAGGCGAATCTTTTTATAGCCCTGGTCCACTGACACTGTTTCTAAATAGGTTGTATTGTTCAAATTGGTGCATGGTTACTGAAAGTTTCATGAAATGGGGGTTTTGATATTTATCCTACATTATTTTCTCGTACAAACATTGAAATGTGGAATGTGTCTGAGACAACCACCCCTTCATATTGCATTTATTGGTTGTATTTTACATATTAGTGTATTGGTTAATATTGGATGTTTTGATATTGGTTGTATTTTACCCATTGGTGTATTGGTTAATAAAGGTATCATGAAATGGGTGTTTTGATATTAATCCTGCATTATGTCCTCGTACAGTCGTATTGAGTCTCGTACAGCTGTATTGACCCTCGGCGTTGCCTTTGGTCAATACAGCTGTCCTCGACTCAATACGACTGTACTTGGATATAATACAGGATTAATATCAAAACACCCATTTAATAATACTATAATATATAATGGTTTGTAACAGTTGCATATAGAATATTAAATTTCTGCAGCTGTAGGTATTGTGCTTGGTTTGTTTTTGTGCGAAAGTGTTTTACATTAATCATGGCCTACGAAAATGCTTAAAGATAACAAGAGATGTAATAAAAAGTCGTACATTGACGACGGACATACATTACAATGGGCAAGAGAAAGAGGACAAAGAAACAATCAATGATCGACAAAGCACTTCACAGTAAACTAGGGATTGGACCACCCCACTAAGAATAGGAGATGAATTCAAGTGCTACGGAAGAGTAAGCAGGAGATGAACTCAAGTGCTACGGAAGAGTAAGCAGGAGATGAACTCAAGTGCTACGGAAAGGTAAGCAGTCCTTGTTCCATTAGTGGCACCCGTCGCGTTAGTGTTACGTTAAAGCGACATGAATATCATCTGATATGGAAAAACAGGTTAGACTCCAGTATACGTAACTTAATGAACATTACATAGATAACACATTTACTATCTACAAAATAAAATAGCCGTAAGACGAACAAAACACTGAACTAAAAACTTAAACACATGAAATTGGATGAAATTGACAACAATAACCCACTAAATAAAGGTAATAACAAAATTACCGAACTCCGAACAATCTTACAAAGGGAAAGTCAAAACTCATAATTATATAAACAGACAAAATCAGTCAACAACCGGAAAACTGTGAAAACCGTAATGACCCTGACTTGGTACAGGCATTTCTAAAGAAATGGTGGGTTGAATCAGATTTTAAGGCGCCAAACCTCCCGCTCTCATTACGGTTCAAAGGTTCCGGCTGTCACTGTAACAGTATTTAGATACAGGAACAAAATAGGTAAAATAGTTGTTAAAGCAGTACCATATTCGGTGACGTAAATGTCAAAAATATTTTTACGTCACACATTGACCAAAAAAATTCTTGACATTTTTGATTTCTTTATCTTTATACATTTTCACTATATGAAAATGCATCGCTTATAATTTTTTCTGCAGAGACGGAATATATTTCGACAAGATATTGGTATCGGAATATAAATTTTTTAAGAGATCGAATAAGGCGAATCTATTTATAGCCCTGGTCCAGTAGCCTGTTTCTCAGATGAAGATGAAGTTTCAGGAAATCAGAATAATTGCTACTGGCCCTTGCATAGCGAATCAATTGCGAGATGTAAACATCATATGCAGGAGAAGCTGGTATATTGCTGCACATGTTTGGAAAATTTATGATTTTAAAATTGAAGTCGTCCCGCTTATCATAAATTTTAGTACTGAGTTGACCACTTCGTCAAATTCGAGGTATAAGTCCAAAAATGATGCGGACGAAGCTGTATCGGTGGTCTCTTTAACTTCCAGCTCTGGAGGATATATCAATGGAAGAAATTCTGCAAATCTAGAATTATTGATAGATAAAACGTCATCAATATACCTATATGTGAAATTAAAGGCTCTAGCCTCATGAATCTTCTTATCTTTTACAAGCTTTTGAAGAAACTCCGACTCATATGAGTATACAAATAAATCGGCTAGAAGAGGGGCACAATTCGTACCCATTGGTATGCCGACGACCTGCTGAAACAGTGTCCCTCCAAAGGAGACAAATATGTTATCGATGAGGAACTCCAGCATACTGATCACTTGTTCCTCGGAGTAGCATGTTTTATCTTTATGAATTTTGTTTGAAAAATATGTGGAATTGTAGCCTAGCACAACAAATTTTGAGCCATAGTTTCTATGACTAAAAGCTTTATGAATTGTTTCTTTTAAGCGGGTTTTTAATTTGTCATGCGGTAGGGTGGTATATAGAGTTGAAAAATCAAAAGTTTTGATGGAGGATACCTTAGAGAAAGATCTTGATTTCAGGTTATCCAAAAGATCTTTAGAGTTTTTCAAAATCCACATGTGATTTATGCCACTACGCGAGTAAACAGTTTCACAATATTTCTGTTGTCCCTCTTTTACTGCAGACAGAATCTTTGTCAGGTGAATAGACAATTCTTTCGTCGAACAAGTTGATGATCCCGCTATGTACCTTTCTTTGTATGGTGTCTTATGGAGTTTAGGTATCCAATATAAATAGGGTAAATCCTCAGACTCTTTACCAGAGGGAATGCTTAAAGAGGTCATGAATGATCTGTGGTTAGCTAGGATTTCATCTTTGTCGAACGAAGTTGGTTTGTATGTGGTATTACTAGAGGTGTTGCTATTTATGCCTAATTCCTTGATTAGGCACTCGAAGTAATATGATTTACATACAAACACGATATTGTTGGAAGCCTTGTCCGCAGGAACGATAACATATTTGTCATGAAGAGAGGAAAGACACTTAACAGCTTCTTGGTCTTTAAATACAGACTTCGGTTGACTATTAACACAATTTTTGAGTTTGTGAATCCGACCTTGTACTAGAGACCTAATTGTTCTAACCCAGTCTGACAAGGACTCTAACTCAGGATCTTGGTCTACTTCTCTCTTTATCCACCTTCTGGCATAATCTTCAACAGCATCCATAATTATCTTGAAATTATGTTTCCAATTGATGTGTTGAGGTTCTCTGAATTTAGGACCATGAGAAATCACCTTTCGGAGACTCTCATGTTGAATGATATTCAGATCACCAGTGATTACATGTCCAGATGGGTTGTATTGAAAAGGAGAGTGGGAGCAGTCACAAGTCAGAGGGTTCTTAAGGTACTCTTCTATGTTAATATCTTGCAATGCTTCTTTGTAGTTGAAAATTTTACGGCCAATGCTGTTAGTGTAGCTATAGGAGACAATGGGAACAGATTGATTTTTGAAATATGGTGGAATTTCTTTTACGACCTCTTTTCTATTAAGAATGTTACTGATGTTAATAGCATCGATTCCTTTGTTAGCAAACGGAATATGGAGGAATCTTCTGTTGTTATCATGAAGAGGTTCAGATCGAACTGGTTTAAAAAGACGAAAGGACGCCACGTCACATATAATACTAGACAATCTGTACTTAGGAGAAAAAGGATCTACGCCTCCTTTGTCTAGTCCAAAATCCCTAAGATCTTTGAGGTAGTTTACAGGTAGTGAAAATAAGATTGTACGAATATGATGAATTCCAAGAGGTTTCTGTATATTAGAAAGTAAATCATTGAAAGTATCTTGTAACGTTCTTGGTTTAGAGGACTTTTTAACATTAGGATGTTGAATTCTTTTATGACCATGGCTACGTTTAGTTCTTGGAATAGTATTAAAAAGGCTCATCACGTTGATTTCGTTGCATCCAGGACTTGACAAATTTCCCACTCCTTTGATGTTATCATTGCAACCGTAAGGTATTGCAGTGCCTAATTCTTTTATCCAGAACAACTCTCTATCGGTGCGGTAAGGTGTACTAAGAATAGGACTGTTTGTATGATGGTAAATCTTCTCGATGATTCGAACTTTCATCGTCAAACAGCGGTCAGGACCCGGTTGATTGAAATGATTATACAAACTCCTGTATTTGGGATCTTTTGCATCATATCGATGTTGGCTCATCCTACTTCGCAATGTTTGACGAGTTTCACCAACATACAAAAGTCCACAGAGTGTACATTCTATGCCGTAAATGACATTTTTAGTAGAACAGTCCAGAGGTTCAAACGATTTGGTGTAGTACGTTTTTCCAGTTAAATTACTTGTAAATTCAGGAGAAGTTAATAGCATGACGCATGCTTTACAAGTATTATTTTTGTCAGTTTTTATTTTGCAAGTAGTAATGCATGGAGAAGAGTCACAAGTACCTGGAGATTTAAGACAGTCCGAAATATTAATAGAACAAGATTTTAAAATTTGATACGAATCTGAAGTTTTGAAATAATAATTACCCTCTGGCTGAAGGTAAGACAAATCGGGGGTATTCCGTAGGATATTCCGTGGAACACATATATCATTTGCTACCCTGTTCCGTGTAGTAGCAAATGAGGACCTTGTTAACCCGAGTGACGTCCTAGCCGGTATGTTGTCGTTAATTTCGTTATTCATAATTGCTTAAGTAAAGCTACCAAGTTGCAATGACCTCGGGGAAAAAAAATTCCACCAGCAGTGACATTGGGCATGGTTATAGTAAATAAAGGTAATAACAAAATTACCGAACTCCGAACAATCTTACAAAGGGAAAGTCAAAACTCATAATTATATAAACAGACAAAATCAGTCAACAACCGGAAAACTGTGAAAACCGTAATGACCCTGACTTGGTACAGGCATTTCTAAAGAAATGGTGGGTTGAATCAGATTTTAAGGCGCCAAACCTCCCGCTCTCATTACGGTTCAAAGGTTCCGGCTGTCACTGTAACAGTATTTAGATACAGGAACAAAATAGGTAAAATAGTTGTTAAAGCAGTACCATATTCGGTGACGTAAATGTCAAAAATATTTTTACGTCACACATTGACCAAAAAAATTCTTGACATTTTTGACTTCTTTATCTTTATACATTTTTACTATATGAAAATGCATTGCTTATAATTTTTTCTGCAGAGACGGAATATATTTCGACAAGATATTGGTATCGGTATATAAACTTTTTAAGAGATCGAATAAGGCGAATCTTTTTATAGCCCTAGGGGTGAGCTAAGATACTCCGGAACGTTAAGTAGTTCCTGCTCCACTGGCATCTGTCGTGTGATTTTTTTAAACGTGCCGATCAAAACAAAACACACTAATCCAACACTTAAGGACAAATGCTGAAATTAAATTCGACACAGAACTTCGTTTGCCAGTATAATTTAGAGATGTGATAGTCTACCTGAGATGTTATCACATCTTAATGAAAGCTAATATCAAAGTGTATGGACTGGTTTAGAGATTTAATATTACATTTCAGGAGTGATTTGCTTTTTATCGATTGACAATACAGATACAACACAAATATATGTAACGGCGTATGCATACTTAACACAAATTGACTTGTCTTTCTTTTCTTGAAATGCAATGCCTTGGAGTTAGTTCCCTTTATCGGTATTTATATATATTTGTCACTTCTTTGTGGTTTTAAGAAGACAATCCCATTTTGAAAGAATGACGATTGTTTTATTTTAAATCACTTGATATAAATCAGGTGACCAATAATGTTACCCATGTTAAATCGTTATGCAAACTATGATTCGTTTAGATTCCGGTAGGAAATATCAATCTATTTTTTTAATTGGAAGGCAGTAGTGGAAATGCATGTCATATCAAAATCTACTAACCTTCATGCTTACAGTTGTTTTTCTTATGCTGATAACAATACAGCGTTGTAATTAACTTACTGATATTTTCATGTCATTTTGATTTTAGCAATTTAAGCAAGTGAAATGCTCACAAAATCATAAAATAACTCAGTAACCAGCTTGTGTCAATGTTAAGCACGTTCCTTGTAAACAGAAAACAACAATTTACAAAAGTCAAAGTCGATAAATGGTTATCATTAATATTTTTCCGGAAAAAAATTATTTGCAAAGAAACAAAACGAGCATTTCTATATTTGTATGTACCACGGTCTTGTATGAATACATGAACTCACCCAAGAATGAGATTAATAATTCTTTCAACAATACGCATGTGCAAATCAAAATATATCGAGAGTTTTATCACGACATAATTTATATAGCCAATGAAGGACGTCGTGTTATAATTATTGTTCTACATG
This sequence comes from Bathymodiolus septemdierum, assembly GCA_963383655.1. Classification (NCBI taxonomy): domain Eukaryota; kingdom Metazoa; phylum Mollusca; class Bivalvia; order Mytilida; family Modiolidae; genus Bathymodiolus; species Bathymodiolus septemdierum. Next base: position 42,954,734 of record OY726521.1, on the reverse strand, counting down.
TAAAGCTGCTTACAATCATTACACAATCTACCCTGAACAGATGCTACTACTTTAAGCAAAAAATAAACGACTTTAACGGAATAAAGGTATCGTTGCATATGATTCTTTATCGATCCCAAAAAAAGTTTTTATTAAGAAGCTTGGCGATGCATTAAAGTAGATTATGCTACAAATCAGGACATGAATTTTATCTTTTAAAAGCTAATCAATAGGACTATGACATCTGTGAATAAGTTAATCTCATATTTTGAGATATTAAATTAGTGTATCTTTTTTAAACTGATTAAAACGAAAACTTAAAAATTTAAAACAAAATATACCTATCATGATAATTATATAAATACATGTATAATACATCTTCACGAATTATATAAGTTTTGTTATTATTTAAAGTTAAAAGAGCAATACAGTACAAGAAACTTATATCATTATATGTAAGATTGTGGTATTGATATATGTAGGAATGTATCGTTTGAGATAGATAAAAGGGAGATAATATATATGGTCTAAATATATTGCCTTGATACATCCTGCCCACTCAGTGAACGCCCGTTATGGAATAGTCATAGTCAGTAATGAGGCAACTAAGTTCTATTTCTACAAACTGTTGTTCATTCTGTGATTCGAGTGGGGTGAAAAAGTAAAATACATGTACAATGTAGTTGCTTTCCTTCAAGATATTTAGCATATTTTTTTCATAGTTGATCACGAAAATGCCAACATCTTAGTATGCGAAATGGTAATACAAACGGTTTGAACAACACAATAAACTCGAAAGAGAATACATGCTCTAGGTGGAGCCGCGGCTTATTGGTCGTGATCGTATGATAGTTTGATTTACAACTACATGTGCAATCAGTGTATATCACCACTGAAGCTGTGAGTTCGAATCTCGCTCATTAACGAGAAGTACTCGATACAACATTATGTGATAAAGTTTGTCACTGACTTGCGACAGGTCGGTGAATTTCTCCGGGTACTCCGGTTTCCTCCACCAATAAAACTGACCGCCACCATATAACCGAAATATAGTTGAAAGTGGCGCTGAACACCATAAACACCTTCAGATTGAGACGGGCTAGTATATTATGATAGACGAATGACTACTATTGTGATGTCCTAGTAGGCAAACCCATTAAAGAAGACAATGTTTTATTGGTTAGGTTAGGTTAGGTTATTGTGCTTAGCGCCACTTTTGCCGATTCTAAGACATTAACATTTTGCTAAGAACAAGACACATAGTTCAATGTACTTCAGTAGCAAAGTAAAATACATACTATAGAATATATGGCTATGGAATAAATTACACTATAACTTAAAAGAATAATGTCTTGGTCGAACATGACTAAGCATTCTTTACAAGAACACTATTCATCCACTTACATGCTAGGGTTGACATTTTACTCATATGTGGAACACTTTTTCATTGCCGCATCATTTTACCGAGAGAATGTTTTGGTCCACATAAAACTAACTTAGCCCTGTCACATTTGATCGAACTGCAAGTACCGACCCATGAAAGTGAGTGGTCATGTATTTGAGGAGTATCGATCTTGTCTCTGTTTTGTACGATTTTTCTATTGAATTTAGGAAATGTTCCGAAAATGCGGTATTTTGGGGTTTGTTATTGAATCACTCGTGTATTTAATCGGCATGCATCGAATAAGAAACTGAAAATAAATATTTTCTTTATGTTCATGTACAATTATATGCCATCAATAAGGTAGGGACATTCACCCAGTGTCACAGCTGCTAGCCGATGTCTGCTCACATTTCATTGGAACAGTATCTTAATCTGACAATCATAAAACAGACAAAACACTACTGAAGCCATAACAAAAACAATATTAAATCTAATAATATAACTTAGTTTCCTATACTCAAACACGTATATATAATTGTTTATTGATATCTTATATAGCAGAGCCATTTCTATTACTAAGTGATCTAACTTACGATAAAACAGAAACAAAATAACGCAAGGGTTTATAAGTTTTGCTATGCTTTGCTTATTATTATTCTTTGTCCTTACACGTGAAAAAGACACAATATCTCTATTTTATGTATTTTTTTTAAGTTATTACACGATTTAAAACGCTATTGAAGTTTAATTCAAAACCGTTTGAAGGGGTACCAAAGGGATAATTAGAAGCCGTAAATCGAAGAACTAAACCTAATGACATCATGTTTTTGAGCTCAATGATTTCCTTCGTGTTAGGTATTTCTTTCATTTGTAAATCCTTTTAATTATACTCTTTACTTAAAGAGGAATTCGACAGACACCGGCTACGAGGGTGTGTCAATTCAGCAACCACAATAGTAAGTTCTGTAATATAATAGTAATGTAACATGTCCCAATCAAATTATAGTATTTTTCTCCAACAATAGTTGGTTGGTTGGTTTGTGGTGTTTAGCGTCACTTTAAACAATATTTCAGTTATATCAGTTTCATTGGTGGAGGAAACCGCAGTACTCCGAGAAAACCACCGACATCCCGTAAGTCACAGGCAAACTTTATCACATAATGTTGTATCGCCTGAGTGGGATTCGAACTCATAACGTTAGTGGTGATAAGTACTGATTACAACCACGGCCCCTGTCCCAACATTAAGATAGTACCCAAATAGATGTACAACAATAGTATTCTCCGTTATGAATAAGACATGATTTCACCGGTCACACACACATACCTCTATGACATATTTGAATTAAAGGCGTTTAATAATTATTCAACTTTTTGTGAAAAATATTCAAATGGATTTGGGGTTTTTAAATGTTATGATAGATATATCATATCATCAAAACGTCTGAAATAATATATTAAAGTGTATATGACTTCTTTAACTATTAACGAGGGGGAAATATTAGAACATCAAAACAGCTAAAAACAAAAATGACATCTTATCATTAGAGATCTTCAAAAAAGACATTAATGGGGAATTTTAAATGTCAAAACCATGGAAGAAAAAATAACGAGATTTTATTTCAAGATTTCAAGATTGTATTAAACAACGCTCAAACACATATGTGCAACATGAGGTAAATGTACAATAATAAACATGAAATGACGAAATGAACAGGTACAAAGGGTACAATACAATAATGTTTTATAATATATAAATAACATACAATATATTAAAATATCAAACATTAAATATGACCAAATTAACAGGCACAAAACATTAATGTTTCACAATATATTATTAAGCTTTTTGATATAAGATGAAATTTTCCTATATAGGTTAACATTGCAATAGGATAGCAGTCCTGATTATGATTTGTTTATTTTGATACACTGTGTAATATTCAGGAATAAGGTTTTCTCTGATATCAAATAACGCAATTAATCCTGTAATTATTACATTTGCTATGTACAAATATAGCATACGAATACATTTTTGGTTTTTCTAATACAAACAGACAAAATCAATAGCTAAAATATGAAACTAATAATTTCAAAATTCAACATTCGTTGTATACTTATTTTACGTACTAGAATTTTAACTGAGTCCGCTAGAAAAAGAAAAGGAAAGAAGCTTTGGCGAATTATAATAAAACAAGAATTGAAATAGGCCACCAACATGACCGTTGGATTGGATTGAAGGAAGTGTGGTGGAAGTGTAAACACAGGTGCCATTGCGCATGTAGTTTGGAAATTGGGACATGCCTAATTAATGATGCTAGGAGACAAGCTGCACACAAAAAACAAGGAATATACACGTTTTTCTTGTCGAATCTCGCTAAACAACGTTTTATACTCATGTCTTGAAAGTATATATTAACTTTCAACGCAAAAAAAAACAACTTTCAAAATCAATCACCAAAATCAACGACATTATACAATTATTGCCTGCACTTAAGGTGAACATCATAATTGTTCACCCGAGGGGTGTTGTTTTCCCGCAGGCTTTAGCCCGAGGGAAAACAACATCCCAAGGGTTAACAATTATGATGTTCACCGCAAGTGCAGGCAATAATTGTTTTATTATACCGAAACTCTATTTACAATAATGTTGGATGCAATAAACACTTATATGTGTGTTTTTATCTTGTGTTTTCATAAATTTCATATATGTGTTTTTAACTTCCGGTCAAGATTGTAATTCCGGAATGCAAAAACGGATACATTTCCGGACAGACATGGAACATAACATTTGTCGACTGGTGAACAACAGTGATGTTTCCCTGGGGTACCAATTTTGTTAAAACATCACTTTTATTTTATACATAATATATAATGTAGGGTATAATAATATACCTTTAAGAATAAAAACCAGATTAAAACATGACATTTTAGAATATGAAACATATATCTTTCACATGTTTTAACAGATATTTGTATTTTTTATCGCATGTGACATGACGTGTAAAGATGGCAAAATTTAGACCGAAACATGAGAATCTGCAACCTTTGTGATGAAAATGTAATTGGAGACGAATTTCACTATATTTTGGAATGTAATTACTTTAATAATGTTCGGAAAAAATATATTGACGACCGTTACAGAAAAAGACCAAATATTATTAAATTCGGTGAATTAATTAGCATAAAAAACAAAATTAAACATACAAAATTTAATTAAATTCATTAAGTCTATTAATAAAGCTATGTGTGCCCCAAGCTAAATCTATATATTTTTCTATTGTGTATGTTCACTACTAATATCATCATGGCATGTATGTCTTAGCAGCATTATATATATATATGATGTAGTTAACTGTAAATAAGATAACTCATTACGAAGAACATAACTTATATAGGAGGATGGGGATTATGGTGTTTAACGCCACTTTCAACAATATTTCAGTTATATCGTGGCGGTCAGTTTTATTGGTGATAATAACCGAAGTAGCCGGAGAAAACCACCGACTTACCGCAAGTCACTGACAAACTTTATCAAACAATGCTAGCTGCAATAATGTAGCTCCTGTGACAAACTTGTGTCTCGGCAGAGCTACAACGCGGTCCCATTCGTCACAATGGAGCAAAAAAAAGTTGCAGTTGAAACATAAAAACTCACTATTTACGCCTCAAACATTTCATTATAACTATTACTGATGATCCCAGTCCTTGTTAAATCCGTTTGGCTGAGAAATATATGCTTTTCAAAGGTAGCAACAACCTTGTTCAAATTTATCGATCGTTTTCCATAACCGGAAACTATGGAAGGCGGAGCTTTTCTAAATATGTTATTTCTTACTACACGCTGATGTAAACATTCACGCCTCAAATCGTCAAATAGGGTATCGACATCCAAATAGTGAGGCCGGAAATGACGAAATTCAAAATGTTCAGAGAGAAGATTTTTATTTTGTGGGAATTACATTCTAAAATACTGGTAGGTGATAAAAACTTGTTATAATAATGGACAAAAGGAAAGGTTATGTTTTATTATTGATAAATGCAGGCGTCAGAAGCTCTGTAAGCGAGCGCAAAAAATCTCGGCGGTTGCTCCATTACGTGTAATGGGATCCCGTTATAACCCTTGCGAGTAAGCGAGCATTTAGGGTTTTATTATTAGAAGTAAGCCCTATACCCCCTTCCCTTTTTGGAAAACAAAATCATTTTTCCCTTTCATTGTTTTTTTCACATTTTAGAAGAAAATTACCGAAAAGAAAGAAAAAATAAAATTTATATGTCCTCTCATTATATCTTTCTTTTTGGGAATTTTCGTCTTGAAATGTAAAAAAAAAAAAAAAAACAAAAAAAAACAACAATGTACAAAGGGAAAAAATCCTGGTTTTTTTTCAAAAAGGGGGGGGGGGGTAGGGCTTTACGGCTACAAACCCCTGTGATTTCGACAATATATATATATTATCGATATCCCCTCCTGGATATCAAAGGGTGACAAGTCAGAAAAATGGTATTTTAGTTACATTCTGCATTTTAATTTAATTCTAAATATAAATATTGTAGGCGACTTCCTATTTTGTACGGTATACTGGGGTGTGCAAATATGAAAGGGTAGCAAGTTTTGTAAGCTTATGAAACAATTATATCAATTTGGGGGCAATTTTTCTCCTTTTCTAGTAAAGAAAATAGTCAAATATAGTGTATAATATACCTGTTTAGGGTATATTAATTTGGGACAGTTTTCAATCCTTCAGACCGCCATGATATAGCTGAAATACTGCTGAAAGTGGCGTTAACCCCCATTCAATCAATCAACCAATCCTTCAGTGGTACAGCCCCGTAAAAAGTATGGTTGTTATCCCCCCCGGGTCCCTAATCACCGGTGTAGGAACGCTTTGAATATTTCCTTTGGCAATCCCGAAGGTTGCAGTTCCACAATCATAAAGATCCGTTGCTTTGCCGAGATGAATTTTTTTCATCATTAATGATTTTATTATACATTAATTGGTTTTCATACTTGTTATGGCATTGAAATGAACATCCAAGATATACTCTAACTAATAATCAAATAACAGAATACTGTTAAATTGATGATATAAGACAAACTATGTGATGAAAACGTCTTTTCAATATGTTGATGCGGTGAAAACTGCAATCGTTTTTATAAATGCGCTTCTGCGTATGAACAGATGCGATATACACCGTGATCAGCTTATAAAATAAATGTCTTAAGGATATTTCACGTCAAGTTTCAAATATATGTATCATATATATAAAACTTGGCGGTGTATTTACTGACGAAGAAATTGTAGATGATTATTAAACATTTTGTATATAAATGATCTGTCAGTTAAGTTTGTTTTGAAAGACCATGTGCGTTCGGACTTCGGTAATTTTGTTATTACCCTTATTTACTAACAATATGGGTATACTAACTGTACTAACAATAGTTTTCCAGTTTCATTGTTTAACTTTGAACGCATGAACGCACGTTAGGAATACCGCGGCTATGTCAATCATAAAATTACCTGAATCAAAAGGATTTAAATCTACCTTTTTTGTTGTTGTTGTTAAATGTCCATCTATATTAAACAACAGTAATATTTATTTATTATGAATACGAAATGCTACCATATTTTTGTGGAATAATCTACTGTTATATATATTCTACTTAGTACTACATTTTTTTTGTATTGTTAGCAGTTATATCATAATTAAAACGGCAATTTCATTGTAATTGACACTGTTATACTTTATATATATATATATTTATTGACGTAATTATTTAATCAGTCACGGAAATAGTTGCTGTGTTATCTTGTTATTCTGCATTAAATCGTGTAAATGCTCTCTTTTATATTTGTAGAAAATTAAGTTGGCATTTTGACATAAAAATCCGTTATCCTATGTTGATAATATGGATCACGGTCGGTTCGATAAGTAATATCTTGTGTAAATAGTCACGGTTGAAAGCTTGCTTCTCTAAACGTTAAACATAATGTTTCATGTGGGATATTCTTTTTTCAACAGTAAATCGAAAACAATTTAGTTGATTTTATTGTCAAATCAATACTGAACTACATGTATGTAATATTATGTGAGATGGTCAGTATGTTACACTTATTTTTCAGGTCTATCTTCTCAGTTATTTTTCTTGAATAATTAAGCAATGCATATACTAATGTTCCTTATGTGTATATATAATTATTTTGTTCTTTGATTAACTAGAGTATATTGTAAGAATATGATACCACCATTTTTTTCTATTTTGAATTCGTGTTTTTGTCAATTTCTACAAAAATGATTTGTTTCTTGTACATATTGTTTGTAATGTTTTTGACACCGTTTGATTTTTTTGCACTTCTCATGATTTGCCCTAGGTCGGCCACAACTTGTCACATTTATTATTATATTTCTATGATAGACCAACCATTTTTATTTTGCAGACATCTTATTTTTGACAATGGGTAGTGATATCATATCACATAGAATTGCTATAGGGTTGTTTTATCATAAAATTAGCATTGCTTGTAAAAAGATGTCATTTATTCATTTTCGTTTTAGCGACATACTGTTTTCACTATATGTTAAATTTTTTAAGTTTATCAAAGCAGGGTTGACTATGTTCCGGTCTAATTTTACGGCAATGTTATTTTGTTTGATTATTATTTATACACTTATAATCGCTGGGGATGTGGAACTGAATCCTGGTCCTGGGGAAACACCAGTAAATTTTGAAGATCACTGTTTGTCAATTTTTCACGCCAACATTAGAAGTCTTCGTAATAAGGTAGATTATATTTCCAATATTATTGAAGATTATGATATTGTATTTTTTACAGAGACACATCTTGATAAATTGGTATTAGACAAAAATATACATCTTTCGGCTTACGATATTCCAATGCGAAAAGATAGAAACTCCGATGGAGGTGGTATAATAATGTATTATAAAACTCATGTTAATATCAAAAGACGTGTAGATTTAGAGAACCCACTTGTTGAATGTATGTGGTTCGAATTAAAAACCAAGCTACAAAATATTTTAATAAATATAATTTACAGATCTGAGAGACAGTCTCATCATCGTGTTTGGGACTTCTTTGATGATATGTTGAAAAATGCAATGGAGGAATCTAATCATTTGATATGCATGGGTGATTTGAACAAAAACTTTTTAAATTTACCATCAAATATAAATGATTTGATTAGTATTAATGGACATTTCAATGCAATACACCAGCCTACTCATTTTGATTCACGCACTGGTAGCTCTTCATTACTTGATCCGATTTTGATAACGGACTCTATTCAGTATGTGGACTCTGATACTATGCATATTGACAGATCTATTAGTGATCATGACGGTACTTATATAACAATAAGAAGTGGCTATAGTAACTCAAAAAGTTTTAAGAGACTTATCTGGGATTATAAAAAAGGGGACTATAATATTATGAAACAAAAAATTTTGGAATTTGATTGGAATGCCTTAATTAAAAGAGAACCCGATATTGACAAAGCATGTATTAATTTTACCAATGTAATTCTTTCTGTGTCAGAAGAGTGTATTCCTAGACGAGAGATTACTATTAGATGTAATGATAAAATATGGTTCGATTCAAATATTCGGAGGGAAGATACGTAAACGAGACCGATTCCGCAGAAAATACTTAAATCTCAAGATTGCATTATCTCAAACTATTTTCAAACAACAAAAAAACCGGGTTAATAATTTAAAGAAACAATTAAAAGAAAAATTTTATACTAATATAAATGAAAATTTGAACGAACTTAAAACTATAAATAGTAAAACTTATTGGAAGACCATCAATACACTTCTGAAGGGGGAGTCTACAATGAACGATATTCCTCCTATTCAAGACCCCAAAAATAATTATTGCTTGTCTTATGAAGGTAAAGAAAATGCAGATGTCTTAAATAAATATTTTTGTTCGATCACTAATTTAGTCGACGAAAACAAAACTTTACCAGATTTTGATGACAGGGGAGGTAATGTGCTTGAAAATATTTGGGTGAGAGAAGAAGAAATCATTGATATAATTTCTATTTTAGATAGTAATAAGGCTACTGGTCCTGATAAAATTAGCAACAAAATGATTATATCTATAAAAAACGAAATAGCCAAACCCCTATGTTTACTTTTTAACAAATCTTTACGCCTAAAAAAATATCCACGGTCCTGGAAAATTGCTCATGTGATTCCTTTATTCAAAAACGGCGACAAATCCTTACCTTCAAATTATAGACCAGTTTCATTATTATCTTGTGTAAGTAAAATATTTGAAAAAATTGTATTTAAAAACATTTTTAACCATTTACATAAAAATAAACTTCTATGCAAATTCCAATCAGGTTTTATCCCTGGCCTTTCGACTACTCACCAATTACTTGAGATATATCACACTATTTTGACTGCACTTGATAGCCAATTTTTTACAAGTATCACTTTTGCTGATGTAAGTAAAGCGTTTAACCGTGTTTGGATTGGGGGGCTACTATTAAAATTAGAAAGATATGGCATTAAGGGAGATTTACTCATGTGGCTTAAAAGCTATCTCACTAACAGATCACAAAAAGTAGCTATCAAAGAAGCATTATCTGAGTTAGATGATCTAAAAGCTGGTGTTTCCCAAGGGTCAGTCCTCGATCCTCTGTTATTTTTAGTATTCATAAATGACATTGCCGATGACATGCTTGGACTCAGTAGACTTTTTGCCGACGATACATCTATTGGACATACAGCCTTAGACGAATCTACTTTAAAAATATGATTAACATCGACCTAAACAATATAAAAAAGTGGGGGGATACTTGGTTAGTAAAATTTAATCCTAATAAAACTGAGATAATGATATTCAATATTAGAAACCAACAAGATGAACTCAGCTTCGATTTCGACGGAATCGTCCTTAATTCTGTTAATAAGCACAAACATTTAGGCATAATTATCAGTAGTGATTGTAAATGGACAAAACATATACAGTCTAATTCAGAGAACTTCAAAGCAAGTTAATGTCTTGAGGAAGCTTAAATTTAGATTAAAGATGGAATATCTGGAAAATATTTATTTTACTTTCATTAGACCAATTTCGGAATATTCATCTGAGGTATGGGATAACTGCGGGCAAGTCAATTCTGATAGACTAGAAAAACTACAATTGGAAGCGGCTCGTATTGTTACAGGGCTAACATGCTACACAAGTTTGGATTCAATATACAGGGAGGCGGGTTGGGAGAAACTTAGCATTAGGCGAGAGGTTAAAAAATTATGTATGTTTTATAAATTAAATGTTGGTAATTCTCCTGAGTTTTTATGTGATTTGATTCCTCCCAGTGTTGGAGAAACTAACAACTATAATTTACGAAATAGTCATAATATTAGTCAAACTACAAACAGATTATCGATATCCCAACAGTCATTTTTTTCCGTCGACGACCAAGTTATGGTTTTTATTAGACCTGAGAATACGTCAACTTTCAACTTTTGAATCCTATATACAAATTGAAACAACACTACTATAAAAATGTTAAACCTCCCTCCTATTATAATATTGGCAACAAATATTTAAATATACTGCAGACTAGAATAAGGAATAATTGTAGTGCATTACATAATGCTCTGTTTCATGCTAATTTGATTCATAGTCCATCTTGTTCTTGTGGATATTCCACAGAGAATGCCGAACATTTTTCATTGTACTGCAATAGGTTTGATGCACAAAAAAATATTTCGTACCGTTCTTTATTAGCTGCAAATGTACACATTGACTTAAACACCTTGCTGTTTGGAAGTCAAATTTATAATATTGACACAAATAGGCATGCATTCATTACTGTACAGACATATATTAAGGAAACATGTCGCTTTTCTTTCCGTTGATTATAGTGAATGTAATCAGGTAACAATTGGTTTGTGGCTGACCTACTGGTGTGAATTAGTAAATGTTGCAATACACACGTGTGAGCACTTTATGTTTAAATTCTTACTGAATAAATAATGATATTGTTATATATTTTGAAACTAAATTTTAAAAGATCCTACCTTTACCGAATTAATAATCCCACTACATTGTATAACAATTATTGATTTTCTTCATTCTAGGTGTGTTCTATAAACTAGTCCAATTATTGTAAAGGTCTGTTCGATTTGTCATTTGGCAAATATTAAATTGTGTTGCACTCGTACATTTCATGTTGTTGTTTTTTTTGTTGTTTTTTTCTAATTATTAAGAAAGACTGTAGCTTTTGTGTATTTATGTTCAACTGTATTTGTATATTGCTTATATAAAGGAGAAGATGTTCTAAGTTGAAAAACTTGTATCTGATCTTATTGTCATGTTTTTGGACAATAAAATATGTTTAAACTAATTAATATATAAGTATTTCTTTTTTATTATTATTATTTTTTGTTTCGTTTAATTTGACATTTCTGCTCTTTGACATGTATTCGTGTATATGTTGGTGGTTTTTCTCTTCTTTTACTTCTTTGTCTCTTTAATTATTTTAGTTTGTATGTTTCTCTATACCTATGTATAACAATGGTTTAAGAGAATAAATATATATATATATATGTACCAGGCGCGGATCCAGGCGGGGGCGCACCCGCCCCCAGCCCCCACCCCTAAAAAAAAGGATTGGCGTGACTGGACTGACCATCGCTTGATATTAAAAACGTGATATTAACACTTTGTTCTTTCGACTCATCTCTCCATTGCAATGAATATTCTTACATGTCTTTGCTGCCCCGTTCCGGATCATGTAAAAACCGGCATCGATTACATTTCACTTTTTGCAATCATGGATGCCGAGTCTGATGAACCACGAGCAAACCGAGCGAAAGTTCAAAGGCAGCTTGATTTTTTTCTTCAATAAGCCATTTATTAGAGAAAGAAGGTCTTTACTTAGTATAGTTACATGATTATATTCTAAAATCAAATAAAATCCCTTTGTAAAGACTGCGTAATAAACTATGATAACTACAGGATGTATACATACCTTTATATTGTGTTGAGGAATTTATATAACAATGTGTATGTGTTATGGTTATATGTGCATAATATAGTTTCGGTTTGGTCATTTTTTTGCAATTTTGTTTTATTTCGTGATCTATTTGTTTGTACATGTAATATATAAATCTTCCCTAGGATTACCAATTATTGATCAATTTTAAAGCAGACGTCAGTTTTCTGAAAGTCATGCATGCGGCGTTAAGTTGTGACTATTTTTCACCTGTTCTTTTCCATTCTGTTTGAGACATGTCCATTTCCCCCTTCCTAATACTATTTCAAACATACGAATTAGTTCTTTCTCTTTTGAGGGAAGGGATATAGGGTAATGTGCATTAAACAAAATCACACATATTTTCCTGGAACAAGCAAAAGCCTTTGATTGCTGGTCTCCATATTGAAGTCGTAACATGGCCTTACGTCATGAGTAAAATACCATACTTCATTGTACGTACCTTCGATGTGTAGCATCATGCCGCACATGGTACAATTTTAATCAATTTCGGTTCACTAAAGAGGTCCTATATTTTCTAATTCCCAGGAGACTACGGGAGACTTCGCCCCCCAGTTGCCACACCGGGCGCTGCCCTGAACCCGCTGGGGACCTACGCGGTACCCAGATCCCTCGCCAAGAAGTGCGTCACCCCCTAACGTAAAATGATGGATCCGGGCCTGTGTACGACGCTAGTAAATATGCACACATGTAAACATGTGATTATGCATCGTACACATCGACGTCTTCCAGATGACACTGTTAGTATTATCGAATTAATTAAAATAATTGTTTGTTTTTATATTTCAATACCTACATGAATCTTTTAGTTTTTAAAATTCTCTAACAAATGCAATACATGTATATATAAACAGTAACATAGCTTATCTTCTGTTTTAATAAACATGCAATCGTGTAAATTGACCACTTTATATAGTTTTTGTTCAAATACACACTGTATTATATTACATTAATGTGCAATGCTTCAATGTAAAGAATGGATATATTAGTTATAAAAAGGTCAAATTCAATTTAAAAAAAATATTATTTTTTTTAAATTGAATCCAAGTGATAAGATATCCTATCAAATATTTAATTATGTATGAGATAACAAAAGTGTCCTATATCTGTTGTTTTTTTGTTTTTTTTCTAAAATGACAAATATTTCAAATGTGAAAAATACTGTATTTGTGATATTCAATTGTCATCAGTTGTCATAGTTTTATCTAAAGATAAAAAATAATAATTCTGAATTCTAAAAGACATACATATATTTGTTGGCGAAGATAAATTCCTAATGCCTAAATGGTGATAGTAATCAAATAATAAAGACTTTCAGTTGATCATATGTGATGGTAAATATTGTATCATCGTGGCTTACATTTAGACAACTTTATTAGGACGACAAAATGGTTTTCTCCGGGTACTCCGGCTTCCTCCACGAATAAAATTGACAGCCTAGATATAACTGACATATTGTTGAAAGTGGCGTTTAAACACTATAAACCAACCAAACTAGGACGACACAATATAATGAACACTATGGTGTTACAGCTCTTAAACATTATATTATCTTGAAATGAAATTAAAAACAAAAAATAATACGCCAGAACAGTTACAAAATCTAATAGGAAAATCGTATGAACAGAGGCAAAATCGACACCCATAAAACACATATAGATTACCGTGCACTCTCCTGCCCTGACACTGGCACTGCAATGAAGAGTGGCGGCGTTAAACTAGTAGAAATGAAAACTCGTAGAAAATGTAATCCTTTAAATTGAAAATATTTCTTGAAATTTAAAAAATAATTGTATTTTAATCTATACCACCATATCAAGCTTGATATGAAGCCTCGCCCAGTCGTCTACCAAAGTCTTAGGCGATTTATATCCACGAGAAGTAAATAAATTTTCCATTCTATCTGGTGCATAAATGCGAGAGAACCGTTCTTCGTGTATTAACACAATCTCTAATTTCTGTGCTACAATTCCCAAATAAGCATCATCTATAAATAAAGGTTTAACAAACTTGAAATTGTTGGAAATGTTCGCCACAATATCGGTGGTTATAACTATAGATCCGCCACTAACGTAGGCAGGCCAAACATCATCCGGGAATTCCTCTTTTGAAACATACCATTTTGAGGCAATGTTGCGCTCAACTGTTGCATTCGTCCATAAAAAACCAGTAAAAATGCTGCGTTGACCGGCTACATATAATTTGCTTAAATGATTCCATAGATATTTGATGTTAACAATATAATCGTCGTCCACAAACAAGACATATTTTGCATCTGGACAGTTTGTAGAAACCCAGTTAAAACCCATGATTGTTTTCATTGTATTGTTCCTATAGTCATCCAATAACGTCCCTTGTATGATATCCTTGTATAAATTACTTTCCATCTGAATAAATGTTTTGAGGAGTGGAGAATATCCTAATAAAAAGACAAATTTTAATTTAACTTTCGACGCCTTGCCCCATGTTGTTCGAATAGCCATCCTATGTGCCATGTGGTTTACATCTGATTTAATCACTACCAATAGGAACGGATCATATTTAGCACCATTTGATTTGCATGTGTTCGTCGGCACATGAAGAAGCGAAAACGGGTGTTCATATATATGAACCATTTCTGTTTGGTTGTCGCAGCAAGGCAATACTGGTATCACGGCAGCATTGTTGTGAATCACAGTCGCAGAACTAGATATGGTTTGATTCATATTCACCTCCGAGACTGACAATGACTCACTAAGCTTAGCTTTAGGCGATACTGTCACTGGCTTTTTTTCCTCAGGCCATCTATTCGTCACACTGTAACAAATAAAGAACACAGCCAACGCATTAGTTAAAGCAATTATAACACAACGTTTCCTGCACATATTCCTCTATTTATACGCATTGTTGGTGATACCTGTTTTAGTCCTTGAATTATTCCTACTTCCTGAAAGATAAACAACTTGTTTTTTTAATAATAATTGAGCATACACTAGATATGACACAGGTAAATTAAATAAAGAAACTACAACTACAGAAGTTACCACAATAGTATCATGTAACCAACAATAGTGCTGATTACATGTAGATGATGATGTACATATTGTTCTAATAATAACTGAATTAGTGTATTAATTGTTTATTAATTTTACATGTTGACACATGTGATTTATAATTTATAATGTCTTGGTTATATATATATATATTGCTAATTATAAATAATCTCCTATTTTCATGTTTTTAAACGACTGATTTTTTAATTATCCCAGCAATATTATTATCCACTTTATCAACAAAATTGTCAACGGGGGATCTAGGGGGACTGCCAAAATATGAAAAATCAATGTCGATAAGCGACATAGTTTGCTATATTGTATATCTACATTTACAAAAAGGAAGGATTGAGATCCTATTAAACGGACTAACCCTGCCACATGCCAAAGCCAGGACCTGGATTTCCAACTTCATATGTCGTGTTTTTATTGTGTTCAGTTAGTCAAGATGAGGTGTGATTGTTTGTATTGTTGATAATGGTGGAATTGTTGACGATCAATGTTTAAACTTTCTTTTCATAATCAAAATATTTCGGGTATTTATTATGGTGTTCCATGAATAAGCGATATTCGCATTGCCTTACTTTCCGTGAGTGTCATGTCCGGAATTGGAGATGTTGTATATGGTGGCGTCATCAGATCTCATTATTTGTGCTATAATGTCTACGTTTGTTTGGTATGATCACATGTTCTTTCATTTCTAGGTTGATTTTGTTTTCTTTGATATCACTAGAGTTTCTAATTTATTTTTAACTTTTGTAAAATAGCTAGCGCTTAGAACTATATTCTATATAGCCAATAACGTTGAGTTGTTTGATTTGATTTGATTTATTGTCTTTTAACGCCACGTTCAGCAATATTTCAGCTAGATCATGTGGTGGAGGAAACCGGAGTACCCGGAGAGAACCACCGACCATGGGCAAGCAACTGGTAAACTTTATCACTTGCGGCTGCGAATGAGTGCACCTTTTTATGTAATTTACAAAGCCGGGAGCGAACCCACGCCGTATTGGTGATAGGCTTGTATGAATTGTTAAATAATCCAACTACCTAACTCATTGAGCCACTCGGGCCCCCAATAACGTTGAAATATACTTGCCGACCAATTACAATAAGTCTTCCTCTGATGAAGGTTTCTGTCACTTCGTTTGTTTATATTAGATCGATCTTATTAATACATGTCACGATAGATTGAAGTATGGTCTACTATAAATCCTGTATGTGTAAAACATAACAACATTAAAGATGTTGAACGACTTGCAGAATGAAATAAAAAAAAACAAAAACAAAAAATAACACACCGTCTATATTTGATACAATTAATTCAGTAATAAAGACTTTTGATAACACAATGACAAAGCATGACTGCAAAAGCGGTAATTATAATGTAGATATATAGTTTAGTGCCCACGATGCGCATATGGAATAATTTCATTGGGTAGTAGCAAGTCAATATAAAGGATAGCACTTTCATAGTCTATGAGGCGCAGGGCCCGGGTTGCTCAATCATACACATCATACACATCATACAAACCTATCACCAATACGGCGTGGGTTCGCGCCCGGCTTTGTAAATTACAAAAAGGTGCACTCGACTCGCAGCCGCAAGTGATGAAGTTGACCAGTTGCTTGCCCATGGTCGGTGGTTCTCTCCGGGTACTCCGGCTTTTCCACCACTAAAACTGGTCGATATGATATAGCTGAAATATTGCTGAAAGTGGCGTTAAACACCAAAGCTAAAATCAAATCAAATTAAAGTTTGTTTTTGCCCGCAAAAACGTATGTCTCCCCCGTCCCACAAACTGTAGTCATAGGTAAAAAATCTATTTGGGTAACAAATAAAATTAAGCTTCAATGAATAACAAAAAAAACCTGTTTTTAATCCATGAAACACAAATAAAAATTGATCAAAAGTGCTAAAGCAAGGGTTACAGGTACTATTCCATATTGTCATGGCAAAGTTCCCCATTCCAGAAAATTGCTCAGCCTATGTTCCAATGATTTTAAAGGAGTTTGTTCTTCTAAAATCAATGGATTGGTGATGAAAACTTTTTCAGGGAAATAGTGACATTATGATAGACTCTTGTACACATATATATATATACAAGTTTCAGTAAGGGATATTACACTAGAGTGTTTGCAAATAACTCCCACAAAATTTAGGGGATCAACATTTCCTGGTAATATGCACAACTACATGTGGTGTCCTTACTACCTACCAAGTTTCATGAAATTCTGTTCGGTAGTTTCAGAGGAGTTGTGCTGACAAGCTGCTTCAGAAGTATATTTCGGAAAATGTTAAGTTCAAAGGGGCATAGCTCCCACAAAATTTAGGGGAACAACATTTCCTGGTAATATGCACAACTACATATGGTGTCCTTACTACCTATCAAGTTTCATGAAATTCTGTTCAGTAGTTTCAGAGGAGTTGTGCTGACAAGCTGCTTCAGTAGTAAATTTCAGGAAATTTCTAAGTTCAAAGGGACATGACTCCCACAAAATTCAGGAGATCAAAATTTCCTGGTAATATGCACAACTACATATGGTGTCCTTACTGCCTACCAAGTTTCATGAAATTCTGTTTAGTAGTTTCAGAGGAGTTGCGCTGACAAGCCTCCTCAGAAGTATATTTGGGGAAATTGTTTAGTTCAAAGAGGCATAACTCCCACAAAATTTAGGGGATCAAAATTTCCTGGTAATATGCACAACTACATATGGTGTCCTTACTACCTATCAAGTGTAATTAAATTCTGTTCAGTAATTTCAGAGGAGTTGCGCTGACAAGCTGCTTCAGTAGTAAATTTCAGGAAATTTCTAAGTTCAAAGGGGCATAACTCCCACAAAATTTAGGCGATCAACATTTCCTGGTAATATGCACAACTACATATGGTGTCCTTACTATCTACCAAGTTTCATGAAATTCTGTTCAGTAGTTTCAGAGGAGTTGTGCTGACAAGTTGCTTCAGAAGTATATTTCGAAAAATGTTAAGTTCAAAGGGGCATAGTTCCCACAAAATTTAGGGGATCAACATTTCCTGGTAATATGCACAACTACATATGGTGTCCTTACTACCTTTCAAGTTTCATGAAATTCTGTTCAGTAGTTTCAGAGGAGTTGCGCTGACAAGCTGCTTCAGTAGTAAATTTCAGGAAATTTCTAAGTACAAAGGGACATGACTCCCACAAAATTCAGGAGATCAAAATTTCCTGGTAATATGCACAACTACATATGGTGTCCTTACTGCCTACCAAGTTTCATGAAATTCTGTTTAGTAGTTTCAGAGGAGTTGCGCTGACAAGCCGCCTCAGAAGTATATTTGGGGAAATTGTTTAGTTCAAAGAGGCATAACTCCCACAAAATATAGGGGATCAAAATTTCCTGGTAATATGCACAACTACATATGGTGTCCTTACTACCTATCAAGTGTCATTAAATTCTGTTCAGTAGTTTCAGAGGAGTTGCGCTGACAAGCTGCTTCAGTTGTAAATTTCAGGAAATTTCTAAGTTCAAAGGGGCATAACTCCCACAAAATTCAGGCGATCAACATTTCCTGGTAATATGCACAACTACATATGGTGTCCTTACTATCTACCAAGTTTCATGAAATTTTGTTCAGTAGTTTCAGAGGAGTTGCGCTGACAAACTGTGTGACGGACTGACGGACAGACGGACAGACAGACAGACGGACAGGACAAAAACAATATGTCTCCCCACATAATCAATCTATGAGGCGTCATTCGCATTAGACGGAAATGACATGACATAGAGTTACTATCACGTGAGTCGCATATGGTTTTTAGATCTCCCACGCAGCTACACATCAGAGAATCGGACCAAAGAAGAGAGGTGATTTAAATCAGATTGAATAATTTATGCCAATGCTTGCTAACCCATATCTAATCATATTTCATTTTCAAGGTCATATATATTATATTTCACACGTATACAATTGGTCATTCCGTGACAAGTGATTCAACTACAATTAAATTATTTTAAAATAACAAATGAATGATGTTAGTATACTCCATTAATTATCTTGGGCTCATATAGACATAAAACAAGTATAACTTTCATTTTGGTTGAAAATATTGTACAAATTCATTCAATGGCAAATTAACCGGGGCATATAAATAAAATTTAACCGCCAAAAAGCCCGCAAACAAACGAATAAATAAATAAATAAAAAAATAAAAAATAAAAAAATAAATAAAATAATAATAAATAGATAAATAAATAAATAAATAAATAAATAAATAAATAAATTCATTATAATACTTTAAGATTAGACTCACAAAATGGAATACTTTTGTGGAAGCCTAAAGAGATTCAAGAAATGATATCGGAAACTTTCTTGTATTTCTCGAACGAAGATCCAAAGAATGTCATACTTCTTTATAAATCTGCCGACTCAATGAATATGTTACTTCATTGTAAGCGAGACATTCAATTTATAAATGAGAAATAGCATGTATAAAACACAATTTCAATTGTAAAACACCAGCATCATTTAAATGTAAAGCATCTCTTATAGAGAATACATCTCTCTTTGGTTTACCTTGATGCAAGAACCTTCTAAAAGATTTAATGAATTGAACTTTTTCTTCTTTACAAATCCTGACTAATCTGTTATTACCGGTAATAGCAACAGCTTTCTCGCCTAGTATATGAAAATATGTAGGTATAGGTAGAACCGAAGAAATCAAAATGTTAATATCAGGATTCTTACGCCTAACACTATAAATCAAATTTCTGAACTTGCAAGTAATAACATCAACACTATATTTCTGAACATCATTCATACCAAAATGCAAAATGATATGTGAAAAACGATTAATATCATACAAATACAAAAATTAAGTATCTATAATATGTTTAATGTAACCTAATCCCTCTCCTCTAAAACTCTGTATCACACCATCTCTGATCCCATCCAAATACTTCCCTATAGAATCACATAGGACCAATACTTTCTTCTGTTTAACATGTTTAGCTGATTCAGAGTATTTGTCATATAACCTAATGTTAAATTATGGAACAAAAATATTCTGCCTGTTGTGTTGTCCGAAAAAAAAATTCTGAACGAAACAAAAAACCATAACCCCCCCCCCCCCCCTCAAGTTAAATGGCCGGTCCCTTGGAGATTTACAATATATTTTAATTGTAATTTATTTCTACGGATGAGGATTGATATAAATTCTTGTAACTTGTTTCCCAATCCAATTAATTACTTCATATTGTGTAATGTATATAGTTGAATATTGTAATATGTTGAATTAATTAATAAAATATGCTTAAACTAAATAAGTAAACTACTTTTACACAACAAAGTGTGCATCGTATGTTTAAACATAACGTAACGTTTTATCCATGCATGGTGCACATCGCAATACCTGATTTGAGTAAACCATCATGACAGGCATGTCAGAACATTTACAAAATATAAAGAAGCACAAGCTTACCTTATTTTATGTTAATATGAAGAAGCGCAAATGTCCTATGCTAAAAGCGCAAATTTCCACTTTTTTAGAGCGCAGGTGTCCTCTAGTTTGAAGCGCAAGTGTCCATTTAAAAATGTGCAAATGTCCTTCGCCGGTTCAAACTGGATTACGTAAAGAGTACTCTATAGTCTAGACAACATGCATGGGGTATTTTGTTTGCATGTATTAATAGATATGCATTTATATGTAGGGTAAAATCTGTCCTGTACATTTATAGAGGTTTAAAGTGTATTTCATAATGTCAAGAGATTAGGATTGTATGGTAAAAAAAAAGTGAAACCAACATTAATGGGAAAATACTCAAATTTACATATTGTATTATAGTAGTATGAAATCAAGTGTTAAATCGGCAAACGAGATATTAGTGTTCTAGTGCGACAAGGAAGCATGTTCACCCTTGTTAATGTGCAGTATTTGAGGTTTATTAATGCAGTAATAATATAACAGGTCTCCAAACTGTATCAGAGAAATGTCCTGAAAATGTATATACTATTATATGTTACTATATGCAGACGATACTATTTTATTAGCTGAATAGGGGTCAGGTTTTCAACATTCCTTGAGCATTTTTGAAGATTCTTGTTCACTATGGAAACCGAAAGTCAGTGTTGACAAAAAATCGAATATATTGATCTTCTCGAAACTTAAAAAGACGTTATGGTTATGAATTTACGCTGTATGGTGGAAACATTGAAATAGTTCGTTCATATTCGTATTTTGGGCCTATTATTCAATTGTAGCAGTAATTTTACCATCGCCAGAAAGACATAATACGAGCAGCTCCGAAAGCTCTTTATGGGAAACTATTAAACTCCAACTTAAATTGTTTGATTCCTTTATTGAACCTGTAGCAAAGCTTAGTAAGAACATTTTCTTGTAGAGTTAAAGTTAATTTGCTTAAAACATAGGGTTATGTAATTATGGTTGTGTAGCTGTGCTGTATTCAAATATATTGAATCGGTAACGATGATTGATAGCTGACAAGAGAAATTGCGCAGTATTTAAACATCAAAGGAAAAGATAACGATAATTGACAGATCATATGGACATGTACAATTATATGCCATCAATAAGGTAGGGACATTCACCCAGTGTCACAGCTGCTCACAGCTGTTCACATTTCATTGGAACAGTATCTTAATCTGACAATCATAACACAGACAAAACACTACTGAAGCCATAATAAAAATAATATCAAATCTAATAATATAACTTAGTTTCCTATACTCAAACACGTATATATAATTGTTTATTGATATCTTATATAGCAGAGCCATTTCTATTACTAAGTGATCTAATTTACGATAAAACAGAAACAAAATAACGCAAGGGTTTATAAGTTTTGCTATGCTTTGCTTACTATTATTCTTTGTCCTTACACGTGAAAAAGACACAATATCTCTATTTTATGCTCCCTTAATATATAGCAACACATCTCAACAACACCAAGGGAATCAACGACATACCTTCTACCAAACGATAATACATATACACCTAAGCAGCTTACAACAACAAGCAGCTTGCTCTGTTTGCCTCGTAGGATAAAAACAACTAGACACCAACTGGAATTTTCTGGTCCACCTATTGTGGCCATTTAATCTATTTATTTTTTAACAATTATACATTAAAGTTTCATCACGAGGCAAAAGTGGGTGAACAAAAAAGTGCCAGAAGATCAAGTGCTCCTCACCGCCCAAGCTGCTATTTCTTCAATTATTGTTTGAATTCTTTTACCAAATTAAAGCTTATCTATAAGGACAGGGAGTAAAATAACACATATATGTAAGCCAATGATACCAACCACATTTGTAATGAATAAACTTTGTTTTTCATATATGCAGTACATAAATTATTTACCTATAGATGCATGTAAATTTACATATTTATGTAGAAAAAAACCATACCCCCCCCCTTCAAGTTAAATGGTCCGTCCCTTAAGGTTTATGTATTTCGTCCATTTCATTTCATATAGAAAGTATCATTGATAGGGTAAGTTTGGGCCACAGTTAAGCATTTTGAAGTCAGGGAATTCGGTATTAAGTCACTAGGAGCTACCACACAATTTAGATAAGCAAGCAAAACCACAATTCGGCAGATCCAGGGAATAACCTTGGTACGGACTCGTGTACTGCAAGGTGCAAAACCCCACTGGCGTGCAGAACGTGGGAGACCCCCTGCACGTTACAAATCAATAAGTAATTATGTTTTTTTATAAAATAATAAATTAGTGATATACTATGTATATGCTATTTCATTCCTTTTTAGATGTATTGTAATCTTTGTAAAGAATGAAATAAAGAGTCATTGATATCTAGTATTTTACCATAGAAATAAGATATTTGTGTGGATATTTTTTCATTGACGGATAACTGTATTTGTATGCTTTGTTGCCGTTTGTTTCTAAGTTAATTGCTTAGTAGCAAAAAAGTGTGCACTCAACACGCATTCGCAATTGATAAAGCTTACCAGTTGCTTGCCTAGGGTCGGTGGTTATCTCCGGGTACTCCGGGTACTCCGGCTCACCCCCCTCCCCACCCACACTATAACTAGTCGCCATCATAAATGACTGGAACTGGACTTACTTCTTGACAACGTTTTTTCACTGACACGATGAATGCATCAGCAGCAAGACCAAATTGGTTGGCAGGATGGGTGTGCTGTGGGTGTCCATTGGCAACAGGAATGTTGTCTAAAGTTATTATAGTAGCAGGATCAATAAATGAAATATCACTTGCTATATTTAGTTAAATCCAATGAAAATGCACTAACATATGTTGATTTAAGAAAAAAATAAAATGACAAATTTAATGAGAAATGAAATAATATATTTGTTGTAATGTAATTTATAAGAGCAATATCACATGCTATAGTTAGTTAAAATCTAATGAAAATGAAGTAAAACAGATTTGAAATAATATATTTGCTGAAATTTAGTCTAAAATCAAGTAATTAATAAGTGAGGTATCACATGCTATATTTATTTAAAATTTAATGAAAATGAAGTAAGACAAAACAAATTATTTCTTTCATTAAGTTTATTAATAAAGCTGTGTGTGCCCCAGGCTAAGTATATATCTTTTTCTATTGTGTATGTTCACTACTAATATCATCATGGCAGATTCAATTTGTTATCATAGTCTCACCACATACAATTACAAACAAGTATTTACATAAAAAAATATTCGTTCACTATCACAAATCATATTGCATGTACCAATCTTAAAAGATTGATGAGAGACTTATATTCCATAGAATATAGCATTCTAATACTATATAGTATTATATTTACACAATAACCAATGGTATAAAAAAAACTATTTCCCCTAATTAAAATATTATAGCAGGTTTTGGCTACAATATTAAAGTCGTTTTCGTTACTAAATAAAAATACAAATTTATCTGCATCTGATAAAAAGCTAAAATTTGCATTAAAATGTGAAACATCATTTGACATTTTTTTTTCTAAGATCTGCATATAACGGGCACTGCATCAAAACATGAAACTCATCCTCTACACAATCAATACAATATAAACAAGCTCTTTCGTGAACTGCTTTTCTTTCGTATTTACCTGTTTCTACTCTAAGGGGTGCAACCCCACATCTAAACTTTGCATATGCACTTCTATATTTTAGTGGAATCTTATATTCTAAATAAGGCTCAGTACAAAAATCATGTTTAAACCATTTATATGTCTTTAATTTGTTACCTTGATTATATGCAGAGACTATATTTTTCCAATCTAATTTATACTTATCAAACATTAATTGTTCAATTTGCAAAATAGTATGCTTAGTAATAATATTATTCTCAAAATTACAATATGCTTCTAAGTTTTGAGCTTTAACATTTCACAAATTCTATAGCTCCAATTCTTAATTCTACCATTGGCCTTTTTGATTAACCATTTAAATACTTTAAAATTTATTCTATCATGTTCCATAATTGAACATCTTGCCGAGTGTCTAAATACATTTGACCATTTTCTAATATATGCCGGTTTCCAGCCCATATCACCAGCTATAGCATCATTTGGTGTGTATTTACCAACTCCCATGAAAAATCTCATAGCCCTGTTTTGGACAGCATTAATGCACGAGAAGTCTCGAGTTCCCCAAATGCAGGACCCATAGTTTATAAATGACCAAACCATGGTATCATACAACTTTCAAAATATATTGTGCTAGAAACCGCCATGTATTTTGCTTTTTACAATTAACAAACCCAATGCTCTACTGGCTGATTTAACAACTGCTTTAGCCATTAATTGATAATCTAAAAAATATGTTAACAATAATCCTAAGTATTGGTAACAATTAACACACCCCACTGAGTTACCATTTACTGTAAAATTAAAATATGTCCGTGGTACCGAGGGGTTTCTAAAATGCATAATTTTGAACTTATTGACATTAACATACAAAGTATTATTTTTACACCAAAATTTAAGCACATCCAACATCTTCTGAAGGTCTTTTTCATTTTATGCCAATAGTACCACCTCATCAGCATATGACAAAATTCCTATTTTCCATTATCAATATCAATACCAATATTTAAAGCGTTTATATCAATTAAACTGTATGTATGTCTATCATTAATATATAAGTATTTCTTTTTTATTATTATTATTTTCTTTTTCGTTTAATTTGACATTTCTGCTCTTTGACATGTATTCGTGTATATGTTGGTGGTTTTTCTCTTCTTTTACTTCTTTGTCTCTTTAATTATTTTAGTTTGTATGTATCTCTATACCTATGTATAACAATGGTTTAAGAGAATAAAGATATATTTATATGTACCAGGCGCGGATCCAGGCGGGGGCGCACCCGCCCCCACCCCCACCCCTATAAAAGATATATATATATATATATATATGCACACGGCGCCCCCCCCCCCCCCTACAAAAAAAAAAAACAAAAAAACGTTTGGCGTGACAATTGATTGATGTTAAATACGTGATATTAACACTTTGTTCTTTCGACTCATCTCTCCATTGCAATGAATATTCTTTCATGTTTTTGCTGTCCCGTTCCGGATCATGTAAAAACCGGCGTCGGTTGCATTTCACTTTTTGCAATCATGGATGCTGAGTCTGATGAACCACGAGCAAAACAAGCGAAAGTTCAAAGGCAGCTTGACTTTTTTCTTCAATAAGCCATTTATTAGAGAAAGAAGGTCTTTACTTAGTATAGTTACATGATTATATTCTAAAATCAAATAAAATCCTTTTGTAAAGACTGCGTAATAAACTATGATAACTACAGGATGTATACATACCTTTATATTGTGTTGAGGAATTTATTTAACAATGTGTATGTATTTTGGTTATATGTGCATAATATAATTTCGGTTTGGTCATTTTTTTGCAATTTTGTTTTATTTCGTGATCTATTTGTTTGTACATTTAATATATAAATCTTCCCTAGGATTACCAATTATTGATCAATTTTAAAGCAGACGTCACAGTTTTTTGAAAGTCATGCATCCGGCGTTAAGTTGTGACTATTTTTCACCTGTTCTTTTCCATTCTGTTTGAGACATGTCCATTTCCCCCTTCCTAATACTATTTCAAACATACGAATTAGTTCTTTCTCTTTTGAGGGAAGGGATATAGGGTAATGTGCATTCAACAAAATCCCATATATTTTCCTGGAACAAGCAAAAGCCTTTGATTGCTGGTCTCCATATTGAAGTCGTAACAAGGCCTTACTTCATTGTACGTACCTTCGATGTGAAGCATCATGCCGCACATGGTACAATTTTAATCAATTTCGCTTCAGAAAAGAGGTTCTGTATTTTCTAATTCTCAGGAGCCTACGGGATGCTTCCCCCCCCCCCCCGGTTCCCACACCGGGCGCTGCCCTGAACCCGCTGGGGACCTACGCGGTACCCAGACCCATCGCTAAGAAGTGCGTCCCCCCTAACGTAACATTCTGTATCCGGGCCTGTGTACAACGCTCGTAAATATGCACACATGTAAACATGTGATTATGCATCGTACACATCGACGTCTTCCAGGTGACACTGTTAGTATTATCGAATTAATTAAAAAAATTGTTTGTTTTTATATTTCAATACCTATATGAATCTTTTAGTTTTTAAAATTCTCTAACAAATGCAATACATGTATATATAAACAGTAACATAGCTTTACTTCTGTTTTAATAAACATGCAATGGTGTAAATTGACCAATTTATATAGTTTTTGTTCAAATACACACTGTATTATATTACATTAATGTGCAATGATTCAATGTAAAGAATGGATATATTAGTCATAAAAATGTCAAATTTAATTTTATTAAAAAAATATTTTAAATTGAATCCAAGTGATAAGATATCCTATCAAATATTTAATTATGTATGAGATAACAAAAGTGTCCTATATATGTTTTTTTTTTCTAAAATGACAAATATTTCAAATGTGAAAAATACTGTATTTGTGATATTCAATTGTCATCAGTTGTCATAGTTTTATCTAAAGATAAAAAAATAATAATTCTGAATTCTAAAAGACATACATATATTTGTTCAGGAAGATAAATTCCTAATGCCTAAATGGTGATAGTAATCAAATAATAAAGGCTTTCAGTTGATCATATGTGATGGTAAATATTGTATCATCGTGGCTTACATTTCGACAACTTTATTAGGACGACAAAATAGTTTTCTTCGGGTACTCCGGCTTCCTCCACGAATAAAATTGACAGCCTAGATATAACTGACATATTGTTGAAAGTGGCGTTTAAACACTATAAACCAACCAAACTAGGACGACACAATATAATGAACACTATGGTCTTACAGCTCTTAAACATTATATTATCTTGAAATCAAATTAAAAACAAAAAATAATACGCCAGAACAGTTACAAAATCTAATAGAAAAATCGTTTGAACAGAAGCAACATCGACACCCATAAAACACATATACATTACCGTGCACTCTCCTGCCCTGACACTGGCACTGTAATCAAGAGTGGCGGCGTTAAACTAGTAGAAAAGAAAACTCGTAGAAAATGTAATCCTTTAAATTGAAAATATTTCTTGAAATTTAAAAAATAATTCTATTTTAATCTATACCACCATATCAAGCTTGATATGAAACCTCGCCCAGTCGTCTACCAAAGTCTTAGGCGATTTATATCCATGAGAAGTAAATAAATATCCCATTCTATCTGGTGTATAAAAGCGAGAGAACCGTTTTTCGTGTATTAACACAATCTTTAACTTCTGTGCTACAATCCCCAAATAAGCATCATCTATAAATAAAGGTTTAACAAACTTGAAATTGTTGGAAATGTACGTCACAATATCGGTGGTTATAACCATAGATCCACCACTAACGTAGGCAGGCCAAACATCATCCGGAAATTCCTCTTTTGAAAGATACCATTTTGAGGCAATGTTGCGCTCAACTGTTGCATTCGTCCATAAAAAACCAGTAAATATGCTGCGTTGACCGGCTACATATAATCTGTTTAAATGATCCCATAGATATTTGATGTTAACAATATAATCATCGTCTACAAACAAGACATATTTTGCACCTGGACAGTTTGTAGAAACCCAGTTAAAACCCATGATTGTTTTCATTGTATTGTTCCTATAGTCATCCAAAAACGTCTCTTGTATGATATCTTTGTATAGATTACTTTCCATCTGAATAAATGTTTTTAGGAGTGGAGAATATCCTAATAAAAAGACAAATTGCAATCTAACTTTCGACGCCTTGCCCCATGTTGTTCGAATAGCCATCCTATGTGCCATGTGGTTTACATCTGATTTAATCACTACCAATAGGAACGGATCATATTTAGCACCATTTGATTGGCATGTGTTCGTCGGCACACGAAGAAGCGAAAACGGGTGTTCATATATATGAACCATTTCTGTTTGGTTGTCGCAGCAAGGCAATACTGGTGTCGCTGTAGCATTGTTGTGAATCACAGTCGCAGAACTAGATATGGCTTGACTCATACTCACCTTCGAGACTGACAATGACTCGCTAAATTTAGCTTTAGGCGATACTGTCACTGACTTTTCATTAGACGATATATTCGTTACACTGTAACAAATAAAGAACACAACCAAGGCATTAGTCAAAGCCATTATCACACGAGAACGTTTCATGCACATATTCCTCTATTTATACGCATTGTGGGAGACACCTGTTTTAGTCCTTATTCCTATTTCCTGAAAGATAAACAACATGGTTTTTTTTTAATAATAATTGACTACTAATATCACTAGATATGACACAGGTAAATTAAAGAGGCATTAGCTACGATTTTGACCCAACAAATTATATGTTTTGGAAATTGGTAAATAGCTTTAAAATGATGAAATAAAGGTAAATAGTTCACATTAAACAGCTTATCGTACCACTTTTCGCCTTTTCAGAACGAAAATTACCATCGATTTATTATTTCCTTGCAAGCAATAATTTGACCTCCTTTCTCCGTATGCAACTGACCTTACTAGTGACAGGTAAAAACGAATAATTTGTATTTTGTCGCTTATTAACTGCAAACTTGCATGGTTCTTTGTCCGTAATTAACGCCGACTAAAAGCAGATTCACAGAAAATAAGAAATAAGTGCATTGTTGTACTGATTTAATGACGACTCGGCAAACTCCGTAAGCAATGCCGATAATTAATAAGATGGCGTGCATTTTTTGCTCGATCTCAACACGAGCAGTTGCACCTTTTCCCCCGATGCGTGTACATTTCATAACATTTATAAGTTACAGAAACACGTTTTATTAAGGCATCAATCATATCTGATAATTTTTATGGGTAACAAAAATTTACGATTATGGCAGATAATGCCGCTTTAGATAAAGAAACTACAACTACAGAAGTTAACACAATAGTATCATGTAACCAACAATAGTGTTGATTACATGTAGATGATGATGTACATATTGTTCTAATAATAACTGAATTCGTGTATTAATTGTTTTCTTAATTTTACATGTTGACACATGTGATTTATAATTTATAATGTCTTGGTTATATATATATTTTGCTAATTATAAATAATCTCCTATTTTCATGTTTTTAAACGACTGATCTTTAAATTATCCCAACAATATTATTATCCACTTTATCAACAAAATTGTCAGCGGGGGATCTAGGGGGACTGCCAAAATATAAAAAATCACCACTAAAACTGGTCATCATTATATAGCTGAAATATTGTTGAAAGTGGCGTTAAAACACAAAAAATCAATCAATCAATTTGGTTCGTCATTTCGTATCGTGAAAGCGACCTGCAAAGTTGCAGGGAAGAGCAGGTTTAAAAGAGATGGCCACATGATTTAATAGGTTGTTCTGATGTTGTAATTTCCGCATGAAATGGTCACAACATATCAGAACAGGTAACTCTTGATTGTTCTATAGATTGTGCTGTTTATATTCAGCATTTGCGAAACATAAGTGTTTCAAGGTTTGACAAAGTTTTGTATTTTCGTGGTTGTATGAATTGTCTTATAATATGTATACATTTGAACGCTGTTTTATTTGTAGTTTCCAGGTGGTCTGGAAGTTAGTTTGTTTTAACGATTAAGGTCTGGGAATTGTTTTAAAGGATACATATTGTGTTGAGTTTCCAAACCATATGTTATTGTTGTAATTGTTTATGAAAGTTTGGATTTGACTTTCAATAGTTTGGGTCTCAATTGTATAGCTTCTCAAACTCCGTGAAAATGGATACGAACAAAGTAGAGTAACGCACCGTACACGTTACAAAGTGGTGACCGCTTGGTGGGATTTGAGAAGCACCCATAGAAAAATATATTGTGTTTATGTTTTATTTTATAGTAACTCAGAGAGGTTTTGTATTTGTTGTTTTAGCTTGTGTATAAATAAAGCTATTTTAATAAAAAAAAAAAAAAGTAGTTGTGTTGATTTCTTAAAACGAAATGTCGTTGACAAGCGATGACACAAACGTTTTGTATGACTTTGATCAGTATGATCATGGGTTGAAATTTTCTTTCACACCTAACTAGCCCCGGGCTAATTGGAGATGATTTTTTGCTAGCCAGATAGATTCAAGTACTAGCCCAAGCATGGAGAAGACTTCTGTGTTCACCCTTGCAAATTATCATGTGGGATGAATATCAATACAACATTCAGATTCAAGACATTTTAATGATTTCAGAATACTAACTACATGTATAACAATAACTGACAATGACTAGAATTTCAAGACAGACTAGATTTCAATTTCAACACTGACAGACACATCATAATGTCATTCAATCAAATTTTATCAAATTCAACATCATAAACCTCATCATCCATGTCATTTTCATTGTTATCTTTGTTCCTTGGACCTGGAAGCTTGTGACCAGAAACATGACGTTTTCTCTCTGAAGACAGTAGCCAATGTTCAATACATGGTTCACATTTGAAGTCTTTAATCTCTGGTCCTTCACACATAATCATTAACTGATTCCTCAAATTTAATTGTGTTAACTTGGTTCTCATAATTGTTTTAACGAGATTCATATTAGAAAATCCTCGCTCACAGCTGGCTGTGCTGTAAGAAATTACCATAACACACTCAATCAACTTTGCAAAAGGTGTTTCCTTTACCGAGTCTTGTAAAATGTAAAATGAAATGACATCTAATATATTCTCATTTCTTATCAAGAAAAGTTGGCTGCAGAAATAGAAGTTTTAAACAAAGAGATAGAAGGGTTTGGAACAAAATGCTCAGGCACTACGCCGAGTTTAGCCCATTCAACGCCGATGACTAGAGCAACTATTCCTAGACATGTTGACTCTGGTATAGCTACATCCAGAGCTTCATATATTGGCGTTGCATGTGAAAATGGCATGTACCTTAAACAAGTTGGAACTGGGACTAGGTCAAAAACATTTTTTGGTAGATCTGCTGTGGCAAAACTCAATAGACAACAAGAAAATACAATGTACATGGGTTTCGATAATGAAAGGGTATCCCCAGTCAGGAGACCTATTCCAGACTTTGCTGTCGACAATAAGTTTGTCACTCAAAGACAAATGAAGCATCAGCCGAAACCAAATGCTGAAGCTTATGACGAACACATAACCCATGTAAATGGTAGTGTTGGCACCAAAAGAAACAGCATGATCAAGCCAGCAACATATGACGGGAAGGGTCCATGGCTTGATTACAAGTCCCATTTCGATGTTTGTGCCAAAAGTAACGATTGGACAGATACAGAAAAAGGTTTGTACCTGGCTGTATCTCTTCCGGGACAGGCACAAGGGGTGTTGGGAAACTTACATTTAAATGCTAGACAAGACTGATGAACTTGTAAGGTCATTGGAAGAAAGGTTTTCTCCATCTAATCAAACAGAGTTGTATAGAACACAACTGCGAGAACGTCGTCAAAAAGCGCCGCTGAAAGTTTGCCAGTTAGGACAAGATGTCAGAAGACTAACAAATCTCGTTTATCCTACGGCCCCTAATGACGTTAGAGAAATACTGGCCAAAGAACAATTTATAGATGGTCTAGCCAGTGCTGATATGCAACTGCGTGCAAAACAGGCAAGGCCATTAAACTTGAGCGATGCAGTTCGACATGCAGTGGAACTGGAGGCCTTCAATAAAGCTGAACGTAAGCGTGACGATGGACGTGGATACTAAGGACAACGTCTCAAGCCAACGAAACACAGGATTATGACACACAGACATTGACTCTGATAAAGAATATGCAGACAATGTTGTCTGAGCTACAACAGGAGGTCAAATCTTTGAAAGATGAACGTCGATACAAGATATCGGCTTACAAACAAAAAGATTTGTCAAAAACAAAGTGTTTCAGTTGTGGTAGCTTAGGACATATAGCAAGATATTGCAAGAAAAGCAAGGCAAGTGGCATTAAGGGTCAAATCAGAACTACGCAAACCAACACGACCAAAAACAATGAAGATCTGAGAAGTGGTTCAATAGGTATAAGTAGGTTAGCTAATGAAGCTGGGATGTTTATAAAGACCAGAGTAAATGATTGAATGCTAACATGTTGGTGGATACAGGAGCAACAGTAACTCTTATTTCTATTAAACTGTTCGAAAGCATGGCTTCCCCTGTTATGACTGAGATGACGAGAGACATCATAGCGGCCAGTGGGTCAAAGTTAAATGTATTGGGAAAAACGATTATCGACATTGATGTCAACGGTTATGTCTGCTCAAATGTTGCAATAGTTGCAGATATAAATGTCGATGGCATTTTGGGCTTAGATTTCCAAAGAAGCCAAAATTGTACTATGAATGTTGCAAAGGGTAGTATTTTAATCCATGGACATAAAGTCTACCTA
Organism: Bathymodiolus septemdierum; assembly: GCA_963383655.1. Taxonomy (NCBI): domain Eukaryota; kingdom Metazoa; phylum Mollusca; class Bivalvia; order Mytilida; family Modiolidae; genus Bathymodiolus; species Bathymodiolus septemdierum. The sequence continues at coordinate 42,921,490 of OY726521.1, read as the reverse complement.
CAGTTTGAGGGACAAATCGGATGCTATTAAATAGCACCGTCGAAGACTGTGAGGATGCCATCAAGAAGAGAGGATATTTTAAAAAGGAAAGTTAAAAAAGTTGGTTTCCTTGCAAATGATGAAATTCCTGTCTATAAGAAGCAGATTAAAGAGAAATGCAGACTCTCTTGCAATTAGTGCAATAACGAATTTAAGAAAGCTGCTTACTTGAGACGACACATGCAGAAATGCCATGCATATAAAATTTCAAGCATGGAACAGGTTGTAGTGTCCCCAAAGCAAGAAAAAACAAGAAGATGAATCAAAAAGATGTCCTATGAATGAAACTGGTTCTAATAAAACTGGTATATCGGATCCATGTGAGACGATATAATTGATAGAAAGCGTCGCATCAGCTGCAGACTTGCCTTCTGGTAGTAATATGGGAGACAGAAGAGATATGTGTTTTCGTTCCACAACAGAAAACCAGATATCCAAAGCTTGCTTCACTTTGGAAAGGTCCACTTGAAATAAAGAAGAACATTTCTGATGTTCTCTTCGAAATAGATTGCAGCACAAACGGACACACACAAACAGAATATTGTATATAGAGTAGACACTGTGACAAATATTTTGTCAGAAACAGGCAGGAGATGACAAGGCATTCATATATGTAGTTTGTAGAAATTGTTGCTTGCTAATAGAATGCAATGAAGCTAATTTGTTTGTTGTTTATAGAAATTGTTAGCACAAATCCATAGGAAAGTAAAAAAGTGTGTTTATATATGGAGTTAAGAAAAAAAGTAATAACTGCAAGGAGCAGTTTTGAGTTTATATTTGTGCTTGTTGTCTTTGTCATAAAATAATGTAGTTTGTATGTGTCCTTCGGATGAGACGTTAAACCGAGGTCCCGTGTTCAGGGAAATGTCACGTCCTGTGTACATAAAAGATCCCTCTAGCAGATTTCGCTAAGAGTAGGCTCTCGCTGTTTTCTCTCTTCTACATATAGCTGAGTGGAAAACTGAGGCTGTTAACCTGTGTCTCCTCACTGCATACCTTTTATCTGATAACGATTGTTTCACAGTTTGTTGGTCAATCTGTTTGATTTCTTCAGGGGATACCTCCAGTGAATTCTTTACCCACTCACATGCTAATTTTATGTCACTTATGCTAGGTGGAAACTGTAAAATGCACACAGAAACTGACTGTTCATCTATATGTTCATCTCTATGGTTCTGGCACACCTAAAACATATAGAACAGCTATATTTACAAATGGAGTAATATTCTAAGAGGTTTTGATTTATATCTAGTACACATATATTAACTAAAATACCAGGGCTATGGTGTTTAATGCCACTTTCAACAATATTTCAGTTATATCATGGCGGTCAGTTTTATTGGTAGAGGAAACCAGAGACCTGCTGCAAGTCACTGAAAAAATCTATGAGAGAGATTAGAACTCTTATCTTCAGTGGTGATAGGCACTGATTGCACAGGTAGTTGTAAATCCAACTACAATATGACCATGACGACCCCTTCATTGATACCAGAAATGCATTTTAAATGTTCATGCCTTCCTATGGTTATTGCATGAAGATTGTGGAATATTGTCTCACATAGAACAATATTTTGTACTTTCCTTGCTATATACATGTACAATTGTACTTGGGACAATGTTCCTCAATATATGTGCAATAAAACTGTAATATTTATTGTTTTATGTATATTGTCTCATTGGTATCTACCCAATGTTTGATATCTTTAGCAAAAATATCCACTCTGAATTCATTTGTCTGGCAGATCCAGACTTTCCGATTGAAAAGTAGGATGGGAGGCGGGTTAACTACCAAGTCTTACGTAAAAATAAAACTGTATATGATAACCATTCAAATTATATTAAAACTTTCATCTTACCCTATCAGTGTTCCACCTTTCTGTGTTGTATTTCACAAATCTACAAGTAGGTTTGGCTAAAATTAAAGCTGGTATCAATTTGTCTAAACTCCCTTGGTTAACTGTTTTGTCCTTCGGATGACGAGGATCAAATCAACTGCATTTATTGTTTGACGTTCCTTTTGAATCTTGCTATGTTCTTGTCTGAAATACAAACGCAAATCATACTTTAACATGCAAATTTTACTTTCATTTTTGTATTCCTTTTCAAACTGCAAAATAATACTAAATATGTATATTTTTGTTTGTTTGTTTGATGGTGTTTAACGCCACTTTCAACATAATTTCAGTTATATCGTGGCGGTCAGTTTTATTGGTGGAGGAAACTGGAGGACCCTGAGACAAACATCGACCTATCTCAAGTCACTGACAAACTTTATCACATAATGTTGTACACATCACCCTGTTCGATTGATTGGTTTTTGGTGCTTAACGCCACTTTCAACTATATCATGGTGACCAGATTTAGTAGTGGAAGAAGCTGGAGTACCCGGAGAGAACCACCGACCATGGCCAAGCAACTGGTAAACTTTATCACTTGCGGCTGCGAGTCGAGTGTGCCATTTTTGGTAATTTACAAATCTGGGTTGGTGATAGGCTTGTACGAGTTGTTAGGTATTCCAACTACCTAACTCATTGAGCCACCCGGGCCCTTCACATTGTTCGAGATTCGAACTAACAACAATGAACATCAGTGGTGATAGGCATTGATGGCAAAGGTAGTTGTAACTCCAACTACCATACGATCACAGCCACGACTGCTCCTGTATATTTTTGTAACTTGGTTATTTATGACAAGACAATAATGTTGACTGATTGATATCTTTATTTACATTTCAATAACTTCTAGTATTTGTATTTTAAAAGCTTTAGCAACATTCAGTATGATTCAGGACATCTTATTTTACATCTAAGTAATATTATTATATATACATTGACAAGCAAAAACAAATTCTTACTTGATAACTCTGATATTGTGAATGGTTTTAGGTTCCACGGTTCTCTTTGCTGGCTTATTCCATTCACAAAGTTTGTCAGTTACACCCTGCTGATTGGGGAGCTCATTGAATCCTTTGGCCACATAATCGTCAACAGCAAAGAGGAGTGCAGCAATATGACTACATGCTTCTTCCTTCCTAGGAAAATAAAAGCATTTTCCAATTTATTAGTAAAAATTCATGCTGCTATAAATGAAACGACACAAACTTCCATAGCATACAGTGTTTTATTATGTTAAATCTTAATAAAAAAAAAACATGCTCTGCAGAAAAACTATAGTATTTTTTAAATGTGTAGGAATAATTTTAGTTTTTTTTACCAGGAGAAAACAATCCTCCAGTTAATGAAAACTGAACAATACATTAACTTTGTAATAGTATCATTATGAGCCAATCTGGTTGTAAGCTGTGTCAGCATAAAAGAGTGAAATATATTTTAAATAATTTGTGTGAACTTGTTGCATAAATATCAAATGTAAATTCCTCTCTGTGACATGTGTAATGTCATTTCATTAAAAGAAATATTTAAAAAAAAAATATGTGTGAACTGTCACTTGTTGCATAAATATCAAATGTAAATTCCTCTCTGTGACATGTGTAATGTTATTTCAATTGACATTGTTGCATGACAATCATGGAGGTTTTCTTTACAGTACTGTAACAATAATATATTTTGGAAATTAATAATTATAACTACGTATCATGATAAAAAATACTAAGCAAAACTGAATACATCGTGCACTTACCCTGCAACACAGTCACAAGATCCTCCATGAACATCTCCCTCTTTTGACATGTAAATATAAGATGTATTTATCCTCCTAGCCATTGAGGCCATCACTTCTGCTTTCACAAAGTAAACGTCATGTTTTTGTGCAGAACTAATCCGTTGTACATATCCCTCTTCAATATATTTGTATGCTTTGAGAGATTTGTATGCTCTCATACCTTCTTTGTCGAACGTTTTATTTCTGCTTTCCGTAAGGTATCTTTTCAACTTGGAAATGTCAAATTCGGGCAAATCTTTCAAATGTTTTTCCCATTCACCTTTTTCCACAGTTGACTGGAACCAAGTCCGTGAAAACTTTACCTCTGATATACACATTTAATTCCTTCATGTGCGTCCTTGACGATCGATCAATAAATATGTATTGCCCCCAGTTATGTGAACTCCCGGTGAAATCACACGTGACTTGAGTTAAAGCACTTGATTGATTATTGATTCCGGGTCGATAGAAGCTTTATTGAAAGTAGAGTATTTGCATTTTAATCCTCGTATTATTGACTGCCCAATTTACATATTAATTGTCGTATTACTTTGATCTGGGTTCGACGACATGAGTAGTATATGGGGACTGACAAAACCTCACTTGTGGGGGATCATCACCGGAAGTGACGTAACCGGAAGTAACGTCAGTCGCTTGACCGGAAGAGGCCATGAACGGAAGTCACCGGAACCGGAAGTCACCGGAAGTCACGGAAGTATGTTCTGCTCATGCCCGGCTTTTCCCCGCATTTTTTTCTTACTATAGCAGTAGTACAAGCACCTTGGCTACCGAATGTGACCAAAGGTCACGTGACCCCAACGTCACCCGAGGCATTTCCCCCATAATGCATCACTGTACGTCATAATAAATTATCCCGATAGGTGGCGTTAGTATCTCGTAACTTGGTGACTTTGTAACTAAGGTCTTTCGTAACTTATTTCGTAACCTCTTCGTTACCTTTTCGTACCTTTTTCGTAACATCGTACCTTTTTCGTAACTTGTAGCCCTTTCATTTATTTATCGATCTATGGTACTTTCAAACCTCTCAGTGACGTCATAAGCAAGCTGGGTGACGTCAATCGATCTTCCTCATTGATAGTATAGAATTAACTGTTAAGAATAGACCCTCACCCAGACACTTGTTTTTAGTACGAACTCTCGCGTCATTGGCGTTCGCCTAACTTCGTAGTGGACCCTAATCCCTGTTGGCCTAGTAATCTTCGAAGCTCCCATATTAAAAAATATGCGTCCTATAACCCTAGGAAACTGCCCCTTTCCCGCCATTTTATTTTCATGGGGAGTGCCTTCAATAGAATGTCACTCTGCATTTATCCATGCTTGTGATGTTCCCGTGGGTGTGCGCATGCGCAACCAGAAGTTGCGCAATATCCGGCCTAGTGGGGGCTTTTGACCAGAAGTGACGTTATGAAACGTCACCCGTAGTGACCAAAGGTCACGTGAGCCCTTCGGGGTTCCCTTGGGTGTGTGCATGCGCAACCGGATGTTGCGCAATATCCGCCCTAGTGGGACCTCTTGACCGGAAGTGCCCCTTGGGGTGTTCTCTAGTGCATATGCGTCCTATAAGTAGCATACAATGTAGCTACCGGAACTAACCTTTTCACTGGTTATCTGCCCCTTTTATTTTCATATAATATAATATATTTCAATAATGGTTTTCACCTACGGTTTTTCGGATAGGTTATGTAGTACTTCAGGTAGTCTATCACGTCCGCTTTGCATTTTTGTTATATTTTCAGAGGTCTTGACGTTTCTTGATTCCTTCCTCTAATTTTCGTGTTTATTCAACATCTTAATCACTATTTTGTTGACTTGTTGCAGTTTTGTCATAGATAATGTTAATGTGTGATATTTTCATAATGTGTTTCGTTTTGTTTTTGTTTGTAACGTGTTTTAGGTGGAATTCCAACGTTATGGCGACGGCGGCGGTGGCTATCTTTCTTGCATATTGTTCATATCTTTTCACTATTCGACTTGCCTTTCTTCCATGTTTTCCATATCATTTCACTATTCAACTTACTTGTCCTACATATTTTCCATATCTTTTCACTTTTCAACTTGCCTTTCTTCCATATATTCCATATCATTTCATATTTCATCTATATTTTCCATATCATTTCACAATTTTCTTCTGTGTTTTTCAAATCTTTTCACTATTCAACTTACTTTTCTTCCATATTTTCCATATCATTTCACATTTCATCCATATTTTCCATATCATTTCACGATTGTCTTCTGTATTTTCCAAATCTTTTCAATATTCAACTAATATTTCTTCTATATTCTCCAAATCTTTTTACTATTCAACTTACTTTTCTTCCATATTTTACATATCATTTCACAATTCAACTTACTTTTCTTCCATATTTTTCATATTTTTCCACTATTCAACTTGCCTTTCTTCCATATTGTCCATATCTTATCACTATTTAACTTTCCTTTCTTCCATATTTCCATAGCATTTCACTATTCAACTTGCCTTTCTTCCATATTTGTTCATATCATTTCACTATTCAACTTACCTTTCTTCCGTATTTTCCAAATCTTTTCACTATTCAACTTACTTTTATTCTGTATTTTCCAAATCTTTTCACTTTTTAAATTACTTTTCTTCCATATTTTTAATATCTTTTCACATTTCAATTTACCTTTCTTCCATATTTTCCATATCTTTTCACTTTTCAACTTGGATTTCTTCCATATTTCCCCTATCTTTTTACTATTCAACTTACCTTTCCTCCATATTTTCCATATCATTTCACTATTCAACCTACTTTTCTTCTGTATTTTCCAAATCTTTTTCACAATTCAACTTGTCTTTCTTACATATTGTCCATATCTTTTCACTATTCAACTTACCTTTCTTCCATATTTTCCATATCTTTTCACTATTGAACCTGCCTTTCTTCCATATTTTCCATATCATTTCACTATCAAATTTGGGCTTCTTCCATATTTTTCATATCTTATCACTATTCAACTTACCATTCTTCCATATTTTCCCTATCTTTTCACTATTCAACTTGAGTTTCTTTAATATTTTCCATATCTTTTCACTATTCAACTTACTTGTCCTCCATATTTTCCATATCTTTTCACTTTTCAACTTGCATTTCTTCGATATATTCCATATCATATCATATTTCATCCATATTTTCCATATCATTTCACAATTTTCTTCTGTGTTTTCCAAATCTTTTCACTATTCAACTTACTTTTCTTCCATATTTTCCATATCATTTCACATTTCATCCATATTTTCCATATCATTTCACAATTTTCTTCTGTATTTTCCAAATCTTTTCAATATTCAACTAATATTTCTTCCATATTCTCCAAATCTTTTTACTATTCTATTTACTTTTCTTCCATATTTTTCATATTTTTTCACTATTCAACTTGCCTTTCTTCCATATGGTCCATATCTTATCACTATTTAACTTTCCTTTCTTCCATAATTTCCATAGCATTTCACTATTCAACTTGCCTTTCTTTCATATTTGTTCATATCATTTCACTATTCAACTTACTTTTCTTCCATATTTTCCAAATCTTTTCACTATTCAACTTACTTTTATTCTGTATTTTCCAAATCTTTTCACTTTTCAAATTACTTTTCTTCCATATTTTTAATATTTTTTCACATTTCAACTTACCTTTCTTCCATAATTTCCATATCTTTTCACTTTTCAACTTGGATTTCTTCCATATTTCCCCTATCTTTTCACCATTCAACTTACCTTTCCTCCATATTTTCCCTATCATTTTACTATTGAACTTGCCTTTCTTCCATATTTTCCATATCATTTCACCATTAAACTTGGGTTTCTTCCATATTTTTCATATCTTATCACTATTCAACTTACCTTTCTTCCATATTTTCCCTATCTCTTCACTATTCAACTTACCTTTCTTCCATATTTTCCCTATCTTTTCACTATTCAACTTGAGTTTCTTTAATATTTTTCATATCTTTTCACTATTCAACTTACATTTTTTCCATATTTTCCCTATCTTCTCACAATTCAACTTACATTACTTCTGTATTTTCCATATCATTTCACTATTCAACTTAACTTTCTTACATATTACCCCTATCTTTTCACTAATTTCTTCTGTATTTTCCAAATCTTTTCACTATTCAACTTACCTTTCTTCCATATTTTCCAAATCATTTCACTATTCAACTTACTTTTCTTCCATAATTTCCATATCTTTTCACTATTCAACTTACTTTTCTGCTGTATTTTCCATGTCTTTTCACTATTCAACTTACTTTTCTTCCATATTTTTCATATCTTTTCACTATTCCACTTGCCTTTCTTCCATATTGTCCATATCTTATCACTATTCGACTTGTCTTTCTTCCATATTTTCCATATCATTTCACATTTCATATTACTCTTTTTCTATATTTTCCATATCATTTCACAATTCAACCTACTTTTCTTCCGCATTTTCTATATCATTTCACAATTTTCTTCCGTATTTGCCATATCTTTTTCACAATTCAACCTACTTTTCTTTCATATTTTCTAAATCATTTCACTATTCAACTTGGCTTTCTTCCAAATTTTCCATATCTTATCACAATTCAACTTGTCTTTCTTCCATAATTGCCATGTCTTTTCACTATTCAACTTACTTTTCTTCTGTATTTTCGATATCATTTCACTATTCAACCTACTTTTCTAGTACATGACGTTATAAAACATTTCATGTTACCGTATCTTTTCAAACCGCAACGTTTGAAATGCAACATTACTTGTTTTTCTAGTACATGACGTTATAAAACATTTCATTTTCCCGTACTTTCTCAAACCGCAACGTTTGAAATATCAGTTAGTTATTTTTCTAGTACATGACGTTATAGAAAATTTCATTTTCCCGTACTTTCTTCCCTAACTTTTCACTATTCAACTTACTTTTCTTCTGTATTTTCCAAATCTTTTCACTATTCAACTTACTTTTCTTCTGTATTTTCCATACCTTTTCACTATTCAACTGAACACTGAAGGACCATGCAAGCAAAGTTTGGTTTATTTTGTTCAAACGATGTCAGAGAAAAAAAGATTTTCAAATATACACCTGTGAAAATAATACCTGATTAAAGTTTGTTTTTGCCCGCAAAAACGTATGTCTCCCCTCGTCCCACAAACTGTAGTCAAAGGTAAAAAATCTATTTAGGTATCAAATGAAATTAAGCTTCAATGAATAACTAAAAAAAACTGTTTTTAATCCATGAAACACAAAACAAATTTGATCAAAAGTGCTAAAGCAAGGGTTACAGGTACTATTCCATATTGTCATGGCAAAGTTCTCCATTCCAGAAAATTTCTCAGCTTATGTTCCAATGATTTCAAAGGAGTTTTGTCATAATTTGTCTATTCTTCTGCAGACATAAATGGTGATCGATTGATGGGTATTTTATTGCATTGCCATTATCATCAAGTCAAGAATCAAATTCAAGCTTAAAATAAATCTGATCTTGTATTTTAGTAACGACAAGAATGTGTCGTTGTTGATCACAATTGTGAGAGGATACTATCCTAGTAAGATTTGGTTTAATTGGCTTGGTGTATTCAGAGAAAATTGTCAAAACTGAAACCTGTTTTGTATATTTTCGCTTAAAACCGAAGAACATAAAATGCGTAAGCGAAATCCGCAATACGTGACATACGACTTTTGAAAAATGAAACAAATTTTTTAATTGAAGCTCATATTATGGGATATTATGGCTTCAAATACCGCATGTGTGTTTTACCAATATATTCTATTTGTAGTAAAGGTGGCTGGCGGTTATATCAAACCAAAAATAGAAAGTAGACACGCCATGTATGATCCATGCTAAAATTGGTGAACTAATGGCGCATCGTCGGTTATTTTTCTTTACATATTAAATATTAAAACACTACAAGTTTACATGTAACATGGATACTTAATGTATTTCTTATTATCTTACCTTATTTAGACTCTATGTTTTTCGAAATAACTTTTATTTTATAAAGAATGAAATTTTCCACATGTTCATAAGTCCGTTACATAAACGTATTATTAGAGATTTATGGACAGGTAAGGTAAACAGTAAGGGGTCATCTCAAGACATACTTAACACACTTAGTGAATAGATATTTAAACAACAGTATTAAGAAAAAAAACTGTTGGAACGTGCTAATCTGGGTCACGAATCACTGTAATCGGGCGGCTGTATCGATAGACAAACCCATGTGTGAAGTTTTATGACGAAATATCTACGATTTCTATGTAAATTTACGAGTTGAAGTTGCGGTTGTATCGAGAAACAGATATGGTGTTGAAAAAAACTGTTGATACTCATAGAATATTGATAAATGCAATAAAACTTTGTTTGTCTTCAAGAAATATGATAGACAAAACCATGTGTGAAGTTTTATGACGAAATATCTCCGATTTCTATGTAAACTTACGAGTTGAAGTGGCTATGATGAAAATTTGAAATAAAAACACAGGACCGGATTTTAAGCAAACATAATAATCCAGGATTAGTTTTTAATTAAAAAAAATCCAGGACCCTGTGTCCATGATTTTTTTTTCTTAAAGTTAATAATATGAAATATTGACATCCACACTTGCCTTTTGGACAGCACATTTCTGTGTCCACACTTGTTTATTAATTAAATAAGTTGCTTCGTCTACAAACTAATGCAGCACATATTTCTGCAACTGGTTTTATGTGTTGTCTTTTATGTCTCCAAAGCGTGCCAAGGACCTTGTAACGTTTTATATCTCCTATGTCATATTTTTTTCTTAACACCGTATTTTGTTATAAGTCTGTTCATTTTACGACATTTTTGTTGCAAATTTGCCTGTTGACACGTATATGGCGTCTTTATCTTGACGATTAGGCAAAAAAAAAATGTGTGTTTACTGTCACATGTCAAAAAAATCTAGGGTCGGTCGGTAAGGATTAATTTTTATTTTTTTTTTTTTATTATCGGCAAAACCGGAAATAGTCGTTCTCTGTTCCGGAATCCGATTCCGGTATTTCATTTTCGAAATTTCCGGTAAGCCGTCATTTACTGAAGCTGTTTTATGACGAATTGTGCAGTTTTTCTACCTTCTTTGCTCTCAATTTCGACAAAAAGCTAGCAGTTGAATAAATAAAACATTGCTGCTGGTTAAACAACAAAAATGGTTATCCGAATTCTGTGTAAAAATTCATAGGGTCGCTAGCAAAAATTAGGGTCGGTCAGGTGACCGTAAACACACATATTTTTTTTTTGTCCTTTGGACAAATTGTATCCCCAAGTAAATGCAGATAGTCAGGAAATGTTTTATAGATTCCAATCTGCTTCATAAGCATAAACTGCTGGGCATCGTTCTGATGTTCCAGGAAACCACTTTCTACGTAACAAATAGTGCCGTCGTTTGTTTGTTTAATGGTGTTTAGCGCCACTTTGATCAATAATTCAGTTATATCGTGGCAGTCAATTTTATTGGTAGAGGAAACCACAATACCCGGAGAAAACCACCGACCTGTCACTGATAAACTTTATCATGTAATGTTGTACACCTCACCCTGATCGAGATTCGAACTCGCCGTCGCTTGTGATCACGACCTGAGTGTGGATACAATGATAATATCTGCTTCCGGAATAATAGTGTTCTTGTGGCTTTATTCCTAGTCTATAAATTTCTGCTAATGTCCCATCTGTAGCCCCTACAGCTAATGGTAGTTTATGTCAACACCCCTGAAAGTTCGTCCATTCTTCTAATGACGGCCATCTTACATGTTGTCTGTACTGTTCTCTAAATAAAGGAATGCAAGAGTGTATTTTCTCCTTAACTGATAGAACGCTTTTGTCAAAAAGTGCTGATAGCATATCTTATTACGTGTGTGATCTTAACCATAAAACGAAAATCATAACCCTGTTTCGGAGAGATAATGTGTTGTGTCGATCAACTGTGTGAGGAAATAATTCTCGAATTTCACGAACGACATCTATCAAACTTTCGGTAATTTCAAAAAAATTATATTGGTTCTTTGCAAGTAACGTTAATATATCACTGTCATTCCATACATTGACGTTTTCACCAATTATTCTCTGTGTGTGAGTAAGAAATGGGCCGGCGGTGGTCTAGCCGATATAATAAAAATTGTTATCAACTTTCTGATGAAATGCAGAATGTCAGGTGGACATCGCGCTAATGCAGTAATGCCAAAATAAATCATTTGCATTGAAAATAGTTACTGTAAAAAATGAATCAAGTATACCACTGTTGCAAAACGATATTTGTGTTGGCAAGACAAAGGTGACGAATTTGTTCAATGAAGAAACACATTAGTTGTATTGTCAAAATTACAACTCTTGTGCATGCATACATCTGATATGATATGTAGAAGATGAGTTACGCAAACACGTTTGTAACACAAATAATAAAATTCTAGAAATTGTCTCACGAAAATCAACTCGTCAACCCAGTCTTTTACAAAATGGAATTACAATCATGTTTATAAAATGTTAATAACAAGAATATTTTATTCTCTATCAATCGGCAGAAACATGAAAACAGATATGATTTTTTTTTCTAATAAAAATTATGTTTTTCGTATAAACCCTATGTAAAAGTTTGAAAAAAAAATGTTACGAAAATGGTTGGTTCCTTAGCATCGGCTCTTACAAAACATTACGTCAGATATAACTAACTTTATACATGTAAAATAAAGGTTAACAGGCTAAATGTACACAAGACAAAATAATACGTAAATACATGAAACAAATAAGTAAAGAACATCTACATTGATTGATGTTCTTTATCTTTAAGTTAGAATGAGATCTTCAATCATGAGTATCATTTAGCACCGGTCCGGCAAGCTCAACTGGAATAAAACGTGGACATTAGCGATAGTGAGTCGTGTTAAGGAGGAGGTGGACGCGTCGGTGGGAGGCCGGGGGAGAGCGGAGACGATGGACAGGAGAAAGGAGAAGAGGGGCATGAGAAAGCAACAAATTTAAAGAAGACCCGGAAAAAAGGGGAGAGTGATAAAGAAAAAGAGGATAGAGAGAAGGAAGGAAGGAGAACGGATGGTCTGTCCGCCACCTCTTTAGTTACCTTACAGTTACGGAGAATCACCCCCTTATTTTAGTTTTCTCAAGAAGTTTGCTCATCATTTTTGTGGCATGTTTTGAGTATAAATAGTGTTGAACAACCTCAAATATTACTCAAAACTTAACCCGAGGTCGATATAAGCCTGTTTCTATAATAAATTCCTCCTCCGTCCCTTAAGGGAGTGGTCAACTCAATAAGTACCTACGGTTCTGTTGCATTTTGATGCTGACCAGGAATAAAGTCATAAAGGTTTTAACTCTAGCAATATTTCAGCTATATCGTGGCGTATATATAGTGAGTGGCAATCGATATTCAATCATTGCTAAAGGTAAGTAATGTCTTTTTATTACTTGGATTACGGGTATTTTCTTGGAGGGGGTAAAGAAAAGAAAAGCTTTCAAAATCTTCTAAAATTTTTCTTGAAGTTATATTTTTCTTCCAATAGCAAGAAGAGGTCGTCGTGGCCGTGATCGTATTGTAGTTGGATTTACAACTACCTATGTAATCATTGCCTATCACCACTAAAGTTGTGAGTTCGAATCCCGTTCATGGCGAGGGGTACTCCATACAACATTATGTGATAAAGTTTGTCAGTGACTTGCGACAAGTCGGTGGCTTTTTCCGGGTAAATGGCAAGATGAAATTTCAAAAGAAAAACATTATGTTCGTTTTGAGATGGTCCCTTCTTTTACATTAACCTGTAATCGTAAGGGACGGACCATTTTACTTCCAGGGGGGGTTATGGTTTTTTTTCTAAAAAATATTCTGATTCCCAATGTTGCTGAAAAAAATATTCTGATTTTGGTGGAGGAAAAAAATAATAATCTGATTCAGAGTTTTTGTCATTTAACCTAATGTTAAATTCTGGAAAAAAAATTATTATTACACTAGCTATTTAATTATTCAATTTAAATACCTTAGGTATCATATTCTTATTGATGATTGCATTCAAATGAGGCTTCCTCACGGCTGGTAATCGGCACAAGCAGAACAGTTAGTTCTGCAAAGAAATTTGTGAGGATAACTTCCGGTTTTGGTGGAGGAGAGCACACGAAGACGCTTCGCAAGGTATGTGCATGTCAAAAATTGAAATTTTCTTTTTTACTGCTCGAATATTGCAAAATCAGAGAATGCTATGCTGTGGCGAATGCTCTCACGATTAGAAACATGTATAGTTTATTCTTGTATATGAAGTGTAACTCTCGCAAAATCAATCGTCCCACGAAAAACATGACGAAAATTGTGACACTCTTACATTTCTAAATTGTTCTTGACAAAGATGCAAGTTAAATTTTCAATATTTTTTCATCATGGGAGTCTAAATGTAATCGGGGATAAATTCCGATTCTTCAGAAGTAAATTGAAGTTTAGATAAATCTACAAACTGTCAATTTTCTCGTTTTCCTGCTTGAGAAGATCGGTTCTGATAGAGCACATTGCGAATGCATGAGGAGATTTGCTAGTTTTTTTAAACACAAAACTGATAAATATTCTAATCAAAATAAACTATTCTCCGTCCACTTTCAGGAGATGCCAGGATTCAAGGGAAAGAGGAAAAGGGGACCACTGCGCAGATACCGGAAGTTGAATACGGGGGCAAATACGATATATGAGGGCAAATACGGATATATGAGGGCAAATACGGATATTTGAGGGCAAATACCGATATTTGCCGCAAATACCGATATTTGCCCCGTATTTTCCCTAAGGGCAAATAACCAACACTCACTTTTAGCTATTATTGGACATGCAAAAGCGTACATATTGCAACAAAATATGTGATAATAAGAGATTATTACATGACATTTTCCATATCGGCCCTGGTATTAGCCCGAGACTCCCATATCAAGCCCGACAGCGAAGCTAGAGGGCTGATATGGGTCGAGGGTTGATACCAGGGACCATATGGAAAATTTCATGTCATAATCTTTTTATCACATATTTTACATTGACCTTTTCCAAGCATTTACTTTTTTATTGCAAAAAAGATCTATGAACAGACAAATTGCGAAAATAAATCCTTAAATCCTTGTTCCACTTGCAAATATTTTTGTTTCGAATCTGATTTCAAAAATATACCAAACAATGTCGATCTGTACAATGACGTTAGAAACTATTTGTAAAATCTACACAAGACGTTGACATTTGAATGGAAATTCCTATTCAACATGACGTATATATTTGAGCTAATTATTCCGTTTCAAGTTATTTAAAATTTATTCCAATATGTTGAAATGTGTTAATTTGCTTGAAATACGATTTTATGCATATCTTTATGCATCATCTTTCCTTGTACTTTGAAACTACTGCGCAGATACCGGAAGTTGAATACGGGGGGCAAATACGGATATATGAGGGCAAATACGGATATTTGAGGGCAAATAACCAACACTGACTTTTAGCTATTATTGGACATGCAAAAATGAGCATATTGCAACAAAATATGTGATAATATCTAATATTTAAGTGATGGCTAAGTCCATCGATTCTCTTTTATGGAGCTAGTATTATACATAAGATAACTTCTGTGTCACGAAGGTAAAATATAGAGTGCATAAAGTTCGCGATTAGAAATCAGCGTTATATTTCTATGCAATAGCACTGCCTGCTCATCTAGCTAAATGTGATGGTTGACATTTTACTCACATGTGAAAAACATTTGCATGCCTGCATGATTTCACTAAGAGAGGAAGTTTGGACCTTCAAACTATTTTGATCTTAGCTGATTTAGGATATCACGCTAAGGTCCTTTGGTTTTATTGATCTCTAAAGTTTTACATTATTATATGGGTTTCTAATCTTCTGACTTTCAGTGTACCAGATGAAGGTTATTCTAATCTTCTGACTTTGAGTGTACCAGATGAAGGTTATTTCAATCTTCTGACTTTGAGTGTACCAGATGAAGGTTATTCCAATCTTCTGACTTTCAGTCTACCAGATGAAGTTTATTTCAATCTTCTGACTTTGAGTGTACCAGATGAAGTTTATTCCAATCTTCTGACTTTGAGTGTACCAGATGAACGTTATTTCAATCTTCTGACTTTGAGTGTACCAGATGAAGGTAATTCCAATCTTCTGACTTTGAGTGTACCAGATGAAGTTTATTCCAATCTTCTGACTTTGAATGTACCAGATGAAGGTTATTCCAATCTTCTGACTTTGAGTGTACCAGATGAAGGTTATTCCAATCTTCTGACTTTGAGTGTACCAGATGAAGTTTATTCCAATCTTCTGACTTTGAGTGTACCAGATGAAGGTTATTCCAATCTTCTGACTTTGAGTGTACCAGATGAATTTTATTCCAATCTTCTGACTTTGAGTGTACCAGATGAAGTTTATTCCAATCTTCTGACTTTGAGTGTACCAGATGAAGGTTATTCCAATCTTCTGACTTTGAGTGTACCAGATGAAGGTTATTCCAATCTTCTGACTTTGAGTGTACCAGATGAAGTTTATTCCAATCTTCTGACTTTGAGTGTACCAGATGAAGGTTATTCCAATCTTCTGACTTTGAGTGTACCAGATGAAGTTTATTCCAATCTTCTGACTTTGAGTGTACCAGATGAAGTTTTTCCAATCTTCTGACTTTGAGTGTACCAGGTGAAGTTTATTCCAATCTTCTGACTTTGAGTGTACCAGATGAAGGTTATTCCAATCTTCTTACTGAGTGTACCAGATGAAGTTTATTCCAATCTTCTGACTTTGAGTGTATCAGATGAAGGTTATTCCAATCTTCTGACTTTGAGTGTACCAGATGAAGTTTATTTCAATCTTCTGACTTTGAGTGTACCAGATGAAGGTTATTCCAATCTTCTGACTTTGAGTGTACCAGATGAAGGTTATTCCAATCTTCTGACTTTGAGTGTACCAGATGAAGGTTATTCCAATCTTCTGACTTTGAGTGTACCAGATGAAGTTTATTTCAGTCTTCTGACTTTGAGTGTACCAGATGAAGTTTATTCCAGTCTTCTGACGTTGAGTGTACCAGATGAAGTTAATTCCAATCTTCTGACTTTCAGTGTACCAGATGAAGTTTATTCCAATCTTCTGAATTTCAGTGTACCAGATGAAGGTTATTCCAATCTTCTGATTTTGAGTGTACCAGATGAAGTTTATTTCAATCTTCTGACTTTGAGTGTACCAGATGAAGTTTATTTCAATCTTCTGACTTTGAGTGTACCAGATGAAGGTTATTTCACTCTTCTGACTTTGAGCGTACCAGATGATTTCAATCTTCTGACTTTGAGTGTACCAGATGAAGGTTATTTCAATCTTCTGACTTTGAGTGTACCAGATGAAGGTTATTTCACTCTTCTGACTTTGAGCGTACCAGATGATTTCAATCTTCTGACTTTGAGTGTACCAGATGAAGTTTATTTCAATCTTCTGACTTTGAGTGTACCAGATGAAGTTTATTTCAATCGTCTGACTTTGAGTGTACCAGATGAAGTGTATTTCAATCTTCTGACTTTGAGTGTACCAGATGAAGTTTATTTCAATCTTCTGACTTTGAGTGTACCAGATGAAGTTTATTCCAATCTTCTGACTTTGAGTGTACCAGATGAAGGTTATTCCAATCTTCTGACTTTGAGTGTACCAGATGATGATTATTCCAATCTTCTGACTTCGAGTGTACCAGATGAAGGTTATTTCAATCTTCTGACTTTGAGTGTACCAGATGATGATTATTCCAATCTTCTGACTTCGAGTGTACCAGATGAAGGTTATTCCAGAAACACGTCGTGTGCACTAAGTTTGACATCTAAGTTTTTATTAACCCGGACAATTGTTCTTACATATGAATGGCAAGTTCACAATGGGAAAATTGATGACACCAATATTAGCAATGACAATAAGCGGTTATTGTGATTAGATATAGATTCCTTCTATAAATGTCACAACCCTCTCGAATATAACTGAAATTTAACCTCGCCACTTTTTATTGAAGTGCCTGTTGGTCCTAAGCCAACAAAGAAAGGGCTAGGGTATCTATTTTGTCTCTGTTCTTTGTTGTTGTTGAGATTTTGATCTGTTCCGACACTGTGCTATTTTTATTTTTGAGATTTTGATCTGTTCCGACACTGTGCTATTATTATTTTTGAGATTTTGATCTGTTTCAACACTGTGCTAATTTTGTTGTTGAGATTTTGATCTGTTCCGACACTGCTATTTTTGTTGTTGAGATTTTGATCTGTTCCGACACTGTACTATTTCTATTTTTGAGATTTTTATCTGTTCAGAAATTGTACTATTTTTGTTGTTGGGATTTTGATCTGTTCCGACACTGTGCTATTATTATTTTTGAGATTTTTATCTGTTCCTACACTGTGCTAATTTGTTGTTGAGATTTTGATCTATTCCGACACTGTGCTATTTTTGTTGTTGAGATTTTGATCTGTTCGACACTGTGCTATTTTTGTTGTTGAGATTTTGATCTGTTCCGACACTGTGCTATTTTTGTTTTTGAGATTTTGATCTATTGCGACACTGGTATTTTCATTTTGGAGATTGTTTACATGTTCCGACACTGTGCTATTTTTGTTGTTGAGATTTTGACATGTTCCGACACTGTGCTATTTTTGTTGTTGAGATTTTTACATGTTCCGACACTGCTGTTTTTTGTTGTTGAGATTTTGATCTGTTCCGCCACTGTGCTATTTTTATTTTTGATCTGTTCCGACACTGCTATTTCTATTTTTGAGATTTTGATCTGTTGCGACACAGTGCTATTTTTGTTGTTGAGATTGTGATTTGTTCCCACACTGGTATTTTTGTTGTTGAGATTTCGATCTGTTTCGACATTGTGCTATTTTTGTTGTTGAGATTTTTTTTGACATGTTCCGACACTGTGCTATTTTAGTTGTTGAGATTTTTGACATGTTCTGACACTGTGCTATTTATGTTGTTGAGATTTTGACATGTTCCGACACTGTGCTATTTTTGTTGTTGAGATTTTTGACACGTTCCGACACTGTGCTATTTTTGTTGTTGAGATTTTGATCTGTTCCGACACTGTGCTATTTTTGTTTTCATTTATCTGCCCAGTAGACAGTGCTTCGGCACTGACATAGTGTATCTACGTTTGTATTACTACCTCTTCTGGCGGTTCATTCTTATGAATCCATGTAGTGTTTTATCTACACTCTGTGACATCAAAGCAAATTTTCCAAGATAATTATGCTTATTTTTTTAAATGACCATATATCCCTTTATATAAAAAAAGAAAAAAAAATCAACTCCAAGGTAAATAGTCGATGTTTTATATTCTTCCGTGACGAGTCCTTTTCTTTTTCTACTTTTTCATGTAATCACCATGATTGTTATTGTTGAATATATAATAAGCTGTACCAGATTCAATCTTTTAAATACACTTTAGTTTGATGCACTAAATTACTATAATAGTTATCTTTTCCCGTCCATTTTAGTTGAGGATTGAGAGCATGGAGTGTAGTCATGCATTAAGAATTTCTCGTCTCGTTGGTATATTGATAATTATAAGGATTTGAAAAAGTTAATTATAAGTATATTACATATTTATATATTACATGTACATTTTTTTAGTGAAAAATGCTAGATCATAATCAGCATTATTGAAGTCGGTTTTCAGCAGTGACTATGAATATGGTTAGCCCTATAATATGTGACTTCGCATTTATAAAGTCTAATTTTAACGTTTTCATGCTGATTTTTTCATTTTTATTTTTTTTTTAAATGCGAGGTCATATCGGAAATGTCAAAATGTACGTAGCACTTTCCGATGTCATTTCAAGTCGGGAGCAGATTCACAAGTTAACCCACTGCACACCCCCGGAATCATGTAATTTACACCTCTTAACAATAAAAATGAATAAATAATTAACTTACCTTATATGTAGAATCGTTAATCCCATTAGAACTGACAATTACTTTTATAAGACGAACTCATTCTCCTGCCGCCATAGTATAAAATCAGTGTTAATTAAATTTATGGATTCTAGAAAAATATTTCACAAAACGAACTTTTTGTCCATTGCTTAGACTTTTTTAATGTTTGCTTTATCTGGTAAGATTGGAAATTTAAATGATGAAATTGATTCAATAAATTCAACCAGCAGTCCCCCCTTGTCGTTATATTTATTACGAGCTTCGAAGGTTAGACGTGGACGGTCACAAAACAGAATTCAAACAAAATATGCTTACAATTTCAAAGATTTATACAAAGATGGAATTCTTTCTATTGATACATTAGCTAAATTGTGACTCCGTAAGCTGCAGCAAATAGTAATAGAAAAATGTTTTTAAATCTATTTCAAACAAAAAAAGTGATTACTCTGTTATCCATTTATATTCTTATATTGTAAATAATTACATTCTCATTTTGAAATTATTCCATTGAAAAACAGAGTTATTCTCTGTCAATGAACTATTTTAGAACTTTCTTGCGGTGAATGAGGATTGCTTCGCTCATCGCGAACTCTCCACGCAGTGAAATTGGATACTTACTACATTCTAATATTTGAGTTGAACCGTTTGAAAAACAGTATGGAGTTATGTTAAGTTTGCTTAAATCACTAGCGGTGAATGAGGATTGCTTCGCTCACCGCAAACTCGTCAGGCAGTCCATACTGTATTGTGAATTATTTGTTTGAGAAGATACATGCAGTTAGAAAAACTAGAGGCTCAGGTGAGCCTGTATCGCTCACCTGACATAAATAAGTCCTCTTAAGAATGTCTGCATGCCGAATACATCTAAGTTACTATTCAAATCCCATACTGCCATAGGGTTCTATGTTAAAACTATGTCTGCTCATGGCAGCCATCTTGGATGGAGGTCGTGGTCACTGGGCACAATTTTGAAAGTATATTACCAAAGGACCATCCATGCCATGTTTGCTTTAAATTGGCTGACTGGTTTCAGAAGAGAAGACGTTTAAACAATTTTCCCATAGGGTCCTATGTTAAAACTATGTCCGCTGACGGCGGCCATTTTGAACCGAGATCGGGATCACTGAACACAATTTTGGAAGTTGACCACCTAAGGACCATCGATGACATGTTTGCTATATCGGCTTACTGGTTTCAGAGGAGAAGATTTTAAAACATTTTTCCCATAGGGTCCTATGATAAAACTACAGTATGTCCGTTGAAGGCGGCCATCTTGGATGGAGGTCAGGGTCACTAGACACAATTTTGAAAATTGATCACTTAAGGACCATCCATGCCATGTTTGCTTTAAATTGGCTTACTGGTTTCAGAGAAGAAGATTTTTAAACATATTTCCCATAGGGTCCTATGTTAAAACTATGTCCGCTGATGGTGGCCATCTTGGATGGAGGTTTGGGTCACTGGATATAATTTTGAAAGTTGACCATTTAAGGACCATTCATGCCATGTTTGCTTTAAATTGGCTTACTGGTTTCAGAGAAAAAAAATTGAACATTTTTCCCATAGGGTCCTATGTTAAAACTATGTCCGCTGACGGCGGCCACCTTGGATGGAGGTTTGGGTCATTGGATATAATTTTGAAAGTTGACCATTTAAGGATCATTCATGCCATGTTTGCTTTAAATTGAATTACAGGTTTCAGAGGAAAAGACTGCTAAACATTGTTTCCATAGGGTCCTATGTTAAAATTAAGTCGAGTCATGGTGGCCATCTTGAATTTCCGATCAGCAAACGATTCACAAGTTTAGTACAGGACCACCCAATGATCATTCCTGCAAAGTCACAATTCAATTGGCTTAGTGGTTTCTAACAAGAAGATTTTTAAAATTCCGACCAATCAGAACACATTATGGGCCCTGGCAGCCATGTTGGATTTCCGATCAGCGCCAAAAACAAAAATCTTGTATATAAC
Source organism: Bathymodiolus septemdierum (assembly GCA_963383655.1). Classification (NCBI taxonomy): domain Eukaryota; kingdom Metazoa; phylum Mollusca; class Bivalvia; order Mytilida; family Modiolidae; genus Bathymodiolus; species Bathymodiolus septemdierum. Next base: position 42,899,847 of record OY726521.1, on the reverse strand, counting down.
CATCCAATGAACATTTCTGCCAAGTTTGGTTCAAATCTGTTTTAAGGTTTCAGAAAAAAAAAGATGAAAATGTGAAATTCCCATAGGGCCAATGTTAAACTAAGTCGAGTCATGGCGGCCATCTTGAATTTCCGATCAGCAAACGATTCACAAGTTTAGTACAGGACTACCCAATGATCATTCCTTCAAAGTCACAATTTAATTGGCTTAGTGGTTTCTAACAAGAAGATTTTTAAAATTTCGACCAATCAGAACACATTATGGGCCCTGGCAGCCATGTTGGATTTCAGATCAGCGCCAAAAACAAAAATCTTGTATATGACCATCCAATGAACATTTCTGCCAAGTTTGGTTCAAATCTGTTTTGTGGTTTCAGAAAAAAAGATGAAAATGTGAAATTCCCATAGGGTCCAATGTTAAACTAAGTCGAGTCATGGCGGCCATCTTGAATTTCCGATCGGCAAACGATTCACAAGTTTAGTACAGGACCACCCAATGATCATTCCTGCAAAGTCACAATTCAATTGGCTTGGTGGTTTCTGACAAGAAGATTTTTAAAATTTCAGCCAATGAGAACACATTATGGACCCTGGCAGCCATGTTGGATTTCAAATCAGCACCAAAAACACAGATCTGGTAGAGGACCATCCAATGAACATTTCTGTCAAGTATGGTTGAAATCTGTTCAGCGGTTTCAGAGAAGAAGATTTAAATGTGAAAAGCTAACGGACGGACGGACGGACGACGGACGCTTACCCATGACAAAAGCTCACATGGCCTATGGCCAGGTGAGCTAAAACCAATTTCATCAAAGCCGCAAAACTGACTGATTTCTTTTTATTTTACCGTGATCTGGATAATTTGTATGAATCACTATTATACTTTACGAAGACTGAAGATCGTTTACCACGAACAAAATACTTTATATTGATAGTATAATACTTTGAATACTGTTTATTACCAAAAACAGGGGTTCGCTACCTGCATTTTATTAGCAAACATTAAAAAAATCTAAACAATGGACAAAAAGTTCGCTTTGTGACATATTTTTCTAGAATACGTAAATTTAATTAACACTGATTTTATACTATGGCGGCAGGAGAATGAGTTCGCCTTAGAAAAGTAATTGTCAGTTCTAATGGGATTAACGGTAAGTTAATTATTTATTCATTTTTATTGTTAAGAGGTGTAAATTACATGATTCCGGGGGTGTGCAGTGGGTTAATGTTAAATAATATTACAATACCATTCCAACTGCTGAAGAAGTATTACATGGAGATGTGTATTGTACATTGTCAGACTAATGTAGTATATAGCTTACAACTTGTTATTAAAAAATATAATGTCAATTAGAATATTTATTTTGAGCTATGGGAAATAAGGTTTTATGAAATACAACGGCCCACCTGGCCTGTGGCCATTAGGGATAGAATCCGGAGATCCTTTTTCGGAAACGGCAGAGGTTTTTTACTTCCCAAAACTAAACATGAGCTGAATGCAAGAAGATGTTAAACACTGAGGATATGGGCATAGCCTCATTGGTTAATATCTTGGGCGAAAGTACATGTAGCACTGTCTCATTCTTTCAACATCCATGCTAGTGGTTTAATGGTGATAATAGATTAGGCTGACTGTTGTCTTATGCGATTCATGACTACCATATGGTTATTGATGGCTTAGACATTTTTTACCCACACTATCCCTCCCAACTTGTTGTCGATGTGTATCAAAATGTGAAGCATGTGTTTGGTGTGTGTATATTTTGTCCACATTTTGATATTTTGTGGTTTGATATCATCTTGCATTCAGTCCACTCTTGCAGAGGTTTTTTACTTCCCAAAACTAAACATGAGCTGAATGCAAGAAGATGTTAAACACTGAGGATATGGGCACTCCACTATACCAAAATAGATCTGCTACCAGGTGGCGTTGCAATTGCACAATCGCGTGAAACGTAAATACCGTGGTATGATAGAACCCTCGGTACCATAGGAAGGTACTATACTGCATGTTAAATAATTAATAAGATGTAGCTAGAAAGAAACAAACAAGTTTGTGTGATTTTAGAGGAAGGAGCATACTTGTAGGTTTAAGAAAAAAATCCATATCTACCGAGCCTAATTTTGAATTGGAAACACACATATATTTTTGTTGGCCTTACATTGATACGATTCTACCTTCTACAATGCAAATGTAATGTATATGACAAACAAATCGTTGACATCCTTCTTTTAACTCTTTTTCTTTTCATTAACAAATCACAGTCCAGATAGATAAAACAACACCAGTAATTCCCAAAATTACCCCTTCCCACAAAAAACAAATAATAGGACATCCGGCAAATACACAATTAATACATTAAATGTGAACAATTGAATTCTTGATGAAAGGGTGGGTGAGTGATTGCTTTTAAAGCCATATGAACATTTTTCCCCCAGTAATATCATGGCAATTGGCGAGAACAAGTTACATTTACTGAAATGATCATGATGATGATGTCTGCTTTGTATTATATCAACACGCTTAGTAGGATTTTTATAGTGCTAACTCACTGAAACATGTCACCTCACTTGAACACATTATCCAGTAGCCCTTTTCACAAAAATTCTTACGATAAAAAATTGTCGTAAGTGTAAAACTAAGATTAAAAAGAATTTCACAAAAATACTTACGATAATCTTAAGTGTAAAAATAGTCCTAACTTTACGTGTAAAACTACCCTGTCCTAAGTGTAAAATTTTGATCGTAAGAGAAATTTGGTCTTATCTTTTATCGTAAGTGAAAAAAATAGAAAAAAAGATGGACGATGTATTGGCGCTTCGACTTGAAAATAAGAGAGCAATTCATCGTTAGCGCATTTTCTCTGACCGTATGACAAACCTATTTACACATATTGATAAATGTTTATTGAAATGAATATGGTTTAATACAAACAGACGCTACAAATGGCATTGTTGTTTACTCCTTTTTGGCGTGACTAATAACAGAGTCTGTCTATAACGATGCATTCCGTACATTTACCTCTTCAATGCAGCAGTGTATCGTTTACATGACCAAAAAATCAGGATAATTCTCATTAATTTTAGATTTCAAATTGGGAACGATCGACAATCGAAAAGACTACATGTAGTTGCAAACTTGGGGAGAATTCTTTTTTTTAATTTTTTGGGGGATAAAAACAGGAATACGGGATTTTCTTCTAGACATCTACTTCGCTTACAAAAGTTTTGTATGAACAGCCGCTTTAGGACTGGAGTTTTTTGGATCCAATGATATCGTTTTGATTTTGCCTTTATATTAGTAATATAATTTATTAATTTCTGGCAACTTCGATGATCATCGAACACTCTGGCAATACATAAACTTGTGTACATTCTTCTGTTATATTAATATTAATATATAACAGGGATATTTATTCGTCTTCATGATTGATAGATGATAAACACATCTTTATTTGGGTTATCTCAGAAAAATCGGGATAAATTTTCATCAGTAAAAGAACAAGCATTTAATTTATGTGGGATGGGATTAATTGGAAAAAGGGGTAAATATTTTGCTGACAAATAACCGATAAAATGAATTATATGAATAGGGTTTTTTTCACACTCCAGATGCACTCCCTTAAAAAATATTTCTACCAAAAGTAACCACGCGTGGATGATGACGCACAACTCCAAGTAATGATAATTATTATAGATCATTTTAATTTACATGCATTAGAAATGTTCCTCTATACGAAAATCATACCCGTTCATATTTTGTGCAGTTACTGGTGACCGATTCATATACATTTTTTTGTATTAGATAACAATTCAATATAAACATACAAACACATCATAGCATAAAAATTGCTTATAAATTAGTGTCGGGGATATTTTTTAGAATAATTTTATTAAAAAAAATGCTTTGTTGTGCTATGGAAATGAAACTAGGTTGCTAAGGAAGATGGTTTATGGTGTTTAACGCCCCTTTCAACAATATATCGGTCAGTTTTATTGGTGGAGAAAACTGGAGTACTCGGAGAAAACCATTGACCTGTCGCAAATCACTGACAAACTTTATCACATAATGTTGTATCGAATACACATAAGGAAGAATTTTTTATCGTAAGTGTAATTTTAGTCGTAAGATTAAAATTTGTCGTAAGATAATCTTTGTGAAAAGGACTTAGGAATTGTCGTAAGATAATCTTAAGTGAAAAAGTTAGGACCATAGTTACGAATTTTTGTGAAAAGGGCTACAGGTTCCGAGCCAACTAGTCTTTGTTGATACTCTTTTATACTGCATGCTTTGCGAAAAAACAGCAAATAGTGATTTTATAATCTTTCGTTTGACCAGACTGGGGGAGTCGAACCCACGATCTACAAAATCCGAGGCGATCACGCTAACCATTACACCACCGATGCGGTTGCGTGTTCCTGCAGATACAAGGTTATTCGAATAATATACATGAAAATATAAAATCACGAAAACGAACAAAATAATAATAAAAAGATCATATAGTTAACAATTGAATTACCTTTACTGTCTACGTGGTACAATCCCATTGTATTGATTAGCTATTATAGAACCATGTAAGACAGATGTTCTACTGAAGATTTATTTACTCGATAACGTAACATTGATTTTTTATTGTACATATATTGGCGTGGTAAATAGTCTCACGTTACCGCTGCTACATGCATGTTTTATTATTTATGATATTTAATAGTTATAAAATATATGGAATTATACGACTACAGACTATGCGTACTTTAGGATAATGACGGTCATAGCTGAACTTCACTTCACACTTAATATGTACTGCTCTGTATGTGTGATTTACAAAGGTATAAAACATGTTTTGTAAATATATTTTCCATCCGAGTTTCTCTAAGAATTATTTCAAAGTTTTCAAGATTTTATAGTTTTGAATGAATTATTATTTTAAAACTTTAGCAATTTCGAATGTAGCATATTAATTAATGATAATTGATAATCTTCCATTTCGAATCAAAAACTCGTATCAGTTTTATAAAAACAAAAAATATTGGAAAACAGTAAATTACGTTTGAAGGAAATTCAGGGTTATTTTGTGGCGAATTGTGTTCCAATATGTCAAAACAAATGGGATACGCACTTCGACACAGAACTACCCTGGAAATCTATCTGGGCTATAATTTATTCAAACCGGGCTAATAGAAAAGCTAAACAACTACAATTCAAACTTTTATGGGTGTATCTTGTCATTTTTGTAAAGAAAAGGAAACTTTATTACATTTATTTGTACACTGTAAATTTGTTGACAGTGTCTGGATAGAAGTTTTTGATAAGTTCAATGACTTTTTTCTTAGAAAATTTAATATATTGGCGGAAAAATCTGAAAAAAATATATGCTTAGGAATTTTTGATAAAGACTTGAAGAAAATTGCAAAGTTTGTTAACACTATTTTGTTGTCTACAAAATATTTTATTTGGAAAGAAAGAAATGTTGTTAAATATCAGAAAAAGGCTATGAGTAAAATTAGAATTATTAATCTGATAAAAAATGAATTGTCTTTTCTTTCTGCTATTTATGATGGTGATAAATTTATAGAATTGAAAAACTCATTTTGTACACGGGTATATTAAGTAGACACTCCCACAAACTGGAGCTTCTGTAACATGTGCAAATTGTTTATATATTTTAGTTTCCAACTACCAGGCTAACAATTGTATCAGCTTCCTATTGTTCTTATCGATAACTAACTGTACTGGCATTAATATGAGACAGGCACAACCTGTTTAAGGGCGAAGCTTATTTGATGATAATGACAATTAAGAGGGAGGCATTTTGAACACCATTTCCATAGACGAAAACTTATAGAAAAAAGGGGGGGGGGGAGGGGTTTCTGGTCACGAATCTCAGAAAATTCAAAAAAATCAAAATCACGATTCACGGAAATTACGACAAAGATTGAAGATTGGAAATTAAAATTTTACGTTTTTGAGAATTTCATAAATCACGGTGAATCAATAAGAGACATAAATCGAGGGTCACGAGAATAAAAATAATACGATGGCAGAGGAAACTCGGACTACCCCAATCTAAGATCATGAAAAAAAATGGTGAAAGAGAGAAAAAAATGCATGCGTGGCAGTGAAAAGAGGAGTGAGGGTCAGACGAAATTGCACTGTTTTTAACCTTGCCATGGAAAATGTGTTAAAAGGCTTACCTGACAAAATCCGAGATCAGTTGTCCAGACATCATACACAAATGCACTTCAAATCAAATCAAACTTACACATTTTTTTATCACTTTCAAATTGCGAGATCGTGGAGATGATCGATAGGTTTCCTGTATACATAAAAACGATGCAGAGCTGTTCTTCAATGTTTGACACCAGCTCACAAAGTTTTCAGAGACAGGATGACCAAGAAATGCATGCAATTTCATGTTTCCTCTCCGAAGCAGGCGAAATGCAATACATATGTGCACACTAGAAAATGACGTCATCCATGTACAAACGATCATTTCCCGTAGCCATGGTAGCACGCGGTTTTGATATTATAATTTTCTTTTAAGTTTATTTCAATTGATATAATTTTCTTTTAAAGTTTATTTCAATTGAGAAGAATTGAGATGGTTACAGATTTGCGAATTTCTTATTGAAATGATTTTTATTTTGTTTTTAAATACCACTTTGTTCTATAATTTCATGCTTCCGGTGAACAGATATTTGGCAGGGGATGTCGTAGGAAAAGGGGATGGAATCAACAAATAATGATGCTAGAAAATGGCCGATTTTACCATTCGATGTATCTTTAACTTGAATAATACTGCGCCCTCTATCGGCACTTTCGCTGGATGAGGGCTTGAACGCTCTTAGTGGTAAAAATCCGTCAGCTGCTGGCTGGTTCAGCCGACCAATCAAATGTCAGATATTAGCGCGTATGCGCATTAGTGGCTCCCTTTACTTCCGTTTTTAAATATTGACAAAACAAACACGGAAAATGATTTTGCACCACTCTTTGCATATTTAGAAAACAAATACACCTGTATTCTCATAATTATGATTTAAATTGCCATAGATTCACAAATCTTTAAAGATTTAAACAAATAAAACAACGTGTAATCATTTTTTGAAGTTTTTATGTTTTAATCTATATTTGCTAAAATGTCACAATACACATCTAACATGTATTTTTGTAATGTATGTGGGACAATGAAAGTGAATTTATTGTAGATAATAGGGTTGACGCGCGTAACTTGCCGTTAACATAAGATTGTATAAATATGGATATGCACAAGTTAAATTAAGGAAAATGGGATGAAATAATAAAGAAATTTTATTGGAAATAAATATGTAAATAGAAAGTTGATTATTTCATAAATTAAAATGATTTTTAATACAATTTATTAAGAAATACCCATCACAATATCGTTATTTAGGTAAATTTATACTTATTAGTCTAAATTTTTTTTAAACTATTTTTGTCTTTAATTGATAACTGACCCAAGTTAGCCTAAATAAATTAAATGTGACTTAATGTGTTAATTATATAAATCCTTGCCTTCTATCAATTTTAATTTCTTATCTAATTCTTATTCTTATTATGTAACAATATGGTCAGGTTGTTATTTTCATTGAATGGAATCTCAAAATAGATGGCTTCACAGTAGGAGCTCTTCCTGTATATTGGTTACAACTTGTATATTACAACTGACAGCTAATGCATGGCAAACAATTTTAATCAGCCATCAGTATCATAAAATACATTTGTTTAAATCTTTATTTTAAATGAAATTAAAAAATCATTATAAGAGTGAATTCAATTCAAGCTTTTATTTACTTACCAACTTTGAAATAAAAATCATTATGTTTTAATATTAAAAAAATAGTAATCATTCATTTAAGTTTTATTTCATGTTTGGTTGTATTTATCCGGATATGTGTATTGCATACAGCATTACTTCATCTCAATCGTAACTACTCGGCCATTCTCGCTACCCTGCAAATAACCTCGTATACATTAGGCGTATAAATCGCACTACTTTGCACATGTCAGTTACATGAAAGTTTGAAAAAGTTATATTTTAAGCAATTTTCTATATTTCAATTAAAGTTTTAATTAGTTTTGCATGATTAGATTTTACTTAGTATGTCTTCCATATTGGATTTTTGTGGACTATATTTTTGTGCGGCTTAACTTTACTTAACTTCCGGCAAACAATTTAAGAAGAATTTCTACTATGTACTACGAGGTTATTTGCAGGGTAGCGAGAATGGCCGAGTAGTTACGATTGTACTTCATCTGATCGCTCCATTGAACATAACCCGAGTAATCCAGTCGTTATATTGCGCTTTGCTATATTAACGCCTGAACGACTTTCTCGATAAAACGCGTCAACCGGAAGCTTCAAATTAGCAATGCATTCTGGGAATAAACTGCGCGTGGTGACTTTTGGCACTAAAAGAAGGAGGAGCTTAGGAAATGTTTGTAAGCATAATAGGTCCATGGAGCGTTCAGGTATCAAATGTTTTCATTGTACCCACGTATTTGACCTTACTAATCTAAAAGGTGAAAAGAGAAGAAATGTTGGAAAGCTAAATAATGAATTAAACATCATTAATCAACTTGTCGATCTCTGTAAACAAACTGAGTTCTGGAAAACCATGAAACCCTATTTCTCCAAAAAATCTTGTAGAACTCAATCTAAAATTATCTTACAAGATAATGATAAAATTGTAACTAAAAATGTAGATGTAGCTGAAGTTTTTAACAAATTTTTCGTAAATGTAGCGCAGGACATCGGCAAAGATTATACTTTCAATAAAAATGACCATCACAGCTTGCAAAAAATTGAAGATAAAAATTTTGTAAAAAATAGTTTTGAATTCAAATCAACTAATGAAACATTTGTATCTAAAGTCATTGATAAATTTAATGCTAAAAAAGCAACAGGTGTTGATAAAATCTCTGTCAAATTGATGAAACTTGGTAAAATATCACTCTTATCACCAATCACAAAAATAATAAACATGTCAATAGACTCAGGTATCTTCCCAAATAAACTAAAGGAAGCACAGGTTACACCCATATTCAAAAAGAATGATCCTTTTTTAAAAAGTAATTATAGGCCTGTCAGCATATTACCTATACCTTCAAAAATTTTTGAAAAAGTTTTATCTGTTCAATTGTCAGATTTTTTTGATAATATTTTTGACCATTTTTTATGTGCGTTTAGAAAAGGACATGTCTGTCAAGCTACTCTTTTAAGACTTTTAGAAGATTGGAAGCAGACTTTAGATTGTAATGAGTATATAGTAGCAATTTTAATGGATTTGTTGAAGGCATTCAACTGTTTGCCACATGATATTTTAATATGTAAATTGTCAGCGTATGGATTGTCAGATAATGCTACAAAACTCCTACTATCTTATTTATCTAACAGAAAACAACAAATTAAAATAGGGAATATTGTTAGGGATCGTCTCAAAATGTGACAGTTTTTTTCAAATGAAGTTAGTTTCATTTGGCTCAGTACCACCCACCCACCCCCTCCAAATGAAAGTGTGAAAAACAAGAATACCGATGTATTATAAACCAAATTCCACCTAAAAATATAGGGCTTAGAACCATGTATTCTCCATATGCATGTCATGATAAAGGGTCTATCTATGAATCTTTATCCTTTCAAAATCACAGACACTTGATTTCATCTAAGTGTACATATAATTCAACAAGCATACTGTACCAATAAAATGTAGTATTATTTTAAATTGACAACAGTAAACGTTCCAAGAATCGAAAACATTATTTTTTTAATTTGCAAAAGAAGACCGTTGCTTTTCGTTCCGTATGATATTTAGTTGTACTGCAAACAGGAAATAAGGGTAATAACAAAATTACCGAACTCCGAGCAATCTTACAAAGGGAAAGTCAAAACTCATAACAGACAAAATCAGTCAACAACCGGAAAACTGTGAAAACCGTAATGACCCTGACTTGGTACAGGCATTTCTAAAGAAATGGTGGGTTGAATCAGATTTTAAAGCGCCAAACCTCCCCCTTTCATTACGGCTCAAAGTTTCCGGCTGTCACTTAACAGTATTTATAACAATACTTGAACAAAGCAGGTAAAACAGTTGTCATAACAGCACCAAACTCAGTGAAGTGAATGTCAAAAACATTTTTACGTCACACATTGATAAAAAGAATATTTTTGACATTTTTGTTTTTGACCACTTATCTTTATACATTTTCACTATTTGAAAATCCATCATTTATAATCTTTTCTGCAGAGACGGAATATATTTCGAAAAGATCTTGGTATCGGAATATAAACTTTTTAAGAGATCGAATAAGGCGAATCTGTTTATAGCCCTGGTCCAGTAGCCTGTTTCTCAGATGAAGATGACGTTTCAGAAAATCAGAGCTGTGTACATATACACCCATTACTTATTCAGTACTAAAGAAACAGTACAATATACAGACTCGAAAGAAATTAAAACGATGTTCCATTCAATTTTATGCCGTTTTTTAAGTGCATTTTTAAAGATTTATTGACAAATCTCAATGTGCGATTTTGTTTTTTTTTCCAAACGTGACAGCTGAAAACCACCCACCTACCAAACGAAACTAACTTCGTTTGAAAAAAACTGTCACATTTTGAGACGATCCCTTAGCACATGGCCAAATATACAGAAAGGTGTTCCGCAGGGTTCAGTATTCGGTTCTCTGCTTTTTAATGTATTCATAAATGATATATTTTATTTTAAAAAACATTGTGATTTATACAACTATGCAGACGACAACACCCTTTCTTTTCATTCTCCAAATTTTGACGAGGTAGTAAATGTTTTGCAACAAGAAAGTAATATACTCATAAATGGTTTCATTTTAATTGCATGCAAGCAAATCCAGAAAAATTCCAAGCGATTGCAGTTGGTAAAAAGTCTTTTGATAAATCACCCATTTTTCAGATTGGAACTGCAAATATATCATGTGATGAGGTAGTTAAACTCTTGGGTGTTGATATTGATTTCATGTTAAATTTTGATTGTCATATTAAAAATATTTGTAAGAAAGCAGTTCAACAGTTAAATATATTAAAGCGTATCGGTCAAAATCTTAGCAAATTGAACCGGCTTACTATTTTTCACACTTTTTTACCATCAAATTTAAATTTTTGCCCCCTGTCTTGGCATTTTTGCTCAGAAACTAATACGAAGAAAATTGAAAAGATACAGGAAAGAGCTCTACGTTTTGTTTACCAGGATTATGAAAACTTACTGATTAAAGCAAAAATGCCAACACAGCATATCAGGAGAATAAGAACAATGGCACTGTAAACATTCAAAATTTTAAATGGTCTAGCACCACCTGTATTATCTAATTTAGTTAAAAAACAAGACCATAAATATAATTTTCGATATTCAAATCTATTACAGATTCCACAGGTAAAATCATCAAGGTACGGTAAGAGTTCATTTAGGTATGCTGCCCCGGTCTTATGGAATTCATTTCCAGACAATTATAGAAACTGTTCTAATTTCAATGAATTTAAAAATCTTATTTCTTTTTGGAATGGTAAATCCTGTACATGCATAGTATGTCAAAATTCTTAGTTATTTGTGACGGGGCGGTATACCAAAACTTTCAGTGTTCTGCTTTTTATTTTTTTATTTTATTTTTTAATTTTTTTGCTTTACATTATCATTTTATTTGTGTGCTTTATTTTGTGCTTTTCTTTGCTGTGTTTTTATGTTTCATTGCATTATGTATTACCTGCTTTACAATTTAATTGTGCATGCTTGATAGTTATGAACATGTATGTGCTACTTGTTTCTGTATAGCTCTAATTTCAATGAATTTAAAAATCATATATCTTTTTGCAATGGTAAATCCTATACATGCATAGCATGTCAAAATTTCTTAGTTATTTGTGAGGGGCGGTATACCAAAACTTTCATTGTTCTGCTTTTTATTCTTTTTGCTTTGCATTATTATTTTATTTGTGTGCTTTATTTTGTGCTTTGCTTTGCTGTGTTTTTATGTTTCATTGCATTATGTATTACCTGCTTTGCAATTTATTTGTGCATGCTTGATATTTATGAACATGTATGTGCTACTTGTGGCTGTATGTAAATGTATTGTATGTTTTTATGTAATATTTATATATGTCGGTTTAAAAGCTCATTGCGAGCTTATGTTATATTGTTTGTGTCTTGCCGACTTTAAATAAAATTTATTTATTTATTTATTTATTTATTTATTTATTTATTTATTTATTTATTTATCTCCATTTCTTGTTATTTGTAAACATTACCGGAAATTGAAAGAACCGCCTTGCGCATACTCGGCAAGTAATCATTGCTGATTGGCTCTCTCTTTCAGAGAGCAGCTGACGCGTTTTTATCACAAGGAGAGTTCAAGCCCTCATCCAGCGGTAGTGCGGATAGAGGGCGCAGTATTATTCGAGTTACATTGAACATTATTTACAAACACTTTAACCCGAATAATCCAGTCGTTATATTACTCTCCCGCTAGTCGCTGCATTAACGCCTGGATGCATTCATTGAAAAAATCCGTCAAACCGGAAATAGTAAATCGCTATGACTTATGGGTAATACGACATTAAATAGGAGGAGCTAAAGTGTTTGTAAATAATGTCCAATGGAGCGATCAGATGATGTAATGTTGTATGCAATACACATATCCGGATAAATACAACCAAACATGAAATAAAACTTAAATAAATAATTACTATTTTTTTCATATTAAAACATAATGATTTTTATTTCAAAGTTGGAAAGTAAATAAAAGCTTGAATTGAATTCACTCTTATAATGATTTTTTAATTTCATTTAAAATAAAGATTTAAAAAAAATGTATTTTCATGCATTAGCTGTCAGTTGTAATATACAGGATGTAACCAATATACAGGAAGAGCTCCTACTGTGAAGCCATCTATTTTGAGATGTCATTCAATGAAAATAACAACTTGACCATATTGCTACATAATAAAAATAAGAATTAGATAAGAAATTAAAATTGATAGAAGGCAAGGATTTATATAATTAACACATTAAGTCACATTTCATTTATTTAGGCTAACTTGGGTCAGTTATCAATTAAAGACAAAAATGGGTTTAAAAAAAATCAGTCTAATAAGTATTTACCTAAATAACGATATTGTGATGGGTATTTCTTTATAAATTGTATTAAAAATCATTTTAATTTATGAAATAATCAACTTTCTGTTTACATATTTATTTCCAATAAAATTTCTTTATTATTTCATCCCATTTTCCTTAATTTAACTTGTGCATATCCATATTTATACAATCTTATGTTAACGGCAAGTTACGTGTATCGACCCTATTATCCACAATAAATTCACTTTTATTGTCCCACATACATTACAAAAATACATGTTATATGTGTATTTCTGTTTCTCTGTTTCTGCCATATGATTGCCTCCTTCATCATATTGAAGATTATGCAATTTTGATTTTTGTGCGGCATGCCCAACGAATAGTGAAGCCAAAGTTTAAATAAGTTTCCAAATAGATGATAATAAGTAATAATAACCAAATTGAATTTACAATTTACAATTAAAACTATATACAGTTGTCACTGTCTGGACTATAGGGACACGATCCTTGCCTTAAAGGCCTCAGGTGTGTCCAATTCAACAATGTCTGGAGCTAGTAGGTTCCAGTCTCGTACCGTTCTTGGAAAGAATGACATTTTCCTGGTGTCAATACGGGAGGATGGTATCTGGAATGACATGTTGTGTGATTTTCTGGTTTTTCGGCCTGTTGGAATTAGCCTGTTTTCCTTGTTGATGGCTACAAGTTCTCTGTCGATTTTATACAGCATCACAAGTCTAGCGTCCTTTCTTCTGTCTGCAAGGGGTCTCCATTTTAGTCTTTGTATGATGTTACTTACACTAGATCTATTTCTGTGATTGTTTGCTACATATCTAGCCGCTCTTCTCTGCACTGCTCCACCTTGTTTATATCAGTTTGTGTATATGGGTCCCATATGCGACATTTTAGCAAATTTAGATTAAAACATAAAAACTTCAAAAAATGATTACACGGTGTTTTATTTTTTTAAATCTTTAAAAATTTGTGAATCTATGGCAATTTAAATCATAATTATGAGAATAAAGGTGTATTTGTTTTCTAAATATGCAAAGGCACGTGCACAATTATTCTCCGTGTAGTTTTTGTCAATATTTACAAACGGAGGTAAAGGGATTCACTAATGCGCATACGCGCTAATATCTGACATTTGATTGGTCGGCTGTACCAGCCAGCAGCCTGACGGATTTTTACCACTAAGAGCGTTCAAGCCCTCATCCAGCGAAAGTGCCGATAGAGGGCGCAGTATTATTCAAGTTACAAACACTTTAGCTCCTCCTATTATATGTCGTAATACCGATCAGTCATAGCGATTTCTTATTTCCGGTTTGACGGATTTGTTCAATGAATGCATCCAGGCGTCAATGTAGCGACGAGTGGGAGCGTAATATAACGACTGGATTATTCGGGTTAATGTATCTTGGGATTTTATAATAAGTAAGGAAATTCTCGTCTAGTTCTCGTATATCGAGGAACTTTTCATTGGATGATTTTTTGACGTATTTGAAGTGTCTATGCAAATTTAGAATCGACCGAAATAAGTCGGAAAATACCGAAGTATATACGGAAAATATCCAAGGAAATTCGGCAATATATTTATAAGAAAGTGGGCGTTGATTATATAAATAAATCGAAAGTTCTTCAAGGTAGGTATATTTAATTTAAATAATTGCAACTATAATATTCATATAAATATGAACATTAAAAAAAATTATTGATAACAATTTCAAAATATAACAATTAAATGCAAAAAGTTGAATTAACAATAATTATTAGGGAAAATGCTTTTTAAGGAATTTAAATAAAGGAAGATAATCATAGTACTGTATAGTATTATAAAATTACTACTGAAAAACTTTTAGTAAAAAAAAAATTGAACCAATAGTGATTAACACAGTTTGTCTATACGTTTATATTTAAAAAAAAATGAAATAAATATTTTACAATACTGTCTACTCCTGTAGGAGTGTGAAGCCCATCTATGATCTAAATAGATCCTCTGTTTTTAATAACAATTTATATTCATAAAATAAAAATAATCAAAATGCATTTGTATGCCAAATAAAATTTGGATTAAGTGTTAACTATGTTAGATACAATGTATCTACTTACCATTAGTTGTTTACAAAATACACTTATATATATAATTATTGTTTGTAAACAAACATCTGTTTTGCATATCATAAATCCTCGGATTTACCATATTCTAAGAAAACACGTGTTTTTTTTAATTAATTTATTTTATGAAAATATATAACCTATATTTTCTGTTTTTGTATATAATTATTAAGGTAAAAATACGTTACAAAAGAACAAAAAACCATTCAGAAAAATTTGTCAAACTTTAGATCCTGATCTTACCAGCAGCTCGCTGGTAACATTTGGCCCAAAATTTGATTATATTTTACTTCACATCCAAAATTTTACAAGAAGACGTATGTTGAATGTAAAATAATACAAACCTCCTTTGGAAATATATATTTCAAACTATTACATCCATATTTTGTCACAATATATCCATAAATAAATGTCTGGCAAACTCATTTATCCAACACGATACACACTTTTGGAAATGCAGGTCTCAAAAGTGAAATTTATTATAAAAAGAAAAAAAAACTAAACAAAAAACAATCTAAAAATATAAGAAAAAGTCTGTTAAAATTTAACAACTTGAAAAAAAAATAATTAAACTTTTGTAAAAATTTATATATAGAATTAAATTAAACACAAATCTGCAAATAAAAAAGATGAAAATATAAAATTTTAGAATAATTTAAATAAACAATCTTTCTAAAATGTATGAATTTAAAATATCATAGGATACTCATGCAATTAAATAATTTTCGTAAAATCTAAATTCAAAAGTTTTTAATAAAATTTATTTGTAAATTTAGAATTATCATAATTTTGAAGAGTATTTTTTAATTGCTCACTCCAAGCTAATTAATCATAAGATCAGTCATTTTCATATTGATGTGATTGGGGATGATATTTGATTACAGTAATTAATGAATAATATCTTTGCCTATAATATCTTTAATTCATTTTCATGAAGTATGAATAAAATGATCTGAAATTTAAAAACAATTATAATAATAAAAAATAATAATAATTGTGACGAGTTAAGATTAATGAGTATGTACTTCTTTTGTGTAACAAATTGTAATTTGGAGAAGACTTCATAAGTTTGTTTAACTTCTGTCTAATCCATTCTGTCTGTTTAATTGACAAATGAAATATTTTTAAACTAAGATTAAACTAATCATGGATTATATATAACAGCAAAACTATATTGCGAGCTCGAATGTTCATTTGCAAGTGCATGTATTTTCCTACCTGGGTGTTCTGCTTCGTCTTCTGTGGCAATTTACAAAGACTATTATATAATATGAACAAACAAGTTTTTTTTTTTTTTATAAATTCAGTCACCACAAGGAATGCAATGAATATTCAGAAATCTGATCTTACTACAAAGAAACGAGAAATACCTTCGTAAAACTTCAATATGCAAATTTTCATTGCTATGTACATTTGATGGGTTTTAAATGGGTAGATACAGATCAATTGCTAATGTTTATTAGAGCGTGTGGGGAATTGTGTAAGATTAACATACACAACTTTTTGAAAACCACAACAGCAAGTTAATATGTCAAATATTCAAGATAAAGAAATTCAACAGTTTCCAGAAAATATACGCTTCCAAAGAATATGCGTTATATAGGTTGAGGATCTACAATAATGTATGTACTGTTCTGGGGTTATGGTTATGGTGTTTAACGCCCCTTTCAACAATATTTCAGTTATATGTGGCAGTCAGTTTTATTGGTGGAGGAAACCAGAGCACCTGAAAAAAACACAGACAAACTTTATAACATAATGCTGTATCGAGAACACCTCTCCTGAGTGGGATTCCAACTCACAACGTTAGTGGTGATAGGCACTGAATGCATAGGTAGTTATAAATCCAACAACCATACGATCACGACCACGACGGCTCCTGTACTGTTCTGTGATTACATTGCATTGCAATTAATTAATCAGTAACTGGAACTTACATCTGGAACTTAGCAACCGCTGTCAGAACTTACATCTGGAACTTGGCAACCGCTATCAGAACTTACATCTGGAACTTAGCAACGCTATCAGAACTTACATCTGAAACTTGGCAACCGCTATCAGAGCTTACATCTGGAACTTAGCAACCGCTATCAGAACTTACATCTGGAACTTAGAAACCACTATCAGAACTTACATCTGGAACTTAGCAACTGTTGTCAGAACTTACATCAGGAACTTAGCAACCGCTGTCAGAACTTACATCTGGAACTTAGCAACTGCTATCAGAACTTACATCTGGAACTTAGCAACCACTATCAGAACTTACATCTGGAACTTAGCAACCGCTATCAGAACTTACATCTGGAACTTAGCAACCATTATCAGAACTTACATCTGGAACTTAGCAACCGCTGTCAGAACTTACATCTGGAACTTAGCAATCGCTATCAGAACTTACATCTGGAACTTAGCAACCATTATCAGAACTTACATCAGGAACTTAGCAACCGCTGTCAGACTTTCAGCAGGAACTTAGCAACAACTGTCAGAACTTACATCTGGAACTTAGCAACTGCTGTCAGAACTTACATCTGGAACTTAGCAAACGCTATCAGAACATGTATTGGTATACAACTGCTCCGAATCTAGATGCATTCCTGATTTTTTTGTAACTATTCATACATGCTATTGCCTACGTGTAAGGCATTATTATTTAATTTCCCAGGAGTGGGTGATTAACAATTGACACATAGCCAGATATTATGTGTCATTTGATCATTTAAATATCTAAGATGACAACATCAAGACATCTAAAGTTTAATATGATCTATATTGCAGATCTACTTCTTATATTGCGTGCATGTTAACCTCTGGAAATGATAATGATACATTAAAACAAGTCAGATAAAATGAAATTAAAAAAATAACGACAACCATGAAATATTCGAAGTTCCTGGCGAAAATGAAAATCTGAGAGTCAAACCATTATATTGGTCTTACGAGTCTATGTAAACTTGATTGACTGAAATGCATTAAAATCGTTACAATACAATAACACAATTTGAATTTTGGCAGAAAAGAACTTCAACAATAACATTTTGTTATCGAATTGTTGGCAGACACATTGAATTTCTGTATAGTATGGAATTATTTGACAAATCTAATTAGCAATCTGCCCAGTTTGAAACTTCAGTCACGTTCTCAAAATCTAATTTAATTATGATGAATATTTGTGAGGAATAGTATCAACAATTTCTTGATATGAACAAGAGAAAATCAAAATGTTTTCCAAAGAGAAGATTGCATATCACATTCATATATTTTACATCGGTGCACATTATACTGCTGGTGAGGGAAATATGAAAGTTTATTCACCCAAGAGTATCATATGCCCTGAGGTCAACACCCGAGGTGAATATGATACTCGTGGGAGAATACATTTTTCATATTTCCTGAACCTGCATGCTATAAATGTGTTATTATACCAAATGAGACCAAATGTATAATATTCGTTTTCCTTACGTCATATAGATATTTTTTTTTAATTATTCTTTACATTCTCAGTGTTAACATATAGGAGTTGAATTTCAAATGACAATCCATAACATTGAAACGAACTCATCCCAATATCAACACTAACCAGGAGTGAACCTAGGTGCTTGCGAAGGGAACACAATTCCCGCCTCTTATCAGACACCCGCCAATGCTACTCATGTAGTCAAGACGTGTTGAGCATCTAAAATATTCTAGGTGTACATTTTAATGTTGTCATAAACCCTATTTTGATGACAATTTGTTTTTACATCACAGATTTTAGCTACAAGAAGGGTCCGTGTTGTTGTGAGTGGCTATATTGTCGACCAATTCTGTATAAAGTTATTGGTTCTTCGTGTTGCTTTGGGTGGCTATATGATATAATACGAGCACAAAGAAACCTAAAAGCTAATGTCAAGAAACGAACACAACAGTATGAAAAAATAACAAACAAAAATAACTTGGTCCACAATAAAATTCCACTTAAAATGGAAGTTCTACCAGGATGGAAGGCGTAAACATTGGACCACTTGTTTTGTATTCCTTCTCGAAAAACGTCCGATCAGAGCACACTACAGTCAAACATGCTCATGTGGTCACCTCTATTAAACAGTCACCTGTAATAAGAGGTAAGATTTTTCTTGTCCAGACATAGAAAATTTCATATGAATAAAACCTCTTTTAAGAGGTCACCTATCTTATAAGGCTACTTTATCTTTGTCCCAAAGGTGACCTTTTAATACAGGTTTGATTGTATATCCTTTAAATATACAACTAGTATTATGATTGGGCGATATTTGAGTAGGGTATACAATTGTACTTGGACGTGTTATTACTGTAAGGCCAATTTCTCCAGAATAGTCCATTGATTACATATTAAAACATTCATCGTCAAATATACATGTTACGTATGTGGTACTTTATTTTAATGAAAACTTGTTTTAAAATGTTTGCTTTGGTGCGGTTTTCGGGATCACTAAACTTTTAAGTTGTTCATAACTGGAGTCCTTTGTATATGGTCTGTTATTGTATCCATGGCTACGTATTGGTTCATCATCCTCAAACCTATGCTCATCGAAGTCATCGCTGTTATTACGTCTTTTAACATCATTGTTAGGGGATTGTTTCCTTTCGGGTTTCCGGTCACGTGTACGCCTGTTGTCGTCTGCCTTTGGTGAGAGTGCCTTCTGTTCTGGTTTCCTGTCATCTGTGTTCGTTGGTTTCTCCTTTATGTCTTGTTTTGTTGGTCGTTGTTTTGGGGTATCCTTTGAAGGCGGTTGTTTGATCTCTTCGTGCCTGGGCGGCAGAGGTTTGCCCCTTTTGTCGACTGTTGTGAAAATGTCAAAAGATTCTTTTGATTTTTCCTTGTTGACAATGCCATGGAATTCATTATCTTGCTGTTTTGCCAATAACACCCGAACCTGACAATAAAATACATTCAATCTTTGTCAACATATCATAGCATCCTTGTGGGCAAATATCAATTAATTTATCTTTCAAATATTTTTCCGATCAGCATTATTCAATAAATATTCAATAGTATATTATTGCTGTTGTTTTCTATTTATTACATTCTATAGATAATGACTTTTTCCGTAATAATATGCATACTGTAAAATAGGGTAGAAACAGTACTAGTAGTATGGATAATTATTCGTGCAATTGGTGGCCCATGTTAGAGCTCCTTATTTTATTTACTTCATAATTTGAGAGCTATTTGTGAAAAATACTGTACTAACATAAATCTTTAACGCGCAAATGTAAAAAAAAAAGTCTCGGGTATATTTTACGGGTAATTGTAATGCTCTTTCTCCGTGCAAAAGTGATACCTGTTAATCCTCAAATCCACGGAAATGTAATGTGCCCTCTGTTTGTGCTGTTTGTACATGCACCCGATATAATTGTTTTCTTGAAATTTCATATAGGTACATACACTCGTTAATAAAATATGTTGATATTGTAAATGCAGAACTGATAGAAACTACACTGAAACAAACAATAATGTGTGGCTGTTAATAATTTGCTATGGCTCTCGAAATATAAACAATGTTGCGTGCATCTAATATTTATTGATTGCTTCATTTGATTAATGTTCATATTAAAAAAATATATAGATAGCAATTCTTCTCTTCAAAAATAGGTTTACGATTTACGACTTGCGAGTACTTTCCACCACTCTTAACTTTGCGATCACTTTTTATCGTAAGTCATAAATCCTAAGTATTAGTGAAACGGTCGTAAATCTTAAGAGTACACTTACGTCTACGTTTACGACTTACGGCCTTTAGTGAAACGGTCGCCAGATTTATTTGGGGTAACACGAATGTCCCTGGAATTTCCATTCATATGAATCAAAGAACCAACTCGATTTGGGATCAGTTGATCAAAGTTAAAGGCAAAGGCAACGCAGTACTCAAATGTCCATTGCTGGACTCGGGTGATATTCAAGAAACTTTGCTGGTACAATGACCTACAAACTTATTAATATCGGTAACCAATGTCCAGAAGCCATTGGAACCAAAATCAATAAAATGTCGAATTCTATCTCGAGTAGGATGTATCACAGTAACATGAAACTTGGTAGTTTTAGCTGCTATAGCTTTGCGACATTGCATAAAGCCTGTAGTGAAAGTAATAGCGCGCTATATTTAACTACCGCCGCTGTAAAAAAAAAAAAAATCAAATACCGGACCACTTTAAACAAATAGTGCTCTAAGATAGACCGCCAATGACACATACAACTCGTACAAAGATAGTCAATATTTTGTCCACTATATTTGATATCTACATTTTTATTAGATATTGTTGCTACTACCAGATATTCCAATGTAGACATGCATCATGAAAAATATATATCTTTCTGATTTTGATTAATATATATATATACGTTGGAACATATATGCCATTGTTAGGATATCTAACAGGAATGCAAAGTTAAATTACTACTCTCATAAATCAAACCACGAACTGAAGTTCATGTAAGAATATGAAACATCAAGTAGTGATGGAGCAGGAACTGCTTACCCATCCGGAGCACCTGTGTTCACCCCAGTTTTTGTGGTGTTCGTTATTCTCCATTTTTATTTTACTGCTTATTGTCTATTCAATTACATATTGGTATTATCTAGTTAGTTTTATATAGAAACTGAATACTGTGTTGTACTCAGATATTATCTGACATATTGTGCATATATATGTAATATAGATAAAAGTCCATTTATTTATTTACCCTTGACGAATCAAATGGTGCACAACAGCAGCAAACGGAAGCAGAAACAATGGCAAAAACAACCTCACAGAAGGCAAAGAATGTAATCAGCAATGGTACTAACCAACGGAATCCCTCCGGTGATAATTGATGTCTCTGTAAATATATCATATTAATAGTAAAAAAGTGAAAAACAAAACAGACTACACGGGACAGCTCCAAATTATAATCGAAAAAGTGTTGACAGAGATGCAACATCAATACCGCGAACAAAAATTCATGCCCGCCCATTATCTTGGATGGTGCAGGCACTTCAATAAAATGTGGTGGGGTTAAGCTAGTTTTATAAGCCCTAATATTCCCTCGTTGTGAAATGATGCTGTCATGTTATTGATTTTCACATGTGAGTAAAAAAAGTCGACCCTCACATACAACAAGATGAGCAGTGTTGTTCTAATTAAAACTGAGTCCCATCATTTTACTTGTTCATGCTATATTTAATATTCGTAACATATAATACACAAGGCCATCAGAAGACATAATAGGTAAACAATAGTCAATTTTGAACCAAAATCTAATTGTCAATACCATCTTTCGTGATATGTACGTTAGCGACAGAATATATATGACAGTGACAAATATACAGTTTCAAAAGTGATGATAGTCAAATCTAGAACTTCAATGCTGTTATTGTCACATCTAGAGCTTCCAAGCTATAAATATAAATCTAGAGCTTCCAATTTATTAATGTAAAATCTAGAGGTTTAATATTATAATTGTTCAATTCACAAGAAAAGTTTGAAGATAATGGGGTAATCAAAAGCTGTAAATCGAAGAAAGAAGACAATGCAATCACCAAAAGAAAAAGACAGAAGACAATGCAATCACCAAAAGAAAAAGACAGGACAATGCAATGACCAAAAGAAAAAGACAGAAGACAATGCAATCACCAAAAGAAAAAGGCAGAAGACAATACAATGACCAAAAGAAAAAGACAGAAGACAATTCAATGACCAAAAGAAAAAGACAGAAGACAATACAATGACCAAAGGAAAAAGACAGAAGACAATACAATGACCAAAAAGAAAAAGACAGAAGACAGAAGACAATACAATGACCAAAAGAAAACGACAGAAGACAGAAGACAATACAATGACCAAAAGAAAAAGACAGAAGACAGAAGACAATACAATGACCAAATGAAAAAGACAGAAGACAATACAATGACCAAAAGAAAAAGACAGAAGACAATGCAATGACCAAAAGAAAAAGACAGAAGACAATACAATGACCAAAAGAAAAAGACAGAAGACAATACAATGACCAAAAGAAAAAGACAGAAAACAATGCAATGACCAAAAGAAAAAGACAGAAGACAATACAATGACCAAAAGAAAAAGACAGAAAACAATGCAATGACCAAAAGAAAAAGACAGAAGACAATACAATGACCAAAAGAAAAAGACAGAAGACAATACAATGACCAAAAGAAAAAGACAGAAAACAATGCAATGACCAAAAGAAAAAGACAGAAGACAATACAATGACCAAAAGAAAAAGACAGAAGACAATGCAATGACCAAAAGAAAAAGACAGAAGACAATACAATGACCGAAAGAAAAAGACAGAAGACAATACAATGACCAAAAGAAAAAGACAGAAGACAATACAATGACCAAAAGACAGAAGACAGAAGATAATACAATGACCAAAAGAAAGAAGACAATACAATGACCAAAAGAAAAAGACAGAAGAAAGAAGACAATACAATGACCAAAAGAAAAAGACAGAAGAAAGAAGACAATACAATGACCAAAAGAAAAAGACAGTAGAAAGAAGACAATGCAATGACCAAAAGAAAAAGACAGAAGACAGAAGACAATACAATGACAAAAAGAAAAAGACAGAAGAAAATTTAATGACCAAAAGAAAAAGGATAAACAATGATCTACAAAACACAACACAAACAAACTAAAGATAGAACAACACGAACCCACAAAAATGATTGTCATATGTAAAGACACAAATTATGATGATCAAACTTAGATTTCAAGCTTTCCATGCATCTTTCGGACTTCAAGGGGAAATTAATGTTAAGCTTAAGGGAGAATCTTATCTCACGCCTCTTGTTTTGGTGAATTATTTTATTGTCTTTTCTTTGTGTCTATGTTGCTGCTCACAAGAAAGCTATTGAACCAAGGTTCCTCTAGGTAAAGTTGATGTCATCACTTCGAAAATGTTATGTCGCCACCATGACCTGGTTGACCGTTATGGAATATCTGTGTCACAAATGACCACGGATATGTTCCACTTGTCGCAAGCACTTCCTGGTGCTTTCCTCATTCACGACTTAACACGGGTTTGTAGCTTGATTAACACGACGGTTGCCACTAGTGGAGCATGATCTGATTACCCTCCGGTTATTAATAGATTCGTGTTACTCGATCTTTAGTTTTATGTGTATGTTTTTTAGATCGTTGTTTGTCTTTTTGCACCTTTTCTTTTGGCCAATGTGTTGTCTGTTCTTCTTCGATATACGGATTCTGATTACCCATTTGGTATCTTCCAACTCTTGTTGTTGTTTTTGTGTTCATGTTGACTATTCAACAGTACATTTATCCAGAATTGTTTATTCCGAGCTTGTCTTTTTTTTTCCATCATATATTTATCCGTCCTTACTTTTGTCATACTTAATACTTTATAATTTTATCCGACATTTCACAAGATAACCGTTACGCAATATCGGTGTCACAAAAGACTATGGATATGCACCGTTTCCTAATCACAAGTGTATCTGTTTCGTGATATTAAGGTCTCGTTTTGAATCTTGTTTTACTATGTGTTTTCTGACATAATGTGTCGTTACTGATCGGTTTATATCATGTGTATCTTGAAATAATTAACTTCATTATTTTCTATTTTGATGAAGTGTTCTTCGGTTTGGCGTCTTATAGTCTTTTTTAAAAAAAAATAAGAATTGTATTTATTTATTTTTGTACTGGTGCTATTCTAGTTATTGTTATCATTTATTTTTGTACTGGTGCTATTCTAGTTATTGTTATCATTTATTTTTGTGCTGGTGCTATTCTAGTTATTGTTATCATTTATTTTTGTACTGGTGCTATTCTAGTTATTGTTATCATTTATTTTTGTGCTGGTGCTATTCTAGTTATTGTTATCATTTATTTTTGTACTGGTGCTATTCTAGTTATTGTTATCATTTATGTCTTTATATACTGAATCATTATTTTCATATGCAAGTTAATAGTCACAATACAGGGTGTATTGTTGAAATCCAGATGCATGTTTACTCTCATTCAGATTTGTTAATTTCTAATAGCATTGAGTCATAAGATTACCAAAAACATGGTAGGAGGACACACGTTGTTATATTCCTGTAAGACTTACTAGATATGCTGAAGTAACACTGACAATAAAACATAATGGTCCAGATATGCCTCCACATGTTATGCTCAAAATCAAAAAAGTCATTTTCTGTAATGGAAAAAATAGTATGTACATGTATTCTGTATGAAATCTCCATTATACAAATGTTCTGTTAATGTATTAAATATCCAATCTTGTCGACGTCAATTGCTTATTTTACTGTTTAGAAATAGGGTTTATTGGTGAAACAAATATTATAGAGTGACAAGAAAATGTATGCTTTTACTTAGGCAAACATAGTTATATAATAGAAATTCACCCATCTTGTTTACAAAATTCGTGATTAATGATCATTTTCGACGATGCCCACTGAATATTTTACACCTCATAATATAGAAAGTTCAAATTCAACTAAATAAGAATAAAAAGTTGCATATATTGAAATAAAGATTATCGCATCCTTCGCTACTTATTTTATGTTTATATTTCGTTATTATTATTGTGAAAAAGATTTAACCAGGAATTTTCTGTTTATTTGATCTATACATACGTAATAGTTAATGTTGGCCTTCCTTTTCTCAGAAAGTTTAACAGCAAAGGCTCCCGTTACACAAAACTGAAATTATACATGTTATTTTCGTTTGGTCATACATACTCATACAAACAAATCTGTCATATCTTATGTACATATAAGACAAATTTAAATTTATCAATTGCGTAATATACTAGAATAGCTATTTAGAAAATGTCATCCATATAAAATTAAAGTTTCAGTCCATGAATATAGTTAGGTTATGGGTTTATGTTGTTTAACGCCACTTTCAACAATATTTTAGCTATATTGCGGCTGTCAGTTTTATTGGTGGAAGGAACCGGAGTACCGGGAGAAAACCACCGACCTGCCATAATATAATGTTGTATCTAGTACACTTCGCCATGGGTGGGATTCGAACTCACGACTTTAGTGGTGATAGACACTAATTTCACAAGTATTTGTAAATCCAACTACCATCCGATCACTACCACGAAGATCCTCAGTTCATGAATAACAATATATATATGTTGAATATATCCTTATAGTATAGTATGAGGCATGTATGAATTATAGTTCTCGCTTGCCATTGTTTAATAAGAATATTTAGTGATTACATTCCTGTTGAAAAGGAATCTGCTAATATTACAAGTCAAGATTCTGCTTCACTTTGTATGTATATAGCTGCACTGTAGATGAACAGTAATCGAAGTCATTCTCCAAAGATAATAACCCGTAGTCTTATATTGGCGATTTAAAAGATATTCGAGGAAATGCATTCATTATTCTATGAGTATGTTCACTACGTGAATACTTCCAATTTTATTACCTTTGATTTTCCTAATACTCATTCCATTAAAATATGACGTAAAATTACATGTTAAAAATATTCAACCCATTTCAGAATATTCTTTGTTTTTATTATAGTTCAATGTTATTGACAAAATAATCCTATATTACCCTTACCCAAATTCCACACCATACTGGTGTACATGTTTTCGTTAATGTGTCCACTGTTTGATATGCGTCAGTCTTCTTTAGCGCAGTACTGGCAAGGAATTTGTCTTCGAAGAATATGTACATTAGAAAATCAACTATTCCAATGCATATACATATGGCACCATGTCCTATCTGTATAGAACCTAAGGTTTTCAGTGCAGAGAATGGAAAGTTCTTGACTTTACCAATGTCAATACCTTCTATTGTCATCTGGTTGTCTGCATTTTGTTCTGTTCAGTAAAATAATAAGAATTTTATTAATAATACTTAGACCACATTAGAAGATTCCTGTTAAGTGTTATTCTTATTTTGTATTGTATCTTATCTTTCCTTGTTTATGATTTTTATGTATATTAATAAATATTAAACAATGACATCACTAACATACTAAAACGTTCAATCAGACCGACATTAATATATCAATTATCTCATGACGTAGAAAAAAACAGAACCAAAACGACACCAATATTTCATGAGCCGTCCGATGAAAAGGAAAGCAATACCAGTATTGTAAATTATTTGACTATGCAATCTTTTTAATATGAGTTACCTGAATAACGCTATTCTGAAAACGCCTCGTGCACACTTAATTAAATATCAACATCTTTATATATAATGATGCAATAGATCTTCGCAAAAAACAACGTGAAAACAGTACGGAAATCCCTTCAACGCTTTATATGGAATGAGACCAAGTACTTCGTACGGGGTTTATTGCTTCATAATATTCATCTGTTCCGTATTGAAATAGTAGCCTAGAATTTCAAATGTTAAAGATAATTAGACTATTAGCTATTCTAATAAAGGAATATTTTCTTAACTATTTTAACTAAAATAATAATACATACCCGACATTTTTGTCCACTGTATTTACAACGTTACAGTGTTATTTGTGTATCTACTATGTACGTTTCTTATGCAGTGGAAATGTAAATAGTCTAATCAATGAATGTTAATTAAAGTTTACAGCCATGATAAGATATAACTTTTATATTTTATGTAATAGCCGCCAAGTAATACCTCGGTCCAATATTACATCGGTCCAATATCGCTTTACCATGCCGATAACATTCACAATTGTAGATATACAAATGTAAAGGCTTTTTACACTGTGACATCGAGTCAACACAATTTACCAAAAGAGTTTTGCCAACTAATAGGCGTGTACTAAGCATAAATGTTTATTTTGAATTTGATCAGTCAATAATAGAATGTCTATGCCCTATGGGACAAGTCTTGTTTTAATCAGGTTAGTAGTTATCAAACTGTACGTTCAAGATCACTTTTTTCTATGTTAATCCTGTGGGAGTGAGGCTAACCTCCCGGAGTTAACCTCCCAGGTTTATGACGTCACATAACTAGGTGGTTAATTAATTAATATGCGTTAATAAGTTTATTGCAATTAATCGATATGTCTAATTGGTGTAGTGTAATTAATTTGTGTATTTAATTAATAATATTTGATTGGCATACATCATGTCTATCTTTAAGTCACCTAGGGTTCACCGGAGGGCATGTGTAGATTAGGAAAACAAAAAACGTATATAGTTTACATAGTTTAATGTCCCCGTAACGATATAGACAAACGTGGGTCGGAGAGCCATCCACACGCTGCCTTTACAATATATACCCCTAACCTTAACCATTTATACATCGAGATGAGAAAGTTAAGAGAGTCGTCTACCACCCAAACACTATCTTCAACCTCACGAAAGGGCCAATAGTATGCTTCTTTCGTGCAGGGGCGTAAGTTGTCGAGACTTGAAGTTAGCCTTTCCAGAATAGTTCACTCTCATTGATAATAAGATCAAAGATTATTTACATCGCGAGCAGAGATCCACGAGTTGAATTTCTTTGGCCAGTGTAGCCATTTGACGAAATAATGTTTATTGTTTCCCTTTCCTATCGTCTTCAGAATTTTCTCTATTTTCCACATGTCATCGTCCCGTATATCTACTTTCTGCAATTCCGACTGATAGAACGTTCCTTTAATTTCTTCGTCATGAAAATCCTTCAATCTGTATATTGGGAGTTCACCACGCAGTATTGGTGGTGTCAGTGGTGGTGGTGGTGGTTGGTGGTGCAGTGGTGGTGGTGGTGGTGGTGTCAATGGTGGTGGTGGTGGTGTCAGTGGTGGTGGTGGTGGTTGTGGATATGCTTGAATGCTCAGTGGATACGCATCACTGCTCTGTGGATACGGATGAGTTGTTCCATGCCTATTCCTTTTATGTCTCCACAGGGCGTCTTTTCTCGAAAATTCCATATCACACTCCGGTAATTAATATGTGTTAATAAGTATATTGCAATTAATCGATATGTCAAATTGCATTCTCTATCCAGAGTTGTCGTTCCTGCTACGCTACGCTCCATCTCTATCAACGCCCATTTTACAATATTTTTGTAAAATTTACACCACCACCATTGATATTTACAATAATTAAAACAATTTTAAGTACATTTTTTTTTGCTATTTCTAAATTTTAAAAAATCTTGTAAAATTTAGAAATAGTAAAAAAAAATGTACTTAAAATTGTTTTAATTATTGTAAATATCAATAAAGATGAAAATAAATCACTCATTTCAAATCAATTCTCTCTTGGAGAACTATTTTGCGGAGGTAAATATTAAAAAGTTAAAAACGATCACAAATAATTTTTAAGAGAGAATTGATTTGAAATTAGTGATTTATTTCCATCTTTATTGATATTTACAATAATCAAAACAATTTTAAGTACATTTTTTTTACTGTTTCTAAATTTTACAAAAATATTGTAAAATGGGCGTTGACAGGGATGGAGTGCAGCGTATACGTAGCAGGAACGACAACTCTGGATAGAGAATGGTCTAATTGGTGTATTGTAATTATTTGTGTATCTAATTGATAATATTTTGATTGGTATACATCATGTCTATATTTAAATCACCTAGGGTTCACGGAGGGCATGTGTAGATTAGGAAAACAAACAACGTATAGTTCAAACAAATGCATTTCTAAAAGTTGTCAATTATTATTAATTCTGCGTAGTAATTTTTTCATGGGCTTACAAGTAATTCGGTTCAGTGAGCTTTATAAAAGATTCCTCGTGCCTTTTTCTTTTGTCGAGAATTACTTCACACCAAACCAGTTCGACAGGTTTATTACGTTTTGTAATAGAATTTAGAATTATAATGTTATATGACATAGTATCGTTTATATTTAAGCAACTTTATTTTTTCTTTGTAGCTAGATTATACCAAATGGAGACCAATATGAACTTTAATTGTGTGATATGTATATATACATTCGTATGATTTTGTATTAAAACTGGTTGGTGCGAATCTCATCCCATTCAAGTCTTAGTTGTTTATTAATTAAGTTAGTTCAGAAATATTTTATGTTCAGATGAGCAAAGCGAAGGAGAACATAAGTGCTTGTATTAGTTACACACGGTTACTTCCTTTCAATAATTTAGATATTGTCTGCTAGCGAATGACTTAAGTACCTATCAACAAACATCAGTGGCCTTTTAATCGGATTATGTTTAAGCTTGTCGAGACGCATTCAGACATGAACAATTAAAGTTCTGTTATGTGTCAACTGGACCAATCCAGTTGAAAAATCAATAATAGACGACATGTTGGATTTATGAAGATTAAAGAAATGTCCTACATTTAAAATGTTGTATTTAAATTGAATGAAATTCATGTTTTTACTGCATTTAATATTTACTTTTGTAAGATAAATAAAAACTGTATACATATTTAACGTACATTTGCGATATAACTCTTGCAATATTTTTCTTTGAAACCAAAGATTGTGAGAAATTCAGGAAAATTACATTGATCCCAGCGTACTGTATACATATCAGATTTCTTAAATATATTAAACTATCCCTACTCTAGCATGACAATCTGTTTGGGTTAACATCAGAGGAGGCGCGACGCATTGCACACGACACGCATATAGCAAGTACATTATCGACAACCGGATGTTTACGATTCAGTTTGAAAATGGACTTTTAAGTGAAAACATCTCGTTAAAAAAATACTTAAATTAAAAGTGAATTTATCCAGCTGTCTAAATTTATTTTCAATATGGGATCTCTTGAAATGTATGATCGCAATACTTGTATACAAGTATTGTCAACAATACTTGTATACAAAAGTGTACAAGTATTGTTATTCCCCCCCCCCCCCCCCCCCCCCCTATTGATTATAATTATTTTTCTGTTCTGTTATGGAGTTTTAATGAATTGTGTTTTTTATTTAAAGAATCATAATTAATTGTCCAAATACATATTTTTTTTTCACTTATTTGACTCTTATTTTTATTTTTATAGAAAAACTGTTATAGTTTAGTTATTGCACAATGCACAAACATGTCTCTGCAATACACATCTACAACATTCATCATAATTATTGAAGATCATAATACTTAATTACATTTAGTTACGCAACAATACTAAAACATTCTAATCAAAATCACATACAGTGTATGCACTAATTAGTTCTCAGGTAAAATACAGGTAACAATACTTCGACAATACTTGTACTTTTTTTTATCATATATTTTTTTGTATTATATATTTGTATACATAAAGTTCAGGTGATCCTCAATATGTTTTAGTGTGGAATCGTATAATCACCATTAAAAAGGCTAAGCTATGATATTCTGTGGATTCAATTTGTCACAGGAGATGCTTGATACAA
Source organism: Bathymodiolus septemdierum (assembly GCA_963383655.1). Lineage (NCBI taxonomy): Eukaryota > Metazoa > Mollusca > Bivalvia > Mytilida > Modiolidae > Bathymodiolus > Bathymodiolus septemdierum. The sequence goes on along the minus strand of OY726521.1, from coordinate 42,868,325 downwards.
CACAAATCACGAACAATTTGGAATTAAGAAAAATTGAGACTTAAGAGAATATTGGAAGCACCATGATTGATCTATGTCATACTAAAAGGGATAGGAAAAGTCTCCAACAGATTATACACATTTTCATTTTTAATGTTGATCGGTTGAGCAAGGACGTATATCTTATATACGTCCTTGGGTTGAGGAAGCTATGAATGAAAAAAAGATGGCGACAAAATGTCCCTCTCGAAAATTGCAGATGATCACATTTAACATTCAACCCAAACCATTCTTTTGTTAATTCCATTCATATATAGATATCTATCAATAATTTACCGAGAGGGACTCGCCATTAATCATCCATGAACGCAGTAATCGGCTTAATAAAACATTGAAAATTCGATAATGTCACCCTCATCAGATAACGATATATTGATGCCGACTTCCGGTTAAGCAACATGTAATTTGTTGCACACGACATCAACGTGTCGTGCTTCTCTGGGTTAACATGTTCAGACAAGTAGTTCATGTCAGTGACCTCGGTTATGTTTACACTTGCTATATTACACGTAGCTATCATCAAAAGAAATAAGCCAGTCAGAAATTAAATATGAAATTTTATTCACTTTTATTGATTTATTCATTCCTTTTTTCAAAATCAAAGTTAATTATAAATAGTAGTTCCCGCAAAAACATAGCGTCCTTTGGCAGCCATGATGGATTTTAATCGTAAGCATTAAATTCCTCTTGTCCAGATTATATTATTATGTCGATTTGAAGCCTATTTGAAAGTAATATAATTTCTCCTTTACTTGTATAAATATACACGTATATGTGATTTGGTAAATTGTAATTTTCTCTTTAATACGGAAGTTCGGAGTTAGAAAGTCTTTTGTGAAGGAGGTACAATAATACTATTATATTTCCCGCCGTTGGACGTTTATTCAAAATGGCGGGTTTTATTCTGTATTATGTTCCTTTGAATTGAACATCGATGTAGGAAAATATTAAAAAAAATAATACCCACAGCTATTTATGTAATTCTTTCTAATATGACAAATAATATTTGGTTTGTTTGTATATTATGCTACTGTAAATCTAACATTGATACAGGGAAAATAATTTCGTAAAAAAAAGAAGTATGTTTCTTTTAATATGACAACTAAAATCATAAAATGTCAATTATTTTCATTAAATATAGCCTGCTCAATTTTTTTTTCATAAAGAAGGTAATTTTACACTACGGTAACTAAATTTGAACGTTGTCATTACATCCGATGCGGCGATATTGCACAATCATAGCAAAGTTTCTTTATCTGCAGTTTCAGCTTCTGATGAATAATCCTAACCTAGCCAAGCAATGATCAGTGAAAACATAGAATATGAAATTAACATGCAACCACTACCCAGTAAGGTATAAAAGGGAAAGTTTGTTCTCTGCTGATAATGACAGCTATGTTGTAACAAAGGGCGGCAGCCATCTTATAAAAGTGTCCGAAAATGAGACCCGGGTGTACACCTTATGTACTCTTAACGGCAAAGAGCTAGACACGGGACATAGCTCTTCCCATAACTCCGAACTGTCGTATTAAAGTTACATGCTGATAAGACTCCCCCTTTTTTTTTATCTTTCAAATCTCGATTACAATAAAAAGAAATTGAACATTAAATTTTTATTTTTTTTATTTTATTTATTTCTTTTTTAAACAAAATTAATATTTATATAAATCAAAGGTATGATAATCCGTAAAATTGATCAACCGGTGATATACATAAACTTGAAACAGTGCTTCTAAAGAATGAATTTATCAAAGAAAACTATATTGACATTTTAAAAGAAAAACACCTCCTTAGAGCAATGAGTAGATTAAGAACCAGTTGTCACCCATTGAAAATCGAAAAAGGGCGTCATTATAAACCCCCTTTGCCTAAAGAAAATCGCCTTTGCTCAGTATGTAATGTAATAGAGGACGAAGAACATTTTCTTGTTTCTTGTAAGAAATATGAAGCTGAAAGACTTAGTCTTATTAAATTTGTTAAACATAAGTCATTTAAACATTGGAATGCCAAAGATATATATGTTTTCTTAATGTCAAATAAAGATCCAATACTTATTCTAAATACTGCAATTTTTATACAAAAATGTCTTTTCCCCACTTGAAATGATATTGTTTTTACAGTGTTTATTACTGTTACTACTTCTTGCCCGGAGATAGGGATGTTGTTCCCGTAAAGCATCGCGGCTCTTGCGATGTCCGGGGCACTTCTGTCGTAATAATGTTTGTGTATGCATTTGTCAAACCCATTGTATGCATGCGGTTGAACAATAAAATTATTATTATTACATACTTGTTTGTTGTTTATGTTTTGAAATAGATTCCAAAATTATCTAACAAATAAGGGTAATAACAAAATTACCGAACTCCGAACAATCTTACAAAGTGAAAGTCAAAACTCATGATTATATTAACAGACAAAATCAGTCAACAACCGGAAAACTATGAAAAAATTGAGTTTAATCCTTCAAAGCAGTTTTATTGTTCACAATTGTATATATCGCATATAAACTCATGGAAAAACTATGCATGTTAAAACTATGACACAGTGGAGGATTTAAGACACGCGTCTTATCTGTTAGATGGTTAAATGACTACTAAATGGAAAATAGATTAAAAAATTTCTCCCAGCGGCCAATCAACCAATCAAATTACGTAAATAAGGGTATTTCCCTTTTCATCGGCATTTACTTATAAAAGCGACAACAATTTAACGGGTTCACCAGTCTTATCTAAGACAACCAAACGCTGAAGTCACGTCAGATTATTTAATCAATATTGTAAACGATTTAAAGGTATGGTGCGCCGCATTACAGTAACTATAGTATAATATTTAGACATTTGAAATAGGTATTGTAAATATCATTTCTTTTCAATGGTGTTTGATTTCATAAATTTATAATTTAACACTTATATATATGAATCTGCTCTGGAATCGACTGTTGGCGTAGGCACGACTATGTGAGATGAAAAAAGGGGAATATAGTCTCAAATGGAGGTCAACCAGAGCTTCCCCGAGACGCTTCAGTCATAGACTTTGAAGAGTGGCTCCGTTGTGGAAGGCGAGAGCGGTAGTTCTAAATGCTCGCAAGTCTCCACAATAGCTACAAGCATTACTACCAACACTTGTAAAAGGACACTTTAAGGAACGTGACTAGTGCGTTATTGCAGTATAGAATTGGGGGATAATAAATGTTAAACATTTGTGTATTGGACTTTTACATTAGAGGTAACCGTTGTCAAGCGACTTTGATTATATTTGTAAATGAACCGAAACCCCATGCGGTGTGTTAATTTTCAGATCATTTATTTATCCGGGGGATTTAATGGTTGTAATAAATTAAGTATTGGGTCACGTGAGTTGTTTTCATTTAAACTAAGGTTCCTCCATATTGAGTTCATTTTATTTTCAGATACCGAAAAGTCATGGAAAGTCTGCAAAGAAAAATATATTTCTGCTATAAATGCCGAAAATTATTTAAGCAGAAGGAAGGACTATCCCGCCATAAAAGGAATGTTCATGCAATGAGCAAATGGCGATGCAATACCTGCGATTCTACGTTGACGAGGAAGGATAACGATCAGCGTCATATGAAGAAGCACGAAAATGCAATAGTACAACTGGTTCAGGTAATACAAGAAATGGTAGCAAAAATGTTGACCCATGTAATTTCAAGGCACTGAATGGGACAGTAGAGACTCATGTTATTCCAGCAGAAGGGGTATCTAAATTCGATCCCATGACATTTTTAAAAAGCAAATATGATGATCTGAAAGACGTAATTAAACAAGCTATCAAGGATTAAATGGTATTTGTCAATGAAAGTCAAAATTACAAGACGCAAAGGAGAGGAAAATGAAAAGGCTGAACCACATTTCCGCGGAAAATATCAGACTAGTCTAAAGTTTGAAGACATCGATGAAGGTATGAAGGAGTCCATCAAAAAGATTTATAACTCCTTCATAGAATTCCAGAGACAAGGTAGTAATTGGACGATAAACAAAGTGGTGAATCCCACCGTACATATGGCACGGTACAGACCTCTGCGTGGTTCCAGCTACATTCCACTACCCATCAATTTACGATCCAAACATGCCATCATCAACGTGAAGAACAAGGACAATAAATGTTTCATTTGGTCAGTCTTAACGCTTTATATCCAACAACCAAAAATGGAACAAATTGTCAAATATAAAGATCACATAAACTCGATAAACTTAGAAGGAATAGACTTCCATGTAAAGAAGACAGACATTCCGAAATTTGAAAAGCAAAACAAAATAGAGATAAACGTATTCAGATACGAGAAAGGTGGTGTATTTCCCATTCACACAACTAAGCAACCTTATGATAAACATGTCGACCTTCTAACGATCTCTGACGGAAAGAAGTCCCACTATTGCTGGATCAAGGACTTAAACCGGTTATTAGGCGATCAACACTCTAGCCACCAAGCCATCATTACTGCCCATATTGTCTTCATGGATTCACCAAAGAACGCTTGTTGAATGATCATGTTCAATATTATCAAACCTATGGACCTCAGAAGATAGAGCTTCCAACAAAAGAAGATAAATGGTTATAATATAAAGACATACGGAAACAACTAAAAGTTCCTTATGTCATTTACGCCGACTTCGAGAGTCTGCTGATTCCAATTGAAGGTTGTGAAAATGAGGCGTCGATGCAGCTGATAAATTCGTAGAGTATATGGTCATGGAACAAGAAGAAATAGAACAGAATTTAAACAATGTGAACCTATGATCATGACAGGCAGCGACTGGCAGTCATTCAAGAAGGTTACACATGATGACATATGCAACAAAGAACTCAATCAAGATCGAGTCAGAGACCACTGTCACGTGATCGGAAAATTCATAGGTGCAGCCCATAACGATTGCAACATCAATTACAAATTTACGGGTCGAATTCCCGTCATATTTCACAATCTCAGAGGCTATGACAGCCATCTAATAATGCAGACCATCGGAAAAGTCAACAAACAGATAAAATGTATACCAAACAACATGGAAAAGTATATATCGTTTTCGCTTGGATGCATGGATTTTTTAGAGTCCTTCCAATTTATGTCATCATCGTTGGCAAAACTAATAGCAAATCTTGCAAAGGAAGGACCATAAACGTTTAAGCACATGATGACATATTTTCATGACGACAAGATGATCCTATTTTTGAGAAAACCAGTTTATCCTTACGAGTATTTTGACTCTGAATCCAAGATTGCAGAACAAGAGCTACCCTCCATTGAGGCCTTTTACAGTTCATTGTCGGGGGAATGTATTACAGAAGAAGATTATGCACATGCACAGACCGCTTGGCGTGAGTTTGAATTACAAAATATTGCACAATACCACGATCTATATGTTTTTACTGATGTTTTATCTTTAGCTGATGTCTTTGAGAATTTCAGAGATATCTGTCTCAACTACTACGGATTGGATGCTGCTCATTTTTACACCTCTCCCGGGCTTACATGACAGGCTGCATTAAAAATGGCATGTGTACGACTTGAATTACTGACCGACACTGATATGCACTGGTTTATTGAAAAAGGACTACGAGGTGGTATTTCTACCGTTACGCATAGACACGCCAAAGTCCACAAAAGATACGTACCCGACTACAATCCCAGTCAACCAAGTAGTCACGTGACCTATCTAGATATCAACAACCTATACGGGTGGGCCATGTCTCAAACACTTCCGGTTGATGTGTTCAGATGGTTAGAAGACCAGGAAATAGAAAGCTTAAACGTACTTGAAATTTCTGACAATAATGAGAATGGCTATATCTTAGAAGTGGATCTCAATTATCCACCGGAACTTCACGACCACCACAATGAATATCTGAACGTAACAGAAGACATGCTGTCACACTATGCAAAGAAGTTTCTAGAAGACCTAAGCGGAACATCAACAGAAAAACTCATACCCAACCTTAATTCGAAAGAGAAATATGTGGTTCATTACCGAAAGTTAAAGTTGTATTTATCTTTTGGCATGAAGCTCACCAGAATTCACAAAGTGGTGACCTTTAGGCAGACACCCCGGCTAAAACTATATATAGATTTCAACACAGAGAAGAGGAAAATGGCCAAAAACCATTTTGAAAAGGATTTTTTAAAATTGATGAATAATGCGGTGTTCGGAAAAACGATGGAGAACCTACGTAATAGACTTATAGTCCAGTTGGTAAACAAACAATCAAAAGCCATGAAGTTGACAAGTAAACCCAGTTTTCCGCTTTCAGAATATTTAACGAAGAACTAGTGGCCGTTCACATGTTGAAACAGCGTCTCTATCTCAACAGACCTATCTATGTAGGCTTTTCCATTTTAGATCTGTCAAAAACACTTATGTACGATTTCCATTACAACTATATGAAGACAAAGTATGGACCTAACGCACAGCTGCTGTTTACCGACACTGATAGTTTATGTTATTTCATCTACACAGAGGATGTTTATCAAGATATGATGAAACACAAACATCTTTTCGACACATCGGAATATGACCCAGACCATCCATTATATAGTACAGAAAATAAGAAAGTCCTGGGGAAAATGAAAGACGAAACACATGGCATCCCAATACAAGAATTCGTGGGTCTCAAATCAAAGATGTATTCCATGATCTATGAGGAGGACGAAAACTGACAGAGAAGAAAACTGCCAAAGGAATAAAACAGAGCGTCATTAAACATCACACTAAGCACGATCATTACAAGGAATGTCTGTGCATTTGTCTTCCATGAACCAGATCAGATTCTACGATCATCAGTTATACAATATCACCATCAGTAAACTTGGACTATCTCCATTTGACGATAAACGGTATATTTTAGATGATGGTAGCAACAGTCTTGCTTATGGCCACTGGAGAATATAAATAGTAACAGAGCAGACATTTTTTGTCATCTTGGTCAGAGCAGTTGAAGGAGTTAGACGTGTTTAACAGAGTCTCTACGATGTCTACGACCTGTACGGAGTGTGATATGGAATTTTCGAGAAAAAATGCCCTGCAGAGACATAAAAGAAATAGGCATGGAACAACTCAGCCGTATCCACAAAGCAGTGATGCGTATCCAGCGAGCAGTCAAGGATATCCACCACCACCACCACCACTACTGACACCACCACCACCACCACCACCACTACTGACACAACCACCACCACCACCACCACCACTACTGACACTACCACCACCACTGATACCACTGACACCACCAATACTGCGTGGTGGACTCCCAATATACAGATTGGCTAACATCAAGTCTCGACAATTTACGCCCCTGCACGAAAGATAGCATACTATTGGCCCTTTCGTGAGGTTGAAGATAGTGTTTGGGTGGTAGACGACTCTCTTAACTTTCTCATCTCGATGCATAAATGGTTAAGGTTAGGGGTATATATTGTAAAGGCAGTGTGTGGATAGCTCTCCAACCCACGTCTGTCTATATCGTTACGGGGACATTAAACTATGTAAACTATATACGTTGTTTGTTTTCGTAATCTACACATGCCCTCCGGTGAACCCTAGGTGATTTCAATATAGACATGATGTATACCAATCAAAATATTATCAATTAAATACACAAATTAATTACAATACACCAATTAGACATTGATTAATTGCAATGCAATTATTAACACATTAATTCATTAACCACCTAATTATGTGGTGTCATAAACCAGGGACGTTAACTCCGGGAGGTTAGCTTCACTCCCATAGGATTAACATAGAAAAAAGTGAGCTTGATCGTACAGTTTGATAACTACTCAGGTTTTCGCCATAGCTATTTTTTTCTGTTGACTGACATTTAGGGTTAGGGTTATGGTGTTTAACGCCACAATAAACGATATTTCAATTATATCGTGGCGGTCAGTTTTATTGGTGGAGGAAACCGGAGTACCCGGAGAAAACCATCGACCTGCCGCAAGTCACAGACAAACAATATCACATAATGTTGTATCGAGTACACCTTTCCTGAGCGGGATCTGTTGACTTTGATATATTTAATATTTTTATGTGTAACTTTCAATAGTGGAAAATAAATAAAAAATATGAGAATATGTTGTATGTATATTAAGGTGAGATATGGATTGTGAATGTGCTATGCCAGTTTAAAAAATATTTCATTTTTATCGATAATGCGGAAATTTATTTCAGGACTATCGCTTGCATATAAGTCTAACAATATCTGTTTATCTCTACTTTCCAATTCCATGTATTTGTCTATTATTTGTCAACGGGGGATATTGGCATTAATGAATATCCTCCTAGTACCAAATAGACGTAAAGCCCATGGGTGTTAGTATCCCTCCTTTACAATATGACATTTAATTATGATCATATGCAATAACATATGTGGGGTTGTGCATGTAAGTATTACTCGTTTTGGTAGATGTTGGATAAAAACTTAGGTTATCTTCCAAAACTACTGCAGTAAAATTAATCATTTTTTTAGAATATGTAATTGTATTATTTATCAAAATGACAATATATAAAAAGATTAAAAAGGTCGGAGTTAAGCTAGTCTTTTTAGGACATCCTCTTAATGAATTGATGCTGTAATGCAACTGTTTACCACATGTTTGTAAGATGACAACTCTCACATATATAAAGTCACAACTCTCACATATATAAAGTCACAACAACACTGCGTCATAATCTTGAAGAATATGCATTATATATCATGTTATTCGTGACGCAAAAGTTCCCATAGTCATAATACTAGTACTGTAAAAGAGAGCCAATTGTCTCTAACACAATTTCTACTCCTATCATACTGTCCAGAATTCGATATTTATATTTGTCAGGCTTGTTGTGTTGACCAATTGTCTTGAATTGGTATTTATGTTTATCAGTCACCTGATTGTGTACATTCGTAGCTGTAACATATCATTTGTCTATAAACTGTTCAGGTTTTGCATTTAAATGTTTGATCTTCATATTTTTCATGTGTGTCTTTTGTTTTCGCAAATGTCTAGAACTTTGAATTCATATTTGTTACGTATTTAGTTCTGATCAACAGTTGTTTGTTTTCTTGCCTCCGAACATTTTTAATTATTTGACTTTCTCATTTTGTGACTTGATGAAACATACCTGATGAATGTTATAACAGAAACGCGCCGTGAGCACTAATTTGAATCTCTATGTTTTTCTGGTGTTTAAATTCATGTTTCATATTCGTTGTTTTGGTCAATGCTATTCTTATATCATTTATAGAAAATATTTTATTATTTTTTAATGACAAAACAATGAACAACACATATAAGCATGTTTACAAAAAAGACTGATTTTTTATATGATGTGTTTTTGCCCACAGATTAGATACATGACCTTTTCCATATCGGCCTGGTTATCACACCAATACACACATATCGGCTATATGGGTCGAAGGGTAATAACCAAGCCGATATGGAAACGGTCATATTGTAACACCTTTTATTATATGCTTACATTTAATTCATGTAATGATATGAGTCATGTGGTATTGTGTTATCAGCCTGACCAACCAGATTGATATGACGTTATCAACCTAACCAACCAGACTGATATGACGTTATCAGCCTAACCAACCAGACTGATATGATATTATCAGCTTAACCAACCAGATTGATATTACGTTATCAGCCGAACCAACCAGACTGATATGACGTTATCAACCTAACCAACCAGACTGATGTGACGTTATCAACCTAACTAACCAGACTGATATGATGTTATCATCCTGTTGGAATCGTAACACCATATCAGCCTTGATATGCATTAGTGATCCATTCACTTTCAGCTTTAGTGTACATGCAATTGTGTCATATTCTTGCAAAATATGTAATTAAGAGTCATTATAAAACAACAGAACAACTGGTAAATACTGTACATAATAAGTTAATAATAAAATGTAAAAATAGCATATGCAAACGGAGGATTGAATTGAGCGGACACTTCTCGTCGTTTCTGGTACTGGAAATATGTGTCAACCAAGTCTTCATTACATGTTAGCACGTGGTGGCAATGTTGCGGATTCGAAGAAAATTTGTCCATAGCCACTTGCTATTCCATCTTCTTCTATGTCGTTCTGTTCATTCAACTGTGGTACCTAATGAAATGAATTTCTATTACTTTTGTATGAATAATGTATTAATCTAACATTTCAAAGACAAATGATTCCTAGTGGCAAAGTTGAAGTCCTCAGTTCGAATGTTTTACGATTGCCATCATGACTTGGTTAGCCATTAAGGAATCACAGATGACCATGAATATGTTCCGTTTGTCTTCGTCACGATCCCGTCCTTCTTTCCTTGTTCATTCTTTATCACCGGATTTGACTCCGAATGACATGACGGGTGCCACTACTAGTAGAAACTGATTACCCTTTCATAGCACTACCTGAGTTCAACCCCGCTCGGTTTATCAAAGTGCTAGTGTTTTTTAATCTTTAGATTTCTGTGTAGGATTTTGTTGACCATTGTTTCTTCTTTTGTTCTTTTGCTTTCGGACATTGCATTGTTTGTCCTTTTTCGAATGACGGCTTCTGATTACCCTTTTAGCTTAAAATTTTGGGACATGCTTTTTGCAGAATTTACAACATCGTATGATAACTATGAAAATTAATTGATAGTTATTGCTAACAAAACAGAAAGTAAGAAAGTGATGTTCGTTAGTCAAAACGAAATACTCGAGGTACGGTTCTAGCTTAGACAGTAATGGTCAACAATCGCACTAATCAAAGCAACGCGAATTATTTCTGTTGTTTAGGAATCAGGGTCAAAAATATAAATAAAAATGCATCACTCTCTAATTAGTTTATATAGTAGAAAAGTGAGGCGGAATATCTCACGATCTGGGTTTTTTTTTTTTTTTTTTTTTAATTTTAATTCAATGATTTGTCAATCACCTCTGACAATTCTCCTAATGATTCAATTTTTCTTTATTTCTAGATAATAATGAATTTGTTGACACGTCTTCAATGTATTTGAATTACTTACACTTGTGTTAAAGTAAATTTGGCTGTAATTTGTTCTTTTTCTATTTCTTGGTGGTGGTAAAGGACTCCGTCTGTCAACCGTATTTATCTCAATCAGTGGATAATTCAAATAAAGTCTCTAAAAGAAACAAATATGATACTTCCATCATTTAAACAGACAAATTCAACAACAAGTCCTAATAAAACAAATACTCAACAAAGTGTATGAAAAAAAGAATATTTGCGAAAACAATTATTTCGGAAATATGCATATTCTAACAGCTTTTTTATTCTCGTTTTCAATATGTTATAACCGCATATTATTACTTTGGTTTACCCTTTATGAGGCTATCATGAATTCTCTTAAAACAGACCGGAGTAAAATAAGGCTGATAAAAAGAGTAAGCATTCCCTGTGTGCATGCATATCTAACGTGCATTTATAGAAGGTATTTGTATAACGCTAATCAAAAGGAACAATAAGAAGAGTTATATACAAATGTCTGGTTAACATAAACTCCTACAAAGTAAATCAAGGGGAACAATAGGAAGAGTTATATACCAATGTCTGGTTAACATAAACTCCTACAAAGTAAATCAAGGGGTACAATAGGAAGAGTTATATACAAATGTCTGGTTAACATAAACTCCTACAAAGTAAATCAAGGGGAACAATAGGAAGAGTTATATACCAATGTCTGGTTAACATAAACTCATACAAAGTAAATCAAGGGGTACAATAGGAAGAGTTATATACAAATGTCTGGTTAACATAAACTCCTACAAAGCAAATCAAGGGGTACAATAGGAAGAGTTATATACAAATGTCTGGTTAACATAAACTCCTACAAAGTAAATCAAGGGGTAAAATAGGAAGAGTTATATACAAATGTCTGGTTAACATAAACTCCTACAAAGTAAATCAAGGGGTACAATAGGAAGAGTTATATACAAATGTCTGGTTAACATAAACTCCTACAAAGTAAATCAAGGGGTGCAATAGGAAGAGTTATATACAAATGTCTGGTTAACATAAACTCCTACAAAGTAAATCAAGGGGCACAATAGGAAGAGTTATATACCAATGTCTGGTTAACATAAACTTCTACAAAGTAAATCAAGGGGAACAATAGGAAGAGTTATATACAAATGTCTGGTTAACATAAACTTCTACAAAGTAAATCAAGGGGTACAATAGGAAGAGTTATATACAAATGTCTGGTTAACATAAACTCCTACAAAGTAAATCAAGGGGTACAATAGGAAGAGTTATATACAAATGTCTGGTTAACATAAACTCATACAAAGTAAATCAAGGGGTACAATAGGAAGGGTTATATATAAATGTCTTGTTAACATAAACTCCTACAAAGTAAATCAAGGGGTACAATAGGAAGAGTTATATACAAATGTCTGGTTAACATAAACTCCTACAAAGTAAATCAAGGGGTATAATAGGAAGAGTTATATACAAATGTCTGGTTAACATAAACTCCTACAAAGTAAATCAAGGGGTACAATAGGAAGAGTTATATACCAATGTCTGGTTAGCATAAACTCCTACAAAGTAAATCAAGGGGAACAATAGGAAGAGTTATATACAAATGTCTGGTTAACATAAACTCCTACAAAGTAAATCAAGGGGTACAATAGGAAGAGTTATATACCAATGTCTGGTTAACATAAACTCCTACAAAGTAAATCAAGGGGAACAATAGGAAGAGTTATATACAAATGTCTGGTTAACATAAACTCCTACAAAGTAAATCAAGGGGTACAATAGGAAGAGTTATATACAAATGTCTGGTTAGCATAAACTCCTACAAAGTAAATCAAGGGGAACAATAGGAAGAGTTATATACAAATGTCTGGTTAACATAAACTCCTACAAAGTAAATCAAGGGGTACAATAGGAAGAGTTATATACAAATGTCTGGTTAACATAAACTCCTACAAAGTAAATCAAGGGGAACAATAGGAAGAGTTATATACAAATGTCTGGTTAACATAAACTCCTACAAAGTAAATCAAGGGGTACAATAGGAAGAGTTATATACCAATGTCTGGTTAACATAAACTCCTACAAAGTAAATCAAGGGGAACAATAGGAAGAGTTATATACAAATGTCTGGTTAACATAAACTCCTACAAAGTAAATCAAGGGGTACAATAGGAAGAGTTATATACAAATGTCTGGTTAACATAAACTCCGACAAAGTAAATCAAGGGGAACAATAGGAAGAGTTATATACAAATGTCTGGTTAACATAAACTCCTACAAAGCAAATCAAGGGGAACAATAGGAAGAGTTATATACAAATGTCTCGTTAACATAAACTCCTACAAAGTAAATCAAGGGGAACAATAGGAAGAGTTATATACAAATGTCTGGTTAACATAAACTCCTACAAAGTAAATCAAGGGGAACAATAGGAAGAGTTATATACAAATGTCTCATTAACATAAACTCCTACAAAGTTAATCAAGGGGAACAATAGGAAGAGTTATATACAAATGTCTGGTTAACATAAACTCCTACAAAGTAAATCAAGGGGTACAATAGGAAGAGTTATATACAAATGTCTGGTTAACATAAACTCCTACAAAGCCAATCAAGGGGTACAATAGGAAGAGTTATATACAAATGTCTGGTTAACATAAACTCCTACAAAGCAAATCAAGGGGTACAATAGGAAGAGTTATATACAAATGTCTGGTTAACATAAACTCTTACAAAGCAAATCAAGGGGTACAATAGAAAGAGTTATATACAAATGTCTGGTTAACATTAACTCATACAAAGTAAATCAAGGGGTACAATAGGAAGAGTTATATACAAATGTCTGGTTTACATAAACTCCTACAAAGCAAATCAAGGGGTAAAATAGGAAGAGTTATATACAAATGTCTGGTTAACATAAACTCCTACAAAGTAAATCAAGGGGAACAATAGGAAGAGTTATATACAAATGTCTGGTTAACATAAACTCCTACAAAGTAAATCAAAGGGTACAATAGGAAGAGTTATATACAAATGTCTGGTTAACATAAACTCCTACAAAGTAAATCAAGGGGTACAACAGGAAGAGTTATATACAAATGTCTGGTTAACATAAACTCCTACAAAGTAAATCAACGGGTACAATAGGAAGAGTTATATACAAATGTCTGGTTAACATAAACTCCTACAAAGTAAATCAAGGGGTACAATAGGAAGAGTTATATACAAATGTCTGGTTAACAGAAACTCCTACAAAGTAAATCAAGGGGTACAATAGGAAGAGTTATATACAAATGTTTGGTTAACATAAACTCCTACAAAGTAAATCAAGGGGTACAATAGGAAGAGTTATATACAAATGTTTGGTTAACATAAACTCCTACAAAGTAAATCAAGGGGTACAATAGGAACAGTTATATACAAATGTCTGGTTAGCATAAACTCATACAAAGTAAATCAAGGGGAACAATAGGAAGAGTTATATACAAATGTCTGGTTAACATAAACTCCTACAAAGTAAATCAAGGGGTATAATAGGAAGAGTTATATACAAATGTCTGGTTAACATAAACTCCTACAAAGTAAATCAAGGGGTACAATAGGAAGAGTTATATACCAATGTCTGGTTAGCATAAACTCCTACAAAGTAAATCAAGGGGTACAATAGGAAGAGTTATATACAAATGTCTGGTTAGCATAAACTCCTACAAAGTAAATCAAGGGGAACAATAGGAAGAGTTATATACAAATGTCTGGTTAACATAAACTCCTACAAAGTAAATCAAGGGGTACAATAGGAAGAGTTATATACAAATGTCTGGTTAACATAAACTCCTACAAAGTAAATCAAGGGGAACAATAGGAAGAGTTATATACAAATGTCTGGTTAACATAAACTCCTACAAAGTAAATCAAGGGGTACAATAGGAAGAGTTATATACCAATGTCTGGTTAACATAAACTCCTACAAAGTAAATCAAGGGGAACAATAGGAAGAGTTATATACAAATGTCTGGTTAACATAAACTCCTACAAAGCAAATCAAGGGGAACAATAGGAAGAGTTATATACAAATGTCTCGTTAACATAAACTCCTACAAAGTAAATCAAGGGGAACAATAGGAAGAGTTATATACAAATGTCTGGTTAACATAAACTCCTACAAAGTAAATCAAGGGGAACAATAGATAGAGTTATATACAAATGTCTCGTTAACATAAACTCCTACAAAGTTAATCAAGGGGAACAATAGGAAGAGTTATATACAAATGTCTGGTTAACATAAACTCCTACAAAGTAAATCAAGGGGTACAATAGGAAGAGTTATATACAAATGTCTGGTTAACATAAACTCCTACAAAGCCAATCAAGGGGTACAATAGGAAGAGTTATATACAAATGTCTGGTTAACATAAACTCCTACAAAGCAAATCAAGGGGTACAATAGGAAGAGTTATATACAAATGTCTGGTTAACATAAACTCCTACAAAGCAAATCAAGGGGTACAATAGAAAGAGTTATATACAAATGTCTGGTTAACATAAACTCATACAAAGTAAATCAAGGGGTACAATAGGAAGAGTTATATACAAATGTCTGGTTAACATAAACTCCTACAAAGTAAATCAAGGGGTACAATAGGAAGAGTTATATACAAATGTCTGGTTAACATAAACTCCTACAAAGTAAATCAAGGGGTACAATAGGAAGAGTTATATACAAATGTCTGGTTAACATAAACTCTTACAAAGTAAATCAAGGGGTACAATAGGAAGAGTTATATACAAATGTCTGGTTAACATAAACTCCTACAAAGTAAATCAAGGGGTACAATAGGAAGAGTTATATACAAATGTCTGGTTAACATAAACTCCTACAAAGTAAATCAAGGGGTACAATAGGAAGAGTTATATACAAATGTTTGGTTAACATAAACTCCTACAAAGTAAATCAAGGGGTACAATAGGAAGAGTTATACACAAATGTTTGGTTAACATAAACTCCTACAAAGTAAATCAAGGGGTACAATAGGAAGAGTTGTATACCAATGTCTGGTTAGCATAAACTCCTACAAAGTAAATCAAGGGGAACAATAGGAAGAGTTATATACAAATGTCTGGTTAACATAAACTCCTACAAAGTAAATCAAGGGGTACAATAGGAAGAGTTATATACCAATGTCTGGTTAACATAAACTCCTACAAAGTAAATCAAGGGGAACAATAGGAAGAGTTATATACAAATGTCTGGTTAACATAAACTCCTACAAAGTAAATCAAGGGGTACAATAGGAAGAGTTATATACAAATGTCTGGTTAGCATAAACTCCTACAAAGTAAATCAAGGGGAACAATAGGAAGAGTTATATACAAATGTCTGGTTAACATAAACTCCTACAAAGTAAATCAAGGGGTACAATAGGAAGAGTTATATACAAATGTCTGGTTAACATAAACTCCTACAAAGTAAATCAAGGGGAACAATAGGAAGAGTTATATACAAATGTCTGGTTAACATAAACTCCTACAAAGTAAATCAAGGGGTACAATAGGAAGAGTTATATACCAATGTCTGGTTAACATAAACTCCTACAAAGTAAATCAAGGGGAACAATAGGAAGAGTTATATACAAATGTCTGGTTAACATAAACTCCTACAAAGTAAATCAAGGGGTACAATAGGAAGAGTTATATACAAATGTCTGGTTAACATAAACTCCAACAAAGTAAATCAAGGGGAACAATAGGAAGAGTTATATACAAATGTCTGGTTAACATAAACTCCTACAAAGCAAATCAAGGGGAACAATAGGAAGAGTTATATACAAATGTCTCGTTAACATAAACTCCTACAAAGTAAATCAAGGGGAACAATAGGAAGAGTTATATACAAATGTCTGGTTAACATAAACTCCTACAAAGTAAATCAAGGGGAACAATAGGAAGAGTTATATACAAATGTCTGGTTAACATAAACTCCTACAAAGTAAATCAAGGGGTACAATAGGAAGAGTTATATACAAATGTCTGGTTAACATAAACTCCTACAAAGCAAATCAAGGGGTAAAATAGGAAGAGTTATATACAAATGTCTGGTTAACATAAACTCCTACAAAGTAAATCAAGGGGTACAATAGGAAGAGTTATATACAAATGTCTGGTTAACATAAACTCATACAAAGTAAATCAAGGGGTACAATAGGAAGAGTTATATACAAATGTCTGGTTAACATAAACTCCTACAAAGCAAATCAAGGGGTAAAATAGGAAGAGTTATATACAAATGTCTGGTTAACATAAACTCCTACAAAGTAAATCAAGGGGAACAATAGGAAGAGTTATATACAAATGTCTGGTTAACATAAACTCCTACAAAGTAAATCAAGGGGTACAATAGGAAGAGTTATATACAAATGTCTGGTTAACATAAACTCCTACAAAGTAAATCAAGGGGTACAATAGGAAGAGTTATATACAAATGTCTGGTTAACATAAACTCCTACAAAGTAAATCAAGGGGTACAATAGGAAGAGTTATATACAAATGTCTGGTTAACATAAACTCCTACAAAGTAAATCCAGGGGTACAATAGGAAGAGTTATATACAAATGTCTGGTTAACATAAACTCCTACAAAGTAAATCAAGGGGTACAATAGGAAGAGTTATATACAAATGTTTGGTTAACATAAACTCCTACAAAGTAAATCAAGGGGTACAATAGGAAGAGTTATATACAAATGTTTGGTTAACATAAACTCCTACAAAGTAAATCAAGGGGTACAATAGGAAGAGTTATATACCAATGTCTGGTTAGCATAAACTCCTACAAAGTAAATCAAGAGGAACAATAGGAAGAGTTATATACAAATGTCTGGTTAACATAAACTCCTACAAAGTAAATCAAGGGGTACAATAGGAAGAGTTATATACCAATGTCTGGTTAACATAAACTCCTACAAAGTAAATCAAGGGGAACAATAGGAAGAGTTATATACAAATGTCTGGTTAACATAAACTCCTACAAAGTAAATCAAGGGGTACAATAGGAAGAGTTATATACCAATGTCTGGTTAGCATAAACTCCTACAAAGTAAATCATGGGGAACAATAGGAAGAGTTATATACAAATGTCTGGTTAACATAAACTCCTACAAAGTAAATCAAGGGGTACAATAGGAAGAGTTATATACAAATGTCTGGTTAACATAAACTCCTACAAAGTAAATCAAGGGGAACAATAGGAAGAGTTATATACAAATGTCTGGTTAACATAAACTCCAACAAAGCCAATCAAGGGGTACAATAGGAAGAGTTATATACAAATGTCTCGTTAACATAAACTCCTACAAAGCAAATCAAGGGGTACAATAGGAAGAGTTATATACAAATGTCTGGTTAACATAAACTCCTACAAAGCAAATCAAGGGGTACAATAGAAAGAGTTATATACAAATGTCTGGTTAACATAAACTCATACAAAGTAAATCAAAGGGTACAATAGGAAGAGTTATATACAAATGTCTGGTTAACATAAACTCTTACAAAGTAAATCAAGGGGTACAATAGAAAGAGTTATATACAAATGTCTGGTTAACATAAACTCCTACAAAGTAAATCAAGGGGTACAATAGAAAGAGTTATATACAAATGTCTGGTTAACATAAACTCTTACAAAGTAAATCAAGGGGTACAATAGGAAGAGTTATATACAAATGTCTGGTTAACATAAACTCCTACAAAGTAAATCAAGGGGTACAATAGGAAGAGTTATATACAAATGTCTGGTTAACATAAACTCCTACAAAGTAAATCAAGGGGTACAATAGGAAGAGTTATATACAAATGTTTGGTTAACATAAACTCCTACAAAGTAAATCAAGGGGTACAATAGGAAGAGTTATACACAAATGTTTGGTTAACATAAACTCCTACAAAGTAAATCAAGGGGTACAATAGGAAGAGTTATATACCAATGTCTGGTTAGCATAAACTCCTACAAAGTAAATCAAGGGGAACAATAGGAAGAGTTATATACAAATGTCTGGTTAACATAAACTCCTACAAAGTAAATCAAGGGGTACAATAGGAAGAGTTATATACAAATGTCTGGTTAGCATAAACTCCTACAAAGTAAATCAAGGGGAACAATAGGAAGAGTTATATACAAATGTCTGGTTAACATAAACTCCTACAAAGTAAATCAAGGGGTACAATAGGAAGAGTTATATACAAATGTCTGGTTAACATAAACTCCTACAAAGTAAATCAAGGGGAACAATAGGAAGAGTTATATACAAATGTCTGGTTAACATAAACTCCTACAAAGTAAATCAAGGGGTACAATAGGAAGAGTTATATACCAATGTCTGGTTAACATAAACTCCTACAAAGTAAATCAAGGGGAACAATAGGAAGAGTTATATACAAATGTCTGGTTAACATAAACTCCTACAAAGTAAATCAAGGGGTACAATAGGAAGAGTTATATACAAATGTCTGGTTAACATAAACTCCAACAAAGTAAATCAAGGGGAACAATAGGAAGAGTTATATACAAATGTCTGGTTAACATAAACTCCTACAAAGCAAATCAAGGGGAACAATAGGAAGAGTTATATACAAATGTCTCGTTAACATAAACTCCTACAAAGTAAATCAAGGGGAACAATAGGAAGAGTTATATACAAATGTCTGGTTAACATAAACTCCTACAAAGTAAATCAAGGGGAACAATAGGAAGAGTTATATACAAATGTCTGGTTAACATAAACTCCTACAAAGTAAATTAAGGGGTACAATAGGAAGAGTTATATACAAATGTCTGGTTAACATAAACTCCTACAAAGCAAATCAAGGGGTAAAATAGGAAGAGTTATATACAAATGTCTGGTTAACATAAACTCCTACAAAGTAAATCAAGGGGTACAATAGGAAGAGTTATATACAAATGTCTGGTTAACATAAACTCATACAAAGTAAATCAAGGGGTACAATAGGAAGAGTTATATACAAATGTCTGGTTAACATAAACTCCTACAAAGCAAATCAAGGGGTAAAATAGGAAGAGTTATATACAAATGTCTGGTTAACATAAACTCCTACAAAGTAAATCAAGGGGAACAATAGGAAGAGTTATATACAAATGTCTGGTTAACATAAACTCCTACAAAGTAAATCAAGGGGTACAATAGGAAGAGTTATATACAAATGTCTGGTTAACATAAACTCCTACAAAGTAAATCAAGGGGTACAATAGGAAGAGTTATATACAAATGTCTGGTTAACATAAACTCCTACAAAGTAAATCAAGGGGTACAATAGGAAGAGTTATATACAAATGTCTGGTTAACATAAACTCCTACAAAGTAAATCCAGGGGTACAATAGGAAGAGTTATATACAAATGTCTGGTTAACATAAACTCCTACAAAGTAAATCAAGGGGTACAATAGGAAGAGTTATATACAAATGTTTGGTTAACATAAACTCCTACAAAGTAAATCAAGGGGTACAATAGGAAGAGTTATATACAAATGTTTGGTTAACATAAACTCCTACAAAGTAAATCAAGGGGTACAATAGGAAGAGTTATATACCAATGTCTGGTTAGCATAAACTCCTACAAAGTAAATCAAGAGGAACAATAGGAAGAGTTATATACAAATGTCTGGTTAACATAAACTCCTACAAAGTAAATCAAGGGGTACAATAGGAAGAGTTATATACCAATGTCTGGTTAACATAAACTCCTACAAAGTAAATCAAGGGGTACAATAGGAAGAGTTATATACCAATGTCTGGTTAACATAAACTCCTACAAAGTAAATCAAGGGGAACAATAGGAAGAGTTATATACAAATGTCTGGTTAACATAAACTCCTACAAAGTAAATCAAGGGGTACAATAGGAAGAGTTATATACCAATGTCTGGTTAGCATAAACTCCTACAAAGTAAATCATGGGGAACAATAGGAAGAGTTATATACAAATGTCTGGTTAACATAAACTCCTACAAAGTAAATCAAGGGGTACAATAGGAAGAGTTATATACAAATGTCTGGTTAACATAAACTCCTACAAAGTAAATCAAGGGGAACAATAGGAAGAGTTATATACAAATGTCTGGTTAACATAAACTCCAACAAAGCCAATCAAGGGGTACAATAGGAAGAGTTATATACAAATGTCTCGTTAACATAAACTCCTACAAAGCAAATCAAGGGGTACAATAGGAAGAGTTATATACAAATGTCTGGTTAACATAAACTCCTACAAAGCAAATCAAGGGGTACAATAGAAAGAGTTATATACAAATATCTGGTTAACATAAACTCATACAAAGTAAATCAAAGGGTACAATAGGAAGAGTTATATACAAATGTCTGGTTAACATAAACTCCTACAAAGTAAATCAAGGGGTACAATAGAAAGAGTTATATACAAATGTCTGGTTAACATAAACTCCTACAAAGTAAATCAAGGGGTACAATAGGAAGAGTTATATACAAATGTCTGGTTAACATAAACTCTTACAAAGTAAATCAAGGGGTACAATAGGAAGAGTTATATACAAATGTCTGGTTAACATAAACTCCTACAAAGTAAATCAAGGGGTACAATAGGAAGAGTTATATACAAATGTCTGGTTAACATAAACTCCTACAAAGTAAATCAAGGGGTACAATAGGAAGAGTTATATACAAATGTTTGGTTAACATAAACTCCTACAAAGTAAATCAAGGGGTACAATAGGAAGAGTTATACACAAATGTTTGGTTAACATAAACTCCTACAAAGTAAATCAAGGGGTACAATAGGAAGAGTTATATACCAATGTCTGGTTAGCATAAACTCCTACAAAGTAAATCAAGGGGAACAATAGGAAGAGTTATATACAAATGTCTGGTTAACATAAACTCCTACAAAGTAAATCAAGGGGTACAATAGGAAGAGTTATATACCAATGTCTGGTTAACATAAACTCCTACAAAGTAAATCAAGGGGAACAATAGGAAGAGTTATATACAAATGTCTGGTTAACATAAACTCCTACAAAGTAAATCAAGGGGTACAATAGGAAGAGTTATATACAAATGTCTGGTTAGCATAAACTCCTACAAAGTAAATCAAGGGGAACAATAGGAAGAGTTATATACAAATGTCTGGTTAACATAAACTCCTACAAAGTAAATCAAGGGGTACAATAGGAAGAGTTATATACAAATGTCTGGTTAACATAAACTCCTACAAAGTAAATCAAGGGGAACAATAGGAAGAGTTATATACAAATGTCTGGTTAACATAAACTCCTACAAAGTAAATCAAGGGGTACAATAGGAAGAGTTATATACCAATGTCTGGTTAACATAAACTCCTACAAAGTAAATCAAGGGGTACAATAGGAAGAGTTATATACAAATGTCTGGTTAACATAAACTCCTACAAAGTAAATCAAGGGGTACAATAGGAAGAGTTATATACAAATGTCTGGTTAACATAAACTCCTACAAAGTAAATCAAGGGGAACAATAGGAAGAGTTATATACAAATGTCTGGTTAACATAAACTCCTACAAAGTAAATCAAGGGGTACAATAGGAAGAGTTATATACAAATGTCTGGTTAACATAAACTCCTACAAAGTAAATCAAGGGGAACAATAGGAAGAGTTATATACAAATGTCTGGTTAACATAAACTCCTACAAAGTAAATCAAGGGGTACAATAGGAAGAGTTATATACAAATGTCTGGTTAACATAAACTCCAACAAAGTAAATCAAGGGGAACAATAGGAAGAGTTATATACAAATGTCTGGTTAACATAAACTCCTACAAAGCAAATCAAGGGGAACAATAGGAAGAGTTATATACAAATGTCTCGCTAACATAAACTCCTACAAAGTAAATCAAGGGGAACAATAGGAAGAGTTATATACAAATGTCTGGTTAACATAAACTCCTACAAAGTAAATCAAGGGGAACAATAGGAAGAGTTATATACAAATGTCTGGTTAACATAAACTCCTACAAAGTAAATCAAGGGGTACAATAGGAAGAGTTATATACAAATGTCTGGTTAACATAAACTCCTACAAAGCCAATCAAGGGGTACAATAGGAAAAGTTATATACAAATGTCTGGTTAACATAAACTCCTACAAAGCAAATCAAGGGGTACAATAGGAAGAGTTATATACAAATGTCTGGTTAACATAAACTCCTACAAAGCAAATCAAGGGGTACAATAGAAAGAGTTATATACAAATGTCTGGTTAACATAAACTCATACAAAGTAAATCAAGGGGTACAATAGGAAGAGTTATATACAAATGTCTGGTTAACATAAACTCCTACAAAGCAAATCAAGGGGTAAAATTGGAAGAGTTATATACAAATGTCTGGTTAACATAAACTCCTACAAAGTAAATCAAGGGGAACAATAGGAAGAGTTATATACAAATGTCTGGTTAACATAAACTCCTACAAAGTAAATCAAGGGGTACAATAGGAAGAGTTATATACAAATGTCTGGTTAACATAAACTCCTACAAAGTAAATCAAGGGGTACAATAGGAAGAGTTATATACAAATGTCTGGTTAACATAAATTCCTACAAAGAAAATCAAGGGGTACAATAGGAAGAGCTATATACAAATGTCTGGTTAACATAAACTCCTACAAAGTAAATCAAGGGGTACAATAGGAAGAGTTATATACAAATGTCTGGTTAACATACACTCCTACAAAGCAAATCAAGGGGTACAATAGGAAGAGTTATATACAAATGTCTGGTTAACGTAAACTCCTACAAAGTAAATCAAGGGGTACAATAGGAAGAGTTATATACAAATGTCTGGTTAACATAAACTCCTACAAAGTAAATCAAGGGGTACAATAGGAAGAGTTATATACAAATGTTTGGTTAACATAAACTCCTACAAAGTAAATCAAGGGGTACAATAGGAAGAGTTATATACAAATGTCTGGTTAACATAAACTCCTACAAAGCAAATCAAGGGGTACAATAGGAAGAGTTATATACAAATGTCTGGTTAACATAAACTCCTACAAAGTAAATCAAGGGGTACAATAGGAAGAGTTATATACAAATGTCTGGTTAACATAAACTCCTACAAAGTAAATCAAGGGGTACAATAGGAAGAGTTATATACAAATGTCTGGTTAACATAAACTCCTACAAAGCAAATCAAGGGGTACAATAGGAAGAGTTATATACAAATGTCTGATTAACATAAACTCCTACAAAGCAAATCAAGGGGTACAATAGGAAGAGTTATATACAAATGTCTGGTTAACATAAACTCCTACAAAGTAAATCAAGGGGTACAATAGGAAGAGTTATATACAAATGTGTGGTTAACATAAACTCCTACAAAGCAAATCAAGGGGTAAAATAGGAAGAGTTATATACAAATGTCTGGTTAACATAAACTCCTACAAAGCAAATCAAGGGGTACAATAGGAAGAGTTATATACAAATGTCTGGTTAACATAAACTCCTACAAAGTAAATCAAGGGGTACAATAGGAAGAGTTATATACCAATGTCTGGTTAACATAAACTCCTACAAAGTAAATCAAGGGGTACAATAGGAAGAGTTATATACAAATGTCTGGTTAACATAAACTCCTACAAAGTAAATCAAGGGGTACAATAGGAAGAGTTATATACAAATGTCTGGTTAACATAAACTCCTACAAAGCAAATCAAGGGGTACAATAGGAAGAGTTATATACAAATGTCTGGTTAACATAAACTTCTACAAAGCAAATCAAGGGGTACAATAGGAAGGGTTATATGCAAATGTCTGGTTAACATAAACTCCTACAAAGCAAATCAAGGGGTACAATAGGAAGAGTTATATATAAATGTCTCGTTAACATAAACTCCTACAAAGCAAATCAAGGGGTAC
This sequence comes from Bathymodiolus septemdierum, assembly GCA_963383655.1. Lineage (NCBI taxonomy): Eukaryota > Metazoa > Mollusca > Bivalvia > Mytilida > Modiolidae > Bathymodiolus > Bathymodiolus septemdierum. Next base: position 42,843,368 of record OY726521.1, on the reverse strand, counting down.
AATAGGAAGAGTTGTATACAAATGTCTGGTTAACATAAACTCCTACAAAGTAAATCAAGGGGTACAATAGGAAGAGTTATATACAAATGTCTCGTTAACATAAACTCCTACAAAGCAAATCAAGGGGTACAATAGGAAGAGTTATATATAAATGTCTGGTTAACATAAACTCCTACAAAGCAAATCAAGGGGTACAATAGGAATAGTTATATACAAATGTCTGGTTAACATAAACTCCTACAAAGTAAATCAAGGGGTACAATTAAGTTGTTTAACACGTTGTACCTGATATAAAACTGTTGTGGTGTCCTCGTATTTAAGCTATCGGTTGTGATGCCATATATGTTCCTTGTAACTGTTTACATAAGTATGTACTATGCTTCCATTGGTGAGATTTACTATCTCAAAAACAAGAGATAAATAGAAATGCTTCTTGTTAGATGTTGTTAGATACTAATCTGCACTGTCTGAGGTACCATTGGTAAAAGATTATATTTGTCGACAGGCGTTAGGGTCATGGTGTTTGATGTCACTTTCAACAATACTTCAGCTCTATCGTGGCAGTCAGTTTTATTGCTGTAGGAAACATACCCATACAAACAAAATTGTCAACTCAGATATATATATTTAAGACCAATTTAGATCTATTAATTGTATAATATATTAAAACAGTTATTTGACAAATCTCATTCATTTAAAATTTTGGTTTCAGTCCATGAATAGGGTTAGGGTTATGATCATGGTGTTTAATGTCACTTTCAACAATATTTAGCTATATCGTGGGTGTTAGTTTTATTGCTGGAGGAAACCAAAATACCCGGTGAAAACCACCGACCTGCCGTAAGTCAGTGACAAACTTTATCACAAAATGTTGTTTCGAGCACACCTCGCCTGAGCGGGATTCGATCTTACAAGAAGAGTTTGAAGATACCAAAGGGGTAATCAGAAACCGTATATCGAAGAAGAACAGACAACACAATGGCCAAAAGAAAAAGTACAAAAGGACAAACAACGATCTACAAAACATACATATAAAACTAAAGATCGAGTAACACGAACCCCGAACCCCACTAAAAACCGGGGGGTGAACTCAGGTGCTCCGGAAGGGTTATCAGTTCATGCTCCACTAGTGGCACCCGTCGTGTTAATCTAGTTACAAACCCGGTAATAAGTCGTGAATGAGGAAGGGACCGGGAAGTGTTTACGACAAGTAGAACATATCCGTGGTCATTTGTGACACAGATATTCCATAACGGTCAACCAAGTCATGGTGGCGACCGTAAAATTTTCGAAGTGATGACTTCAACTTTACCAAAAGGAACCCTTGATTCAATAGCTTCCTTATTAGCAGGGATACAACTTATCACATAATTAATGACCCTGTAGAAATTGAGGGTAGGACAATGATGAAGATGAACTTTGCTGTTCTATTTGTAATAGATCATTTCTACATACTGTTGATGCCTGTCGGGGTGGCAGATCGTGGGGTTCCCTTTGTCTTGTTGTTACTTCTTCTTCTGACAAAAAAAGACAAAACAATTTAATTCAAGCAATTAACGAGTTCGTATCCTATATTTATTTCTACTGATCAACACTTGGTTTATATATTTAAGGGAAAGAATTATTGCAACGTAGTTCGCAACGCGTCATTAAATTGGATTATATGCTTGGCTTGTGCAGCCACAACAAAAGATACAAATACATATTCCGAAGGATAACTATACATTAATGTCCTGTGCCACCGCATTGATTGGTCTTAGTAACTCTGTATTTGACATGACCCTTCTACAATACATGCGTAAACCTACGCATCGCATCGATGTGAGAATCTGTAGATAAGAGGTACTAACTCATATTTATTGTTGCAGCATTCGTACTATTCGCATTCTATTTAATGTAGTTAGATAAAATATTTAACAAATATTGCCGTTTCTTTGACAGCAAGCAAATATTGCGTCAACAAACGGAAGATATTCATATTACATACAACTTTTCCCTTTTCAGGATTTAGAAGCCGACATAATTTAAATATGACTCAAACTCTACATAAAGGGAAAGCTAATAAACACGCCGTTATTTGTAGTAATTTGTATCACATACATTCTAAGGTCTTTGATTGCCAGCATAACGTACACATTGAGAGTTGTTACTACTAGACAACAAATGAGTGGTACTTTAACCTATTAATAATATATTTTAGTAAAAATGATGTTCGGTTCGTCTCTACCTGCAGTTGTTTGTAGGAGGACGATGTCTTATTTCCTATATTTGTGTTTGTTTACGTATATAGCGGTGTCAAAAATATATTGTGTTGTATGTTCGTTTTGATTTTCTTCGTCTTGTATACCCTATGTTGCCAGTTTATCTGGACTGTCCATTTTTGCATTGCCCCTTCGGTATTCTTTAACGTTTATCTAATACTTGCCATTAATGATATTATTTGTACTCCTATGTACAGCATCATGTACATCTGATAAGACGTTAACGCCTGGAAGTCCCCCGGATTTTCTAAACACAGCAAGTATAGGTGGAACTTTGATTGCTAGGAGGTAGCATGAAAAGGTGGTCATAATAAACATAGAAAGAACATGTGGAAACTTGATTTACATAATCTAATATATAATATAGTCAATAGAAATACAGAAATAATATCTGTTGATTAGAAGCATAGCAAGTCAAAATAATGCTTGGATGATCAAAACATAGCAAGGTAAAGTTAGATTTACTGCGATGATCATGTAACTTACGTAGTTTGTTGCTTTGAGTTTTAATGAAATTCATATTGGTAATTCAAATATTGTCCGCTCTCCTGTTTTTTGTTTTTTGTTTTTGGTTGCTAATTTCTTTCTTTTTCAGTATATGTATTTTTTTTTAGAGTTATGGTTCGTGCTATTTAACATGCTAGAATATATTTCTTCTAATAATCTCATCTCAGTTTTCAAAATTGTATTCTAATATATTTCTGCTTACTGTAATGTTATTTGCAAGAGTCATTTTCAACTTTCCAAAAAGAGCTTTTGTTATTAATTTATTTAACCAAATTTTTAAGGTGCTGAATGAACCAAATGATATTCTTGGACCATATTACCTCGTCTTGGTTTTGTACGTTCGTTCATTCGGTCTACGGTATTGCCGTCTGGCAACCTGTCTCCTCTGTTATACACAGCTCTGTCTGTGTACACTGCCCTATCTGTGTTCAATGTAGATGTTGGATCCGTGTGCGAATTACTTGGTACATCTACATAAACGATGTTGATTACATATATATGTCAGTCTCATTATCCTTATGGTACTTTTATCACATATTTTCGATCAAAGATTCAAAGGAAGGGGGCGCCGTGGTCGTGATCGTATGGTTGTTAAATTTACAACTATCTGTGAAATCAGTGCCTATCACCACTGGAGCTGTGGGTTCGAATCCTGCTCTTGGCGAGATGTACTCGATACAACATTATGTGATAAAGCTAGTTAGTGACTTTCAGAAGGTCGGTGGTTTTCTCTGGGTACTCCGGTTTCCTCCACCAGTAAAACTGACCGCCATGATATAACTGAAATATTGTTGAAAGTGGCGTTAATTCCATGACCCTAACCCTGATGTAATGCACATTAAAATAAGATAAACATTGACTAATTTGTTTCCCGTCCCGTCCTTATTTTTGGAATATTGTTTATTGTATTATCTATTCTCAAGCAAACACGTTCTAGCTCAGAAACTGAAATGTCTTGCGAGTGAAAAGTTTCATGAGTTGAGATAATCTTTTTTCATTAATATGAGATATTAATATGATAGTAAGCTAATTCTGACTATGGTTATTCTAATGAAAGCCAATTATGTTTACTTAACACAATGGTAATATTGCTCCGTTATCAATATTTATATTGTATAATTTATCATTGTCTTTTTAACTTGCACTACAAAATGTGAAGAGAAATATGTCTTTATTTTAGAGAGTGAAGGACACTTCTGTCTTTTATTGATTTCTTCTTAATGTCACTTATCAATATCAATACATAGTAGTATAAAACGTTAAACTGATTTACAATGACTGTTTTATCAAGTCTTTTAGACCGTAAATTTGTACTTTTTTCACATGAATACACCAGTTGTGGAAAACTTTCTCAAGTGAACAAATATATGAAGGTATCGTTGATGATTCTTTACTTTTGAGAGTAGCAACTGGACTTTGAAATTGTGACTGCATTTTAAATTAATTATTAAGTAATTTATTGAGCGCTATGGTGGACCAGGAGCTATGCAAGAAGAGTTTGAAGATATCAAAGGGTTAATTAGAATCCGTAATTCGAAGAAGAACAGACAACACAATAGCCAAAAAGATAAAGGACAAAGGGACAAACAACGATCTACAAAACATATACATAAAACTTAAGATCGAGTAACACGAACCTCATTAAAAACCGCGGTGAACTCAAGTGCTCCGGAAGGGTAAGCAGTTCCTGCTCCACTAGTGACACCCGTCGTGTTAATCTAGTTATAACCCCAGTGATAAGTCATGAATGAGGAAAGGACCGGGAAGTGTTTACGACAAGTGGAACATATAAATGTGTCTTGATGGTATCTATTTTGTCTCTGTTTCTGCATATTCCGATTAGATATTGGAACTGTTCTGACGGTGTCGTATTTTTTTTCGTTTTATTAGATAGCATATACAATATAATTTTCTTACAGCTTTGTAATCACAAATGAATTTTCTTCACGACATATACAGTAGAAGGAATTGACTATCATTACGATAAATTTGGTACAAAATATAAATTTGATACACCAAAGCTATATTAAAACGATATGGCAGTAACATTACCTATCTCTATAGTCACATTACATATCTTTACAGTAACATTACCGTCAGTGACTTGCGACAGGTCGGTGGTTTTCTCCTGGTCCTCCGGTTTCCTCCACCAATAAAACTGACCGCCACGCTATAACTGAAATATTGTTGAAAGTGGCATTAAACACCTTCAAACAAACAAACAAACAGTGATATTACCTATCTTGAAGTGTCCTCGTCCTCTATAGCAGTTTACAGTAGTTATAACTATACAACAGGTCAGAATTAAAACACACATAGCCACTACACCATACAGTATATGTAACAGACTGTGACTGCCTAATAATGAAGATTAAAATTACAGTAGATGACATCAAGGCATCATTTATACAGCTTAGTGGCTAATACCTGACAGTTTTTAGTCTGAGATAGATAAGATACAGTTAGCTAGCAGACAGACAATATAATTTAATCTAAATAAACGGTAGAGAAACCCAACGGGACAATCAAGAATGGACAATACTCGGACACAAGACATAGAACGAAGACGAAAAACAAAAAACAGAACACAGAAAACAAAAAAGGTGAGGAACGCAGATCACACCCACCACGTTACTCATATAGTCAAAGACGTGTTGGACATCACTATACACAAACACACGCACATAACATAAATAAGAATAAGCCTTCCTACAAACGAACTGGGAGCAAAAACGAACGAGTGCGGTAGATTGTGGGTTCGAGACCAGGTCGGACCAAACCAAAGACTATAAAGCACGCTAAGCACACATCATTAAGGAGTAAGAACAATTATTGGTTGGCTCGGAATGAAAATATCGTATCCGAGTGGAGCGTCATGTCTACCCGCGGACTGTTGTTTCGGTGACCTATCTCTATAAAATTCCAACTAAGCGTGTTGGTCCAGTACAAGGCGGACATCAACATTATCTCATCGAATGTAAATTGTTATCTCCACGATACAGCTGACAAATTGCTCATTTGGCGTTAATCAATAATCACCCACTCACTCAATTGAATTTAGAACTGTTTTCACAGGATGGAATTTTTTTCCATTTTGCTTTGTACTGAAATTTGTTATTATTTATATGATAAACTTATCGACGGAGACAAAGTATACACTTTTACAATGTACGTCTCTCATTCCTAAACTGGACAAGGCCTCACGCTAAAACTATTAACTGATTTTAATTCTGCAACATCTCACAATATACTTTAACTATGATTAAATATACGTAAATCTTACCTGCACCTAGACCTTCTTCGGTTCTTATATACAACGGTTTTGTGTGAGATTCTACACTTTTTCCTTTCTCATTTTCAGAATAAAGTAACAGTTGATAATTAGTGTCGTGGCTCAGATGCTGGACTTGTATAATACCTGTACTGACTGTGATAGATTTGTTCTTCGACCTTTCGTACTCTGGCCAATATACCAATGTAAAATTCTGGGTATATCCTCCATTATACCCGGGGGTAAATAATAATCTGAATCCTTCATTAGTGACATCCTCTATGGTAACACTGTATGGTTCTGAGGGAGGACCTGTTTACCGTAAAAACAAGATATATTATAGAAGCAAAGATAAAGACAGGTTAATCAGCACATATATGTATGCGATGATTGAGTTGAATCAGTCATGACAAAACAGTGTGTGTATGTGTGTGTGTAAAGATTTCAACAATTGTCAGTTATATCGTGGCAGTATCAGCCATGACAAAACAGTGTGTGTATGTGTGTGTGTAAAGATTTCAACAATTGTCAGTTATATCGTGGCAGTATCAGCCATGACAAAACAGTGTGTGTATGTGTGTGTGTAAAGATTTCAACAATTGTCAGTTATATCGTGGCAGTATCAGCCATGACAAAACAGTGTGTGTATGTGTGTGTGTAAAGATTTCAACAATTGTCAGTTATATCGTGGCAGTATTTGTCATTAATATAGTTATAGTTTACACTGTGGTTTAAGCTTAAAGGTCAAATGGCATCCATAAGTATGTCATATTTGATCGATCAAAACTATTACAAGCGCATCATATGTACATACCGTGTATATTTTAAGCTTATTTCTCGTCGTCCATAGAATGTCAATGTTGAAGACACCACACGTGTAATCACAAACAATGGTTCACAAAACACTACACAGAAAACTAAAGATTGAGTGACATGAACATCACTAAAACCCGGAAGGATCTGTAATTCCTCATCCACTACTGCTAATTGTAATGTATAGTTCGTAAATACTAATGAAATATGCAAACGTGACCAAACAAACAAGTGTCAAAGCACTGTCGGGCCAGAAAAGTGAGAGGTGGTGTGTTCATTTTAATATCCATACTAGTCCTATTCATTATAAAATTGAACTCTTGTCAATTCAAGTTTAATTGGTAAATGGTATATTATTAGCTCTGGGGATTCCTAATTTCCTTTAATATGGTATCATATTAATAAATTAATAATTATTACCTTTCGATGAAATGTTAAAATATATCCTTGCAGGTCCTACATCATTCTCCAATATCATTTCATACCTGCCATAATCTGATTCATTAAACATATCTATTTTCCAGTATATTGTTTCCCCTTCTGAATGATAAATAAGTCCTTTTTTCATAAATCTTAAATTATTTTTCTTTTGGAATATTTTGGTAATGTTTTCACTGTATATTGGTGAAGAATCAGTTCTGTTGATAACAGCAGCAGCTATGGGTGGGTAGGCGTAGTAATCCACTTTCATCGTGAGGGGTTTTCCAGATTCGGCCGAATAAACCTCTCGAGAATATCCAATGATTGGCTTAGCTATTAAAATAAAAGTCTATGGACAGTCTTTATTGAACATATACGACCGCAGAGTACACATGTAATGGAATACTTTCAAATAAAAGGATGATCTTTATTTAAACACATGGAGAGCTATTTACAAAAGTAAAGCAAAACGAAAAACCGACGAGGTTATCCGGAATGGTAAGACGATCCTTCTCCATATATGGTATTTGTTATGTAATTTGGGAATACACGACCAACGCGGTAGGTGTAGCATACAAATAATAAGTAAACCAAATTATAAAATATCCTTCAAGAAATGAAGTAATAACCAAACATAATTTGTTTTATGTTTCCAGCTAGGCTTATGATCACCACTTTAGTACGTAGTGTCAATCCAGTAGTTTTGTTTCCAGTCTTGACTGTTGACATGTGTTGTATTGCATTTCTCTACTATGTATATATTGCTTATTGTACATTTGTTGTTATTTTCGGTTGATATTAAATGTGATATCAACAAAATATATACATGTATGATATATATATATTGCACTGTCTGTTTTCTTCAATATACTGCTCCTGATTACAACTTTCATATTCATATCATATAACTTTGAGTTCGGTGATGTATATAGTACAAATATTTTTTCAATCTGTCTATCTCTAATTCTGTATATTTTGTTTTTATGATATCGTATTTGCGTTTCCAGACAGTGCTTTTATTGTACATTTGATCATTTAGATTTTGTTATACTATTTAGAAAAACCTGCTGCGAATTGTTGACTTTATTTCAAAGGTCATGTTATATATTTCAACAATGACCCCAAGAGATGCTTGAAGATGCAAAAGTGGTAATTTGAGGTCGTAAATCGAAAACGAACCGACAATGCAATGGCCAAACGTAAAAGGACAAATGGACAGATAATGATCTACAAAACACTACACAGAAATCTAACGACTGATCAACACGAACCCTACACCCCCCTCTCCCCCTCGCCCCCACACACATACACACCCATCCCCACCTAGAAAAAATGGGAGTGAACACATCAAATATCCATCGGAATGTCTACTTTTCTTCTTTTATCTTACTTTTCAAAACATATAAACTACTTTAAACTTACTCCTACTAAGTAAAGAGACTGAGATGACAATTTTGTTTGTATTCCAAGTCTGGTGGTAGGCATGACAAGCACAGTTATAAAACATTTGTGTGTTATTTAATTGAATGGATATTTGTTTTATAAATTTTCGTCCAATTTGAAGTGTATTTCTTGACTGTGGTGGTGTAATACAAATCCATCTTAGTGTTGGTTTCGGGTTTCCACCAACCACTATGCAGTCATGTGTAACTACTTCCCCATCTTTAAATGGTCTGTTTCCCCCATGTATCTCGGTGTATGGTCCAGCTTCAGGGCGTTCTGCAACACAAAAGGTCAGAGTTCATTATTTTGTATATTTCCAACAGCTTTCATGTTAAATATATTTGCTAATTCTAACATTATATCATATTTATTCTGTAGTATACATATCAATGAGGTTGTATTTCGTTCTCTATCCCTATCAACTATTAGGAAAGTGATATGGTTAACCGTTACGACATAGCTGTGCCACAAATGACCATGTATATGTAATGTGTGTCAAGGTCACAATCCCGTCCTTATTTCATCTATGATTACTCATATCGACAACACGTTTTCCCTTTTCTTACTCTTTATTACTGAGTATACTTATCGTACTTAAGCAAAGCTAGAGCTAACGTTGTGAGTTCGAATCCCATTCATACAAGGTGTACTCGATACAACATTATGTGATAAAGTTTGTCAGTGACTTGCGATAGGTCGGTGGTTTTATACGGATATTCCGAGTTCCTCCACCAATAAAACTAATGCCTCGATATAGCTGAGATATTGTTCAATGTGGCGTTAAACACCATGACCCTTACCCTAAGGATAGTTATTTACTCGTTAATGTAAATTATAAAGACATACATAATGCGTAGATACAGAGTCGAAGCATAGTTTCTACTGGATGTTTTATGGTCGCCACATTGACTTGGTTAACCGTTGCGGAATGTCTTTTGCACCACGGATATATTTCTTTTAGTCATAATATCGTCTTTTATTCATTCATTACGACCTGAGTTTTGACAATAGAAAATCGCCTATTTCTATTACTGACGGAGGAGCCGCCTACCCTTCCGGAGCATCCGATTTCATCTACCTCACCCCTGTTTTCAGTGGATCGCATAAAAGATGTTGGGTTCGTATGTATTTAATCGTGTTTAGTAGTGAATTCATGTTTTATTTATGTCATTTATATTTAACTACGCATAATGGTGTCCAACAAGATTTCCATATCAAATGATGTTCGTGTCGTTTAAAGGTAACACGACATGTGCCACATATGGAGCAGAACCTGCACACCAATACGGAGTATCTGAGTTCATCCTTAATTATTTTGTGGAGGTCGTGTTGCTCAATTTTTAGTATTCTGTGTAGTGCTTTGTATATTCTTTGTTTTTGTCCTTTTTCTTTTGGCTATTGTACTGTATGTCCTTCTTTGATGCATGCAATCTAAATACTCCTTTGGTATCTTTACACTTTTCTCCCGTATTTACAAATGGAAATCCGTGCTATATAACATGTACGCTAAAAGACAAAAGCTCATGATTCCAGTGATGAACGAAAGGTCTATTAGTAAATGATAGGTAGTCAGGATTCTGAAACTCATTCTATCATGTCCCATTATGTTGTATGACTATGATTTTTGATTACTAGTTGTCGACGACCGACCCGTGGATATTATAAGGCTAATACAGCAAATTCTCTCAGATACAAAGAGTCTTATATCGTGCATATCACATACATGATTTTATAAATATCATTTTGTTACACCATCCTTATTTATAAACACGTATTGCACTCGTCGTGAAATCCATACTTTATGTACTTGCTTTAGCAACATTATTGATAATACAGTATTAAATAGTTCGCCATCGTAATATTCTTTCGATTATGTATACATTTTTTTGTACTTTTAATTAAAGTGTAACATATGTTTTGTAACACTATTGACTTGGAGATATATTTGACGATTCTAAATCCTCCTTAACAGCTTGCATTAATATGGAATAAATTCAAAAGTATTACGTTCGCCACCATGACCTTTCCTTGCTGTGATTTTTCACAGACTTTTTATTACATAAGGTAACACGTCGGGTACTACTAGTAGATCATTATCTGCTTTCCCTTCGGAAACACCTTTGTCCCCTCCCCCTATTTTTGTTCATCCCCCATTTTCCACAGCTCCTGATCTTTCCATTTGTATATTCAAACTCTTCTGACATGAATTTCAGTCAGACATTTGGTGTTAACATACTTCTTCTATAGTATTCTTGATTTCATTTGTAAACTGTATTTTGTACTTCAGCTTAATAAGAAGAGTTTGCAGATAAGAAAGGGGTAATCGGAATCCGTATATTGAAGTGTGATAGACAACACAATGGCCAAAGGAAAAAAAACAAAAGGAAAAACAACGATATACAAGACATTATACATAAAACTAAAGATAGAGTAACACGAACCCCAATAAAAACCGGGGGTGAACTCGGGTGCTCTGGAAGGGTAGGTAGTTCCTGCTCCACTAGTAGAACCCGTCAAATAAATCTTTTGTATTTGCTATGTCATTATCTGTATTGTGGCACATACGTTTATAAAATCATGTTTACCATTGTCCAATAGAAGCACTAATTATCCAAAACGAGATTATATAAGACCATCCTATAATATACATAGCTTTGATGTATATGGAGTTCGCTTTACACAAGCTGTAGTGTACAATTATGTCGCGATTAGTGTTATTTTAAATATTAGTAAAAATCAAAATATCTCAATACACTGACCGTAAACATGTAGTAAATATGTCTGACTTCTTGTAACAGTATCGGAACATTGCCATGATGTGTTATTTAATGTTTCAGTCACTTGGTTCGTTGGAATGGTCACTGTCAGCTCACTGCCGTCACATGATACAACATAGTTGATGGCCGGTGAACTTTGATAACACGCTGTCTTGTCCAATTGCACTTCTGTATTATCATCTTTCACCAATGAAAAAACTTCAGCATCGCCATCAAATGAGCAACTGAATGAGAAATTATGTCCTATAGTGGCGTAATGTACTTGTCCTACTAGTGGAGATATAATTGGTACACCTGTGACAATAAATAGGAACAAAATACATTAAGGGTGTGTTTGATAACTAGGCCATACTGTTGATTTAGCTTGATATAGTTGCATGTTCATTATTAAGTGCTGGCAAAGGGTTATACATGTACATACGATTCAAAAACATGTGAATGGCATTATAACATTGGGTTTTAATTTAGTTGAATGTATTGTATCCTTATTTAGGACACACTATTGAGTTAACTCTCTTTATCACATTAGGGTGTTTGAATTAGCAGTTTGAGTGTTTAATGCCATTTTCAGCAACATTTCAGATATAATTTTTGCGGTCCATTTTATTAAATGAGGGAACCGATATTATGCAGATGATTTATTTAACATAAAACAGTCATTAAATGTGTACCTCTCTCTCTCTCTCTCTCTCTCTCTCTCTCTCAGAAACTTTTGTCTGTTGAAATATCACCGTATTGGTCATGAAGTCTGGTTAATTCTTTGCCCGCAGCAGAGTTGTCGTTGGCAATCGAATTTAGATACGTACTCGTTATATTTTTGCAATAGTATAATAAATTTTAGTAATATTCGTATAACTAATTTTACCCTTATTGATATTATATTAACACCAGACCGTTGTCACATGTTAATCACGTGCCTGGTGTAACTATATTTAAAGATGGTTTTTAAGCATTTTGTTACGAATCAAGATATATCAAGTTCAACAAATATTCAGGAACGCGTCTTAATATATAAGCGAAATATAAAGAGCTACTTTGGTCAGCGTTTCATTGAATATGTAGTTTTTATACAACAAACTGATATCTCACTAATATCCTATGTACTGGTGAAGGTTCGCATGGGAGAATGCATAAAGTGGATCATAGTGGGTAATGTATTTGAGTATATAAAGAGGTCTCAAAGGTTTCTTGCTTAAGTGGTTCACCAAATGAACAACCACACACACCATCATCACCAACCCCTCTCTCTCTCTCTCTCTTTTCTTCGTTCTCTGTTCTTATTCAATTTACACATATTATTGTAAGAAATATCCATAAGCATGAAAGCTCTGTCAAATAATACTTATTGTATATAGGAGAAGACTTTATAAGTTTGTTTAACTTGTGTCTTATCCTTTCTACACATTTGAGCAAATAAAATATGCTTAAGCTAAACGTATTTGAGAGTGCCACGCTCCCTAAGCGCTATGCAGGCCTCTTTTGTAGTTTTCGAAAAAGAGGACACGCTTTGTAGCTGCTACAAGAGATTAAATTTCTCGTCCCTACCAAACTCCTCCTACTTTTTCAGTGGCAGTCAAAAGTCGTGAACTTGGTTGACCCCATCCCTTCTCTCATTTCTATATAGTTTTGATAAATTGTCAAACTTGTTCTCGTCCTGAATATAGCTGAAATATTGCTCGCTTGATGTTAAGCCATAATCAATCAATCACTTATACCAGTATCTTCTTTTAGATTTAACATTACTTATTCTGTTAGTTAACTACGAACATTAACTGGCCATGCATTTGTATTATTCGTGCTGGGGTTGTCATTACGGTGAAAGAATATGATCTTGATGAATTCCATCTAACAAGTACAAGTTTTCATTATTTGTTTATTTCTGTTTGACCCTTTGTTCTATTTGGCAACAGGGCCGCATCGGTGGTGTAATGGATAACGTGTTCGCCTCGAGGGCGGTTGAATGTGGGTTGGAGCGCAAGATCTGGTCAAACCAAAGACTATGAAATTGGTATTTATTGCTTCTCCGGTAAGCACGCAGCATTAAGGAGAAATAGCAAGATTGGTTTATTAGGAATAAGGATAATGTGTCCGAGTGGGGCGACATGTCTATCCGTGGACTGTTGTTTCAGTGAGCAAGCGCTCTAAAAATCCAACTAAGCGTGTTGGTCTAGTACAAAGCGGACCTCATCATCATCTCATTGAAAATTACCTAGTTCTCGCCATGATATAGCTGAAAAATTGCTGAGTTGGCGTTAAACTACAGTCACTCACTCACTCTATTTGGCAAGAAAAGTAGACAGTGGAAGTCCAAAGATCCATCAACCGATTCAACATTATTTAAAGGTTGCAAGAACAGTTTAAGATACCAAAGTGGAAATCAGAAGCCGTATATTGAAGAACAGACAATACAATGGCCAAAAGGAAACATCATGAAAGGACAAGTCATGATCAACAACATACTTCAGAGAAAACTAAAGAAGGCACCGGAAGTTTAGACAGCTACTGATCTAACAGTGGCAACAGTGGTGTTACTCTTGTCTAAAACCTGATGTTAAGTCATGTAAGAGGAAAGGACAGGATTTGTCTACTATAAACGTTCATACCGATCCTGTAACGATTAACTAAGTAATGATGGCGATCGTAAACCTATCTAATTGATTATTTCAACTTTACCAATATGAACTCCTGGTTCTACTAGATCGACAAACAAATCAATGCACAAATGTCATATAGGAAAGATTTCTTTCAAAAAGACGAACCTTTTATTGACAAATAATATCTTTGGCAATTATATTTTGCAAAGATGTCACAAAGAGGTATAGAATATTCAGACTAACATGAAGTAACGAACACCACGGCCTTCAAGAGAAATGTTGCAAAGCGGAACAAGACTGCACTGGGGCCCCGGAGACAGGCTGAGACTTATCTCAAAATTGAGGATTTGAGGTCCAATAAAACCACCTGTAAACTTTCATGAATGCGAGTGATGAACAACAAGAATTCAGAAGTCGATATGAATTTTACATAATCATTTTTCTAAATACAATGTAAACTAAAATTAGTTGAAAATATCAAAAGCAAAATGAACAAATCTAAATAAAACGTATATGGCTAAGGCTAAGGGGGCCTTCAGAGATTCACATGCCCCTTCTTGGCTCTCCGGTCCCCGTACCGATGTACCGACTGAACACCCCTCCCATAGGCCCTGACGAACACATTACCATAGAAACAAGGATGACAAATTTAAGAGACATAATAACAACTGTGCAAAACGAACCATTTGAGACAATTACATGTCATAAGGTGTTATGAATTATTTTTTTTAAGAAACATTTAACTCTCTTGAGTTGATATTATCTTTATCAAATAAAATATTTCTATAATAATCAGGAATATTTACAGCTAGTATATCATCTATATGTTTACAATCTTGATGGAATAAACCGATGATGTCTGTGTTTAGCAATATAGAACACCCTTTAGTCTTTTATTTGATTGTTTTTATTTTGAGTGAGTGAGCGAGTGAGTGAGTGAGTGAGTGAGTGAGTGTTTAACGCCAATTCAGCAATTTTTCATCTATATCATTTATATTTGTAAGTGACATTGAAATTGCACAAACGAATATAAAGATAATAATCATACAATTTCAGTATTTGTTATATATTTCCAGCTGTTTTAGATCCTTTACACTCGTGTGACTGTATCATTTCATTAACAGATGAGGTTTGGGCCCATAGAACTAGTTTAGACCTTAGCCGCGATCTTGGCTATCCTTGTTTAAATTATTTAGCTTTACAATCTTTCGATTTTGAGTGTACCTGATGATGGTTATTCCAGAAACACGTTGTGTTCACTAAATTTGATATCTACGTTTTTAATTAACCCCGCCACTAATTATTGAAATACCTGTACCAATCCAAGAAAGTGCGCGGTTGTGTATATGTGTGTTAGGGTCCGGGTATTGAATTTGCTTTCTATGATGTTTCTATTTAATTATTTAACTGTTCCGACGGTGTGGTATTTGTTTGTTTTTCATTCCATTAACATGTAATGTCACTATTAATGTAAACTACAGGGATCTGAAACTTTATCAATAAAACATCTCCATCGATATAATTTTACTATCCTCATATCTTTACTAACAATGCATATACAGAACGTAAATAGATTGATAGTGAAGATACGTGGATAGTAAAAGTCTCTCATTGATAAAATTTAAAGATTCCTGTGAGTAAATGGTAAATGATTAGAATTGTGATCAGTAACGTAGACTTACCATTGGTATAGAATGGTAGAATTACTGTCAGGACAATGTAATGAATATTTAACACGTCCATTTGTGTTTATCAATGATGTAGAATAAGGAAATTATTCGTACCATTGTAGTGAAGTGGTTTTCTAGTTTCCGATTCGGAAGTGTTTAAACTTTAGAGCGATCACGACTGCATACACTAAAAATGATTACATTGAATGCATAATCGTATCATGGAATAATCAAATGTTGTTTTGTTTTTTGTTTTTTGCTTTTGTTTTTTTCTTTTTTGGACAATGTGCAATGTCCCTTAAAAAAATTAAATGCTTCACGGAAAAATAATTCCCTTTTAATGTAAGCTGTGTGTATAAAACAGAGCTGCACATCGACCAATTGCTTTATAATTTAAAGTACTCTCGAATGAAAGTCCGAATTGATACCGCTGGTGTGATTATCTTTTTTTCGATGTGAATTGGAATTGCTATAAATTGAAGATTCCACATCTAAAGGCTCAGATATAGAATAATGAAATCAGGGACAATTCGGTCATAACCGTAACTTCTATTGTCTTTTTTGTGTGACAATTATTACAGAGCTACCGTTCCGAAGAGCTAACTTCGGACGCTGATTATTGTGGATTTTAAAACATCTTTTTTTTTTTCAGTAAAACAACCCCTAATGATGAATGTTCAACAAATACTTTCATTTGTGACACATATTCTCCATAATATCCACACCAGTTCATCTCCGACATTCAATTTTACAATGTCATAATCAATTGTACATTGTAAATGTATTTGTTGACCATCACTGTTTAAACTTTCTTTTTATAATTGTGATATAAACTACAATGTGATCATTGACGTACCTAACTGATAATTTAATCCAATTGTTTTATTTTATTTTTTTTTGGGGGGAGGGGTTGTAATGTATTATTTTAGATCCTGGTATCCCGTAAAATGCTTTAGATCTCGCATAGTGAGAAATCATTTAAGACTCGTATATATGTAGATGCATGGTATTTTTTATATAAGTTTTCCTATTTGTTTTTGTGGTTTTGCTCCATCCTCAATGTCGAGGAGTTTAGATACATTTTTTTTAGAATTGTATTTTTTGGAAATATATACAGATTTCCCATGAAATTAAGTTGTCCGTTCCTGTGACAGTATCGTTTATATTCACAGCTTAATGTGACTTGTTTTGTTCTATGAAAACCCAGATTGATAGAAGTATGTATAACATAGATATATATTGAATCACATCCGTGCATAAAAGGACAGTCAGAGGAGGTGGACAAGTATGATCTGTATTTGTATCTATGATAAAATAGCATGAATTATTTACACAACATAGAAAATAAAAGGGTCATTTGCAGATAGTGGTTTATCTTACAGAGGTGTTCTGTAGAGTAAAATTATGATAGTGATATCATCACTCATAAATGCATTCCCGGAATAACAACAAACTAAATATAGGTCTTACATAACTGATGTTTTATTAACAAAAGTATAAAATGATAACGGATTTCACACTTATAACTGATGATTTGTCGATGTTCAGAAGAATGGTTCATCAATATACTCAAACATTATCTCTTTCCTGGAAAAAAAATAACAATAACAATAAAAACCTTCCATTAATGGTCAATATTAGTGAATTATTTTACACGACTTAATTACCATTGATTTTATCGCGTGATTCATTTGGCTTTTTTGTTTAATCTTTTCTTTTCAGCTGTTGCTTGATTTTATGAGTGTTTATGTGTAAATATATTTGACACATGATAAAATCAGATAAAACATTTAAAAATTCAATCAATAAATAGTATGTTCTATTAAACACATTACTGCCACAGCATACTCCTTTGTTGAAGTTCTCAAATATCTAATGGACATACATGTATGTTGTGAAGTAACTACTTCAATTAAATAGTCGTGAACGTTTAGGTGTAAATTGCAAAATACAAATGGTTTACAAATGATCGAAATCCACACCACGATCACCTTTCTAATGTCGACTATATGAAATATGTGTGGCATTAAAAGCAATCTAATTTCTTATTAATGTACAACAAACATCTATTTTTAATTCGATTGTATTCTGAACTTCCTAAAATCTCCCCGTATCAACTTTTGTGTGTGTGAAGTAATCACGATATCGTTCATTCTCTATCCAGAGTTGTCGTTCCTGCTACGCTACACTCCATCTCAATCGTAACTACTCGGCCATTCTCGCTACCCTGCAAATAACCTCGTACGTACATAGTAGAAATTCTTCTTAAATTGTTTGCCGGAAGTTAAGTTAAGTTAAGCCGCACAAAAATATAGTCCACGAAAATCCAATATGTAAGACATAATAAGTAAAATCTAATCATGCAAAACTAATTCAAACTTTAATTGAAATATAGAAAATTGTTTAAAATATAACTTTATCAAACTTTCATGTAACTGACATGTGAAAATTAGTGCGATTTATACGCCTAATGCATACGAGGTTATGTGCAGGGTAGCGTGAATGGCCGAGTAGTTACGATTGCACTGACTCAACGCCCATTTTACAAGATTTTTGTAAAATTTAGAAACAGTAAAAAAAATGTATTTAAAGTTGTTTTAATTATTGTAAATATCAATAAAGATGAAAATAAATCACTCATTTCAAATCAATTCTCTCTTAAAAATGATTTGTGATCGTTTTTTAACTTTTTAATTTTTACCTCCGCAAAATAGTTCTCCAAGAAATGGGAGGAAAATCATTTTTATGAGAGAATTGATTTGAAATGAGTGATTTATTTTCATCTTTATTGATATTTACAATAATTAAAACAATTTTAAGCACATTATTTTTACTGTTTCTAATTTTTACAAAAATCTTGTAAAATGAGCGTTGACAGAGATGATGTGTAAGGCGTAGCAGGAACGACAACTCTGGATAGAGAATGGGTATCGTTGTCTGTAAAACCATACATTGGGTTTTTTTTTTTATTTCACTTGTCATACCTTGGTTTCTTTGGTTGTCCTTTCCTGTTCAGACGTCCTAACACATGTTTTCTCTTTTTACCGACATGTGCTACTATCATCCTAAATAAAGAGATCCAAAAAATGTATATTCTACACAATCATTATGAATCAGTATAGTAACAAATTTAATAATCTACCCTGATTGTAAACTTACTACGAGTCCCGTTCTTATTAATAATCCTTTTATTGAAAAATAGTTGCTATGAATTTCCATGCAAAATAAATATGTTCTAACAACATTACTTTACTGATTACATGTGGAGAATGTACACAAAGAGTCCTAGTTCAACAGTTCAAATATGTAATTATCCTACCGGGTAATTCTAATGTCCATAAATACTCATGGGACAGCAACAAAGTGACCAAAATCCCTATACATGAAGATACTATTTGTAAAAATCATCGCACGAAAAGACCCAAATCATTATTATACTACAGTCGAACTTTGCTAGCTCAAACTCGGATGGGTACCAGGAATCGCTCGAACTGTTTTTTCAGTACCGTCAATTTTGCCGTTAATTCTTTGTCAAATTAGATATTCCAAAGTCTTGAACGTTGAGGTATAAATTGCAAAATACAGATCACCTTTCTATGTCGACAATATGAAATATGTGTGGCATTAAAAGCAATCTAATTTCTTATTAAAGTACATCAAACATCTAATTTTAATTCGATTGTAAGAAGAACAAAAATCAAAATAGTCGCTTTGTGTGAAAAGGGTAGATTAAATAATTGTATATTTACTTACATTTGGCATTCGCCTGGGAGTGTATCAATAACTAGCACAGGTCCAACGAACCTGTACCCAGTAGTAGTGCATGGCTTAGTCAGTTCATTAACAGGTTTTACATCGACGGTGGCTCCAGTAGTTAACTGAGAATCAGCAGTTGTGTCTTTGTTTGTGGGTTGACTGCCGTCAACAGCCTTGGTTCCGGTTGCGTCATTCGGAATACTGTTTGATCCTACCTCCGAAATTGTCAATAAAGGCCGAAATGATACGGTTGGCATATTCACTTTTCTAAAATTAAAATGAAAAACAATATTTATCTAATAGTTTTTGTTTTCGAAGTAGAGTGTAAAGCATAGAGGTATTTCATTATTCTATAATAAAATAAAATCAGAACAATTTATCAAGAAATCACAACAACCGGTTTATAATAATTTAACATCAAGTAGCTCATTTCTACACAGTACTCCATTAATTTTCATTTAGTATTAAAAAAAAATAACTGATTGGGGCTTTGATGGTCGCAAGTTTTACTTGGTGGCGCGTAGGGGAGCTGTCAGTAAAACGGATATTTGTGACTGTCAAATCCCGAATTGACGCCAGCCATTCTTCAAATACAATACTTTTATTTTTATTCTAATGCAAGTCAAAACGCTTCCACTGACCTTTAGAAAGAATCTAAAAATTTCGAAAATGACTACCGTGGCATTGTTGCGAAATTTAGCCATTGTTTATACACGTCATCGATATTCGTGACTCCATTTCAAAATGTTCAACGTAGAACGTAAACACTGGAGGTTATTTCACAACATGTACGCTTCAGTTTCGGGTAAAATTTAACAAGAAATTATTTTAAAGGTAAGTGACGTCTTTATTTTCTATATTATTGTAGATACTAGCTTTAGAAACAGAAAGAAATGCGAATATCTGACTAGTTTTTCACTCCTTTTTGATGCGAGTACAAATAAAATTTGTATTCGCAGAAAATGTAAGTGTATTATGTGTCCTGTAATGTCAAACAGGTCATAACTTTGTCAATTAATGAATAAAAAAATACACTTCAAGAACAATGTCAAACCACCAAGGTTTAACGCGGACGTTGTAGAGGACACCCCATGCGAACACGTGCTTGTCTATTAGCCTCTGCTCTACATAAGAGCAAGGCGTCAGGATACTTCAAATATGCATACCCTTTATACAGTCAACGAATGCTTATTACAGGATTAACACATTTAGCAATTTATCAAGTCGATATTTATTAAAGTATTAAAGTCCTGGTTATATATATGTGGAGGTTCTGAAAAGTGACAAAACATGTAAAATAATGTCTAACTTACTTTAATATAGCTTTTACACGTTTTCTGAAGGATTTCACTTTATCTGCATTTTCTTTGTGTATGTTAACAGAAGCTATAACCCTGAAAAAGAAGGTAATGTTTTATGAATTGTGTGTTTTAAGTAAATGAACATGCATCAACAACAAAGACATATACATGTATTATCTAATAAAGAACTGGATGATTTTCTTCACTGAGTTGTGCTTGGTGAATAGAGCTTTGACCAGTGAGTTGTATCATAATCATATTCTCCTTTTTACATTTCTTTTGAGAAAACAGGTTTAAACAGGTTTAAACAGGTAAAAAATATCAACAAAACAAACAACTACCTCTCACCAGATATCATTGAACAAATAACAAACATGACATATACCGGTGGAAAACCTGGTTCTGACATATACCGGTGGAAAACCTGGTTCTGGTTGGCAATGTGCACAAATGTAGCGGCATTTAACCGGTTAATTACTCTCAAAACTCCTTTGTAATCACTATTATTATTACTCACATTTCGCATTCTCCTTTCTCAATTTCTATAACCAAAGCATCGCCTTCATATCTGGTTGGATATCTTGGACAGTTGGTTCCAGTAGTTTGAGCCACACCACCGGCGACTGATGGCACTGCTTGTGTACAGTCGGAAACTATTACGGCTGAAATTCATATATTATCAATTAAAATGCACCGGACCGAATTATATACCTCAAATAAAATCGAATATAATTAGAAAATGTCCCATAATTTAGGTGGAAGCCATTCCGTTATATAGCATGATACCCAATGTTAATACTCTGACTTTATAACAGTTTCTAGGCTTTACCGAGGCTTCCGTCAAGCTGGTAGCATATGCTCAAGTTAAACAGGAACATTTAAAGTGCGTGTATCACCAATACAGCTGATCTACACAGCTAGAACATACGCTAAACTAAGACATTAAGAAGATAATGGTAATATATTGTATTACCAACACAATATATTTTATTAATGAATCCATGGATCCATGTGTTGTGTTGGTAAACATACACAAATATGATTGTTTTAAACAAGATACTTGGGTCCACCTTCTGGTTTTGCCATTCATAAAATTTGCTATGAATATTTAAAAAAAAAATCAGCACATCATAAGTTATAGACATAACAACTGTGAAATTATCTACATGTTAAGTGAACATATGCTTGTTATAGACATTAGACAGACGGAACAGATCGCTTACTATTTTGTTCTAGTCGTGACGACTAAATATACATGCGTTTACAATATTTATAAACTTACCAGTGAATACCAGATAAAACAATGCCAGCATCATCTTAAGGTGAATGTCTAGTAGCTTGTGTAAATGACAAGGACCAGAATAATACTTATAATATATATGTTGTTGTTTTGATGTATTTTACTACGTCAACCACTTTGTTTCATATGATGCATATTTCTACACCTTGTACATTAATATCTCTCATTCATCAAAGTCATCATTCTCATAGGATGATGTGTACATTTGTATGTATGTGATATATGACAAGCGACGTTTGAAAGTGATTAGCTTTGTTTCCGTAGGCGATATTTTCGTTGTTAAATATCTTCAGGACATTTAGAGCGTATTAAATATAATTTACATTATGATAAACATTAATTATTATAGCAGTAATCTGGAACTGGACATTAACAAAACGTCCACAAAAATGTGCGGTAATCCTCCTCTACTCTAATATTGAAGATTAATAACACGATGTTCACTCCCGTCGATGCACATATTTGTAAAAACATAATGATAATAAATAATACAAATTTCTCCTAAAGTTCAGTAAACAGTGCAGCATTGTTTGTCTATAAGATTTGCATTTAAGCACAAAATATGATAAACTGAAGAAATTGTTTTTAGTCAATTTATACATATTGCACTTAATAAATTTGCAATAGTTTTTCCTTGGTTACTTATTTAACGTAGACATATATTTGTTTGTTTATTTGCTCATTATGTTTATATGAGTTGTTTTTATTTTTTCATAGTTTTTCCATGATTGTTAATTTTTAGGATTTATTTTTAGTTGAAATATATCATGGAAAATCAGTCATTTTTTATTTGTTGTGTTTAAATTATGTACAAATAAAAATCACTCGTAACAACATAATGAGTAAATAAACAATCAATATATGGACAATTCCGAATGTTTTGGTGTAACATTTGTTAAAATATATCCAGAAATGACTTCACAATAATTTTTTGAAAAAATATGGTTTTGATTTTTTACATGCGCCAATACTTTTAGCCACATACTGTATAATTGTACATATTTCGCTTTGAGCGAAATGAGTTCATTTTTTGTGTTTAACTTGTTTATTCTCAACATTTTAGTTGATAAAACCAGAGACATATTATATAAGCTATATGTATGTCTTTGATACAATTGTAATGAGATGATAGTGTAAAACTACATTGAATTCTACTTTTATTGATACTAAGTTTGTCAAAATCGAACATGAATTTACTTCAGTATATTTTTTTTAATTGTAACGTACAATATTTGTATATATATTTTTTAATGTTTATGAATCACTGTAATGACTTTGCCCCTTGTGGGCCCTCTATTGGACAATACAATTCTTATTTTTATTCTTATTCTTATAGACATAGTTTTATATGAAATATATAGCGATGATAATTTGACGTTTCCGAATAACTTTGACAAATGACAGTACGTTTAGCTTTGATTATTCTGAGAGTAAGGGTAATAATATGTAGCCTAAGTATCAGGCGTCACGGAAAATAAAAGTTTTAAACAAAACAGTTTCGGTGATTAAGGGATCGTCGCAAAATGTGACAGTTTTTTTCAAATGAAGTTAGTTTCATTTGGCTCAGACCACCCACCCACCCCCTCCAAATGAAAGTGTGAAAAACAGAATACCGATGTATTATAAACCAAACTCCACCTAACAATATATGGTTTAGAACCATGTATTCTCCATATGCATGTCATGATAAAGGGTCTATCTATGAATCTTTATCCTTTCAAAATCACAGACACTTGATTTCATCTAAGTGTACATATAATTCAACAAACATACTGTACCAGTAAAATGATATTTATAGATTAATATGGACATCTCTGTAATGTGCATTCTTATAATAAGTGCAAAGATCTGGAACACTTAGTTATTATTTGTGGAGCAGTGCATGCGTCTTGTATATCAAGAAATCCATTTAAACCCCTTTCTATACAAGTGAACCATAAAACGTTCCAAGAATCGAAAACATTATTTTTTTTAATTTGCAAAAGAAGACCGTTGCTTTTCGTTGCGCATGATATTTAGTTGTACCGCAAACAGGATACATATACACCCATTACTTATTCAGTAGCCCGGGGTTCTATGGTACCACGGTAGTTAATGTTTTACCAGAAATAAATAAAAACGGTTATATACCCGAGTGAAAATATTATTACTTCAGCAGATCCCTTCCTTCATATCCAATGCATTATTTTTAACCAAAAAGCATGTTTACGAGTCTATAATCGGCAATCCGCACAACAGCGTCCATTTTATAGGTCAAGAAAAGGAGATTCCTATGGTACCGAGGTAGTTCCGAAAATCAGTCTATGGAGTGCTGTATTATAAGATTTTGACAGATGATCGTAAACCATTCTCTATCCAGAGTTGTTGTTCCCGCTATGCTCCACTCAGCTCTGTCAACGCTCATTTGACAAGATGTTTGTAAAATTTAAAAACAGAAAAAAAAAATGTATTTAAAATTGTTTTAATTATTGTAAATATCAATAAAGATGAAAATAAATCACTCATTTCAAATAAATTCTCTTTTTAACTTTCATTTCATAATTACGCGGGACATTGGTTATCTCCCGTTAAATACTTGCGCATTGAACTTAGCAACGGTGTAAATTCAAGATGGACGGCGAAGGGGATAAGTCGTCGCCAAAACCAGAAGAAACTGGTAAAATTAGTAACATAAAGCAGAAATATAAATGCATGCAATTCAATATAAGCTACATAACATTTATCATACATCTCGTTTGTTTCAGTGAGAATAGTGTTTATTTGAGACACCATGACGTCGGTGTAAAAGTCGGTGCCCGTTTTATTTCCAAATTCCAGCATGATCATACGGAAGATTTGTTTACATTGATTTAATTCGACAGTCCAGAATGCTCATCGACAATCTGGAACTTAGAAACTTGTTTCCTGCAGATGTTACTAACATTTTTTATGTGGGCAAAGATAACTTGCTTTTGATATACCCCTACTAAATGGTGACTATCACAAATACAATTCATGATAAAATGAATAACAAACATTGCTTATCTGGGTGTTATATGTCAGACTGTTCCGGGTCCGTTTGCCCTATTACTAGTCCGAGATTCCTCTGCTGTCCGACGGCTTTTTGTTCGACTTGCTGGAGCCGTGGGACGTCAGAGCGCTCTCCATAAGGAATACAGCGGATTTGCCACTCCAACTCCGGGTCGGCACATTTCCTCGTTTCGTGGCTATCAGATTTTATTTTCTATCCTAAACCCTTATATAAATTGCTTCACCAATCATTTTTCTATTCATTCATAACCATCTAACTCTCAGAAAGTGGTGTTACACTCGATTGCGGCACGATTTTCCCTTGCACCCTCTCATTTCGCCATTTCACTTTAACTTTCAAACATTTGTCACGTGACTTCGAGAAAACTATGATTACTGCAATGTATCACGGGAGATGATTTGCATATATGATCTTACCTTGTCCAAAATGAGAGGGGGGAGAACATTACACATGCTCTTTCCCAATCCCGTGGGTAACACTGCCATTGAATCTTTTCTTTCCAACACATTTTGTATTATTTCCTTCTGCTCTGATTTGAGCTGTAGATGGAACTGTTTGTCCTGCAGAATACGCTTTATATCGTCTTCCATGTGATTTGTATGTTGTTTACGTATGCAAATAATTTGGCACGCTGCATTAAGTAGCTCCCATCATGCAATGTGCAACACATTGTCATCATTCAATTAGTATCGCGAGATCACGTTTGTAGGTTCGAAAAAGAAAGTGAAATGGCGAAATGAGAGGGTGTAAGGGAAAATCGTGCAGTAATCGAGTGTAACACCACTTTCTGAGGGAAAGATGGTTATGAATGAATAGAAAAATTATTGGTGAAGCGATTTATATAAGGGTTTTGGATAGAAAATAAAATCCGATAGCCACGAAATGTGGAAATGTGCTGACCCAGAGTTGGAGCGGCAAATCCGCTGTTTTCCTTATGGGGAGCGCTCTGACATCCCACGGCTCCAGCAAGTCGAACAAAAAGCCGTCGGACGGCATAGGAATCTTGGACTACCCTATTACCAGTTCGCCCTGGGTCCGTTCGCCCTGAAAATTATATATATAATTATATGTAGGATATTAAATATAAATGAAGTATAAATAATATTTGATGGTTTATACCTGTAGATAATAAATTGAGAAATTCTTTTATGTTTGCAATTTGTTTCAACCAAGGATTTAAATAGTAGTATACAAAGCCATATTTCAGCGTTGTTTTACTCATACCAAGCTTACATCGAAAGTGCGTAATTGACTCATTCTCACAGAACTGCAACAATTACAGAAAAAAAATTCCCCCAAAAAATTGTCAAGAAAAACGAATTTATAGATTGTCATCAGGAAAGTGACTATACTGGCAACCATTTATAGAAATAACCAACAATAAAATATACCAATATTATACTGCAATCACCTTGCCCATCCGTCCGTCCGTTCACACTTTCGTAACAGATATCTCTGCTTCTACTGGAAGAAATGATTTTATATTTGATATATGGCTTTGGCATGGTGACTTGTACCGTGTCTCCCCTTTCCAGGTTTACCGCACATCTACTTCCTGTTTACAGTGCGACTTAGAATTTTCATGTTTGCCGTAATGAAAACTTTCTTAACAGTTATCTCAGCTTCTACTGGAAAAAATGATTTTATATTTGATATATGGCTTTGGCATGGTGACTTGTACCGTGTCTCCCCTTTCCAGGTTTACCGTGCGACTTACAAATGAATGAGTGGGGGTATTTTTAGCACGACGTAGCGTGCAACATCTTGTTTCATCGCTGAACCCTTATTTTGTTTCAAATCATGGGTTTCAATTACATGAGTAGAGCACAGATATGTTAATTTGTTTAAATAATGTTAATTCATTTGCCTTAAAATTGCAACTGATATCATATTAGATAAATAAGTGGTTATAAACACCTTGTAACATTCCTTTATCTATCAATCTTGTCTCGTAAATTAATAGAGTTGACTTGTCCCGTTGATTATAACTTTGCAAAATGTTATAATATTTCACTGAAAAAAATGTGTTCTTTAAAGAAATGTTTTCTGTTTTACTGCTTAATAATAAGCATACAATATAGCAGTCTCTCTTGGTCCACACCATTAACAAAATAATGACGGAAATACATATCATCGGTGGAAATTTATATACCCAGTGAGTTATTGGCATCAACGATATGTATCAATATTTGGTTCCGTGAGAATACTCCATATCAAAGCCACCAATTAATGAAAACAGAGATCAAACATACACAATAATCCCCAATTGTAATGATTAAATCAACAATCATTAATTTCAATTAAGCATTTCAAACAACATACCTAATAATTGCTTGAAAAGAACTGAATTATTTTCCAAAAGCTCATATTTTTTCTTGAAATTTATACTCTTCTATATCATTACTTCTTTATTTTAAATTAAAATATGCATTATGTTCATTAAAATACCTTTTAATTATCAGGGTGAATGTGTAGTTAGGGCGAACGGACCTGATCCCATTCCAGACTATGGTGTCGCTATACCATAGAAAAGTAGTATAACCTGCATCAATAATTTGTGTCCAAATAATGAAATAAATATAAATTTTACCCATTCTACATTTGTGTTGATACATGTAGGTTTATAATGCCTGCATTCTAAATCGGCAATTAATTATAATAGTCTCATTGATGGAGGTGAGTCAGCAGATATCCTCAGGATTTTACCTCTATTTGCATGGTAAATTTGAAATTTATTTTGTTTTAAAGTCGATTTTGTTTACCATTTAATTTTTAACTTCTGTTTGTAGATCATCAGATAATTTAATTTGCATTGAAATCTATGCAGAGTCCTGAGGATTAATAAATCTTTGCTTGTGACCTCTAAATATTTTCTTCATATCAAAAATGCTAATCAGTGATTGGTCAATTACCTAAATAGTAATGCGATATCACTACGGATAAGAGAATTGTTAAGAGTGATATGAATCTTGACTCCTAAAAATTGCATATACCAAGCTTAAGAATTTGTCGAATAAATGTCATGAATGCTGACTAGTGCATCTTGTGTATAGGTTAATTTACAACAATGTGTTACCCTTTCATAGCCCTAACCCTTCTATAAACTAACTGAAGAATAAATCATATATTTTGCCATTTTACTATGTTGTACTGGCATATGAATGTAGAAAAAATTATCACTAATCTACATGAAAAAGCATCAAGTTTCTGTGCGTCATAAACGTCATAGCAGGTCTAGCTGCGACATAACTCGACTATATAATTTCATGACACCAATAGTTGAATTTTTTTTTCAATGAAGTTGGGTTTTGAAATTTCAGTTATGTTGATTCAATGCTGTCTTTCAAATAAATTTTCAAGGATATTTGGATTTTTTTTTACTACATGTACAATATATAAGTTCCTTATTTTATCATAATGCAGTTTTATTTACATTACCGTTTTTTTGTGGGTTTTTTTTTTACACATAAAAGGATTAATACAGGGTTTTCTTGGTAAGTCCTGTAGCACTCAGGCCAAGATTAAAAATAAGTTTGTTTTCTATTAAAGTAAGCAGGGTCTGATCTTATAAAGTTTTATCAGTATGGAGAAAAGGGGGATGAGTATACTGCTGAATACGATGAACACCGGTTCTCCTGCCCAAGACCAGTAAAACTTAGTTTAATTGTTCAGACCACTAAATATTTTCAGTTTTTATTTAGAACTATATAAAATAAATCGCAGGAATTTGATTAGGACTAGTAAATTCAAATGTTCATTTCTGTGACTGCCAGTATGGGGTGTAAGATGCCACGTTTCTTTTAAAGTTCTGACTCGAATATCGCGAATGATATTGCAAATATTCGATGTCCCAAGTCATTTTCAAGAGTCCCCTGTCTGAAATTATTTTGATTTTCTGTTTGAGGACATGGAATATTCATGTATATGCATTAACATGAAAAAGTATCTAGTCTGTCAAACTATAGACTATATGCAGATGTATAATGACTATGGATATAAGGAACTGTCGATCCCCTTCTGAAGCACATGCTTGAGTTCTCCCTTAAAATATTTTATGGGGGTTAAAGGCCCGGTTTGGTCATTTGTGATTGTATATTTTCAACAAAATAAAAGTATACTGAAATGTACGAGTCTTTGACAACTTTTATTCTTCATTTTGTATTGATTACATAATTAACAATCAGATTCTTGAATGTTACTAATACCTTTGAAAGTTCTTTTCTGTTATTAAAAAAAGTTAAATGCATACTTTATTTCAAAATCTTAAGAGAGAAATTACAGTAAAAGGCTAGCAAATTAACATTCTTTAAATGTGCATTTAATATAATAATATAAGCTATGATGCTATTTTAATTATTCAAAAACTGCAAAATCTGAATGTTAATATAATATAAGGAAATGAAACAAACACCAATATTATCAAATCTTTATTTTCAATGATGCATAATCATATGGGAAGTCCATATTTCTTTTCTGAATGATCAAGTTTATTTCTACTAACTGCCTACCAAACTTGTACATTTATCTTTGACCTGAAAAATGGCAGAACCATGTGACATCTTTCTCAGAAATAACAATGGAAAATGACTGATGGTTGTTAATCTTGAGAAATCATTCTCAATGACAAATTGTTCAATGGTCAAGAAGATCCTGAAAATCCTGTATACCTGTCTGAAAAAAAGGTTCATTACGTTTTTCTTTTTCTCAAAGTTAGTCAGTGTAAATTGAAGCAAAAAGAAACCATTTTAAAGCTTGGAAACCCCCTCAAAAGCAAGTCAAAATTCACCAATTCAAAAATCGACTTGGGTGTTTCCACCTCCACCCCCTACCAGGGCATTACACTGAGCCCACTGGGGGCCTTCTGATTCTCGGCCGAATTTTCTCTCCGTCTATAATTCTAAAATCTCCCCCTATCAAAATTTGTAGTGAAAACACTGACTATATGTATTAGTAATGACTGGCGAGCCCCTTGAAAGAATATCAACATTTAATATGTTTTTAATATATTTTAATTTTGGTATTGTTAGAAAAAAAAATTGTGAATCAGATAACAAAACAGCATTATGCATAAATTTGTAGAAAAATGCTTTTATTGTTGTTTTTCAGCTCACCTGGCCATAGGCCATGTGAACTTTTGTCATGGCTAGTCATCCGTTCGTTAACTTTTCACATTTAAATCTTTTTCTCTGAAACCACAGAACAGATTTGAACCAAACTTGCCAGAAATGTTCATTGGATTGTCCTCTACCAGATTTGTATTTTTGGTGCTGATTTGAAATTCAACATGGCTGCCAGGGTCCATAGTGTGTTCTCATTGGCTGAAATTTTAAAAATCTTCTTGTCAGAAACCACAAAGCCAATTGAATTGTTACTTTGCAGGAATGATCATTGGGTGGTCCTGTACTAAACTTGTGAATCGTTGCTGATCGGAAATTCAAGATGGCCACCATGACTCGACTTAGTTTTAACATAGGACCCTATGGGAAAATTTTTAAAAAAATGTTTCCTCTGAAACCAGTAAGCCAATTTAAAGCAAACATGGCATGAATGGTCCTTATATGGTCAACTTTCAAAATTATATCCAGTGACCCAGACCCCCATCCAAGATAGCCACCATCAGCGGACATAGTTTTAACATAGGACCCTAGGCTATGGGAAATATGTTTAAAAATCTTCTCCTCTGAAACCAGTAAGCAGAGATGTTCAAAACCGTCGGACCTGTTGGACCGAGGGGGCTGATTTTAACAAGGTCCGGCTATTTGTTAATCACCGGTGGACCTGATGTCTGACAGAAATCTTCCAACAAAAAGGTCCGATTGCATTTGATTTGCACCGGACGTGACAACGCGAACATAATATCGGGATCGGTTACGATTCGCAACTGATCTGGCAATGGAAAATTGATTTATCATGTCCGTTCACTATTCATAAACATGAAATAAATTTCTCATTTAGATTGATAGCCGTTTTATTTTCAAATTAAAAGCATATATCAACATGGAAAAGTATTTTTTGCCAAATTGCTAACTGTTTACTGGAAATCCTAATTTTCCCTGTATATATTTCGTTTGTTGGTTTTCAAGACAAAAACTTTAGGTCTGGCAAAAAGTAGTCAGGTCCACCAGAACTGAACATTGTGCTGAACCTGTTGTCCACCAAAAGTCTCATGAATTTGAACATCTCTGAGTAAGCCAATTTAAAGCAAACATGGCATGGATGGTCCTTAAGTGGTCAATTTTCAAAATTGTGTCCGGTAACCCTGATCTCCATCCAAGATGGCCGCCTTCAGCGGACATAGTTTTAACATAGGACCCTATGGGAAAAAATGTTTTAAAATCTCCTCCTCTGAAACCAGTAAGCCAATATAGCAAAGATGTCATCGATGGTCCTTAGGTGGTCAACTTCCAAAATTGTGTTCAGTGATCCCGATCTTGGTCCAAAATGGCCACCGTCAGCGGACATAGTTTTAACATAGGACCCTATGGGAAAATTGTTTAAGAGTCTTCTCCTCTAAAACCTGTCGGCCAATTTAAAGCAAACATGGCATGGATGGTCCTTAGGTAGTATACTTTCAAAATTGTGTCCGGTGACCACGACCTCCATCCAAGATGGCTGCCATGAGCAGACATAGTTTTAACATAGAACCCTATGGGATTTGAATAGTAGCTTAGATGTATTCGGCATGCAGACATTCTTAAGAGGGCTTATTTATGTCAGGTGAGCGAAACAGGCTCACCTGAGCCTCTAGTTTTATTTTGCTGTACATCGTTACAATAAGACATGCCCCCATATATGAGCATGCCTCCCAAATTAAACCTCCTAACCTTTGAAACGTTGAAGCTTAGGCTACCATTATTTAAATGTTGGTAGCCCAGGTTGCTAACGATTTGAAAAAAGTTATTTATATTCTGATTCATGAATATTTTTCCAAATTTCACTTAAAGCCAAAGGACATTCTAAATGAAAAACATATCTTTTTTTTATGTAAAATAAGGTGCAGACCTGTGGAAGAAGAAGAAGTCAAAAAATTTGAAAATTGCCACTTCACACTTACGTGCAGAGGCATTGAGACGTTATAGACTTAAACATGCAAATGACAAACAGTATGAACCTCCTGTTCAGCCAGAAAAGAAAAAATCAAATGGAACTGAATCTGGGCAAGACAAAGATGAGTCGTTGGTGAAAAAAAAATCTGACATTGATAAGAACATAACAGAGAGAAGAGAAACATTCTCAAGAGAAAAAGTTCTACCACCTATACAACCTCAGTCTAGAGATTACACAAATGATACCAGTGTTATTACAGATAAAGGTGATCAGACACACAACAAAGATCATACTGTAAATCTATTACAGTCAGATGATTTAGGACTTACAAACAAAGAGAAACAGAAAATTAATTTGAAAGAAATTATTCCAGAGTCAAATAAGAGTAACACAGCTTCAAATCCATTGTCAGCTAAAGCTAATGTTGTAGAAATAGACATACCAACTTCATCATTGAAAGGAGTGGTATACACTGAGAATATGGACACTAGTTCACTTGAAAGTGACCAGAGATCAGATTCAACAGATGTAGAGAATATGACATTAGATTCTGCAGAGTTGTTACACGATACACCAATAGAATTTGTATGCAACCCTGCAGTTTATAGCTCATATGTAGACCAGATAGAGGAAGAGGTTAGCAATATTAATGGTACAAGTGTTACCAGAATAGATGAACCAGGAAGTGATAAGACTATCCCAATGGGAATGGATATATATAAACCAATGAAGTCCATCCAAACAGACCCAACAATGGCTGTTAAAGAAAGTAATGATACTATGTATAAACATAGACATGATAGAACTGACCAGTCTCTTGAAGTAGAAACTGAGGAGTATTTAAGTTTTGTTGTGACCAGAGAAAGTACAGGAGGAGGTAGACCTCTGTCAACACAATTCTGGCTTCTGCTTTCAGCCATATCAGCAAATACTGTATATAGCATGTTAAATTTATTATTGATACACAATTTAAATGATTGGTTTACATAGACAAACGTCAAATTGTTACAAAATGCATATCTAATTACTTTTCCATGGATTTCAATCATTTGAATTGTGTAAACAATAAACATATATAATAATTGTGTCACTTTTCATACATTTATTGTATCTAAACCAGTAAATGATCTTTCATCAACAGCTTTTTCCAGCGCCATGCATGGATGGCATTTGGAAGCATGATAAAATGTTACAAAACTTTAAGCATGCTCTACAGAGTTATTGTACAATCGACACTTCTGCAGATGTTTTGCATGTGTTCACATATATTGATATGGATAAATGTTTGTCTATTTCTTTCACTTTCAGAATCACATGAGTCACAGATCGTTTGTTTTGTCTAGACACAATAATTTGTAGTTAAAGTAGTACATTGTACAATAAAATGAAAAAATAAAAAATACCACGATATCGGAACAGTTTCAAAATCCAATAGAAAAATGTTAGAAACAGAGGTGAAATTGATACCCCTAAAAT
The DNA here is from genome assembly GCA_963383655.1 of Bathymodiolus septemdierum. Lineage (NCBI taxonomy): Eukaryota > Metazoa > Mollusca > Bivalvia > Mytilida > Modiolidae > Bathymodiolus > Bathymodiolus septemdierum. The sequence goes on along the minus strand of OY726521.1, from coordinate 42,809,701 downwards.
ACAAATACATGACTGCTCACTTTCCTGGTTTGATACAGGTACTTTAATAAAAAGTGAGGGGATTAAATTAGTTTTATGGGCCCAATCCTACCATTTTATGAAATGAAATGGTCATGCAAGTGCTCTTCACATGAGAGTAAAATAATAACCCTCACATAAATTGTCTTAGAATTGAACCATATTAAGTTAGTGGTAAATAGTATCATTAATATGCCTAACATCTTTTTGTTAAAGGAAAATGTACACACATGTTGTTTCAAAATAATCTGTATTTTGATTCCTTTCAGCCTTTATACATATATTGTCACAATGGTACAGATTTAATAGGTGTTTCAGTTGATAAACATTGTGGTCAGTAGTTGAAATTTTCATAGTGAAAGTCAGTGTTTAATTAAGTGGAAAAAAACCTTTAAAACCCTACCTTAACTCTTTATTTTATTTTGAAGATTGTCACATAAAATGCATGTCATATTTGATCACTAATATTTAGCATGTTTTCTCTTTTCTATATTTCCAACTGCATTTGTTCAATCATATTTCATGCATAAATGTATATATTCCTTTTTATTTTTTCAAAATGTTTTTAAGTTAAATATACATATACATAAATATATACAAGACAGATTAATTTTAACTATTTTGTTTATTTCCCAATAACAAGGGATATGTTCACCAGTAACTATATTTCATTTATGTAGAATATTTATAAATCATGTTGTTTTTAATTTTAGAGATATATTTATACTGTTTTGCAAAATGTATGTCTAGCATTTTTATCCATGCTAATTTTCTTATGAGTTTTATTAGCTTTTTGTTTTGTTTTAGTATAGTAATTTTTTCCATCTATTTCAGCAGAACCAGAAGCTCCAAAAGATGGCACCACTGAAGAGGTCAAGACTGAGCAACCTGCAGAACCACAAACTGAAGGGGACCAGGTGAAATCTGAAGAGAAACAGGAAGAGAAACCATCAGAGGCACCTCAAGGTAATTATAGAGATTTGAATTGATTTACAAAATTATTGGTTGAATGGAAATTATGAAAAGAAGGGTGAAATAGTGAGGATCAGCAATTCCACAAACATCATCAAAACAAACAATCACCTTGCTCTCACCTCAAACAATTGAACATAAAAAAGACCAATATGCATGGCATTTAACAAATCACCTTGCTCTCACCTCAAACAATTGAACATAAAAAAGACCAATATGCATGGCATTTAACAAATCCAAGTCATGGTTTGGGACATGCACAAAAAAAGTTTAGTTTTGTACCAATTGCACAGGATAAAACTGTCCAGAAATATTATCAAAATATAAATTTACACAATACATATGTAAGACTCAGATCGACGTCCAGCCTCTCATTGACATCCAATCCTCAGATCCATGTCCGATTTCTACGTCACGGACATCTGTACCCTAGATCTATGTCCTTTTTTCAAATTCTCAAATCTTAATGGCCATTTCTCACTTTCTCAAATCAACGTCCAATGACGTCACTAACCTAACATTAATCAATAAATCGACCATAGATCTGAGAATTTAGAAAGACAGTCGATTTGAGAATACCCTTAAATCGGACCGTGATTTGAGATAATGATGTCAGTGGACATCGATTTGAGTCCAGACGCTGATCTGAATCTATCATAATTCATACAAATCATAGTCTTTCAATATGCAGAATTTTCATATCACTTTCCACATATTTTAGATTCAGTGCAGAAAGATGCAGACAGTACAAAACAGGAAGACGTGAAACCAACAGAAGGGGAGGTAACTACAGAAGAAAAGAAAGAGGATGCAGCTAAAGAAGAAAAAACAGAAGACAAAAAAGAAGAAGAAACTAAAGAATCAAAACCAGAAGAAACAGTAGAAGAAAAGGCCCCAGAAACCACACATGAAGGAGATGGCAGTGAAGAAAAGGCTCCAGAGACTGAGAAAAAAGAATCTGAAAAGACTGAAGAAAAAACTGATGTAAAAGAAGATGTAAAAACAGAGGAATCAGGCAATAAAAAGGAAGAAGGAGAACAGAAAGTTGATGATGGTGAAAAGAAAGAAGAGGGTGAAAAGAAAGCAGAGGAGGGAGAAAAGAAAGCAGATGAAGGAGAAAAGAAAGGTGAAGATGGGGAGAAGAAAGTAGAGGAGGGCGAAAAGAAAGTAGAGGAGGGCGAAAAGAAAGTAGAGGAGGGCGAAAAGAAAGTTGAAGAGGGAGAGAAGAAAGTAGAAGAAGGAGAAAAGAAAGAAGAAGATGGTGAAAAGAAAGATGACAAAGAAGGAGATACAAACCAGAATGCTAAAGAAGGCATAGAAGGTAATGATTAAATTGTTTAGATGTGTTTAGGGTGAGACAGGTTAATAGGTCTTGTTGTGGTTACTAGAGAGATACAAACCAGAATGCTAAAGAAGGCATAGAAGGTAATGATTAAATTGTATAGATGTGTTTAGGGTGAGACAGGTTAATGGTTCTTGTTGTGGTTACTATAATTGTCAACTATCACTTTTTGAAAAGTGTTAAAGGTAGCAAAGAATGATGAAGCATAGTGTCGCTGTGTGTCAAACTTAGGTTATTGATAAGATGGTTGATGACAATATGTAAATACAGTATGCTATTCAGATACTGTGTCATAAAGATTTGCTGTTGTCATTGATAATTTTCATGTCTATGTGAAATTTAACTTTCAACATGTATTTTTATATGGTGTTCAATTTTCTAAAATTTATTATACCCCCCGCAACGAAGTTGTAGGGGGGTATACTGGTTTCACCATGTCCGTCCGTCTGTAGACAAATCCTATGTCGTACGATAACTTGAGTTGTGTTTCTTAGAATCTTTTAAAATTTTATCAGCAGCTTACTGGTGAAGAGAGGAGGATCCCTTTCTTTTTTGATGATTTTCACTTTTTCCGTTCCAGAGTTATTGGACTTGATATGACGGAAAATAGGATTTTTACCCTATGTCGTATGATAACTTGAGTAGTGTTTCTCAGAATGTTTTGAAATTTTATCAGCAGCTTACCGGTGAAGAGAGGAGGGTCCCTTTCATTTTTGGTCGGAACAATCAGTAATGTTTTGATTATGGAAATATCTTGGACAGATGTGGGGAGAGGGGTATATCTTAGTGAGCTGTGCTCACAGTAATACTAGTTAATGTTGATATGTAACACTGGTGATACTTGTATAGCATAGTATTAAAAATCCTGATTAAGGAAGAACATTAGTTTAAATCTACAAAAAATATCCTCAGGCTCATCAATTGCACAAATATTTCTGACGCAATTCCAGATTTATGCCCCTAAATTGACAAATGGCAAATTCTTGGTTTACATGCTCCAACTAGAGTTTCCATCAACTAAATGTTTTGAATTTTTCACACAATGATTTTGACCACAATATACAGGCCAAATGTGAATTTTGTTTATATTATATGATCAAATATATGGCCATGTTTACTTTATGTGGAGGCGAGGGTATCCATGTCCTAGGAACATATTCTTCCATATTTTATGGATATCAAATCAAAATGAAGCATTAAATATCATATTGCATTTGAATTTCATTTCTAAGCATTTGTTTTTGGTTTTAATTTGCTTTACATTTTATTTATATGATTATTGCAGAAGAAAAAGAGGAAGATGAAAGTGAGAAGAAGAAAGAAAAGAAGAAAGAAGCTCCACTGATCGCAGATGACTTCTTCTATGATTACAATATGATGGCATCAAAGGCTTCTGTTACTGAAGGTTCAGGCCTACCTGAGGACATGCTAAGATTAAAGTATCCTTTGGTTGATTTTTGGTGTTTAATGCCACTTTCAGCAATATTTCAGCTTTATCACTTGCGGCTGTGAGTCGAGTGCACCCTTTTTTTGTAATTTACAAACCCAGGCGCAAGCCCACGCCATATTGGTGATAGGCTTGAATGAGTTGCTAGGTAATCCAACTACCTAACTCAATGAGCCACCCGAGCCCTAGTATCCTTTGGAAATATTGTGTATATGCTTATGGTTTAAGATTAGAGATTGCATATAGAAAGTGGTAAAGAAGGGGGGGGGTTTATGGTGTTAAATGCCACTTTAAAGATGAAATGTTGTTCCCCTTAAAATGTATATTGTACATTCACCAGTTCTTTAGTGTAGCCATAAATATATTTTTTCGGAAGATATTTAAGTTCTCCATATCAGCTCTCCCTCGCTATACTGCCACTCTTGTTACCTCCAATAAATCGTCTTATCCAAAAGTGGCAGTGTAATGAGTGAGCACTGTATGTAGTTCTAAGAAAAGTTTGAAGATACCAAAGGGGTATTCAGAAGACTTAAATCTAAATCTAAAAATCTAAGATTGCAAAAATATTTTCCAAAGACCATTTAGAGTTTTATACCAGCAACTGACGTATTAAACAGCCATTCCTTTGAAATTACTGAATTTGGCCTTAACCTTTTCCAAGATATTCTTTTGGTTATGACTGTACCAAGCGTAACAATCTCCATATGTTAGATGAACACACAGTTTGTTTTGCTGCTGGTAACCTGGTCCAATTGTTAAATTTGAATACTAAAGAACAGAAATATATACGTAGTACCAGTGGTGGTGGTATAGGAGCTATTACAGTAAGTTATCATAATTAATTATATACAGAATAGTACAAAATAAAATACAATGTTAGAGAAAACTGAAGGGGCAATCAAGAATGGACAATCTAGAGACACTGGCAACATTGGGCACACAAGATGCAGGATGAACACAAACAAAAGCAAAAAGCAAAAAAAAACACAACACAGAAAACTAAAAAGATAAGCAACACACACAGACCCCACAAAAAACTGGGAGTGAAGGGAATTTTTCAGGATCACTATTTTGAATATTAGTCTGTTTTGTTTTATCATCGTCATTATTTGTAGTGATCTGTTGAACCCTTGACTATAAACATTTATCTCTGTTTCAAAAAGACAATGAGAACATAGTGATTCCTGTGTAAAGTAAACCCCAACAAATGACATTGTAAAGCCAACTTCCAATTTTTTGCTATTGTTTAAATATACTTAGTAATCTTATCTGTATCAATATCAATCTTCAATCTATTCCAAATAAGAAAAATTAATGCCGAAGGTGTTTCATTTAAACATTTCTTTTTATTTATTTTTTGCAGCAAAAAATGTGAATAGATGCATTAATAATATATTTTAATTTACAGGTACATCCATCACAGAAATACTTTGCTGTAGGTGAAAAAGGAAATACACCAAATATTAACATATTTGAATATCCCTCGTTGAAATTATACAGAATACTTAGAGGTGGTACAGAGAAATCTTACGCCTCCTTAGACTTCAGGTATAGTGTATTTTGTCTGATACTTAAAGGTGGTACAAAGAAATTTTATGCCATCATACATCTCAGAGTAGAGTGTTTTGCATGATAAATACTTAGAGATACAAGCAAAATGTAGGACAGAAATATGTTGCCTCCAAAAGTGTTAGCTAAATTTAAACTGATACCTTGAATATTGTACCAATTTTAACTAAATAAAAGATCCAGTTTCAAATTAACAAGATTATACTCTATTATTACATTATGAAAGTACTTTCTGTTCTCTATTAAACATGTAGCATTCAGAAGTAGCAGCAAAAACTTATTAGCTCGGAATCAGGAAAATGTGTTGGAGTGGTGGAGCAACAGGTCTACTTGCCAGACTGTTGTCTCAATTAGCTATCACTATAAAAATCCAACTAAGCAAGTTGGTCCAGTTCAAAACAAACATGATCTAGTGAACTTGTTCTTGCAATGGTATTGGTGAAAAATTACTCATTCAGTGTTAAACAACAAAAGTAAATGTTGAATACAAAAATGAAAATATCTTTTGAGATAAATACCTTATTACTGTGATTGTCTGTTTAAATTAAAATATAATGTTAAATATGTTAATATCCTGTACATTTTAGTCCTGATGGTAACTTGTTAGCTTCACAAGGAGGAGATCCTGATTTTATGTTAACACTGTGGGAATGGAAACTAGAACAAACAGTACTTAGATCTAAAGCTTTCGCTCAAGATGTATTTAAAGTAACGTTCTCTACAGAATTAGAGGGTCAGTTGACAACAGCAGGAACGTCTCACATCAGGTAATTGTTAAGATAGTTATGTAATATTTTGCACCAAGCGTAGCTAAATTATTTTGTATCTACAATGGTGTATCATTCACCATCTTTCACACTAATTATCATTTAGAAACTCTTACCTTTTAAAATGATATTTGGAAATACATGTATTAAGTTTTTTTCTGAACAAATTTGAAGCATAGGAAAAACTTTTTTAATTTTATTACTCTATATGCTCTACTATAGGTTGATCCTCCTATAAGACACAAAATCTTTCAAGTCTGGAAGCACAATGATTTATCATAAACCTGCATATTAATCTGTCTAAGATTGCTGACAGCAGACAAGTGTACAAAGTCATATATTAGCATCAATTGAATATCCTAAATAACCAAAATTCATTTAAAAAAAAAAGAAGAAGTGTTCTACTATTGAAAACTAAGTAAAAGTTTATTTGTTTCAATGCAGATTCTGGAAGATGGCCGACACATTTACTGGTCTCAAGCTTCAAGGTCAGTTAGGGAAGTTTGGTAGGACAGAGATTACCGATATTGAAGGTTATGTTGAGTTGCCTGATGGGAAGGTATTGTCTGGTGCAGAATGGGGCAATATGTTATTATGGGAAGGTGGTTTGATTAAGGTAGAAATTATAAGAAAAGGGAAGAAATCCTGTCACAATGGACCTATTCAACAGATTTTACTGGATGAAGGAGAGTTAATTACAGTTGGCAGTGATGGTTTTATAAGGGTAGGTATTTAACTAAAAAAATACCCCATTGCAATTGTATCATCCTGATACATATATTTAGTTTTGATGAATTTTCTAAAGATTTTGGAAAGTTTCATAAATTCAACAAATTTACCTTATTTACACAAGCATGTCAGGGTAGACATTTTGTTTTTCAATAAATTTGTGTTCATAAATATTTTGCAAACAACAATCAAATAAAAAAGAACTAAGCTATTTTATATTGAATGAAAATGTGAGTAGCTCATGTCTTCAGTAAATATAGGATGACAAGCATGTTTAAATATATGAACCCTATATAAAACTAATACCAATATGTGCATATTGCACCAAATCAAATGACAGCCACACAAAGTGGACAGACAATTACAAAAGCCAAAAAACAAGGACAAAAGAACAATGATGAACAAAACACTAGACAGGAAACTAAAGATTGTGCAACAGGAAACTCATTAATATCAAGGGATGAACTCACAAAATACAGATGTGATGCCATTAGGAAGACAATATGATATTATGATTAATTTACATTAACTTGTAGGTCTGGGATTTTGAGAGTATTGACACAGCTGATGCAACAGATGAATCTGCTACATTTGAAATGGAACCAATGAATGAACTGAAAGTAGGAAATGATGTCAATCTCAGGTCAATTATTAAATGTACAGATGCTGAGAATGAAATTACTGTCTGGTATGCTCAGGTAGGTCCTTAATAACACATGAACGTCAAGCTTAATGGTAGAAATAGAAGTTAAATATTGGCACCTTTTTATGAATCTTGGAATTAGCATCTTTACTAGTCATTTTTTAAGATCTGCCAACCCTCATCTTCACCCTTGGCAGTATCAGCAGGGATTTGTGTATTTCTCACACAATCCAGAGTATAGTTAGTAGATAACCACAAATTGCTAATCAAAATGAGTGGCCATACATATGTTAAAGGTGTTTAGTTTGCCTGTGTTTCTACAAGTTTTTGATTGGACTGTCTTGTTTTTCTTATTATTACCAATGATAGTATTTGTATAGGAGCCTTTCTGATATTGTCCTGCATCATGTATATACTTTATTTTGATGTTATCAGGATGCCCATGGTGGAATATGGAAGTTGGATTTGACTTTCTCTCACACTTCATCAGCTCCAGAGAAGATGTTTACATATCATGCTGGTTCTATAGAAGCATGTGATACATCACCACAAAGTCACCTTGTAGCTTCTACTGGTGATGATCGTAAGTATTTGTCACTTATTTATTTATTTGTGGTTTGTTGTTAGTTTTATGTTTACCAAATATTACCAAATATTAGCAAAAAAAAATGATTACATACATAAAATTTGCCAGTTTTCTTTTTGAAGTTAGAATCTTATATTGTCAGCATTATAATTTTAGGCAGAGACTGAAAAAAACGTCTGCAGTAATTATGAATTAGATTCTAAATTCAGTTACAACTAACTAACCAATGAAATGTCTGCATGTCATTCAATATTCATGAAAACTCTACAACAAAACACATGGTTTCATCAGAGTACTCTACAACATTACACATGGTTTCATCAGAGTACTCTACAACATTACACATGGTTTCATCAGAGTACTCTACAACATTACACATGGTTTCATCAGAGTACTCTACAACATTACACTTGGTTTCATCAGAGTACTCTACAACAAAACACATGGTTTCATCAGAGTACTCTACAACATTACACATGGTTTCATCAGAGTACTCTACAACAAAACACATGGTTTCATCAGAAAATAGATTGCAAACTTCCTAAATTTGTTGTTTAATCTAATTAAGTAGTTAATGCAAATATTATTTTTCCATAAATTGCCAATAAAAATAATAAATGCTGATGTTTATATCTCCAGTGTAACTATTAAGCTAGTATTATGTCTAGACCTATCAGTCTGGTAATGAAGCTAAGTGGTAAATTTATTTACAACACCAATATTCTATATTTATATGACTTCAATTTAATACTTATTGTTTATTCTTGTTTTACAGATACTGTCAGACTGTTTGATTATGTGCAACAGAAACAAATTTGTGAGAAAAAATATGCTGCAAAGGGGACATCACTCTTGTGGGCACCAAAACTTGTAATTATTTTTTTATACTATCAACTTTCATATGCATACGAAAAAAATTGTAGCAGATTAAGAAACAAATTTGAGAAAAAAAATTATGCTGCCAAGGGGACATCACTCCTGTTGGCACCAAAACTTGTAGTTATTTTTTTATACTACATGTGCCAAATTTCATGAACATATATTAAAAAATAATTGTAATGAGTTAATATGAAATACTTTATAATATTTTTTGTATGAATCATAACAAACAAAAAATCATTAAAAAGTCTTCTTTTTTTTTAACCATAAACTTGAAAATTCTATTTACCAAATCATAACATTGTATTTTTACTTTAAAACATATTTGGTAGAATTTTGATAGTTTCTGATAATGGTTTTGGTCGAATTATACTTCAACAAAATTATATGGAACAAATGCATAGTACTAAGGTCAATATATAGTAGAATATAAACAAAAACAGTTACAAACACAAATGTTTAAGAAAGCAGAGGGTAAAAAACTTTAACAACACTATCACAAGGTATCCAGAAGATCTACATTTCTTTACATCTATGGTAACCACAATTTTACGTGGGGAAAGCGTAAACATTTTTATGAAAACTTTTGGAGGAAAAAATCTTCCATTTCCATTTTTTTTATGTGTGCACTAATATACATATATGTACTTTCATTATTTATCAGCTTTGAAATTTGTTTTTGTATTTAACAGGTTGATACTAAATGTGCCACAGTGATAGCAGGATTCCAGGATGGTGTAGTAAGAGTGTTGTCACTTAAACAGATGAATGAGGATTCATTACAAAGTAGACGACATAAAAACTCTGTAGAATTAGACATACTACAGGCCTTCAAACCTCATACTAAAGCTGTTACGTCTATAGCTACTGATCATTCTGGAGATATTTTGGCTACAGGGGTCAGTCTTCATTGTATTTTAGCATTACATATTATTGTTATCAAGCTTTGGCTTTGTATCTTTGGCATGATTTGTCTTCACAACAACTGTAAAAAAAAATATTGAATTTTATAGGTAATGTTTGATGTCTAATTTGATTTAAAAAAATATCCTGCTGTCATGTGATTTTTGAATACTGATAAATGGATCAAATAAGGTTAAGTGTTATTTCAGGGGTTGACTTAATAAAACTTTTACTGGTACATGATACATCTAAGGTGATACTTAAGATACGGTAAATGTATAAGCTCTGAAATGAAAGAGGACACCATTGAAAACAAGTCAAAGAATGGTTATTTCAGCTCTTTTCAGTAAAATTTGGCTGTTGTTTTGGACTTTTTGAAATTGCAGGATCAACACAATGAAAATGCAAAACAGACCAGGAAAACTCGTCAAAGGGCTCGCTCTTCTACTTGTTTCTAAAATTTGTACAAATAAATTGTATATTTTCAAACGATATACCTACATAGTATATATAATCTCCTAAGATATAAATGTTAAATACCATGAATGAAATAGAAAAATGTTGATGTTATATGCCGGTATTGATTTTAATTTAGCTAATGTAAATAATAGTTTTAATCATTTGTAATAATACATTTTTTATTTTTTTTTAGGGAGAAGATGGTACAGTTTTCTTTCTGGCTATCAATGGACAGTCATATGAACCTATAGGATTTGTACAGACCCCCACTCCTGTCAGAAAAATACAGTGGTCACCAGGAAGATTTGTAAGTTACTACATGTTAATGTATATACACTGATGTCATTTACACCATTGTCAGGGTAGAATGCATTCTTTATTATTGATAAACTGTGAAAGTACACTGACACTAAGGATAAGCTTTTTGTAAAACAAGTGATTAAAATCTTTGTATTGGTGGTGTCTTACAAAGCTCATGACTTGTACTGTTAGTTTATTAATATCTTACCCCAAGAACACAATGTCTTTTCAAAACAAATTACAACATTTTAGGAAATGATTGGAATCAATGTGTATAACTTGTTCTAGCCTTTGTGTGAAATACTGATATATCTCTGTGAAAACAATGAATGGCCTTGACCCTTGGCTGAGAAAAGTCCCCTGTATATATAGATAAATAAGAATGCAATATTTACTGAATTTTACTGCAACTTTACTTTATTTTGTCGCATTATTATTTTAATATTAACCTATATGTATGCTTTCTTGTTTATTTCAGAAAAAATCGACCTTGTTGGTATTTTGTGAGGAAGGTTTAGTTGTAGAGATTGATTCTCCTGAAGGAGCCAAGTTTGATACGTCTCATACATTCCACATTACAGGATTACCTATGAAACAGTACAAGTTTAAAAGTATCAAGTCAAGACTTAGGGTCAGTATGCATTATCATAGATTAGTAAGAAAGAATGTGGATGTAAATGAACATGAGAGGCTATACAACTTTACACTTAGAGAGAGAAATTAAAGTAAAGGAAGAGTGCTTTTATTGTTACTCTACATTTCATAGTCACAGTATGGTCTTCAATAATGAACATAACTCATGATAACTCATACCCTAAAATGAATGTGAAACGGCCCCTTGGTCTGGTGTTGAGAGGTACTGTTGACTTCTGTCGATAAATGCCACAAACCTTTTTATTCATTTTGAAGTTGTAATAGACAGTACAAGAGTTAGTTACAATGAAAAGAAATGTGCAATTTGCTTCATATTACACACACACAAAATTGGCACTACAACATAGTGGACACCAGTTTCTTTCAATATTGATATGTAATAGTATTTGGCAATCTTGTTTTTAGAATGCATAATAAAATATTTGGTTCACAACAATACAAGAATAACATGGTAAAATAATTATGGACTGTCTTATGCATGTAAAATGTATTTAAAAAAACTTTTTCTTAGGAATTAAAAACTCAAAGCTGTCCATGATTATTGGATGGTCTTTTACAAAGCCTATGTTTTGTGTTTGGTATTGAATTAATGATGGCTACCACCATAACCCATATTTTAACAAAGAATCCTGAGGGAAAGTGTTCTTGTTACTGGTATTGTGCTCTACAAAGTTCATGGTTTCTATGTTTAAAGGATATCCAAAAATGGCTTTATTGCAGGACATAAAACTGTATGCAAAAAATGGTAAAAATAAAAGATAGCTATATCAGACATAATTAACATAGAACTATGGGAAAATTGAAAAAAAAAATCTTGAGAAATTGTTAGTGATACAGGCTAAGGTAGGTCTCTTGTTTTCATTATTGAATAGTTTAATTGATATGTTTAACAGCGTGAAGAAGAGTTAGAGAGAAAGAGAATAGAGGAAGCTGAGAGAAAGAGAAAAGAAGAAGAAGAAAGAAGGAGAAGGATAGAGAGAGGATTGGAAACAGAATCAGAACAAGGAGATGAACCAGGTGGGTAAATACTATGAGTAAATTTGTCTAGAAGTTGGAAGTCACTTCTTGTAATCACTAGGATTTATCATAGACTTACTTATAAGTCAGTCTGAGACATCACTGACAATCAAATTATGTTTATTATCCCCTCTTCAACGAAGTTGCGAAGGGATATAGTAACGCTACAGTCCTTCTGTCCTTCCTTCCTTCCGTCCTTCTGTCCGTCCATCCTTCTGTAACATCCTTGTGAACACTCTAGGATCAACATCCTTCAATGGATTTTGACCAAACTTGGTACATATTTAGTCCTTAAGAGAATCTGGAACCCTATCGATTTTCAAGGTCAAAGGTCAATGTCACCGGGTCAAATTTTCACTGCATAACATCCTTGTGAACACTCTAGAATCAACATCCTTCAATGAATTTTGACCAAACTTGGTACATGCATAGTCCTTAGGAGATTCTAGAACCCTATTGATTTTCAAGGTCAAAGGTCAAGGTCACGGTCAAATTTTTACCGCGTAGCATCCTTGTGAACACTCTAGAATCAAGATCCTTCAATGGATTTTGACCAAACTTGGTACATACTTAGTCCTTAGGAGAGTCTGGAACCATATTGATTTTCAAGGTCATAGGTCAAAGGTCAATGTCACCGGGTCATATTTTTACTGCATAACATCCTTGTGAACACTCTAGAATCAACATCCTTCAATGGATTTTGACCAAACTTGGTACATACATAGTCCTTAAGAAAATCTGGAACCCTATTGATTTTCAAGGTCAAAGGTCAAGGTCACAGGGTCTAATTTTTAGGCGAGGGGATACGCTACACTTTGCGTTGCCCTTGTTTTATTTTATTGTGTTTTCTTTCTTTACAAGAACTGATATAAAATATGGAAATGAGATACAATTTGTACAATAAGTACAACAATGAGATACAGTGTGATATATGGTCCTTACTAGATGGTTGATCATTGTCTTTTGAGTTTCTATATCTACTATATATAAACAGTGGCAAATATGACAGAAATTTAACAAGCTCTCAGCATTATATAGAATTAAAGAAAACATAGGTTAAAATAATTTTAAATTATAACAGCTTACTTACTATATGTAAAATTTCCATAATAAATCAGCAATCAAGCATTCTCTAGTTGTCTATTTGTCAACATACCTGGAGAAATTTGGCTGGAATTTCATCCCCTCAATGCTTGATCACACCTATAAGTCAGAACTCCTTATTATATTTTATTAGTGATATTGAAAAATTCACTAGAGGGGGTTAGGGTTATGGTGTTTAATGCCACTTTCAACAATATTTCAGTTATATCGGGGCAGTCAATTTCTTTTTATTAGTGAAGGAAACCGGAGTACCCAGAGAAATCTACTGACCTGCCGCAAGTCACTGACAGACTTCATCACATAATGTTGCATAGAGTACATCTCGCCTGAGCTGGATTAGAACTCGCAACGTTAATGGTGATAGGCGCTGATTGCATAGGTAGTTGCAAATCCAACTAAAACCATGACAGCCCCTAACAAAGCAAATCACTGGAAAGTATTGTGATATATTCTTTCTTGTTTCGGTTAATAGAAAATAATTTCTAAAAAAGAAATTTGAATTATAAATTTTGTAATTTCAGAGACCAAGAAAGAGAAAGAAGAAGAATGGCACCCATATATCCCAGAAATACCAAGTGCTATATTGGCTGGGTATTATAGTGAGGAAGGGAAGTTCTGGCTCTCTATGGTAAATAATGTTATCATTTATAATTATAGGAATACAAACTAATTTAAAAAAAATTAATTCTAAAGCCCCCTTTTTCCATTTAATACACAGAATGGGTAATATTTACTGTCCCTTTTAACAGCTATGTCATTTTTCATACTGAACATTTTTTGTTTTAATTTTACATTTTAAAAGACTAAAAAAAACTCCTCTATATTTCTTACATTTTCACAGAAAGTACTGGTTCCATGTCATCTTCAAATCAGACATGGAATACTAATTTATTCCCTCGTACAAACAAGTAGAACAAGAGTAAGATATGATTGTTACTTTTTCATTGACTCTGAAGAGTTCTACTAACATATATATATATATACATACACAGTGTAAAATGACAAAATCAAAAGAATAAATTACTGTGTTTAGTCAAATAAAAAACAGATGCCTTTTTATTAAATCAAATATGTACTTCTCATTTTTTTTAAATAAAACACACAAAAAACAAATCTGTTATTATTTTTATATTTTATAATTATAAACTCATTTTCATGGTATAATGACTTTTTTAGGGTGATTTTGATTCTGGTTACTTATACGAATGTAAATTTATGAATGAGGCAGAGAAGGCTGGGGTACCAGAAGAAATACATGATGAGCCTATCAGATATGTTCCTGTTTTAGAATCCAGTGATGTCCCTATCCAGAATATTACTTTCAGGTATTTTGATATTACTACTTATTGTACAGAAGTCTTGAATTTGTTGGACATTATTGAAACATCATCGATGTTGTAATGGTTAGCATACTCCTTTTAGTGCTGAAGATTGTGGGATTGATACCCTGTCATAACCAAAGACTGGTATGTGCTGCTTCTCTGCCTTACACACATAGTTCAGGGGTAAGAGCATGGGAATTGGATTAATGTGTCCAAGTCGTGCATCATGTCTATCCTAAATGTTGTTACAGTCAGCTAGCACTATAAAAATAACTAAGTGTGTTAGTCTAATACAAAACCGACATCATCATCTTCTCCTAGAAATGCAACTTCTTCTTGTCTAATGGCTAAAAAATTGCTCACTTGGCATTTAACAACAATTGCCCACTCAACCCTGATATTATTGATAATCCACATATGTTGTTGTGGTCATACATTATGTTAGACATTAAAACTAATTCATACTATATTGAAATTTGGAATCTAGATTTGTCAAAATAATACACTGCAGTAACAGAACACATATCTTGTTTTCAGACAATGTAATTATGAAGAGATAGTTTAAACAATGATGGCCAACAATTCAATCAATATCATCAAAACCAACAGCCACCTCTCACCTCAAACCATTGAACACAAAAAACCCACAACATATGGCATTGAATATCCAGGTCCAGGCTTAGGACAGGCACAGAAATGTGGATGAGTTAATCTTGTTAATGAGATGCCATCAGTAAACGAGTTATGTTTGGTATAAAGCCATTTGTATTCACAGTTTAGATGTAGAATTTGTATAAGCAATGCTTTAATTTAACTGTGTATTACCTTTCAGTGCAAATGGTAAACAAGTTATGTTTGGTATGGATGACGGAGCAATCAGAATACACAGTTTAGATGTAGAATTTGACATTGCTACCCTAAATCATTCCTGGATGTTAAATGTCCATGACAATAATTATGGTCATGTGACTAATATCAAACTGGGTTACGATTCATTACACTTATTGTCAGTTGGTTCAGATGGTAACTTCTTCATGTTTGATGTCATGACGCAGGAAAATATTGACAAAGAAATAGCTGAAGCTAAAGCCAAGCTGCCATCTGCTAAGGTTGGTATAATCTATATCGTTAATATACTAAAGCTAAGGTTGGTATCAAATTTAAGATTTTTTTTTTGGGTATTCATATTATATTGAGAACATTATCAATTGTTACTGTTATTCTGCCTATGTTATTGTAGTTGAATTTTATTTATTGCATATTTAGTATTATTATGTTTTTTTATGTATCTTGAATTGAATATTAATTACTGTTATTAAATTGAAGACAGACAGACTATAATTCGTATGTTTCAAACCATTAAAAAAAGGGACTTCTACTCTGTCTGTCGATATATAAACTACAGTCAAACGTTGGTGCCTTGAACTCGAATGGGTCGAACACTATGGATGGCTAGAACTGATTTGAAAGTCCCACCAATTTTCCTTATATTTCTAAGTAAAAAAAAACCTTTGCTCGAACACTGATATCTCGAACAGTCGAACTCAATAAATGGTTCCGTCAATAATAAAATCACGAGTTTTACCATGTCAAACTTGAACATCGCAATTTAACTGACAGATGTATGTTACGGTTGAATGTGCTTACTGCAAGGTGTGATAAATGTCAGATTACCAACAGATAAATTGTTTACTGAACAATTACAGGTAGAGGGATAAACTTGTCATCATTTGTGTTAGTCAATAAATTCAGCTGTGGCTTGATTGTTAACCATTAATTACGATTAATAGAGAACGATTATTGAACACTAGACTTGTGTCGCTGATTGTACCAAGCCGTGCCTACACTTGACAATAATTAAAACAATCAAATGTTTACAATCGTAATAAAGTTTATTAAAACAATATTTAAAATTGTTATTACATGAATTATTATTATTGAGAGTTTTTTTAAAGTTTTTTTTATTTTTATAGTTGCTGGGATCGAATAATATCAAACTGTGTGGTCTCAAGGTTCATCTAAATACCCCAAAAATATATATATGTACTCGTACTGAAATTCCGATTAACCTGAGTTTTTATGTGTATATAATACCAAAAGAAACAAATATAATTGGCAAATTGCTTCAAATTCAATTTAAAGGCATATTGTCTTACAAAATCGTAATTTTTTCATACCCAAAATTATTGTCGTTTTCCGTACTGACCTTCATAAAATGAAGATTAAACACCGAATTATTGGCGAATACGCTACGAAACGTTGTTTTTTTTTCGATTTAAAAAAGCTGACCATCGTTACTGGAAGCTAATTAATTATGCACTGACCTGAGCGAGCGCAAATCTTTTTTTATCTATTTTTATGCCAGTAGCCCAGATGCTGCAGCATGGATGTTAAGATTTGTGTTTGTTTACCTCGCAAATACGGCCGTTTTATGCTACTCATTGACAATAATTTGCTGTTGCCAGGTGCAAGATTATAGATATTGAATAATATCTACCGAAAATGATCATAGGCATCATCATAAATTCATAAAATATGAAAAACGATTGAGAAAAGAAGGAAAAAACATGCTCGGCTTGCTTATCAAGCAAAATCTTTGCCACTTCAGTGCGAGTTTGGATGCGTAGCACTTCCTTGAGTTCATTCCAACAGTCCAACTGATCCCCTACATATACCCTGCATTTGTTCCATTTGGAAGATACTTCACTTCTATTCATCTTTCTCTCTGAATCCGTCAAAGTCCGCTTTCTTCTACGTGTTGACACTTTCTCTTTTGCCCATGAACCACATGTTGTTTATTGTTTCTAAACAGTGCGCATGCTCAAGATGGGTTCACATAGAAGGTCATATGAATAGATTTGAATTCTTATTATCCTGGACAATAATTCCGATAGCGATAGTTTTGGGTCTTTTTTGTCAAAAAATCGTATCTTTTGCAGCATAACTCGGTGTTGATCTTCATTTTTTATGAAGGTCAGTACGGAAAACAACAATAATTTTGGGTATGAAAAAATTACGATTTTGGTAGACAATAGGCCTTTAAAGAAAAAGAAAATGGCTAAAATTTGAAAATTGGCCATTAAAAATATATATCCGAATTATCAAGCATTATACCGATATCAATCCAAGTGTTAATACCCGACCTCGTATTTCCTGTTTATAAAATAGACCGCGAACAAAGTGAAAAAACGTTTCTAAGGAACTTTTGAAGATACCAGAGAGGTATTCAGAAGCCGTAGTCTTTAGAACTTTCTAAAGGATTAAATATTTTTTACAAGAAAGGCCCACTTTACTGTGCATCAGTTATCATAGCATAATGAAACTCCCGGGTCAGAACCAGATTTTTTTTCCTCTAATATTACGGGACTTCGGTGGCTTGAACAGATTTTGACAGTCCCTTCAAGTTCGAGCCAGTGATGTTCTACTGTACATACTTTTCTGCTTTTGTTGATTAAAAAAATTAATTCAAGACTAAATATTGACTGGGAAAATTTTTCCAAATTTTGTTTATTTTTATGCAAAATTTATAGGGAAAATTAGAAAGGTCAGAATACTTTTGTTCACTCTTTTTATATATGACAATTATTTTGTCAGTGTAAATTAGGTATTCTATACTTTTCATATGTAAACAAATTCATCTTATATGATAAAAGACATGTGGTATATTGATGAACATATTTTTTTGCTAATTTCTATATGTTTGTTTTTTATTGTTTACAGAAGAAAGATGATGATAAGATAGGAGATGATATTGATGATCCATCAGCCTACAGGTAAGATGTCATCAGTTATAGTCAAAAACATGTTTTTATCAAGCTAAATATTACAACTCTTACACAACAATAGTACAGTATAGTCCACTGATAATGAAAAACTATTATATTGATCAAATTATTTATCCCTGTCAAATCACTTTTACAGTGTGCATGAGTTGTCTCCCTTAAATAGATATTGAGTCTTGTTATATTGAATCTGGGTCATGATGAAACGATTTCAATTCCCCCTAAAATTTCATTTAAATGGGCAAGAGTGTGTGTATTTTCAAGCAGTTAAGTTAACATGATAAAATGTACCATGAGAGTAAGTTTAATCCTTGGAGTATCCTTCGCAGGTTGTCAAACTATTTGTAATGATAGAAATTGATGGGGAAAATTAATTGAATATCTTTTTCTCAGAAACTGCCAACCTCACTGAACCAAAATTATTCATAAATGATCATTAAACAATAAACAGATAATTTTTAAATTCAAGATCTTCTATTATGTTAGTTATCTCCCCCTAATATCACTTAATTTTTACTATGTACAGTATTGAAGATGCAAAACAGAAAGCTGAGTATGACAAGATGATGAAACTAGCCGAGGAAAAGAAGAGAGAAGTTAGACGACAGATTTCTAAATTTAGAAGACAGTTTAAAGGGTTATTGGAGAAAAATGAAGGTTTACCCAATCATCTACAACTTAAAAAAGAGGTAAAAATGTGATTTTTTTTTGTAGTATTTAAACATCTCTGACCATAAAATATCTTAGAAGTTTTGTATGTTATTTTTGCATATTTCATATGTAAGGACATTTCTCTTACAATTCCAGAATTATGTTGTGGTCACTTTTTATTAAAAAAAACTATCTATGAGTTGAAATGCTTTCCTTAAATTATTTCATCTTATTTTTGGTTGTTGTATATTTGGTTATTTAGGAATTTGAAATGGACAGAGAAATCAAAGAAGAATTACAAAAGCAAAGAGATGAAAGGATAGAAATAGTGAGGAAAGAATTAGCTTGGGAATCGGAGAAACAAAGAATATCATTGGAAAAACTAAGAAAAAGGTTTGTTATATACATTTGTAACACTTCTTGTAATTTTATTCTGATTTAGGCCAAAAAAAAAATATGTGTGTTTACTGTCACATTGTCAAAAAAATCTAGGGTCGGTCGGCATTAAATTTTTTTTTTTTTTTCTTTTTTTCTTTTTTTTTTTTACTATCGGCAAAACCGGAAATAGTCGTTTCCGGAATCCGATTCCGGTATTTCATTTTCGGGTAAGCCGTCATTTGTTGAAACTGTTTTATGACGATTTACACAGTTTTTCTACCTTCTTTGCTCTCAATTTCGACAAAAAGCTAGCGGTTGAATAAATATAACATTGATGCTGATTAAACAACAAAAATGGTTATCTGAATTCTGTGTAAAAATTGATAGGGTCGCTAGCAAAAATTTGGGTCAAATAATTGCCGATAAAAAAGGTTAGGGTCGGCGGTTGAAAAATAGGGTGGGTCAGGTGACTGTAAACACACTTTTTTTTTTTGGCCTTTTCTGTTTCTATAGTTGATTTGTTGTTGTATTATATATATTGTACTTTAGCCTGTTTTTGGTCTCCTTAAATTTTTTTATTGATATGTAGATGATTTAATTGAACCTTAGGAACTGTTCAATTCCACATACACATCCTTAATAGCATGGTCACTACTTTTATAGGGATTAGGGTTATGGTGTTTAACGCCACTTTCAACAATATTTAAGTTATATTGTGGCAGTCAAGTTTTATTTGTGGAGGAAACCAGAGTACCTGAAGAAAACCACTGACCTGCTGCAAGTCACTGGCAAACTTTATCACATAATGTTGTATAGAATGCACCTCACCTGAGCAGCTGCTTTAACAGAATTAATTACCAAAAGAATATATCTCCCAAACCAAGAATTGAATAAGAATTTTATTATAGAATTACTTGTTATTGTACAGATACAAAGATGTAGTGGAATGTGAAAGAATAGTTGTGATAGCCTTTAAAACACCTCATGAAGTGGCCAGTTTTAGAGCTGCTAAATTATCTGATGATTTCTACCATATGAAGGCTGAGTTTGAGAGAAGAAAGACTAATTTGACTAGAGAAGACTTAACTAGAGATCCTACCAGAGAATTACTGACAGGTAATAATTAATATGGAACAGTAAGGTTGAAAGTGAATAATTTTGGAGTTTGGTGTGCCTAGATGGTCCTTGTCTGATGTGTATGCAAGCTTAAATAAGCCTATGTCCAAACCACTGTTTGTTTGTTTTTATCTTTAATTTTATTAACTTGAAGAAAAAAACTTTTAATTGGTTACAATTGCTGTTAATTCTTCTAATAAAAATTCACAAACAATATAAATATGGAGGTTTATGTCAAATTCAATAATGGTAAATATAGAAGCCATGTTTCACAAAATACTGATAAAACTTTTTACCATGTTCAGTCATGTTTCACAAAATACTTGTAAAAACTGTCTAAAATGTTAATGATGATAAACTATTATTAAAGAATGGCAAGCATTTAAGTATGTTGGAAAAGGGATGTGTCTTGTCTGTCTACATTAGGAATTTAGAAGTTTTAAATATAGAGTTAAATCCACATATAAGAATGATAATGGTATATTTGCATAGGTCAAACTAGACTGACAGATATGGGTACAGGAGCAGGAGAGAAACAAGAAGACCCATCAGCTAAAGTTACTACCATGACGACACTGAAGGGTAGTATGGGAGAAAGAATTACTAAAGCTCTGGGTAAAGTGGAAGAAAAGAAGAAAAAGAGAGCACAAAGAAAGGCACAGGTAATAATTGTTTTTATTATGCAATTGGTAAAAAGTCACAATCAATCTACTTGTATTTCATGCCCCTGCTGCTAAGCCTTGGAAGAGAGGCATTAAGTTTTCACCCATGTACTCGATATCCAGCATTGGTTTCTTCTCAATAACTTAAGTTCCCCTTATGTAAATCATTTGAAATTTAATACAAGATCCGGAACCATAAAAGGAAGGCCAAGTTTGATTTCGGCCATTAACACTTTTTCTGTTCTGTAAGATACTTTAGCTGGAAGTATAAGATACTTTAGCTGGAAGTGTGTTTTAGGGACATATTCTTCCTTTTTTTCAATTCCTTAAATAAACTGACCGGTTTATCGTTTATCTACAGTGGGATGAGTTGTATAATACCAAGCCAGATGATGATTTTGAGGATCCTAAAGATTTAGCCTCCATTAAAGAGGCCAGGGATAACATGGGATACTTCAATCTGAAGACAGCCAAGGATTATATTGTACCTGATCATCTTAGAATGAATGTAGAGAAAGCTAGAGGAAGATTACTCATACTCAAAGATCTTGTAAGTAAATTATATAGGTAATTAGGAGAATGTTATTGTGACAGCTATGTACCATATATTTTTTTAATGAATTATATATATGTAAATGGTTGTCATTTGCATTGCCAAGTAAATTTAAAAAAACTTAAAATCTCATCTATTTTACAATTGTCTGAATATGTATGTCCTACTATTCTCAGAATACCATATCTTTATCAGAAAGATTTTCTAAAATTAAATACTACTACTGCTGCATGTACTTCAGTGAAACATGTCTAAACTGAACCTTGAAGAATCCGAAATCCTATATAAACCAAACTTGAAATAAAGTCCCAGTGTAGGAAACCTTTGTTAATTTATCCTGCGTAAGCTGAACACCTGTCTATACTAAACATAAAAGTTGGTTCTAAAGAGGTTTGGTTTTCATTGTTATCAAAGTAATAATGGATTTAATTTCTAATAGAAAGTTTGTAATAATATGTTACAAACAGCTTATGTATTGTGGTCTAAGAATTTATATTATATTTTGTCTGATTAGTAACAATTGGTATGTTTTAAATAAAAGTAGATTGTTCTTATGAGTTTGAACGGGTTAAAACTGAATAATCTAAAGGGCAATTTATTGTTATAAGGAAGGTAACTCTTACTGAGAAATGTCTCGGGGAAAATATAACATCATGGCTTCCAATATTTTTCTAACATTTGAAATTATTTTTTTTAATTTTTTTTCAGATTCATGAATATAAATATAACTTCAATCTACAACTACTGGCATTAAGAGACAAGAAGATTAGAATTATTGAAGAGATAAAAGATGTTGTACAGAATCTGAAAGCTGTCCATGAAAAGTTAGAGGAAGCCGATCGTAAAACTATACCACCAGTACCTGAAATGAAAATAAGTGAGATGCCAGAAAAGTAAGTTTTGTTTTTAAATCATATTAATATCATTGCAAATAGATATTTAATATTTTTTATCCACAAAAATATACATTATCGTCCAGATTTTTAGTTACAATGTAAGTGAATAAATTGATGTGAAAAACATTTCATGACTGTGATGAAAATGGGTAAAATGACATAAATGTACCAATATTATTGATGACCCCCTGTCATATAACATGGACAACTGATCCTTTTGAGTTTGATTTACTAAATTAAAACCACAGTATTTTCTTTCCGTTTCAAGATGGTGACATGAAAAACAATGCATGCTTACTTATAAAGCACATTTGCGGCTTCTTCTGTTTTTGATGGTCATGGTAAATAAAACATGAAGCTTACAATATAAACAACAATGCAGACAATGAAATCAAAACCGGGCTGCACTAGTATGTTTTATAAAAAAATGAAGTTGTGTTAAGTTAAAGAAAAAATTGAATTATAAAAAAAGGATGATTTTCAACCTGAAATAATAGATATTGTAGTTCTTCAGAATGTCATTTAAAGCTTGGATTACTTGAGACAGTTTTACATAATTTCAGCATCATAGCTTAACCTCTGACCTATGAACTGGTCAAAATACGTGAGATTTTATCATAGGGAAAATAAATGTGGAAAACATGTGACCTTCGAAAATGGGTGACGTTGTGATATTTTAATTGATATAAATATGGCTATATACTTACAGAAAATTAGAATACACAAGAGAAACATTGATAAAATTTAAGAAGGAATTTGATGAGAAACAGAAAGCAGCAGCTAAAGGTTCATCATCTGGTGGTTTTGGGGGCTTTGGAGGATTTGGTGGAGAAACAAAGGTAACGTTAGAGGTTTATATGTTACAGTTGTGTCTGTCCGAAGCCAGGACCTGGATTTCCAACGTAATATGTAACTGTCTTTTTTTATGTTTAATGAGTTGAGATGAGATGTGATTAAACATTTATCGATATTGAGATAATATATATATACTATCGTTGATTTGTTTTGCAAGAATGGATTTTTCAAAGCAATATCAAATCGGAGGCAAAGATGCCATTAGAAGTCACTTTCAATATCGCACTAGTCGCTTGATAATAGATATTATCGCATGTAAAGATCAAAAGGAAAATGTACAAATCTTTATAATGTTAACTATCACTGTTTAAACTTTCTTTTCATAAAGAAACACTAAATTGAAAGTCTTCAGACCACAGACAGATGTAAATGTGTATATTTACACTGTTATTGTATATTGATATTGCTGACAATGAGAAACTTTTCCAGTCAATTGTTTCCACATTATGAAATTGGTCAACATTTATATTTCAGATTTAGATATCAGATGATCTGATAATGTTTCATTATAGGATTAAACGCATTTTTTTCGGAGTATAACCTGGACCAATTCACTCACAAACAAATAAAAGTCCAAAGGACTTTTATGTAAGTTTGTGAGTGAATTGGTCCAGGTTATACATAAATAAACTCCGGAAAAAATGCATTTAATCCTTATAATTCTGTAACTAAGTTTTTATTTCATTTGTTTTGAAAATTACCTTCGAGGATCCCCAATACGCACACATACATTCCATTGATGTGTGTCGACCGGCCATGAATAACAACATGAACTAACCTTGTTTTCCTACTTTAAACTAGACAGTGATGTAATTAAGTTACTGATATATTCCAATTTGATGGCATTTTGCATTTAGCTACTCAAACAAGTAAAATGCGTACAAAATCGTAAAATAAATCAGTAACCGCTTGTGTCAATCAGCGTCCCTTGTAAACAACGTCACAGGATGACGATATATTACAAAAGTCAAAGTCGATAGATGGTTGTCTTAAGTATTTTTTCTGGAATTTTTTTTTTATGTCAACAATACAAGCTTTTGTTTTCTTTGGCATTTATTTTTTTATTTCATATCTAACAATAATTGTCGATTATTAACAATAAACATTGTTTCTTTTATCTTTTTTTATTATCGGGAATCCAAGCCGCCATTTTGTTTACATTACGAAAAAAGTAGTCCGATGAACATCGTCTATCGAAAAATAAACTGACAAAACCCCGCCTCCATAAGCGCTTATACCCAATCAGAGTATAGGATTTCTAATTATGTAAATCATATAAGAATTATATACTAATATATACAGTCATGTGACAAGTTCCAAATCAATAAAATTAAGCAAAAATAATTTTCGAAATTTCATACTGTTTGAAAAAATAGTAAAATTTTGTTTTTTGACATGTACTTCATATAAATGACGGAACTTATCATAAGCTTATTTTATTCATGTAATTCTTACCTTTTTGTTTATGTATATTTTAGGCTGCATCTCCCACACCTTTGGCTAGACGTTTGAGTGTAGTAAAACCTAAAACTGAAAGTTCTGCTGCTAGTGAAATATTAGAAGATGTTGAGTTAACTCCCTTGGAAATAGAACTTAAGCAAGCAGAGGATGTTAAAATGTTATATCAACAAGACACATTACTGAACAGAATTCAGGAATTAGTGGAAAACTTTGATGCTGAACTGAGAATTCTCAGACATGACAAATTCAAATTGGATATAGTGATGAAGAATGCTGATCTTAGGTAAGTTTATGATGTTCTATGTGTTGTAACATGAATGCGTTCTTTTCCTTTGATCTTTTCATAATTGATATGCCAAAAGGTAAGCAACAGCTAAGAACTATGAAGTATTACACACAGATACGAGATATTGCACACTTTAAATCTGGGCTGTAATTTTATTACTCTCGTAGAGCTGTGTTCGATTGTTTACCCCGTTTAACTCGGAGAATCGTGGTATAAATATTACTTAATGGTATCTTATACTAGTAAATATCACATCAATGATTCACATTCTGTCTTATTTAACATACAAAGCAAATGTTAGTAATTGCTAGGCATCAGGACATTTTTGACTCAAGACTTGATTGAGACACTTTTAGAATTATATTTATTTTCTAAGACAGATTTCAGTCAAAATACTAGTCTTCTGTAGACATTACTGACGTTTAATCATCTATATATATCTCTGAAAAATTGGTTTGGTTTATGGTGTTTAAAGCCACTTTCAACAATATTTCAGTTATATCATGCCAATCTGTTTTATTGGTTGCGGAAACTGGAGTACACAGAGAAAACCACTGACCTGTCGCAAGTCAAGAACAAACTTTATCACATAATGTTGTATCGAGCACACCTCGTCTGTGCTGAATTCAGACTCATAGCGTTAATGGTGATAGGCACTAATTGCATAGGTAGTTTTAAATCCAACTACCATACGATCACGGCCACAATAACCCCTCTGAACAATTAAAAGTGAACATAATTGTTTATCTAAATATAAAACTATGATAATATCTTGTAAAACAATGTATTATTTTGTAACAGACAAGTGACATTGTTTGAGGAGTTAGTATTGCTGAAGGAGTATGAGAAGAGAGAAGACATTCTAGCAGACAAAGTCACCAGTAAAGCACAGGAGAAAATTGATATGCAAAATAAGGTAAATTTTATTTAAAAAATAAATTCTGGTAAATACATCTATCTTTACTGCTAAATTGGAACAATTAAAGCACAAGAGTTGATGAGCAAAATAATGTAAAATTTTATAAGATGTAGGTAAATACATCTGTTTGTATTGCTCCAATCAAGCTAGTAAATAAGTTTTGTATTGGAAGGGGAGATAATCAATATATTGCTTTTAAGAGTGTGTTAAATGTTTTCCCTTTGATTTTCTTGTTTGAATCAAGTTCTATGTTGTCAGCATCCATTTTTAAATCAACTTTTAAAATCCTGTCAAAGTTTTGAAAATATGTGGTTTTTTTTAAATTTATTGTGTTGATAAACAGCAGATTATTACATAGATTCCAGTGAAATACTGAGATTTCCAAGTTAAAGAAAAATCCTGTATTTCACTCCATGAAATTAAAACGTTTATTTTACTATGTGACGTTATAGTACCTAATGTCTTCACAATTGAAAATGTCACCAAGTGCCTGACAATAAAAAGCAAAATTCTTTTTTGGAACGTCTTAATAGTACCAATTAAAGAGTATTATCTATGTAATAAAGAGTATAAATACTGTTGTATTTCAAATGTAAAAAATAAATCACTTGTAGTTGAATAATGATGGTATTTCACTCGTGCTCTAACATGCATTCATGAAATACTGCTTTGTACGGTTAATTATGATTTATTTTTCGATATTTGGAATGCAAGAGTAGGTTATACTAAAATTATATTTGTTTCCTTTATTTACTTTTGCAGTGGAAATTGTCTTGATATTAATGCAATTTACTATTTATAGATCGTAGATATAACTGGAAAAATAGAAATAAAGAAGAAAGAAATAGAGAAGTTAGGAGAGAAAGACAGAGCTTTGAATGCTCAATTCTTACTTTTATTGGGAGAGAAAAATCAATGGGCAGAATATCTGACAAAAGTTTATAAGAAAAAGATCAAACGAGCCAAGAAAAAAGTCTCTGAAGATGGTATGAATTACTTAATAAATTAATGTCACATAGGGAGAATAATTGAACATGCATTATGTACTATAAAATTTAAGGTGTAAAAAAATAAATAATTTCTTCTAAACATTTTCAACTAAATTTGGTTCTTTTTGTAAGCTTCCTGGATATTTTGTCTTAAGTTTAACCTTTCCAAGACTTTACAATGAAATGTTGGCTTTCACTGGATTTCCTACTCTGAAAATAGTACTATTTTTTCCAGAAATTCTGTATTTGTAGATCATGTATTAAGCCCTCCATAAAGCTATCAAAATACAACTACATGTAAATCCAAACAAACAAAATTTAGTGCTCAAAAGAATCATTATCAATTAAGCCTCAGTTACAAATTTTATTGATGCCATCCCATAGAATATTTTTCATTCTAATATGACGTCCTTCAAACACTTTGAGTCCAAACCCCTGGTAAAAAAAATATTTATCTATGACCGATTACGTCATAGATAGACGTGGTCTATGCTTGTAAAGCGGCTGTTCCATGACACTCCCTTGTAAAAGATGCCCAATGATGCAATGCACAAAATAAATAAACATTCGTGTATTGGAAATTGGCTCGGGCGATATAGAAAACAGACAGGGAATATAAATCTGTATCCCGTGTGAAGATCCCAAATAACATAATTATAGTATTCTTGCAAAAATCACACAAATTAAAATTCCGCGAAATATTGTTGATGACTTTGGCACATAAACTACATGACGTCATATGAAGACTTCCAGTTTAGAACGTAAAAATCAGACGTTTTTTGGCTTTGTTCACGCCTCCTTGTCAAAGTGGAATTTGCAGTATTTTCCCTTTCTTTTGAATTGATATTCATGAATGACAACATTTAGTAATCTCAAAACATATTTACCATCGGCATTGAAACACCTTTTCGGTTGTCATTTCAAACATCTTTGGAAAAAACGAATATTATTGTAATAGTTCAGTCGGGTCAATTAATGGAATAGCCACAAACACTGAATGACCTAGGCCGCTTCGATTTGAAAATGTTCCGTAATTGTCCTATTAGAATCGAAATAATTACCGGTAGCCATATATTTATATTGTTTTTACCACGGATTGTCATTTTATGCCTTCATTTTATCCCTCGCTACCGCTCGAGGTAAAATATTCGGCATTAAGTGCCAACCCGTGATAAAAACAATATAAATATATGGCTACAGGTAATTATTTCTTAAATTTCTTTTGTTAATAGTAGGCTCATATCAATTAAATGTGTCATAGGATATGACATTGAATAAAAATGATCATATACAGTCAAACCTGTCCATGCAGTCACCTCTATTAAGCAGGTATTAAGCAGTCACCTGTATTAAAAGGTCACCTTTTTCTTGTCCTGTCATAGAAAATTGCATATGAATCGAACCTCTTGAAATTCACATGTCTTATAAGACCACTTTTTCTTTGACCCAAAGGTGACCTCTTAATACAAGTTTAACTGTACTAATATCATGTTTAGATATTGAAGTAAAGGAACGATGTTTTTTTTAGGTGCCCTTCAAAAAGAAAATTGTGATTTATTTTGACCCTTACATTTTAGATGAGGATGATGAAAGTGATGAGGATTCTGATGACGATTCTGAGTGGGATGAAGATGAGGATGAATCAGATGATGATGCTGGAGGTTACGACCTTGACATATGTCCTCCAGGATGTGACCAGGTACTTTATAAATTTGTAATATTCATATATATCAAAATAATAGTAATTTAAAAAATATATACTGTATATTGAATAGTAGAAATATTGGAGCCATTAGGCCAAAGAAAAAAAAAATGTGTGTTTACGGTCACCCGACCCACCCTATTTTTCAGCCGCCGACCCTAACCTTTTTTATCGGCAATTATTCCACCCTAATTTTTGCTAATGACCCTATCAATTTTTACGCAGAATTCGAATAACCATTTTTGTTGTTTAATCAACAGCAATGTTTTATTTATTCAACCGCTAGCTTTTTGTCGAAATTGAGAGGAAAGAAGGTAGAAAAACTGTGTAGCACGTCATAAAACAAATGACGGCTTACCGGAAATTTCGAAAATGAAATATCGGATTCTGGAACCGGGCACGACTATTTCCGGTTTTGCCGATAGTTTAGAAAAAAAAAAAAAAAAAAATTTTTTTTAATGCCGACCGACCAACCCTAGATTTTTTTTTACATGTGACAGTAAACACACATATTTTTTTTTGGCCTTACACATTGTACCTTGAATAATTAGATTTTTTTATCTCACTTATATACAATACAGTTAAACCTGTCTAAGTCAAACCCTAAATACAACAATGGAGTATAAATTAAAATAGAACTAAAGTCTTGATGTAGGAAATATTTGTTAGTTTACCCTGTATGAATCAACCTCTGTTTATTCCCAAACAAAAAACTTGTTCCAAGGAGGTTCATTTTGGACCGATTTAACAGTTCAATTTGATTCTTAAGCTCTGTTAGATTTTTCTCGTGTATAGATTTACCTTATAAACAGAATATTTCAATGTGTCATCATATATTTGTTTATTTAAGATTATGACTATATTTACAGAATTTGTATGATAATACGTGTGCCATGAGAGAGAAAAGGTTAGATATAGAGGAAGCATTAACAGAGGAGAAGAAGAATAATGAAGCACTGAAAAAAGAATTAGAAAGTATGAATAAAAAACTGAAGGTCATTATTAATGCCCTGAAGACAGCACAGAATGATTTAGAAGCATTCCAGGTTTGTTATATATGTGATTTTAGACAGAATTATGTTAACTTAATGAAATGGTATCTATTTTTTCCTGAAGATTATTATATAAAGTTAAAGATTTCTTCTCGTGAATGAGTGAAATATATTATATTGCTAATTGAAGTGACTTGCGGCAGGTCTGTGATTTTCTCCGGGTACTTCGGTTTCCTCCACCAATAAAACTGACAGCCATGATACAACTGAAATATTGTTGAAAGTGGTGTTAAACACCATAGCCCTAACACCTACCCCACAAGTACAATACTGATGATTGTATGTACACCTACCCCACAAGTACAATACTGATTATTGTATGTACACCTACCCCACAAGTACAATACTGATGATTGTATGTACACCTACCCCACAAGTACAATACTGATGATTGTATGTACACCTACCCCACAGGTACAATACTGATGATTGTATGTACACCTACTCCACAGGTACAATACTGATGATTGTATGTACACCTACCCCACAAGTACAATACTGATGATTGTATGTACACCTACCCCACAAGTACAATACTGATGATTGTATGTACACCTACCCCACAAGTACAATACTGATGATTGTATGTACACCTACCCCACAGGTACAATACTGATGATTGTATGTACACCTACTCCACAGGTACACTACTGATGATTGTATGTACACCTACCCCACAAGTACAATACTGATGATTGTATGTACACCTACCCCACAAGTACACTACTGATGATTGTATGTACACCTACCCCACAAGTACACTACTGATGATTGTATGTACACCTACCCCACAAGTACAATACTGATGATTGTATGTACACCTACCCCACAAGTACAATACTGATGATTGTATGTACACCTACCCCACAAGTACAATACTGATGATTGTATGTACACCTACCCCACAAGTACAATACTGATGATTGTATGTACACCTACCCCACACGTACAATACTGATGATTGTATGTACACCTACCCCACAAGTACAATACTGATGAGTGTATGTACACCTACCCCACAAGTACAATACTGATGATTGTATGTACACCTACCCCACAGGTACAATACTGATGATTGTATGTACACCTACCCCACAAGTACAATACTGATGATTGTATGTACACCTACCCCACAAGTACAATACTGATGATTGTATGTACACCTACCCCACAAGTACAATACTGATGATTGTATGTACACCTACCCCACAAGTACAATACTGATGATTGTATGTACACCTACCCCACAAGTACAATACTGATGATTGTATGTACACCTACCCCACAGGTACAATACTGATGATTGTATGTACACCTACTCCACAGGTACACTACTGATGATTGTATGTACACCTACCCCACAAGTACACTACTGATGATTGTATGTACACCTACCCCACAAGTACAATACTGATGATTGTATGTACACCTACCCCACAAGTACAATACTGATGATTGTATGTACACCTACCCCACAAGTACAATACTGATGATTGTATGTACACCTACCCCACAAGTACAATACTGATGATTGTATGTACACCTACCCCACAAGTACAATACTGATGATTGTATGTACACCTACCCCACAAGTACAATACTGATGATTGTATGTACACCTACCCCACAAGTACAATACTGATGATTGTATGTACACCTACCCCACAAGTACAATACTGATGATTGTATGTACACCTACCCCACAAGTACAATACTGATGATTGTATGTACACCTACCCCACAAGTACAATACTGATGATTGTATGTACACCTACCCCACAAGTACAATACTGATGATTGTATGTACACCTACCCCACAAGTACAATACTGATGATTGTATGTACACCTACCCCACAAGTACAATACTGATGATTGTATGTACACCTACCCCACAAGTACAATACTGATGATTGTATGTACACCTACCCCACAAGTACAATACTGATGATTGTATGTACACCTACATCACAAGTACAATACTGATGATTGTAAGTACACCTACCCCACAAGTACAATACTGATGATTGTATGTACACCTACTCCACAAGTACAATACTGATGATTGTAAGTACACCTACTCCACAAGTACAATACTGATGATTGTATGTACACCTACTCCACAAGTACAATACTGATGATTGTATGTACACCTACCCCACAAGTACAATACTGATGATTGTATGTACACCTACCCCACAAGTACAATACTGATGATTGTATGTACACCTACCCCACAAGTACAATACTGATGATTGTATGTACACCTACCCCACAAGTACAATACTGATGATTGTAAGTACACCTACTCCACAAGTACAATACTGATGATTGTATGTACACCTACTCCACAAGTACAATACTGATGATTGTAAGTACACCTACTCCACAAGTACAATACTGATGATTGTATGTACACCTACTCCACAAGTACAATACTGATGATTGTATGTACACCTACTCCACAAGTACAATACTGATGATTGTATGTACACCTACTCCACAAGTACAATACTGATGATTGTGTGTACACCTACCCCACAAGTACAATACTGATGAGTGTATGTACACCTACCCCACAAGTACAATACTGATGATTGTATGTACACCTACCCCACAGGTACAATACTGATGATTGTATGTACACCTACTCCACAGGTACAATACTGATGATTGTATGTACACCTACCCCACAAGTACAATACTGATGATTGTATGTACACCTACCCCACAAGTACAATACTGATGATTGTATGTACACCTACCCCACAAGTACAATACTGATGATTGTATGTACACCTACCCCACAGGTACAATACTGATGATTGTATGTACACCTACTCCACAGGTACACTACTGATGATTGTATGTACACCTACCCCACAAGTACAATACTGATGATTGTATGTACACCTACCCCACAAGTACACTACTGATGATTGTATGTACACCTACCCCACAAGTACACTACTGATGATTGTATGTACACCTACCCCACAAGTACAATACTGATGATTGTATGTACACCTACCCCACAAGTACAATACTGATGATTGTATGTACACCTACCCCACAAGTACAATACTGATGATTGTATGTACACCTACCCCACAAGTACAATACTGATGATTGTATGTACACCTACCCCACAAGTACAATACTGATGATTGTATGTACACCTACCCCACAAGTACAATACTGATGAGTGTATGTACACCTACCCCACAAGTACAATACTGATGATTGTATGTACACCTACCCCACAGGTACAATACTGATGATTGTATGTACACCTACCCCACAAGTACAATACTGATGATTGTATGTACACCTACCCCACAAGTACAATACTGATGATTGTATGTACACCTACCCCACAAGTACAATACTGATGATTGTATGTACACCTACCCCACAAGTACAATACTGATGATTGTATGTACACCTACCCCACAAGTACAATACTGATGATTGTATGTACACCTACCCCACAGGTACAATACTGATGATTGTATGTACACCTACTCCACAGGTACACTACTGATGATTGTATGTACACCTACCCCACAAGTACACTACTGATGATTGTATGTACACCTACCCCACAAGTACAATACTGATGATTGTATGTACACCTACCCCACAAGTACAATACTGATGATTGTATGTACACCTACCCCACAAGTACAATACTGATGATTGTATGTACACCTACCCCACAAGTACAATACTGATGATTGTATGTACACCTACCCCACAAGTACAATACTGATGATTGTATGTACACCTACCCCACAAGTACAATACTGATGATTGTATGTACACCTACCCCACAAGTACAATACTGATGATTGTATGTACACCTACCCCACAAGTACAATACTGATGATTGTATGTACACCTACCCCACAAGTACAATACTGATGATTGTATGTACACCTACCCCACAAGTACAATACTGATGATTGTATGTACACCTACCCCACAAGTACAATACTGATGATTGTATGTACACCTACCCCACAAGTACAATACTGATGATTGTATGTACACCTACCCCACAAGTACAATACTGATGATTGTATGTACACCTACCCCACAAGTACAATACTGATGATTGTATGTACACCTACCCCACAAGTACAATACTGATGATTGTATGTACACCTACCCCACAAGTACAATACTGATGATTGTATGTACACCTACATCACAAGTACAATACTGATGATTGTAAGTACACCTACCCCACAAGTACAATACTGATGATTGTATGTACACCTACTCCACAAGTACAATACTGATGATTGTAAGTACACCTACTCCACAAGTACAATACTGATGATTGTATGTACACCTACTCCACAAGTACAATACTGATGATTGTATGTACACCTACCCCACAAGTACAATACTGATGATTGTATGTACACCTACCCCACAAGTACAATACTGATGATTGTATGTACACCTACCCCACAAGTACAATACTGATGATTGTATGTACACCTACCCCACAAGTACAATACTGATGATTGTAAGTACACCTACTCCACAAGTACAATACTGATGATTGTATGTACACCTACTCCACAAGTACAATACTGATGATTGTAAGTACACCTACTCCACAAGTACAATACTGATGATTGTATGTACACCTACTCCACAAGTACAATACTGATGATTGTATGTACACCTACTCCACAAGTACAATACTGATGATTGTATGTACACCTACTCCACAAGTACAATACTGATGATTGTGTGTACACCTACCCCACAAGTACAATACTGATGAGTGTATGTACACCTACCCCACAAGTACAATACTGATGATTGTATGTACACCTACCCCACAAGTACAATACTGATGATTGTAAGTACACCTACCCCACAAGTACAATACTGATGATTGTATGTACACCTACCCCACAAGTACAATACTGATGATTGTATGTACACCTACATCACTAGTACAATACTGATGATTGTATGTACACCTACCCCACAAGTACAATACTGATGATTGTATGTACACCTACCCCACAAGTACAATACTGATGATTGTATGTACACCTACCCCACAAGTACAATACTGATGATTGTAAATACACCTACCCCACAAGTACAATACTGATGATTGTATCTACACCTACCCCACAAGTACAATACTGATGATTGTATGTACACCTACCCCACAAGTACAATACTGATGATTGTATGTACACCTACCCCACAAGTACAATACTGATGATTGTATGTACACCTACATCACAAGTACAATACTGATGATTGTATGTACACCTACCCCACAAGTACAATACTGATGATTGTATGTACACCTACCCCACAAGTACAATACTGATGATTGTATGTACACCTATTCCACAAGTACAATACTGATGATTGTATGTACACCTACATCACAAGTACAATACTGATGATTGTATGTACACCTACCCCACAAGTACAATACTGATGATTGTATGTACACCTACCCCACAAGTACAATACTGATGATTGTATGTACACCTATTCCACAAGTACAATACTGATGATTGTATGTACACCTACCCCACAAGTACAATACTGATGATTGTATGTACACCTACCCCACAAGTACAATACTGATGATTGTATGTACACCTACCCCACAAGTACAATACTGATGATTGTATGTACACCTACCCCACAAGTACAATACTGATGATTGTATGTACACCTACCCCACAAGTACAATACTGATGATTGTATGTACACCTACCCCACAAGTACAATACTGATGATTGTATGTACACCTACCCCACAAGTACAATACTGATGATTGTATGTACACCTACCCCACAAGTACAATACTGATGATTGTATGTACACCCACATCACAAGTACAATACTGATGATTGTATGTACACCTACCCCACAAGTACAATACTGATGATTGTATGTACACCTACCCCACAAGTACAATACTGATGATTGTATGTTTTCTGAACTGTGAACCCAATCTATTGAAAGACGAATTTCAATCTACAGGGAAAAAGATGAAGTTGAAAGGAACGTCTGATGTCAACAAAGATTTATATAAATGTTACCTTAACAGCAATCTTTATGTATTTATTATAAATGCCTCTAAACTCATAGGATGGAGAGTAGCATGTTATGGCACTTCAATACTACTGATAGCAATTATTAATTTACTTTGAAAATATTTCAATATCGTTTAGTATCTTTGGTGTTTATTAATGTTGAAATGTGATTTTATGTCTGATTACCTTCTCCCTGTCTTGTTTTCACCTCAACTTAGGAAATAGATCTTTTTAATTCACAGCAACATGAATTTAATAATTATAAAGCTCAATGCTATTCCCCAGTTTTCATGTCAATTTATTTGTTTTGTTACTTGAAATGATCATCAGTGACTTGCAACATGTCTGTGGTTTTCTCTGGGTACTCCAGTTTCCTCCACCATTAAAACTAATTGCCACGATATAACTGATATATTGATTAAAGGGGTGTTAAACACTATAATCCTAACCTCTAACCCCTTGAAATGATTTTGACGACCTTGTAAGTGTAAATAATAATAAAACTTCATTGTATTTTACAGTTAGAGAAACAACAGAAATTGAACGAATTAGATGTGGTTGTTACCTTGAAGTTACACCAGATACAGTATATGATAAATGGAATACTACCTCAAGATTTGTCACAAACTTTAGTGTTTGAATCTAATGGTGTGGCTAGATTACAACAGAGAATCAAAGAATTGGAACATGAAAAACAACTACAGAAAAAACAAATGAAGTAAGTTTTTAAAGATTGTAATAGTTCTTTAAGAATATTGAATGAGTATGTAGACTGGCAATACTCCTCTCATTAATGGATATTTGACTGCCATTTGTTGCTTGAATTGGATTTTAAATAAAAATAAAACAGCAAATGCAATTTTGTGGGAAGAAACATAAATATCATGCTTGTACATGTGTGAAGTACTATTTTGTGGGAAGAGACATAAATATCATGCTTGTACATGTGTGAAGTACTATTTTGTGGGAAGAGACATAAATATCATGCTTGTACATGTGTGAAGTACTATTTTGTGGGAAGAGACATAAATATCATGCTTGTACATGTGTGAAGTACTATTTTGTGGGAAGGGACATAAATATCATGCTTGTACATGTGTGAAGTACTATTTCGTGGGAAGGGACATAAATATCATGCTTGTACATGTGTGAAGTACTATTTTGTGGGAAGAGACATAAATATCATGCTTGTACATGTGTGAAGTACTATTTTGTGGGAAGAGACATAAATATCATGCTTGTACATGTGTGAAGTACTATTTTGTGGGAAGAGCCATAAATATCATGCTTGTACATGTGTGAAGTACTATTTTGTAGGAAGGGACATAAATATCATGCTTGTACATGTGTGAAGTACTATTTTGTGGGAAGGGACATAAATATCATGCTTGTACATGTGTGAAGTACTATTTTGTGGGAAGGGACATAAATATCATGCTTGTACATGTGTGAAGTACTATTTTGTGGGAAGGGACATAAATATCATGCTTGTACATGTGTGAATTACTATTTTGTGGGAAGGGACATAAACATCATGCTTGTACATGTCTGAAGTACTATTTTATGGGAAGAGACATAAATATCATGCTTGTACATGTGTGAAGTACTATTTTGTGGGAAAAGACATACATATCATGCTTGTACATGTGTGAAGTACTATTTTGTGGGAACAGACATAAATATCATGCTTGTACATGTGTGAAGTACTATTTTGTAGGAACAGACATAAATATCATGCTTGTACATGTGTGAAGTACTATTTTGTGGGAAGGGACATAAATATCATGCTTGTACATGTCTGAAGTACTATTTTATGGGAAAAGACATACATATCATGCTTGTACATGTGTGAAGTACTATTTTGTGGGAAGGGACATAAATATTATGCTTGTACATGCGTGAAGTACTATTTTGTGGGAACAGACATAAATATCATGCTTGTACATGTGTGAAGTACTATTTTGTGGGAAGGGACATAAATATCATGCTTGTACATGTGTGAAGTACTATTGTGTGGGAACAGACATAAATATCATGCTTGTACATGTGTGAAGTACTATTTTGTGGGAAGGGACATAAATATTATGCTTGTACATGCGTGAAGTACTATTTTGTGGGAACAGACATAAATATCATGCTTGTACATGTGTGAAGTACTATTGTGTGGGAAGAGACATAAATATCATGCTTGTAAATGTGTGAAGTACTATTTTACCTGGGTTGTTTCATTGTGTTGAATTATCAAATAAAATTTATTCATGTTTAGAATTTTTGATATGTGTATGATACATTTTGTTTATTTTGCAGAGAATCTAGAAAGACTCATGTAACATTGATTAAAGACAGGAAAATATTTGATGCCAAGATTAGTCAAATGGAAGAACAGACAAATGAGATGATGGTTGCCAAATTTGGACGTGTTGTTGACCTAGAAAAATTAGAAACAATCACAGTCAATAGAGCTATAGAAGAATTAAAGGAGAAATTGAGAATGACAGAAATACAATGTTCAGAGGAACTAGTTGAATGGGATGTAAGTGTTTTATAAATGTAAAATTTATTATCTAGTATTGTATTTTTTTGTCAGACATTTAGTGGAACTTGTGCAATTCAACACCTGAATTTTCCAACATCCTGTGACATCCGACAAACATTTATGCTCCCAAAGTATTTCTGTTAACTAATGTAAAACCTGAGTATTTCGACATCCTGTACAATCCAACACATTTCCCTGGTCCCTTGGTGTGTCAGATTAGACAGGTTCCACTGTACTAGAAAATTGTGTCCTTGAAAGATAATCTTAGGGATATCTATATATAGTGTTTTATCTAGGACTGAAAAGGGGCATGGAATTTTTTTTTTAAAAAGGGCACTTTGCGCATAGAATTTACCAAAAAGGGCACATGGAAAAAATAGGGTAGGTAGGTAGGTAAAACCATTTTATTTTTCAAAATTATTATGATTTCTTGACTTTAATAGTGCTTAGCCAAAATGTGATGACTTGGTGATGTTTTACAAAAAATACCAATAAAATGTGCTAGGGTAGGCAGAAAAAATAGGGATGGTACTGTAGGGAAACCTTGAACAGAGATATATTTTTTTCTGGCCTTATTCATACACACATGACACAGGTACATGTGGGATGGGTCAAAGAGAACTGCTATCAAAACATCTACAATAATTAACGTTTATACAAATGTTGAATAGTAAAGGCCTACAGGTGTTTTGGGGGAATCCATATAAACTGCTATCAAAACATTGTTGACAGATTACCAAGCTCAGGTAAACATCACCACCGCTGATGAATGTTGATTAAAAATTGACACTTCATTACAAGTTCACACAATTTTATGGCGGCTGAAACATTTTATATACCTGCTGAAGAATTTCATTAGGTTTCAGCCTGAGGCTGCTTCTGCCTTCCTCATCTCCTCCCTTTTTCTTTTCCTTTGTCGGCAGTCAGCATTTTTTATTTTCACAATGGCGTCAAAATTTGATAGTTCGGCAGAGTTGTCGCCCTTCAACCAAGCGATATTACGGATCGTTTGAAGAAATGAAAAAGGGCACATCGGCAATACATGGTGCCACGTTTTTTTTATCAAAAGGGGCATGGTGCTCAGAAAAAGGGGCATGGCACCGCGCCATTCTATTTTTCTTTAGATAAAACACTACTATATAGATAGAGATGACTTCATTGACACATGTTCAGAGTTTATTTTCTGTTAAATTAATATTTATTTCAACTTTTATTATGAAAAGAAAGTTTTAAACAATGATGGTCAACAATTCCACCAATATCAACAAAACAAACAAGCACCTTTCTCACCTCAACTCATTGAACATAAAAAAAGACCATGACATATGACGTCAGAAATCCATGTCCTGACATATTGTGGTTATTGTATATTAATATCATTTATATAATTTCAGGACAAAATAAAAGACAAGAAGATTAGGATAACGTCATTAATTAGAGACAATACAAATAGGTTGGATCAACTTTGTGTTCTTATGAATGAACAGAAACAGTTTGAAAAATCATTGGATTCAAGACAGAAAAATCTGGTAAGTAATTTTTATTTTAAATTACATACATTTATAACTTTGCACTTGATGTGCAGTGGAAAACATAAATATCATCTTGAAATGATTTTTAGCTCATGTTGCCTAAGGCAATGTGAGCTTTTGCCATCACTTGGCGTCCATCGTCTGTCGTCCGTTAACTTTTCACATTTTAATCTTCTCCTCTCATACCCCCTTAGCCAAATGAACTGAAACTTGTTAGGAAGCATCTATGGAAGGTCCTCTATAAAGTTTGTTCATTTTGTCCCGATCCATTAACAAACATGGCTGCCACAGGCAATTCTTGTTTCTGATTGGCCAATTTTTTTTAATCTTCTCCTCTGAAACCGCTTGTTTAAAATTAATTTTTTTTTTTATTTAAATACAT
Source organism: Bathymodiolus septemdierum (assembly GCA_963383655.1). NCBI lineage: Eukaryota > Metazoa > Mollusca > Bivalvia > Mytilida > Modiolidae > Bathymodiolus > Bathymodiolus septemdierum. Next base: position 42,769,151 of record OY726521.1, on the reverse strand, counting down.
TTTAAGAATTTTTGTGACATCAACTTTGTGAAAATTAATAGCTGCATTAACAGCAATAAAAATTTCAAGGAGTGAGTTACAGATCTCTAATGCTGGAAATATGAATCAATTTGTACAGTTATATTAAACTTCAACAACGTAACAGAAACGAAAGTCAAATTTAAAGAATACTGGAAGTGGAATTTAAAGAACACAGAGAAAAACAAAAAATTCTGCTTTTAAGAGTTAAACAGGTGCTAAATTTATCCTATAGAATATAATTTATGTTTGCCTAATGAATATATGCAGTTTGACATGTTACCTTATTATTTTAGGGTGAGGAATATTCTGGTGCTCGCAAAGCTGATGTTCATGAGAAACAGAGATTGATACAGTTAGTGCAGTTACAAGCTCAAGAAATTGATGCTCTAAAAGAGGAGATCATGTTGTTATCACGTAAAGGTGGACATATACTACCACCAGCACAACCACCACTACCACAGACACCCCCTAATCTTAGAACTATTAGTAATTAATTAATGTGATAGCAAATAAATTATCTTGGACTTAGTAAGTAAATTACTGAGATAGAAAGTGAATTACCATCTTATCCTTGAACTAATAGTAATTAATTACTGATATGACATGTAAATTACATTACCATGGACTAATTGTTATTAAGTATTATGATATTATGTTAATTACCACAATGTGAACTTTTAGTAATTAATTACTTAGATATCAAGTAAATTACCATATTGGTGATTAGTAGTAATTAACTACTGTGATAGCCAGTGAAATTACCATCTTATTCTTGAACTAATAGTAATTAATTACTATGAGAGCATGTTAATTACCATATTGTGAACATTTAGTAATTAATTACTGAGATATCAAGTAAATCACTGTTTTATCTGTGGACAATCAACAATTATCATTGACAGCAATATCAAGGAAGAACAAAATTGACTTTGAACAAAGAAAATATGCATAATTTGTATTAAAAATATGAATTTTCTTTTTCTTTTGAAATGAACCGATCAGAAATGTTGACTACAGGTAATATAATTGTTTAATATAGTTATGATATTTGAGGCTTAAACAGATGAATCTGTGTCAATAACTCTAAAGCATTTTTATTATTTAAACACATGTACTATTTACAACAGATATAATTTATTGTTTTATGTTTTATTGATATATGTTATTTTTTTCTGAATCCGTCCTTTCTTTTTACTCTAATTATCTGTGATATAGATTTTGTAAATTAATAAAGATCTGTTATATGCATGGATATTGTTTGTTTATATCAAGTTCAAAAGAAGTAACTTTTATCCTCTCTTTAGAGACCAATACTCTTGTCAGTTTTATATATAAAAATATAATAATACAAAAACATCCTCTTAGAATTCCCTATTGTTAAAAATTTCTGCAGCAGAATTCTGTGAAAATGATCAAGTTTATCCATTTCTACATTTTCTATATGTTACTGTCTTGGTAGTATGATAATGGTAAATCTGATGACCCATCTTGGAGTTATTGCCCTTTTTTCATCAAATTTGTAAAATTTTAATACTTTTCGTCTTGTATTTCAAAAACTGTGCGGCATATCAAGATCTACCCACCCTGCAATTTTGAAGTAAATCCCATTACCCATTTTGGAGTTATTTCCCTTTTTTCATCAAATTTTCAAAATTTTAATACTTTTCGTCCTTTATTTCAAAAACTATAAGAGACAGATGGTAAGTTGAAACTGCAAACATGTTCAGCATGTCAAGATCTACCTACCCTGCAATTTTGAAGTAAATTTGATTACCCATCTTGGAGTTATTGCCCTTTTTTCATCAATTTTTTATTTTATTTTAATACTTTTCGTCTTATATTTCAAAAACTATTGAGAGATAGATGTTAAGTTTAAATTACAAAAATGTGCAGCATGTCAAGATCTACCTACCCTGCAATTTTGAAGTAAATCCCATTACCGATTTTGACCGATTATGCAAATTAGAAAAAAGGGGGAATGAAATTAAAAAAAAACCTCCTCCTCTGAAACTACTGAGTCAATCTCAACCAAACTTTGCTGAAATGATCAAAATTGTGTCCGTCAGCGCCGTCCTGTATCCAAGATGGCCGCCATTACTAAAAATAGAAATTTCTTCAAATGGCCAAAACTGCTCTATTTTAAGCCAGAAAGTGCCCAAATTTGAACTGTATAAGCATAATGATGAGCTTTTTAACATATATTACGGGATTTTTTATGAACTTTGAACTTTTGCCTATTTTGACCGATTATGCAAATTAGAAAAAAGGGGGGATAATTAAAAAAAAATCTTCTCCTCTGAAACTACTGAGCCAATCTCAACTAAACTTTGCTGAAATGATTCTTGGGTGGTCCTCTTCCAAAATTGTGTCCGGCATTTCAGAACACCGACCAAGATGGCCGCCACAGCCGAACTTAATTTAACATAGAACCCTATGGGAAATTCCCATAAAAATATTCTTGTCTGAAAACATTTGCTCAATAAGAACAAAATTTTGATGAAATAGTCATTGGATGGTTCTCTTCCAAAAATGTGTCCGGCGGTTCGGCCCTTCGATCAAGATGGCACCCACAGCCGAACTTAGCTTAACATAGGACCCTATGGGAAATTCACATAAAAATCTTCTCCTGAGAAACCACTGGGCCAATTGCTACCAAACTTTTGTGGAATGATCCTTGGATGGCCCCCTTCCAAAATTGTGTTCGGTGATCCCGACTTCCAGCCAAGATGGCCGCAAAGCTAAAAATAGAAAAAAGGGGGGATGAAATTAAAAAAAAATCTCCTCTGAAACTACTGAGCCAATCTCAACCCAACTTTGCTGAAATGATCCTTGGGTGGTCCCCTTTCAAAATTGTGTCCGTCAGCGCCGTCCTGTATTCAAGATGACCACCATTACTAAAAATAGAAATTTCTTCAAATGACCAAAACTGCTCTATTTTAAGCCAGAAAGTGCCCAAATTTATGAACTTTGAACTTTTGCCTATTTTGACCGATTATGCAAATTAGAAAAAAGGGGGGATGAAATTAAAAAAAAATCTTCTCTGAAACTACTGAGCCAATCTCAACCAAACTTTGCTGAAATGATTCTTGGGTGGTCCTCTTCCAAAATTGTGTCCGGCATTTCAGAACACCGACCAAGATGGCCGCCACAGCCGAACTTAATTTAACATAGAACCCTATGGGAAATTCCCATAAAAATATTCTTGTCTGAAAACATTTGCTCAATAAGAACAAAATTTTGATTAAATAGTCATTGGATGGTTCTCTTCCAAAAATGTGTCCGGCGGTTCGGCCCTTCGATCAAGATGGCACCCACAGCCGAACTTAGCTTAACATAGGACCCTATGGGAAATCACATAAAAATCTTCTCCTGAGAAACCACTGGGCCAATTGCTACCAAACTTTTGTGGAATGATCCTTGGATGGCCCCCTTCCAAAATTGTGTTCGGTGATCCCGACTTCCAGCCAAGATGGCCGCAAAGCTAAAAATAGAAAAAAGGGGGGATGAAATTAAAAAAAAATCTCCTCTGAAACTACTGAGCCAATCTCAACCCAACTTTGCTGAAATGATCCTTGGGTGGTCCCCTTTCAAAATTGTGTCCGTCAGCGCCGTCCTGTATTCAAGATGACCACCATTACTAAAAATAGAAATTTCTTCAAATGACCAAAACTGCTCTATTTTAAGCCAGAAAGTGCCCAAATTTATGAACTTTGAACTTTTGCCTATTTTGACCGATTATGCAAATTAGAAAAAAGGGGGGATGAAATTAAAAAAAAATCTTCTCCTCTGAAACTACTGAGCCAATCTCAACCAAACTTTGCTGAAATGATTCTTGGGTGGTCCTCTTCCAAAATTGTGTCCGGCATTTCAGAACACCGACCAAGATGGCCACCACAGCCGAACTTAATTTAACATAGGACCCTATGAGAAATTCCCATAAAAATCTTCTTGTCTGAAACCATTTGCTCAATAAGAACAAAATTTTGATGAAATAGTCATTGAATGATTCTCTTCCAAAAATGTGTCCGGCGGTTCGGCCCTTCAATAAAGATGGCCCCCACAGCCGAACTTAGCTTAACATAGGACCCTATGGGAAATTCACATAAAAATTTTCTTGTCTGGAACCAGTTGGTCAATTGGAACCAAACTTTGATAAAATAGTCATTTGGTGGTCCTCTTCCAAAATTTTGTCCGGTGGTCCCGCCCTCTGACCAAGATGGCCACCACAGTGCAGTTGCGTTGTTATTGAAAGTAGCTTTGATCCAGGTGAGCGATTACAGGCTCCTGGGAGCCTCTTGTTGGTGTTTTAGCACCACTTTTAGCAATATTTTAGCTATATCATGGCGACCAGTTTTAGTGGTGGAAGAAGCCGGAGAGAACCACCGACCATGGGCAAGCAACTGGTAATGGGGATTTCATTCTCATGATTTGTTGAAGAATGAAGATTATTTCCGTTTTTAGGTCATCTAGCCCAACAGGACATTTGGGCTTTGTCACCACTTTGTGTCTGTTATTGTCTGTGTCATGTATTAATTTTTGTCTCTCTTCTTTCAATATATTGAACGATTTAAAGCAAGCAGGTTTCGAATGGTCCTAGTATAATAAACCTGACTCCAATATATTTTTATGCATTTAAGGCACAATGTAGCTTAAGTCATGGGTCAGAAAATGTGTTCCTTTACACAATGAATCAGATTAAAACGTAATTACTCACATTAATAACTGTCCTTGCTATTAAGGACATGGCTTAAGTTGGGATCCTGTAAGAAAGTGGTTGAAGAACTTGTCAGAAAATACAAGCTGGATTGTAATTAATAGTACATGAATGGTATTGGATGACTCTTTACAAAGTTTTAAGATCTTCTCTTATACCACTGAACATTTGAAAGCATACTAGACCTGAATGTTCCATTGATAGTCCTCTACACACTCTATATACATTTTGTCAGAAATGTATCTGAAATCTAAAATGGCTTACATGTCAGGATATAAGATAAGGACCATATTGAAATACAAATATTTTTGTAAAGTAGTGCACAATTAATGAAGGTCCTTACTAAGCACAATAGCTTGCAGCAAGCTTGTCACTAACCAATATCAGATCTGCATCAAACACATTTCTTAACAGGAAACCAAAATGAAAATTCGCAGAAAAGTTGCTGTAACATCTCAATGCAACAGCTTTGTATAAAACTTGGGGAAAAGTATATTGTTTGCAAGGAAATTAAACATTGAAAATAAAAGATGTTTGTTAGAACATTAAAGAAAAATATAGCTTCGTAAGTGCATACTTCCAACTACCAGTCTGTTCAAACTTGAAAATGGTAGGTCATAGTTATGGACTGAAGTTACTCTGTAATGATGTGCAAAGCTTAAGACAGACAGCAGCAGGATTGTAGCTTTGTTTGCAGGAAACCATCCATATATGGGTACAAAATGTTGGAAGGAGGTTGCAGTATTTATACCACAATCGTGCACCAACTATAGATTGTACTTGAAAATAATTGCCACGAACTTGCAGCCAATGTTTGCAAGAAATATATATTTTTTTCAATAAGGCCAACCGATGATTGCAAAATATTTTTAAAATATTTTTCTGATGTCCAATACGATTTCCATATTAGATGATGTTCCTGTCGTTCAACAGTAACACGACGGGTGTCACTAGTGGAGCAGGAACTGCTAACACTCCCGGAGCACATGAATTCACCGTCGGTTTTTTAATGAGAAGAAAGTGACCAGTTTATTGAGTGAGTTATTGTTGTTTAACTCGATGTGGAAACTTTCAGTTATATCATGTGCGAGAGCAAGTTAAATCGATGAGAGCATGTTCGCTGTGTACTAGACAGACACGCTTTTGATAGTGCTAGCTTACTGAAACAATAGTCCGTGGGTAGACATGTCGCTCTACTAACACATTATCCCGAATCCGAGCCAACCAGACCTTGGTTTTACTACTTAATGCTACATGCTTAGCGGCGGAGCAATATACATGTATACCGATTATATAGTCTTTGGTTTGACCTCACCGGAATTCGAACCCACGATCTACTGCACTCGAGACGAACACGCTAACCATTACAACATATATGCGGTTTCAAATTTAATTGAAGTTCATTTATTGTGGTAAGAGAAGCACTATGTGTTCATTTGATATATCCATATCTGTAAACAATGCGACTTGTCGGATAGGGAAGGTTTCGTGATTATTATAACCACGTAGGTAGTCAGAGCTTCCTGTCTTATTTGTTTGTGTTAATATTTACTGACATTATCTCATCTTTGTTTGATGTTCAATAAACAATTATGAATGCTGTGTACTCCATCAACTTTAGATTGTCAGTTATATCTTAATTGATCTGTTCTGTGGTTATTTATTAATACATGTGGTTAATTAAAAATAACTGTTGACCTTTAAGAGAATGAAAGTAGAGGTCACGAATGCACCATTGTCGGAAATCCATGAGTGATCACGCTCTGAATATACCTATCACCACCCTTTCGTCAATTCATATGAAAAACTCTGTAACTGAACTCTATTTAGTTTCCATAACAACATAAGTTATACCATCACTCATTTTGTTTCTATTAGATGGAATTTGTAGATTAGGAAAGTTACCCCTTTAGTATCCTCAAGCTCTTCTTACCACCTTGCTATTCGATATAGTATTCATCTCGATGTCTTGTATATATTGATCAATTGCTTTTTTGAACAAATTGTTGATATTTTTTTAACAAAGCTTACTATCAAGAGTCATATATACTAATTTAGCGCATAGTAGTGTGGTCACATTCTCTATCCAGAGTTGTCGTTCCTGCTACGCTACACAACATCTGTCAACGCTCATTTTACAAGATTTTTGTAAAATTTAGAAACAGTAAACAAAATGTACTTGAAATTGTTTTAATCATATTATATATCAATAAAGATGAAAATAAATCACCCATTTCAAATCAATTCTCTCTTAAAAATTATCCCCCCCCCCCCCCCCCCCCACTTCTTGGAGAACTATTTGGCGGAGGTAAAAATTAAAACGTTAAAAACGATCACAAGTGATTTTTAAGAGAGAATTGATTTGAAATGAGTGATTTATTTTCATCTTTATTGATATTTACAATAATTAAAACAATCTTAAGTACCTTTTTTTACTGTTTCTAAATTTTACAAAAATCTTGAAAAATGGGCGTTGACAGAGATGGAGTGTAGCGTAGCAGGAACGACAACTCTGGATAGAGAATGGTGTGGTCATCGTAGCCGAGTGGTTAGATGGAAGTTCTGAAAGTCAAAGTAAACTTTAAAAAGCACAGCATTGGTTCGAGACACGAAAGTCACAAGATAAGTATAACACGTTTTTAAGCCTAAAACAGTATAAGGTTAAAGTTCATATATTCAAGAACAAAAGAATAAACTAGATTCTTAAAAATAATCCAATGTTCGAACAATAGTGTGACGTCAGAGAAATGTATCATTGGATAATATCAAATGAATTTGTAACAATGCCTAGATTTATAGGTGGCATTAATATTACTCTATGTTTTGTTTTTATTTGTTTTTCTTTGTGTCTGACAAGTGATAAAGTATACCAGTTGCTTGCTCGTGGTCGGTGGTTCTCTCCGGGTACTCCGGCTTCTTCCACCACTAACACCGTTCGCCATGATATAGCTGAAATATTTCTGAAAGTGGCGTTAAACACAAAAAATCAAATCAAATCAAATCTTTGCTTCTGTATATGTGTATATAACGATATAACTGAAATATTGTTGAAAGTGGCGTAGAATACCATAAGCATACCAAACCATCTTATCACAGTATACCAATTTGTTATAAATACATCAACTATTGCCTCTGTAGGATCACAATAGCCTCTGTTTTTAAAGTTGTATAATATCTGTGTCATAAATGACCAAGTATATGTTCCGTTTGTCGTATTGACATTGATGACATATTGGGTTTGTAACAAGAACACGACGGGTGCCACATGTGGAGCAAGAACTGCTTGATTACCCTTCTGTAACACACGAGTTCACCCTCGGTTTCAGTGGAGTTCGCGTTGTTCAATCATTAGTTTTCTGTGTAGTGCTTTGTTGATCCTCGTTTATCCTGTTGTCTTCTCTCATTTGGACACTGTTTTGTCTGTCCTTCGAATTTCGGCCTCTGATTACCCCTTTGGTATCTTAAAACTTTTCTCATTGTCATATTTAGTAACATATTTAAGATATAATTCAAGATTAAGGCGATGAATAAGAATGTTTATTGCATAACGCGAAATGGAACATTTACAATGAAATAAACCAATCACCAACTCGAGACTCACACTCCCTCCCTCTCTATACTAACACATACCCATAAACATGCATGCTACAAAATGAAATAACTATCGTTTTTTATGTACCAGGAAACAGTATATTTGCACAGAACACGCGAAATGCAAGAGAAATATCGTTCTGTTTGTATTCAGCATTTGATACTAACATTTACATGTGACTATTTTGTTTAAAAAAGCTTTTCAAAACAACAAATATGAAAACAACTGTCATATATATACAAATACATCTTCTGAATATCTGGCTTAAAAACGTATATATATTTGCACCTAAACTTAATTTTATCTAAATATATCTTCATTTAAAATGATTTACTCCTTTTGTTAGATGATAGGAATATTAAAAAGTTTGAATCTATTATAATGGAAACATCCCATTCTTGTCAAAACATCATATACGCATGTAATAGTGAATTAAATTTCTAAAAACAACAAGGCATTTCAATGAAAAAAAAAACGATGTTCTTTTCTAGAACAACTCCGTATTTTACAGTTGACAAATATGTGCTCAATGTTTTGGACCATCATTATCTTCTGGTAAAGTTTGTATTATTATGAGCTTAACTTATGTATTTGTTTTACTCGCGAAAGAAATATTTGTTGGGGTACTTTTTTAAAGGAAACCGTACCCTCCAATTACTATCACAATTTTAGTATAGTTATGTTTAAACGAAATTACACGAATTATATATATATATATGTTAATAATCACTGTACCCATCAGTGCTACCATCATAATACTGCTCAGCGAGGTCTTCTACTCCACTGACAATCTGTCGGCCAGCGCCAAAACTCATTCCTGCTTGATTTGCTCCTTGATTGCTACCAGATTGAAGATTAATATAGCCTTGACCCTCTTGTGCCATATCGTCTGCTCTGATATCTGAAATATGCCTATTAGTACCAATACGCATGCCTGCTTGACTTGCAAATTTGTTACTTCCGGACTGAAGACCAATCGTTCCCTGTCCTTCCTGCAGAAAGCCATCTGCTCGGATATCGGCAATATGACGAGTAGCTCCAAAGGACATTCCTGTTTGACTGGCACCTTTGTTACTACCGGACTGTAGTCCTATCACACCTTGACCTGCCTGTGTCATGTCGTCTACTTTTATATCCGAAACGTGACGGGTAGCGCCAAAGCTCATTCCAGATTGGCTTGCAAATTTATTTGTACCGGACTGAAGTCCTATCACACCCTGACCTTCCTGTGTCATGTCGTCAGCTCTGATATCAGAGATATGTCGTGTTGCACCCATGCGCATTCCCGCTTGACTCGCTCCCTTATTACTCCCAGACTGCAACCCAATTATTCCCTGCCCTTCCTGTAGCATGTCATCAGCTCGTATATCAGCAATATGTCTACAAGCACCTATGCGCATGCCAGCTTGACTTGCACCTCTGTTACTTCCGGACTGAAGACCAATAATACCTTGTCCTTCTTGAGACATAGCATCTGATTTTATGTCCGATATGTGTCTCGATGCGCCCATTTTCATACCTTTCTGTGATGCACATTTGTTCGTTCCTGCCTGAAGACCGATGATGCCTTGCCCAGCTCTTAGTTGTTCATCTGAGAAATTTACGATGTGCTTTTCTGTGGGTCTATTTCCGATGACTGGACCATTGAATTTATGTCGCTGTGCCTGAAGTAGATAAACATATCACTTATGTCATTAATATATTCTAAAGAACTTGGGATAAAAAAAAAACAATGGAAACAACCTCATCTACCTCATTTCTTGACATTTACCTCAGATTTGAAGCCAACCGTCATCTCTTCAGTTTTACCATAACACTCCGCGTATGGATTTTATTTACCACAACTCGTACGTTACGCTCAACCTTGCGGTTTTTTTTCCAGATATTTTACAAGTGTCTTCAGAGCACTAATCTATAAAGTCATGGATAATAAAAGATTCAGAATCGTGTCATCTTACATTGAAAAAAGTTTTTCGGATCATATCAACACCTTGTTTCAAAGTATTTTGTCATTCGTGTACATGTATATATCATGAGAGATGGTATTGTCAATTACATTTTGATTCAAAGTTGACTTACTGCTACCATACTATGTCCTCCGATGAGAAAGCACTATCTAACATTTATATGATGGCTAGGGTCAGTGGGTTTCTTTTATAGGATCAATTATATGTGTGGGTCGGCATTTTACTGACATGCAGGAAAGCACTTGCATGAGCACATCATTTTACAAAGAGTGGAGGTTTGGACCCATAAAACTAGCTTTAATCCGCCACTTTTTATTGAAGTGCCTGTACAATGCCAGAAGAGTGAGTAGTTACGCGTGCGTGTTAGGTGATGTTGCATGTTTCTACGATTTTCTTATTAATTTGTGGAAATGTTCTGGTGGTGTGAATTTTATTTTTTTCATTTTATCATTTAAAGTGATTTTATGTAAGTAGATCCAATTACAAATAAAACACGTTCAATACTAATGGTCTCCATGACAACCAAGCAACCTTCACACTACTAAACACAAAAAACGTTACAAGTCGAAGGAAATCAGGGTGCTGGCTTTCCGCAGTCACACAACTGTGTGAAAGTAATCACGTTCATGGCGTCATGTCTACAATATATATCACAAGAATAACGACAACGCTACCAAATTGTCTGAGTAACAAATTGGAAAGAAGTTCCGAATATTTGAATATTGAATACGTTAAGGATTCATAAATACGGAACAAATGAATAATTAAATTGGTATTATCACTATGTTGACATAATTTACCTCAAATTATACCCTTATACTTTTTAAAAACTGTGGAGAAAGTTTGTTTCATCAGATTTTCCTAGATCATCATAAACTTTCAGTCAGTCTGTTCTATATATATTGTATATTGCATTACAATCGATGTAGATGAATGAACCCACGCCACTATATTATCGCCGATGTAAGAGTTGAGACACCACTATCGGTGCAGTCGGTGCAGAAATGCGAACACACTCTATTAGTGAAACATGAACTGTGCAATCTTTCATAGCACATGAGTTCACATCGATTTGTAGTCGGGTTCGTGTTGCCGATGTAGATGTAGACACACTGTGCTATATTTCCGTCGGCTAAAATGTTGGAACCCACTGTGCTATATTTCCGTCGGCTAAAATGTTGGAACCCACTGTGCTATATTTCCGTCGGCTAAAATGTTGGAACCCACTGTGCTATATTTCCGTCGGCTAAAATGTTGGGACCCACTGTGCTATATTATCGTCGGCTAAAATGTGGGGAACCACTGTGTTATATTGCCATCGGCTAAAATGTGGGGAACCACTGTGTTATATTGCCATCGGCTAAAATGTGGGGAACCACTGTGTTATATTGCCATCGGCTAAAATGTGGGGAACCACTGTGTTATATTGCCATCGGCTAAAATGTGGGGAACCACTGTGTTATATTGCCATCGGCTAAAATGTGGGGAACCACTGTGTTATATTGCCATCGGCTAAAATGTTGGGACCCACTGTGCTATATTATCGTCGGCTAAAATGTGGGGAACCACTGTGTTATATTGCCATCGGCTAAAATGTTGAGACCCAATGTAATACATTACTACCAGCTTAAATCTTAGTACCAATTGTAGTACATATAGATGTTAGGACATATTGCATAATATTGCAGTCGATGCAGATATGGCAGCACACTTTATTAGTGATCAAGGAACTGCGTATCCTTTCAATACACCTGAGTTCATCCCCGATTATTAGTGGGATTCCTGTTGCTCAATCTTTAGTTCTTCTGTTTTGTTGTTTGAATAGTGTTTTGTTGTTTATTGTTCATATTGTTTGTCTTTGTGGTCTTTGGATATTTTATTGTCTGGCCTTCGATTTACGGCTTCAGATTACCCACATGGTATATTTAAACTTTTCTTATACTACAGTCGATGCAGACTTTGAGACCCACTGTATTATGTAAATGTTAGTGAAAACGGAAAGTGAAATGAAGAAGAAGCAGATGCTATGACTCATTGTAGTATATTACTGTGAGGGAGTATTTGTTGATTAACACTATGTGAGTAATATCAAATGTAATTGCTTTGACAAGATAATCCAAGCTATTCCCAACATATCAGACAAACCATCATCAAATTACATTAACAACGTTGATACCATAGCTGATGCGGAGTTCCACATACTTTTACCATGTGACAACAATTGATGACAGCTTTCAGATAACTTGATTAACTGAAATCTGTTAACGCTTTTGTGTTAAATAGAAATGAATTATTCAGAGTATTGTCGGTGAGTGAATACATTATTAGTGTTTAATGCCATTTTCAACAATATGTCAGTTACATTGTGACGGCCAGTATTATTAGTGGAGGAAACCAGGAGAAAGCAACTGAATTACTGCAAGTCGACGGTGCCGCACTTTATCACATAAAGTTAGATGAAGAACGCCCCATTACGACTGGAATCAAATTAACAATTAAACTAGTAACAGCCACCGATTGTATAGTAGATATAAATGTGCCTACCAAAAAATGAGTTCACAAGAATATGACGTAAAATTAATGTTTAACATTTGTATCTTTATAGTACAGAAATTATGCGCCAGTAGTAATGGGCTGGTAAATTTTGTGAGCTTCTTCCGTCGGGAGTCCTAGTGGTGCAAATGAATCAGTCTTCAAAGATACTAAATATGGTTTAGGTGTGCTCGAGTCAACTTTTTGTGTACATACTTTGTTAAAATAACTTTTATTTATCCTCTTGTGGACACTACTATGGGCATAATTGAATAAAAAAAAATGGCGACCAGCAAAATAAAAAGTGTAAACATTGGTGAAACTTCCGATTCAACTAAACGCAAGAACCCATGTAGTCCTGATGACCTCCCTGGTCATCAAAAACAAGTGTCCCGTCAGACTAAACCTAGAAAATTAAGTTATTCAGCCGACGATTTAGATAAATCTGGTATTGACGACACCAAGGTTGAGCAAATTCTTGCAAAAAGCCCGGAATCACCTTTAACATCCAAGAACTTGTTTGTAGTGTTTTAAAAAATGATTCTTTTATTAACAAACTTGTTCCAAAGATATGCGAATCCGTTTGTCAAAAACTTGAGGAAAAGTATGTTAATCTTGTGAATGACGTTGTCAAACCATTACAAGAATCTGTCATTAAACAAGCAGAACTTATAAAACAACAAAGCACTACAATTGACAAACATGTAGTAAAACTAACTCAACACGAACACACCGAAAACAAGCAAGACGAACATATAAAAACACTACAACAAACAGTTACTGATCTTAAAGGAAATAGTATCGATCTCCAAAACAACTTATCTGACCTAGACATAAGATTAGAAGATCAGGAGCAATACTCCCGCCGCACTAGCCTTCGGTTTCACAATATTCCGTGTGGAGACACAAGAAACTTGTATAAAATGAATACAGATCAAATTATATTAGATATCTGTAATGATGTATTGAAAGTACCAATTACAATAAATGAAATCGGGAGAACACACCCAATAGGCAAAGTCCGTGGTGGTAAAATCCAAGTAATTGCTAGATTTTCTACTTACCGTCAAAGAAACATAGTGTTCAGTGCTAAACGTAACTTAAAAAACCACAAAGATAATGTATTTATTACAGAAAATCTTACTCCGAGAAGACGGAAAATCATGGACGAACTCAATTATCTTCGTGTTAAACGCAGAATCCGGGCCTGTTGGTCGAATTTTCGCTATCGGTGTGAATAGTAGATCCACCGATTTAATCACATGTATTGATGACATTTATTTCATACTTGATAAATATCCAGAAAATCCGTCCTCCGCCGACACCGAGTTGCCTGAACCTGTTGTAGATCCGTCGGTTCAACCAAACACTGAAGGAGACGAAATGTAAAATCCACGTGGTTTTGTTTACGTTCCATATTATGACATCTTGTACAAATACATTGATATCGTAGAAATATAATAATATCACAATACTTACTGACTATTTGTTCTTAACGTGTGGTTACGTATAGGAGAATGTCCAAGTAACTCTCCATTGCTTAAAAATAATGGAGCCGAGGCCCCGAAGCGGCCGAGGCCCATTATTTTTAAGGAATGGAGAGATACGAGGATATTCTCCAACTTAAAATCCACCCATTGTACTTTATTAATTGTATTAATTATTAATCTTGTAACACAAAAAAAGTCTGTATATAGTATCTAAAGTATAAAGAGAACAATAACTCCGCCCCTGTCCACATTGTTCATAACTCTCCATTCCTTGAAAATAATGGAGAGTTTAGACAATAGATTTACATCACAGGTGGATTTTAATAAACATTAATCCTTTTGTTATGGTAAACTAAAATAGTCAACACGTGTCCTATTCTGAAAATAGCTCCCACAATTCATAAAGCGTGAATTAAGTGAATATATTATACACATGTCTATAAAGGTCAATGTTTGGGTGTACTCGACTTATTAATTTGAATTTATTTGCAGAAATAAAAATGATATTATTTTATTTGTTATTATTAAGGTTAGTTATTTAAAATCAACTTTTTTAACGAAATGATTTAGTAACAACACGTTGTGGGTTCTATATGTTTAGGTATTTTATAAATATATTATTTGTGATATTTGTTATTGGTTCAACAAATTTATATTTAGGACTCCCAGATGGGAAATATATCATGCCGATATGTGCAAAGGGAAGTGCTTTGTATATAGAATCATATGTTTTGCTTCTTTTTTTTTTATTGTACTAATGTTTTTTTTTATTTTTGTGTTTCATACTTATGATTTTTTCTATGATCACTATCATTGATGTACATGCCTTTTGTTTGTGTTTAACCTATCGCTATAATTTTTATTTGATTTTTTTGTTTGATAATGGGTAATGACATTGTCGCTTACAGAATTGCGATAGGTTCATTTTATCTCAGAACTAGATCTGTCGTTGTCAAAAACATATTGGTTTCCTTAAAATTGTCATCCTACGTCCTATTAGTTTTACTTTTAGTCATACATCGACTGTCTCTAATAAATTGTCAAAGTTTCATCAATAACTACTTATTTGGATGCTTTTATCAAAACATATCATTTACCTTGATACTTTTACAACTTTTGCTTTTGGGCAATGATGTAGCTGAAACTCCTGGACCAGAAATTAAGGTAGGTGAAGTCAGTGTTTTTCATTGGAACTCTAGAAGTATTAGGCATAAACTTGATCATTTACAAACCATAAGTAATGACTCATCAATAATTTGTGTTACTGAAAGTCATTTAGATGAAAATATTCTGACAACGGATATTAAACTACCAGGATATCATGAGCCTTTTAGGAACGACAGAAACTGCTTTGGTGGGGGAGTCTTGGTTTACACTGCAGATTACTTGGACGTATTAAGACGCAATGATTTAGAATTTAATGGGGGAGAGTTAATTTGGTTAGAAGTAATCTTCCCTAGATTTAAAATTCTTGTATGTGCTGATTATAGGTCCCCTGGTGCAGTAAATAACTTCTGGGAAAACTTTCACATTTCAATTGAAAGGGCATTCGAGTCATCTCCTCGTATTATTATAACTGGTGATTTAAATGTAAATGTATTGATAGAAAATGAGCATCGCTTAAACCAAATTATAAATATTTTTAATCTCACAAATTGTATTCGTGAACCTACAAGATTATGTGCCCTATTGGACCCTATACTCTTCTCGGATGAACTAGAAACTACGTTTTCTGATGTTATACAAGTAGATAGAATTAAAAATGACCATGATGCCACAATTGCCTTTTTCCCAATCCCCTATGACCTTCAGACTAATTATAAAAGAGATGTATGGCTGTATAAACATGGAAATTATGATGGTCTTAATTCTGAAATAGACCAATTTGACTGGAATAGCCATTTATCATCATTAAATGACATTGATGAAATGAGTTCTAAATTTTCTAATAAATATATTGAACTTGCAAAAAAATACATTCCTGTGAAAACTGTACTATCAGGCCTAATGATAAACCTTGGTTTAATTCATCAATACGAAAATCCATGCGTCTCCGTGACCGTCTCCATAAACAACTTAAGCGTAAGTATTCAGTTTCTCCTCTGGGTAAATATCGGGCACAAAGAAATAAAGTGAACAATATGGTTAAGTATGCTAGAGAACAGTTCTTCATAAATGTAAATGATATGTTAGACAACGAAGGGAATCAAACCCTAAGTCATATTGGAGTCTTGTTAAAAAATTAATGGGTAAATCAACCTCGTCACCTATACCACCTTTGCAGAACGAGGTTACTGGTGAGTTTGTTGTAAATGACGAAGATAAAGCTAATCTTCTAAACACGTTCTTTTGTTCAATCTCTGAAATTATTGATTCTGATCTACCTACACCAGATTTTGATAAGCGTACAGAACGTAAGCTTGATGTGTTCAATATAACAATTGATGAAATCAAGGATGTTCTTCTGAATATAAAATTAGGAAAAGCAGTTGGTAATGACAAAATTAGTCATAATATGTTAAAACATACAGCATCTACTGTCTGTAAGCCCCTTGAGATTATTTTTAACTGTTCTCTACAAACTGGTAGATTCCCACATATGTGGAAATCTGCTATAATTATTGCTTTGTTTAAAAAGGGTATCAAATCCGATCCTACAAATTATAGACCAATTTCCTTGTTAAGTTGTGTTGGTAAAGTGTTTGAACGTGTGATTTTTAAATATATTTATAATTTTCTGATAGACAATTCCTTAATTTATAAATATCAGTCAGGTTTTATGCATAAACATTCCACAGTGCATCAATTAATAGAAATTTACCATAATATTTGTTTGGCTTTGGAAAATCATGAAATAATTTGTTCAGTGTTTTGTGACATATCCAAGGCATTTGACCGTGTCTGGCATAAAGGCCTTATTAAAAAAATCGAAGGTTACGGAATTACTGGAAACCTTTTACGTTGGCTTGAGAACTATATAAGTAATAGGTATCAGAGAGTTATCATACGGAATTGTCTGTCTGAAAAGGGGAATTTAAAAGGTGGTGTTCCTCAAGGGTCTGTCTTAGGTCCCTTGTTATTTATGTTGTATATTAATGATATTGCAGACAATACTCAAAGCTTCTCAAGGCTGTTTGCTGATGATACATCATTATTATATTCTTCTAATAATATAAATGAAATTGAAGTTATAGTTAATTCAGACTTATCTAAATTTCATAACTGGTCAAAAGAATGGCTCGTTGACTTTAACCCAAAGAAAACAGAATGTATTATTTTTTCTACTAACCAAGCAGCCAATAAGCCTTGTATTGTCTTCAATAATGAGAATGTAAAATTTGTAGAAAACCACAAACATTTAGGTGTCACCTTTTCCCACAATTGTAAATGGCATTGTCATATTGAAAATATACTAAAAAGCACGTCTAGTCAACTATCAATGTTACGAAAATTTAAATTTTCTTTAAGCAGACACAACCTGGAAGCAATTTATTTTACATATATTTTGCCCCATTTAGAATATGCTTGTGAATTATGGGATGGGTGTACTCGGCAAGAATATAATAAAATTGAACAAATTCAGCATGAAGCTGCCAGAATTATAACTGGATTACCCAAATTTTCTAGTTTGGAATCGCTTTATTTCGAAACTGGATGGGAACCACTTCACTCTCGTCGAAGAAGAAGAAAATTAAATATGTTTTACAAAATTCGAAATAACAATGCACCTTCGTATTTATGCGACTGTTTATTACTCTTTGAGCGAAACGTAAATGCTTACAATTTGCGTAATCAAACAGATTATAGTAACCCATTTACTAGGTTACAATTGCATCGCAACTCATTTTTTCCTTCTTCGATCAAACTTTGGAACAATTTGACACCAGAGATAAGAAGTGCCCCGACAGTTAGTAGTTTTAAAAAGTCACTAATAAATTATGTTAATTTATTGAAACCATCTAGATACTATTCATATGGTTGTAGAGTGTTAAATGTCCTACACACTAGACTAAGACATAGATCTAGTAACTTGAATGCCGACCTTTTTAGGGTAAATTTAATTAATGACCCAGGTTGTGTCTGTGGATGGGTAATAGAGGATGCGATTCACTTTTTTCAAGAGTGTTGTTTATATGTTGAAGCTTGTGAACAGTTGACAAATAATCTGCAATTTCTTGACAGTTTACTTATTGAAACTTTATTATTTGGCGATGATAGCTTATCTGAGGAACAAAATGCACAAATATTCAAATCAGTGCAATTGTACATTAAACAAACGAAACGTTTTACCCCACAGTGATCACACTTCATATATTGAATTTAACTATTTTCTTTTATGAACATTTTCTCCATTGTTGATATGACAATTCTGTACTGTTATAACTCAATATATTATATAATTTCAAAAATCTTTTTATTCTTTTTTTCTCAATGTTGTTATAAAATGTAATTGCTATATTTATACATTATTACTTGCTGGTGCATGGAATATATAATTGTATGTAAATATGTGGAGAGGACCTTTGTAAGTAGGAATAACTTGTGTCCGATCCAAATGTTATATAGTTAACAATAAAATACGTTTAATTTAATCTAGTACAGTATAGCACCACGAAATAAAATACTAGTATATGATTTAAAATGTACCACATTCCACCTAATTCCCTTGTGTAATTTCAATCCTCATGCATGTTATATAACGTGAAATATATGCTAACCCAAACAAAATATTTTATTCAGAACATGTCTGCTCCAAGAAACAGTGTTGTTCAGTTAAGTGTAATCAGATTTTTTATATACTTACTAATGATATAGTGTTTAGAATTATGCACACTATTTTTCTATCAGAAGTGTACAATCCTTCTCGCTTACAAGTGAATAACGCTCATGTCTAATTTAACGCTTAATAATAGCAATAACCTTTGTTTTTGCAAAACCACTACTTTATCTAACAATATAATTTTTTATGACCAATGAAAAGCTTACTCAGCAAAATTTATTCATTCTTATAGACTGCCTGCATGATCATATCACACATACTACAAATATATTAAACATTGTTCTGATAATATTGAGCTAACACGAGCTTGAATTTTATCAGGTGTATCAGTTTTGGAATATTTGACATTTCGTTCATTTTAAAAATAAGAAAAATATACATAAATGCGTTGTTGTTAAATCACTTAGTAGGGGTATATAAATATTTAAAACGGCATTAGCTACGATTTTGACCCCCAAAAAATATATGTTTTGGAAATTGGTAAATAGCTTTAAACAACATTAAACAACTTATCGTACCACTTTTCGCCTTTTGAAAACGAAAATTACCATCGATTTATTATTGCCTTGCAAGCAAATAATTTGACCTCGCTTTCTCCGTATGCAACTGACCTTGCTAGTGACAGGTAAAAACGAATAATTTGTATTTTGTCGCTTATTAACTGCAAACTTGCATGGTTCTTTCTCCGTAATTAACGCCGACTAAAAGCAGATTCACAGAAAATAAGGGATAAATGCATTGTTGTACTGATTAAATGACGATTCGGCCAGTTTCGTAAACAATGCCGATAATTAATAAGATGGCGTCCATTTCTTGATCGATCTCAAAACACGAGCAGTTGCACCTTTTTCCCCCGCTGCGCGTACATTTCATAACATTTATAAGTTACAGAAACACGTTTTATTAAGGCATCAATCATATCTGATAGTTTTTATGGGTAGCAACAATTTACGATTTTGGCAGATAATGCCACTTTAAAACTTTGTTATCACAGATGCGAACTCCCATGAATTGTAGGTTATTTAGTGGAGCACTGAAAGTGTGTGATTTAGGGTGCCACCTCAAGTAATATAAGTAATGAAAGCTAATCTGTGAATTTTCCTTGGTGATTCATGTTTGTTTACTGATCTTTTAAACCCAGTCTTCCTCGCAGTTCTTTTAAAGTGATAGTTCTGGAATATTGCTGATGTTGGTTCAAACCAACATGCGCAATACAACACTGACCGCATGAATAGACACTCTGCATAATTTACTGAATAATTATCATCAAATTAATTTTCGTCAGTGGATAAATAAATGCTTGTTTTATGCGTGATTAGCCGGTTAGTGGGAAATCAGTTACAAATACTGGCCAGACCCGTAACATGCCCTTCTATTGGTTTTTGTGCAATTTTACAAGAGGAAAGAACTGTATTGTTCCAATCACATGACGTTCACAAAACAAACCAATCAACAATCAGGAAAATAAAGAAAAACAAAGAATGGGGACAAACAATGAATGAATAAGACTCTCATCATTTCTCACTTGGTATTTACAAATATAACAACTTCATGTATCATATGGGTGCGTTTTCATTGATATAAACCAACCTATAGTAAGAATAATAAGTATATTGTTTTTACATGTCAGTTAATGATTTCTAATAAGAATTTATTTTATTGCCATTCATACACCTTTTTATCACGCAACAATAACATCTATAAAATGCAATGTACTCTGAAGAAAAAGAACATTATTTGTCCAAATTTAAATTTAATATTATTAAAAGTCTTTTTTTATGTAGACCTCCATGGTATTTATTGTGACGAAACTAATCTTTTTTTCAATAGCACTAAGGAATTAAGCAAGCTTCAATAGACACGAATATGAGTTTTTGCGAAAGGTTGTCCCTGCAGTCAGTACATCCACCCATTACCCATTATCACAAGAAATAAAATAATTAACGGACAATATATACATCTTTCTCCAACACTCAAAGTTCGTTAATTTTTAATTTATGCATCTTCTGCTTCATCTACAAGGGCAGGCCTTGGTGTTGCAGGCTTTCCATGAATCTCGGCATATTCCTCAGCTAAATCAACGACCTTGACATTTGTGATGTGACGTTGAGCACCGAAGGATGTCATTCCTTTCTGACTGTCTCCACCAGTGAAACCCATCTCTGGACGAAGTACGGCGCTACCTTCTCTATCTAATTCGTTGACCTTGACATCCGAAATGTGACGAATAGCTCCGAATCCTCTCATTCCTGCCTGGCTATCAAATTTGTTTGTGCCACTCTGGAGATTGATATCCTTGCTACTTTCTGGATCAAACTGATCTGCACGAATATCGCAAATATGTCTGACAGCACCCATTGAGGTCATGCCCTTCTGACTCGCGAATCTATTCGTACCTGCTTGCAGAGTAAGTTCCCCTTCTGACTTTTTGTCGAATTGATCTGCTCGAATATCGGCAATGTGACGAACAGCGCCCATGGACCTCATACCCTTTTGTGAGGCAAATTTGTTTGTACCGCTCTGGAGCCCGATGAGTCCACAGCTTTGTTTGAGTTGCTCGTAAGAAAATCTGACTTTATGTTTTTCTGTTGGTTTTGCACCGATTGTAGGGCCGCTAAATTTCAATCTTTGGGCCTACAAATACAAAAATGTACTAATGCTTAAGTTGGCATTAACAGAGTTTATCAACGATGTTAAAAAAAAAAATTCGTAAATTAAATATCCTCTTTTTTTTATAAAATTAGTTTCGAATTAAATTAAGTTATCAACATTTTAATAAACAGTAAAATTACACATTCTGAAGTGACAACACCATAGAACACATTATTGACACATTTTGGGGTTACAAGCGAATATAAAGAAAGCTATGACTCAAGTGCGCCAGGCGGTACATCCAAATTAAAATTTCACCAATTCTTTTTTCTCGGCTATTTAAAAACATAATATTCCTATTATACCAATGTATTTCATTCTGCTCTGAACAAATAGGAATAGTTTGTCAACAAAAAAAAACCTAATGAAATGTGTGTTAATTGTTATTTAGTCCATGTAAAAGCCATGCAGAGGTAAAGCTACTTCACACTGTTAATAAGACATTATTTTTCATTACGTAGTGTAATAGTACATACAAATTTCTTTAATTAATTCATACAACTTCATTTAGGCTTTCACAATTAACAAAAAAAATCCACTCTGATCCAATTTCTTTAGAGTAAACACCTTTAGGAAACAACTTCACCTTACTTAAGATTGAAATAAATCCACGTAAATGAAATTAAAAAATAAATAAAAATAACATGTTTCTCTGCTTGTTCCGGGGATAGTCTTGAATTGCTAAGGAAGCAATTAATTCATCTTTATGTAGTAATTTTATATTAAGATATCCTCAAAATTCCAAGAAGCAAACGCTTTGGATCCCAAAATTTGTATGAAATATTATGTAGAAAAGGACAAAGAGGTCAACGTTATTTTGTGTTCATCATGCATGAATAAATATTTTTGAAATTGTATAAATTACCTAAATTAAAGCAAAGTGTTCAAAAATAAATTTTTATCAATTAATATCTTTAATATATTGAAATGTAAATGCAACATGTTTCTCATTTTTTAGCACGTCGCTAAGAATGTTGCTAAGAATTAACTACAATAGGTAAGAAGTGAACGAATATGGTCTATGACAAGGGGAGTCTAATTTTTTTTTTTTTTAATATAATAGATGGGAGAGATAATAATAATGGACAATGTTTCTAAAACTAATATAGGAAGGATTGATTCAGACTTAGGAATGGTTGTATCACACTCATTTTGTATATGGTATGGGCTATATTACGGAGCTTACCATTGAATAAAAACACGTCTGTATATGTCATAATGCTAAAACAAACGCCAAAGTCGATAAAACAGACACGTCGTTTTGTTGATATTGGTGGAATTGATGACCATCCCTGTTTACATTTTCTTTCCATAAAACGTTAATACGACGTTGATAATCTTTGCAGATTTCAATGATAACATCATTCTGTTTGAATTATGTCTGTTTTGTTGTTATATGGTGGACATATTTGGCGTTGATCTCTTGACGTGTGTTACCCAGAATTCATCCCGACAGTCTAATCAATATCCTGTTTGCTGTTTGTTTCCATGTATATCGATTAATATATTAGCAGCAACCGTCTAACTACTTCCCGTACCTCTTCAGAAATAGATGAATCTTTTCAATTGTATTTTG
This sequence comes from Bathymodiolus septemdierum, assembly GCA_963383655.1. Lineage (NCBI taxonomy): Eukaryota > Metazoa > Mollusca > Bivalvia > Mytilida > Modiolidae > Bathymodiolus > Bathymodiolus septemdierum. The sequence continues at coordinate 42,745,827 of OY726521.1, read as the reverse complement.
TTGTTCGAAAGTCACATTCTAGTCATGGCTTAAAACAAACTGAAATATATTGTCCATAAATCATAAATGCACTTTTGTGTCTATGTAGTAGTACAGGTATACCTAAGCATAGAACTATATTTGGGTATGGTCACATTGAACAATGATCCAGTTCTATCCTGGTGGTCAGTTTTATCGATGGAGAAAACGCGATTGCTGGGTAAAGCCATTGAACTGTAGAAAATCCTTGACAAACCTCACCACATCTAGCTGTATTGATTACACCTGTGATGAGCGGAAATCGAAAGCACAACCCCTTCTTGTGATAAACACGAATTGTAAATGTTGATAAAAATCCCATCTTGCATGTAACTTAATCTTTGATTTCATTTTTTTGCTATATTTATCACTAAAGAGATTAGATACTTTTAGGAAGTCAACATCGCCCATGTATTATTGAATTCAAAGAAATGATATCGTAACTAATTGATTGTCCAATCATAACACAGCAAAATGGCCTATCATAACACAGCAAAGTGACCTATTATAACACAGCAAAGTGGCCTATCATAACACAGCAAAGTGACCTATCATAACACAGCAAAGTGGCCTATCATAACACAGCAAAGTGATCTATCATAACACAGCAAAGTGACCTATCATAACACAGCAAAGTGACATATCATAACACATCAAAGTGGCCTATCATAACACAGCAAAGTGGCCTATCATAACACAGCAAAGTGGCCTATCATAACACAGCAAAGTGGCCTATCATAACACATCTAAGTGGCCTATCATAAGACAGCAAAGTGACCTATCATAACACAGCAAAGTGACCTATCATAACACAGCAAAGTGACCTATCATAACACAGCAAAGTGACCTATCATAACACAGCAAAGTGGCCTATCACAACACAGCAAAGTGACCTATCATAACACAGCAAAGTGGCCTATCATAGCACAGCAAAGTGACCTATAACAACACAGCAAAGTGACCTACCATAACACAGCAAAGTGACATATCATAACACAGCAAAGTGGCCTATCATAACACAGCAAAGTGAGCTATCATAACACAGCAAAGTGACCTATCATAACACAGCAAAGTGACCTATCATAACACAGCAAAGTGACCTATCATAACACAGCAAAGTGGCCTATCATAACACAGTAAAGTGGCCTATCATAACACAGCAAAGTGACCTATCATAACACAGCAAAGTGGCCTATCATAACACAGCAAAGTGGCCTATCATAACACAGCAAAGTGACCTATCATAACACAGCAAAGTGACCTATCATAACACAGCAAAGTGACCTATCATAACACAGCAAAGTGACCTATTATAACACAGTAAAGTGACCTATCATAACACAGCAAAGTGGCCTATCATAACACATCTAAGTGGCCTATCATAACACAGCAAAGTGACCTATCATAACACAGCAAAGTGGCCTATCATAACACATCTAAGTGGCCTATCATAACACAGCAAAGTGGCCTATCATAACACAGCAAAGTGACCTATCATAACACAGCAAAGTGACCTATCAAAACACATCTAAGTAGCCTATCATAACACATCTAAGTAGCCTATCATAACACAGCAAAGTGGCCTATCATAACACAGCAAAGTGGCCTATCATAACACATCTAAGTGGCCTATCATAAGACAGCAAAGTGACCTATCATAACACAGCAAAGTGACCTATCATAACACAGCAAAGTGACCTATCATAACACAGCAAAGTGACCTATCATAACACAGCAAAGTGGCCTATCACAACACAGCAAAGTGACCTATCATAACACAGCAAAGTGGCCTATCATAGCACAGCAAAGTGACCTATAACAACACAGCAAAGTGACCTACCATAACACAGCAAAGTGACATATCATAACACAGCAAAGTGACCTATCATAACACAGCAAAGTGGCCTATCATAACACAGCAAAGTGAGCTATCATAACACAGCAAAGTGACCTATCATAACACAGCAAAGTGACCTATCATAACACAGCAAAGTGACCTATCATAACACAGCAAAGTGGCCTATCATAACACAGTAAAGTGGCCTATCATAACACAGCAAAGTGACCTATCATAACACAGCAAAGTGGCCTATCATAACACAGCAAAGTGGCCTATCATAACACAGCAAAGTGACCTATCATAACACAGCAAAGTGACCTATCATAACACAGCAAAGTGACCTATCATAACACAGCAAAGTGACCTATTATAACACAGTAAAGTGACCTATCATAACACAGCAAAGTGGCCTATCATAACACATCTAAGTGGCCTATCATAACACAGCAAAGTGACCTATCATAACACAGCAAAGTGGCCTATCATAACACATCTAAGTGGCCTATCATAACACAGCAAAGTGGCCTATCATAACACAGCAAAGTGACCTATCATAACACAGCAAAGTGACCTATCAAAACACATCTAAGTAGCCTATCATAACACATCTAAGTGGCCTATCATAACACAGTAAAGTGGCCTATCATAACACAGCAAAGTGACCTATCATAACACAGCAAAGTGGCCTATCATAACACAGCAAAGTGACCTATCATAACACAGCAAAGTGGCCTATCATAACACAGCAAAGTGACCTATCATAACACAGCAAAGTGGTCTATCATAACACATCTAAGTGGCCATTCAAAACACAGCAAAGTGGCCTATCATAACACAGCAAAGTGACCTATCATAACACAGCAAAGTGGACTATCATAACACAGCAAAGTGACCTATCATAACACAGCAAAGTGACCTATCATAACACAGTAAAGTGGCCTATCATAACACAGCAAAGTGGCCTATCATAACACAGCAAAGTGGCCTATCATAACACAGCGAAGTGGCCTATCATAACACAGCAAAGTGACCTATCATAATACAGCAAAGTGGCCTATCATAACACAGCAAAGTGACCTATCATAACACAGCAAAGTGACCTATCATAACACAGCAAAGTGGCCTATCATAACACAGTAAAGTGACCTATCATAACACAGTAAAGTGGCCTATCATAACACAGTAAAGTGACCTATCATAACACAGCAAAGTGACCTATCACAACACAGCAAGGTGGCCTATCATAACACAGCAAAGTGACCTATCATAACACAGCAAAGTGACCTATCATAACACAGTAAAGTGGCCTATCATAACACAGCAATGTGGCATATCATAACACAGCAATGTGGCCTATCATAACACAGCAAAGTGACCTATCATAACACAGCAAAGTGGCCTATCATAACACAGCAAAGTGACCTATCATAACACAGCAAAGTGGCCTATCATAACACATCTAAGTGGCCTATCATAACACAGCAAAGTGGCCTATCATAACACAGCAAAGTGACCTATCATAACACAGCAAAGTGACCTATCAAAACACATCTAAGTAGCCTATCATAACACATCTAAGTGGCCTATCATAACACAGCAAAGTGGCCTATCATAACACAGCAAAGTGACCTATCATAGGACCGCAAAGTGGCCTATCATAACACAGCAAAGTGACCTATCATAACACAGCAAAGTGGCCTATCATAACACAGCAAAGTGACCTATCATAACACAGCAAAGTGGCCTATCATAACACATCTAAGTGGCCTTTCAAAACACAGCAAAGTGGCCTATCATAACACAGCAAAGTGACCTATCATAACACAGCAAAGTGGACTATCATAACACAGCAAAGTGACCTATCATAACACAGCAAAGTGACCTATCATAACACAGTAAAGTGGCCTATCATAACACAGCAAAGTGGCCTATCATAACACAGCAAAGTGGCCTATCATAACACAGCGAAGTGGCCTATCATAACACAGCAAAGTGACCTATCATAACACAGCAAAGTGGCCTACCATAACACAGCAAAGTGACTTATCATAACACAGCAAAGTGACCTATCATAACACAGCAAAGTGGCCTATCATAACACAGTAAAGTGACCTATCATAACACAGTAAAGTGGCCTATCATAACACAGTAAAGTGACCTATCATAACACAGCAAAGTGACCTATCACAACACAGCAAGGTGGCCTATCATAACACAGCAAAGTGACCTATCATAACACAGCAAAGTGACCTATCATAACACAGTAAAGTGGCCTATCATAACACAGCAATGTGGCCTATCATAACACAGCAAAGTGACCTATTATAACACAGTAAAGTGGCCTATCATAACACAGCAAAGTGGCCTATCATAACACAGCAAAGTGACCTATCATAACACAGTAAAGTGACCTATCATAACACAGCAAAGTGGCCTATCATAACACAGCAAAGTGACCTATCATAACACAGTAAAGTGACCTATCATAACACAGCAAAGTGACTTATCATAACACAGCAAAGTGGCCTATCATAACACAGCAAAGTGACCTATCATAACACAGTAAAGTGGCTTATCATAACACAGCAAAGTGGCCTATCATAACACAGCAAACTGGCCTATCTTAATACAACAAAGTTGCCTATCATAACACAGCAAAGTGGCCTATCATAACACAGCAAAGTGACCTATCACAACACAGCAAAGTGACCTATCATAACACAGTAAAGTGACCCATCATAATACAGCAAAGTGGCCTATCATAATACAACAAAGTGGCCTATCATAACACAGCAAAGTGGCCTATCAGACAAACTTGTATACAAAAGACACGGAAACCTTAAAATGTGCCCTCTATCAGCAGTTGGCCTTCATATACAGGCTAAAATCATATACACTATTCATTGATGGAAAAATGAGGTTGCCTTTTATTGACTGTGATTTGCTATATTGAGGTTGTCTATAAGGCAGGTTTGCTTGTACATCAACGGGTAATCATAAGCCATAAATCTAAGAAACTAAACGGGTAATCATAAGCCATAAATCTAAGATACTAAACAGGTAATCATAAGCCATAAATCTAAGATACTAAACGGGTAATCATAAGTCATAAATCTAAGATACTAAACGGGTAATCATAAGCCATAAATCTAAGATACTAAACTCTAGGAAAAAACAATGATCTACAAAACACTACACAGAAAACTAAAGATTGAGCAACACGAAAAATTCCACTACAACCGGGGTTGAATTCAGGTACCCGGAATAGTAATTAATTTCTGCTCCACAAATGGCACCCATGCAACTTATGAAACTTTAAATACAAAGATATGATGATCGCGAGTCGTATCAGATTAACATTATGGTGTTTCGTGTGCTTGCAAAATAGAAGAGAGTGTATTACAGAGATTGGAATTATGTCTAACGCCACACTATAAATTGTATACGCCACTTATAATACCAACAAAAACTTAACTTTAACCTCAACTGAAACTCTATGAAATACAATACAAATGAGACACAACATTCCAAAAATATCACACTGAGAGTGACAAAACAATAACCAGTGAAATATAAATATGTCCAGAATCCACGAACTCTAAAGATAGAACAAAACGATGCACAAACAAAAACATTCCGTTTTATGGAGAATAGAAGAACTTGATATAAATGCTAAATGTTTTCATAATAATCCAAACGGACATTCATTGTCACTTCTAAATTTCTATGCCGTACAGATATCGATGGGTGCAAACCCGTCGAAAAAGACACCCAGTTGTTGTGCGTGACGAATGAAATAAATAATGTGTTACCTGCCGTTTAAATGGAAGCAATCAAAACGTCGATTCATTGTCCCATCCCTGTGCCACCCACGTCGGGAGTCTATCTGAATTACTGATCTATTGATGTATGTTAAGCCATACTCTGATACGCTACATTATAGTTTTTTCTTTTTTGTTGAGAAACTTATATTTCCTAAGCTATGTAATCATTATTAAAACGAAGGTTCTCATCTGTCAGACATAGGCGACCTTAGCCGATTTTGCATCTCCTGTGTAATACTTTGAGCGTAACAGATAAAGGTTATTCAAGATACGACTCGTGGGCACTAAATTGGATATCAACATTTTTATTAATGTTAGAGCCAACAGACAAGGTGATATATAACTCCTTTCTGACAAGCAACACATGGCAGTCATAGATATGATGCAATTATGCTTAATTTAATTATCTAACTGTAGGTTCCTTAGATTGTCCTAACATTTTATATCTACGTTTTTATTTTTATGATATATTAGATGACTATGATATACTTCTACTGGGAATACAAAGGTCCAATTGTACCGGTCGATATAGATGAAATATGACTGTCGTAGAGTGGTGGTGGTCAATAGCCAGTTTATTAATGTGTGGCTCCGACTGATAGAAATTGTATGTTACGATGACGACCATATTTGAAGGAATTGAGAAAAAAAACGTGTTTTGTTGTCGACTGTTTATTGTGCAACTTTCTTCTGTTAATACTGAAATATTGTTCAAAGTAGCGATAAACACCACAATCCTAAAGCTAATCCTTCATCAGACTTATATTCTTTAGCCCGTTCTCTCTCGGGCTAGCAATTTAATTGGCACATTTTATATTTGGATTCATAGCATCAAGTATCCTTTTTTTCAATGGTTTTATTATAAACATATTTTTTTCCGTATATTGTATCTGACCAAGCAATACAAATAGTACATAACCGCCATGTACCCAAATGTTCCAATGTTCAAACTTATATTGCTTCTAATTCTTGGTAGAAAGGGTAAGGTAATAGGAAGCAGTTCGTTACCGCAAAAAATAGACTATGCTTTACATACAATTATTTGATATCATCTATCATACTTCAAATACACCACAAAACTAATCGGATTTCTGAGAACCAAAGGTTTCAATGAACCTAAATTTGATATCATATTTACGTTTTTATTCCGTTACATGGATATAATTCATAAATATTGTCAAATAAATTAGTGATAAAAAAGTAGATATCAAACAGGATAGCCAAATTCGGCTAAGGTCATCTATGCCTTAGGGAGGAGAACCTTAGTTTTATTAATAATTACATTATTTAGGAACTGTACATTTCAGTAATTATATCTAATAAACCACGTCAGTGCCGAATCACTGACTACTGGGCGGATGATACCCTCAGGGACTAATAGTCCATCAGCAGAGATATCGACCCAGTGATAGTAACAAAAACGTAGATATCAAATTTAGTGCGCACGACTCGTTTCTGGAATAACCTACATCAGGTACGTTCAGAAGGTAAACCCGGATAAAACTGTCTCTACCAAGATTACTTACAAATGCAAATGTGATGCTTAAAATATTTAAGGTGTGTATAGCTAGAGGCTCAGTGGGCTGAGCCTGTGTCGCATTCATCTTTCATTCTGCTTTGAGGAAACTTAATACAGAACCTTCCATAGGTGCTTCCCACCAAATTTCGGTTCATTTTGGCAAAGCAGTTTCAGAGAAGAAGATTTTTAGAAATCGACCAATCTAAAACAAGAATTGCCTGTGGCGGCCATGTTTGCTAATGGATCAAAACGAAATGAGCAATCTCTATAGAGAACCTTCCAAAGATGCTTCTTACCACGTTTCGGTCCAATTGGCCAAGCTGTTGGAGAGTAGAAGATTTTTTAGAAATCGACCAATCAGAAACAAGAATTGCCTGTGACAGCCATGTTTGTTAATGGATCGGGACAAACTGAGCAATCTTTATATAGAACCTTCCATAGATGCTTCCTACCAGGTTTCGGTTCATTTGGCAAAGCGGTTTCAGAGAAAACGATTTTTAGAAATCGACCAATTAGAAACAAGAACTAGGAAGAACTGTTTTAGATACCTAATACTTATGTCTCCCCTTAATGCGGCCATCTGTACAACAATAGGTTACACATTATGAGTTGAATGATACTATTTAAAAACAATTATTTGACCTTGAGGTCAAAGGTCAAGGTCCCACGAAGGTCATTACGGTGCGCAACACACCACCTTATGATCATGCACACACATACCAAATAACATTGACTTATCTCGAAAGACAAAAATGTCATGGCACGGACAAGAAAATACTATTTAACAAACAATTAGTTGACCTTGAGGTCAAGGGTCAAGGTCCCCCGAATGTCATTACGGTATGCAACACACTGCCTTATGGTCATGCACCCACATACCAAATATAATTGACCTATCTGGAAAGACAAAAAAGTTATGGTCCGAACAAGCTTCGCTGAGAAGAAGCAGTAGAAGCGAAGCGGATGAAGAAGCGGAAGAAAAAATCAGACTAAAAGAATGTCTCCTTTCGTTCGAAGGGGAGACATAATTACTTGTGGCAGTCATATTTGTTAGTGGATCGGGACGAAATAAGCAATCTTGATAGAGGACCTCCCATAGATGCATCCTACCAAGCTTCGGTTCATTTGGCAAAGCGGTTTCAGAGGAGAAGATGCTGTAGAAATCAACCAATCAGAAACATGAATTGTCTGTGGCAGCCATGTTTGTTAACGGAACGAGACGGAATGAACAATCTTAATAGAGGACCTTCCATAGATGCTTCATACCAAGTTTCGGATCATTTGGCCAAGCGGTTTCAGAGGAGAAAATTCTTAGAAATTGGCCAATCAGAAAGAAAAATTCCCAGCGGCGGCCATGTTTGTTAATGGATCGGGACGAAATGAGCACTCTATATAGAGGACTGGCCATAGATCCTTCCTACCAAGTTTCGGTTCATTTTGCCAAGCGGTTTCAGAGAAGAAATTTTAAAATCAGCCATACAGAAACAAGAGTCGCCTGTGGCGGCCATGTTTGTTAACGGATCGGGACGAAATGAGCAGTCTTAATAGAGGACATTCCATAGATGCTTCCGACCAAGTTTCAGTTCATTTGGCCAAGCGGTTTCAGATGAGAAGATTTTTAGAAATCGACCAATCAGAAACAAGAATTGCCTGTGGCGGCCATGTTTGTTAATGGATCGGAACGAAATGAGCAATAGTTATAGAGGACCTTCCATAGATGTTTCCTACCAAGTTTGGCCCAGCGGTTTCAGAGGAGAAGATTAAAAAAAATTCAGATATCTGTATAGAGATAACTGCATTTTGAATACAAATATATCTATATTTAAACAAGAGTTATCTTTCTTTTAACAAAAAAAATAGAATTTTTAGAAATCAACCAATCAGAAACAAGAATTGCCTGTGGCGGCATGTTTGTAAATGGATCGGGACGAAATGAGCAATCTTTATAGAGGACCTTCCATAGATGCTTCCTACCAAGTTTCGATTCATTTGGCAAAGCGATTTCAGAGGAGAAGATTTAAAAAAAATAGGCCAATCAGAAACAAGAATTGCCTGTGGCGGCCATGTTTGTTAATGGATCGGGACGAAATGAGCAATCGTTATAGAGGACCTTCCATATATGCTTCCTACCAAGTTTCAGTTCATTTGGCTGAGGAGAAGATTAAAATGTGAAAAGATAATGGACGACGGACGCAAAAGCTCACGTTGCCTTTGGCAAGGTGAGCTAAAAACCAAATAAAATATTGTCTCTGCATACTGATTGTATATTGTTATATATTATATATACAAGTTGTATATCCCATTTACCAAAATGAAATATTTATCTACATATTACTATGCTTTTTTTCAAACTAGAGGGTCACATGAAATACCATCGCTAACCACGTGAAGATTTATTGGACCATTGTTTAATATAGCTTACCGCTCAAGACTTGCACCCATAAAACCTAGAACATTTATTGTTACAAAGTTGAATGTTCAACTTACAATGCCTTCATGGCAATACGATTTCATTTCCGGACTAGACAGATATAAACTAGAAATGTTGAATAAACTCTATTAAGCTTAGATCCACGAAACTAGTCAAAAGCCGCCATCTTTTTATTGGAATGCCTGTAACAAGACAGGAGAGGGAGTTGTCATATTTTTAGCGTGGTTGGTGGTTTATCGATTGTCCCTCTGTATCTAGGATACTGTTAATATTGTATTTCACGGATTATTGTCACAATATCTTATTTTTTTTTTTCATTTTATTATTATTTTTTTTTTTTTACGAATTTTCTTTTCGTTTCGTTTTGTTTTCTTCTATATTTATAGGGATATTACGAATAAATCTATCTGTTTAATCACCTTGACATTAGTATCATGACTAGGTTCAATTTGGTACCTATCGAATAACAGACCACATGAAAATACCATGACAAGATTGAAATACACCTTCATTTCATTGTAGTTTATCAGGAAACAAACTTTCGCTTCAGTGTTGTTTATCAATACATAAAACATTTGTTTCAGTGTTGTTTATCAATACATAAAACATTCGTTTCAGTGTTATTTATTAAGAAATAAACATTTGTTTCAGTGTTGTTTATCAAGCCATAAAACATTTGTTTCGGTGGTATTTATCAGGAAATAAGCATTCGTTTCTATGTTATTTATCAAGACATAAAACATTATAAAATTTTATTCGATCACAACATAGCAAGTTTTTACATTCATTACCATGTACGTACAGAGTAATAAATAATGTGTTAAAAAGTGTATCTTATATAATACAATAGTCTAGTAGGGTATCCATCTGAATAGATTTTACACATCTTTGAGGACGAAAGAAGGAGCGGCTCCGGATATCCGCTTTGCAGGCCTGCTGAGAAAAGCACAACAATCCGTGGGGAAATGCAAGCGAAGGGTAAGCGAAAGAAAGGGAATTATGTTTTAAAAGTTGTCTGATAAAAATATAAAAATAAAAATTTATATATTTTTTCTCAATGATATGAAGTGCATCACACGCACAGTGTTATTGAGAGGTCTTATGTTTTTTCTTCCAGTTCTCTTAATTTAAACGACGTCATTTCAAGGTCTTTCAATGTTTCTGTTATTTGAGCGATGAGGTTATTTTATTCATATTCTGGTGCTTGTTGTTCACTTTGTTCCATTTGTTGACGGTATTGTTGATATTCTTTGGGGGTCATATCTAAATCTTGGCGTTTCATATCTTCTGCCAAATCTGATACTTTGATATCTGCAATATGCCTTTGGCTTCCAAAGCTTGTCATTCCCTTTTGACTTGCTCCCTTGTTTGTACCATACTGCAGAGGGATTATAGCCTGAGCCTCTCTATCTAAATCATCCGCCCGGATATCGCAAATGTGACGTACAGCTCCGAAACCAGTCATACCCTTCTGGGACGCAAACTGGTTTGATCCTGCCTGAAGACCAATGTGTGACTGGGTGTTTGGATCGCAGTCATCAGATCTGATGTCTGAAACGTGTCGGATAGCACCGAAACCAGTCATACCTTTCTGACTGGCGAACTTGTTAGTACCAGCCTGTAGTGTAATTATGTTGTCACCATCTTTACTAGCGTCGTCGGCTCTAATATCAGCTATATGTCTGACAGCTCCGAAACCGGTCATACCTTTTTGACTAGCAAATCTGTTTGTACCAGCTTGAAGTGTTAACGTTGTGTTACTATCCTTATCAAAGTCATCAACTCTGATGTCGGAAATGTGACGAATGGATCCTATTCTCATGCCCTTTTGAGAAGCAAACTTGTTTGTACCGCTCTGAAGACCGATCGTGCCGTGACTTTGCTTAAGCTGTTCGTACGAAAATTTAACTCTGTGTTTTTCGGTTGGTTTTGAGCCTATCGTCGGTCCCTGGTAGTTATGTCTTTGGGCCTACAAGAAACAAAAATGGTTTCTTGTCATTTCAAACTTTTGAATGATGTTATGTAGTTAGCATTTTGTTCAAACCCAAACATCGCGTGCTAGCATACAACACTTGTGATTTCATCGGGTAGAAACAGTTAAGTAATGTCTGCAAAGGGATGAAGGAAACCGACGATAGGCATCCCTATATGTTGATCGATTTCTAGTTGCCATGGAAATAAACGTAAGGATGTAATTGCTTTATAGATACAAGTAGGATGTACATGCTTTCACAATTTAATTGTTATTCAATCATCATAAGTCTGTTCTTTAGCCTCGTTTATTAACATTAACAAAATAACTAATACTATATTATTAAAAAAAAAAAAAAAAAAAAAAAAATGTTTCCAGGCAACTGAATTCGACCTACAAATTATAATTTCATAACGAGATAAGAAAATCACGTGAAACTAATTTGTGACAATTAACCAAATTATGATAGCTTACTATGCTAATAACATAAAAGATAAAATGATATACATGTTTCGTTATATATATATATATTATATTTTTGTTATCGTTGCGTGTAAATAAAGTTTAGTTTTTATTTGCACTACTATATAAAAGTATGATGTTATATATTAAGGGTAAGCTATAGCATACTTGATATCATTGACCATTACAGAGTTTAGTAATAAACTTACAAATGGTCCCGATGAAATCGCTTTCGCAAAAACTGTAGCATCGTTATAACAGCAGCAGGCAATATGTGCAGTGGTTACTACAGCGACAGGCTAACAGTACAGTCAATTAATACAGCAACAGAACAAGCGTTCACATGGCTTCTACAGCAACAGGCAAGTAGTAGACAATCGTTATAAGACTAACAGACAAAGCAGAGAGTATACGCTAATCTTTGTTAACAACGACTAAGCTATCAATTAGATATTAAAGATATTAGGTAGACATATAAACTGTATTACATAAGTAATCATTGCACGATCAAACAGTTACAATAGATAGATAAGCAACATCTAAGCAAGCAGAGAAGACATACATGTATCAGTATTACATTATAAAATGCTTACACAATAAATACAACACATTATTAGTGACACTACATTAAAACTACAAAGACTATTTACATTTGATGCAAAAACAATTTGTGTAAGACTACTTAATACTACTTCAGGATCGGTTCATGAAAGGCAATTGCCCTTACGTTCATTTTGACCTACATTTTATTCTACCATGGAAGGATTCACCCCATGTAGTCATATTTTACAAAATTTATAAATATTGCATGCATGTCTTTCATTCAATTGGTATGACCAATTATATTGCATACTGTCGAACTATAGATCTATAGGATGTGTACTTAAAGAACAATAGAGCACCAGTGAGTATTGTCTGTGAAATATTCTCAGTGGTTATACCCTTCTAACTATTGAACAACAATGGGGATGCTATAGCCGAACTAGTGAAACTTATGGTTGTTCTGTTAGAACAAGAAAGCGTACTAATGGATATTCCCTTCGTACTGTCAAATCAGTGATTAGCTTACATCATCTTTCAGCATTGACATCATAGCATTTATTTATTGTATGAAAAACAATAGGTTCTGCATGTGACCGGCCACCTAACGTGACCCAATAGTGGATGTTCTTAGAGGTTAGTGGATCGCCATATGAATTAAAAAATTCCAAACTTCCCACATACATCCTCTAATTTTTACTAGATTGTGGTACTGTTGGCGTTCTTTATCTCCGCTCACCATAAGGTCTCTAGTGTAAAGCAATGTTTATTATCTCTAGTGGTCCTCAAAAATACCATATTATTGCACTCACAGATATGGGGCTATCAGAAGGATTATTAAATACGCGTAATGTTATCCAAAAACACTGTCATCAATTGACCAACAAGTTCAAAACATGCATCAACCTCATCTCAAACATCTGTATAGGTTTGTAGAATTCTCGATTGATATATTATAATGAAATATTTATATAATTATCACATATGGCTTATTCACATTCTTTCCACATATAAACATGTACATGCAGCTTCCAATATTAGTCAAACATCAATAAACAACCAATCAAATCATTATTTTCTTTGTATTTTATTATCGTTGAACAGACATTTTTAACTCAGCTTTTTACACTAAACTGATATTCTGGGAATAAACGAAAATAATGGTTTGTAAAGAAACTATTTTGGTCTGAAATTGCAGTAAGACAATGTGAAACTTTCGCACAAGAAAATTGCAAGTCGCTGAGTTAAAAACGTTTCGGTTAAATATATAGATGACTTAAGAGTACAATCAATGTGCCTACCTCAGTGCCTACGTGGGAGATGGTTGCCAGGACCATGGGCAGATTTCTGGCTTCATATAATTCTACTGTTTGGAATAAACTTGTGTTTGGTACTCCGTATTTGTGAGCTGCCTTCAAAAACTTTTCAATGTTTTCCATCTGTAATTGTAAAATAAACATTTCAATATTAATACATTTTATTCTTTATTTTTATTCCTTAGAACTTATATGATATATTATGGTAATAATCTTAGAGCAGGGGACTGCATACTCGTAGCTAATAATGGGTCTTTGGCGTACCTGATGAAGGTTATTCCAGAAAGATATACATTGTATTTATTATTGAAATTTAGAGTTTCCTAAATAATGCGATTATTATTAAAACTAAGGTTATCCTCCCTCGGGCATAGGTGATATTAGACGATTTTGGCTGTCCTGTTAAGGTCCTTTAGATTTCTTCCTCCCAAATACTTTTAAATTATTTGACTTATTTCAAATATTGCAGCTTTGAGCTACATGAATGTTATTCTAGAATCGCGTCATGCTCACTAATATTGATATCTACGTTTTTATTTATAGATCTATTGACTGGTTTATTGAGTGGATTATTTTAAATAATTTACTTAAAACCTACTAATTGGGTAAATGAGTAGAACGACGTGTTACTGAATGGATTATTCTGAAAAATTTCCGAAAATTGATTTAGTGATTATGTCAAATAAAGTGTCATTGAGTGAACTGAACAATTTACCAAGACCCTACAGATTGAGATGTAGAATGACGTAATATTGAGTCGATTATTCTGAAGAATTTTCCAAGAACCCTTAGATTGAAAAACTCTGCAGAATTGTATATTATTGGGTGAATTAATCTAACAATCTACAAAAATCTAATAGATCGGACGCCTTTGTTAATTAGTGGATAATTCTCCTAAGAATTTACAAATACCTGGTACCTTGGGTAACGGTGTAGAATTACGTGTTATTGGGTGATAATTCTGAAAAATTTACCAAGACCTCATAGATTGAGTGACTTGGTAGAATGACATGTGATTGGATGGATTATTCTGAAGATTTACAAAGATTATTGGGTGATAATTCTGAAGAATTTACCAAGACCTCATAGATTGAGTGACTTGGTAGAATGACATGTGATTGGATGGATTATTCTGAAGATTTACAAAGATTATTGGGTGATAATTCTGAAGAATTTATCAAGACCTCATAGATTGAGTGACTTGGTAGAATGACATGTGATTGGAAGGATTATTCTGAAGATTTACAAAGATTATTGGGTGATAATTCTGAAGAATTTATCAAGACCTCATAGATTGAGTGACTTGGTAGAATGACATGTGATTGGAAGGATTATTCTGAAGATTTACAAAGTTTTTACAGATTGGGTGAATATGTGGAATGATATGCTGTAGTGTGGGTTATTATGAAGAATTGTCATCTTAACTATGCTTAGTGTACCTAATCAAGTCATAAGTCAAAAATGTGTTTTTTCTTTTTAAGAAAACGAATGTCGATTAAGTGTGTATAAGTACACAACTTATAAGTAAAATACATTGTTCCTTTACATTATTTCCTTGTATCTCCTTGTATACTATAGTGTACGGTCCATCATATTTTAACTTTCATTAAAAACACGGAGGTAATTCTGCTGTTAATTTTGTTCAGTTGCCTTTTCTCATGAGCAATTTGGGAAATAATGACTGATGTTTTAAATAATGTTTTTCCTCATTCAGTTGTTATATAATTGTCATACTGTCATGTATTTTCATAGTCATTCCACAAAAGTATTGTTTTAATAAATGTATCAAAAAGAGACCAAAGAACATGACGCAAATGAATATCTTCGCGTTATAATAAAGTTCGATATTTTCATCATATGTTAACTTATAATTCCACGTTCAGTTTCGACATTCTAATTTTAATATGCATTTGGGGTGTGATGAAGTCGTATTTAAAGAGAGTTAATTTCATTCCAAACAAATGATATTTTGATTACAATCCAGCTAAAACTTAATACTGAAGTTTTGGTCAGAAAGTTCTCCAATCTTATTATTTATTTATTATTACCAGCAAAAAAAAAATAGATTCCTAAAAATATGTTGTAAAAACACTTCCTCCTATGCATACTAAATAATCGCAACAGAAATGGTTTACACACAGTTGTCTCGCGTTGTACAACATCAGGGTTCAGTACAACACATATCCGCTATCACTGGTATCTTATATTAAAATCAATGTTTTAATTTACCTGTTTGAATGGCAGTTCGCTTGGTGATGATTTTAGATCTACTTTGGCACAGGCTGTTGGGAGACTCTCAGATGGGGTTCCGTCGATAACCTTCTTCATCAAGCTGTAAATATTCGATATATTGTAAACAATTGTGATAAGACACACAAGATGAATACAGCAGTAGGGATATTTTATGAGAACCTATTCAGGTAAAGTACTGTCTAAAAGTACACATTTCTTAAATCAAAATGGCAACAGTGTACGGCAATAATCATCGCACTAAATGACCCATATTCCTATATGAACATGTATACAAAGAAAGGTAACAACAAAATGTTACCCAGTTCAATTCAAAGTCTAATATCTCTACCATAACGGGGTGAAAATGTCCCAAAATGTAGTGAGCTGGGTAACTTTTCGTTATTACCCTTCTTGGTGTAGTAGTATAGGGAATTTGGGTCATTTCATAAGATGATTGTTACCGGTCCTAGGGCACGTGTTAAATGATTAATATTATATCAGAGTTGAAAGGCATTTTTTTTATATTTGCCAGAATAAACAAATTCCATGTCAGATAGTGGGGGAATGTTGTGCTTCGCTCAAAATCAATGATTTAGAGAACAGAAAAGGTCTTTACGAAGTAAAAATTGGAAGGCTATTGTTCAAAGATGCTAGGGAAAACAAAATGCTGTGTTCACGAGCAAACCGTTTTCTAACGGTTCAACCTTTTACTTTTATTTTACTTTACACTGACAAAAAAAATAATAATATAACGTCGCTAGTCAACAATATCACCACAACAAAAACACTTGAAGGTTCTATTTTACACAACCTCATTCTATTATTCAGAGAAAGATCCATAAATGAAAAAGACAAAAACCAAACATGTTAATGAATTTTAATCAACTTGTTTGCCACGGCCACACAAGGTCCGTAGACACATTCTAGTATGCAAGTAATGATGTTATCTTCAGCTTTGTAGTCAATGTGTACTTTTCTGGTGCAATTTTAAATCTTTTCATAAAGTATTTGACAGATGTGACAGACATTTTTGTGGTATCCTGGGGTCCGTTGTTGAACTTTGTGTTTAATCAATGTATTAACTAATCATATGTATGTGTAACCGAAAGTTTCATGTTCAGTTACACATATAAATATTCGCTCTATCCTATGTTCAATTTTCGTTAAATGACAGCCACCATTAAGTTCCAATGATGATATAGGAGAGAATTTATGGTTTTCGATTTAATATTATTATAATTTATTCAATAAGTAACATATTTGAGTGATATATACCTTATAAAGATACTTTTTATGTTCAATATATAATTGACTTTACTGACTGCCTACACTGGCAGTATTCGTCAATCATATTTTACAACCAACAAAGAATATGGGCCGTCGTGATCCTATGGTAGTTGTATTTACAACTATCTATGCAATCAATACATATCACCACTAAAAGTTGTGTGTTCGAAACCCGCATATAGAGAGGTGTACTCGATACAACATTATGTGAAAGTTTGTCCGTGACCTGCGGCAGGTCGGTGGTTTTCTCTGGGTACTCCGGTTTCCTTCACCAATAAAACTGACCGCCACGATATAACTGAAATAATGTTGAAAGTGAAATTAAATACCATAACCCTAACCCTGACACTATTAAATATTAAACAGAATAAGACAACCTTCATTGAGTTTTTATGGATTTTGGTTTATTTAGTTATTTGTTCATATCCAGACTTTTTCGTTCTATAAAATGAAAAACAAAAAACACCACACTGTCGGAACAGTTCTAAAATACCACACTGTCGGAACAGTTCTAAAATACCTCACTGTCGGAACAGTTCTAAAATACCGCACTGTCGGAACAGTTCTAGAATACCACACTGTCGGAACAGTTCTAAAATACCGCACTGTCGGAACAGTTCTAAAATACCTCACTGTCGGAACAGTTCTAAAATACCGCACTGTCGGAACAGTTCTAGAATACCACACTGTCGGAACAGTTCTAAAATACCACACTGTCGGAACAGTTCTAAAATGCCATACTGTCGGAACAGTTCTCGGAACAGTTCTAAAATATCACACTGTCGGAACAGTTCTAGAATACCACACTGTCGGAACAGTTCTAAAATACCACACTGTCGGAACAGTTCTAAAATACCTCACTGTCGGAACAGTTCTAAAATACCGCACTGTCGGAACATTTCTAAAATACCACACTGTCGGAACAGTTCTAAAATGCCATACTGTCGGAACAGTTCTCGGAACAGTTCTAAAATAACACACTGTCGGAACAGTTCTAGAATACCACACTGTCGGAACAGTTCTAAAATACCACACTGTCGGAACAGTTCTAGAATACCACACTGTCGGAACAGTTCTAAAATACCACACTGTCGAAACAGTTCTAAAATATCACACTGTCGGAACAGTTCTAAAATACTGCACTGTCGGAACAGTTCCAACATCCAATAAAAAAAAAAGAGTCGTAGATAGTGGCAATATCGATACCCTTAACACACAAATACATGAACGCTCACTTTCCTGGCTTGGTACATGCACTTTAATAAAATGGCGGGGTTAAACTAGTTTCATGGGCCCAAACCTCCCCTCTTATTTTACTAATAATAACTTACTTGCAAAGTGTGATACCATCTCTTAGATTTTTCTCTAAATTAGTAGGTCCTTCTCCAATGTCTTCCCCTAGGAGTTGTTGCAACCACCCCCGGACCTCAGCTTCTACAGCTGGGTCATATTTAGCGCCCATCTGAAAACACAAATATAGCATTTTATTTCATTATCCTAGTACATTCAATACATTTTAGAGTATTTCATTTTTCTTTTTTTTTATCATTTATTCAAAACCACTTTAGTTCACTATAAATTGCAATTTTCAACCAAACCCAAACATTTTCTGTACGACGGATATGACTCTAAAAAACAGTCAACAGTCTAATATATAGCATATTGTTGTTAACTTAGATACTTAAATCATAGCTATTGATGATATGACTGAAATGGTCATCTAATACATACAACTTCATTGGTAATAGTTCTTCGAAGTTTAGTGTCAAGTAAGCTGTATTTTTGTATTATTTAAGTTAATTAATATAAGTTGTGTGTGTCCCTGGATTGTCCATCATTGATTGTCCCTTCGGTTTTCTCTAACGTTTATATAACTTTATTCATGGCGAGGACAAAAGGTTATAAAGTATTTCAGATTTGTTCACTATGAGAATAACTTTCCAAATATAATCAATCAAAAGATGCCACCAAGAGAGGTTTATATTCTGAAAGTTCTGTCTTACAAGGTAGCACCAACAACCACCTGACAACAAACTAACAAATTGTTGCTCTTTATGAGCTGTTGTAAGTATGGGGAGTGTACTTCTCCACACATAGTGCTCTATTCCAAATGCGAGTTTACTCTTATTGATCATAAATAATCACAATAATCTTTAAAACTTCCTTGACAGTTACATTTTGAAAATGCATATTTCATTAAATTCTAGCATGAAAACTGGTCATCTTAAGGAATTGTGCTAACTTCAGCAGATAAAAAAAAACAAAATTAACAACCTGTAGTATCAGGAAACAATTGGTTCATTCCTTCAGTAAAGTATACACTTAAATGATACTGTTAAATTGCTATCTTGTTTTTTTTTTGTTTTTTTTTGGGGGGGGGGGGGGGGGGGGGGGGGGGGGGGGGATTGGGGGGGTTTGTTTTTGTTTTTGTTTTTGGAAGAATTTTATTCACTAAAATGCTGAAGTCATAAATCAAATATAACGTCATGGGCATGGGGAATTTGTAGAATTCAAGTGACAGATAGACACTCAGGGTGGCAATATGTAACGGTAATATATATATGATGTCTCAAGGATACAATCGTTGATATTGAATCACGTGGATATTAAACCTCGTATTATCATTTGGTGTGCATGATCGCAAGTCAAATAAAGATATCATGAATGGTGTAGGAGGTGACGTTATGTATGTTCTATTCTGGATGTGGAATAATATTTAATTAAAACCCAGATTGTCATTAGGTGGAAATTAAAACTTGTCAAATACTAGTAGTATAAAACTTATAGAGATTGTCGTAGATAATGGGTTGATTATATACCGATATATTTCCCTGGATATGGAGTAATATATTATATAAACTCATAAACTCGTATCGTGGTTCATATATAAACTCATAAACTCGTATCGTGGTTTATATATAAACTCATAAACTCGTATCGTGGTTTGTATATAAACTCATAAACTCGTATCGTGGTTTATATATAAACTCATAAACACATTTTTTTAAATAAGCAATATAAAATCTTACTGAATTAATTTTCAATGTTCCTATGCTGTTACGATTTAACCTATTTAAATTTGATTCATTATTCAGTGTTTACAAAAGGAATCAGACAGTGACTTGTTATAAGAAATTAAATGAAACTAAATGTATTGTTTTAAACAGCTATTTGACATATAAAGTCGTCTTTCATGAATAAGTAAAAATTCAGAAGAGTACAAAATGGAGAGTTTTACCAGACGTCTACCCACCATCGCTATATATATACCTATCATAGGTGTTTTCAATTGTATGATTTAAATTTGGCAGCTGACACTGAAGTCAGAATTTATGTGATATCAGCAAATTGTTGTAGAAAGTGATTATTGACAACATTGTATAACGATCGAAATATACACATTTATCTTATTTGATATATCAAACAGAAGCAAAGAAAGTACATAATGATGGATAAACAGCCAAGTGTATAGATGTATAGAGACGGAAGCTTTATTAGGGTCGGCTGGTAGCAGTATACAATTTCTCTGTAATATCTGGCAACAGTTCAAGTTTGGGGGATGTATCGTTACTTTCTGTTGATAAGATAATATATTATAGCATAAAGCCTGCACTGTGGTAAAAGTTCATCGTAAGATAGGTACTTATACTAGTTAAGATAGAAATGTGTATTTATTCTATCTTACTTGTAAGCTTTTATAAAAGATCTTAATCACTTAAATTTGAATAAAACTGATATAACTGTGTTGAAAGTGGCGTTAAGCACCATAATCCTAACCCCTAACCTCTTAAATTTGCATATACGTAATTATTGTTGTATTCAATTGATAATTATGCTTAAATCATATGCATTCGTTGAATAACCCTATTTTTTTTAAAACACAAATGTGTTTTATTTCAAATGGTCTTTAAGTTGAAGAAATTAATTTATAAAATTTCTTCACGTCACGATATAATTCAAATACTGCTAAAGTTTGCGTTAAACACCAATCAATCAATCTTTATTTGGTTGAATAGAACCGAATACATATATAGCATTCTGTCATTCTTGTTTGTGTATTTCTAAGAAGCGTTTGAAGATAACAAAATCCGTAAATCGAAGAAGAACAGACAACACAATGGCCAAAATAAAAATGGCAAACGGACATACAACGATCTACAAAACATACACATAAAACTAAAGATCGAATATTAGCATTAATAATGAAAGTAAGAACAGCATTATGTATTTTTCTTTTACATAAAACAAAATATGGGATGGTAGATTATAGATCGTAATTGCATTCCAACTTTGCTTGTGTGTTTGTTTTTTGTTTGTTTGTTTGTTTGGTTTTTTTTTTTTTTGGTTCTTTTGACACGGATGAGTAGTCTACAAGGAAGTGCTCGTTTGTAGAAATTAAAATTTCCCAATCAAATTAATATTCAATGAAGTATACAAAAAGAATTTCTTATCTGAAAAATGATAAATGAAAATAATGTTGCATGCATACACATAATTAGTATTCTATAAAGAACCTCTAAAATAGATCTTGTGTGATTTTTTATACATTGAAGTCTGACGTTGTTGAGGAAAACATCTGCCTGTTGTTTACATGACTCATGTATTTGGTATTTGGCTGCATCTTCATTTCCTAATGAATATCTAAGTTGAATCGCTAATGCCAAACGCTATTCATAGGGGGTACACAACCCATTTATAATTGTTTATTCTTTCACACAAGATTACAATCATTAACGTTTAGTGAGATTATTGATAAACAAATGCATTTCTATCAATATTGAAAGCTATCTAAGTTATACAAATAAAAGTCGAGCTGCTACTCACAAGACATACACAAGTGTGTTAGTAGGGATGTTCCGACACCCGTGGCCACATTTGGAAATAATTTACAATATAAAATGAACTTTACGTACTTTTCTAGATTGGGAGTGAATTCTATTTTCTAGATTGTGTAGTAGAGTTGGTTAGTTTGGTTTATGGTGTTTAACGCCACTTTCAACAATATTTCAGCTATATCATGGCGGTCTAAATTTTTTGTGGGGGAAAGTGGAGTACCCGGAGAAAACCACCGACCAGTCGCAAGTCACTGACATGTTTTATCATATAATGTTGTATTGAGTACACCCCGCCATGAACGAGGTTCGAACTCACAACATTAGTGGTGATAGTGGCCTCATTTGGAAATAATTTGCAATATGAATGAACTTTACGCATATTTCTAGTGATTGTGGGCGAATTCTATTTTTACATTTTTTTAGATTGTGAAGTAGAATAGAGGCATTCGTCTTAAATGGGGTGTAAGATTATTAACATTATGTTGGAGTGTAAGTGGACTTAAACATCAGTCGGAACATCTCATACTTGTAGAATAAATCTAACCACTATGATAAAACGAAGTGTACAAAAATAAATTGAGAAGTCGGTCAATTTTCATGATCTATTTTTATCTTAACCACAAATGATAAGTTTTGCGTATTGAAATAAAACCAAGTTCTGTTAACATGCACTATCTATCATTAATGATGTATAACTTGGTGCAATATACATTTTATTTGTATCAATGTTCAATGGCATGGCGGTTAATAAAACTAAATGTGAGTCGACAATATTCCAGCAAACAACATAAACAAGAATTCTTGAGTTTGTGCCAGCTTCGCTTATATTAGGACTGTTGCATATTTTGCATAAGTGTTGACTTGTATTATATATTGTATGTTCTATTTGTGCTCTAAACTTGTCGTGTCTAATACATGTAGCTGTTAGATGTCGCTATAAGGTCTATGATGTGCGCATGCGTTATACCCGTTTGTAAGGATTGTCACAAGATGGTTGTCGCCTGAGTGGAGAACTTCTGAAACTGTTCGCCTTTGGTGCATCCTGTCACACAACGCAACAAAGTGTATTAGTCAAAATTGTAAACATGCAAAAGAAATCCACACATATTAGTGAAACACACAAGAAATACCTACTAAAAAATCAAAATGTTGAAATTAGTTCGCTATGTTCAAGTCATTTAGACAATACATATGAACAGGATAAAATGTCTTTTTGCATAAATTTGAATACCCATTTGGAAAAAATGTTTTGAAAAAAGTAGCAAATATCTTCCAATTTTTTACTGTGAGAAGAGAAACGGTGGACAAAACCCGGTTAGTTTTCAAACATCTCATGTTTATATAATGTACGATTTAATATTTATACTAAACTATATTATAGCTCAATGTGATGTTCATCTTGCTCATAAAAATGGGTGATATTTAATGTATTTACTGTATCAAAGAGATTTGGAACACTTCAAACTGGTTGTATCGCTACTGGTTCATAAAATAAAATAAAAATGGGATGGATATATAGAATGGAGTACACAAACCGCATATGTAAGACTATAAAAGGAGTGTCATAATACGCGTGAAGATAGGGACATGAATCAGGAATCACATCTATATATATATGTAAAGATATTCTGTGATGTTTGTCTGAGGTTCAACAGGATTCCGGTGGAATATCTAGGATTGTTGAGGGAATATTTATCTGTATAATTCAAAGGATAGGATGGCAACATCATATATTACCTGCATTTTTGCAAATGTTAATTTCCATTTCAGCTCATTTTTTAACTCGGCTTTAGTCTTGCCTGACTGACAAAATAACACGGTAGTAAACACAAACACGAACAAAGCAATAAGCCGTGCACTTCAACTCTAAAGTACATGTATGACAGCTCCGTCAAAGTAAAAGAATGGTATATTTCCTAGTATTATAGATAATATATTTGAAATAACTATAACAAAAAATATTTTACCCCCCCCCTTTTTTTTAACCCCATCTTTTTGTACTTGTACTTTCTATGTGCTGTCAGTCATGTACCTTAATAGCTAGTAACTTTATACAATTACAAATTATAACATATATAATGGGGAAATAAGAACGGGTTGATGATTAATAAATTGCTCTATGTCTCGTGGAACGCACGTGCCGCTGTCAATTGATATCGCTAAGTATCGCACTTCCGTTTGCTGAACAGGTGCTATTGTCATTTTGATATTTGTAGAAGTTTTACTTGATTTTGTTTGTGATAAAATCGTATATTGTATATAGAAACTTATGGTAATATCGTTTGTCTAGAAGAACACAGGAATGCTAAGAATGATTTCCTCCGCATCTTTGCTGATTAGACATTCTGAAAGTGATTCTATTTTTAGTAACCAGCAAAGGTAATAACCTTGACTACGACATACGTATGTATCAAATTACTTCACTTTCCTGAATATAGATAGTCTTAATCATCAAAATATCAGTGTTCGAATTCTTCACTGTTAATATTTCCCACTCTAACGAGTTTCAATATAATATCCTATACTGATTGTGCTTAATTTTTCGAACATATTCTATCCTTGAAAACTTTCAATATTTCTCATTATGAATACGGCCAATTTCGCAGACCAAATTTAAGAAATTGCTTTTAAAATCCGTAAGGTATTCAATGTACTGCTCTAAGAGTTCCCTATTCCAACAGTCCATACGATTAAGGTACACTAAATCGCTAATAACATCACATGTACAAAAATATTTATCAAGTTCTGTCAAATTATAACGCAAAATTCTTGATTCTTGAAATAAAATTGTCCAGATCAGAATTCAGAACTTTGTAGCGGCGTACAATAACTTCATCAAGCAAATAAAATAACGCGCACATTGTACAAACAAATTAAAACAAAACATAACTTAATTCTGAAACCTAAAGGATTCTTACCTTACTGATGAGGGCACGGTCCATTCCCATGGGTTTCACTCTATCAGCCATTTTGATTTATGTTTTAATAAAACTAAAATCTACACAGAAATTTTGAGAAGGTTATCAAACTTGTTCCCGGTCACCAAAGACGGTACACTAATGTATGGAACAACTTTTCAAGTGAGCTGAGAGTCCCCCGAACTAGCTTCCGACGCCGTTCAAATACGAGTGGTGAAAGGCTGAGAGTAATAATGCAATTTACAACAACGGGCATGTATGGTCTATGTACATCACAAAACCCTACACTATTTGCTATCGTATTTCAATACGCGCATGCCTTTGCCATATAAGTACAGAGAATAAATCACATGTTGGTAAAAGTTCCATGGCAACTTGAAGCTTCATCAATAGCCAATCATATTCATTATAACATCTCTACTATTGGAGTACCATAGTTCCTCTTCCGATGCGAAAGAATAGATACATGAAAGCACATTAAAAAATATCATCATGTTTGCTGAGAATTGTGCATTACACACGCACACATTAACAAAAATATGGCATCGGTAGCGATTATGTTTAATTACACAGAACAGGTGTACGATGAGATACAAGGATTACCGTGGTTAAAGGAATTTTACGCCATATAATATCTATTTATTTTTGTATCTTCCCGGTCAGGTGGAAAGAATCTAAGACTTATGTAAAATAATGATAAGGAGATAAGGATGAGAATTGTAATATACACACTGTACTGTAATTTATTATAAAAAAAAAAATATCAATATTTATTTCTAGTAGGAGAATTTAGTATTTAGAAAGTGGTGTCTGTTCTTTGAGTGCATAATTTCCACTACCGGTAAATATTTCAAATATCTCCGTTACATTTTTGTACGAATAAGAAAAGAAATGTGTTTTAATGTTACGGAACGACATATTTGTTCAACATATTTTTTTTTACTATTGCACGTATATATCGAGAACACAAAAAAACAAAAGGAATGTAGCACATGTATGTAATTTCTAATAATCACATGGTTCAATAAAAGAAATTAGGAAGGATAATGTAAACAGCTGGTTAATGGTCCAGATAAACACCCCCACGTTTAACGTGGATTAACAATTAAAACTATGATAAGTTAATAAAATAATTAATAGTTTATAATGATGATAATCTATATAACAAATATTATATTTGGGATTATTCTATAGAAAAAAATATTGCATATCTGATTTTCAGAAATGGCTATCGCTTTTACCATGTACTGGCAAATAAACGCACACACTTTAAAATTGAAACAAATAATTGGGATATATAACAGATAAACGAAATTATGTTTGATTCAAACCCCTGTTGTCGTCTTTACCCCATATATTTATTAATTTTACATATTTTTGATCTGCAAGTGACCTGTGTGGACATAAATGAAATTCTACTTGACCGCTGAGACATATATAAAAAAAAAAAAAAAAAAAAAAAAGTTTAGGAATATTCATTTACAGCTGTACAATACTTGAATGTTCTTGGATCCCTCCTTTTTTTCTACGCACACACACACACACACACACACTGTTTCGAAGATTTTTTTTCCACACGGAAGGTGCTATTACCACGAGGTTGTGTAGATATGGACAAGAACACGTAAAATGTAGGGAAATAAGCTGAAATAATAAATAAAAATGTTATTGAAAAAAAAACAGATCCAAAAAATAAGACTGAGGTAATTTCATCATACAAGCTCTTGCGGGGTAATGAAAAGGGCAACCTCATCAATAAGGCTGTACATTTTTGCTAGGAATCAGTGTCTTCTAATTATTTCTTTTATTATTGTTTGAAATTAATACCATTGCCGTTCGTCGTGTTTTTATCATTGTTTGGGGCAAATGAAAATTTGAACTTTGTACACTAATATCAGTAATTAATAGAACGACAATTTATAGAACAAAAATAAATAACATGAAAGGCGCCAAAAAATAAATAATCTGATATTTCCTTCGTGTGGGAAAAAAATCTGAAAATCATACCCCCCCCCCCCCCCCCATTTTAGAGTCGAATGAGCGGTCCCTTGTACATAAATATAATTAATAAGGGAACGATGTTAGGTTTAATCAGCCTAAGGTTATCCATGTTATGATAACTATTATTTCTTGTAATATAAATCTTATCTGTCTACCCGATTGGTATGTTTCGAATGGTTAGCTTTGTGGGTTTCAGTGATGATCCTTTTATTCTGGATAGAATTAGTTAGTTAGTTTTATTCTTGCCATCTTGGACAACATCAACATAGACTTGTTAGTTTTGTAGCCTATTGTCGATTCCCTTGCACAGCGCTGTGTGTTTTTTAAGCAACATGTTAACATTCGTTCTTATAAAAGACGTGATATATATATACTCAACTATTTACTGATATTTTCTTGCATTTTGATCAATTTTTTCCTTTAATTATACTGTTTATAAAATGCTAAAACCTCAGAGCCTCCGGGAGGCTTTGCCCCCAGGGCCCCCTACTACCGCTTGGGGCATAAAGCGGTCTTTTAGTTGTGCACCCCCCTTTCCAAAAACCTGGCTACGGCCCTGAAATATATTAACGGAGATAGCAAAAATACTTCCGCCCTGACATACATATGTAATATTAGAAGCAGAGATACTAAAATGTATCACATAATTTCTTCACATAGCTTGACTATTGCAGATATATAGCATATTCACATGAGTAAGGTGTTCAAATGAACATGTATTGATTCAGAAGATGTTTTCCACTCGAAAAAGACATAAATATTTGTAATTTATATTGTTTTAGAATCGTTTCTATTAACGTCCATTCAATTATTTAATTCCAACCCCCTCGCCATTTTAAGACATAAAATTTACAACTAATACACTGTAACGATGTGCCCGTAGGTGTTTTATGAACGAGTGAAATGATTGAGTGCAGAAGAATTTTGATGATTTGCCTACTAACAGATCCTTCCATATTACGTCACTATCATCTATACATAATAATAAGCATATGGCTGTATATCATACCGGCTACTGTAAACAGCTAGTTAAATACCAGATAAAATCTACCTTGTCATTGGTATTGATGGTTTCACTGTAAGGAGGCAATCAACCTATTAGAGATACCGGTAGATCAGGCAGAACTCTTTGAACTTTCAGAATCTCTATTTGTTTTTTTATTCTAGGAAATGTAAATACACGTGAATGTCATTAAACGATTAAATCTGATAAATTGCGCATCTTCCCATATGATTAATAGAAAATTGAATCACAAAGTATAAATTCCAAAGACTGCTATGTGAATATTATAGGGAGTTTCATAATAAATATTTATATAGAGTGTTTATAAGTGTACACATAGAATAAAAGAGCGTTGAAAACAGTCAATCTCAAATTCTCATCATATTTGATAAATTTGTGTTAAACAGACATCAATCGAGAGGTGATTGTTCGTTTTGTTGATATTGGTGAAGTTGTTGACTATGCCACTGTATATACTTTCTTTTCATCAAGCAGAACTATGGGTCGACCATTTTTATAATGTTTTGTCTTGTTCAATTTAGGAAAATATCCTGTATTAAATAGAAACATATTTTGATGAGTTCAAATTGTATATTTTGCGATTTATTGTACTAAGACAAACATTTTCGATTATTAAAAAGATTCATTGAACTATTGAATGAAAAGAAACAGTACGTCTACATGGCAACGATCGTATGGTCTGTGGGTTTAAATCTCGTGTAACCATCTTACAAGTGGTCATAATTGTTCGCCACCTCCGATTTTCCTTTATATGTTTTACAATTTCCAAAAATAAAATAAACAGATGGCATTTCTTGACCAAATTTG
The DNA here is from genome assembly GCA_963383655.1 of Bathymodiolus septemdierum. Taxonomy (NCBI): domain Eukaryota; kingdom Metazoa; phylum Mollusca; class Bivalvia; order Mytilida; family Modiolidae; genus Bathymodiolus; species Bathymodiolus septemdierum. Next base: position 42,716,801 of record OY726521.1, on the reverse strand, counting down.
CTGAATTTACAAACACAAATCGAATTGTTTTGAAGTTTTTCTTCGTAACCTTCATATATTTTTTGTGATTTAAGATATTTTAAAAAGTGACGATATAAGCACACATCTTAATTTAAAGATGACAATATAATAATAGTATTTTGAACATCAAGAGTTTAAGACTGTGTTTAAATTGTAAAAAGTTGAAAACTATAACCAAAACAATTTTGAAGATCATGACGAAAAACTTCAAAATATTTTCCGTTTGTGAGCGAAAATTTCAGCAAAATTTGTCACGAAATGACCTCTGTATAATTGTTTGAAAAAAATCAAAGTTTTCCATGAAATATATAGGTAAAAATTGGAGGTTACGAACAAATATGTTCACTTACTTTTAGGCTTTTTCTCTGGATACTCTGTATGGGCTCCTCTACCAATACAACAGGTTGGCGACAAATAACGTAAATAGTGGGCAACGTGAAACGTTCATAATATTGATAGGTAAGAAAATTCTGTAAATATTTTGCTGATATTAAGTTAACGAATTCATAATATTCAAAAGAGTATGCAATTTTATTTTGTTTAGCCTTTTTCTTCACTTTTTACATATCTAATGGAAAATATGTTGATATATCACATTGTTAACAACTAGATAATTATATGTTGTGGGTTAAAATGCATGATAATTTTCTTAATCGATTTACCAAGTACTAGACTATATTAAAAGATGGCTCAGGCCATCGGCTATATATTATACATATGACAACTTTTACGTTCGAGGAATAACATATATTATGATTAAGATCAAGATTATGATTCAACAAGTCAGACATATGTATCTGGGACCCCGTTTACACTTGCACAAATAAATCGATCTAAAGAAGATCGATGCAAAAAAAAATCGATCTTTGTCTAGTGTAAACGGTTTAGATCGATCTAACATCGATCTAAAAAAGTCCAGCTCCAGAGGTAGACTTAAAAAGATCGGTCTTATTTGCATCGATCTAACGTTCAGTGATAGCGATCGAATTAAATAAAGTGAAACTTCATATGCGCATGCTTGGCGCGGAAAATACACGTGCATTATTAAGATTATTTATAATTACGAAAACAATGGCGGTCAGAGGAGATTCATGGACTCACGACGAAACAGTTTTGTTGATAGTGTTGAGAAATTCATTATTAAACGCATAAATAGTTACCTTCGCCTTTGCATCATCTTGCAGAATTTAAAGAGACGTAACCTTTTCGCCCTCTGTCTAATTTTCATTCTCACGAATCTTCTTCTATCGCGATTTCCTTTCATTTCAAATGATGTCTAATTAATGAACCGCGATAGAAACACAAGGAAAAACAAAAGTTTGCAACCGTAATTGTGCACATTTTAGATAAGTTCATTCATTGTTTAACCATGAGGAATGATATTTCTATAAAATGGCGTAGATAAAAATAGGAGCATTTGTTTACATAAATAGTCAGTATCTATGTCATACAACCTTCTAACCGTAATGGAAGCGGGAGTTTTGGCGCCGTAAAATCTGATTCAACCCACCATTTCTTTGGAAATGCCTGTACCAAGTCAGGGCCATTGCGGTTTTCCCAGTTTTCCCAGTTTTCCCAGTTTTCCGGTTGTTGACTGATTTTGACTTATGAGTTTTGCCTTTCCCTTTGGAAGATTGCTCGGTGTTCGGTAATTTTGTTATTACCCTTAATTGTTATTGGTGCAGATGTAGTGTAAGCGCATCGGTTTTATTTAGTTCGATCGCGATCGATTTACTCGTTTTAAGTATAAACGCAAACGGATCTAATTAGATCGATTCAATTAAAGATCGATCTTTTTTCACCAAGTGTGAACACAGTCTAAAGTTCGGCATTTTAATTATATGTTGAACACATTTACGTGGCTACTTTTATTAAGAGGTTTTGGTCCATATAACTAGTTTAACTCAACCACCTTTATAGAAGTGCCTGTATTAAGCCAGGAGAGCGAGCGATCATGTATACATGTGTGTGTTAGAGGTCTCGGTGTTGTCTCTCTTTCTACGATTTTCCTGTAGATTTTGGGACTGTTCTGACGGTGTGGTAGGTTTTTTAAATATTTTATTCTGCATTTATATTTCATTATTACAAATGTCATCACGTGTTTTAGGGCACATTGTATAAAAATAATACTTTCATCTCGAAACTTGTAAAGATATATAAAATATGTGTCACTTCTTAATGTATCGTATGACATATATATCTGGACACCAGAGTGGTTGAGTCTACATCAACTTATACAATCAGTGTATAACCACTAGAATTGTGAGTTATAATCCAGTCCGATGGGAGATGTACTCCGGGCCATACAACGTTATGTGAGTGAGTGTATGTGTGATTGTTGTTTAACTCAACATTTGTAAGCTTAATCATGGCGAGAACAACTTACCTTCGATGAGATAATCGGATGTCTGCTTTGTATTAGAAGAAGAAGCTTAGTACAACGTTAGATTAGTCAATGACTTACGGCAGATCGGCGTTGTTTTTTTCGATATAGCTGGAAATCTTGTTAAAATTATGTTAAATGCTATCTTAACCAAACCTGTCATTTATATGCACTATATCATTTTAACCTTTTTAAGTTGGAACTTAGTTGGTTACAGTACTTTTAACTAACTATTGCTAAATTTTATATACGTTTTAGAAAATCACCGTTGCTATTTAGTTGTGCTTATCTCCACTAACTCCAGATCTACTCGATCCGCCCGTGTTTAAGTAAATGTCGGTAATATAGGTTTAATTAGACTTGTTTTTCCACCATCATACAGAAGAGACGCGGGAATCAAACGTGGTCTAACGATGACGAGGAGATGTGTATTCCATATAACTTTATGTTGTCGAGTTTGTCATTTACTAGTGTCAAATCGGCGGGTTTTCGGGATACTCCGGTTTCCTTCACTCGAGTTTGTCATTTACTAGTGTCAAATCGGCGGGTTTTCGGGATACTCCGGTTTCCTTCACTCGAGTTTGTCATTTACTAGTGTCAAATCGGCGGGTTTTCGGGATACTCCGGTTTCCTTCACTCGAGTTTGTCATTTACTAGTGTCAAATCGGCGGGTTTTCTGGATACTCCGGTTTCCTTCACTCGAGTTTGTTATTGACTTGAATCAAGGTCAGTGGGTTTTTTCTCGGGATACTCCGGTTTCCTTCACACGAATTAGTTATTGACTTGAGTCATGGTCGGTGTTGTTTTTTCTCGAAATAGTCCGGTTACCTTCTCACGAGTTTGTCATTTATTGTTGTCAAGTCGTGCGTGTGTTGCTGAAAAGGTGTAGATATACATCCATGAACAACAGAGCACTGGTGCAAACATTGACATAATAAATACAATTATATCCTAGGAAGGCCGTTCTCATTTGTATTTAAATATCGCCTTCTTATGATGATCAGCGATACATATGTCAAAAGTGCATTCGAAACATGGCGAAATCATGGGAAACTCCTTTGAGAACAACATGTATGTACATTGTACACTTATATATATGTCGATCCCCTTGGAGGTTGGCAATTGACCATATATCTGGTGGTCATTTTCCTTTTTTTCTTTTTTGTTATTTATAGCCCTTTTCATGCGTTATATTTATGACCTTACATCTAAGGTGGGACTTGTTTATTTTTGTTTAGCCTTTGATCTGGGTTAGTAATTCCTACACCATATAATATTAAACAGGTGCATGTAGCAACAACAGTCCGTTAATCTATACCAGGATTATACCTTTGCTAATACCCCGGTATACAAATATTATGTATCCTTTATGTATGTTTCATTTATTATAGACACATATCTGATTGATGTATAATCAATTGACAATAAGGATGGTTTCGTGTATGATTCATTTTTGCGTTTATAAAGAGGAATATTAATGCAATAATACAAAAACAGAAACAAAACATAAAAGACAGAAGGTTATTTGATGTATATTATTCTATAAAGTTGAAAACAAATATTTTAGCACTTATTCATTCGGTTACAGCAAACTGTTTTTCGTTACATTTTTGTTGTTTTAGAGAGTATTTTCACGTATATACTTATTTTACTTAAGCTAGAGAACGGATGGAAAAGTGCAAGATGAAATAATACAATTGTTGCAGACATTGTTCCTTGACTTTGAGTTCAAGGTAATTCTTAATATAGTTAACACAATAGAGAATTATTTTAAGTTTGTCCTTCATAAGACGTTACTCTCAACTAACACTTTTTATAGCAGAATTTTTACCCTGGCCACGTTACACACTGATACACCTGCTTTTTGTGTATACAATAACAATAATGCAATTCGCGAAAAATTGTCAAATGAATTGAGACGTTATAATATTTTATACCTGTACTTCATATAGAGTAATTTTAATGCACACATATATCCGATTCTATATAACATCGTTATTTTTACACTGGGAATTTGCCTTTGCTATAAAAATATACTTGATTAATGTATTAATGTAACCTGCCTTTGACATGGAAACATCGATGCATTACTTAACACATATGAATATCTCGTTGTTGTTTATTTTTAGAAACACCTCACAAAAATTTGCACACGAGCACAAAACCATGGAATTACTTGAAGAAATGCCAAATAGTGTGTTGTGATTGGCAGTAACTGATTTGGTAATTATCTATGATAACATATATAATTGCTCCAATATATATTAACGGTAATAACGTCCACCATTATTTCCTTAACATTTAGTGTACAAATAACCGAAATGTGACAACCACGTAAACTTAGTTTATTCGTAATATGTCTATCTGAAATAAATTTGCTTTCTTTTTCACAAACCGGCTCGATGATGTAATGGATAGCGCAAACACCTCGCGTGGTTCGATGCCAGATCTGAAAAAAACAATCCTTAGAGAATACAAAAATGGTGATGGAGAGTTAAAACAAAAGACTGGCTTGCTTGAAATCAGAATAACGTGTCAGAGTGCAGCGATATATCTACCTGTGGAATATTCTGTTAGTGAGCTAGTACTATAAAATTCCAACTAAACATTATCATCTCGTCGTCAAAAAAGTAGCTTGGTCTCGTCATGATATTACTGAAAATTTGCTGACGGCGTGAAATAAACATAACCTACACTTTTTAATACTACTCATTGGGTACTCAATAATCATAACACCATTATGCTTATTGCTGGGAAGCATACTATAGAGGAGTCGATACCCAGGGTTAAAGGTCAATATCGTTGTGTTAAATCGTGCAGCGATTTGCACTCATATTGTTTTTATTAAAGAGCTGGACTTGGGGGGAAACATATTCCTTTTAATGTAGTTACGAATGTAATATCACAATTATACCTATAAAAATTATCGTATATTTTATATTCAATATTTAGTAACAACAAAACTATGACTTATTTATTATTCTGGTCTCTCACTTAAACCATTAATTTCCTTAGATGTTTATGACTGATATTAAATCTGTTAGAAATACAAAATGTATCGGATATGTTTTTCTCTAAAAGGAATGGTCGACCATATGATTCTACCTTCTTAGATGGTAGTCATTCGTGGGCTCGACCCCCGGTCGCCGTATTAAGGAGTACGAGCATATAATGGTTGGTTCTGGAATCAGTATAATGTATCGGATGGGCGACATGTCTAGTAGCGGGCCGTTGCTTCAGTGAGCTAGCACTAAGCAATCTAACTAAGCGCGTTAGTATAGTACAAAGCGGAGATCATCAACCTAATCGAAATGGAAATTGTCCTCGCTATGCTATGTCTGAGAAACAATTGCTCACGCATAACATTATATATACAATTGATCAATCAAATAAGCCTGTGAATATGGCTCAACACAAACGGAACAGTATCACTGCTATTTGTAACAAAGACAGACAAAGTTATACCTCTTTTTTCAGCTTGGAGACATTATTTTAATATTGAGACATACTGTCAAAAAGTACGTTGTTGGTGTTGTTTTAGTCACACTTGATGTCGACATAATCTGGATTAAAAGTGTCTTCTTTCTAAAATGTATGCGAGAGTGCAAATAACGATTTCTTTAAATAGCTGAATTTTGAAGTAGACATCGCCGTAAGGCTATGTAAGTTGATATTACATTGTAGCGAGCAAGACCTTTCGAGCATTGTCATCTCTTTGTATCTGTGGTCATCTTACATTGTAATACGTTTGCCAAAACCTTTTCACAATTCAATCTTGTTCTCATCGGAAACCTGGACCAAATACAACGAAACGGAATGTTCATTAGGTGGTTGTTTACAAATGTGTGTTCATAGCGCCAACCGAACAGTGAACAGGGCTCCGCAAACGGCAATGGTGCATTATGATAAACTGAAATTTCCCTTTTCTCTAATTGAACTGTAACACTGTTTCATAGATGTGCTTTTTCGCAATTAATATATTTGATATTGATTTGAAATTCATGTTGGCTGCGATCGTCGTATGAGGAGCTTCAGATTTTTTGTTTGTTGATTTCTTGATTTGAATGAGCAATACAGGTCTCTGGTTGTAATCCAAATTATATTAAGAAAAAATATATAATTAAATAAATAAAATTGTTCAAGTAGGAGACATACTGGAACGATAACGAGTTATGAAACTGTTATAATTCTGGACACCGTAGTGACTTTACCATTTTTTTCAAGAGAAATAAAATTGTCAAAAGAACGAATATGAGTAATTATAACATTTGTATTTTCAACAAAAATATAATAAATTATAGGACTAATGACTGACGAAACATTGACTGTCCGACTAATGTTTGTCGGACTATTAACTTTCGGACGAATAACTGTCGTATTAATAACTGTTGGACTAATGACTAAAAAACGGAATAATGACTGTCAGATTCATGTATGTTGGAATTGTGACTGTCGGACTATTAACTGTCGCACTAATGACTGTTGGACTGTTGACCGTCAAAAATAGTATTTGTTATTAGACATTTCTATTTGCAACAAAACTATGGACTAATAACTTTTAAACAAATAGACTGTCGTACTATCGACTATTAGAATAATGACTGACGAAAGATAGACTGTCCAACAAATGTCTATCGAACGTATGACTGTTGGACAATTAACTGTAGTACAAATGACTACTCGTCTATTAACCGTCAGACTAATGACTGATAGACAAATGGTCATCTGATCAATGACTGTCGGATTGTGAGTTATCCCCATTTCATATATCGTTCTGTCACCTGTTCTCGATAGTTACCAGTTCTCGATAATTATGCGCGTGAGAGTTTTGACATAAATCGGGAAAACGCACGTGTCTTCTGTTCGCCAGGATTTTACCTACGGAACACCACCTCGCCTCGCAAGAAGGAAAACATGGCTATTCTACGTATCAAGGTATGTATGAACATAATCTTTATAGTCTCAGATATTTATGCACATTTTCTTATTCCAAAAATAACTCTAAATTCACCGGCTTAAAACATATGTTTGTTATGTAAGCAAAACTTTGCTGTCAATGAAGGTCAAGTACGTATACGTCATACAAAACCGGATATATACAGGTGGCACTGTTCAGGGAAAAACAATTTGGAACACCGTTCGGGTCATATCTTATCAGTTTTATCTTTATATCTACGTTATTTCTGTATTGTGTAACCCCAATGGAACACTTTTTCAAACATGTTTAATTTTACATGAATGGTTGAAATCAATAATCTTGGTGTTTGCAAATATCTTAAATACATTTATTTCTTTTCTTCCTATAGTTTTTATTAGTAAACATGCCATCCATAATTGATTTTACACACTTATCGAGAACTGGTGTCAGAAATAAGGTCATACACAACAATTATGTTTTCTTCGTAACTTCTAGGAGTAGAACTTTTAGGTTTGGTAGAAATAAAAAACTAGTTTTGACAAACAAACAAAAACAATTCTGTAAAAATGTATTGTTCATAAGGGACACACGGGAGAAATGTTGCTTACGCTTTCGAGAACCGGGAACAACAGTAGCCCTTTTCACAAAAATTCGTAACTATAGTCCTAACTTTTTCATTTAAGATTATCTTACGACAATTCCTAAGGCCTTTTCACAAAGATTATCTTACGACAAATTTTAATCTTACGACTAAAATTACACTTACGATAAAAATTGTTCCTTAGGTGTACTCGATACAACATTATGTGATAAAGTTTCAGTGATTTGCGACAGGTCAATGGTTTTCTCCGAGTACTCCAGTTTTCTCCACCAATAAAACTGACCGATATATTGTTGAAAGAGGCGTTAAAACACCATAAACCATCTTCCTTAGCAACCTAGTTTCATTTCCATAGCACAACAAAACATTTTTTTAAATAAAATTATTCTATAAAATATCCCGGCACTAATTTATAAGCAGTTGTTTATGCTATGATGTGTTTGTATGTTTATATTGAATTTTTATCTAATATATGAATCGGTCACCAATAACTGCACAAAATATGAACGGGTATGATTTTCGTATAGAGGAACATTTCTAATGCATGTAAATTAAAATGATCTATAATAATTATCATTACTTGGAGTTGTGCGTCATCATCCACGCGTGGTTACTTTTGGTAGAAGTATTTTTTAAGGAAGTGCATCTGGAGTGTGAAAAAAAACCTATTCATATAATTCATTTTATCGGATATTTGTCAGCAAATTATTTACCCCCTTTTTTCAAATCAATCCCATCCCACATAAAATTAAACGCATGTTCTTTTACTGATGAAAATTTATCCCGATTTTTCTGAGATAACCCAAATTAAGATGTGTTTATCATCTATCAATCACTGCATGAAGACGAATAAATATCCCTGTTATATATTAATATTAATATAACAGAAGAATGTACACAAGTTTATGTATTGCCAGAGTGTTCGATGATCATCGAAGTTGCCAGAAAATAATAAATTATATTACTAATATAAAGGCAAAATCAAAACGATATCATTGGATCCAGAACATTCCAGTCCTAAAGCGGCTGTTCATACAAGACTTCTGTAAGCGGAGTAGATGTCTAGAAGAAAATCCCGTATTCCTGTTTTATCAACAAAAAAAATAATAATGAAAAAAAAGAATTCTCCCCAAGTTTGCAAGTAGTCTTTTCGATTGTCGATCGTTCCCAATTTGAAATCTAAAATTAAAAGATTTATCCTGAATTTTTAGGTCATGTAAACGATACACTTTGCTGCATTGAAAAGGTAAATGTACGGAATGCATCGTTAGAGACTCTGTTATTAGTCACGCCAAAAAGGAGTAAACAACAATGTCATTTGTAGCGTCTGTTTGTATTAAACCATATTCATTTCAATAAACATTTATCAATATGTGTAATTAGGTTTGACATACGGTCAGAGAAAATGCGCTAACGATGAATTGCTCTCTTATTTTCAAGTCGAAGCGCCAATACATCGTCCATCGTTTTTTCTATTTTTTTCACTTACGATAAAAGATAAGACCAACATTTCTCTTACGATCAAAATTTTACACTTAGGACAGGGTAGTTTTACACGTAAAGTTAGGACTATTTTTACACTTAAGATTATCGCAAGTATTTTTGTGAAACTCTTTTTAATCTTAGTTTTACACTTACGACAATTTTTTATCGTAAGAATTTTTGTGAAACGGGCTACAGGATACTAGTACTTAAGAGTACACAAGTAACTCGGCGTTTAATGTTTAATTACAAGTATGTGTTTTTGAAGTTTTGTAATATTTCCAATGTGTTTAGAAGTTAAATGTTCGAAAATTTGAATTAGCCTAGTAACACTCAGACCATTATTCTGATTCCGAACCAGACACATTATTCTGATTTCGAGGCAGACACATTATCCTGATTCCGAGCCAGACACATTATTCTGATTCCGAGCCAGATACATTATTCTGATTCCGAGCCAGACACATTATTCTGATTCCTAGCCAGACACATTATTCTGATTCCGAGCCAGACACATTATTCTGATTCCGAGCCAGACACATTATTCTGATTCCGAGCCAGACACATTATTCTGATTTCGAGCCAGACACATTATTCTGATTCTGAGCCAGACACATTATTCTGATTCCGAGCCAGACACATTCTTCCGATTCCAAGCCAGACACATTATTCTAATTCCGAGCCAGACACATTATTCTGATTCCGAGCCAGACACATTATTCTGATTTCGAGCCAGACACATTATTCTGATTCCGAGCCAGACACATTATTCTGATTCCGAGCCACACCTCATACCCTAAGATGAGTGTGAAGCGACACCCTAGCCTGTAGTCGAGTGGTAGCTTTGTTATACATACCAATTGAGTTATATTTGATAACTCCTACTCTAAGATGAGTGTGAAGCTACACCCTAGTCTGTAATTGAGTGGTAGCTTTGTTATACTAGCCTGTAGTTGAGTGGTAGCTTTGTTATACATACCAATTGAGTTATATTTGATAACTCCTACTCTAAGATGAGTGTGAAGCGACACCCTAGTCTGTAATTGAGTGGTAGCTTTGTTATACTAGCCTGTAGTTGAGTGGTAGCTTTGTTATACATACCAATTGAGCTATATTTGATAACTCCTACTCTAAGATGAGCTGTGAAGCGACACCCTAGTCTGTAATTGAGTGGTAGCTTTGTTATACTAGCCTGTAGTTGAGTGGTAGCTTTGTTATACATACCAATTGAGCTATATTTGATAACTCCTACTCTAAGATGAGTGTGAAGCGACACCCTAGTCTGTAATTGAGTGGTAGCTTTGTTATACTAGCCTGTAGTTGAGTGGTAGCTTTGTTATACATACCAATTGAGCTATATTTGATAACTCCTACTCTAAGATGAGTGTGAAGCGACACCCTAGTCTGTAATTGAGTGGTAGCTTTGTTATACTAGCCTGTAGTTGAGTGGTAGCTTTGTTATACATACCAATTGAGTTATATTTGATAACTCCTACTCTAAGATGAGCTGTGAAGCGACACCCTAGTCTGTAATTGAGTGGTAGCTTTGTTATACTAGCCTGTAGTTGAGTGGTAGCTTTGTTATACATACCAATTGAGTTATATTTGATAACTCCTACTCTAAGATGAGCTGTGAAGCGACACCCTAGTCTGTAATTGAGTGGTAGCTTTGTTATACTAGCCTGTAGTTGAGTGGTATCTTTGTTATGCATACCAATTGAGCTATATTTGATAACTCCTACTCTAAGATGAGCTGTGAAGCGACACCCTAGTCTGTAATTGAGTGGTAGCTTTGTTATACTAGCCTGTAGTTGAGTGGTAGCTTTGTTATACATACCAATTGAGTTATATTTGATAACTCCTACTCTAAGATGAGTGTGAAGCGACACCCTAGTGTGTAGTTGAGTGGTAGCTTTGCTATGCATTGTAGTTGAGTGGTATCTTTGTTATGCATACCAATTGAGTTATATTTGATAACTCCTACTCTAAGATGAGCTGTGAAGCGACACCCTAGTCTGTAGTTGAGTGGTAGCGTTGTTATACTAGCCTGTAGTTGAGTGGTAGATTTGTTATACTAGCCTGTAGTTGAGTGATAGCTTTGCTATACATTGTAGTTGAGTGGTATCTTTGTTATACATACCAATTGAGCTATATTTGATCACTCCTACTCTAAGATGAGTGTGAAGCGACACTCTAGTCTGTAGGTGAGTGGTAGCTTTGTTATACATACCAATTGAGTTATATTTGATAACTCATACTCTAAGATGAGTGTGAAACTACACCCTAGCCTGTAGTTGAGTGGTAGCTTTGTTATACATACCAATGGAGTTATATTTGATAACTCCTACTCTAAGAAGAGCTGTGAAGCGGCACCCTAGTCTGTAATTGAGTGGTAGCTTTGTTATACTAGCCTGTAGTTGAGTGATAGATTTGTTATACATACCAATGGAGTTATATTTGATAACTCCTACTCTAAGATGAGTGTGAAGCAACACCCTAGCCTGTAGTTGAATGGTAGCTTTGTTATACTAGCCTGTAGGTGAGTGGTAGCTTTGCTATACATTGTAGTTGAGTGGTATCTTTGTTATACATACCTCATACTCTACGATGAGTGTGAAGCGACACCATATCCTGTAGTTGTGTGGTAGCTTTGTTATACATAACCCATACTCTAAGATGAGTGTTAAGCTTTGCTATACATACCAATTGAGTTATATTTGAAACTGATTGTTGTGTTCTTATTATTGCATTTTTCTCCATCTACGTGTACAGAAACCTTTTTGCCAACTGACTCATTTTAGATACATATCAAAATGGATCACATAGCATTCATATGGACATTAGGTGAATAAAATGTCTGTAGAATTTTGCAATGCTGCTATATAAAATGCAACATTTCATTTTATTATTTCACAATCTATTAGACATCCGCCCTGGTAAGCATACTTAATATTTAATTGATGACTTAATATTAAAAATCTTAGTGGTTTTTCCAACTCACCTTCACCGGACATGACCAATGAAACACAGGAAAAGGAACTGCGTGTTTGTTTATTGGATCAGGAAATAAATAAAATATCTTCCTGTTGTAAGTTAGGATAGGACATGATGATAATCAGACAACTTTTGTATTTTCCCCTTTTTCTTCAAATTTTGTTGTAATATCTTTTATCAATATAAACGTTAAAAGCTTTAGATGATACTTGCTGACGCACAGTGAATATCTCTGGACAAATATCTTCATCACTACAGCTTGATGATCCATCTATAGCTGACCAATATTTGGAAGCTAAATAATCAATAATCAATTAACACATTTTTCGTGTTACTTGATAAGATTATGATAAAATAAAAATTACAAACATGAGCTTATCTTAAATACATGAAAAGAAGTACAACTTACGAAGAATAAGCAAATAGTTTCTCGGAAGATTTTGTAGACCTTTTTCACCATAGAGTCTTATATTATAATCCTATGTTACACTATTTTCAATTGTCCAGTTCGACCCAAGATCACAAAAACATCAACTATACAGTTTGGATACCATCGGAATAGTAGTTTCTGATGAGAAGCTTTATATATCCTTTTTACATATTAAACTATGTCCTATGGTGGAATACATCTTGGATTGGCACAAAAACGTAGACTTTATGACAAACGGTCCAATGATTAGTTCAGCTGGCATTTCTTTGTCAAATTCACATATTTTTTAAACAAAATTTTCTCCAATAGTTCCTATAACACCATAACCAGCATTGACGGCCATCTTGGTGTCCCATTTACCAGATTGTAATTTCTGGAGAAACTTTTTTTCCGATAGTGTGCTATGTTGATCTATGCTCTGTGCTCTTCTTATTATGCATTGCAAGTGATGTTTCCAGTCTAAGGGAACATACAACTTTTAACCAAAACACTCATTGTGGAGATCGAAAACATATTTCTTGTTTTATAAGAGGATTGAGAAGCTTTTATCCGAAATTAATAAAGAGTTTCTAGGTCGGAAGGGACAGAGTTTAAAGGAATGATATGGACACTTGAAAAACAAACTACAAACATAGAGGTACAAGAAAAGATTACAAGTGGGAGTAAACACGGGGGTAGGGGCTAGGGTCCCGGCTAGATTAGTTTCAGATGTATGTGTGTTGTGTTATTTCCCATAAAGTACATTGCAAGCTGATTTTTCAAGATACCATGATATTGCACATATTAGTTCAAATAATAAATATGCTACTTTACAGGGTATAATGAAGATCTTTCTATCTTGTATAGATATACAACAAATATCGCTACCTTGTTACATAATCACTATTTACGAAAGTGTAACATGGTCAATAATCCAACTTGTCACACATATGCACTGATAATTAAACTTTATGGAACAGTGAATGATTTCCTATTCCCATTGTGTTGCAAATAATCACATGATGCCTTTTTTGTCGTGTTCGTTTGGTTTCGATGCTGATGTATTTTCTCCGAATGTTCATTTCCTATATTTGAAAATAAGCAGGGATGGTCGGCAGTAGAGCCAACCACAGCAACACGATCAACTATTCTGGTAAACATCAAGCTCCCTAAAGTTTAAAGCCGAGGGGAATGAAAATCTCTGCATGGGACAGGTAAAAATGTGGCGGTGTAAATCTGGTTAGGAGGATCACTACATTGCCCCTATGTATGGTTGTAACTTGATATTTTGCGTAATATCAACATATTAATGTAAATATATTCATTGTAATTTTGCGTTGTTGAATTTGTTGACTTTTTTAGCATATTTGATACTGTAACTGATGTAAAGCTTGTGAAGTACCTGTGTTAAGTCGTCCGTAAAATGTGTTTCTTTGTAAGTCATTCTTGCTTGTCGACATAAATCTTTTGTCGCTTATATTAACTTTACATTTAATTTATTGTTTTATTGTAAGCAAATGTGTATTATTTCATTGCAACATGTTTATCAATACACTACAACTAAACTGTTGAAGTTTGTCAGGACTTTCTTGGTATCCGGTGAAATATATTATTTCCGGTATGTTTTGTTGAGACTACATCCAATTATAAAATTGTAGCTTTTCATTAAGTGATTGAACAGACAGTAGACCGTTGTATCAAACAGTAAGACGTATATTCATTATTTTCTAAGTCAAACTTTTTTTTCATGTAAGGATATTGCGTTCCAATAATCTTAGATTTTATAGAGAAAACCAAGGTAAGACGTTTTATTTTATCATTGATATATACATTTATAGGCATACGTGACCTTGGCCGATTTTGGCTATCCTGTTTAGGTCCTTTGGTTTTATTGCTCCCAAAATTTTAAATTAATTGACTCTCCAATCTTTCGATATTGAGCGTACCTGATGAAGGTTATTGCAGAAACGCGTCGTGCGCACTAAATTTGATATCTACGTTTTTATTATTTTTGTTTTAAAGAATTATTATCAAAAGCAATTAATAAATAAGGGTAATAACAAAATTCATAAATATATAAACAGACAAAATCAGTCAACAACCGGAAAACTGTGAACACCGTAATGACCCTGACTTGGTACAGGCATTTCTAAAGAAATGGTGGGTTGAATCAGATTTTAAAGCGCCAAACGTCCCCCTTTCATTACGGCTCAAAGTTTCCGGCTGTCACTATAACACTATTTACAACAATACTTGAATAAAACAGGTAAAACAGTTGTCAAATCAGCGCCAAATGTCAAAAACACTTTTACGTTACACATTGATAAAAAAAATATTTTTGACATTTTTGTTGAAACCTTATCTTTATACATTTTCACTATGTGAAAATCCATCGTTTATAATCTTTTCTGCAGAGACGGAATATATTTCGACAAGATCTTGGTATCGGAATATAAACTTTTTAAGAGATCGAATAAGATAGATACACAAAATTGACATTTACTTGACTAAATATTTCAAATGAATGAATTCAGCCAGACAATCGGACCCATTGATATGTTCAATTTTGCTCCTTATGTTGAGCGCTTATATGTTATCAAAGAAAATGAAATTTACTCATTGTAGTAAAATAATGTTGGGATTCACAGTTTTGATAGATAACTACGGAAGCGTATTAGGGCCACATTCACACTTTAATCTGTAAAATTCACACTTTAATCTGTACATTTTACACTTTAATCTGTAAAATTTACACTTTAATCTGTAAAATTTACACTTTAATCTGTAAGTTTTACACTTTGATCTGTAAAATTTACACTTTAATCTGTAAAATTCACACTTTAATCTGTAAAATTTACACTTTAATCTGTAAAATGTACACTTTAATCTGTAAATTTTACACTGTAATCTGTCAAATTTACACTTTAATCTGTAAAATTTACACTTTAATTTGTAAATTTTACACTTTAATGTATCAAATTTACACTTTAATCTGTAAATTTTACACTTTAATCTGTCAAATTTACACTTTAATCTGTAAAATTTACACTTTAATCTGTAAAATTCACACTTTAATATGTAAATTTTACACATTAATCTGTAAAATTTACACTTTAATCTGTAAAATTTACACTTTAATCTGTAAAATGGTAACCTGGGGACTGTTTTACTAAAGGACTTACGACTTATGATCAGTCGTAATTTGCATAGAATGATAGGGAGTTACAACCGAACTTAGGACTTACGACCTTTAGTAAAATGGCGCACAAACTTTGCAGGAATGGTGTACGGGAGGACCTCTACAAACGATCCATTTTTGGTTATATTTGATGGAACAAGATGGCCACCAGAGTCAATCTTAACTTCTGATTGGCCAATTTTCAAAATTTAACGTATCTGAATCTAGGCTCCAATGCTTTGAAACTTGATAGGATTGTTAACAACAATGGTTTCTCTAAGCTGTCAACTTTTAGAGCTGTTCAAAAGGCTCCTGTTGCAGCTGTGGTCATTCAAAGTTGTCGTCGAAACCATGTGGGAAAACCCTTATTTCATAAAATCTCTACAATTTTGTTTGTTGCTGTTCCACTAATATTCATATACATCCAGGTTAGCGATTCAGGCTCCCAGGAGCCTCTTGTTAACATCTCAGTTATTATGACTTACAACCTTGAGCAAGTCATCCTTTTCTGTATCATATGCATAACACCATGATATGACCGTTCAGTTACAATGCTACGTACGGAAGCATGTTAGTACCATAGGTAGTTTTATTTTTAGCTTGTCATAACAACTTAGCTAACTTGTAATAACAACTTAACTAACTTGTTATAGCAACTTAGCTAACTTATTATAGCAACTTAGCTAACTTGTTATTATAACTTGGCTAACTTGTTATAACAACTTAATATCTTGTTATAACAACTTTTTATAATAACTTGTTATAGCAACTTAGTTAACTTCATTTTATAAGGTCTTGAATTCTAACAAGAGTCTCCTAGGAGCCTGAATCGCTCACCTGGCTTGATATTGAAAATAGCCATGTCTGCCATGATGACAAGAATATTATATAAGCAATGAAATAACCTTAGTGAACACGCTCATATACTACACGCACCCACATATTGGACACTCAAAAGGGACAACAGTTCAATGGAGCATAACTCCTGGAAAAATAAAGATATCAGAATTTCCAGTCAATATGCACATTTACATATTGTGTCCTTACTAGCTACCAAGTTTCATAAAATTATGTTATGTAGTTTCAGAGAAGTAACGTTCACCAACTGTTTCGGTAGTTTATATTGCGAAATTTATAAGTTCGAAGAGGCATAATCCAGAAAAAAATGAAACTGCACGCGTTGTCGTGCTGTGATACCCCCACTCGCTCTACATAAGTTGATGTGTAGTAAAGTATTAGATTATAGTGGGACTTAACGTTGTGGAGAGGCATAAAGGAGTGTAAAGAGTGTTGGAATCAAGAGATGTGTATCCTCCCAGGGCAGTTGGCTAGTAAACGTTTGGAATGATGAAATTTGATGTATTACAGATTATTAGATATAAATATTATACATAGCTAATTAAGGAAATAATTTATAGCAGCAGCTCGTAATGGAACATGAAAAGGGCTATAACTCTCGCAAAAATCAACCATCCGTGAAATTGGTATAATATGCGCATGCTCAGATCATGGCCAATCAAGATACCAAATATGAATAAAATGCAACAAAAGACAAATGACTAGTTTACATATTATGTCCATAATAACTACCAAGTTCCATGACATTCTGTTCAGTAGTTTCAGAAGTAGTGCTCACAAACTGAGTAGTAAATATTTTGAATTTTCTAAGTTCAAAGGGGCATAACTCCTAGAAAAATAACCGGATCAAAATTTCCTGTCGATACGCATATCTTCATGTCATGTCTTTAAAAACTACCATGTTTCAAGAAATTCCATTCAATAGTTTTAGAGGAGAATCGCTCACAAAAACATTACCGACGGACTCTCGGACTGGTCAGAA